>VDFB02193867.1:735608928-736971156 GCA_007258455.2 Sequoia sempervirens
TAGTCTTATACTACTCAGACACCTTCACTTTTACTTGATTGTAGCTAGAGAATCCATCCATCATTGATATAATTTCATAGCCAGTTACCTTTTGCAACATGGCATCTATGTTTGGTAATGGATAGTTATCCTTTCAAGATGACACATTAAGGTTTCTAAAATATACACATAATCTGATTTCACCATTCTTCTTCCTCACTGAAAGAAGGTTAGAAACCCAAGATGAGTGTCTGATAGGCTTAATGATGCTTGCATCTCTTAGCTTCACCAATTCTTCTTGCATTTTTGGTGCCAAGGTGGGATTAATAGGTCTCTATTTTTTCTTGAATGGCTTTGCATCTACTTTGAGAGGGATCTTATGCTAAAAAAAATCCTCTCTATATTCCTTTAGGTCATCATATGACCAAGCAAAAACATGCCTATATTTTATCAGTAAAGCAATCAACATTGCTTTAATTTGGGGCTTCATTTTCTTTCCCGCAAATAATTTCTTTGGATCACTCTCAATCCTTAGGTTCACCTCCTCTAGGTCCTCTATATGTGTGGATGGTTGCTTGGTACTATTCTTGTCAGGGCCATCAAAGACCCTGTTTAAAGCCACAATACCCTTAGGGATCTTATTAGTCTTAAGTTGAATGACCTCATTACCAAATATTGTCTCCTTCCCATCCACAACTTTAAAAAATTCTCTAAAGTCAATCTCTTGACCCTCAAACTGGTCTAAACATGTCAAAATCCTTAGTATTGCTTCATCATCATTGAAAACTTGCCAGTTTTGGATGTTTTCATGGATTGAAGGCCATGTTTACACCTCAACCTTGGAGATGCTAGCAAAAGTGATGTCATCTTTCCTAAGATAAATATTGGCCAATAAATAATCCATCCGATTCTTTGTCCTCTCTAGCTAGTCTATGCCAAAAGCATCAAACTACTCAATTGAGTCCCACATAGAATTCATATACTATTTCAAGCATGTATTCTTGGGTGCATATTTTGACCTGACATGGGAAACAACTAGCTCTGAGTCACCAATGACCCATTTTTTTGATACCATGCTTTTCATCTAACCTCATCCCTAGCAACAATGACTCATATTCTGCCACATTATTTATGCACACAATTAATAGGGAGAATGGAAATTTGAAGGTTCTACCACTAGGAGATACTAGTATTACCCCTACACTTGACCCCTCCTTTGAACATGCCCTAACAAAGTGCATTGTCTAGAGGTCATTATTATCTAACAACTTCATTATCTCTCTTTCAAGGAGTACAGGTTGCTTATCACCTTCTTCATGTAACTCTTCCACTCTAAAGTAATTAATTCCTATATTAATAAAATAGATTATTTCTTCTTCAAAAGTGAACTCTATCATGTGGGGGACTCTAGACTCCCTAACCAGCTTGATTTATTTTCCATCGATGGGGAATTTAGCATAAGACATATCACACTTCATACTACCTCCCATGGAGGCACTCCACTTCCTTGACAACAACATTCCATAATTGGGTGGAATGTCCACTACTATAATGCTCATTGTAAACTCTTTATCTAGGAATGCAACTAATTTTTAAGGGAGTTCCTTAATCACCCCAATCACAAGCACTTCCCTAGAGTCCATAGCATAACACTTTCCATAAGCACTATCTATTTTCAATCCCATCTCTTTCATGATCTCAACTTACATTATGTTTGATGAAGCTCTTGAGTCTATCATACAATTCTTTAGCATCTTTCCATCAATGATCAAAGTTACAAAAAATGGATCTATTTGGTTGGGACAAGCCATTATTGTTGTTCCCAAGTAGATCTAAGGAATCTTAGTAATTGCTCCCTCAACCTCTTTGTCTTTTAGCTCACTTCTACTCACTATGGGTGGAGTAGGCACCACTTGATTAATACAGGTTGTAGTCGTTCCATTGATAAGGTTGGTTGCCTTATGTTTGTTCTCATCAATCTTCATTATTTCCAACAAAGGTACTATGACTTTAACTTGTGACAACGATTGGAACATATCCATAGAGGTGTATTTAGGAATACTAGAAAATGTCACACCTTGTTCATCAACCTTCCCTTTATGTTTCTCACATCTCTATTTAACCTTTGTATTATCATCCCTTTTTCCTTCTTCAATGATTTTCTTTTGATCTTTGACCTTAATAGTTGGGGAAATGGCTTCACCTTCCACCTTGACTTTATCAGCCTTCTGGCCCAAATTTGATTTCCCTTATTTTCTTTTACTTCTGCTCCAACTACCTTGGTCTTTGGCTTTGACACTTTGTTGTTTATATCCTTTTCTTTTATAAAAATGTTTCCTCCTTAACCTTGATCAAAATTAACAACCCTATTCTTGAGGTTGTAATTGTTACTTGCTTGCACAACTAAGGCAACTGTCATTATTTCAATCTTTTGATTAGATGGCTTCCTAAGAGATATATCAGTGTCATCAGTCTCTAGAGTAAAAATATTATAATTACTTACAATATGTTCATTAGAAAATACTTGTTGTTGATATGCACCCACCCTTTGTCTCTAGTTATCAATGTCAATCTCATGAGACTCCTCATCAGAAGAATACTCTTCATTAGAAAATTCAGATCTACTCATGAGGACATTTATCTCTTCACTATGATCTTGATATGGATCATAATCAATAGTTGTAACTTGTTCATCCTCCAAAGACTTTGTGACTGTACATTGGTGGGGTGAGTTCAGAAACTAACAAGCCACACACAATGGCAATTCATCAACAAAATTGGCTGATATTTTTTGCAATGGTTCAGGTGTAACCTAATTTTGTGTACTTTTCTGATTATTTTTCAGTGGTTTTCCATTGTGCCAATTTGTATTGTATGGGAAGCATTTTAGTCTTGGGGGCTTCTCATTTCTTTGAAACTTGGGTTTTTCATTTGGCAACCCCTTTCCTGCTTTGCAAGTCTATAATTCAAATCCTTCACTAAACTAGTAAGTTTATCCAATTTATCATTAGATGAAGAGGCCTTTTTTAGTCACTCCTTTATGCCATTTAGGGTTCTTGATAATTTTAACATCATCCCTTTACCCTACCTTTCCTGAGGCTCTTCTATTGCTCTTAATGTGTAATGCAATTTTAAAGTCATCCCTTAAGGTTTGAGGGTTCTTTTCTCTCAGGTGGTAACTCATTTTAGAATCGAAAGCATTGCAATTTTTGACCAAGCACACTTGATCATTCAATCTCAAATCAATAGGCAATCTATTCATTACTTTCTGAAATCTAGTGTTGAAGTCATAAACCATTTCATTAGGACCTTTGGTGATATTTTTAAATTCACTTAACATAAATCTTTGATCAGTTTTGTCTCCATATTTCTCTCTAAAGAACCTCTTGAACTCTTCCCAAGAGTCAATGCTTTCCACTGGTAGAATTTTGTACCAGTCTCTTGCATCCTTAGTTAATGACTACATAAATAGTTTCATCATTACATCTTCATGTTCAATCTCAAAATCATCCATCATATTGTTGAATGATCTTGAGTGGTCTTCTCCACTACTTACAATGTTTCCAAAAAATCTTACCAATACATTCCTTATATCTTTCAAGAGAGGGTTAGGATAACCAAGTATCCCAATGAAACATAGCTATCTATACCTATCCAATTGCATTGGCCTCCTAGTGAATGAATCTCTTTCACCACCTCGACCAAAATGGGAACAATAGGAAGCATCACCACCCTATCCTCCACCTCCACCACCACGACCAGTAGAATTCTAATTTCTAGAGTGGGTGTTCTTTCCTCCAACCCCCCTCTAGAATCACCTCCTCCACGTCCACTCCCACCTACTTGACCACCACCTCTGCTTCCTCTCCCACCTGATGATTAGTTTGTGGCTAGGAAGTAGGAATGGAATGATTAGACGTGGAAGTAGTATTCATACCAATGGTTTATGTTGAAGAGTGGGGTAAATTATACAAAGTAGATGCTTGGGGATCAAGAATTGAAGATTTTATGAAGGAAATTTTCCTTTCCATCTCTGCATTTACAGCTAGGATTTGCATTTTATTCAACTCCCTTTACAACTGTTCATTTTCCAACTGTAATTTCAAAATTGCAATGTTAGGTATTTTACTTGTAGGAATAGTAGTGGATGTAGTATTTGTACTTGTATTTGAATTTGCAGTGGTTGTGGTTTTAGGTTGGCCTATAGGTTTTTTCCTATGGTCAACATGCTTGGATTTTTGAGTATTAGCAAAAGGATCTAAAATTTTTGTAGTCACTATAGAACTTGTGTAAGAAGTTGTGGCTATAGTACTAGTAGGAATATTGGTGTAGGAGCACCTACACCCTACTCACAAAAAAAATGATTCTTTGCAGGTTGATGGATGATAAATAGGTTGGTATGGGGTGTATTGAGTCTATTTTCTTTTAATAAGGTCTAAAAAGACCATGCTTGATGTAGATGGTAACTTTGGTGTCTCATTGGTCCATATTGTAAATGATGTTAAACATGTTCTGAATGATGACAAATGGGGTCTAGGTAGGTTAATGTTTTTTTTTTTATGAATATGGTCATGTTTTGGATCCAATAAGGTCTAATTAGACCATCACAAATGTTTTAGATGTTTAGGAGGGTCAAATAGTAAAATGATGTAAAAGGAATCAAGGTGTTGTTAACAAAGATATGTAAACAAGTGTAATTTGGAACTCCAATGACTATTAAGGAATTCAAAATTCAGTTGGATGTTGTTATGTCGGTTGTATTGGGTAAGGAATCCCTTAAAAATGTGAATATCATCATTTGTAACATTGGCTAGAAGATTTGGAAGAGGAAATCAATAAAAAAAACTCTATTATTTCTCAAAATTCTTTGTTTCCCCTTCTTTTCTAGACTTGTACAGAACCATACAGGATTTTTATGGTCTGAGATCACTGGTGTTTGTAAGTACATGCTTTTACCATCTATTGCACTTTTTTTGAGTGTCTAATTCATTATTTTGTGAGAGAAATCTGTAAAATACAGTGACTGCCCTGTTTTCCTATGTCAAGGGTTTTGAGGGTAATAATATGAAGAAATAACCAATCCACCTACTATATATGTTTTTTTTCTTGATGGATTGGTCTATAGTATGTTAACTTAGGTGTTTAATTTCTTTAGTGGTTAAAAGAGTGAAGGAATGTGGTGTTGGAGTGATACCCTAGGCTGGGCAGTGATGATTCTATCATGAAAATGAGAAACCTAAGTAGTGATTTTTAAAACCAACAAAGTTAATGGCTTTGTGAATGTTCATTATTCTTGAGTAGGGGTATTAAGAGGTTTTTGACCAATGGTTTCATTTGGAAATCCTTGGAAGTGTGAATTCCAACAAAACCCTTGTGTTTTTACTTGTTTTGGATGATTTCATGGTGTAGTGTGTTAGAAGTCTAATAATGGTGAACTAATTGTGGATTCAATAGTTTTTTGGCATTTTAATTGCTTCCCTGAATTTTTAGAGGGTTTGGTGAAGTTTAGAGGGGTACTCTCTTTGAAAAAGTGGGCTAATCCACTAGCTTTTTTCTGTGGTAGGTGTATTGGATCTCCATGTTGGTCCAAAAGAGTTGATGTTGGGGTTTACATATGTTATGTAACTTAAAAATGGGTATCTTAATAATCTCTAAGTTTGTCAGGTGTTTTGGAAAGTATTGATGAAAAATCCCTAAAACTGGGTTGCCATTGCTACTAGGGAAAGGATGCTTGAAAGGTGAAATTTGGATAGATCTTTTGATTTTTATTTGGAGATTGATTGATATCCACTTGATTGTATTTTGAATGGTTTAAAAATATCTTTTAATCTTGTTAGATGCCTCTTAAAGGAAGGTTGACAATTTGAGTGAGTTTGGGTCTCCTGGGTCTACATCAATGTGGTATCAGAGCATAGTAGTAGATCTTGTGTTGGTGTTTTGAATTGGTTTTGCAGGTAGGTGAAAAGGAAATATTGTGAAGATGTCTCCTAAAGTAAGTTTAGTTGCAAGAAGAATGGATGAGCAGGCTAAACAGATAGAAGCCTTGAAAAAAGAGATGGTTGCTTGGAAGGTAAATAGAAGAGTGGAAGAGGATGAAAGTGAAACTAAAGAAGATGAGACTTCTAGTGAAGAGGAAGAGATGGATCCAGATGATGTGAGAATGGTGAAGCTTTTAAAGGCTATGAAGAAGGATGGGTATGAAAAAATGGATGTGCCTATGTATGGAGGAAAACTTGACAGCAAAGAGCTCTTGGATTGGATAGGGGCTTTGGAGAATTACTTTGAGAGTGAAGAGATTGATGAAGAGCACAAGGTGAAGAAGGAAAAAACAAAACTGAAAGGACATGCTTTATTGTGGTGGAATTTTGTGCAAGAGGAAAGGGAAAGACAAGGAAAGAGAAAGATCACTTCTTGGGAGAGGATGAAGACCAAACTAAAAGGTAAATTCCTTCCTTGTGATTATATGTTCAGTTGCTTAAGAGGTTGCAAAATCATAGACAAAAGGATTTAGATGTGCAAGCATATACTAAATAATTTTATAGGCTAAGCATAAGAACTAAACATGAATAATATGAGGAAGAAATGGTTGCTAGGTACTTGAATGTCTTGAGGTATAACATTCACAATGAGATCAGCTTGTTGGCACCTAAATCAGTTGAACAATGCTTTCAAATGGCAATGAGGGCAGAAGAAAAACTAAAGATTAGACAAGAGAAGGCAACAAGAGGAAGAGGCAGCACCTCTAGGGGTAGAGAAACCACTTCAACATCAAGGTAGACCAAGGAAGACCTTGAAAGTGCTGATAAGAACAAAAACCAAGCACCTAAAGTAAGAGGAGGATGGAGAGGTGGAAGAACTAACTTTAGACAAAGGAGCAATTACAATGAATTCTCAGGCAGATGTTATAGGTGCAATGAATTTGGACACCCATCTTTCAAGTGTCCTCAAAACCAAAGTCCAACTTCAAGTGGTGATAGGAGTGAAATAATAACACAATTGATCCAAGAATAAGAATGTGAAAGTTCAAGCAGACTTGCAAATCTAGAGGTGGGAGAAGCATTCATGATGAGAAGGACCTTGTTGCAAGCACCTAAGGAGGAAGACATGAGCCAAAGAAGAAGTCTCTTTAGAACCTCATGCAAATTCAAAGGTAAAGTGTGACAAGTTGTTATTGACTTAGGTTCTCAGGATAATATGGTGTCTAGGGAGATGGTAGTAAAGTTAAATCTAGAGAAGATACCTCATGTAGCACCTTACAAAGTTTCTTGGGTGAATGATAGTCAAACCTTAGTGGTGAATGAGCAAGCCTATGTGGATTTCTAGATTGGGGAGTACAAAGATAGGGTCTTATGTGATATATTTCCAATGGATTGTTGCCATTTGTTCTTGGGGAGACCATGGAAATTTGATAGAAGGTCCATGTATGATGGTTGGGAAAACACCTATACAATTAGGAAAGATTATAAGAGTTTCAAACTAACTCCTTTGCAGGGTAGTACAAGAGACAAAGGTAAAACCAAGGTTGTGATTTTTAGCAAAAAGGAGCCTTTAAGGCTAGAGGACAACAGGGACAAAGTGTTTATAGGCTCGGAGCAGGATATTGATGTTAGAGCAGTAGGAAAAGAACAAGTGAATAGTGCAAGGATAGTTAAGAGTCTAGTTTTGCAAAAGGTGGAAGATGGACTTACAGCTAAGTCTGAATCAAATCAAAAGAAGTTTGATTCAATTTTGCAGAATGAAGGCAGCTTGTTGATGCCACAAATAGGTCAAGGGAAGGCTGATGTGCAGATGCAGGTTGAGGGTAAGAGTGATGACACCATCCTTGTAGGGACTGTGAATTGTCTTGTGATAGGGAATAAGATTGGAGGGTAGATTGGAACTATTAAGATAGAGTTTTCTAAGGTTGATAGACTTGACAAGAGAAAGGTGGTGATGGAAAAAGGTAAAGGTATGTGTGACAATCTTTTGTGTGTAGGTTTAGGGATAGTAAAGGCACCTTTTGCAGGTGTAAACAAAGTCTAGGGGTATAAAGCAGATCTATTGATAGAGGAAAAGTTGAGGCAAACAGAGGAAAGAGAAAAGTATGAGCAAGGGATAGCATACACACCACCATGGAGGAGAATGTCAGTTGAGAAATGGAGGCCATGAAGTTGATAAAATGAGGAAAAGAAAAATTTTCCACTGCTATTCATGGGGCATGCATCTTTTTAAGCCCGGGTGTATGGTGAAATAGCACCTACAACCTACTCACAAGAAATTTGATTCTTTGTAGGTTGATGAATGATCAATAGGTTTTTAGGGTGTGTCTTGAGTCTATTTTCTTTTCATAAGGTCTAGAAAGACCATGCTTGATGTAGATGGTAACTTTGGTGTCTCATTGGTCCATATTGTAAATGATGTTAAACATGTTGTCAATGATGAAAAATGGGGTCTAGGTAGGTTAATGTTGGTTTTTTATGCATATGGTCATGTTTTGGATGTAATAAGGTCTAATTAGACCATCACAAATATTATAGATGTTTAGGAGGGTCAAATAGTAAAATGATGTAAAAGGAATCAAGGTGTTGTTAACAAAGATATGTAAACAAGCGTAATTTGGCACTCCAATGGCTATTAAGGGATTCAAAATTTAGTTGGAGGCTACTATGTCGATTGTATTGGGTAAGGAAACCTTTAAAAAGGTGAAGATCATCATTTGTAACATTGGATAGAAGATTTGGAAGAGGAAATCAATAAAAAACTCTATTTTTTCTCAAAATTATTTGTTTCCCCTTGTTTTCTAGACTTGTACGGAACCGTATAGGCTTGTTATGGTTTGAGATCACTGATGTTTGTAAGTACATGGATTTACCATCTATTGCACTTGTTTTTAGGGTCTAATTCATTATTTTGTGAGAGAAATCTATAAAATACAGGGACTGCCCTATTTTCCTATGTCAAGGGTTTTGAGGGTAATAATATGAAGAATTAACCAATCCACCTAATGTATTGGTTTTTTTTCTCAGTGGATTGGTCTGTAGGATGTTAAGTTAGGTGTTTTAGTGCTTTAGTGGTTAAAAGAGTGAATTACTATGGTGTTGGAGTGATACCCTAGGTTGGGCAGTGATGATTCTATCATGAATATGAGAAACCTAAGTAGTGATTTTGAAAGCCAATGAAGTTAATGGCTTTGTGAGTGTTCATTATGCTTGTGAAGGATTATTAAGAGGTATTTGGACCAATGGTTTCAGTTGGGAAGCCTTGGAAGTGTGAATTCCAACACAACCCTTGTGTTTTTGCTTGTTTTGGAGGGTTTAATGGTGTAGTGTGTTAGAAGTCTAATAATGGTGAAATAATTGTGGATTCAGTGGTTTTTGGGCATTTGAATTGCTTCCCAAAAGTTTCAAAGGGTTTGGTGAAGTCTAGAGGGTACTCTCTTTGAAAAAGTGGGCTAATCCACTAGCCTTTTTTTGTGGTAGGTGTATTGGATCTCCATGCTGGTCCAAAAGAGTTGATGTTGGGGTTTACATATGTAATGTAACTTGAAAATGGGTACCTTAATCATCTCTGATTTTGTCAAGTGTTTTGGAAAGTATTGATGAAAAAGACTTGAAACTGGGTTGCCACTGCTACTAGGGAAAGCATGCTTGAAAGGTGAAATTTGGAGAGATCTTTTGATTTTTCTTTGGAGACTGATTGATATCCACTTGATTGTATTTTAAATGGTTTGAGAATCTCTTTGAATCCTGTTAGATGCCTCTTAAAGGCAGGTTGACACTTTGAGTGAGTTTGGGCCTCTTGGGTCTGCATCAAATATTCACTTTAATAAGATGATCCATATTTGAGGTCATAATAGGTTGGTAAGTGGTAGTAGGGGTGGGTTCTTCAATGACCATTTTCCTCAATTTCTCCACTCTTATCCTTAGCTCATCCCTTTCATACATGGTAGCTAGTACATCTTTTATTCCCTTTCCTTTTATTGTTTTTTCTCTAACTCACTGGGATGTCATATCTTTGGTTATGTCCTCTGCATCCTCTAGAGTGGTCTCTAATTTAGAGTCTTCAAGAGTATAGTTTGTCAAATTCACCCCCTCCCCTTGTGTGGAAGCTTTAGGGGTTCTATTTCTAGATCTGTCCCTTGGATTAAAATCCTTGCGAATGGAAGAAGCCCTAGGATTCTATCCTATGGTGGCCAATTGCATATCCCAAAAGTTCCATGGCTCAAATTATTTTGAGACATTTGGGTTAGAACCTAGCTTACTACAAGTAGCAAGTTGACTAGTGGTATCAACCTTTTTTATAATGATATCTTCCTCATTATCAGGAGGCATACTAGATTTATACATTTCATTTTGATCAGCTTCATTTGAATTAGAAGATCCAGTTACAGGGGGATTGACATACTTGTATCTGCACTCTTTTCCTTCCATGATGGCTTGGTTTTGTGAGGTAGATCTCCTGCTAACTTTTTCTCAAGATTCTTCTTCATGTTGCTTCTGGTTCCTTTCATTATTTGAAATTCTTCTAACAATTCTCTCTCTCTTTTCTTGAAATTAAAACGCACTAGAACAAGAGACTTTCAGAGTTGCCACCCAAGTAATAGGAGTTGAAGATATTATGACAGATTCTTGAGAGAAATTTCAAATATTTAAGTAAATTTAAACACAACCTTGTGGGAAACTGCAAGGGAACTAAGATCCTAGATTCACTGAAGGAAAACTTAGATTATGATGAAAAATTTGATGAAATTATTCTTCGTACAACAAAGAAGAACACAATTAATTGACTCTAACTGTATTATATTTGGAATGAGAGAAACATAGAAAAGTATTGTCTATAGCACAACTACCAATCTATTGGTGTTTTAAATGAACCAAGTTGATCTCATAATTACTTATGAATTTTCCAAATTCAATGGTCAGTAATTAGGATGGATTGGCCAACTAGACAGGTGAAATTCTTTGAGATTGTCCCTCTACACTTTGGGCTCTACAAGACCTAGGAGGGTGATTCCTAACAATGTTCTCAAGCTCTCTTGTGACATTTTACCTATGAAAATTGTAATAATAGATATATTCTCCAATTTTTTGTTAAATAGATGAAAATCTAAAAGACCTGGTGGATCTTACAATATTTATCAGCCTATAACATGAGAATATGGTGGAACTTAAATAAAAACATACATTCAAACTGAAAGTAAAGATATAAATTGATTTAGTAAATTTAATTGTTGTGAATGACTAGAAGATTATAACATAGACACAACTTATGTACTAGAGCCTTATATTAGGGTATTGAGTCCTAAAACATTCAATTAAAATCATACAATGACATTTCACCTATCAAGACAAAGTTATTAAACGATGCATTACACCAGCTAACTCAAAATTCCAGGCCAATATTAATTAGTTATCCATGCATACACACATAAATCTTCATTCATGTTAAAGAAAATTAACTTGTTCTTTGAACAAGAGGATCGACAATGAATAAACATTCAAAGGAAAAACAGTGAAGTTGAATAAAAATATTTTTGATCCATTTTATTTATATTTAATATAAGGTATACAATTAGAGAACAAAGTCTTAGGAAATATTCCATTTTTATTTAGAAGTGATAGTACTAGTATACAATGCTAATAATCAAAGACTCAAACTCCATAATCTAGAAAAAACATAGATAAAATGCATCTGCATTCTCTATTACAATCTGCTTCCTAAGATCACTCAATAACCACCACGTCAATGGCCTTGAATTCCCTTTTATAAAAACAAGGGGGAAAAAAAAGCTTCAAGCCAATTGAAACTTGTCATATTTTCATTTTAAAATTACAATTCATCTTCAAAGAGAGATATTTACAAAACCTGGGGGGAAATATCAATATGAGACAAAAGTCATTTCTAATTTGTTGATGAAGATAATTCCAAACTTCCAAAAGGAACTTTATTTGATGAGGATATTCCTTCCACAAGAAATAACACTTCTTCCATGTGCTCCCAAAATTGTAGGACATAAAAAATTTAAAACTAAGAAATAGGAAGCAACACCCATGTTAGCACCAAGCATCATCAACTTTGAATTTAGGAGTAAACAATATTTAACATTGATATAACAAAGGCTTAATCTGTAAAATTTTTAAGTCATGTATTGTATTCCTCCTTAGTAGGCCAGTTAACATCCAAAAATATTTGTATCTTAGAATCATGCAGGTTGTACCTAACATTCATCATTATTTTGGCTATCAATCCTAAACATATCATCAATGACATTATTTAACATTGCATAATTATGTTTTCTAGAAATGTAAATAATCTGAGGGAAAACCTTGAGGAGATCTCCAAACTCTTCCTTCCATATGTTGAAATCCTTTATTGCCCCCTCCTCATTTTGGATATTTCATACCCCACATCCATCCAAATATTTAATCATTTAATCTTTCTTTGCAATTGTACTCCCAAATTTCCATGTAATGTTGATATCTCTCCCAATAACTCAATTGCTTTTATTAATTTTGGGAGGTGTGTGGGTACCTTAGGATCATCTTTCATGTTCACCATCATTTTATTAAGAGCACCAACTCTTGCACTCCAGTTATTCCACACATTCTAGAAAGCATCATGCACCTGAATATACCTTTGATGAGCCTCATGGACACTTTATACACACTTCAAACATTATCTGATTTATGCAATACATTAGAAAGTCTATGCCATACAATGTCATCAATTATCTCCTTGGATACTATTGCAGTCTTTGACCTGGCTTTCCTTACATTTTCTTTCTCCATTTGCAACTCCACCTTTAAGTTCTTAATTCTAAGAGACAAAGTCTCTCTATCCTATGCTAAAAATTCAGAGGAAGAAGCTAGAGATGGCAGAGCCCTTTCTGATGAGCTTACATGAGCTACAATGGCCCTCATCTTATTGCACTCATCAAGGAGAGTGTTGTACTTATCTAACAATTTGTCATACCTCTCTTGAGATATCTATGCAATATCCACACTCAACATAGCTGCATGCATTATCAATTTGGCCACATGTGTGGGGGTGATTTCAATTGCTCTTTTCACCATGACTGCCCCAATCACTTCCTCAATCGATTTGACAACTTCTAGTTTCCTCGTATTTGGTTCCATAGACCAAATTTCCAAAGTGTGTAATTTGGGGCTAAAACCAAAACCAAATACCTTGTTATCAAAGTTTTCTTCAACCACAAAATCCTTGGATCATTTCTGATTGCATTCAATAAAATTGGATGAGGAAAGGTCCCATCTAGGCAATAACATCATTCCACTATCTTTCACCAATTTCTTGGCTTTCACAAGAGTTATTGCAACAATTTCATTCATAATATTCTCCTCTTATTCTTTCTCAACCTTCTCTTGCACAAATGATGAAAAATTGAATAATTCATCTCTTTATGGTCTTTGAATGCAGGTAGATACACCATTAATGGAGGACAACTCGTGCGAGCGAATATGAATGCACTAATCACATATTGATAAAATGAAATGAGTAGGGAATATGCAATCAACGATGCAATGGAAAATAGTGATGTGAAGGAAAATATAAGGCATCGCTCTTCACACAAAGGATTTAAGTAGGGAACTAAGAACTCTAGACATGAAAGTAGCTAGCGATGGGAAGAATACAGTGCATCATGCATCGTAGATATGAAGCTGATGAGAAGAATACTAATTGTGATGTACATGGGGTGCGAGATGGGTAACACTAAGTGAGACAATTAAGCACATTTTCAAAAGTTGTTTTTAAAAAGGGGTCGCCTAGGTAATATGTATAACAAATACATAACAAAACCTAAGCCGTAAGTCCAACTTAGGATAATGAAAATATTTTAAGGCGCTAACCATAGGAAAACATTAGACCACAGAATAAAAAATATCAATCAGGAATTAGACCAAAAGGGACCAAGGTTTTAAAAGAAAGGTTGATAAACCCTAAACCTTGAAAATAAATCTTATCCAAAGGACAAATAATCAAGACGAAGAAACTAGCTAGATATGGACCTAAAATTAGTGGAACACATGAATTTTTAGAGGGGTTCCAACAAACTACACATTTCCATAATCTAAACAAAAATTAAGTAAATTCTCCTTCCTTTTCACACTTCAAGAAGCTTCACTTAGATTGATTACCTTATGAATAGCCAAGCTTACCCTAGTGAAGAAAACTTTACAATCAATTTTACTATGATTAGTCATGCTGTGAATTATGCATTCTATAACCCAACCAAAAGCAAACAAGTTCAATGGTGAGAGCTTTCTGGTAAGTATTTTCTAGAGGATTTTTATCTCTCTCTCACTTTCCATAATAGGCTTACCCAAACCTCTAACTAACGGTTGTAAGTCAACCATATGACCAAGACACCAATTCCTTCTAAGAAGAAAGAAACAAAGAGTCGACACTCCTTCTAGTGCCAATTTTGTTGGCATGAGTGTTGCACACACACACCAATAGGAAGATAAATTCTCACACAAAGAATGCGAGAATCTACCTTTCTTAAAAGATCCACTGGGAATACCTAAATCTAAAGGAAATCTTAGTTGATCCCAAGACTCGAGAATTTCAAGTCTTGACGCACTAGGTTCACTCAGGGTTTGTTGTCTAAATTTATTGTTAATCATGAGGGGTCTATGGTTTCTTAGGCTTAATGGTGTCCAAAGGATCATAACAAAGGTTTGATTGAAAAAAGTATGTATCTCTTCAAAACTTCATGAAAATAAAAGATTTACACAAAATACTTCATGAACTCAAATTATTTGCAAATACTTTAGTAGATTTAACATAGAATGAGCTGTAACTTCATGAATACTAAAGATTTATAGGAATACTCCATGAATTTATCACTTTAAAAATATTTTATAGAAATATTTAACATCTACTTGTAAATAAAAGCATTAAAGATCCTTAAATTTAAGGTTCTCCTAGTTATTATCCATGCATACACCATGAAATAAAATAAATCAAAGAAAACCACCCTATACTTCACCATATTGCTTCATAGCTAGGCATAGAATGGTGCAAGAATTTTGAAGAAACATGAAATCATTTGCCACCGAATAGTGTCAATGTGCACCCAATTTTGGTGCAACACATAGGTTTTTCTGATAGGAACAAATAATCAACTACGTAAGATTTCATATTAGGAGATAGCTTCAAATTGGCTTAGATATTAGTAAAATTCAAATGTAGCATACAAGTTTTTATACTAGAATGGCACAAAAAATAAGATAAAGAAATAAAATTGGCAAGTCCCAATTTCAAGTCTTTGTAATCCCACAAATTTTAAACTTAACAAAATAAAACAACTCTTGACCTTTTATAAGAACAAGGCAATGAAAGAGTTCCAAAGAGCACATGAAAGAGAATCAAAAGAAAAAATCATAGAGTAGCATGTGGCATATGATAGTTGGCACAAGAATCTTCTAGAATAAGTCAAAAGATATTCTGACTTCCTTTAATAGTTGAAACCTTTCTAGACTCAAGTCTCAGGACACAATCAAGGTATCAAATTGGATTGAGCAAGTCATTAGTCGAACCTTCAAACAAAATATAGGAAGTAGCTGGATATTCAGAGTGATGAAGTGGATATAGAAATATTGATCTAGTGGCCTTGTGTTCCCACCTCCAAGCTACTTGTTTGGGAAATATGCAAACCAGAGTAACACTCCAAAACTTGGAATTACACTCATCCATCAAGAAATAATCAGATCCCTAGTTCTCTGGTTACCTATTCTCCCTTACTATATGCATCTCCTACATATGGGTTCCCAAGATATGTATCCCATCCTTGGATATATTGTTTGATCTACTCACAAAATTAGTTTTCTTAACCGTCTATACCCAAACCTTGTCCAACAACCCATTCCTCCTGCACATAAAATTCCATGTGTCATTTCCCTTTTAACCATTAATAAGAACATTATTAAAATAAAACATTCCTTAACATTAAATTCTTCAAAACACCAATCTAAAAATTAAATGCTTTAACATTTTGATAAAATTTCCAACTTAAGGTGGATTTCTAGATACTTGATGCACCCGAGAAAAAAATGAGTGGCATGTTTAAATATTTACATGGATGCACTATTTACTCAGGTACTCGGGTACCCAATACCCGATCACCCGACTTCCTTTGAAACACTCAAGGATCCTTCTATTTTTTCCTAGAAAAAATTGTAAAACATCACCGATTCCCTCGCTGACCTTTTCATACCCACGAAATTTTAACTCATGACTATAGCATCTTGCACATCTTTCTCAACTAAATTATCCTAGTTATACATCTGGGTCCAAACTTCCCAAAAACCGAACTACCCGGATTCTCAATAACCTTGTACTTCAATGTGAACCATTTAGGATGTCTAACTTTCCCTATGCTTACCTCTTGAGGCAATTAGCTAGCCAACAACTTCCAAAAGTATTGATTTTTTCAACTTGGGTCCCCAAGCCTTGCATTCTTGGGGTGTGTTGTGAGACCGCACAATGTAAAAAAAGAGGTTATAATGGGATAAGTCATAGAAAATATAGAAAATTAAGAAGGGGACAATCCTATACCTAAAAAAATAAAGCAACAAGGAGAAACTTTTGCAGTATAGGCATAACAAGTATTAGAAGAAGGTCCCAAAGAGCTAGGAGTAAACGATGACATCCCTAATTGGTTGGCTCAACAATTACAACCACCAATGTAGGTATAGTCAATGGATTTAGAATTCAAGAATAGTATGCAAGATATAGAGACTGCCAAGCCTAAGGCCAAGGTAAAAGTTACATATATATTAAGAGAAATGTAGAGGGGTAAAGACAATATATGTTGCTACATCTATAGGAGAAAAACACAAAGGAGAAGTGATTGTTTGTGATTATTAAGTATTAACAATACACCTTGGACACACTTCATGGGAGTAGGAAATAGAGGAAATGAAGATTAATTTAGAAACAACTACTACTTAGTTGAGAAATGATAAATACAGAAAAAAAAACTAAAATAGTTACTTTCTCAATTACAAATCTTTCTCAAATAAGTGGCTCAACCAGGTCAACCCCTAGCTGATTTACTTTCAAATCCACTATTAATGTCCAAGGAGCAAGTGGATTCCATTGAGAGTGTAAAGAATAAAGAAAAGAATAAATAAAATATGCTTGATGAATGGATGGAGGACATGATTAAGTAGGGGGAAGCAAAAATGAAAGAGGTCTTGGGAAATACAAAGAACTTGACAATGGAATTAAAAAATTCATGAAATTAAAGGTGAATTGTGATGACCACTTGGTGGAGAATGGAATAGAGTTGTGCAAAAAGGTAGTGATTCAAAAGATGGAGAATTAGCAACTAATGAAAGAAAAGGTGCTAATAGATGAGGATATCCCAAGGTTGAAAACCTAAGGATTGTAGTTAAAATGAGAGAAAGAGTTAGTAAGAAATCCAAAGAATAAATAAAGACTAGATCCTCAAGTTAATAGAAAGAATGTTGGATAAAGACCTATTGTTGATTGAAACCCTTAATCAAGAAATAAATGATAAAAAAAAAATCTAGGAAAAGGAGATGTTGAGGTGAAAATCTTTAAAGATCTATTTCAAAGATAATAAATAATCGTGTATCTCAACTAAATATGAAATCAATGAATGACATAGTCACGGTCAATAACTTGATTATGAAATATGAAAGAGATATAGGGAATATAAATGATGAAATTAAGAAAATATCAGAGATATATGCTCAAGAAAATCTAGAATATTTTAATATTCCTTCCATTCAACCCACTATTTTACTTAGGAGTTCATCCCATTACTTCCTCTTAAATATTTCCAACTCACTCAAAACCACGTAAATTTAGTTTATTAAAATAAATCAAATTGTTTATTCTTCTTTACATCACGTGTGCTCTTTTAAATAAAAAATAATGAGTGTAAATAAAGAAAAATTAAATTTTAGACTATCATAAATTCACACAAAAATGTAAAAGACTTCACGATGAAATTCTATTGACTAATTATAAACCTATTTAGTGTGTGAGCTCTTGAGGTTATGTTTAATAATACATGTCATTGATATCTACCATTCTCTTCCAAATGATAATCTCCCTTGACACACTAGAGGAGAGTTATATCATGCATTCACCTCAAATAATGTAATATTAGTTAGTCCATTATTAACATCATTGACCCAAATAAATTAATATAATTAATCAAATTTTTTTAGAGATAAAGAATATCCATTGTCACAATATTGTTTAATAAAACTGCAAAATCTAAAAAAATCTTTTTTCCTTCACCCTAATAAATTATTTAATCATTACAAATATTGAAAATAGGTGATTATAAATGAAATGTGATAACCAAAAACTTGATAAGAGAGAATTGACTTATGTAGTAGCAAGGAGTGATTATAAAACCATGCATTGGAGATGCAAAATCTAAGAATAATAATAGTATATACTATAATGAAAAATATACATGCTACAATGAAGGAGGAAGTAATAATTTCTACCACAATAATAGAGATGCAAGTGAAGCATATTACAATGAAAGATTAGATGGAACTCAAAGAGGTAGAAGAAGACATGATAGGAATGATGGAATATCCTATAGAGGAGTATATTTCAAGTTTGTATGAATACATCAATAATGTTAGTGTTAAATAGGCCAAGCAAGCACCAATATAATATTTTAATGTAATAATATAACTACATATCTAGGGGAAGAATCTAGAGGATCATAAATTCTAATTAGAAAAATTAGAATAGTGTGCAACTTTGGACGTAAGTGTCTCAAATATATTATTTATATTGTTAGTGGAAATAATTTAGTTTTAGAAGAAATGGTTGATAAGTTTAAACTAAGTGGTTATAACACCATAGTTCATATAAAATTCTTGGTTACAAGTTAAAAACAATATTTTAAGTGAATAATATCTGATGAAATTTAAGGTAGGAACATATCATGATGAAGTTTTATGTGTATTATTCCAATGTACATGCATGCTATTATTTATTGGGTATATGATGATACTATGATAGGAAAGTTATAAATAATGGAATAAAGACTAAGTTTTTACCATAACAAGAGATGATAAGAGACATGCTTTTTCACATTTGGAAGGTATAGATAGCCAAGTGTGTGTTAGTGCTAAAATTTATTTAGTGGATGAAAAAAAATTATTATATGGTCTAAGATATGAAACTATAAAATTTTCTTTGATTTCATGAATATTGGACACCACAATAGTAATAGAAACCATCACAATTGAAGAGACAATATCACAAAATAATATATAAAAATTATTAGTAAAGTATAAGGACATTATTTTATACAACATGATAGATGGATTACCACTACTAAAGAGTATCATTCATCAAGTGGATCTAGTTTAAAAAAAATCATAAAATGGAACATGGGATAACACGAACAAAATTAAAATGACAAGTGCATTTTTTTTTCAAGAAATGTTTATTTAGAGAGATTTTGAACCCATATGTGGTACCAATTGTAATAACATCTAACAAGATGGAGGGTGGAGAATTCTTTATAGGCTCTAAATAAATCAACAATTTCACAGTCAAGTATAAACTCCCATTATATCAAAAGTATTTTATAATGGACTATTTTGAGTTGAGATTACTTTACCAATATTAATTTTAAGAGAAGTTATCATTACATAAAAGCTAGAGAAGGGGATGAGTGGAAGATAATATTTAAGAAAACTAAAGGATGATATGGATGGTTTATTATGTCTTTAGGGTTGACTAATACACCAAGTACATTTATGGTGTCAATGAGTGACATGTTGAATAAATTTCTGGGTAAGTTTGCTATTTTTTATTTGCATGCCATTTTTATTTTCAATAAAACTAAGGAAGAACATCTATATCATATTATATTATTATTATAGAGATTGAGGGATTTTTTATTAATATGAAGAAATTTAGTTCCATCAATAATAAGTTGGTATATTTTGGATTTGTAATTTTATCTAAAGGATTAACCATAACTTTGGAGAAAGTTAGAATTATTATTGAGTGGCCAACATGAATGGATGCTAGAGAAGTAAGATCATTGTATGATTTATATAATTCTTATAGGAAATTCATCAAAATATTGAATGGTTCTTGTGCATTATTATCTAAGAAAATTTTGGCGTACAAGCTAGAGTTTAAGTAGATATCAAGAGAAAATAGAATTTTTAAGTTGTTAAAAAAGAAGATAAAATTTAAAAATTATCATTACCAAATTTCAACAAGGTATTCCTAGCAGATTTTAATATAGGTAGAATGGAAATAGGTATGGTGTTGAATCAATATGTAAGAAAATTAATATATTTTAATAAAACTTTGAATGATAAAAGTATGATATATTCAATCCATATTCAAAAATTGCATGAACTAATTCAAGCATTAAAAAAGTGGAGACATTAATTGTTTCCAAAAGAATTCATATTGTACATTGATCATCAAGTATTATAGTATCTAAATATGCAAGATAAGTTGAATTAGATATATATGAGATGGGTAGAATTTCTACAAAGTTATACTTTGTAGAAATTCTACAAAACATTAAAAAAGTGGAGACATTAATTGTTTCCAAAAGAATTCATATTGTACATTGATCATCAAGTATTATAGTATCTAAATATGCAAGATAAGTTGAATTAGATATATATGAGATGGGTAGAATTTCTACAAAGTTATACTTTGTGTGTATACTTTGTGTTGAAGTGTATGAGATAAAAGTAAACAAGTTTGTTGTTGTGTTGAGTAGAAGATATATTGTGTTTAAAAAAAAAGGGGATGGAAGTTTTTGGATTTGAATAGTTGAAATATTTGTAAATGAAGTCAATGTTCATTTTTCTAAGCATGGAAATCATGAAATAAAATAGAACATGTGGATAGAAGTAAGCATCTAAATATTATTTAGAATGAGATGTTATTGAAGGTGAAATAGTTATGTATTTTGAGGAACTCAATGGTAGATAATTTAATAAAGGAAAATCATAGTAGTGGTTTAGTGGGATATTTTGGAGTAGATAAGATAATGGAACTTGTGAGTGAATTTATTTTTATGAAAATATATAATAATGTGAGGAAATTTATTTAAAGTTATAAGATTAATAAATTTACAATAGAAACTAGTTATAATGATAGATTGTATCAACCAATACCAATTTTAGAGAAATCTTGGAAAGATACAAGTGGATTTTGTATTAGAGTTTTTAAGAACATAGAGAGACAATGATTCTATATTTTTTACTTGTGGATATATTTTTTTAATAATGTAAATATTATTCCACATAACAAAAATAATGATTTTGTACATGTAGAATATTAGTTTTTAAATGAATTTGTGATGTTTCATGGGTTAGCAAGAATTATTATATTAGACAAGACACTAAGTTTGTAGGTTGTGTTTGGAATAATTAGTAGAAAAAGATAAAAATATCTTTGGAATTCAATTCAACATATCACCCAAATATTAATGGATAGATACAGGTTGTAAACACAAGTTTAGGAAATTCATTAAAATATTTAGTTGGATAGAATACAAGAAATTGGAACATGCTTTTAGTATAGTTAGAGTTTAAATATAATAATTTAATAAAGAAGAGTATATGAAAAACACCATTTGTGGTTGCATTTGGTAGTAGTCAAAGTATGGGGATTAAGGGATATCAAATTTAGGAGAAAATGAATATAAAAGTAGAAGAATTTTAAATCACATTTAAAGGAAGTGGATGTAGAAGTAAATAGTCGCTTGAAGATGGTGAATGGTGCATATAAGAGAAAATATAACAAGAAGAGAAGACATAAGAAGTTTGTATTTGTAGATAGAGTGATGATATATCTAGGAAAACAAATATTTCTAGTTGGAGCATAAATAAATTAAAGATGAAGTTTTATCCCAATATAATTATCTAAAAGTTTGATTTACTAAATGCATATGAAGTAGAGTTAATAGATTGTTGGGAATATATCCAACTTTTAATATTATAAATCTATATAAGTACCATGAAGGATAGTTATAAGATGGTGTATTATAAGTACATTGGGAGAATCAAATACCACAATAGTAAAAGGAGGATATTAAGGATATTTCACATATAAGTATTGGAAGAGGCATTATAAAAGAAATATTATAAGGAGTATTTAGTGAAGTGGAAAGGAAATCCTATAAAAAATTCAACTTGGACTTTAAAGGCTAAGGTATATTATCATGGTTTCTCTATAGCCAAAAAATGTGAGGGAATCACTTTTAAATTAGCTTATTTGTTTGATGCAAGAGAATCCTAGAGTGAGAAATCTTACATCGCCCCAAAAAATAATTTTCTTTATTTATTTTCTTAGAGGTTCTCATTCACATTCTAGTCATCATAGAGAACGAGAATGTATGTTCTACATTTATCTTATGAAAATAAATCATATTTTTCAAAGATTTTGATCATCACAAATTCATAATTAAAAATTTTCTTGCCATTGGGAATAATAGTGTAGTGTAGGAAAATGTATCCCTCTACATTTTCACACTTGTTGGGCCCTCCCTACTGAAATTGGGCTTCTTTATGCCTTATTTGGCTCTATTTTGCATCCACAAGCCTTATTTAATGCATCTTTCCAAGGATAATCTAAAAAAATATCAAAATACCAATAATAATTTAATGATTTTGGTTTGTATGGCCCAAATTTAGTGATCTAGGACTCATACACCACCTTGGGCATATGAGTCCCACCTAAGTTTTAGGGCCTAAACCTAAATTTGGCATTAAACATAACATCTCTTGAAATTTGTGTCCCGAGCTTGGCCTACTGGGACTCATATGCCCCAACTGGTGTATGAGTCTTGCTTAGCTTGGACTTAATTTTGAATTCAATTCTTGGCAAGATTTTATTCGCCTAGATCTGATATCGGCTTGTAGTGTTGTAATTTTGGGAAATTTGGTATAAACAAGTATAAATACAAGGTTATTTCACATATTTTCTCCTAGAAAGTTTGATGAGGGCCAAGCCACCTGAAGCCACACAAATCACAACAATAGACACCAACACAAAAGATGCGAGACAGAAAAATAACCCACTTTCAATTATTTTCAGATAATGAAATTACAAATTCAAAACTTGCATGCAACAACCTTATGGGCTTGATTCATTACAACAAAATCAACTCAGAAAAGAAAATAATATTATTCAGAGCTTAGAATCTGTACTATTGGAGCTACCTTCTACAACTCCCTCATATCCCTTTTTATTTTACCCAATAACTTCTGTAGAATGTTCTAGAAAGTGCAAATTTCCCTTTTGTTTTGGCACCAAAAGTCCCGATGTTTGATTTTTGGCCTAGGAAGAAATTTTAATGAAATTCACTTTTTAGAGGGTCAAGAGTGATTATCAAGCATTTAGGAGCATCTATCAAGAATCAAGCAGCATGCTTGTTTTTGAGCTAACATTTGTGAAGTAGGTTCTTATGATTCAAGAAAGTATTCAAGTCAAGATCCATAGAATTCAATCTAGAGTCAATATCTACATTCATGCTAGCCATTACTTAAACGATTGCAACCTTTTGTTCAAGGGTTTGGTGAGTTGCAACATAATTTATTTGTTCATTCATCATTCCTTCATTCTATTTGATTTCATTTCAAGGTTTGATTACCAAAATAGGGTTTGACCAAGGCAAACCCCTATCCACTAAAAAAAAACATTTTCCCCTCTTTTTGATATTTGATTTATAGATCTAGGTTGAAGATCCATTAAAGAGAAATATTGGAGAAAAGTTGTCAAGTTGTCATCTACATTGCAAGATCACAGAAAATCACCTATAGGTTGCAATTTAGTGTTTCAGACTCAGAGATTTGATAAGAGAGAAGCTACAAGAGAACATTATAGGATATCATAGTTTTAGATCAACCCTAATATTGGGACTAAATCACCACTTGTGGTGTATTAGTCTTAGTATACAAGATTTCAGTCATTTTTTGTAGATTTTGGTTTAGCAGTTCCAGATTTTGATTCTAACCCAAAACCCTAAAATAGGACTAAATTTCCCCTGCTGGCATATGAGTCCTAGTGTGCATTAAAAGTCATATTTTTGGGAGTGTAGACCTTGTTTCGAGCTTCTTCAATTTTCTAGGTGCCCCTCTATCCTTTCTCAGTTCAATATTTTGATTTTCAGTTTCATATTTTGAGTTGCATAGTTAAGTTTGCATACCATTTACATCTTCTTCTTTCCAAGCCCTTACTTGGTGGTGAACCCATTTTTAGTCTTTAATCACACCCTAGGACACCTTATTTCAGATTTCTTTCCCTCATTTCCATCCCTAAATTGAGATCTCTAAGGTTTCCTTGAATGAAACTTGAAGGAAATTGGTGGTTCTATCTCCCAAAACATAGATAATACTATTTTCTAGGTTTAATTTTGGTGAATCTAGCCTTTAGAACACCTTATTTCTGATTTGGAGTGCATCATAGTCCTAGATCTAGCTTACATTAACTTTGCATTAGGTCTCGCATTAGTTAATTTGCATCTAGGGTTTCTAAATCTTGCATTAGTGAAAGTGCATATAGGTTGCATTTTTTCATATTGCATCATTAAAATTCACTTGAAATATGTAATTTCACTTAGTCTAGACATCATTCAAACCATAAAACCTAAAATTCACTTAGAATTTGCTAAAATTAGTGCAAAAACCCTCATCTAGGTCGCATATGCCCCTTTGGCTGATTTAGTCCCAATGTAGGTGGTTTTACCTAATTTCTAGGTATTATGTGTGGATTATTTTGTAGTAGTTGAACCCTTGAAAAACCCTAACTGGGACTCATACATCACTCTAGATAATTTAGTCCTGTGTTAGACCTAAAATTGTATTTTACAACATTGAAAATATTGTTTTTGTGCTTCTATTTTTTGTTGTTGGATCTTTGTTTTAGTTTACTGAATTTTTATTTCATTCATTTCATTGCATTTACCTTAATTTCATTTGAATCAAAGTATATCATTTATCTTGTGTTCATTGCATATTTTATTCATTGATTATCCCTTCAATGATCTTTACAACTTGGTGTCCTATTGCTAATACTATAGTGAGATGAAGTTTGAGACTCATGTCATCCTACAATAGCACAATCATCATGGATCTTGGGTTATCTAGCTCTTTCACTACTAGTGTTGACACTAGTTCATAAGGTATGTACCATACCCTTAACAATTCTTTGCCTTAAAGTAGTGTGACAAGTGTTGAAAGAATGATTTCTAGTATTCAACAAGAAAACATAATCCAAATCCATGAAGAAATAGAAAACCTACAAAATCAATTGAGTACTGAAAAATATTTAAACCACTACTATTACTAACATAGATAACATACATCGCATGATTGAAAGCGAGGAAGGAGTTGAACTTGTGCGTAACCTAGCTCATATTTTTGGAAAACATCTTACCTCAACAACTAGCTGTGCTTTAGCTTTGAAAAATGTCCAAAGTTAAGGAGGAACTCAAATTCCTCCTCCTACAACCATTGCCTCTATTCCTACATATACCAACCCTTAAGTTACAACAATGATGCAACCTACTAGTAATATCTTTCCTACCTTGGGTATTTCCACTAGTAATCCTAATACCTTTGTGCCATTGCATGAGATATCTCCTACCACTTTACCTCCCATAAGCATTCCATTCACTTCCCCCTCAAACACATATACACCACCATATTCACCTCCATCTCAAAATACAACCAATGATGCCATAATAAATCAACTTTTGCAAAATGTTTCATCCCTTCAAAAGAAAATTTCCACCATAAATCAAAATCAAAATGGCCACTTGACATACTATGTCAAAAGAAATCCCTTATCCTTGGAGATATTGAGAACATCATTACCACAAGGTATAGAGATTCATATATTTAAGAAATATGGGGGGAAAGAAGATCCTTCCAACCATGTTTCCACTTATACTACCCTATGTAGTGATTTTGTTCTTGAGGATAAGCTCTTGGCTAAAATTTTCCCTAGGTCCTTGAAAGATATCACCTTAGAATGGTTTTCCTCATTACCAAACAACTCAATTCATTCATTCAATGAACTTGTTGAGGCCTTCATTAACCATTTCCAAGTGCACATGACTCCTCAGATGACCTTAGCCAATTTGATGAGATGTAAGCGAAAATATGATGAAAAGGTTCCTAACTTTATTTCGCTACCAAATTCTTTATTCCCAAATTGACGTAAAGATTCACAATCCTCACCTTTAATAGATGTTCATTGAGAACTTAAAAACTGAGATATAATATAAGCTTAGCATGATGAAGTTTCCTTCCTTCGTACACTTGTGTACTATCCTTCTTGATTATCAAATCTCGGTTAGTAGTCATGAAACAAAACCCACCTTTATCCATCTTGAGAAGTATGAATCCACAAACCAAAATAGTTATCGACCTTTTAGAAAACAAAATAAAGACTTCCTTCAACTTAACCACCCTCAACTGACTCAACATGTTGATACCCAAGTGGCTGCTATAAGGAAGACAACTCCTTTCACATTTGGGGATCTGGCTAGACAATTCACTCCCCTTCCTGATACCCTACATAGCACAATGTCACAACTTATAGAAAATAAAATCATCACCGTACCTACCATTAAAAATCTCGATCCTAATAAGCATTTACCTCTAAAATTTAGTTTGAATTCCTATTTCCATTATCACTAATAAAATGGACATGACACAAAACATTTTAAGCATATTAAACATCTTGTGCAAGACCTCATTTATTCTAGTTGACTTCAAATTGGAGGTGTTAATGATCAAGGAAATATGTTTGTTGCCCCTCCCAAACAAAACTCTCAAATCTTTACCAACCCTATGCCTAATCATAACATTTCATAAGAATGATGTGATGAATGTTAACATAGATGATGACAACATTGATACTATTGAACAAGGTCCTATAGATACTATTGCACAATATCCTATCGATGGTTTGGTTGCATTGATCAAAATTCAACCTCATAAGGGTTGAACTAAAAAGCATCTTGAAATTTCTTTCTCATCTAAATATATTATTAGAAATGCACTTGATGGTTCTCTATAAATAGCTGACAAAATCAATGACAAGCCCACTAATGGGATATTAATTGATCCTATCTTTGGAGAGAATGTTATCATCAAGGAATTCTTACTTGTGCATGAAATCTATCAAGAAACATATGATCAACCGAATGCATGGATAAAAATGCATAATGATTTCACTTTCCCTACAATGGGATCGATCACCCATCCTCTAAAATTTGGACCAAAACAATTAGATGTCTCATTTTCCATCATCCCAATGTCAGATCAATTCTTTATGAATCTTGGTTATCCATGGCTATAGTCCATGGAAGTCATCCTGTTAGTCATGCATAAATGCCTAAAGTTTCCCTTTGAAAATGAATCTTTACTATGCAGCATAGTGGATTTAATCTTGTGTCCTCTTGTGGGAACTTTTCACTATATTTCTTTGGGCCCAAGCCTATGGAACCTATAAAACCTCATGAGGACTTCCTTTTCAAATCTTATCAAAAGTTTAAGGTGAAATGCATAGCAAAATTCTCCCTCAGAAACATGCCCCAACCCATGATTGAGCCACCCATCCTTGATGAAACCATGATAGAACAAAAAGACATTCCAAACAACGAAGACCAACCTAAGATAGATCCTTTTCCTATCTCCTATAAATGACCAAGAGAATGAAAAAAATCTTGTCACTCCTAAGATAAAAAAAAGTTTACAAAGCTAAAGAGAAAGTGGTTGAACAACCTCCTATGGTTCCTTTTGTTCCTCCCATTATGGAAGAAAAGAAACCTATGGTTGATAAACTTGCTCCACAAACAAAACTTGAGAATTGTACTAAAACATATAGAAATGCTAGAGAGCATAGGAATAGATGTCATGCTCTTGCTTGAAGATTAAATGAAGAAAACAACAAAGAAAATCAACATCCAAACTTGACTAAAGTAATACATGTTGAATCTCCCTCTTTTTCGCCACAAAAAATATCCTATATTGAAGCCACAATAGGAGCTAAATCCTTCTCTAGACATTAACCTTTGACCTCCCATTGTGATTAACCTAGATGATGATGATGAGGTTGCTAAAATTGATGAATAAGTGCATAATGAATTGAATACATTATTTTCCTCTTCTATGAACTTAAACAATAATTCTCCTTAGAAGAGTGTTGAACCTAGTAATGACCCTAGTTCGGCACTTTCTATTGTCCCCTTGGCTAGTTTTCCACCTTTTGTATATGATGAACAAGATTGGAATGTGGACAACCTACTAATAGGTTGAGTCGCATGTGCCTTACTAGTCTTTTGCATTATTTTATTTTCATGTTATGTGTGTGATTTCATGTGCATAATGTGATCCCCCATGATGTTTTGTTTGATGTATCTCTCTTTTTGTGGCATTCCTCTATTTGTACCTACATTCTTCTATATGTCATAAAGCTTCTCTTTATCTTTTTTATTTGTCTTGTGTTTTCCTTTTACGGATGATGTAGGGCATTGAGACATTTAGGTCTCTTCCATGTTAACCCAAAATATTTTTTGTTATCTTTTTCATTTGTCTTGTGTTTTCCTTCTGGGGATGACACAAGGTGTTGAGACATTCATGTCTCTTCCATGTTGACCCAAAAGGATTTTCCTTTATCCTTTTCATTTTTCTTGTGTTTCTTTTTAAGGATGATGCAAGGCATTGAGATATTTAGGTCTCTTCCATGTTGACCCAAAAGCTTTTCCTTTATCTTTTTCTTTGTAGATTGTGTTTTCCTTTTGGGGATGACCCAAAGTGTTGATACATTTTGGTCCATGTTGACCCAAAAGGTTTTTCTTTATTTTCACTCTCTTTGTGTCATTCTTCTTGTTCCATGAGTATTTGGAGAATGATGACAGTTCTGAGCTATCTATAAACATTGTCGCAAAGACATACTGACCCCGAATCCATGGATCCCTCATGTGTTTGAAGTTTCATTTTGGTGGCAACCCCTTCCTTTTCATGACATAGCTTTATATGGAAACGTATGAATTGGCATAGGGATTTCCAAACAAGCTCTCATGTCCTCTTTATTATTAGAATTTATCATTTGTTACTTTAAAGTTATTTCTCACAGCATGGTGTTTAGAAATTTCTTTAAAGTGGGGGCATACATTGGCATTATTGTTTTTCAATCCATGTTTCATTATGTAGTTTTATTACTTCATGTGATGTGTCTTTCACTCTGTGGTGGCATTGGGTCTGATGTCATTCAAGAGCGTGATCTCTCTTAGCACATCATATTCCTCTTAGTGGCTTGTGTGACACACTACATCCCCTAAGTTGTGAATCTTCTATTTTTCGATTGGTTCTCTCTTGGAGACATTAGGCATAATGTTCCCTAAGTTAAGACCTTACATGAGCTAAGAAAAAATCGTTTGAATTTTCCTTTACACTATTTTGCATTTACAACATCTATTATATGGCCACCTTGCATAACACACTTTGCTTTCCTATGGAACCATCTTGTTTGTTCATGGGCACGTCAAGCATAGAAAGATTTGCTTGCCTCATGAGTCCTATTGTTCGTCTTGTGTGGCACCTTATTGAAGTTATCTATAGGTATAGCTTTGGTATGGTTGTACATATGGGAGCTAAACTTAGGCATGACTTTCCCATGGTCACTTGCTTGTTTGTGTGAGCTCATATCGGTCCTGTGTATATGTGTCTTGCTAGGGGCTCACCAAGTGGATGGTCTAAGGGTCTACTAGACCTTGTGAGCATGTGTTGGCTTGCATAGTGGACATTGTGTTCCATTTGTAAATGTTTATTGGAAAAATAGCTTAGATCTGATCCACAACATGCAGGAAAAATAGTCAAAGCTTGATCCACCCTTTTTGTTTTTATTTGTCTTTATTCTTTATGACTTTGGAAGTGTATGCTTGTTCCTTGTTGTTGCTCCTTATATTACTTACATGTGTGTTCTTTTGTGCCTATGTTGGTTTGTCATAGGATCTTAATCCTTAGGGCTTAATCATCACTCTTGATCATTGTCATCCTAACTTACTAGCGTTGGTTCACTTGGATCCCTCTTGATGCAAATTTTTCTACTTTAATGTGAGTTTGAAGCAAGTTCCTCTTATCACTAAAGTGGGGGCTAGATTTAGTGTAGGGAAATGTATCCCTCTACATATTCACACTTTTTTGGGCCCTCCTTGCTAAAATTGGGCTTATTTATGCCCTATTTGGCTCTATTTTGAATCCACAAACCTTAATTAATGCATCTTTCTAAGGATAATCCCAACACATATGAAAATACCAATCATAATTTAATGATTTTGGTTTGTATGGCCCAAATTTAGTGATCTAGGACTCATTCGCCACCTTGGGCATATGATTCCCACCTAAGATTCGAGGCCTAAACCTAAATTTGGTATTAAACATAACATCTCTAGAAATTTGTGTCTCAAGCTTGGCCTACTAGGACTCATATGCCCCAACTAGTGTATGAGTCCCGCTTAGCTTGGACCTAATTTTGAATTTAATTCTTGGCGAGATTTTATTCTCCTAGATTTGATGTCGGGTTGCAGTGTTCTAATTTCAAGAAATTTGGCATAAATTGTTGCAAGAATGAAACTATTGCCATTGATGTCAACTGGTCAATTGGTTATCAATTGGTTGTTGTTGTCATTGATCTCATGTATGCAGGTTGATGGATGTATGTTTCAAGGATATTGAGAAAATTGTAATGAAGGAAGATTGTAGGTATTCAGTGGTTGCTCCGAGTTTTTCTTCGGGATTTTCTCCTATGGTTGTGTGGTTTAGACATGTTGTTCATGGTTGTTGGAAGCTTCTTTATCCATATTCTTGGCTCTCGATTCATTGTACAGTGCGAGTTATGTTCACTAGTTGTGAACTGTGGTTTCCTATGTATCTGGCTGAGGTCCAAGAGAAATGTTGTTGGTTTGGAATTATCTTTGGTAAAGTCTTATGACTGGCGGTTCTAGAGTTAAGTTTTTTATAATCGTGTTGAAGATAATTTTGGTGTTTGGAAGGATTTGTTCATACTAAGAATTGTGCGTGCTTAATTGTTCTATGTGTTTTACATTGGTTTGGCCAACCTTGTGTTGAACACTAACTTCAAAGTTGATGAAGCATGTTGGGACTTATTTGGGTCCTCATCAAGCATGTGTTTGGGTCACCCTCATTCTAATTCCACCCTAGGATGTTTTAGTATTGACTGAATTTGAATTTAATGATGGATGGCCAACTTTGGATATGTTTCAAAGTTGAAGATGGTATAAATACGGGATGGGTTAGTGGTGAAAGGTGTACAAGAGATAAGTGCAAAGAAATAGAGTGGATGGGTGATCCCACAATATTGGTTTACATTTTTTGTCCAAACTGGACATTGAACTGATTTTTTAAAACTAAATATTCATGCTCAGGAACCTATAGTGGCTAAACCATGATGAATTTGAAGATGATGCAAACTAGTGATTTGTGACATTTTTCTATAGATTCTAAATATATTTTTTCAATTTTTTTAAAATTAGATTGCACTTATTTTTCCATCTCCTTTGAAAACTAGTTGTTAACAATAAACACCATTTTTAAAGAGTGACGTTACTAGGTAATACATAACTTTTTTTCTATGAAGGATAAAATTCTATTGTTTTCAAATTTAGATTTGTAGCTATGATATGTTGTGCATGGAATTAGTTTCATAGCATTTCATTAAATATTTTTTTTCTTAACTAAGTTTCAAAGTCAAACCAGTTACAATTTAAACATGATTTACTGGCTAAAACATAACTTTTTTTGTATGTATCAATTTTTATTTTTCTTTGTTGGATCAAGGACATCAATATCTAGTGCACTAATATTTTTCACTTTTTTTTATAATCTGCTATTTTTGCACGTCTAGAACAAAGAGCTTGATTTTTGGTGAAAAACCTATGTTTAATCAAACTAAAAATTACATAGTAAAACCAAAACATATTAAAATTATATTTGATGGATAAATCATTCTGAGGACTACCATCATCCAGTTGGGTTTGTGAAGTATCCTTCATTTTCATCTTCAAACCAAGCTTCAAAGGGAAAATGTTTGTAGAGATTTGGTAGAAGAGAGGGAGAAGGTGGCGTTCTAGTGAACCCTGGTTCACTAGAATTAGGGGGTTCACTAGAACCCCCCTTCTAGTGAATCCCCTTTAAATATAATTAAAAAATAAAACCCATTAAAGGGGGATCACTAGAATGGGGACTCTAGTGAATTCCCTAGTTCTAGCGAACCCTTTAGGGGGTTTTAGTGAACCCCCTAAAGTGATTTCCATCCGAAAATGCATTTTTCCTTCCTCAACGAAATTGTAAACTAGTTTTGTGGGTATACCTAGATAGATGTGAAATAGATGTGAATTGGTGGGTGTGTGTGATGTGAGTGTGGAAGATTAGTGTGAAGTCTAGATATTGAATTTTTGAATGCAGTGAGCTGAAGGTGTATTCTATCTTTCATGCATGTCTACAAGTGGTTGAGTAAAGTATGGTGGAAATATTTGCTGCATTGATATTTTCTTCTCTTTGTAACATATCTATTCTATATTCTTTGTATCTTTGTGGCAGTGAACCCTCTGGGTGGTTAACCTTATTGGACAGTGAGTCTTGATCCGTATAATGAGTCCTTGTTTTGGTTGTGAGCCTTTTTCTCTCAAGTAGTGATCCTTTGTAATCAGTTTTGATATTCTCCATAGTGTAAGTAAATCCTCACTATGGTTTTTTCCTCATTGGTTTTTCCACGTAAATATGGTGTTACTATGTTTGTATGATGGTTTTTAGTTTCTGCACTTGCACTTAATGTTTAATCATTTTATCATTTTTAAAGATTTGTGATTGATCTAAGTTCCGGTGAATGTTCTAAAAGTTTAAATTTGGTACAAAAGATTTACCTCCATCTTAGTTGTCTTGTTCAGTAATTGGTATTAGAGCTTGGTTCCTTGGAGAAGAGCTTAACTACTTAAGGAAGGTTTGAGATGGTTGGAAAAGTTACTCATGACTATTCGATGTTCGATAGAACTAATTATGCTATCTGGAAAATATTGATGGAAGATTATCTAGAGTATTGTGGATGTGATGTGGAGAAAGCTTACAAGAATCTTTACACTCCTCCTGCTAGTGGTCCGAGTATAGTTGATGAGTTCAAGGTACATGAAGTGAACAACAAGGTGAAGTACATTTTGAAGAATAGTCTTATCCATTATGAGCTGATTAAAGTTCAAAATTTGAAGACAACTAAGGAAGTCTGGGATGCTTTGGAAAAGGTGCATGAAGGTGATGAAAGGGTCAAAGAGGAAAATTTGCAGGGTTTGGAGACACATTTTGAGCTCCTACATATGTGTGAAGATGAGAATGTTAAAGCTTATGTACAAAGATTGGATGAGGTAGTAGTTGGAATGCGAGGACTTGGTGCTACTATAGATGAAACTAGGATTGTAAAGAAGATTCTTAGAACTCTCCATGATGCTTATAGTAAAAAGGTATGTGTTGTTCAAGAACATATAGATTACAAGACTTACACTAAATATCAGTTGTTGGTAACTCTGAAATATTATGAGATGAGAAAGCCAAATTTGAGAAATGGATCCAAATCAGAGACTTCTTTTAAGGCTACAAAAGTTGAAGATCCAGATGAGAAAATCTTGATGAAGTAGAAGCTAACTTTGTGAGAATGATGAAGAAAGGCTCTAACAAGTATGAAGGTAAGTTACCTTTTAAATGTGTTAGTTGTGGAGGAATAAGACATTACGCTTCGAGGCATCTAGAAAGAGCTAAGAGGAATAAACAAAGATATGAGAAAGAAAAGAAAGGTAAGAAGATCAACATAGCATATTATGTGAATGTGGATGCTAGTATATTTGATGAGTAATCTGATTATGGAGATCTTGATGAAAATGAATGCTTGTTCTTAGCTATAAAATTTGAACCTACTTCTGCTAATTTTAAAAAATATGTAAAGGAATGCCCTTCGGGAAAGGAGAAAAATGAAGGTACTATAATCTCTTTTACATGCTAAACATAAAAAGAACTATTGGATTTTTGACAATGGTTATTCACATCACATGACTGGTGATAAGAGTAAGTTTTTTAAACTTGAAAAGTATGATGGAGGCTTAGTTATGTTTGGAGATGATACTGGTGCTAAGATTTGTGGGATAGGTTCAATAAGTTTTGATGGAAAGAATAATACTGATGATGTCTACTATGTTAAGGGTTTAAGGCATAATCTCTTGAGTGTTAGAAATATGTGTTGCAAAGGATATAATCTTGTATTTGAGGATAAGAGATGTGAGATCAGGAAAGGATCTAGAATAGTGATTGTTGTAGGAAAGAAATCTAAAGGAAATATCTATCAACTTAATTGTACTTACGAACGATGCTTTATGACTCAAATTAATGACAATTGGTTGTGACATCAAAGAATGTGTCATATTAATTTTGACAACTTGGCAAGGATTGGTGCAGTTCAGGCCGTGAGAGATTTACCAAGGATTACAAATCTTGTTAATGTTATTTGTAGGAATTGTCAATTTGGAAAGCAAGCAAGAATCCATTACAAATCAAAGGAACAATCTACTACTGGACTACTGGATTTAATTCATGTAGGTCTCTATAGTCCTACAAGAGTGAGAATTCTACAAGGTGAAAGGTACTTTATGCTTTTTATTAATGATTATTCTAGATATACATGGGTTACATTTCTTAGAGAGAAGTATGATGCATTAGATAGATTCAAGAAATTCAAAGCTATGGTTGAAAATGAAGTAAATTTGAGGATAAAATGCTTAAGGTTTGATAGAGGTGGAAAATTCACCTCCCATGAGTTTAATATGTTTTGTGAAGTGCATGGAATAAAAAGATAGTTATCTACTCTAAGAACCCCTCAATAGAATGAAGTTGTTGAGAGAAAAAATAGAATAGTTTAAGAGGCCACTAGATCAATGATTACTGAGGCTGGTCTACTAAAAGTTTACTAGAGAGAAGCTATTCACATTGTTGTTTATGTATCAAGTTCAAGCAAGAGAAAATAGTACAAAGACCCCCTATGAGCTATGGTGTGGAAGAATTCTTATTGTTAAGTATTTCAAGGTATTTGGAAGAAAATATTATATCAGAAGAGATGAAACTTTGGGAAATTTTGATGCAAGAAGTGATGAAGGTTTTTTTTTTGGATATTCTACTAAAAGAAAAGCTTATAGATGTTTCAATAAAATACTGAGGAAGATTGTAGAAAGCACAAATGTCAAGGTTGATGAAGCAATGAAGAATTCAATTGATGTTGATGGTTATGTATCTGATGAACTTGATTGCATAAGGATTGAAGAAATTGTGGAAGAATGAGAAAAGGATGAGCAAGAGAAGTAGAATGAAGAAAATGAAAAAGAAGAAGCTTCAATGGTGTCCCCTAAGACACCTAGATATGTATAGAAGAACCATTTTGAAAGTTAGATCATTGGAGACAAGACAAAAGTAGTATTGACAAAAAGTAGAGATGTTACTAGTGAGGTAAATTTGTGTTTACTTTCTGAGATTGAATTGAAGACTATAAGTGAAGCTTGTAAGGATGAAAATTGGATGGAAGCCATGAAAGAAGAACTTATGCAAATTGAGTAGAATCAAACTTGGAAATTGGTCCCAAGACCGGTAGACAAAAAGATTATTGGATCAAAGTGGGTATTTAGAAATAAGATGAATGAGAATGGAGAAGTGGCTAGAAACAAAGCAAGGCTTGTGTGTAAGGGTTATTCACAAGTAGAAGAAATATATTTTCAGGAGACTTTTGCTCTGGTGGTAAGAATGGAAGATATAAGAATGTTCTTGGAATTTTCTTCTGATAAAGATTTCAAGGTCTATTAGATGGATGCAAGTCTACATTTTTGAATGGTGAACTAGTAGAAGAGGTCTACATGGAACAACCAAAAGGATTTTAATTGTTAGATCAACTAGAGATGGTTTTCATATTGAAAAAAGCTCCTAAAGCTTGGTATGCAAGGTTAGATAGGTACTTGATTTAGCAAGGTTTCAACAGAGGTACGACATATAGTAATTTGTACTTTAAAATTGAAAATGAAAAAATATTTATTGTGGTTGTATATGTTCATGACATTATTTTTGGAGGAAATAAAACTAGGTGTAAGATGTTTGTGGAAGAAATGAAAAAGGAATTTGAGATGTCTATGTTCAAAGAGATGAATTTATTTCTTGGGCTACAGATTAATCAAACAAAGAAAGGAATATTTATTTCACAGTCTAAGTATGTAAAAGAAATGTTGAAGAAGTTTGGGATGGATACTATGCATGATGTTTTTCTTGTGGCTAGATTTCAAGAAAATCCTAAGGAAACAAATGTTGTTGTTAAAAGAATATTCAGATATTTGAATGGCACTCTGAATTATGGGTTATGGTATCCTAGGGATACTGACTTTACACTAAGTTCTTATACAGATGCAAATTGGGTTAGATGTGTAGATGACAGAAAAAGTACAAGTGGTGGTGCATTCTTTCTTGGTTGCAAATAGGTTGCATGGTTGAGTAAAAAAAAATATTTAGTTTCCTTGTCTACTACTGGAGCTGAGTTTATTGCTGCTACATCCTGCTATACAAAAGTTCTATGGATGAAATAGACATTGAAATATATCACAATTATGTATGATGATCCTATTCCTATCTTCTGTGATAACACAAATGTAATTAACATTTCAAAGAATCTAGTGATGCACTCAAGGAAAAAGCATATATCTATCAGGCATCATTTCTTGAGAGAGAAGGTTGTGGAGAATGAAGTAAATCTTGAGTATGTCCCTATGAAGGATCATATTGCTAATATATTTACGAAGGATCTTCCTAAAGATACTTTTCAGTATCTCCGAGAGAAGTTAGGGGTCATTACCCCTCCTTTCTTGAACTAAATGCATATGGAGATGCATCAGTCTGGTGGGTTTATGGATCTATTTTTCTTCTAGACTGATGTATTTGTGGCTACCTCTTAGGAGGAGCAGGTAGTGTCATGTGTTGTCATTTCATGGGTATTCTATTTTTAATGTCAAAGGGGAAATCAATGTAAAATATCTTTTTCCTTTTCCATTGATGTCAAAGGGCGAGAGAAAGAATGTCAAAAAGAGGAAGAATTTGAAAAAGAGAAGAGTATCATTTGAAAAAGATTATCTACTACTTGGGGGAGAAACAAAATGAAAAATATTGAGAAGTGTGTTTAGAGCTAGTACGTTGTCTTTGATGGTTTCTCACATCATGTGTTGCCATCAATGAAAAGGGGGAGATTGTTGCAAGAATGAAGGTGTTGTCATTGATGTCAACTGGTCAACTAGTTATCAACTGGTTGCTATTGTCATTCATGTCAAGTATGCAAGTTATTGGTTGTATATGTCGAAGATATTTCAAAAATTATAATGAAGGAAGATTGCAAGTGTTCAGTGGTTGTTCTGGATTTTGTTCCAGGATTTTCTCCTATGGTTGTGTGGTTTAGACATGTTGTTCATGGTTTTTTGAAGCTGCTTTATCTAGATTCTTGCCTTCTGATTCATTGTATAGTGCGAGTTATGTTCACTAGTTGTGAACTATGGTTTTTTGTGTATCTGGTTGAGGTTCAAGAGAAATGTTGTTGGTTCATATTTCTCTTTGTTAAAGTCTTATGACATGAAATTATAGAGTTAAGTTGTTATGATCATGTTGAAGATAATTTTGGTGTCTGGAAGGATTTGATCATGCTAATAATTATGTGTGTTTAATTGTTCTATGTGTTTTACACTAGTCTATTCAACCTTGTGTTGAACACTACCTTCAAAGTTGATGAAGTGTGTTGGGACCTATTTGGGTCCTCATCAAGCATGTGTTTGGGTCACCCTCATTCTAATTCCACCCTAGGATGTTTTGGAATTTATCTAATTTGAATTTAATTATGGATGACTGACTTTGGATATGTTTCAAAGTTGAAGATGGTATAAATATAGGATGAGTTAGTGGTGAAAGATGTACAAGAGATAAGTGAAAATAAATAGAGCAGATAAATGAAAAATAGATGCAAATTAGTGGGTTTGTGTGATGCGAGTGTGGTAGATTAGTGTGAAGTCTAAATGCTGAGTTTTTGGATGCAGTGAGATGATGGTGTAATCTATCTTTCATGCATGTTTGCAAGTGGTTGATATTTGTTGCATTGAGATTGTATTCTCTTTGTAACATATATCTTCTATCTTCTTTGTATCTCTATGGAAATGAGCCCTCCGAGTGGTTAACCCTGTTGGACAGTGAGTCTTGATCCAGACAATGAGTCCTTGTTTTGGCAGTGAGCCTTTTTCTCTCAAGTTGTGAGCCTTTGTAATCAGTTTTGATATTATCTATAGTGTGAGTTAATCCCCAGCAAGATTTTTCCCTCATTGGGTTTTCCACATAAATCTAGTGTTATTGTGTTTGTGTGATGGTTTTTAGTTTTTGCACTTGCACTTAATGTTTAATCATTTTATCAGTGTTAAGTATTTGTGATTAATCTAAGTTATGATGAATGTTCTAAAATTTTAAATTTGGTACAACTGATTCACCCCCCTCTCAGTTGCCTTGTTCGACATAAACAAGTATGAATACAAGGTTATTTCACATATTTTCTCCTAGCAAGTTGAAGAGAGAATTCTAATAGAAAATTTGAGGTCAAGAGTTTACAAGAGCATCCAAGAGTGATTATCAAGCATTTAGGAGCATTATTCAAGAATCAAGCATCATGCCAAAGTCATCATTCATCATTTTTTTTTTTACCTAACATTTGTGATGTAGGTTCTTATGATTCAAGCAAGCATTCAAGTCAAGATCCATATCATTCACTCAAGATTCAAGATCTACATTCATGCTAGCCATTACTTATAAGATTGCATCCTTTTGTTCAAGGGTTTGGTGAGTTGCAACATAACTTATTTTTTATTCATCATTCCTTCATTCTATTTGATTTTATTTCATGGTTTGATTACCAAAACGGGGTTTGACCAAGGAAAATCCCTATCCACTAACAAAACAACATTTTTTCCCTCTCTTTGATGCGTGATTTGCAAATCTCGGTTGAAGATCCATTAAAGAGAAAGATTGGAGAAATTTTTTCTAGTTGTCAAGTTGTCAAAGTTGTCATCTACATTGTAAGATCATGGAAAGTCACCTATAGGTTGCAATTCAGTGCTTTAGACTCAGAGATTTGATAGGAAAGAAGCTATAGGAGAACATTAGAGGATATCAGATTTTTAGAAAAACCCTAATACTAGGACTAAATCACCACTTGTAGTGTATAAGTCCACGTATACAATATTTTAGGTATTTTCTGTAGATCCTGATTTAGTATTTCCAAATTCTTGTTTCGGCTTGAAACCCTAAATTGGGACTAAATCTTCCCTACTAGCATATGAGTCCTAGTGTGCATTAAGAGTAAGATTTTTGGGAGTACAGACCTTGTTCCAAGCTTCTTCAATTTTCTAGGTGCCCCTCTGTCCTTTCTTAGTTTAGTATTCTGATTTTTGGTTTCATATTTTGAGTTGCATAGTTAAGTTTGCATATCATTTGCATCTTCTTCTTTCCAAGCCCTTGCTTGGTGGTGAACCCCCTTTTAGTCTTTAATCACACCCTAGGACACCTTATTTCATATCTATTTCCCTCATTTTCATCCTTATATTGAGATCTCTAAGGTTTCCTTGATTGAAACTTGAAGGAAATTGGTGGTTCTATCTCCCAAAACATAGATCTACTATAATTTTCTAGGTTTCAAATAGGTAGACATATAATTTTGTTGTTTATAGTTTGAGGAATTATTTCATGCATGTGATAAAAATGAATAATTCTCAAGGTAAATTAGGCCCAATCTATGATAATCACATCACTCCATAAGATTATTTTACATGTTTGAATATAGATATGTTACACTTTGCATTTATGTTTACACCTACATGTAACTCAGATCACTCCTAAGACTAGAAGATACTATACAAAAAAAATTCATGGTAATTTATGAAGATAGTTGAGTTTTGGATTTTAGCTTAGCATTCTCACATTCAATTGTAATTTCATTCAAATTTTATAATCTCACCCATTTGTAATAAAAAATAAAGGATTATCTTGTTAGAAGCCCATTGTTGTAGATTATTTATGATTATGAATGAATAAATTTAGCATATGTCTATTATTCAATTTTATTAAAATATATTAAAAGTTACTTTAATTCACTACATGGGTTGATAATCCTTTATTAGATCATCTATCCATGAATACATAAAAAATAAACCATACAATACACTCATAAATGTCCCATACAATATTAGTATGTCAATTTAAAATTATATAGTGCATAACTATACCAGATACCTTAGATAAGAAATACATATAGCTATAAAGATGCACATAAAACACCTTCACCAAGAGGAATAGGTATGCATACCAACAATTCAAGCCACAAGTATTCACATAGAGAATTTTGTAGCTTCATTGATTCAAGGAAATTACTAATTTATAACATAGCCTATAGACCCTCTATTGATAAGAGCATTTGAGCTTATGTGATGTGAGTCTATGGCAAGAATATAAAGATTCAATCCTCACATAATCCTATCTTAAGGGAACAATTATCTTCAAATTTTCTTAACATGAAGTACAAAAAGTGATATTAGGATGTGCCCATCCTAGATGAGGACACCCAATTTCTCTCTCTAATATAATCTTTGCAGCTTAATGGTAAACATGATAGTGAATATCAATATGAAAGTTAGGTATGAAATAATCTTGGGATAGACTTCTAATAATTTTATTACTCATCCAAGACCCATCATAATAACACAATATCATTAAAGAGATGATCTCCACCCAAACTAAAGTTGGAGATTCAAGTAAAAATATAGCATGGTTTCTTGCAGGAAAATCATCATAGTCTAGGAAACAACATGCCTCTTCTTTAATCAAGTATGGATTAATTTTAAGATACCTACATATATTATTTTTATATTGAAACAATATTTTTAGAGTATTTTTATAATATTTGTGAGAGAGATTAGAAACAAATTTAGATTTATCCACAAACTTATATATATATATGGAGGTATTTAATCACACACTTATAAACCTATTGAAAATATACAACCATGCATATCCATGCACTTGGGACAAGATTATTTAAATATAACATTCCAAACAAATAACTATTTATAGTTCTATAGGGCATAGTCCAACTTGAATTCAAATGTATCATTCCACTTTAAGTTACATAAAAAAGAATGGGGTTCCCATAAAGGGATAAAAGTTTATACAACACATTCAAAGTGTTCAGTAATAGAGTAAACTAATTGTTTGGTTATGTGGCATTTACCTTGCTAACTTATGTCATTTTTTATGTCTCCATGTTTCTTGGAAGGTGTCCTAGGGGACATTATAGAAATGCATTTAAATTTAGAATATTGTAATTATATTTTCAAGAGGAAATTTTATGTTGGTGGAGGTTAAATGTCACTATAGGAAAAAATTATCCCTCCTATGTGTTCACATTGGTAATGTGAAGAGTCTTGAGTGGGTTGACAATATTGGAAGAAAATATGTATCAATTTGTTCTCCATCTAAAACTTGAACAATCATTGGAGCATATTGAATTTTAGAAGTTGAAGGGGCTATGGATAAGGATCCCATGTTGAAGAAGCATTGTGCACATTAATTGATTTAGTATCACGATTCTTGGTTTTTCAAGGAAGGGGAATGGGTTTTTGCAAGTGATTTTGATGCCTCTTATTTTGGTTTACCACTATGGCTTTTCCTCCCATAAGTTCTATAAATTGGATCCTTTAGATGACAGTTGTATCTCACATTATTTTTAGGTGTATGGAAGCATCCGAGTTATAGGAGATCAACAAGGAATTATATTGTGGTGTATCTCTCTTGTGAAGGTAAATTTAATATAATTTCCCTCTTTTCTCATGTGAAGTTTTTTCCCGAAAGGGTTTCTCCACATAAATATGGTGTCATATTTCTTTTCTAATTTTTTATTATGGTGAATGTGCAATCACATACATATAATCAAATTTGGTAATATTATTTTTATATTTGAATACACATACATAAGTTAATATTGCAACTTAGTTCCACTTTGTTTTCAATATTTGGCATCAAAGATAATAGGTTTGTTTAGAAGAGGATGCCTTTTTCTTAAGTGTTGGAGGTTTTTTTGGCTATAGTGAGAGATTTTGTTTTTCTCGTTTATTGTAGATTTGTGAAGAATATTGTATACCATGGCTTCTATCTATTTCTAGGATATTGAGAAGCTCAATGAAACAGGCTATGAGATGTGGAAATTAAAGATGGAAGATCTCCTAGAAGAGAGATTAGTGGTTTCCAATTTCATAAGAAAGTAAATAAACTGCAATGAGTGATGAAGGTTGGAAAACATTAGATAAGAAGGCATGAGGAAACATTTGGTTGTGTCTTACGTATTTCATCATTTTGAATGTGTCCATTGAAGACATCACACATAAGTTGTGGAAAAGGATAGGTGATATATATCAAACTAAAAGTTTGTCTAATAAGTTAAATATTAAAATATGATTGTATTCTTTAAAAATAAAAAATGGTGAATCTATAGCAGATCATTTAAATTATTTTTTATTATAGGTCAACTTACATCCATAGATGTTAAAATTGAAGATGAAGATAAATATATCTTATTTTTGTTTCTTGCCTGAATCTTGGGGAAATTAAATTATTACCATAAGTAGTGGTAGTATAGAACTAAATATGGACAACATGATCTTCATACTTCTTTTAGAGGATATGAGGAGAAATTCCATGAATGCTAGCTCACAAGATATTTTACATGTGTGGAGTAGGTCCAAATAGAAAAAGCCTAAAGGAGATAATAAGAGGGATAACTAAAGGACATTTCGAAACCCCTAGAAAGAGTAGAGTAAAGTGTCAAAAATATAGTAAAAGAGGGCATGTGAAGAAGGAATGTAGCTAGAAATAAGAAAAAAAAAAATGATTCCTCCATAGATAAGTCCTTTGATGATGATTATAATGCTTTATTTATTTCAGCTAACACTATTAATGATGATGTTTGGCTTATTGATTTACGTTGCTCCTACCACATGACTCATCATAAGGAGTAGTTTACTAATTACAAAGAATATGATGTGGAGAATTTTTCGTTGGTGACACTAGAACAAAGATTTTTGTTTGTAATGGAAAGGTAAAGTTTTGTTTAAGTGATGGTAGGATTAAAACTCTTGATAATATTTTGCATATTCAAGGACTTACAAATTTTTTGATTTTAGTATCCAATTTAAATGGTTCTAGAATGCATGTGACATTCAATAAGTTTGGTTGCAGATTGGTAAGTAGGAGTTTTGTGATAGCTAAAGGATCTCTAATTAGACTTTGTTTAGGCTGAATGCCTCTACTTTAAGTAACTCTAATAATGTAACTAACACAAAAAATACATGTATGTTGTGGCACTATAGATTGGGCCACATAGGTAAAAAAGGACTTAAGACTATCCTAAACAAAAAGTTGGTTGATAGTATTTTTTATTATTCTATTGGTAAAAATGACTTTTTGAACATTGTGTGTTTGACAAACAAAATAGATCATCATAATTTACTAGAACTAATAAGGAAAAGAGATTATTAGAGATTATTCATTTGGATGTATGTGGACCAGTGGATGTTGACTCTTTGGGTAAGTCTCGATATTATGTGTGTTTCATTGATGATGTCTCAAGATACACTTGGATTTATATTATGTATTCAAGATCTAAATTTTTCACTAAGCTTAAGGAATTTAAGGCCTCATTTGAAAAGTACATACATTATAATATAAAGTTTTGAGGTCTAACAATGGGCGTGAAATTTTTCCAAAGATTTTGATGAATTTTGTAAGCATGCAGTTATTGTTCAATGAAATACAACTTCTTATACACCATAAAAAAATGCGGTAGTAGAAAGAATGAACTGAACCTTAATGGAAAGAGCTAGGAGTATGTTAAGTAGTGCTAAGCTTGATAAATTATTTTGGGTAGAATTGGTTCGTATTGCTTGTTATTTAGATCTCCTTGTTCATCTCTTGTTGATAAAACTCCTTACGAAGTATGGATAGGTAGAAATCTTTTTTTTTCACACTTAAGGGTATTTGGTTGTGACAATTTTTTTCATGTGCCTCAAGAGAAGTGATATAAATTGGATGAAAAAACACAAAATGAATCTTTGTTGGTTATGGTGAGAATGTAAAAGGTTATAAGCTTTGGAATCCTCTAACCCAAAAAATAATATGTGATTTTCAGGGAATTTAGAGCTTACTCGAGAGAACAACCAAAGGAGAAAACTAAGAAAAAGATAGTGCACTTTAAGATAAATATTGAGAAACAAAAAGATTCCCATGTGGAAAAAAAATTAGATGGATCGGAGGATGGAAAAGAAGAATTCGGTTTAGATAGTTCATAGGATCTATAAGATGAGCACACAAAATAATGATAGGTAGAGCCCAATACTCTTACCTTGAGGAGGTCCACAAGGAAATAAAATCTAATTGATAGGTATAGCCCATCAAATTACCATTGAGTATTTTCTTTGTTGAGTATTGACAATGAGCCTAGATCTTTTAGGGAGGCTCCCTCTTAAGAGGAAAGTGAGTCTTGGTTGTAGGCCATACAAGAGGAGATGATGGTTTTTAATAGTTTTGACACCTAGATCTTGTTAGTTTTCCCAAAGTAAGGAAGGCCATTGGTTGGAAGTGGGTATTTAAAGAGAAATTATGTGAAAACGATTAGTTAGAGTGGTACAAGGAAATATTAGTGGCTAAGGGCTACTCCCAAAGAGAGGGAGTTGATTTTGGTGAAATTTTCCCTCTTGTTGCTAAATTAACTTCTATTAGATTTCTATTGTCTATTGTTGTTGCTTGGGATTTTTAGATAGAGAAAATGCATGTTAAAATTGTTTTCTTACAAGGGGATCTTGAGGAAGAACTTTATATGTGACAAATTAAAAATTTTGTTATGAAAGGAAAAGAACAAATGGTTTTTAGTTTGAAGAGATCTTTGTATGTTTTAATAAGTTGCCTAGGATGTGGTACCGGAAGTTTTATAATTTTTATTGAAGTTTGGTTTTATTAGGAGTGAGGAGGATCATTGTATTTATATTAAGGTTATTGATGATCAAATTCTAATCATTGTCTTGTATGTTGATGATATGTTATTCATGGGTAGTAGTAAGGTGATAATTAAGGAGCTTAAGAAACAACTTTCTAGCACATTTTATATAATGAATTGGGGGTTATAAAATATATTCTTGTGATGAAAATTAGTAGAGATTGGGCTCACATACAACTTTGGTTAAGAGTAAGTATGTGGATACAATTTTGTAAAGTTTTAATATGTATGACAATAATATAGTTAGTATTCCATTTAAAATTGGTACTAAGTTGAGCTTAGATGTGTCTTAGTTATGATGATAATTGTAAGGATATTTCTAAGGTTCATTACACTAGTGTCATTGGTATTTTAATGTATGCAATGGTTTGTATTAAACTAGGTATAGCCCAAGAAGTGGGATTTCTAAGTAGATTTATGCCTAACCCTATTAAAGAGCATTAGAATTTTGTTAAGAGTGTGTTTAGATATTTACATGGTAATTTAGATTATTGTTTATTTTATTATGGTACTGATGATGTGGTCAATGCATTAGACATACAAGGGTTTGTTGATGTAGATTGGGCAAGTGACCTGGATAGTCTAAGGCCCACTAGTAGCTATATATTTACTTTATTTGGAGGTGCAATGAGTTTGATGAGTAAGGGGGAGCCTAAAATTTATTTTTCCACCATTGAATTAGAGTATATGGCTGCTACACATGCCTCTAAGGAGGTGGGATGGTTATAGAGACTTGGTAATGGTATTGGTTTTGATTGTAAAAGGTACTATTTATTTTGCCAAAAATCATATGTATCATTCTCATACTAAGCATGTTGATGTTTAGTATCACTTAGTGCAAGATATGGTTAAGAATGGTAAGGTCTTGATTGATAAGTTTAACACTTTGAATTATTTTTTAGATTCTCTCACAAAGCCAGTGACTGCAAATAAGTTCCGTTGGTGCAAGAAGGACATGGACCTTGATCATTGTACTTGAATTTTTTTATCTATTGGATATAATTTCAATGTATAGTGTCAAGTGGAAGAATGTTAGGTTAGGTGGCATTTACCTTTCTAACCTATGTTATTTTCATGTCTCCATGTTTCTTGGAAAGTGCCCTAGGGGAATGAGAGAAATATCTTTAAATTTGGCAATATTGTAATTATATTTTTGAGAGGAAATTTAATGTTAGTGGAGGTTACATGTAACTAGAGGACTAAATTATCCCTCCTAGGAATTCACATTCAAAATGTGAAGAGTCTTGAGTGGGTTTCCATGTTTTGGAGAGAAACACGTATCCATTGGTTCTCCATCTGAAAGTTCAATAGTCACTTGAGTATCCTGAATGCTAGAAGTTGAAGGGGCTATGGGTTAGGCACCCATGTTGAAGCCTTGTGCACATTAATTAATTTATTATTAGTAATATTGGCTTTACAAGGAATGGACATGGAATTTTTCAAGTGGTTTTGGCACCTTTTGTTTTGGATTACCATTATGGTTTTTCCTCCCACAAGTTCTATAAATTGGATCATTGAGATGGTAGTTGTATCTTGTGTTATTTGTAGGTGTATAGAAGCATCCAGGTTGTAGGAAATCAGCAAGGAAATGTATTTTGTTGTATATTTCTCATGAAGATAAATAATATTCTTTCCATCTTTTCTCATGTATATTTTTTCCCCAAAGGGTTTCTCCACGTAAATTTGATGTCATATTTTTTTTCTGATTTTTCTATTAGGGTGAATGCACAATCACATACATATAATCAGATTTGGTAATATTATTTTCATATTTTAATACACATACATAAGTTAATATTGCAATTTAGTTCCACCTTGTTTTCAACACTAATTATCTCACACTAATACTAGAAATATAAAGAGTTTCGTCATGCACCCTCACACATAATTTGTTTAATTTTGGTAAAAGTCCAATTGCATCCTTAGAAGGAATTATTGAAGGTTCCACATTAGAGAATGAATTATTCACACTATGGTGCACAAAAAATTCTATGTTGAATTTGTGAGTGTTTTTTAATCTTTTCCAATACTTTTTGCATTTAATTTTTAATGTGGAGATCATCAAGCCATACTTTCCTACTCTTCTTGAGATATTTTAACTCAGCATTAATTTCCCATAAATTTTGAGCCTTTTCACACTATCATAGAAGATACAATTATTTAAACTACACACTTCTCTTGAGGAGTACATCATCTATTCAAAGTAGATATGTTAGTGTATTATGTATATCAAGAAAAGTTGTATAATCTCCAACAGATCTAAAATCACTTTCCATAACTTAACAAAGATCAAATGGAGCTCATTTTTCCTAATAAAGGGTAAATGATCCAATAATAGTCACACAATCCTTCAATAGCATAATGTGCACCTTGATAGTCAACACTTCTACACTTAGTATTATATACATTTTGCATATAACTCTTGGAAAATGAATCAATACAATGATCATTATACACAACATGAATTTCCCTATATAACTTCACATGCCTAGTGACATTAATATATCTATACATATAGATGAATTTGACCATAAAATAAAATTCCAATCATTGAAGACATCAATTGACAAACTATTGGAATGAAAATGGTTTTTGGACAAACCATCACAACTTATTATTATTTTGTAACTATAGTGCATTCTATTTATTGACTTCTACTTCTTCTTTATGGATTGAAAAATCATATATAGACATAGGAGAACCTTCTAATTTGTTACCTCTTTATAATCCCACAAATATGAATTTTTAGTCTCACTATCTATAACATCCACTGTACCATATTAATTTTTGATTGAGAATATTTTTGTAGCATAATTTTTTTCTAAATAATTAACCTTACATTTATTTTAAAGTCTAATTTGGTTTGGTTTTATCTTGTTTTTGTTTGCATAATCTATAAGCCCATTTTCCACAAGATAGGTTTGTTCCCTAGAAAATATAGGATCTAATCACCTAGAGCTATATTATTATCATGGACATCATCCCTTACCTTTACCATTATGTTCTTGCATATCTTTTCATTTTCTTATAGCTATTTGGGGGCATATACCTTCCTAGTTTTGTATACACTTAGACAATTTTATTTTTCCTTTAGGGTACAAGATCCCTTTCTTATTTACTTATATATTAGGGTAGAACTTATGTACCTTCATGATTATCTCCAATTCATATGATTTTCATGAGATTATCACTATATATTCCCTCCTTTTTATATGGTGCATTTATAACACTTATTACTTTGCATGATTATTATGCTTACATGCTTGCTTATGATTATATTTACCTTCATTTTCTATTTTGACCTATTGTCCAATTTTTATATCTAAGAAATGCTACCAATTAAAGGGCATATTATATTGTAAACACTCTTATGTTGAGATTGTATACAAGTGCAAGTTCCTATATTGAGACTCATTACTATGCCTAGATAAATCTTGACCAAATGATTTTTTTGCACTTGAAGTTCCATATCAGTCTATTAACCTCACACTATGTAGAGTATATTTTAGTACCATTTCTTATATAGGTAGAATTTTCTTAACCTTACTCTCCTCCATTTGAATTTCTCTCATTTTTGTAGATGATATATGTAGCTTGTAACTATGCTTATTTCTACTTACAGTGTGATAGAAGCTACTCATTCCATATTATTTATATATTTTGTAAGGTCCTATGGAGTGCAAAGGACAAGGATAATTAACAAAGGTCCATTTATTTTTGCATATACCTTGTATCCATTTATATCTAAATATTTAACTCTTGTGCATGGTTGTGAGTGATCATATACTTTGAGATACATGTTTATTTTATGACATACATGTTTATTTAACTCTTGTGCATGGTTGTGAGTGATCTAGGACATATACAAGTGTGAGTTTTTTCTTGGATATTGATATTAATCCATGACCATAAAGGAAATATAATCAAGTAGGGAAACCTAGGAGAACACAACTCTTGTGATCTAATGATCTCCCTTAAGTATTGCTTAATACTAGTCCTAAACATCAATAAACATTAGATGCATGGATGAATTAGGTTGTATGTCTACATAATCTCTAAGATCAATCATGTGTTATATATTAGTTTCATGCATCAAGGAATTTTTATTGAATTTAGGATTGATTGTGCATGATATCAATCTAACCTACACAAAATTTTGTGATTATTACAATTCTTAAGTTGTTGGCAACATGAGCATGTGATGGTGTATAGATGGTGTAAGGTGTTTTCATGATTACAACCCATTTCAGAAATGCAAAGTATTGGTCTAGAGAAGACCAAGTGTTTTGGAGAATTGATTATCCTCGTATGCATATTAAATGATCAAAGGAACAATTTTGTTGTTTGCATTGCTCCACTATGTAGAATATTATCATCCAGATTGAGGTATTCATGGTATGTGTTGGATGTGTCTAAATGAAAATTTTCAAGTCTTGATTTCTTCCACAATTGAAGATATTGTTGACACTGTATCAGGCTTAGTAATGGTAGCATTACAGGTGTAGAGTGCATGTTGGAATGCTTCGCATTCCACCATGGATGAATATTATGATGTGTGGTTTTGAGGAAGTGTTGGAAGGTGTCATATGTGTGTGCACTCCAAGTGGAAAGTGATTTGGTGGTTCACGTATTGATTTGTGAATGAAAAGTTAGTTCATTTAGTTGTTACTTCACTATCAGTGTTGACCTAAAGGTTTTAGGGTCATGCAAAGTTGAATTGTGTATAGAGTGGAATCATGGGAGTGATTATAGGTCATGCTAACCTATTTTGGTGTGGTACACATTTTGTTCCCTTTGCAAATTATGTGTGTTGGAGTTTTATGTTGATAGGTTATTGTGTTGCACATTTTATTTAATTAGGTTGATCTAATTGATGTTTTGGTTGGTTGCAATATATATACAAGGTTAGTTAATCGTGTGATGAAGTGTATTAGATGTAATTAAGGGTGTATGGAAGATATAATGTAGTGTGAAGTGTGAAAGGTGATAGTGGTGAAGTATGGAGTGTGTAATCAATTTATGAGATTAATTGGAACCGTGCCTTCAACATGTTGTAGATGCATTGTTAGCAATTCATCCTTGGTAGTGAGCCACCCTTTCTTCTATCTCTTTCTATTTTGGGTAGTGAGCCCTTGGTAGTGAACCTCTAGCAATGGGCCATTCTTTCTGGATAGTGAGTTCTTGGACAGTGAGTTCACCATTATATAAATCCATTGTAATCGGTTATAATATATTGTGAGCTAATCCTCACCATGTTTTTTCCCTTTCAAGGGTTTTCCATGTAAATATGGTGTTCTTGTTTTTATTTATGTGATGCATGCTTTAATTGTTCCTTTCCATTTCAACAAGTTTGATGAGATGCTTTGAATGCATTTTCAAGTTGACGAAGTTAATGAATTTTAGAGAATACCAATTCACCCCCCTCTTAGTATTCAGGGTGTTCAATGATTAGTATTAGAGCCTGGTTTGTTCAATTGGCTTAATCATTGAGGTAGATCTTGGAGGTTGAACACATGGAAACTAGGAGTTATCCTATCCCTCCATAAGAGATCATCCTTGAAGGGTTTACTGAAGAAGACTATGAAGTTGATATGGAAGGAGAACTCAAATCAACCCTTGATGATATGGATAAAGTAGAATGTGGGAATAGAGACCTAAAATAAAATCTTAAGGATGTAGATGAGTGTATCAAGATGTTGAGGGAGCCACTCAAGAAAGTTAAATAAAGACTCAAGGAAACAAATGAGTAGATCAAACAATCAAATGAGAAAATCACTAATTTGAAAGTGCAAGTTGAAGAAGGAAAAAGAGTTGAAGGCTGCTTGAATGCCAAATTGAAAGATAAGTCTCCAGAATGTTCAAAGCTTGAACAAGAGATTGTGAATTTGAGGACATATCTAGAGAAAGAAAAGATTCAAGAAGAAAAATTCAAGAAGAGCTCCACCTTGCTTGATGAAATGATTGATAGTTAGAAGGCTTCTAAGGAAAAAGAAGATTTATGATTTGAAAGAGGAGAAAGTTCAAAGGAAAATTAGACTTCAAACAATGTTGAAAAGAATAATGATGAACAAAGGAAGATTGGAGATAAGAAGAGCAATATTAGGGAAGTTTGGAACTAGAAGAAAGATTTCAAAAATCCTCCTATCAGATAACCAACTACACAAAGGTATTCATATTTTAATGGTTACTATTATTCTTATAATAAATTTGGACATAGAGTAGTAGAGTGTAGAAGTAGAATGAATCAAAATGTTCAATCATTTTCCAGTTAGTGCTATACATGCAATAGATTTGGTCATAAGTCTAGTGAATGCAAAAGTGAGATGATGAATGGTAACAATAATGATATGATGTTACAATCATTCAATGGTTACTGTTATACATGCAATGGATTTGGGCATAAGGATTTTGAATGAAAATCTAAAATGGTGAGAAGTAAGTTTCTTCACAAAAAGGTAAAAAATGCAATAAGTGAGGACACATAGCTAAGTTTTACAGAAGTAGGAATGTGAAACCCTCCGTTTCATAGAAGAAGGCTAATCTAGTGAAGAAGATTGATCTGATGGAGATGAAGAAGGAAATGAACAAGATCTAGAAGAAAAAGGAAGAGAATAAGGTGAAGAATGAGTCTATGCCAACTATTTTTGTAGATGTTTCCTTTGGAAACTAGATAGAGAGCTTTGGCTTAGGGGGATTTTTAAACAAAAAACTTTGAAATCCCCTGCCAAGGAAGTGATGCTTCAATATCTTCATCATACTGTTCAGTTGTTCTGCCAGATCTGTTGGTGGTATCTTCGGCATGTGAAACACCTTGTTGCAAAAAATTGTGGAGTGATTTAATGTGTCTGTGAAAACACAGTAAGGGTTTTCCATATTTTCAACCTAACTTTTCATTGCTATAATTAATGCATATTAGGTCATTAAAAAAGGGTTTACATTTAATTTTTGAGTTTGCTAAAGTCATTTGTGATTGAGCATTTTGAAGTGGAGAGCAGAGAAAACAAGTGTTGAAGCAATTATGAAGTGTTATTTGAAACCCTACCGATGAATTGTAAAGGTATTTATCAGTTTCTTACAAACCCTAGTTCTGTGAAGATTCAAAATATTTACCCCTCATGTGATTGATGTGCTTGAGTGATCAAGAACTAAATTCAAGAATCACCTGTATAAATCTATGGAAATTGGCCCTAAAGGTATGTTCTCTAGGGTTTTGAGTGGTGTAATGCACATAGAGGATGTGCAAATCTTCATTCATATGAATATGGAAGAGTATGATCATTTGAAAATGGTGGAATATTGGGAGAAGGTGTTAACTGGAGATGAATCTGAGCTAAAACTAGATTATAAGAGTCTAACGGAGAATAAATTAGATGTATGGAATAGTTTCCCCAATTTATGTTAAGACAATGAGTGAGTTAAGTATGTTATTAGCATAATTAATGACAAATTCATGTGGTTGGACATGTTGCACATGATTAACAAAGAGGAAATTAGGGTTCTAACTAGTTTGTGCTCTAATGGACCAGTTTCAACATTAAAGGTCGTGAAGAATGATGTGGTGATGAAGCTCACCGAAGTAAAGTTTTACAAACATGCCCTAATAGTAAATGACATTGATGATCTGGAAATAAAGTATGCTTCAATGGTGATAGGTTATAAGATCTTCTATGCAAATAGAGAGAACTTTATTTTTACCACAGTAATTCACATAACTCACCAAATAGTGAAGTAAGGTGAAGACATAGATTTGTGTGAGCGCTTGAGGCTACAATTCATGGAAAAATTGTAGAAGACAAAAGAATCAAGGTAACCTATCTAGTATGGTACCCTAATTATCTTCTTATTATTTTACTTTCTTAGAGAGTTTCCCTAGAACAAAAAATGCTATATAGGATAATAGCATTCATGTTGTTGTACCAATAAGAGATCACCTAAGAAGGTTTCTAGATTTTGAGTCCTAGAAGTTAGCCTTGTGGGGATTCTTCAAAAATTTTAAAGACAAGATGCAAGAGAGGTATAGGATTTTGACAAGTGTTGTTGAGAAATATAAGAATGGAATAACTTTCATGGTGAGTAGAGACCACTACTATATAGAAGTAGTTGAACCCATAACTATTTGGGTTCTAGAGCTAACCTATGAGGTAGATGAGTCTGTATGCATCGGAGTTGAAAATATTGTGTTAAGTAAGCCTAGAGATCCAACTATGGATAGGTTTGGAACATATGCAGAGAAATTCAACCAACTAAACCTAGAAAATAAGAAGAAGAATATTGAGGAGAATGTTGAGAAGATGAAGGCTGATTTAGAGAGAGAGTTTGGTGACCCTAAGGGTCCTATGGAGGAATCCAATGGTATATCTACTCCTCCGCAGACCACTCCACAAAAGTCAAGAAGGTTAGGTAGGACCTTATTTCTCTCACCACCTACTATTACAAAGCCTTCTGAAACTCCTCCCTCTAGAACAAAGCCAACTAGTGATTCGAAAAAAAAGGTACATCTAGTACCTCTATGAAACATAAGTCTCCCAAGAGGAGAAGGAAATAAAAATAAATTAGAGAAAAGAGTATCAATTATGAAGAAGAAGAAGAAGGAACTTAGTTGGTATGGAAAGGGAAACTTGTCTCAAGTCTCTTAGGAAGAGACCAATACAAAGAGAAAGAAATTTAATAGAGTGGATACAAAAAGCGAAGAGGAAGTAGAAAAGGAAAATAAATCTTTTGTCTTTCAAAGAAGAGAAAATAATAAGAAATATAAGAAGACCCATCCAGTGCAAAAGAATAGTCCTATGAAGTTAGATGCTTTGTTTAGTGGTATTGTAGAGTTTGGTATGCTAAAGGAAATTGAGGAAATGTTTTTGGATGCAAATGATGATGACAAGGCTACCATTGAAGAGGTTGTAGTGAAATACATGGTGACATTCAATATTGGCTTAAGTGAGATAGAAGATCAATTTCCAAATGATTTGAAAGGTGTGTTGACTATAAGAAGACAAGAGGCTATTGTAGAGGATGAAAATATGAAGAAATTTTCCATGGAGAAGATTGGATCCTCACTGTCTCATGAGGATAAAATAAAGTTTTCTAAGTTGTATAGAAAGAAATTTAGGACAAAACAAAGAGTTAGTATTTTTATGAGTAGGGATAAGGAAGACATTGATAGGTTGAGGAATGAGACACTGAAAAAGTTTGAAGAGCTTAGTAAAGAGTTAGGAGCCTCTTCGAAAAATGAAGATCAAATGTAGGATGACAATCCCCTTTCAAAAAGTAATGAGCCTGCTACAGAATAATGTGAGAATGAACATGTATAGGAAGGCATGCTAACTAATAACACCCCTCTAGTTGTGCAGAATATTGTTGATGAAGAGAAGGAAGAAGATAAGTAGGATGCCCTAGAGAAGAATGAAGCTCAAAATGAATAGAATTTTCCTCCTCCAGAGAAGGAGACAGATGTTGAGTAGAATAAAGAAGAAATGCAAGGTTTCTTGGAGAAGATTGAGGCACAAAAGGAAGAAACTTCATCTCCTCCAGAAGTAGAGAAGAATACTGAAGAATGTTCTAGTAGTGGAGAAAAAGAGAAGAGTGAGAAAAAGGAAGAAGAAAGTGAAAAAACTAGTGGTGAGTCCTCTGGAGCCTTTGGAGATTCATTGAAAGATCTACTAGACATGCAGATACAGTTTGAACTAGTGGTGTTTGCATAACTCTTGCATATTCTCATGCAACAAGGTCAAGTGGACCTTGATAAGATTACCCCTTTGCATAAACTGTAGCTTGGTGATATATACCTCTGCTAGGAAGGAAATTCTACAAACTCACCAAAAGAGTGCAAAGTTGGTAGATGAAGTAGTGAAGGTGTTGCAGGAAGGTATTCACAAAATAGCTCTTAATAATTCCTTATTTGATGTGAAAAAAATGAAATTATTTCTTGATTCTTTTAAGGATTATTTTGTTGATTTGGAAGAAAAGATTGAGAAGGAAATGGAAAAGAAGGTCAATGGTAAGAGGATAGTAGAATTTTCTATTAAATGTGGTTCTGCACATGGTAAGTTGTAAGGCAACTTAGAGGATGTCAAGAAGTGTTTGGATGAATCTAAGCAATTATTTCATTTATGTTTAAAGTGGCCCATTTCTAGAAGGAGCATTAAAGATCAGATGGATTCAATTGAGTCTCAAATTTCTCAGGCCTTAGGTGCATATGATTTGTAAATGATGCAAATGGAGCTATGAAGGCTATCATTGAGAATCTACATGGTCAATTCTATCTTCAGCAAGAACAAAAGGAGAAAATAATAATGTAGTATGGTCAACTCAAAGCTATGGTAAGTGCAAGGTGTACCCCTTTAACTCAAGTTTTAGCTAATGCTGAGAAGACCTGTGGTGTAGAATAATTCAATGCCTAGTTCTCTGGAAGAAGGAGAAGACCTCCATATTTAGTTTGAAAATCAGTGCCATATGCTTTCCTTTGCTAAGAAGGATTGGGAGGCACACCTTGCTAAACTGAATGTGTCTTATCAGGGTATTTTACCCTTTGCTAGTTAAGTTGTACATTTTTGTTTTGTATATGCAATTTTTTGTGTCTTATGCAAAAGTAGTTGATGGTGTTGCGATACAATTTTTGTCATTTTTTTGATGGATGACATTGTTAGGGGGAGCCACTTTGATGCAAATATTTCACTAAGGGGGAGATTGTTGGAGAAGTGTGTTGATTATAGAAGAGAAATATCTTTTTGGTACCCTTTTCCCTTGATGTTAAAAGGGGAATAGTTTTGGAAGAGTGTGTTGCCATCAATGAAAAAGGGGGAGATTGTTGGAAACATGAGCATGATTGTGTATGGATGGTGTATGGTGTTGTCATTGATGTCAACCCATTACAAAATATAGAAGTATTGGTTCGGAGAAGACCAAGTGATTTGGAGAATTGACTATCCCAGTGTGCATATTCGGTGATTAGAGGAACAAGTTTATGGTCCGTATTGCTCCTCTATATAGAATCTTGTCATGCGGTTTTGAGGTGTTCATGGTATGTGTTGAACATGGCTAAATCCAAAGGTTTTGGGCTTCATGTATTTCATAGTTGAAGATATTTTTGATAGTATATTGGGCTTAGTAATGGTAGTTTCATAGGTGCAGAGTGCATGTTGGAATGCTTTGCATTCCACTGCAGATGAATATTATGTTGTATAGTTTTGAGGAAGTTTTAGAAGGTGTCAGATGTGTGTGTACTCCAAGTGCAAAGTGATTTGGTGGTCCACGTATCGAGTTGTGAATGAATAGTTGGTTCATTCAATTGTTGCTTCACCAGCAGTCTTGACCTAAAGGTTTTGGGATCTCATGGATTTGAATTGTGTATAGAGTGGAATCATGGGAGTGATTATAGATAATTCTGACCTATTTTGGTGTGGTACATGTTTTTGTTCCCTCCACAAATCATGTGTGTTGGAGTTTTGTGTCGACGGGTTATTGTGTTGCACATTTTATCTAATTAGGCCTACCTAATTGATGCTTTGGTTGGTTTTGGTATATATATAAGGTTGATTCATTGTGTGATGAAGTCTATTGGATGTAATCAAGGGTGTGTGTGAGATATGATGTAGTGTGAAGTGGGAAAGGTAATAGTCGTGAAGTATGAAGTGTGGAAAGTCAAATTTCTGAGCTTAATTGGAATTGTGCCTTCAACATGTTGCATATGCATTGTTAGCAGTTCATCCTTGGCAATGAGCCACAATTTCTTCTATCTCTTTCTATTTTGGGTAGTGAACCATTCTTTCTAGACAGTGAGTTCACCATTTTGTAAAACCCATTTTTACTGATTATAATATATTGTGAGCTAATCCTCACTGTGGTTTTTCCCTTTCAAGGGTTTTCCAAGTAAATCTAGTGTTCTTGTGTTTATTGATGTGATGCATGCTTTAATTGTTTCTTTCCATTTCAACAATTTTGATGAGATGCTTTGAATGCATGTTTGAGTTATTGAAGGTAATGAATTTCAGTGAATATTGATTCATCCTTACCTCCTATTCCCTCCTCCCCCCCACACCCAGTATTCCAGGTGTTCAACATAAGTAATGTACAAATGAAGAGAAATTACTTTCTACATTGAAACTATTAAAAACTATCTAAAACTAACATTCAATTCTTCATTATAATTCAAATAAATTAAATGTCTAATCCTCCTCATTTAATGTTTAAAATATTCATTTACTACACATTTATCATTTAAATTAAATTATACCTTTTAAAAATTTATATAACTAGACATTAAAAGAAATGTTCCTTTACAATTATTTAAATATTCCCTCATTATTATTCAATCAATAATCACATGTCAATAACATTATAGCATGTAGGAAAAAGGCTAGTTCCAATGGGAAAGGGAAGTGAATTGTTGAGAAAGGCAAGTGTGGAATTATAGCAGTAATAATATTGAATATCAAAATTAATGAAGGGCTTGGTGGACATCAATATCTTATAATACTCGATATTAGTTCCGCCCAAAAATAAAGTACAGTAAAGAATAGGCACTGTTGCAATCAAGATGACAACATTATTTATCCTAATGATGCAACGAGACGACAAATTTGAAAGTTTCAGTGATGTCAAATCTGGGTCCTTTGTGAGGGAGAAGTTTTTGCAGTTCTGATTTCCTTAAAACTAAAAACAATACAATAGACAAGAAATCAGCAAAAGTTAATGGGGTCTTACACAGCATTCCACATACAACAAAATGTACGGGTTCATTGTTTCTGATGGACAGCTTTGTTTGTGCAGATGTTCATGAATTTTCATGGCTTTGTGATTGACAGGTCATCTTCTGACTACTTACTATTATTCATGTTAAGGCTGCTTAAGGGACAAAACTTCTTTCCTGCACATTTCAGTGCATCTATCAGTATTCGGCTATCATTTTCTTTATTCAATTTAGACTAATTTTCCATCCATAAGTTTCTAAACACTTCTTAAACTTTCATTCTTATGACCTATTTTTCGTAAGGGAAGATTTTATATCATCTATGAGTTTAAGTACAAGTTTAAATTGATATTTCTTCGACTAAAAGTTAAAGTAAGAGGTATTTTTCGCAGTGTTTCAAATCATAATATTGCTATCAGAATTCAACAGTGTAGTTTTTCAAATCAAATTCATTGACCCATGTTTGATAGTGGCTCGCAAGAACCCATCTCTCATAATAATGAATGGTTCGCTCATTGGGCCATGTTCGATGAATTGTGATTCACAAGAACCCATCTCTCATAATAATGAATTGTTCACTTAACACTCATGACATATGGGTCAATGAGTTTGACTCGAAAAACTACATGATTGAATCATGATAACAAAATCATAAAAACTAAAGATTGAAAGATATTCATTCTGTTGGAATATTGTCTTGAGCATTAAAGCCTATTTCTTGATTGATTAAGATTCTGACGTGATAGCAATATCATAAAAATTAAAGATTGAAAGAAATTAATTCCGTTAGAATTTTGTCTTGAGCCATAAACCTTTTTCTTGGTTGACTAGGGTTCTGGATGTAGGTAATGACTTATAAACTACAAATTTCTCATCATACTGATAAAGAAATACGGGAAAGGGTATCTCACAGACAAAATCCTTAATTAAGCATTTAGAATGAATGCTTTCGAAACCAAATTAATATATAGATTGCATCATTTATTGACAAATGCAACAGTAGTACATATTTATAATAAGGAATAAATGGCGGTGACCATGACAACAGAAAAGATATGCATTTACTCTGCTACACTGCTCACTGTCTATTTCATGCCACAATGTCAGTATAACAAGAAATAACTACCCTTAATAGGTATATGGAAGAAAATCTCACAGGATGCAGTCTGCAGCAATGGAATTTTATCTTGGTCTGCTTTAAGCCTGCTGAATACAGTCCATAGAAAAAGTAGCAGGCTGTCTTTCATGGATATAGTAAATGTAGTATTTCTGATAGCATTTCACAAGATCCATGCTGGAAGTATTCTGGTGTTACAGGTGACAGAAAATTAACTTTTCTGCTATCTTATGTTAAAAATTTATCCTACTTTGGCCAGTGCTTGTCTTATGGGCAAAGGAAAAAGCTGAAAACTTCCCAGTAGTAGTTAGAAGTTGAAATGAAGATGGGATGGGTTTTACTCACATGTCAGTCTTGGTGAATTGTCAAGACAATGATTGCTGCTTCATCATTACTTTAAGAATTATTTATTCATTAGTTTTGGAATTGGGAAGACCTCAACACCTAGGTTCTCAATAAAACTTTCAATAATTAATTAATGAGTTTCAAATTTTAACAAATAAGAATGTATGCTGCTAGATATAGTGGACTAGATGAGGAGTGGAACACGAGGAGTGGGAGGTGGAGCAGTTTTGATGGAGACGAGATTGAGGATGAAGACAAAGATGATTGGGCTGGCTATTAGGACATTGGGGAGGGCGAATTGTATGAGGAAGATGAGTTGCTATAAGATCTGTGCTCAAAGCTCGTCTAAAGGTTGCATGGCCTGCCACTACTATTATTGATCAAAATATTTTTGCGGGGAATTTTGTTGGAGAGTCAAATAGCAGTCCTACCTAGGTGCTACATAGGGACTTCCTTCTCCCCCCAATAGATAGCCCTTCTTTTGTGAACTATATCCATTTTGGGTTTGCTTTGGTTAAACTCTATAAGGAGATTCTTTTGGTCATAGTTGAGGTTTATGCATTTGAAAGTCTTATAGAGGCTGCGATGGCAACTCCTCTTTTTAGCAATTGTAAGACCCCATCCCTTGTGGCTTTGTTGATTTTGTCAGTTGTTGATGGTTCATGTTCAATATTTTCTTTTATGTTGGATAATACACATTAGTGATGATTGTTGCTATACATCAAAGATGCTCATATTCCAATCATTAACTAATTAATCTCATCTAACTAATGGTTGTTGTGATTTCACGTGATAGTTAGATGATTTATCTTCTTTGTCTATGTAAGTACACACTATTTGAGATGTTCAGTTAATGGTAGTATTACTCTGTATATTCTGTGAATTATATGATGTTAGGTGATTATATACTATTGGTGCATGAGTAAATGTTATAGTAAGATGATGGTTGATATTTAATGTTCATTTATAGTAGTATTATTGTCATAAGTAGTGATATTTTGATGATGAATAGTATGATCAATTATTGCTTGACTCTAAAAGGTATTATGTAAGTAGGAGTGTTACTTATGTAGATTTAATTCGCTAGTCGACTATTATTAGAATGATATTCTTCATATATGCTATTTGTTTCAATTATTATTAATCATGAGAAATACTGATACCTTTGTTTGGTTGAGTAAATAGGTTAAAATTGGCCAATGTTGATCAAGGGGTCACATAGCTACTTCCTTTATGTTATTCTTGTCAATCTTTAGTAATGTCAAGGATATGCGTTTTAACCTTGTCTTGTAAAGGTTGTGCATGTGTGAGGCTGTTTTATTAGACCCTTGAGTTGCCTTTTTAAATGTGATTGCTTATTGTATGTTTTATGAAGTCCTTATGTGGTTTTAATTATATAAAAACATTTATATGTGGTAGGTCTATGGATTAGGGGTATTTTTGTTCTATAAAACCCCTTAAATAAACTCTAAAACCCACTCTAATTACCCACTTATGAAAAGTGGCGAAAATTGGAGTTGGTTGGGTGGTTGGGAAGTTATGGGGAGTTGGTTGTCTGTTTCATTCTATATATGCCTGAACTCCTTGTGAGGAGAAGGGGCTTCTCTCTTTTTGTCTTGACTTCTCTCCTTTTGCTTTGCTCTTGTCTCTTGGTGGCTTTTCATTTTGGAGGAGAACTCTTGGGAAGATTGGAAGAAAAGGGCTTGAGGAGGAAAGACTTCCACATGATGGAAAACAATCTTTTGCTAAGATCTTTTCTTGGTAGATCCTTGTTGATGAGTAATTTTTTGGTTGCGTTAATTTTGGGGCATGATATTTGGTATTAGAGTGGGGTTCCAACACTAGGAACTCTGGGGTTGTTTATTTTTCTTAAGGTCCCAAAGGTATGTAATGTCTTAATTATTGAATAAAGTCGATTTGTTGATATTGTGTGAGGAGGTAATTAAGTGACCTTGTCCTTAGTCTTGCAATAAAAGGTTAAAAGTAGTATGTTATAATAACTTGTTTAAAAATACCTAAAGTTATATTCTCTCTCCTTAAATTCAAACGTCTTAGATTCTTAACAAGGTTTTTGTGATTATTGTCTCCTTGTCCATGTTAGGAGAACGTTGGTTTTCTTTAGGAAGGAAAGTTCCTTGAATCACTTAAGCTTATGAAAAGTTTATTTGAAGAATCTTGATGTTAATTCTAATTGTTTATTTTCAATGTTTCTCTATATTTGGTTTCTTGGTTGAATATAGTTATTCTTGAATTCATGTAATATTAATTAAAAAAAAGTGATATAAGAAGGAAAGGGATTTAGATGAAATTGATTTTTGGCTTTCAAAGAATTAATAGTCTTGTTTATGGGAAATTTCATTCTTGAGGTAGTTAATCAAAGTTCTTATGTTCATCACTTTACCTTACTTCATAATAGAGAGGGATGCTAATTATATAGGGTCATTTCCTTGAGCAATTATTTAATGATTGTTTTAGTAAAATGGGTCATCATAATTGGATGCTCTCTTGGTTGGGCATTACAACTTTAATACAATCTAGTAAATTAGCCATAAGGTCATTAAGGTTATCACATGCTCTAGATATTTGGTAGTACTTGATTAATGCTAGAAATTGATTATAAAAGTTATATTTTGTTATGGATTGAATGCAATGTTATTCACGTGTTGATGGAATGCTTGAAGATTGTAAATTTTAATGTTGGTTGTTTGAAAATGAAAAGTTAAACCATGGATGAAACTCTTGTTTTCTTTGCTTGATGATAGTAACTTGAAGTTGTCCACTTCAAAAGATTTGATGTGGTAACATTTTTAAATAAAATATGAATATTATCATTATTCAAGAAGAAAATTAAAATGCAATAGCTATGTGTTATAAGTAATTATCGTATTTCTAATAGTGGTGCTTAAATTTGGTGCAATGGAAATATAAGTTGAATCATGAGTTTATTTGTAGTGGTATATTATGCTTTTGATATATGGTGAAAATCTTTATTATTTCTATGCAAATAATTTTTGCTCTGAGTGTCATGTTGGGGATTGGGAATTATGTGGCCCCTTGTGTCATTTCTTACAAGCCTTCTAGGGGAGTTGGACCCCCTCTTGTGGAGAGGAGATTTTGGGTCCTCCATGTGTAAGGGTTTTGAGTGGGTGTAGCTCCCACACATAGGGGCATTTCATTATTTTGGATATGAGTATCCCTTGAGGGTGATGGCTATTACCAGGGTATGAGTACCTTTGCATTTATGGGGATATGAGTATCCCATTCTACTTTTTGTAGATTTTTTGTTAGGAGGAATAAGGGTGTTGATATGGTTGTGGTTATGAAGTGGCACTAATGTGGAGTTGTTGTAGCTATGGTGCAGAGTTGTGTGGAATTTTATGGTGGAGATTTGATTATGTGTTCCCCATGTCTAGTAGAGCCCCTACTCCCCCTATGTGGATTTCCTTCTTAGAAATAATGTGATAATTATGTGCTTGGGTGTGGGGAACTGTTTCAAGTGTAAACCAATTCATGCATTGATAGTGCTAAGTGGTCTTTATATTTTTCAAGGTGGCTAAGTGTTTGCTTTTTAATAAGTGTGTCGAAGGCTTAAAAAGTGCATTTTTATGTGTTGTGAGAAACTAGTGAATGCTATTTTTGTGACTCAAGTTTGAGATATGGGGTATCCAACTTGCGATAAGGGTGTGTTGACATTTGAAATGATCTACTTGTGTATACCCTTGTGTTAATTTATGTGTGATTACGTGTTTGTCATTATGTGTTGGAATTCCCCTAGTGATGACTACTCCATTCAAAGAAATTTTGCTAATGTATTAGGGGTTGAGAGCATCCCCCGTTCATTGGAACAATATGATTCTTGATGTGTCCCCGTGCTAGCCAGTGGATAGATGTCGAAGATTATGCCCCCCCTTAGAAATTTGAGCTGGATATTGCTCCCCCTTTGAGGACCACATTTGTTAGTCCATAGTGCAAAACCTTTTCCTTGAGTTGTATCCCATTGGTTGAGGATGGATATGGTGTGCCAAACTTTTGATAAGCTTCCACTTGGGCTATAGATGTTACATAGATTGGATATTCAGAGACATGGGTATTAGATGCAATATTCTTGGGGTATCTTCATCAATATATTCACATACAACTATAATGCTTCAACCAGTCATGCCCATGAGAAGTGCTATAAAGAGAGGGAGAAGAATGCAATTGTTTAATTTTTATTATCTAGTATTTGCTGAAAGGATATAAAATACAAAATTCAAGGCTTGTGACAACAAAATATTATGACATTCTTGGGCTACAATATTTATGGTTTTTATGATAGAGATATATGTTAGTGAATGATGTTCTCTTGGGTAAGATTTAGTGTATAGATGGCTTCTCTTACAGGTTACTTCAGATACATATGAGGCTACTTAGATGGCATGTCTTGGGCTGTGTAGGACTATGCTCGGTTGTTATATTGATATTTGTGGTTTGAGACCACCATATTATTATAAGTGGTTTGAGAACCACAATTCCCCTCCACCCCTCAAGTGGCTTGAAGAAGTCACATAGTGCATGTAATGTGCCAATCTTTGTGAAATGTGTATTATTTTGAAGATTCTTTTATTATTTTCGCTAGTAGTATTGTATTTTTGGATATTTAATTTGTGTGGTCCTTTTGCCTCAAGGACTTAATTTGATTTTAAAAAATTTTTATTTAGATTGAGATGTTTCCTTTGTACTTGATCTATCCTTTTACTTTACCTTCTCAATATTTTATTGTAAACTTTGAAATTTTCTTTTGTCTTCTTAAGTTTGAGGCCTCTTTGAACTACTAGCATATGTGGCGTGATGTGAGCTCTATAAAATGTTATATCTAGGAGGGATTCCTAACAGGTTGTATGGGGGTGCAGATGCATTGGGAATTTATCTTGTGAGGATGGGGATGTAAATGGGACTGATATGGGGTGATCATAATCCATTCTCCCCTAGTGTGATTATTTGTGTAATTTCCTTCTTGGAGGCTAACCCCTTACAAAAACAATTGGAAGGTACTAGGAAATGTATGGAAGGGTCCTAGAGAGGGTCTCAAGACCATCTTTGCTAATATTATCATGATTACTTAGTGATGGAAACTGCTTCAGATCAATGATTTGACAGTTGGCACTATTCCTCCTCATAAATCTCATTCCCTGAAGCATGTGATATGTCTTTGTTGTGTTGATGGTGTGAGTGTTGTAAACCAATTTTTGTGATGCTTATGGATTAACTATAGGAATTGTTGTAATAAAAAGGAAGATAAATGATTGCTTAAATTATAAATTCATTATATTGTTCTGAAATGATTTACCTATTTTTCAAAGAAATGATGATTGAAGTGAACATATATATATGTATACTATAGTTCTTAATAACCTTATAAGTGATAGATGAAGTAATGTGAGGTTGACATCTATAATATTGTTGTGTAACATGGATGGGTCATCTTTTAAGTAGACATTTAAATTGTAAGGTTGCCCAATATTTTAGAATACTTTGGAAGATGAAATTTTCTATTGTCATACTTGGGATACTATAGAGAAATCCTTGTGTTTACATTCACTTTTAGGGACGTCCTGGAGGAAGCCCATTCCTAGGGGGAAGAGTGTAAGACCCTGTCCCTTGTGGCCTTGTTGATTTTGTTAGTCATTGATGGTTCATGTCCTATATTTTCTTTTATGTTGGATAATACACATTAGTGATGATTGTTGCTATACATCAAATATGCTCACATTTTGAATATTAACTAACTAATCTTATCTAACTAATGGTTGTTGTGATTTCACGTGATAGCCAGATGATTTACCTTTCTTGTCTATGTAAGTACATATTGTTTGAGAAGTTCAGTTATTGATAATATTACTCTATATATTATGTGAATTATATGATGTTAGGTGATTATATACTATGGGTGTGAGTAGGTGTGATAGTAAGATGATAGTTGATATTTAATGTTTATTTATAGTAGTATTATTGTCATAAGTAGTGATATTTTGATGGTGTTCAAATGGTATGATCAATTATTGCTTGACTCTAAAATGTATTATGTAAGTAGGAAGAGTTAAATTATGTGTTACTTATGTAGATTTTAATTCCCTAGTTGACTATTATTAGAATGATATTCTTCATATGCCATTTGTTTCAATTATTATTAATCATGAGAAATACTAACACCTTTTTCTAGTTGAGTAAACAAGTTAAAATTGGCCAATGTTGATCAAGGGGTCACATAGCTACTTCCCTTATGTTATTTTTGTGAATTTTTAGTACTATCAAGGATATGTGTTTTAACCTTTTTTTTGTAAAGGTTGTGCATGTGTGAGAGGTTACTTTATTAGACCCTTGAGTCACCTTTTTAAATGTGATTGCTTATTGTACATTTTATGAAGTCCTTATGTGGTTTTAATTATATAAAAAGTTTTCTATGTGGTAAGTCTATGGGTTAGGGGTATTTTTGTTCCATAAAACCCCTTAAATAAAGTATAAAACCCACTCTAATTACCCACTTATGAAAGGTGGCGAAAGTTGGAGTTGGTTGGGTGGTTGGGAAGTTATGGGGAGTTGGTTGTCTTTTTCCTTCTATATATGCCTGAACTCCTTATGAGGAGAAGGGGCTTCTCTCTTTTTGTCTTGACTTCTCTCTTTTGATTTGATCTTGTCTCTTGGTGGCTTCTCATTTTGGAGGAGAAATCTTGGGAAGATTGGAAAAAAGGGGCTTGGTGAGGAAAGGCTTCCATATTATCAAAAAAAAAAAATTGGTAAGATATTTCCCTGGTAGATCTTTGTTGATGAGTAAATGATTGGTTGCATTAATTTTGGGGCATGAAAGAAATGGAGTTCCTAGTCCTTTTGGTTCTTTGAGGAGAGAAAATACCCATGTTATAGTTGTTGGGGATGAGATTGGTGTAGTTAGGATTCATAGCATGTTAGGAAGCCCTATTGGGATCGTGGTTGGGAAGGATATTGTCCTTCTACCAATCTTAAGGAAGCATCTAGGTGGATTTGATGTTTCCTTATTGATGAAACCTCCTTGTCTTATTAGTTGCAAGCTTAGGATTGTAGGTTCTCTTTTGGTTCCAACTTTGTAGGTTTATGGGCCTGTTGATGCTATGTAGATTGGGGTTTCTTCAAAAATTCAATTAGTGGGAGATTATCCATATATTTTAACCTTCCATCATTCTATTCTAAGTCTATGAGAAGATTGTTTTTCCTTGGATAGATCATGCACTATTATGATGGCACCCAATGTAGCTAAAGATAGATCTACTACTTGTACAAGGAATGCCCTGATAAGGAGATTCTTCAAATTTCATACAAACACCAATGTTGTTTTATGTTGGATTAAAAAAATGGTGTGCGGCTATTTGAGTGGTTTTCATGATGAATGATTTTTTCTTATTCTCATTTTAAACCCTTGAGGATAGTACTAGGATCCCTCTAGGAGGTCCCTAGTTCCTTGGTATTTTAAAAAAATGGTCTGGAATGTTTTAATAGGATATTCATTTATGTTAGGCTCCTAGTCCTTCCTTTGGAATATTGGGTATAAGAGTTCTTTTGAGGTATTGTTAATTTTTGATGCAGGAGCATCCATGGTTGCTAGTAATCTTGCATCAACAAAAAAATTCAAATTTTAGAATTTTGCTGCAGGAGCATCTTGACAACATAATGTTTCCTTGAAGAAATTTTGAAATTTGATGTAATTTTGATGTTTTACCTTGTAGCAAGGTCATTTCGACCACTTCACATATGTTTAGGTCATTAAGGTTCAAGTCTTATGCTTGAGATGTATGTTTGAGATGTTTGTGTTGGAAAAGAGTTTGGGCCATTTTTTTGAATATTTAATATGGTGTTTAGAGAATCAAAAAGTGATTGGGAGTCTTGTTCTCAATTTTGGAGGCTTGAGTCAAGATTTTATGAAGGAAAAGTGAGTCCTAATTGCAAGGATTAGAAATGTTTGGTTGAGGTTAGTCAGTTTGAGATTGTTTAAGTGAGTTTGAATCCTCTGTCATTGCATCAAATTTGCATTTTCATTTCTTGTTGTTGGGTTAATTTGAATAAATTTGGAATAATTTAATTTAATAAATTAAACGCCACCTTTGTTATGCAAGTTGGCAAGTGGGGTAGTTGAGGTGTAGTTGCACTTTTTTGAAAAATCTGAAAAAGAAAACTTGGGCACTGGCTTTGTGGGAGTTACTAAATGGAATTAAAAAATAATTTATTGATTTTTCCATCTTGGAAAGCATTCATTCCATGGATATGGTCGTGACTTTTCCAATTGGAGGGAAAAAATAAGATTTTTGATTTTTTTTGGAGGGGGGGGGCTTATTATATTTTTTGGCATTCATTTGGGTCTGTAGGTTTGGGGGAAAAGAGAGAGGTTGGTGTGTTATTATCAAAGGTGTATTTGAGTAATTTTTTTTGTAGGCTGAGAGGATTAAGCAAGCCATAAAAGATTGAGGGTTCCGTGGTTGAAGATTGAAGGTTCTAGGTGATTGATTGTAGGAGAAAGGTGCAGATTTGGAAGTGCTTGTGAAGCACATAGTTGTTATTTTTTTGTTGTAGTTTGTTTTGTGTTTATTTTCAGAGTATGTATGGGTCATATGTTTTTTCCCACTAGTCATTTGATGACTGAAAATGAATATGTAATCATATTTATAGAATGAGAATGCCTTTTTTTGCCAACTTTAAAGTAATTTCATGAGACTATGTACAAATTTGAATGCATTGTGATGTATTTTGAATGTTTATTTTTGGAAACGAGGGCTATTGAGAATTTATCTTTCATAAATGGTATCAAATCCATTGTTCCTGAGTGTGTAGGTAGAAGCATTGATTGGAGGTAGTTTGCACTAGGACCTGGGGGTGGAGTGTGTCTAGTGTGTAGACTGATCGCCGAATGTGGGGCAGTTTATACCTAAGAGGTTTATTGAGAGTGTGTGGAAATTGATTGATGAAATTCTGAGGAATAAACGCAACAAGTTTTCCATATGTATGTATGTAGGTGAACATGGAGAAAATATTGCAGAAGTATGCTTTGAGGATAGCGTGAAAGAAGATGGTGAGATTGTAGCAAAGGATGAGAAGCAAAAAGAAAGTGAAACAATCCAAGAGGAAAATGATGTTGTAGTAGTGGATGACTGTCCTTTGGAGGTCTTGAAAGTATTAGAAAATGAAGGTGAAGCTGAGAGTGAAGGTGAAAAAGATATGGCAGCCAATAGTGGTGAGAAAAAGGTTGTAGAGAAAGAGGTAATACAAAATATTTTTCATTTTTATGATGAAGTTGAGAGTGTGTTTTGTGTAGATGAAATTGTTACAGTAGAGGATAAAATTGATTCATGTTTTATTAAATTTAAGGAAAATTATGATTTGCATATATTTTGGATAAGTTGGTTCAAACAGAGTTTGCTAGTAGTGTTTGGAATACAAAAGATTTGTTTGGTGTTGCAAAGTTTAGTGCAGGTGCATTTTGGTGGAGGTGGTCAAACTTTGGTAGGTTGAATCCCACAATATTGGAGGAGAATGTGAGATACACTTGGAGGAGGTGGCCAAGTTATGGTGGAGCTAATTCCACTTTGAGGAAGAGGAGTAAATAGCAGAGTTGTTAGAGGAGGTTACTTGTTCCAGCTAACTATTGGAAGAGGAGAAAGAAGAAATTATCAGAGGCACTAATTCTAGCAATGGAGTATGCTGCAAGTTTCTTGCAACTTGAAAGAGTATTGCTACTCAACTCTATTTTGTGAGCCTATGCTCACAAAATTTCTACCATGGGTGTCTGATGCAAGAGCATCCATGGTTGATAGCAATCTTGCATCAACAAAAAAGTCCAAATTTTGGAATTTACATTTTTATTTCATGTTGTTGGGTCAATTTGAATAAATTTGGCATAATTTAATTTAATAAAGTAAATGTCACTTTTTTATGCAAGTTGGTAGGTGGGGTAGTGGAGGTGTAGTTGCACTTTTTTGAAAAATATGAAAAAGAAAACATGTGCATTGGGTTTGTGGGAGTTACTAAATGGCATTAACAAATCATTTATTGATTTTTTAGGATCTTGGAAACTACTCATTCCATCAATGTGGTCGTGAATTTTCCAATTGGAGGGAAAAAAATCAGATTTTTGATTTTTTGTGGGGGTTTTATTGCATTTTTTTGGCATTCATTTGGGGCTGCAGGTTTGGGGGAAAAGATAGAGCATGGTTTCGTATTCTCAAAGAGGGATTTGAGTAATTTTTGTTGTAGGATGAGAGGATTAAGACAACCATAAAATATTGAAGGCTCCATGGTTGAAGATTGAAGGTTCTGGGTGATTGATTGTAGGAGAACGGTGTAGATTTGGAGGTGCTTCTGAAGCACATAGTTTTTATTTTTTTGTTGTAGTTTGTTTTGTGTTTATTTTCAGATTATGTATGAGGCATATATTTCTTCCCATTAGTCATTTGATGACTGAAAATGAATATGTAATCAGATTTATAGAACAAGAATACCTTTTGTTTCCAACTTTAAAATAATTTCATGAGACTATGCTATAGATTTGAATACATTGTGAGGTTGTTAGAGTGTTTGTTTTTTGAAAAGAGGGTTGTTGAGAATCTGTCTTTCATCAATTTTGTTGGAAAATTTCTATCAATTTAAGTCACAAAATCTATGAAATGATTAGTTTTTATCAAATTTTGTGTGAGTGTTGATATTGATAAGGTGCTACTAAATTCCATAATACTGGTCTTCAAAATTAGGGTTTGGGAGTAGAGGATCCACTACAAATCCCCCTCATAGATTTTCCTTCATTTTCATAAAGATGGACACTTTTCACATTTATGCCAAATTATTATGGAGAAGCTAGATAAGGAGTATAATTCCTTCTCCCAATCATATGAAATAGATTTAAAATGTTCTTGATGCTTCAGAGAATAAATCACACTTTGCTATGAGGAATGAATGGAAGGATTTGGATAATACAGTTGTGGGACACATAGGGAATGCGCAGGGGTATTTTATTAATGACAAGAGGAAAATGGATACTAAAACTATGAATTTTCATTTATTTGAGGTTAGACATTTTTAAAAAAGGGTAGGATTGTTCACCATATGAGTCACAATTTCACTCCACTTTAGAGTTCTTTAGTGAGGTTTGGATTCACACTCCATGATTATTGCTTTTGCTATTTTATTTCTCAGTAGCCTTTTGATTTTAAGGTCTATTTCATTGTATGTTTTGGTCTCATGTTGTTTTATCTTTTCTTTGTTGTCCAAGGTTTTGGGGCCCTTTCAAAACCCTCTTCCAATTCAAAGCTTGAGTTAGAATTATTTATCTAATAAAAACAATATGAATTTGGATGAAATAATCTTAAAGAGTTTCATCTGGAGAAAACATAGCATCATTATAATATTTAGATAGATGGTTTCAAACTTTAACTAGTCTTATGAAAGTAAGAATATACTAATCTAACATATTTTAAAGGGAATTAAAGTTTCATTATTAATTGAATTAAAATTTAAAATATAAGGATTCAAAATTGAAATAAATATATTAAATACATCAGGTAAATGAAATGTGGAATGAAATGATTGAGAAAAAAATATGAATTTAATTTCATTTTTGGTGTAATGTCGACTTTAATTTTGTTATTCAATTAATTTGGTAGGAAAGATTAAAATTTGAGATTCTGTTTAACAATATTGTTTATATTCTAATTCAATTTTCAATTATATGTGAAATTTGAAACTATATACACCTAAAAATGGTCTGGAGAATATAATTAATTAAATACAATTTATTTGATTAATTAACCTTAAATTCCTCTACTATTAAATAAATAGAAATATTTATTTATATAGTTCACTTTTAATTCTTCTATTTTTATCATATTATTTCCTCTTAATTAAATAAATAAATTTAAATAATTTTTTTAATTTAATTATTATCATTATTATTTCTTCTATATTTATTCATTTATTCTATCAGCTTCAATAGTTTGTATTATTTAATTATCTAATCATGTTTCCTCTTAATTAAATAAAGATATCCTAAAGTTTTTATTTAATTATCATATCCCTTTTTATTAAATAAACAAATGTCAAATATTTGTTTCATTTAATTAAATATCTTCTTTTTGCTAAATTTGAATAAAATCCAAAAATTCAAATGAAGGCATAAAAGAAATTTCCTCTATTCATTCACCAATAAAATTAGATATTTTATATCAAATCAATTCAATTGCTATTCACGGGAAAATTTGGAGACAAAGTTGCAGGAAATCATCTTCAATCTCCTTCCTCTGATTCTTCCTATCATCTGGCCTGATGTTTTCATGGGGAGAAACCATTCCCATGATCAACTCAAGGTTCTTCATCTCTCATCATTCAATCCTCCAAATCAAATCCAAGCCTTTGTTGTGCCATCCCTTCACAAATTGCTGCCATGGATCTATATATACAACCTTCTTCTACAAGAAATGGATCCCCAAATCCGAACTTTGTGCAAACTTATTCTGCAGGAATAACAATCAAGCAATCAGGCATCTTAGCAATAGCAATCATAGCATCAATATCATGGTTGCATTGTAGATTACTGTAGCTTCCTTTTATCATATTCATGTCAGCATAGATTATAGTAGCTTCATCATATCATCTAGAAATCACCATACAAGATTAGATTACTGCATTTAGCAACATCTCATTCTCTAGATTGACATTTTAACAATCACAATGCTTGCCAAATCTGAGAGTCCCGTGACTTAATAAATCTTTAGAGATAGAGAACAATATGACACTTTTAATAGATTTGTGCTTTTAAATTAGTTTAATTGCTTTTGGATCTTTGATATAATGTCTTATCAAGAAGTGTTTTCAGTTATTTACTATTTACTTATTGCACACCTACATTTTGGCACCCACTGTGGGGCTCTTAACCCCATGTTTTAATATTTTTTCTGAAAAATGTTCGTACAGGATTCAGACATGTTTTTTTTAGCACGACCAAGGGATTTTACAATGCATTTGACAAAAAATTTAGCACTTCTGACTATTTTATCACATCGACCAGAAGCTCCTAGCATGGTTGACTGTTACAGGGTGAAATCTGTTTTAGTGCATTCAACAAATTCTGCAGCGCTTCCGACAAATTTTGTAGCACTTCTGACAATTTATCCAACTGTTCCAACAATTTCTATGGCACATTTGATTAATTAAGTGGCACTTATGACCTCTGTTATAACACATTTGTAACTTGTCTAGATTTGATTTGACCACGACCAATAATTTCATTTTTTACATTTGGCTTAAAATGAACCAATCCTAGGGTAGTCATCACACATTGCTATCTCAGTTAAAATAAACACCATTTATTTTGTGAAGTAATATCTTCACATAGATAGAAAATTGTCATTTGGGCTTTAAGAATTGAACATTTGTCTAATGTGATTGTGCGGTGATAGGCCTATTCTCTCCCCTTAACTAGGTGATTAAAATGCTAGACTCGTCTTTTAATTTCATGCAATTTACACTTTGTTAAATCCTTTAGAAGGCCTGCCATAGTGGGAAAAGTACTCACCCTACTGGAATGACCTCAGTGGGAACAACCAACGCTAGGTTTTTCAACCCACTATAGAATAAAAGTAAATATGGGGAAACCCACATTTACCAGAAATGTGCAATATAACCATCCCCAAAATCATTATTCTAAAGATTGGGAGGTCTCTTGAGGGAGTTTATCATTTTTCGCTCTAAACAAAAACCCTATCTACGAACCATAGTGTAGAATCCAACTTGTCAATTTCTGAACATTGTAATACTCAATGATGCAAGGGGAGGGAAGAATCTTCCCCCAAGACACTCACCATATAATTGCCAAGGACCGTTTTCTCAAGGGATCGAGAAATATAACTTTGAGTACGCGCCTAGAAAAGAAAAAAACACGGGCGCCCTCCAGGGGGTGACACGGCTGTGTGAGTCAATGAAATTTTAAGATGTGGGTTGTTTGAGTATAATGATGACCTTTTGACCTTAAGAGTGAGTCTGCTTGAAGTGTATTATTTGTCAAAAAATCCTATGGAAATCAAGAAGGATCATGTTTGATTCTTGAACATACACTTATTGTTTAGATTCTAGGACTTAAAAAACAACTGTTCTACAATTGTTTACTATGTTTTCAAATCATTAAATTAGATAAAGATCATCCAGAAGAACACAAAGAGTTTGAAAAGCCAATGTATGAAAAATTATGATTAGGGATTGGAAATCCACAAACTTTTTCAAGAAATCCCTTGCAAAAAGAGTCAAGAAACCAAAGAAGCAACTTAGTTACAAGAAAATTTTGGAAATAAGACAATTTTTATACAAAAGTAGGAAAGTCTTGCTTCAACATAGAAATTTCATCCATATGTTTCACGATTTTTCTAGGGGATATACAAATGATTTTTCCTTAGAGCCTTTATATTCACAAGCTTATTTTCAAAGAAGAGCTCTTTCACAAAAGCATAATCATAGTCAACCTATTCAAAAATATTCTATCCCACAACCAACAATAGAGTATTCCAACAGGCCAAATGAATTCTTATAGTAGAAGAAAAACTTGGAAACATTAGGCTTGTTATCCCAAAATTAGAGAGTTATCCACAAAGATATCTTGTCAAAATACTAAAAACTGAGAAAATTACACAAAAAAAAATCAATCTCTTCACGGAGAAGAAAATTAGACAACACTATGAAGTCCCAAAATAGCGCTTACACTATCTTTTTTAGCACATCTGCACCGTCTTTTAGCGCATCCACAGTTCAAATAGCACATTTGTGGTCTGTTTTAGCACTTATGAGAACTTCTCTAGCGCATTTGCCGACTGTCACCAAAGATTACCAGTGTCAGAAATAACCAATATTTTAGTGCTTACACAGTATGTTTTAGCGCATACATCCAGTCTTTTAGCGCATCTTCTATCCAAATAGTGCATACAAATATTGTTTTAGTGCATCTATCTTATCTTATAGCACATCTGCATAGCCTGTCACCATAATCCACCAGTATCTTGGCACAACCAACCTCTGGTTTAGCGCATATACCCTTTCTAACAGTGGATACACTCTATCTTCCAGCACATCCATAGTTTTTTTTAGCGCATTTGAGGTTTGTTATAGCACATTTAGAAAATAAAAAACCAGAGAGCTATTTTTACCTCTTATCAGACAGTTAACATCAAAATTTATATTTTTATCAGAACATAAACTGTCCTAAATCAAAATAGAGTCTTAAACATGCATAAACTAGACTTTAAAATTGAATTTGTTCAAATAAAACCAAGATCTACCATCCAAAAGTGTCTCAATCAAACACATTTGATTAGTAAATTAAGTTTCAGGATCAGTCATCCTAAATCAAAGAAACGAAATTGTATAATCAAACTTATCAACTTAGTCTAATCAATAGAATCTATCATTCTATTTGACTTGAGTTAATATCCTTGACACTTACCAAACTAAGATCAAAAGTTTATTGAAAACAATAACGTTTGTATGTCCATTTTAACAAGGTTACAAAGACAAAACTCTTAGAAAAAGGAAATTGAAACTCAAACCACCATGGCTGAAATAAATGAGGATCAATTGAATGCTTTAACTCAATAGATGCAAAACCTTCAACAACTACTCCAAGACATACAAAGAAAAAACATAGAAAGAAACCAAACAATGAACATGAGACCTTCTTCACCAAAAACTACATCATCCAAGTTCAATGTCATTGAATTTTTGCAAAAGTTCAATAAGCCCAAATCTAAGTCCTCAAACACAAATGATATTGAGAAATCCTATCATTTCATGCATTTATCTCCATCCACCATAAGCCAAAATAAACCTCAAGATTCTTTCACTCAAGTTAACAATTCCATCTAATCATCCTCTTCTATCATATCTTCAACATCCAATGATTCATGTCAATCTCTCAATCCAAAGCATGCTAGCATAGACTCCCCTACACATCAAGATCAAAATATTCTTTCCACTCCATCCAATGATATCAAAATTCAAAAAATTCTTCCAATCTTTGATCAAGATCCCATTTCTCAAGAATCTTATGACGATCCCCTCCTTTCACTTTTCATCCAAAATAATTCCCTTCCATCTCAAGAGACAAGTATCCTTCCAAGTTCTTCTTCCACATCATCTAATCAAACCATACCATCTCATGATTCTATTGCATCACATGAGCATGATAGTTCTTCCATCCTATCTAATGATTTCTTACCAACTGATGATCAAGACATGCTTTCTACAAAATCTCATGATTCCCTTCCTCATCAAGATCAAGATATGCTTCCATTCAAGGATACCCTTTCATCCCATGAAGATGTTTATCCTTCTCATAATCAAGATATGCCTTTCATACCACTTCATAATCCTTTTCCAAGTCAAGATCAAAACACCCCATCATCCCCATGTCAAGAGCCTATCACACCTATTCAAGCTATCCATGAACCCCACTCATATAAATTGGGATCCTCCACCTTTATCCATTCAAGTTTACTTCCAATACCTATCCTCTCATCCATATCATATCCTCCCCAAAATGGACTCGCATCTTGGTTCACAAACAATGCATATCCCATTGGTAAACGAATGTGTCAAAGTATGAATTACAAAGGAAAAGGATAAGGCCTTTATGAACAAGGTATCCTAGAATCCCTTTCTATTCAAAGAAACCCATATCACCATGGCCTTGATTATATGCCTAAGTGTCCTAGTTCATCAAACCTTCCATCCATCCTAGGTCCTCATTCTAGTTCATCAAACATTTCATCTATCCTAGGTCCTCATCCTACTCCATCAAACCTTCCATCTATCCTAGGTCCTCATTCTAGTTCATCAAACATTCCATCTATCCTAGGTCCTCATCCTAGTCCATCAAACCTTCCCTCTATCCTAGGTCCATATCCTATTTCTCAAGAACAACAAAGGCACACATCCTTGATGCCATTTCAAAATTCTACCCACATTAACTCATCCATAATACCTCCATATCATTCATCTCAATCCACTCTTCCCATTACTCTTGGAAGCAATTTGGGTGCCAAATATCAAAAGCTTTTATACCAAAATACACATGTATCAAAGCATCAACATGTCTCCTCGAAGAGACATGCAAAAATAAAAGAAAATTTGATTTAAAATCAAAAGAAAAATCTAAAAGGCCACAAAGGCCCATCAAAGAGAAAAGGAAATTTTCAAAGACCACAAAGGTCCATAAATCAAAAAGAAAAATTTCAAATAACACAAAGGCCCACAAAGCAAAATCAAAGTCAAAAGTCATGTGGATTCCTAAAAGTCTCATAGAAGCAATAAAATCTAAATTGGCATCCAAATTTTCTAATCCAAAAGCTTCCTCCAATTTTCCATATAATAACCTATCACCTTCCAAATCCATTTTTCCTCCATCACTCCACTACCCTTCAAGGTTTGTGCCAATGCTGATCTTGCTATCCTTTCCATCTATCCATCAACAGGACTTCCAACCACCTATCCATTATCCAACATTCATCCCCCATCATTCTCCTTTAATCTAAACCTTTGCATAAGTCCTTAGATTCTTCCATCATATCATTAACCTACCAACATTTAGGAGTCTAATTCCCATTTGCCATGGTTTATTAGAGGGATATTTGGTTGTGAAACTTGATGGTTAAGTCCTTCCTCCATCTCCCTATCATCCATATCCTATCTTCCATATTCCTCTTGCACTCTACACTTAGGGACAAGTTTCATTCATCTTATCATTCGTGGTCATTATCCTTTCTATGCTCATTCCTTACATTTCCAACTTTGATCTTGATATGGTTAAGGATCTTCTTGAACATCATATATCTTATCCTATACACTTTATCCATATCGTCGATACCATATCTTTCATCTTATCCATATTCCATCATTTTTACTAAATACATCCTTTCTTCCTTTCCTTGGTCTTGATGAGGAATAGGGGAAAAATACTTGGGCTTTGTGTCTGTATCTTATCAAAATCAATGTCACCATGTCCCTTTACAACCTTGAAACTTATCATGCAAATCATATTTGAGCCTAGTTGTAAAAAATTATCCAATCATCATATCTTTTGTCAATCAATCATCAGCAATCATCAATCTTATCGTACTTAGAGGAAATTAGTGATCCTAAGTACTTATTATCATCATGCCTTATGGAATAAATCATTCCTAGCATCTTAATCAATCAACCATTATCATCTTTTGACAAGAGATATGTTGCTTGTGTGACATGTTTTGCAAAGAATATTTCATTTTGATCTATCATTTATCCATGGTTGCATTACCCCTATTGTGGGGCATCTTGTTCCTTCAATCATTCATATCATCTCATTTCATCTTAAATATCCTGAAAAATCCAAAAAGAAGAAGAGAGAAAAATACAAAAAAAAGGTGAAAAAGTCAAAAAAATACAAAAAATTCATAAAATCTAAAAAAGTGCAATAAAATCTCATGTACATATCCTGGCAATGCGGTCATTTCTCACCCTAGTTTGGGGGAAAAATCCTAAACTCACTGGGGGCAATAAACTTGACCTTAAACCAAATAGACAAACAATAGTATGGCAATGCAACAAACACAATGATCATAGTGGAACAAAACATTGAACATACATCAAACATTGGATTACTTCAGAAAATCAACCATCCACATCAAGATAGTTGAAATCTAACCAATCAGAACAACTCTAGATGGATGATACTCTTTTGAATTATGATTTTATCACTTTAGCTTGAATGTTCTAAATGTTGTACTTTGATGTACTTTGATTATTGTTATTATTTCTTTGGAGCAACTCAATGATGTATTAAACTAGAGAAGGTAGGAAGGAGAATGGTATTTTCTTTGTCTATTGTTTGTGAATTGGTCATTATTATTGTGTGAATTGTTGCGAGACATGCTCTACAAAGTATCACTGATGACATTCCGAATTCACATGGTAAAATGATTTCAACTCTTGTTTGTTTACGCAAGAAATGCTCAGGTCATCTCGGTTTAATTATACCTAGATGCTTGTGTTAACTTGCAATATCAAAAATCATGAAAGTAGTACTTAGGTCATCATGGTCTAACTCATACCATCGATGCTTGTACTCACTTTCAACATTTTAAAAGCTCAATGATGATAAAAAGCATGATAAATGGACTATTAAGATGCCAATGCTTGCATATGTAGATTTGCATGGTTAAATTAGATTGCATTCATATTAGTTTTCCATCTGCATTATAGATTTTCCACATCGACTGATGATATCTATATCAGCCTACACCAAATGTGGAATCATGTTCCATGTCTTTGGGAAGAACTCTAAAATCCTGCTATGATCATAACATATTGCAAAATCAGCAATATTATTAATCAATCAAAAATCAATCAGCCTATCAATCTAATCGGCTTTGGTGATACTTTGATCAAATCTCGTGAGCGACTATCATTGATCCTCGCCTATCATGAGCTCAATCAATCAATCTATCATTGATCCTCACCTATCATGAGGTCAATCATTAATCTATCATTGATACTCACCTATCTTGAGGTCAATCAATCAATCTATCAATGAACCTCACCTATCATTAGGTCAATCAATCAATCTATTATTGATCCTCGCCTATCATGTGGTCAATCATCAATCTATCATTGATCCTCACCTATCATGAGGTTAATCAATCAGTCAATCATTGAATATCACCTATCATGAGATCAATAATCTTCTAATCTAACATGATCATCAATCAATATCAATTCAAAGGCTGACATGATCAAAATCATCAAACACGAGGAGGCAAAGTAGGGCAACATTTTATCAACTAGAAGAATCAATATTCTTTGTCGGAAGATAAATTATTTCATTATCATATCTTCATCAAATCATCATAAAATCATACAAACTTGAAATTTTTTGAAAAATCATAAAATTCATCAATTTATCTCCCGAGGGGGCATATATCCATCATCAGCTAAATTCAATGTCTGGGGCAAGTCTGGAGCATACTAAAAAATTTCGTCGATACTGACAGCAGCAGCAAAATTTTCTTTGAAGCAATGCGTAAACACATCACTTCAAAGAGGGGTAAAATGTATACACCTAAAAATGGACTGGAGAATATAATTAATTAAATACAATTTATTTGATTAATTAACCTTAAATTTCTCTACTATTAAATAAATAGAAATATTTATTTATATAGTTCACTTTTAATTCTTCTATTTTTATCATATTATTTCCTCTTAATTAAATAAACAACTTTAACTACTTTGTTTTATTTAATTATTATCATTATTATTTCTTCTATATTTATTCATTTATTCTATCAACTTCAATAGTTTGTATTATTTAATTATCTAATCATGTTTCCTCTTAATTAAATAAAGATATCCTAAAGTTTTTATTTAATTATCATATCCCTTTTTATTAAATAAACAAATGTCAAATATTTGTTTCATTTAATTAAATATCTTCTTTTTGCTAAATTTGAATAAAATCCAAAAATTCAAATGAAGGCATATAGGCAATTTCCTCTATTCACTCACCAATAAAATTAGATATTTCATATCTAATCAATTCAACTGGTATTCACAGGAAAATTTGGAGACAAAGTTGCAGGAAATCCTCTTCAATCTCCTTCCTTTGATTCTTCCTATCATCTAACCTGATGTTTTCATGGGGAGAAACCATTCCCATGATCAACTCAAGGTTCTTCATCTCTCACCATTCAATCATCCAAATCAAATCCAAGCATTTGTTGTGCTGCCCCTTCACAAATTGTTGTCGTGAATCTATATATACAACCTTCTTCTACAGGAAATGGATCCTCGAATCCCAACTTTGTGCAAACTTATTCTACAGGAATAGTTAGTGAGGTAAAGACACCAAAAATTCGAACTATATGACCACTTCTAATTAGGCAAGGTGGAATATAAAATATCTAATTTAGTCCTTAATCAAATATGAAAATAAAAATTATAGGGAATACATATTTTTTTATCTACGATATACCTTACCTATTTATATAGGTCCTATAAATAATAATGTAGCTAAGTTAGTAACATCATTAAACATACTTTTCAAAATGACAAAAGGAAATATTTCATTCCTACACTTTTGATTTTCTCACATAATTACAAAATAAAATGCAATATAAAATATTTTAGTTTATTTTATAATTACATGAAAAAAAAGTACTCAAAACATTCCAAAGTACTTTGTACCCTACACGCCCTTTTATATGCTGCAAATTATTGCCATTGATGTCAAAAGGGGTAAATGGTTGGCATTGATATGATCTATTCATGTCTACATACTGAGATGTTTATGGTCTTCATCTAATTCCTTTGGACTGGATTGAAGATCATGTCTAGTTAGGGTTTTTTCTTTTGGTAGGGTCTTAGCCCTAATTCACTTAAACCCTAAGTGATTTTCTTAGTCGTGCACTTTATGTTCTAATTTTTTTATTGATTGGCTATTAGCTGTTCTCGGTTGCTTAATTTATAATTTAAGCCCTTCTATACACTTTTGTTCGTTGCCTTCACTCATTGTTTGATTTGGTTTGAGATATTTTTTCCTTAAGTCTAAAGTTAATTCCTTTGTGAATGATGCAGGAGCATCTAGGGTGTAAGAGCAATCTTGCATCCCCCCCAAAAATGTTTATTTTGATTTTAGTCAGGTTTATTGAATAATTTTTAAGGGCTAAAAATGATAGGACTACTTATTATTTTTAGTAGGTTGGAAGGGTTAAAAATAACAAGTTTCTATTTTAGTAAGATTTGACAAGCTAAAAATAGAAGGTTTCTATTTTTAGTAAGCATTTGTGCACGTATGGGCATGAAATCTTACACAAAGCTCTATAATTGTGAAATGAACCTAATGGTGAATAAATCACTTCAATACCATTTGTCACTTGTGAGATATTAATGTTTAGTTTTAAAAATCACTTTAAAAATGTCCAAAGTCAATTTTGAGGCACCTAGAGTTTCTGAATTGGACTAAAAAGTGGCCAAAAATAAAAAGGTAAATTTATCATCCTTTTGCAACCTAACTTCTCATCAAGATCTACCCAACAATGTGAATGCTTTGTCAATCCGATGCCCAAGTCAAAAGTTATGACTCCCGAAAGTTGGACTAAAATTTAAGAAATTTCTAAATTCAGAAAAAAGGGGTAACCGAATCTATTGGGCACCAAAAATAGAAGTGATAATTCATTGGAAAGTGAATTTTTTTTATAAAGTGGTTATGAATGAGAAGGGATTCTTTCTTGGTGAGAAGATAGAAAAAAATCTTTCTTTTTAGCACAAAACAAAGGTTGGGGTTTTAGTGGCCATTATTGCCATTTTTAGACTTGCATTTTATCATACTTTTGCAACCTAACTTCTCATCAAAATCTATGCAACAACGTGAACGTTTTTCAATCCGATGCCTGAGTCAAAAGTTATGACTCCCGAAAGTTGGACTAAAATTTAGGAAATTTCTAAATCCAGAAAAAAGGGGTAACTGAATCTATTGGGCACCAAAAATAGAAGTGATAGTTCATTGGAAAATGAATTTTTTTTATAAAGTGGTTATGAATGAAAAGGGATTCTTTCTTGATGAGAAGATAGAAAAAATTCTTGCTTTTCAACACATAACAAAGGTTTGGGTTTTAGTGGCCATTATTTCCATTTGCAGACTTGCATGTTTGATTTTCTACATGTATTTATAGCCCAAATTTTTGTAATAGTTGTCTTTTGACCAAATTTTTGTAATGAATTTGATTGCATGTATGTAGATTTTCGAGAATATAATAAAGTTGCATGTTTTTTTTTCTTGAATGCTATTTTTTTGTGTAAGGTGTGTTCGAGGTGTTCACCAATACAACTGAGAGGGGGGGTTGAATCAGTTGTAGCAATTAACACTTAAAAATTTCACTAGAGATTAGATCTATTATCATTCACAAATCCTTTACTCTGCTAATATGATTAATCATTAAGTGTAAAAGTATAAATTGAAAGAAGCAAAACCATACACACAATAACACCAGATTTACATGGAAAAACCAATAAGGGAAAAACCACATTGATGATTAGCTCACAATATAGAGAATATAAAAACCGAATACAAAGGCTCACTACCAGAAAAGCTCACTACCAAAACATGACTCATTGTTCAAACAAAACTCACTATCCAGTAAGGGTTAACCACTTGAAAGGCTCACTGCAACAAAATTACAAAAGAAGATAGAAGAGATTTGTTACAGAGAGAAAACAATCTCAATGCCACAAATATCTCCACCACAATTTTCTCACACTTACAAATATTCTTGAAAGATAGAGTACACCTTTAACTCACTGCCTCTGAAAACTCACCACTTGAATTTTGCACTGATATACTCAAACTCACATCATGCGCACACTATTTCACATCTATCTTGCTCTTGCATTCATTCATCCCTTTCTCAAACATCTCAACTTATATTTATACCATCTTCAACCTTGAAACTCATCCAAGGTCAACCACATACCATTTGTATTTACAAATTCAAATTAGGCCAGTGCCAAAATATTCTACAGTGGAATTAGAATGAGGGCAACCCAAACACACACTTAATGAGGACCTAAATAGGTCCCAACATGCCTCAACACACTTCCATGATCTTTGTAAGTAGTGTTTAGCACAAGGTCGAACAAAACCAGTGTGAAGCACACAAATCAATTAAGCATACTCAACCTTAACATGATCCAATCTTTTTGGTCAACAAATTTCTCTTGAACATGACCTCATGAACTTATCCTGCAAATTGCAAGACATAACACCCAAATAAGAAGAAATCTAGAGAAACTACATTTCTCTCAAACCTCTGCTAGATACACAGAAAAGCATGGTTCACATCTAGTGAACATAACTTACTTTGTACAATGATCTAGAAACCCAAAATATGGATATAACAACTTCCAAAAATCATGAACAATACCTCAGATCCTCACTAGCATAGAAGCACATTCCAGAGAAAAACCCAGAGCAAACACTCAATACCCACAACCTTTCTTCATTACAATTTTCTCAATATCCTTGACATATACATCCAATAACCAAATTACACAACATCAATGACAACAACAACCAGTTGACCAATTGACTTCAATGACAACAACTTTATACTTGCAAAAATCTCCCCCTTTGTCATTGATGGCAACACAGGATGTTGAAAAACATCAAAGACAACACAACAAATTTGAACACACTTTCTCATGAGTTTACTTTCTCCCCCTTAGTAGATAAATTTTTTCACATGATACTCTCTCCCCCTTTGACATCAATGGCAAAGGAAAAATAAATTTAACATTGTTTTCCTCTTTGACATTAAGAACACTACCAGTATTGAATACTCCCCCTTAGGAGTATAGCCATAAAAAATTTCAATGACAACACAAGATACTACCTTCTCCCCCTGAGAGGTAGCCACCAAACATCAGTCCAAAAGAAAGACAAATCTAGAGATCCATTGGACTGATGCATCTCTATATGCATCTAGTTCAAGAACGGAGGGGCATTGAACCCTAACTTCTCCCATAGATCCTCAAAAGTATCTTTAGGAAGATCCTTCATAAATATGTTAGCAACCTCATCCTCGTAGGTACATACTCAAGCTTTACTTCATTATCCACAACCTTCTCTCTCAAAAAGTGATACCTTATAGATATATGTTTTGTCCTTGAGTGCATCACTAGATTCTTTGAAATTCCAATTGCACTTGTATTATCATAGAAGATAGAAATGGGATCATTATACATTAATCTAATATCTTTCAATGTCTATCTCATCTAGAAAAACTGTGTACAACAAGATGTTACAACAATATGCTTAGCTTCTGCAGTGGATAAGGAATCTTGCTTTTTACTCAGCCATGAAACCTATTTGCAACCAAGAAAGAATACACTGCCACTTGTAATTTTTATATCATCAACACAACCTACCCAGTCTATATCTGTGTGAGCACTTAGTGTAAAATCAGTATCCCTAGGATACCACAAGCCATAATCTAGAGTGCCATTCAAATATTTGATTAATATCCTCTTAACATCAACAACATGTGTTTCTTTAGGGTCTTCTTGAAATCTATCCACAAGAAAAACCACATGCATGATATCTAGTCTAGTAACAGTTAAACACAACAGTTCTCCAATCATGGATTTGTACTTGCTCTAATCAACTTTAGGTGAATCATCATCTTTGCTCAATTTGTGTCTAGTCACCATAGGAGTGCATTCCAGTTTGGAACCATCCATTCCAAACTTCTTCAACATCTCTTTTAAATATTTTGATTGTGAAATAAAAATCCCTTTTTCTGTTTCATTGATTTGCAACCTAAGAAATAATTCATCTCACCAAACATAGGCATCTCAATTTTTTTTGCATCTCTTCAGCAAATATCATGCACATTGTTTCTTTTCCTCCAAATATAATATCATCAACATATACCACTACTATCAAGATCTTGTCATTTTCAATTTTGAAATACAAATTGCTATCTTTCGTACCTTTATTGAAACCTTGTTGAATCAAATATTTGTCCAACCTTGCATACCAAGCTCTAGGAGCTTTCTTTAATCCATATAAATCCTTCTTCAATTTGCAAACCATATTTGGTTGATCTAACAACTAAAGTTCTTTCATTTGTTTGATCTAACAACTAAAGTTCTTTCGGTTGTTCCATGTACACTTCTTCTAATTCACCATTAAAAAATGTATACTTTAAAATCTTTATGTGCAACAAATGCCAAAAAAATTCTAATAGCTTCCATCCTTGCCACTAGAGAAAAGTTCTCCTGAAAATCTATACCTTCTACTTGTGAGTAGCCCTTACACACATTCCTTGATTTATTTCTGACCACTTCTCCATTCTCATTCAACTTGTTTCTTAATACCCATTTTGATCCAAGTATATTTATATTTGTCAGTCTAGGGACCAATTCCCAAGTTTGATTCTTCTCAATCCGCATAAGTTCTTCTTCCATATCTTTCATCCAATGCTCATCTTTACATGCTTCGCTTACTACCTTAGGTTCAACTTCATAAAGTAAACAATTTATTTCACCAGTAGTAGTAGCTCTACTTCTTGTCAATACTCCTTTCCTCTTGTCTCTAAGGATTTGATCTTTTGAATGATTCTTTTGCACATATTTAGGTGTCTTTAGGGACACCACCAGAGCTTCTTCTTTATTCTACTTTTCTTGTTCTTCCACAACTTCTTCAACTTCTATGCAATCAGGTTCATCAGATACATATTCATCAACTTCAATTGAATTCTTCAATGCTTCATCCACCTTGACATTTGTGCTCTCTATGATCTTTCTTAGCCTTTTATTGAAACATTTGTAATATTTTCTTCTATAAGAGTATCCAAGGAAGATACCCTCATCACATCTAGCATCAAATTTCCCAAATTTTTCTTCATGGCTTCTAATATATCATTTTCTTCCAAATACCTTAAAATACTTGACAGTAGTAATTCTTCCACACCATAGCTCATAGGGGGTTTTAGTACTGTTAGATTTTTCTTGAACTTTATTGAACACATAAAAAATGGTATGAATAGCTTCTTTCTAGTAAAATTCTAGTAGACTTTCCTTTGTAATCATTGATCTAACAACTTCATGATTAGTCATATTCTTTCTTTCAACAACCCCATTCTGCTGAGGAGTTATAGGAGTAGAGAATTGCCTCTTTATTCCATGAACTTTACTAAAAATGTTAACTCATTGGAGGTGAATTCATCACCTTTTTCAAACCTTAAACATTTTATTCTCAAATTTGCTTCATTTTCAACCATAGCCTTAAATGCCTTGAATCGATCTAATACATTAGATTTTTGTTTGAGAAAAGTAACCCATGTATGTCTAGAGTAATAATCAATTAGAAGCATAAAATACCTGCCACCTTGTAAACTTCTTACTTTTGTAGGACCACAAAGATTTGTATGAATCAAGTCTAGTAGTTCGGTAGTAGATTGTCCCTTTGACCTAAATTAGTTTCTAACTTGCTTTCCAAACTGAGAATCTTTGCAAATAACATTAATAGCCTTTGTAATCCTCAGTAAATCTCTTACAACTTGCACAACACTGATCCTTGCCAAGTTGTCAAAACTCATATGACACATCCTCTGGTGCCATAACCAACTGTCATTAATCTGAGACATAAAACAATGTCCATGAACATCCTTAAGTTGATAAATATTCCCTTTAGACTTCTCTCTTGCAGTAATCATTATTTTGGATCCTTTCTTGATTTCACATCTCTCATCCTCAAATAAAAGATTATATCCTTTACTACACATCTATCCAACACTTAAGAGATTATGCCTTAAACCCTTAAAATAGTAGACATCATCAATATTCTGCTTGCCATCAAAAGTAACTAAACCTATCCCACAAATCTTAGCACCAGTATCATGTCCAAACTTAACTAAACCTCCATCATATTTTTCAAGTTTAACAAACTTACTCATATCACTAGTCATGTGATGTGAACAACCACTATCAACAACCCAGTAGTTATTTTCCTATTTAGCATGAAGAGTGGAAATTATAGTATCTTCAAATTTTTCCAAAGCACTTTCCTTTACCTATCTTTTAGTATTAGCAGAAGTAGATTCATATTTTATAGCCAAGAACAAGCCTTCATTGTCATCAAAATCTCCATAATTAGATTCTTCATCAGAAATACTAACATCTTCATGTAACGCCAAGAAAGTGCACAAGAACAGATTAGAGCAAACATGCAATGCTAAATCTAAATGCAAATCTAATGCTAAGCAACAAAGAACAAAGGAAAGTAAAAATGTGAACAAACTGAAACAATCTCACCAATTTCAAACGTATTTCCATGATTCATCTAGATTTCCCTTCTCCATTTTGCTTGTGTAGTATAATTTCCCTCAGATTTTCAAGAGCTCGTGCAAGTATAGCTTAAGATAGTGATTAGCAAAACATCAAAGATTCAAGATTAAGTGCTCTCAAAAGTCATAAGATTTCGCGAGTTTTTGAGAGATTGGAATGAAGAATGACAAATCAATTTATAGAAAATTGATTATTCGAATGACAAGCCAAGATTGAAAGATCAACGAATGGTTGAGATTGACTGATTAGTCATGCATTATGATAACTGTCAGTAGTGACATGAGTGATACAAATTAGAAATAGAATTAAAGATTAAATAAATGATTTAATCTTCAATTTTGGTATTCAAAAATAGAAGAATCATCTTTGCATGAGAAAGATGAAGATTGATTAAAGCAACTCTTGTTTGAATGCACGCACAAGGTTTAATTAATTAAATAGGAATATTTAATTAATCCGCATGTACATGCAATTGAGCTAGCACTGGATGATTGAATGATTTGACGAAGAGATTACTCGAGAACGCCACTCAGACATTAAATCAAGAGTTAACTGAGTGATTTGAATATATGTCGAGTCGAGTCAAAGTGAATACTTAGATAACTCACACAATTATCTAAATATAGAGTAATGCGTTTAAAATAGAATTTATGAATTAAATAATTCATTTAATTCAAGATTTGATATTTGAAGAATAATGAAATAAATAAGATTTATTTAATTAAGTGATGAAGGGATTTAAATGAATAATTAAATAAATAAACAATTTATTTAATTATAGTTGAAGTATGATAAAGAGTAAATTGAATAAGAATTTATTTAATTTGACAAGAAGGATAAGGTTAATTAGTAACATAATTAAATAAAAATCATTTATTTAATTAATCAGATAGAATAAAGAAAAGTGTGAATGAATTAAATAATTAAGATTATTTAATTAATAGAAGAATTAACAGAAGATGAATTAATTAAATAATTGACATTATTTAATCAATAGAAGAATATGGATTATGAAGAATATTGAAGTCACAGGCTTAAACCAAATTTTGGTGTCTACATTTGCCCCTCTTTGATACAATGTCATTTCGGCGTTGTGTCAAAGAAAATCGATTAGAAATATGCCCCAGTAATGCCCCAATGTAAAACAGGTAAAGGTATGCCCCCTCGGAAAAATTGACAATTTGTCAAAAAAAATTCAAATTTTTTTGGAAATGATCCTGATTAGTCCATTGGATAGCTAGAAATGCAGTGGAGTCGATGGAATTGAGTTTGGGAACCTTAGGGATGGGTATGGGTTGATCGAAATTGAAAGTTAACGCGACCAGTAGGAAAGAAATGCCACCTAAGCCCTAGGTATATATAGAAATTGGGGTAAAAACCAATTCATTTTCACCCACCTAGCCCTAGATTTGAGATTTTTCTCTGCACCCACAGTGAGGATGTCGCCCGTTCCGACCACTCACCATCGCGCATACAGGATCCGAACCTTCCAGAGACCAGCCGATGCGGACCCCCCGGTATGTACCTCAAACTTGGCTTTTGAAATTTTTCATTTGCGCGTGTTTTGATGCATTTAATGTTAGTTTTAGTTATGCGTCATTTTAATAAATCACCGCATTTGTGTGCGCGAATGACGCATTTGTCTGCAGAAAGCCGCATTTGTAATTTCACGTTAGCTATTTTGCATAGGTAGTCTACGGTTCAACACATTTGTATTTTTATAAACCACATTTGACATTTTGCATTGCATTTGCATTTAGAATAACCGCATGTGTTTATTTTGAAATGCATTTGAAAAATTTTCAACGCAATGTTCATTTGTCAACGCATATGTATGTAGTGTAACACATGTGATATAATTAGCCGCATTTGAAAAATAACGATGCATATGAATTTTATGCACCGCATATGTTAAAAAGTGACGTATGTGAAAAATAATGACGCATGTGCAAAATAACGACACATTTGAATTTTATTTAGTATAGTCAGCTTGCACTAGAATAGATGATTGAGGTTGACATGAGGCATGTATAATTGTATTGCAGTTTGTGCTAGATACGATATATACATGGGAGTCGAGGCCAACGATGTTTCGATTCAGAGATAGCCTACGACCAGTAGAGCGACGGATCCTATGGCACTTAGGTCTACTGCAAGTGCCAGACATGCCCCAGATTCGGGCGAATTAGGGATTATTGATAGCTTTGTGTGAGCGGTGGCACTCAGAGACATCGTCCTTCCACCTACCGACTGGAGAGGTGACCGTTACCTTAGAGGATGTCTATAGGATCCTCAGACTTCCCATTAGAGGCACACGGGTGACGTATGATACCCAGAGGGGTGCAGCCGAGATGTGTAGATATTACCCACATGCGGACATCAACTAGTTAAGGTTTGACCGATCCCACTGACAGATCCAGAGCAGCCAGCACCGGTAGAGCAGCGAGGGACAGGTCCAAAAGGCAGGTGCGACAGAGGTAGAGGTCGAGGAGGCAGAGGAGGCCGTGGTGATGGAGGAGATGATGGCTGAGGTGGATGGTGTGGAGGCAGGAGAGGGAGACGTGGTTGGAGGGGATGAGGGCCACCATTGTCACTGATTTGTGAGGAGGGAAGATGAGAGGAGGATGTTGCCATGCCAGATATTGGGAGAGGAGGGGCGGAGGTGGATACTGCGATAGGCAGAGAGGACGTGCAACCTACAGAGGCGGCTATTCCAGACATCCTAGCAGAGGAGGAGGTGGGTACTGAGGAGGCATGCAGAGAGGAGGTAGAGATTGATGCCTTGGGTTTGTTGGGTGCCTACCAGGAGGATGATGATCACGAGAGAGAGATTTGAGATCAGATCTTGGAGGAGTTAGATGAGGAGGAGGATGGGAGAGTGAGGGACAAATAGGATGAGACAAGGGCAGTGGATCTGGATACAGATACATTACATGTTGAGGTTGCATCCTTGGAGGGGCAGATGAGAGTTCTCATGTCTGAGAGGGATGCGTATCAGATGGAGAGGGACAGAGCAGTGATGGATAGGGATCAGGCCATAGCTTGGAGACAGGAGACTGAGTAGAGATTCATAGAGCTCAGGGCATTGTGCACATGACCATCAGCCGCTTTTGCCAGAGAGCTAGTCAGAGTTGGGGAGAGAGAGAGATACTACCGGGATCTTTATGAGGCAGAGATTCCTCCCAAGAGACGGGCTCCCAACTTTTCACAGGCCCATAGTAGCAGGTCCCAGACCAGGACCCACACTAGGGCGGTTAACACAGAGGGGGTGGAGCATTCACACAGAGCAGGTCCATATGACAGACCTCCCTCAGCTCATAGGTCGTCGGGTTCCCATCATCATTCCCCCACACACTCTAGGCATGATAGCAATGGCAGTTCAGGATAGGGGTACTTTTTGATATGCATCTAGACATTGTATTATGATTCTATAGCTTGTGGGCTTCCATGTATTGTTGATGCATTATGACATTGTGATGTGACACAGTTGAGCAAGATATATATATATATATATATATATATATATGATTTTGGCGGTGATTCTCATGATATGCATTTCTATTTATTGATTGTGTAGTTGTTTATTTACATATGTGATGTTTATATGAGATGCCTATGTGATGGATGAGCATATTTATTTTATGACGTTTATGCAGCTAATGATATTATGTTGATTCTATGTGATGTTGATTCTATATGATGCATGCAATTTATAATTCTAAGATGCAATATGATGTTATATGTACAATGCATGCTACATGTGATGGTATACAAATGTAATGTGATGCATATATTTACATGTGTTTTGTACATGGAACGCTTATGATATGTATTGTACGATGATGAATGTCTATTATGCCATGATAATCTAGATATGAAATATGCCTTTATGTATGTATTTTTCTAACATGTATGTTGATGTAGGATGATGTATAATGTTTTGTGTCACAAGACTCCGTCATAATGCAAGAAAGAAGAACTGTTAGTGCAGAAAGAAAGATCAAGAAAGAACGAAAGACAGGAGATAGATGTTAGTATTAGCAATCTTCAATGTTTCGCTGTATCACAAAAGGTATTGCACTTTATCATCATTGGGTGGGACTAATACAAATGGAGAAAAACACCGTGATATGACATAAATCAAGGTGTGCAAGGTCATCCACTTGCTAATAACAGACAGTCGCAGACAAGGATTGTCATTAACTCATACTAAGGGCACAAGTTGCCCTTTTGTCAGGACAAACCACAGACAACAAACAAAGTAAAAGACGGGTCATGAGACATCATTGCTCCTCTAAATCCTTCATGGGACATCCTTGAGGAAACTAGTAACATGACTCAAAATAAAATTGAAAAGACAGTCGACAGACAACAGTCAAACAAAACAAAATTTTGATACATCGTTGCTTCTCTAAATCCTTCATGGGACAACCTTGAGAAAGCTAGTAACATAATTTTGAGTCATCAAGTCAAATAAAATGATAAGATAAATAAGTCAGAAAGTCAAGAAGCCAGTAAAATATTTTTCCAAAACTTGATCTTGTTTGTTTGATTTGTTTTGATTGAGAGAAGGATTGATTGATAGAGCCTGATGTTAGGAGATACACATACCGGATAAGACTTTAAGTTTGGTTTCGATGTTATGACTATCTGTATAAGGCATGGAAAAGCCTGGTTTCAGAAAGACATATATCGTATAAGATGTTGAGTCAGATACCATTGATGTGATAACTTGTATAAGGCTATGTTTGATTGTTTAACCTTTTCAATTATGCAGGAAGGACTCATCCTATATAAGACATAGATTGCATTGTTGATATCAGTATTTAAGAAAGACCCATCCTGAATAAGATACAGGTTGATTGCTTTGATGATGTCTGTTTCTAGGAAGGACACATCTTGTAGCAGACATTTGTTGATCTGTTTTGATTGTTTCATTTGGCAAGTGTGTTTGATTTGACTTAGAGACATTGTTGAATTGTTCACCAGATTAATGCATGACCTGATATGATGTGTGGACAATTGACTGTGTATGACGACGAACCCTAAAGGACTGACCTAGTGTGGCCTCGGGGGCTCATCGATTGATGGCCTTGCCTACATTATACATGTAGAGACCTCGTAGTTTGACTTGAATTTGACTGACAAGACTAACTACAAGTAGAAGATGTGTGTGAAAGTAAATGTGACAAACCATAATGGACTGACCTAGTGCAGCCTCGGGGCACATCAGCAGATGGCCTTGCCTACGTCTAGTCACAGAGGCAATGTAGTTCGACTTGACCAATGACCTTGTCATATAGACATATGGAGTGAATCATGATTTATACAGACAAACCTAAATGGATGGACCTAATGCCTCAGGGGCACATAGGTAGATGGCCTTGCCTATGTCCAGTCACAGAGGCAATGTAGTTCGACAAATGACAACGACTGACAGGTGCAACTGACTCTGACTCTATTTTTGGATTTTTGAAATGTTTTGATTTTTTTGTCTTTTTGAAGTTTTTTGATGTTTTTTGTGTTTTCTCAGGTCATTTTGTGATGTTTGTGGATTTTTCTATGGTTTTATGTCTTCAACACAACCAATGGAAGAATCAATATGACACATGTCAAGCATTTTCCCCCAGTCGAGTATAAGACCAATTGATTATGAATAGGATAAGATGGGGTATTTGAAATGCGCTCGATGTCAATCGTTCCAAGTTATGGGAAAGACTACCACTTATTATGAATGGTATATACAAATGATGGACAAGAAAGATAAGGGATATGTACAGGGATAGGTATTATGTACGAGGATAAGGACTATGTACTGGGTAGTGGACTATGTACATGGATAAGGACTATGTACCAGGTAGTGGACTATGTACATGGATAAGATGTCAACTTGGGTCAAAGATGTGCTAGGGGGATTATGCGGATCCGTGTATGTGTTCTAAAATCCAAAGTCTCGTGATGGGTTTTGATTGAACGTTGGCATTTGAGGTGGATTTGGATTCAGAATGTTGGTAAATGTGTTTTGGTCGGGAATCTGCATAAATTGGTGTTGACCTGGGGTCTGTGTAAACGGATTCTGAGTACCACTTGGGGAAAAAGGTTTCTGATTCAAAATTGATGTAAATTGGTTTTGACTTGGAATCTATGTGAATGGATTCTGACTACCAATCTGTGAAAAAGGATTTTGACTTGGAATCTGTGTGGATGGATTCTGACTACCAATCTATGAAAAAGGATTCTGATTTGGAATTGATGTAAATTGATTCTGACTGCCAGTCTGGGAGAATGGATTTTGATTGCCATATTGGAAAGAGGGAATGCCTCCTATTTGTGTAATCTATGGTATAGTACTAGTGACTGGAGCACTAGGTATGGCCATTGACAGTGGTATGGTGCTCGTGATACTAGCAGTAGGTATGGTTGTTGCTTGCGAACTTGTGACACCGACATAAGGTGTAGAGGCTAATGTTTTAGGTCTTTTACTCCCAACAAGAGGACTGGAGGGAGTGGATGATGATGCCCCTACAGTGAAATTAAATCCCGATGTTGTGCCAGACATACCAAATGGGGAAGTATGGACTGTTGTACTATGTGTAGATGTGCCAGATGGCATAGTTGTGCTGACCTGAGGTATAGTAGTACTAGCAGTCATTGTGTTTTTTCCTTGTGTAGGTTGAGTTTGCAAGGTGATAATATCAAATCTTGTGGGTAAGGTAGCACCTTCAGCTAGCAGTTTGGCTAAGTATCATTGTCAATCATTTGCTAGGTACTCATCTACGAAAAATGCAAACTCAGGGTCCTGTGCAGTAGCCTCTATGTCCTCTACTGCAATATGTCCTTGAGTGTTTCTAGTGGTGAATGTTTCTAATAGAGTCTTATGAGGTTGTGAAGAAAATGGATTAATGAATTTGTTTGGGTTTGACATGTTTTCTCTCTCTTTTCTCTTAGACCTAGTTTCAACCATGTAAGACAAGCTCAATATGCGGGAAATGCAAAACTATATCTATGAATAGTATGACTCTAGTCTATATTTTGGGATTTTCGTATACAAAATAAGGAATGTTCTAAGATGACACTAGCCTAAAACCTAAAGATGCAAGGCCTAAGCAAGGTTCTAAAATAATCAATTCTATAAACCCAAGACAAAGAGACCAACTACCTAAAGTCTAATCAAGGTGTCAATTTAGTTTAAGTCAAGGAACCAATGTAGGACGAGGATCAAAGACAAGTTGAGTTTCCTAACTAGACTGATGAGCTAGGAGGAATCTCTGTAGGACAAAGGATAAATTGATAAAAATAGGTTCAATGATAGATTTTGTTGACACTATGACTTTTCTAGAGTGTAGATGGTGGACTAATCCTAAAGTTTGTAAAAGTGACCTTTCTAGAAGTTTAATGCAAGGTAATATGTATCCTAAGATGAAACTAAACTCTGAATTAGGATAAATATGATAATGACTAAATGAACCTAAAGGATGCAAAATTGAACAAATCGTTTCAAGTTTCTATTCAAGGACTGTTTGTGTAAAGACAACTGAAACTGGTATAATCGTGTTGACTGGACAGTGACTGTGAATTCTGGTTTTCTGATAAGCAGACAGATGCGTCGTAGGATCTGACAGATGTGGTCATGTTTACCAGTTGTGGTTTTCCAGTGATCAATTGTGTTTCTCTGGTAAAGTTCAATGTGTGACTCTGATAGATGTGGTTAACCTTATGATAGATGCGACTCTAACTGACAGATGCGACTCAAAGTTAAACAGATGCGACTCGTAATAACAGATGCGACTCAAAGTTTAATAGATGCGACTCATAATAACAGATGCAACTCAAATTTTAATAGATGCGACTCATAATAATAGATGCGACTCAAATTTTAATAGATGTGACTCTCTGTGAATTTTCAGTGACATAAGATTGAAAACTAACTCCGTTTTTCATGATCAAATTTTGGAAAACAAGAACAATCATAAGACAAAGTGTTTTCAGTTTGATTCTAGACTCAAAGAATGTTTAAGTTGACAATAGACAAGCACATCCTAATAGGCCAAAGGCCTAGGGTTTGTATATTTGGTATAGCCCACCCAAATACCCCAGATTGGTGATAAACACCTTTCCTTCTCGAGAGTGGATAGCTTAGAAATTTGGTGGCATTGGCTCCCCTCCACGGCTCATTAACGTCTTTCGAGCACACCAATTTTGAATTCTTTGGGCAATGACCTCCCAAGAACTACTATCTCTACTCAAGGGGATCAATAGTGAGTATCTTCGGGCATGATACTGTACCCTGCACTATACCAAGCAATGGCCAATAGAACGGTTGGTCTCTAAAACAAAAGGTGTTTAGTACGGGCATTCCGTTCATGGGGCATGATCCATATGGTGAGAGTCCCCTTTCAAATCCATCTCGTTGGAACCACACTCGTGATTCTTGGGGTTTCCCCAAGAACCCACTTTTATATACCGGCTGGAAGTCCCTCGGGTTCAGGGTGCTACCGGTCTGAGTCATCCTGGGATGAGTACTTTTTCCCACCAGAACAAACCCAAGTTCTAGAGTTGGTAACTGTTTCTCTTACACCCAGGATTGCATAGATACGCAAGGGGAGATGATACTTCGATGTACCAAATCGTGAGGGTAATTACACAAATGTGCTTTCGCACCAAATACAGTAGACACTTGTTAATTTTAAACCAAACGAAAGATTTGCTATGCTACCAAACAATCTGTTTCAAAAATTAACTAGGGTCTTCGACAAGCGTCCTGCAGAAAAATTTGTTAGAAGTTTTCAATATCATCTTCGTCAATCGTCCTGCAAAACTTGTTAACTTCCAAAAGGCCACACGCTGAAAACCAAATATTAGTAACACACAAATTAATTGACAATTTCAGATTTTTTGAAAATAGAAATTAAGGTTACCAGTCAATTGTGTCACTGTGTTACCAGTTAGATGCGTCGATATTCTCTTCAATTGTGTCTCGATATTCACCAGTCAATTGCGATTCAAGATTCTTCAGATGCGTCATGGTTTTTTAGATGCGGCTTTTCGGGTGTCAGATGTGGTTCAGGAAATCAATTACGTTGCTTAGTCAAACTGATACGTCTATTAATCTCAATTGTGGCATTTCATCAAACTGATGCATCGTTTCGTACGAAAAACCTACAAAAATCAAAAGAAAAGTCTACGGATACGCGAAGATGGTGTCTTCACATCGGGTTCACCAAATGTAATGCCAAGAAAGTGCACAAGAACATATTAGAGCAAAAATGCAATGCTAAATCTAAATGCAAATCTAGTGCTAAGCAACAAAGAACAAAGGAAAGTAAAAATGTGAACAAACTGAAACAATCTCACCAATTTCAAACGTATTTCCATGATTCATCTCGATTGCCCTTCTCCATTTTGCTTGTGTAGAATAATTTCCCTCAGATTTTCAAGAGTTGGTGGAAGTATAGCCTAAGATAGTGATTAGAAAAACATCGAAGATTCAAGATTAAATGCTCTCAAAAGTCATAAGATTTTGCGGGTTTTTGAGAGATTGGAATGAAGAATGACAAATCAATTTATAAAAAATTGATTATTCGAACGACAGGCCAGGATTGAAAGATCAACGGATGGTTGAGATTGACTGATTAGTCATGCATTATGATAACTGTCAGTAGTGACATGAGTGATACAAATTAGAAATAGAATTAAAGATTAAATAAATGATTTAATCTTCAAGTTTGGTATTCGAAAATAGAAGAATCATCTTTGCATGACAAAGATGAAGATTGATTAAAGCAACTCTTGTTCGAATGCATGACAAGGTTTAAATAATTAAATAGGAATATTTAATTAATCCGCATGTACACACAATTGAGTTAGCACTGGACGATTGAATGATTTGACGAAGAGATTACCCGAGAATGCCACTCAGACATTAAATCAAGAGTTAACTGAGCGATTTGAATATATGTCGAGTCGAGTCAAAGTGAATACTTAGATAACTCACACAATTATCTAAATATAGAGGAATGCATTTAAAATAGAATTTATGAATTAAATAATTCATTTAATTCAAGATTTGATATTTGAAGAATAATTAAATAAATAAGATTTATTTAATTAAGTGATGAAGGGATTTAAATGAATAATTAAATAAATAAAGAATTTATTTAATTATAGTTGAAGTATGATAAAGAGTAAATTAAATAAGAATTTATTTAATTTGATAAGAAGGATAAGGTTAATTAGTCATAATTAAATAAAAAGCGTTTATTTAATTAATTAGATAGAATAAAGAAAAGTGTGAATTAATTAAAAAATTAAGATTATTTAATTAATAGAAGAATTAGCAGAAGATGAATTAATTAAATAATTGACATTATTTAATCAATAGAAGAATACAAATTATGAAGAATATTGAAGTCGCAGGCTTAAACCAAATTTTGGTGTCTACACTTCATTCACATAATATGCTCTTTTAATCATCTTCCCTTTGTTTTCTTTGCTTAGTCTATGTGTATTCTTCTTAGCTCTTTCCATAAATGTCAAAGCATAATGACCTATTCCTCCACAAATAAAGCATTTAAAGGGAAACTTACCTTCATACTTACCAGATCCCTTTTTCATCCTTCTTACAAAGTTAGCTTCTGCTTCATTGAGGTTCTATTCATCTGACTCTTCAACTCTTATAGCATTGAAAGCAAATTCTATCTTGGATCCATGTATTAAGCTAGGCTTTCTCATTTCAAATGATGTTACAGTACCCAATAACTAATCTTTAGTAAGTTTTGTAATCTATAAATTCCTCAATAGTAGATACCTTTTCACTATATGCATCAGGGAGAGTTTTGAGAATCTTCTTTACAATCTTGGATTCATCCACTATAGCACCAATTCCTTGCATTCCACCTACCAGTTCATCCACACTCTATACATAGGATTTAATGTTCTCATCTTCAAAACTATGTAGGATCTCGAATTGTGCCTCCAAATTGTTCATTTTTTTTTCTTTGACCCTTTCATCTCCTTCATGAATCTTTTCTAATGCCTTGAAAACCTCTTTAGTAGTCTTCAAATTTTAAACTTTAATCAATTCAGAATGTGAAAGAATATTCTTCAGAATGACCTTTTCCTTATTGTTTGCTTCATGAGCCTCGATATCATCAACTATACTTAGACCATTTGTAGAAGGAGTGTAGGAAGTCTTATAAGCTTTCTCAATATCATATCCATAGTATTCTAGATATCCTTCCATCTTTATTTTCCAGAGGGCATAGTTAGTCCCAATGAACCTAGGACACTCAATAGTGATCTTGCTCACCATCCCAAACCTTCCTTAAGTGGTTAAGCTCTTCTCCAAGGAGTTTGGATCTGATACCAATTGTTGAGAAAGACAACTAAGAGGGGGGTGGTGAGTTAGTTGTAGCAAATAATGCTCAAAAATTTCACCAGAGATTAGATCTATTATCATTCACATATCCTTTACTTTGCTAATATGATTAATCATTAAGTGTAAAAGCAAAAAATGAAAGAAGCAAAACCATACACACAATTAAACTAGATTGATGTGGAAAACCTAATAAGGTAAAAACCATGGTGAGGATTAGCTCACAATATAGAGAATATCAAAACCAAATACAAAGGCTTACTGTGAAAAAATATCACTACCAAAATAGGACTCATTGTCCTGTAAGGGTTAACCACCCGGAAGGCTCACTGCCATAGAATTACAAAATAAGATAGAAGAGATTTGTTATAAAGAGAAACAAATCTCAATGCAACGGAGATTTCCACCGCAATTCACTCACACTTGTAGACATGCTTGAAAGATAGAGTACACCTTCACCTCACTGCCTCTGAAAACTCACCACTTGAATTTCACACTGATTTTATCAAACTCACATACACACACTATTTTGCATCTATCTCACATCTGTCTTTCTCTTGCATTCATTCACCCCTTTCTCAAACATATCAACTTATATTTATACCATCTTCAATCTTGAAACTCATCCAAGGTTGACCACATACCATTTGTATTTACAAATTCAAATTAGGTCAGCACCAAAATATTCTATGATGGAAATAGAATGAGGGCACCACAAACACACACTTAATGAGGACCTAAATAAGTCCCAACACACTTCCATGATCTTCGTAAGTAATGTTTAACAAAAGGTTGGTCAAAACCAATGTGAAACACATAAATCAATTAAGTACACTCTACCTTAACACGATCTAATATTTTTGATCAACAAATTTCACTTTAACATGACCTCATTAACTTATTCTAAGAACTAAAAGACATAAAACCCAAACAAGAAGAAATTTGGAGTAACGAAATTTCTCCCAGACCTCAGCTAGATACATAGAAAAGCACGGTTCACAACTAGTGAACATAACTAGCTTTGTACAACGATCCAGAAACCCAAAATCTAGATATAGAAACTTCCAACAATCATGAAAAATACCTCAGATCCTCACTAACATAGTAACACATTCTAGAGCAAAAACTAGAGAAAAAACTAAATACCTACAATATATACATCTAATAACCAACATACATGACATCAATGACAACAAAAACCAGTAGACTAGTTGACATCAATGACAACACCTTCATACTTGGAACACAAGGGAGAGTCTTCCTTCATCAGGGAAGAAAATGATGGCCTCAGTGGGATAGGTGTTGCAATTTCACATGAGTGCATTTTGAGCTTGTCCAAATTATATGGAGTTTGTAGTGAAGTGATATGCTAATATGTGTTTAGTTGATCAATGGTTAGCAAAAAAAGTGTATCAGATTAGTGGTCACCATAATAGTGCATTTTGAATCCTTTAGAGTAATGTTGAATTTCCAATGGTGCAGAGTATTGACACGTTTCCAAGGTGACATTGATGTAGGGATAGATGTGCTGATACTGTGGTAGCATTTTTTTAAGATAGCAAGACAAAGATGAAATTGCAGTGTTTCACAATATTGACACATGTCCAACACTAGTAGAATTTGACAAATAAATGAATAGGTGACTAAAATTTTTAGTCACAACAACTAAAAATGACCAAATTCTACTCATTTTTTGCAACTCAGCTATAAATGAGTAAATAAACGACTAATTTGGTTGTTGACTAAAAAATTATTTAGTCACAAAAATTTAAAAAATGACTAAATAGTTAGTCATCAAATCCAAATTAGAAAAAAAATTTAAAAAACAATTCAACCAATTATTGGCGCGATGTATGATGTCCGATGTATTGGAACAATTATTCATGTTCATTGCAGATTCATTTGTCTTGCTTGACCTTGCTTCATTTGTTCATTGCAGACCTTGCTTGACCTCACTTTATTTGTGTATTGTAGACCTTGCTTCATTTGTTAGCCTGGCATGAGGCATTTTGATCAGTTATAGTAGCTACTTGCATAGGCGATAAAGATTTGGAGAGGACCTAGAGACTTCTAAAAAGGCGAATAAAGAATTCGGAGTTTGCTGCAATGAATTTGAATTCATTGAGGACCTCTGTAGTGAAATCAGATTTGGGAACGCCCTTTGCAGAAAATTCAAAGATAATTCGAAACCCTCATTACATAAAACACCAATTCAAAATTCTCATTACAATCTACTGCTCTTAATAATGTTCTACTACTCTTAATAACATTTGTTCTTTTACAATCTTGCCACTATTTTGCTTCATAATGTGTTCGAGCTAAATATAATAAAATTTGGGTGTGAGCGACAAAATAGAATTTCCTCAAACAATTTTGATACATTTTCACTGCAAGTGGAAACTATCCTTGTGTAAAGTAAACACATCCTAGATTTACCCACACATCAGGCATCTGAACAAAGATGTTTCCTATAGTAGCTTCTTGTACCTGTGTAAAAATTTCCTTTGCAATGTCAAATTGACCCCTTTCAGCTAGCACAATGGCTACCCCATTTGCAACATAAACATTTCCTGGTCTCTGTGCCAACACTTTACAATGGCTACCCCATTTGCAGCATAAACATTTTCACTGTAAGCACAAACTATCCTTGTGTAAAGTAAACATGTGCTAGATTTACCCACACATCAAGCATCTAAACAAAGATGTTTCCTACAACAGCTTCTTGTACCAGTGTAAAAAATTCCTTTGCAATATCAAATTGACCCCTTTCAGCTAGCACAATGGTTGCCCCATTTGCAACATAAACATTTCCTAGTCTCTGTTCCAACATTTAAGTGGCTCATTTTATGAAAAATTAAGATCCTCTTGAGTTATTATTATACTCCTATTTTCCAAGAGAAAAATCCCCAATGCCCATGAGAAATGAATGATGAGTGTTTGAGTTTCAACTTGGTTTCATTTCAAAAAGGGGACATTACATTGTACAAGATTTTCTTAACAACAAAATAATTTAATCCACCTATTTGGGACTGTAGAATAAAAATAGATGAATTAATCTATTTTCAATTATAGTTTCTTTTAATCTAGAATCTGTTAGAAAGATAAAGCATAATAAATTCGACACAAAAAATGTTCTAAAATAAAGAGTAAAATAGGTTGCCCATAAAAAAAAAGAAAGAGGAAAAATGAAAAGATAACATATAGATGATTCATTTGAGGTTTTTGATAAGGTCTCCTTTGACTATGTCAAATAGATTTGGAAGGGACAAAGAAAATTTGATTGACTAAAATTTTGAGGTAGCTTATCCATCGTCATTGTATACATCATATTTTGCTTTATGTATGCTTGGAAACATGAAATCGAAAACAAATGACTGGCTTAAAGAAAAATAAATAATTAAAGTAGCATGCCAACTTGTCTTGGCTGATGAAGAAAAATGAAAAGTTGATGAAGAATGAAGGATTCAGATGGAAAGGAGAAAGCAAGAGGATGAACTTCAGTAGATGATGCAACAAGAGGAACAATTTGAACGTGTGAGGGAATTATGGAAGAGTAAGCGTAAGGACAAGGATGATGATGATGATGAGGCTGGTCAGTTTGAGAAGAAACAAAAGAAGGAAAAGAAGAAAAAGAAGAAGGATAAGGACCACAAGGCTTATGATCCTTATATGGAGGAACCTGATGTTGCCATGGAATATGAGGAAAATTATATGAGTGATAAGGAACAAGATGATGCAAAAAATTCCCAAGATCTTCTTGTAGCTATAGGTCTAGAAGACTCTGATGATGGCGAGACAAATTATCTAGTTTCAACAAAATAATGAAGGAGACATGCATACTCTTATTCAAAAGATGATGAACCATTGCAAAAACAGAGTCTAAGAGAAGATGATCCATATGATGATGATGCCTAAGCTTCCTGAGCTTTAACCAAACCTAGATCCTTTTTTCCAAGAGAAAAATCCCCAACACCCATGGGAAATGCATGATGAGCATTTGAGTTTCAACAAATTCCAAAAGAAGATGATGCATACAATGAAGATGGATAGGCTACCTCAAAATTTTAGTCAATCAAATATACTTTGTCCCTTCCAAATCCATTTGACATAGTTAAATGATATCTTATCAAAAACCTCAAATGAATCATTTGTATGTTATCATTTCATTTTTCCTCTTTCTTTTCTTTTTATGGGCAACCTATTTTAGTCTATTGAAACTCTAATGCTCTTCATTCATTTCCCATGGGCCTTGGGGATTTTTCTTTTGGAAAATAGGAGGTAGGTTTGGTTAAAGCTCAGGAAGCCTAAACATCATCATCATATGGATCATCTTCTATCGAAATCTATTTCTGCAATGGTTCATCATCTTCAGAATCATAGTATGCATGTCTCCTTCATGATTTTGTTGAAATTGGACAATTTGTCTCACCATCATCAGAGTTTTCTAGACCTGTAGGTGCAAGAAGATCTTAGGAATTTTATGCATCATCTTGTGCCTTATCACTGATATAGTTTTCCTCATCTTCCATGGCAACATTAGGTTCCTCCATATAAGAATCATAATCCTTGTGGTCCTTATCCTTCTTCTTTTTCTTCTTTTTTTTGTTCTTAGACTGACCAACCTCATCATTGTCATCATCCCTATCCTTACGCTTACTCTTCCATAATTCGTTGACACATTCAAATTGTTCCTCTTGTTGCATCACCTTCCCAAGTTATTCCTCTTGCTTTTTCCTTTCCATATGAATCCTTCATTCTTCATCAAATTTTTCATTTTGCTTCATCAGCCAAGATAAGTTGATGTGCTACTTTAATTGTTTCTTTGTTTTAAGCCAGTCATCTATTTTCAGTTGCATGTTGCCAAGCATACATAAAGAATTTGATGATTTTTTATCTACCTTAAGTGCATTCCCAATCAATTCTAGGCTTGGTGCATTGTAGAAATAGATTCCAAGAGAAGATGATGCATACAATGACGATGGATAAGCTACCTCAAAATTTTAGTCAATCAAATATGCTTTGTCCATTAAAAATCCATTTGACATAGTTAAATGAGATCTTATAAAAAACCTCAAATGAATCATCTGTATGTTATCTTTTCATTTTTCCTCTTTCTTGTTTTTTAGGGGCAACATATTTTAGTCTTTATTTTAGAACATTTTCTATGTCCTTCAATGTATTATGCTTTATCTTTCTATCAGATTCTAGATTAAAAGAGCCTATAATTGAAAATAGATTAATTCATCTATTTTTATTTTCTAGTCCCTATTACCTATTTTCGTTAATAGCTCAATCAGGTAGAAATTTTGTGATTTTCAAATGGAGAGTAAGGTGCATTTTATTTTTTCTATATTACATTCATGTGCATAAAGAAAATAAAAAAGATTACATTACTAGATTGGATTTATGCAAATACATATAACATAGGAGAAAGTGCACAATCTTTTCAAGAAAAACAATCTTTATTGATAATGAAAATGGAAAATGTCTCACACAAGCCATATGACTGACTGTTTCAATGAAAATAAAAGAAAAACTATACATTTGTAGAAAATAAATGCACATTTAAAGAAGGATGACGAATCTTGGTTGAGTCTATCTTGCATCAGCTTCAGTCCTTCACATTTTTCCAGCCTCCAGTTGTTGCTCCTTGTTGCTCCTAGGTTTCCTACATGAGTGAGATGAAGTTTGGTTAGAGATCACTAATCTATATAGCTACAACCATCTGAAAACATATAGCTTGATCTTCACCTGCACTAAAATAGCTTGCTACTGATGTCCAGGAAAACAAAGAGCATAATCAAACACATCCATCATATGCTTAGTTGTTATCTAATATGTTTGTTTCTTGTGCAGGTATAGGTGAAATCCTTGTTTCTATTTTGATTCATCTGAATAAAGCATGTGGGATAAAATGTGGCTCCCACATGGGTTGAACCACTCATGCTTCCCTCATATGTTTAGAGGGATAGAAGTGTTATTTATCATAGTGCCTTATCTTAGGTCATTTATGAATATTTTGATAGGAATCAAGATATAAAAATATTCATCTTATCATAGGCATATCCACCTCTCTGGTCCTGTTACTTAAGTACTTGCATGTAAATATCATTACTGAAGAGGTGAATATGCCTATGCTAAAGAAACCTATCCTTATTTCTTGAGGACTCTATGAAGATATATCAGAAGTAAGTCATGAGAGATGATCAAGGGAAATTTTATGGCAGTTAAGGTATTCCAATGCATCTTTGTTTGATCTGGAAAAGCTCAGATCTGAATGGTAATGAACTGGCGTATTTACTCATGCACATTATTATGTAAAAAGGAGCAATCATGATAGCAAAGTAGCAAGTCCATCAAAAGGGAAGTCTGCAAGTACAAGAGGATCATTGGGTGACCCCCATATAGTGAATTATGAATTACATTCTATTGAAAGTACAATCATTGATCAAGCATCATTGTATAGTCCAATGAAGAAAAGTCATGATAGAAGTTTCTTATGTAAAGTTGACAGAGAGGAGTAGGCAGTCCAAAGCATCAACAAAAAATCAAGAAAAGTATCTGAAATAGAGACAAGTGGATGATCTTTGATCAAAACAAGTGCCCACACCCTATGACAAATGTGCATATTGGAGATAGAGATACAAAATAAATGTAGACTACAGATGGGATTTTTCACCTCATATGAGATCATTCATTAAAAACTCTAGGGTGTGGTTCACAAGATTAAGGTCTTTCTTCATCCTTGATGATTTTTGAGCAGTTCAGTCTTTATAACTGTCCAGGCATTCCCTTGTTTGCATGATCATCAAACACTTTGAGTTACTTGTCAATAAAAGGTTCAATATGAGCATTGAGGATTTTGCAAGCATAAACAATAAGGATTACTTAGGATGGTTTGAATGTATATTGAGACAACAAGAACAACATGATCAATCTTATGTTAAAGGGAAAGTCAGTAATGAAGCATGGAAATGAAGAAGACAATGACAGGCATAGAGGGAGACTGTACATGAGACTTGATCACAAAAAAGTAGTATGAACAACAAATGTTTTGGTATGCATGTTTCCAATATAGATCATGCAAAGTATGTAAACGGACATAAATCATGCTAGAGCAGTATGTAAAAGTATGCTCATGATCAATACAATGGAGATTTCTAATCATGATAGTGCTAGTCAACAGTGCCAGTCTGAAGGTATACATGATAGTGACTTGAAATGAACAGAGATAAAGGTGGTTAATAAGAAGCCTTTTAAGAAAGTGCAACTCCACTCTTTCATTTGGGAGGTGTACTTTGTATACCATTGATCTTCCTCAGGTATACAAAGGGTTTCATACTTTGTAAGAGATGCACTGGAATACCTTGACTACCTCTGTTACAGGTTAGGGTTTGAGGCATGAAATTGAAGAATAATGAGTGCATTTTTCCTAGAAACCCTAAGGCTGAGTCACGACCATGCAAACCCATGTACAAAAAAATGAAACCATCAACTCAAATTGTGCCTAGAATCGCTAAGGTAGGGTTTTAGGTGAACCAAACCCTTAAGAAAAATTTGAAAGAGGGACAATGAAGGCTCGACCACAGGTGAACAAAAACCACAGAACTTGAAAATATGTGTGAATCCATGGGAAAAAATGCCAGCATGATGCATGGAACTCGGGTTTTAATAACTTGGAATGCTATTTTTTTGCATATATATAAACCCATTTGGGGTTTCATAAGAAAATGAAATATAAAGGTGTTGAAATATCTTCATACAAATTCATGGAAGCATTAGGAATTTATAGAAACATATCTGTTTCATAATATATTGAAACCCACTTGGGGTTTTCTAGAGGTAAAAAAATGTAAAGAGAAATTGATAAATACAAGCAACATGGTGAATATGTCGGCAATTAAAATGAAAAATCTTATGCTTTCCTTGTAAAAGAGACAAAATGTGTAGAGATCAAAGCTTGCCCAGTTGGTGTTTTTTTTTTTTCTCCAAAAATTTATTCCTAGAAACACATTCCCAAAGCTCAAGTGGAGATACTCATAGCATCCAAACAAACAAGAAGGTAACATAGAAAATAAAACATATGAGATGCATTAGAAAAAAATATAGCTGTCACGGCCTAAGAGGCCAACAAGTCATTGAAAATAGATTTTTTTACTCAAATTTCCTTTCAAAAATAACTTACTAGCTTGTCTCTGAGAAGGATTGACAAGGTTTTACATAGAGAGTGCTTCTTCAATGTCAGAATCCACCATGGAAGGCTCTGGAGAGCTTCTTCAATCCCTCTATTGGCAGCACATGGAGCTTTCTAGAATGTTCAAAATTGCAAATTAAATGTTTTTCCTATCTTTTGTTTGTTAGGGTTTTTGCCTTAAGTATGCCAATGAAATAAAGTCATTTTTTCCTTATGTTTATAAACTTTGCAAGAAAATTAATACCTTTACCTTGTATCTATATGTTTAGCAATAAGGGTGTGTTCCCTTATTTTGTTTTTCAAAAGAGATAGGTCGAATCATGGCCTTATTTATTTTGCATATGCTAAATGTGAAACATTTATCTAAGTGATGTTTTATAAATCACTTTATTTAAATGTTATATGTAATGCAAAATAAGGAGTATGTATCTTTAAAAACAAGTCAAGGGATGTAATGGGGTTTAGTTATGATTTTATGTTTTTGCAAGCATATTGGGGGAGTTAGAGGTAGCTTGCAGACATAGGGAGAGAATATAGGGGGTCTTTATTCATCTTGTTAGAGGTTATGGAGAGAATATAGGGGTGGTTTTGCATTCCTAGATGATGGATTGGTCAAACTTGACTTTTCCAGCCTATTGGAGTCTTTTTGGAGGAGATGCAGTTGCTAGATTCATGGCTTTTTGGAGGCATCTGACCCAAAGTAGTTTCTAGCTCCAATTTTGGTGCAATTGTTTGGGAGTTGATGATATAGTCATATTTTTGACTTATTTGTATTTGATTCCTATTATGCAGTTTCATGACTTAGTGACTTTTTAGTCCTTTGTCAATTTTCAAGCATATTTCATGTAACTCACATTTTTAGGCATGAATAACAGAGCAACCCTTGGTTATCAATGATTTTGGTGTCTATCCTTCTTTTTCCTTGCTTCATTGTGTGTATTTAGATGATTTGATCAAGCTATCTATGAGGTACTATTATTTCCTTACAACTTTGTCTCATGTTCAACACCTTTATGCAAGAGTTTGTTTATGCAGGTCATAACCTGTGTCAAGTTTTTTGTGAATGGCTTATAGTTGTGAAGTCACCTTCCTTCTAGAAGTCTGGGCATCAGGACCTTATTATGAACTATAGTTTATGCAAAGACATACAAGAATGAGTTGTGCAAGTTTATTTTTAATCATTTTAAGAAAGTATTGATTATCTAAGTTTATGTCCAAGTTTAGTTTGGTGTGTCACCTCTTTAATCTTTTTGTTCATTTTTAGTTTCTAAGTTATGCATATTTCTCTACCCTTTTTCTTGTCAAAATAGTTGAGTAAGTTAGTTTTAGGTGATAACTAGCTAGGAAGCCGACCTTCTTTGGAGGTTTGGTCCCATTTGTGTTACCCAAACCTCGAGATCATTCCCATGTTTTCACTAGATTGTTGAATTTTAGATTCAACAGGGTGCAAATCTAGTAGATAATAGTTTTGGCACGCTTGGTGGGACTGTCAAATGAAGACAGTCTGAAAATTTTAATTTTTTCCAGTTTTGATGTGCAACTAATGAAATTTTTAAACCTTTTTAGAGGTTAAATTTGCAATACAACATATGAAAAGAATACAAACAACAAGTATTGTTTTCCCTTTTGATTGTTTACAATTATCATCACCCAGGAGGAGTGGAAGAAATCTAAAACAAACTCCTATTTCATCCAAAAGAGTTTAGTCTACACCTCCAAGTTTTAAACTAGCAGTGACATCAATTCCTGTTGTATCCTCATTTGATGTCCCTATTGTTCCATCTTAGGTCAATCCACCTCAAGCTACCCAAATGGCTAGAAATCAGTCTTTTGTTCCATTTAATGTAGGCAGTCCTTTAAATCTTGCAGAGCATGATGATATACCTATGGATTCCTTGAAGAGTTTTCCTTTTTTTACAAGGGAGGACCAAACTACTCCCATTGAGCACATTATAGACATGGCTTCATTATGTGGAGTCCACCACATTACTCAGGAAAATGTTGCAGTAAGGCTACTTGCTGCTTCATTTAAAGGGAAGGCTCTACAATGGTTTAGAGGCTTGGCAGTTGGCTCCATTGCAACATGGCATGAATTGGGAGACAAGTTGCACAAGCAGTTTCAAGATAAGTCTAATCACCTATCACTTTTTGAACAATTGACAACAATCAAGAGATCTCCTTAGGAGAAGATGACAAACTTTAATTATCATTTTTCATAAAATATGGTACAAAATTCCTAAAACGATAAGACCTTCCCCAGAATATGCTTTTTTGTATTATTTGAGGGCTCTTAATAGTGACATATATGTCATGATACAATCTATGGGGGGTGTCTCTTTACCAAATGATTATGAAATAGAAATTAGATCTGAAAATAGTCTAATTCAAGTTGGTAAGATAGCTCCTAGACACCCAATGCCAGTTTTCCCAAAAAATTAGCCTTCAATGCCTCTACAAATACCACCCTTTGCTCCTTTACCTATTGTTCCAACATTACTAGCTGTTCTTAGCCAAGAAACAACTATCCCAAGTCCATCCCAGGAGTTGCAAGAGATTAAAAACAACTAGAAAATGTTTGAAAATTTTCTCTAGACATTTAGTAATGAGTTGGTTAGCATTAAGAAGCAATAGTTTTAGAATAGACAGCCCTATCAACCTCAAAACCAAGGGTACAATTAGACTTATTAGGCTAATAGAAAACCATTTCGGGGAAATCAACAAGGAGCAAGATAGAATATGAACCCAAGACCTTTTTAACCATACAATCTAGCTCCAATTAGTGCAGTCGGGGATCTTGTTTCTATACAAAAAAACCTTGCAATAGACTATGAGTGGTGTTTTTCGTGCAATCAGCCACACAATTAAGCCACATGCTTGAATGGGGTCATTAACCAGGCTTTGATGGTGCAGAATGTCTCAAATGTGTAGAACATGCCTAATGAGGAATCACCACAATGACAAAATCATCCTCCAAATGATACAACTCTCTTGAATTGGCAATGAGAGGAATTTTTTGGTGTGAATGTGGATGATTCTCCAGTTGCAGCCAACACAAGAGCCAAAAAGAGGGCTTTTGAGATTGAACAGACAACAAACAAAGGTAAAGAGGTTGTTGTTCCATCTACATCTCAAGTGCCACACATATTACAAAAAAATTCACAAACTGCTACCAAGGAATAGATTGGGAGCCACCCTCAATCAACTCATTTGCAAGATGATCCTATTGTTGTGAGGACTCAGCATAAGGTAAATAATGTTTCACCTTACAATATTGTTGGAAGTATGAAAATAATGAATGCATCATTATCTATGTGGGACTCTTTATCCATCCCAGGACAAAAAGACTTATTGCAGTCTGCTTTATCTGATGCAAATGTTTCAAATGATACACCAATAGGTCAGGTTATAGTTGTTTTCACAAGTACACCTCATGACAAAAAAAAACAATCAACTAAAGATGTCAAAACCCCTCCATTTTATGTGAATTTGATAGTAGGGGATAAGCTAGTCCATAATTTCATGGTAGATAGTGGGGCAAGCAGTTTTTTGATGCCCAAATAGATTGCTGAAAAGTTGGAATTAAAATATCAACCCCTTGAGAAAGGAGTGGTCCAATTATATGGGACATCTATTAATACAATAGGTTTCATTAAGGACTTGAGCCTTACACTTCAGGCTTTTCAAAACTTTTCCATTCCCCAAGACATATTTTTCATTGACTTGCTAGCCTATTTTGCATTATGCTTGTCAAGAGATTTGACTACCAAGATAGGGGGTTATTTGTCCACAGATTGGTCCCACATGTTGTTCAGGAATAGATATGGGACAAAAGTGACAATCAAATCTAAGTCACTTTCCAAGGATCACATTGAACCCTATATACCAAGTGTTATTACTGCAAATTGTGTTGTTCTTGAGGATAGAGAGCTTGCTGTTGCTCAAGAATTGCAGGCTGAAAGTGTACCAGACATTCTTTTAAATGAATGGGAAACATACAATGTTGAGGATAATCTAAATGATTATATTAAATAAGTTGGTTTGGGGGTATATGTCTTACATGAACTTGAAAGAGTGATGCCAAACCTTGAGAAGAAGGTAGAACAACAGTTAGGATAGCAAGATGAAGTGTGGCAGATGTTCTTTGATGGCTCTAGAAGCAAAAACAGAGCTAGTGGGGGTGCAATGCTTGTGTCCCCACAAGGTGACAAGTATTGTTCTACTTTCAAATTTTCTTTTTCTTGTTCTAATAATACTACTGAATATGAAGGTCTAATTTAGGGCTTGGAATGGGCAAGGAAAAGGGGGATAAGCTACCTACAGGTATTTGGGGACAATGAATTGATTGCTAATAAGGTAAGAGGCTTAAATGTGACCAAAAATGATGTTTTGAAGTCTTACAAGCATAGGGTGTGGGATACGATAGAGGAATTTGATGCTTTTAATCTGATTTCAATTCCTAGGAATCAGAATAAGCACATAGATAGATTAGCTGCAATAGGTGCTTCATTTGATATTTCTAATGACATTAAAAAGGGAAAAGTGCAACAATATGTTAAGGTTGTTGTAAAGCCTTCTATTCCTAATAATAACATTCATTGGCAAGTATTCGAGAGTGATGAGCAAGTGTTAAGATTTTTGCTAGAAGAAGATGAGTTTTTAGTGGTAAACCAGGAGAAACTTAAGCAGTAATATGAAGATTAGATCATTCAATTGAGAACAAACAAGCTGCCAGGGGTCTAGTCACCTTAAAATCTATCTTCAACACTGATGATTAGCTCAAAAAGAGAAAAACCAACATGTAGGTCAAGGAGGAGCATTATGAAGAGCTTGATATTTTTAAAGGTAAGCTCCTTAAAATCAAAAAAAATTGTTCACAAGTAGATATGAAAGCTTTTGTTACTCTTTGTCAAGAATTTCAAGATGTTTTTGCATGGGAATATTCAGATTTAAAGGGATTTGATCCCTAGATTTCCGAGCATACCCTAGAGTTAGAGCCAAATACAAAACCTATTAGGCAGAAATTAAGGCCTTTAAACCCCAATCTTGAGCCCTTTTATGATCAAAGAGTTGACCAAGCTAATTGAGGGAGACATTATTTTCCCAATCAAACATACTTTGTGGGTCTCTAACCTTGTACCGGTTAGGAAGAAAAATGGAGAAATTAGGCTCTATGTAGACTTTAGAGACCTTAATAGAGCCTCATTGAAAGATCATTACCCACTACCCTCTATGGAGTAAATTCTTCAAGTAGTTCCTGGTTCAGAAAGATTTTCCTTACTTGATGGTTATTCTGGTTATAACTAGGTATTCGTCAAAGAAGAGAACCAATACAAGACTTATTTAACCACAAAGTGGGGCAAATTGACCTAAAAAATAATTCCATTTGGTTTATCTAATGGTGGTGCCACTTTTCAGAGGGTGATGGACACAAAATTTCATGGGCTGAATCATAAATTAGTGCTTTTATATTTGGATGACATAACAATTTTCTCAAAAAATGCAGAGGAGCATTTTTCTCATCTAAGACAAGTGTTTGAAAGGTGTAGGGAGTTTGGTATATCCCTTAACCCCCAAAAGTGTATTTTTTCTATTCATGAAGGCAAGCTTTTAGGAAACAGTGTCAAAACAGGGGATCATCATTGATCTTGAAAGAGTGAAAACCATTTTAGAGCTTCCTTTACCCAATCATAAGAAAGGACTGCAAATTTTCTTTGGAAGAATTAATCTTTTGAGAAGCTTTATTACAGATGTTGCAAATATTTTGAGACCATTAATTGCTATGTTAAAGAAAAATGCAAGTTTTAGTTGGACCAGAGAGGCCAAGCACAATTTTGAAGCTATTAAGGAGGCCTTATCAGCAACTCCTACTCTGGTAAATCCAAATTTTTTAAAAGATTTTATTCTGTATGATTTTGGTAGCATAGATTCCATTTCTATAATGTTGGTACAATAGAATAATGATGGTTTAGAACAACACGTTACCTTTTTCAGTCAAGGTTTAGTGGTTTATGAACAAAGGTATACCTTCGTGGAGAGATATGTACTTATTGTTATCAAAAGTAAGAAGAAGTTTAAACCTCTGATTTCTAACAATAAGACACATCTAATGGTTGCTCACCCTAGTGTGAAGGATTTTATATTAATTAGGGACCTGAATGGAAAGAGGGATGGTTGGATCATGAAGGTTATGGAGTATGGTATAGACATTAAGGTGAACAAGCTTGTAAGAGGCAAAGGACTATGTGAACAACTAGATACAAGGTCTAAAAATGATGAAAAGGAAGAAACAGAGGTTGTTTTGGTCACTAATGGTGAGTCTTAGAATGCTGCACCTAGATTGAGTGCAAGTTGGTTGCACAACATGACTCATTTCTTGTAAACTGGTGAGTGTCCACCAGGTTTAGATAAGGCTAAGAGGAGATATTTTAGATTGCATTCTATTCCTTATGTGTTGATTGATAATGTTCTTTTTAGAAAAGACCTTAATGGTGTGTTGTTAAGATGTATTGATTAGGATAAGGTAGAGAAAATACTTCATGAGTTTCATGATGGAACTGCTGGGGGTCATTTTTCCCCAAGAACTACTACATGGAAGATAATAAGAGTTGGATATTATTGGCCAAGATTTTTTAAGGATGCCCATGCATGGGTAAGAAAATGTGTAAAATGTGCAATTTTTGCAGGAAAAGAGAGGCTTCTAGCTTTACCTTTGTATCCAATTCAAGTGGAAAAACCCTTCATGAAATGGGGCATTGAATTTATAGGACCTATAAATCCACCCTCTAGTGTAGGTCATAGGTGGTACTCATTGCAACTGATTATTTCACAAGGTGGACTGAAGCAATAGCTTTGAAAGAAGCCAATGAAAATGTTGTCTTAAAATTTTATGATGATATAGTAACCAAGTTTGGAGTACCTAATTCAATCATTTCAAATAATGCTTTAGTATTTTTTGGACTCAGAGCAAGTGATTGGGCTATCAGAAATGACATTTATTTGAAAACTTCATCAAACTATTACCCTGAAGGTAATGGTTTGGAAAAATCAACAAACAACAACCTGATAACAATCATCAAAAGAATCATGGAGGATAATAAGAGAATTTGACACACCAAGTTGAAATATTCCTTATGGGAAGATAGAATAACTCCCAAAAGGTCCATTGGGAATTCTTCATATGTACCGATTTATGGTAAGGAGGCAAGATTGCCTTTATGAGTGGAGCTGCTAGCTCTTGATATTATGCATCAACTAGAAATGTTTGAGGAGTAGGACCCAATGATAGTTAGGTATGCTCAACTTATGGAGCTAGAAGAGACAAGAAATAAATTAATGAATTCCTTGGAGTATCAACAACTCCAAACAAAAAGAGTCTTTGATAAGAAAGCAACACCCAAAATATTCAAATAGGGTGATGTACTCAAATGGCATGAATTGAAAAGCAGGCCAGGAAATCACACTACGTTTGATAACTTCTAGAGTGGCTCATTTGTTATTACATAATGCAAGGAGCACAATGCATTCCCATTATCAAAGATGGATGGAGAAAATTTTCCTATCCCAGTCAATGGGATACACCTCAAACATTGTTTTGAGGTTTGATATGCATAGTATTTGCTAGATTAGGAGTTTTGTTTTCAATAAGTGCTACTGCACCATAGTTTAGATATAATTTTTCAATTTCCCTAAGTGTTGTTCAACATAGTTAAGTAGTTTTCCTTCTGAAGTTTTGGTGTTTGAATAGGTTTTCAAGGTCTTTTGCACTGATCTACTGAGTTTAGTTTTGTTTTGAGGAATTATTTTCAAGTTGTGTCAAGTTTTTGAGTGACTCTATGCCCAATGGATAAGCCTAGGCAACTGGTCTGATGTTTAGCAGGAAAACATATAGCAGATGTCAACAAAAAATGTTACCTATTTTCACTAATAGCTCAATCAAGTAGAGATTTTGTGATTTTCAAATGAAGAGTAAGGTACATTTTATTTCTGCTATATTACATTCATGTGCATAAAAAAAATTAGAAGATTACATTACTATATTGCATTTATACAAATACATATAACATAGGAGAAAGTGCACAATCCTTTCAAGAAAAGTAGTCTTTATTAATAATGCAAATGGATAATGTCTCACACAAGTTGTGAGACTGACTATTTCAATGAAAATAAAAGAAAAACTATACATTTGCAGAAAGGAAATGCACATATAAAGAAGGGTGACTTGTCATTTCCTGAATGACGAGTCCTAGTTGAGTATGTCCTGTATCAGCTTAAGTCCTTCACATTTTTCTAGCCTCCAGTTGTTGCTCCTTGTTGCTCCTAGGTTTCCTACATGAGTGAGATGAAGTTTGGTTAGAGTAATGAAAGATCACTAATCTATATATATGCAACCATCTGAAAACATATAGCTTGACCTTCATCTACATTAAAAAAGCTTGCTACTAATGTCCAAGAAAAAAAAGAGCATAATCAAACACATCCATCATATGCTCAGTTTTTATCTAACATGTTTGTTTCTTGTGTAGGTACAGGTGAAATCCTTATTTCTATTTTGATTCATCTAATTAAAGCATGTGGGATAAAATGTGTCTCCCACAAGGGTTGAGCCCAACATGCTGCCCACATATGTTTAGAGGGATAGAAGTGTTATTTATCATAGTGCCTTATCTTAGGTCATTTATGAATATTTTGATAGGAATCAAGATATAAAAATATTCATCTTATCATAGGCATATCCACCTCTCTGGTCCTGTTACTTAGGTACTTGCATGTAAATATCATTACTGAAGAGGTGAATATGCCTATTCTAAAGACACCTATTGTTTTTTCTTGATGACTCTATCAAGATATATCAGAACTAAGTCATGAGATATGATCAAGGGAAGTTGCATGTCAATTAAGGTATTCCAATGCATCTTTGTTTGATCTAGAAAAGCTCAGATCTGAATGGTAATGAATTGGGGTATTTTACTCATGCACAATATTATGTAAAAAGGAGTAATCATGATAGTAAAGTATCAAGGCCATCAAAAGGGTAGTCTGCAAGTACAAGAGGATTAATGGGTGACCCCCATAAAATGAGTTGTGAATTACCTTCTATTGAAAGTATAGTTATTGATCGAGCAACATTGTATAGTCCAATGAAGAGAATTCATGATAGAAGTCTCTTCTATAAACTTGATAGAGAGGAGTAGACAGTCCAAATCATCAAAAAACAATCAAGAAAAGTCTCTAAAATAGAGACAAGTTGAGGATCTTTGATCATAAAATGTTCCCATACCCTATGACAAAGGTGCATATTGGAGACAGAGAAAAAATAAATGCAAATTGCAGATGGGATTTTTCACCTCATATGAGATCAGTGATTAAAAAATATAGGGTATGGTTCACAAGATTAAGGTCTCTCTTCATCCTTGATGATTTTTGAGCAGTTCAATCTTTATAACTTCCTAGGTAGTGCTTTGTTTGCATGATCATCAATCACTTTGAGTTGCTTGTCAAGAAAAGGTTCAATATGAGCATTGAGGATTTTGAAAGCATAAAAAATAAGGATTACTTGGGATGATCTAAATATATACTAAGATAATAGGAACAACATGATCAATCTTATGTTAAAGGGACAGTTAGTAATGAAGCATGGAAATCAAGAAGACAATCACAGGCATAGAGGGAGACTGTACATGAGACTTGATCACAAAAGGTAGTATGAGAAACAAAGGTTTTGGTATGCGTGTTTCCAGTATAGATCATGCCAAGTATGTAAAAGGACATAAATCATGCTAGAGCAATATGTAAAAGTATGTTCATGATCAATACAATGGAGATTTATAATCATGATAGTGCCAGTCAATAGTGCATTTCTGAAGGTGTACATGATAGTGACTAGAAATGAACAAAGATAAAGGTGGTTAATAAGAAGCCTATTAAGAAAGTGTAGCTGTACACTTCCATTTGAGAGTACTTTGTATACCATTGATCTACCTTAGGTATATAGAGGGTTTCATACTCTATAAAAGATGCACTAGAATACCTTGATTACCTGTCTTACATGTTAGGATTTGAGGCATGAAATTGAATAATATTGAATGCATTTTTCCTACAAATCCTAAGGCCGAGTCATGACCATGCAAACCTAGGTACAAAAAAATGAAACCCTTGACTCAAATGGTGCCTAGAATAGCTAAGGTAGGGTTTCAGGAAAAGCAAACCCTTGAGCAAAATTTCAGAGAGGGAAAATGAAGGATCAACCATAGGAAAACAAAAACCCCAGAACTTGCAAATATGTGTGAAGTTGTGGGGAAAAATGTTAGCATGATGCATGGAACTCAGGTTTTAATAACCCAGAATGTTTTTTCTCTGCATATATCTAAACCCATTTGGGGTTTCAAAAGAAAATGGAATATAAAGAAGGTGTTGAAATATTCATACAAATTCATGGAAACATCATAAATTTATAGGAGAACATATCTATTTCATAATATATTGAAACCCACTTGGGGTTTTCTGGAGGTAAAAAAATGTAAAGAGAAACTAATAAATACAAGCAACACAGTGAAGATGACAACCATTAAAATGAAAAATATTTTGCTTTCCTTGCAAAAGAAACAAAACATGTAGAGTTCGAAGCTTACTTGGTGTTTATTTTTTTCTCCAAAAATTTATGTCTGGAAACACTTTCCCAAAGCTCAAGGGGAGATCCTCATAGTGGGCAAACAAAGAAGGCAACAGAGAAAATAAAACATATGAGATGCATTAGAAAAAAGTATAGGTGTCGCGGCCTAAGAGGCCCACAAGTCATTGAAAATAGAGGTTTTTACTCAAATTTCCTTTCAAAAATAACTTACCAACTTGTCTTTGAGAAGGATTGACAAGGTTTTACATAGAGAGTGCTTCTTCAATGTCAGAATCAACCATGGAAGGCTCTGTAGAGATTCTTCAAACCTTCTGTTGGGGGCACATGGAGCTCTCCAAAATGTTGAAAATTGCAAATGAAATGTTTTACCTATCTTTTGTTTGCTATGGTTTTTACCCTAAGTATACCGATGACATAAAGGCATTTTTAGCCTTATGTTTATAAAATTTGAAAACAAATTAATGCCTTTATCTTTTATCTATATGTTTAGCAATAAGGGTGTCTTCCCTTGTTTTGTTTTTCAAAAGAGATAGGTTGAATCATGGCCTTATTTATTTTGCATATGCTAAATGTGAAACATTTATCTAAGTGATGTTTTATAAATCACTTTATTTAAATGTTATATGTAATTCAAAATAAGGAGCATGTATATTTAAAAACAAGTCAATGGATATAATGGGGTTTAGTTATGCTTTTATGCTTTTTCAAGCATTTAGGGGGAGTTAGAGGTAGTTTGCAGACATAGGGAGAGCATATAAGGGTCTTTATTCATCTTGTTGGAGCTTATGGAGAGAATATAGGGGTGGTTTTGCATGCCTAGATGATGAGATTGGTCAAACTTGACTTTTCCAGCATATTGGAGTCTTTTTGGAGGAGATGTAGTTGCTAGATTCATGGCTTTTTGGAGGCATCTGACCCAAAGCATTTTTTGGCTCCTATTTTGGTGCAAATGTTTCAGATTTGATGATATAGTCATCTTTTTGACTCAAATTTTTGGGCATGAATAATAGAGCAGACCTTGGTTATCAATGATTTTGGTGTTTTTCCTTCCTTTTCCTTGCTTCATTGTGTGCATTGAAATAATTTGATATAGCTATATGTGAGGTACTATTATTTTCTTATAGCTTTGTCTCATGTTCAACACCTTTATGCAAGAGCTTTTTTATGCAGGTCGTAACCTGTGTCATGTTTTTGTGAATGGCTTATAGTTGTGAAGTCACCTTCCTTCTAGAAGTATTAGCATCAGGACCTTGTTATGAAATACTTATGCAAAGACATACAAGAATGAGTTGCGTAAGTTTATTTTCAATCATTTTAAGCAAGTGTTGATTATCTAAGTTTATATCCAAGTTTAGTTTGGTGTATCACCTCTTTAATCTTTTTGTTCATTTTTAGTTTCTAAGCTATGCATATTTATCTACCATTTTCCTTGTGAGAACAATAAAGTAAGCTAGTTTTAGGTGATAACCAGCTAGGAAGTCAGCCTTCTTCGAAGGTTTGGTCCCATTTGTGTTACCCACACCTCAGGATCATTCCCATGTTTTCACTGGATTATTGAATTTTAGATTCAATAGGATGCAAATCCAGTAGATAATAGTCCCAAATAGGTGGATTAAATTATTCCGTGTTAAAAAAATATTGTACAATGTAATGTCCCCTTTTTAAAATGAAACCAAAAAAATATTGTACAATGTAATGTCCCCTTTTTAAAATGAAACCAACTGGAAACTCAAATGCTCGTCGTTCATTTCCCATGGGCCTTGGGAATTTTTATTTTGGAAAATAGGAGCTAGGTTTGGTTAAAGCTTAGGAAGCCTAGACATCATCATCATATGGATCATCTTCTCTCCGAATTTGTTAAATGATAGAACTATAGTCCCTTCATATGGACTTTAGCTCGGTTTCACTGGTTAATTTACATAGGGTTCCCAAGAGTTGCCTCCAATTTCCATTGGCCATGGAAAATGTACCTGCACACTCAATACACACGTTAATCCATTCAAGTAAATCATATTCATATAATAATCAAATCATTTGAATCACAATTGCATTCACACAAGTTTCATAATTTGTATAGCATAAAGATCCTATAACATAATTGAAAAATCATTAGCCACCTGTCTTACCTCATTTTCATTAACATTAATTTTCATACTCATATAATTGCAACATGATTGGTTCACACCACTTGTTTCATTCCTTCATCATTAAGTTTTCATATTCAAATTGAACAAACTCAATAACCAAACTCAAAATAATCCAAGTACTAGATGTATCATAGTGATAATCAAACCATCACATGAACACAAATGTCTAAATCTCCTATCATCAATGGTATCATCGGGCATAATCAATAATTAAACTTAAAATAGTTCACTTACTGGATGTAGCATAGAGGTGGGCCTCACATAATAACCCAAACTAATAACCCAAAAATTACCACTATTTTTTTATTACTATATTATTATGTGTTCATTCACTTGCATAATCAAGTACTTCTATCCATATAGGATAGGCATCCATCCATCTGGAGCAGGCATCCAACCATACGGGTTAGGCATTTGTCCATACAGGACAAAAATTCATCTATCAATCCGGGATAGGCATCTACCCAAATGGGGTAAGCATCTATCCATAAAGGATAGGAATGTGCTCTGGCTAGAGACTTAGACACATCAGGACCATCCAGGTGCTGAGTCACTCACTAAAGACTACACTCCCTTTGGAAGTGCACTGAGGTCGACATCCTTAGGAGTATGTAAAATTAAATATGTAGCTTAAGTCTCACCTCGGAATTTGGCCTAAGGCCTCGAGGAGTCAAGCGAATCCATCCAGAATTCCTTCCGAGTATACAAGGAACATATTTTATCTTATCTTTATGTTTGATATTTATAGCCCCTTTCGATCAAGCAATTCTCTTGAATTATTAATTTATATTTTAATTTATCATTATCTTAAACTTTCCCTAAGCCCCATCCCCAAACACCTAAGGTATTGGGAGCATTCTGCGTTTCCCGGACTGCCTACATACCCTGCTTCTAAATGGGATCAAGGAGTAAAATATGTAGTTCTGTTTTCTAATCTATGTTTGATGTGAACTATTTGTGGGTACACAACCATTTCTAGGGCCCGTTTTCCCTAGACAGTTCCTCTATAATTGCTACCCACGAAGGGAAGTAATAAAAATATAAGTAAATAGTCTCCAAGACTATTACTTGTTTCCTAAGCGTCTAAATCCTAGTTCCTAAATAACGTCTCCCTTGAACTTGTTTTGCGATTCAATTACCTTTTTAATTAACATAGCAATATAAAAAAAAATTCCATCAAATCCTATATGGGGTTTACTAGGTTTTAGCTAGCAGATTTTCGTTCATTTAAAATTATGTTATTAGATTATTGATCCCAAAGAGATTACCCATCTCTTGGATTTTGTTAACACGGTGTTCCTTATTTCTCCTAGGCAATTTAAAGGGATGAAACTGCCACATATGCCATTGTTGTAGTTGTATTAGGCTATGGATGTACTAGCTCAAGCGCGATGACATTACCCGTAAACGTGAGCCAGATGCATCGCTGATACCGAACGCTGCTAGTTTTTCATTTCAACTCAAGTTTACCTAACTAAGAAAGAGAATAACATCTAACTACTACATGAAATAAAATACTTTTATGGAAAATAATAAACACTACTTTAATCTAACACTTAATTTTTCCATTTCTATTGTATTTAAGATATTAAGACAATATTGAATTAAAAGATGTAAATAGAGTTACTAATCTACTTTGTAATAACAACTTTCTTTCCACTTTTTGATCACCAAGATCCTAGTACAGGCGAGAACATATGGTGTACAGGTGTCACAACATTAATTAGTCAATATTCATTTAGAAAGTAAATCCTACCACAAGATACTACTTTGTCTTTTGTGATTAAACTATGACAACTCTAATTGTAACACAAAGATGAATAATAAAAGAATTAGGAAAATTTACTAACTTTCAAGACAAGAAAATTAACACTTACTAATCAGCTGATAATTACCCTATTGAAGAAAATTGACTAACATTGTTTAATAATTAAATTAAGACATTATTATACTAGAAATAAAGGAAACTCAATTACTGATTTATCTTGGCAAAGAAAATAATTTAAGGTGATCCTAATAAATACAAGTATTTACATTAATAAATCTATTATGGAAAATAAGCTAAAATCATATTAATTTTTGAGAAGATGGTAACTAAATTACTTTCCCTGACATTAATAATTAAGAAACATTAATAAATTTATTATACTAATTTACTTCCTCAATAAATTAAAGCAATTTCTTTTAGTAAACAAATATATCAAAATATATTGACTAAGTTTCTAACTATATTTCTTAAAGCCTACTTGCAATATCGAATCCACTAATACTAACTTTGTTGAAAATAAATTGAATTGTAAAAATGCTTAAAAGTTCTTAATAACTTAATTACTTAATACTCCTAACATTAATTACTCTATAACATTTTAACTATTTTGATTTCCCTTGAAAATAAAATTAATCTTACCCTAATTTCTTACTTGTAATTTATATTCACCTTTGGATAGTGAATAAACTCTATTACTAACTAGTCTTGTAACTATGGACACCTAAATTTGGACACTTGACTTATCCAAATTTATCCCTTTTCATCTAAGTTTCCCCTTATCCACATTAATTAATTAATATCACTATTATTTAATTAATCCCTCTAAAGTTCTTCTAATCCCTAAGGTATCTGGTTAAATAATTAAATACCTTCCCCCTTTCATCAAATGAATTAAATAAATATGCCATTTATTTAATTCCCTTTATGTCACATCCTCCATCATTTTTTATCTAAATCCTAATCCGTTTTCTAATCTCATCATTAGGGGTGTGCACATGCCTAATCCTTGATTAGGATGTGTCACATCTTCCAACTTTTGCAAGTTTGCCTCTAATCTCTCTTAGCCACCTAACCCTCATCTAATCCTTCATTAACTAGCCTAATCAACCTCTCAAGGAATTTTTAATTCCTTTTTATCCTTCCAAGGAATATTAAATTCATTTTTCTGTTCCCCATGTGATCTTTGACTTGTCACATCAAGTCACATGTGATATCTAACCCTCTTCTAATCTTCATTAATTAGTCTAATCAAGTACTTGCACAACCTTAATCACTTAATCAAGTCAACTCTATTAAATGTTTTCTCCTTTTGGACAAGGCATCTCTATTCCCCATGTGAATTTTTAATTCACATTTAATCCCCCAATGCATTTAAAGAAATTTTAAATTCCTTCTCTCATCCCCATGAGAATATTTGAGAAATTTTTAATTCCTCACTTGTCCTCTCACCCACATGGGGACAAGTACCTCCTTTATGAGGAGATCTTGTCCATTCCCAAGGTACTAGGTACCCTCTCCATGTCATGTACTATCCTTCCACATCATACACACATCATCCCTTTTAAGTCATATCACTTGCCACATGTCAAGATGTGAGAGCTTGTGAGTTCTCATCTCACCTTAGCCCTACATCTTGATCTTGGTGGCTCAATCTTGACCGTCCATTTCCCTAGAGATTTCCAAAATCTCTATAAATACCCCCTCTTTTCTCTCATTTTGGGGAGATCATGTATTGTAGCCAAACTCTTGCAAATTTTTCCTAGAATCCATACTTAGCCATTCCCATGCTCACACTCACTTACATCCACCTTCATATCATCATCTAGCTTGCATTTCTTGCCATCTAAGGAGCATACACATCAAATATCGAAGGGCCAACCAAAGGATCGATTCCACACAAGGTAAAATGTTTCATTTGTTGTTTTTATATTGTGTTGAATCCAACTAGGCTAATCTTGAGGTGTAGGTTGTTTTAGTGTTATTTTGCATTACTTTGTTTGCTGCTCGTTTTCTATCACCTAATCTCGACCTATCACAGTAATATAAATCAAATTGATGTAATTAATAATTCTAACTATTTGGGTTTCTCTTAGAAATAAATTAACACTAATTATAATTTCTTAGTGACAACTTATCTTGAGTGATTCTTTACTAATTACAAACTTTATTTACTTTTGGAAATAAATTAATGCACGTTACCTTATAATCATTTTGTTGAAGTATAAGTTTAATTGAAATAGTATTTACTACCAATTACTATGAGAATATTAATACTAAATACCTTATAAATGCAATTATTATTTACCCTCTAATCTTAATTCTAATCTAAATTAGTGTTTAAAAATAATACTTTTTCTTTGATGGCTGAATTATTAAGAAAAACATTACCAAGTATCTAAAATAATAACAAATACTGTTTGTAAAATGAATTTCCTTTAGAAGTATTTACTAACACTAATTGCTTTGAAAATCAAACTAACTCAAATTATTATTATCTTTTTTCTTGCAAAATAAATTAAGGCAATAATAAAATTGTGTAATTAAAACTAAATAATTTTGGAGTATATTATTATTTGTGAGGTCTTAAAAATCACGATTGTTAAGTTGAAAGTAAAAATAAATTTTAATTTGAAATTAAATACTAATTTTAAATTAATCATTGCATGTACAACTAATATTAATTGCTTTTATAACATTATTTAATCAACACTAAGTTTGAAAATGAATACTAAAAAAAAAAATTACATTGAGATTAAATACTAATTTAAAAGAACCAATGCATGCAATATTCAAATCTAATTAAGTTATTTTATGAGAGGCATTATAAACCATCATAGTTGTTTTTTTTGTTTTAAGACTCAAGGAATAATTAGAAACTTCTAATTTAGGATTTGATTCAACTTCCAATCAGATTTTAGAATATTATGTAAATTTTGGAAACATCCATTAAATGTCAATTTAATTAATCATTTTTAATGATTGCATGTAACAATTAAAATTTTATATTTGGGAAATTTTTTTGCATGTATCCATATTAATTTCTATTTTGAATATATTCTCCTTTTTGCATAAGATACTGTAAATCAATTGATTAAATGAGATATTTGATTTATTGTTTTTAAGATCTTGTGTAATTTGAGAACTTAATTGATATCTATTTAATTATATCTATTTTCAAATAATTCACATTCTTAAATTAATATAACCTTAAATTATTATTATATGCTCATTTGCTTGGGAAATAAATTTGATATAAGTAAGTAAAAAATAAAGGAAATAACTCTATTATCTATGTATTTTTAAATAGTTCTAATATTTTCCATACATGTTTAGTTGTCTAAGTATCTAATATTATAATATTATGCATTGTTGCAAAATAGAAAATACTTAAACATTATTTTAATTAAATTATATAGATACATCAATAATTTAGATTAAAAATTTTAATTCATTAATGTGTACGAATTATAAAATAAATCATAAATTTTAAACTTTATTACAAATTTTATAAAATAAAATAAAATAGTATAGATTTTATAGGAAGATTTGTTTTATCCAAAAAGCTAACAAAATCATTTTAAATCTAAAAGGAAATCTATATGTATATCTAAAATTATTCTTAATAGATTTTTCTGTTTTTTCAAACTAATTTATGAGAGATTTAAATTTACATCAATGTATTTGATAAACTATTATTAAAAATAATAAATCAAATATTTGATAAGCTACTATTATTAAATAAAAATAATAATCTTTGCACAGGATTAAATTTAAATTAATTTATTTATTAACTTACAAATATTCATACAATTATTATTTTATTTTATTCTTTTTTATTAAGATTTAATTATTAATGAAAATTTAAATAACAGTAAAAATTAAATTTTATATATCTTATATATTCAATAACTAAAATTTAATAAAATTTAATATTTATCATAACTTATTAATAAATAAATAAATAAAAGAATAAATAAATTTTATAATAAATAACTAAAACAATTTTAAAAAATTAAAACAAATTTTTAATCAACTTTATTTATTGGCCATTATGGCTCTTGCACAAAGGCCTCCAGCCTAAATATTTAATTTAAAACTTTCTTTTTTACATAAAGTTTATAAAAAAAAATTTCTTTATAAATTTTTCCTTATATATATTTTTTCTATTAATTAATTTAAATAATTTAATTTAAATAAATTTTTCATAATTTATTTAATAATTCTCAGTAATTTTTTTCTTAAAAGAACTCAATAATTTCCTTCTTAAAAAGAACTCAATAATTTTTAATTAGAATTTTGGAAAAGTGAAAGGATAAATTTATGTGAAATATAAATAATGTTTTTAAAGTAAAATAAATGAAATTTCGATGAAGTTTATAAATTAAAAAATTCATTGATTTTTCCTTTGTAAAGAAAAGAATTCCCAATCTTAAATAAAATTTCTAACTAATTTTTTGATAAAATTTTCTTTAAACTAGCATTTAAAAATGAAATTCCTTCTACAAAATTAAGGTCCTATGAAAAGAAATAAACTTACTTGTAGCGCAATAATAAAACCCCAAAAGAAAAAAACTTACTTGTAGCGCAATAATAAAAATCCCTCTCTATTGAACCAAGATCTTCAATTATCCCAGGCCTTTGCTCTTCTCCTACAAGTTAAAAAAAAACCACCTTCCCTACTCACTATCATTTTTTTAAAGAAATTACTACTTTTCGAATGTAAGGAAAAATCAAGATGATAAACAATGATTCTAAACTTTTGCTTTAGATTTCTATCCTAGCATTTGTATCCAAGAAAAGAAGATCTCAACAATGATTCCAAACTTCTTCTTTTTCTATCTTAAGAGATTGCTATCCTAGAATTTGTATGCAAGAAAGGAAGATCTCAACAAGATGGAAAGAAAATAACAACTACGAAGGAAATAACAACTATGAAGATATTATGAGTTTTTCCACCTCTTAAAAGAGATTGAAGGGTCATATTTATAGATAATGTATGCTCATTCGACGGTCAAGATTTAATGGTAAAAATCAACAGTTGAGATCAGGGAAGCAGAAAAGAAAGTTTCCATTTTGTCCCGTGAGAGGATAATATTGAATTTTTAATTTCAAAAGATTGATAATTGTGCTCACAAGTTTCCCTTTTTATGAGTTGTTTACACATGAAGTTACTAAAATAAAATTAGTTAACTATTAAAGGAAAGATTTAAATTCTAAAACGAGATGGAGTTAACTGATAAAAAGTGATTTAAATTCTAAAATGAGATGGAGTTAAATAATAAAAAGCAAGGTGTTGACTAGAGAGAAGAATAGAAGTTAAAACAAAAAAATATGACAACTTTTAAATAAAAATAAAATATATTTATTCTTTCATACATAATTTGAAAAATATGCTTATTTCCATAATTAAATTTTAGCATCAATTTTTTAATTTATTTTAATATTTTAATTTATTGATTTTTAATTTATTTTTCTCTTGTGTTTTAATTCCATAATAAAATAAAATAATAATAATTTTCAAACCAACTTAATTTAATAATAGAGAGTTTCATTTTCAAATGTACTAGGAAGAGGGTTGTGATAAGCCAAGACAAGTTGGCATTCTACTTTAATTATTTCTTTTGCTTTAAGCCAACCATTTGTTTTTAGTTCCAAGTTGCCAAGAATACATAAAACATTTGATGAGTTTTTATCTACCTTAAGTGCATCCCCAATAAATTCTAGGCTTAGCTGGATCCCATTCCAAGCCCGAGCCATGGTTGCAAGACATAGATATGCATCCACATAATCGAAAAACTTGAACAATTTTAGCCTGTATAAAAGATTTGCTTTTTCAGTATCATGTAGATGTTTAAACAACCTTGCAAGATTAAATAGTGTTCTGACTTTATCCCATGGTAACTCATGTGAAACACCACCTTTTTCTAGTTGATGGAAGAATTTCATATCCTTAAAGTGCATAGAAAAAACTATAGAATTGGCACTGGGGCTTTTATTTATGAATTCAACCCAAATGCCATTTCCTAATGCCTCTGTAAAAGTTTGTTGAGCCAACTCTAATTCATCATGCTCAAAATGAATAACCCCAATGTTATTTAACAATTCAATGGGTACTTCTTCTCTACTCTTATTCAGAAGAGCCTTTTCTATCTTAAGAGAATCTAAGGTTGCACTGGGGTTTGTCAATATTAATAACTCACCCATCTTGATAAATGCATGGGCATCACATTGATCTATGTGAGTTTCCTTTCTTAAAATTTCCAAATCCTTCTTTGCCTGCGCTTGTTGAGCATATATATGGCCTACAACTTTTAATCTCTCACAGTTCTCAGGGTGGACCTCGAGAACCTTTTCAGAATTTGAGAGAGAACTCTTAAGATCTCCTAGCTTCAATTGAACCTTTCCACAAAATCGTGTGGCCTTTGGCTTTCCTTGATTGATGCCATGTAGTATCATCCAGTGGTTGCATAGTCACCTTTACTATGATAATATTGTGCAAGATTATAATATGAATGAGATTTCATGAAAGAGTGGTCAGTTGAAACAAAAGTTGTCTTAGTCAATTGTTCCACAAGAAAATGTTGCTTTGTGAAGAAAAAATGGTTTGCTAAATGATTCAATGCCATTGCACAGTACGGGTATAATTCAAAGGCTCTCCACATCTTTTCCATTCCTTCATGAACACTACCTTTTTCACTAACTGTGAGAATCCTACAATTAAAAAATGCACAAAAATGACCACAAAGATTTTTCCCCAATTCAAACAACAAAATTGCCAAAAACATGTGTTTAAAACTTGCAAAAAAAGGCAAATAAAATCACACTGATTTTCGACCAAAAAAAAAACCATAAGAACATAGCTTGTTTCTTACTATTATGCATTGATAGAATTTTTCCAAGCATCCATAGCTTGTTTGAAATCACCTATTTTAGGCTTTTAGCCATAGGAACAAGGTAATGAACTGTTTGATAAAATGCTTTGGTAGACATGTATGAAAAATGTGGTAGAATAGACAAGGTAGTGAACTTTGGAAAAAAATCCTCAAAGAAATGTGGTCTCGTGGTGATTGAATGTCATGAATAATTCCATGACAAGTGAATTGTTATGGATTTTCATGGAATTCCATCACCATGAGATCACATTTCTTTGAGGCATTTTTTCAACCATTTGACTACCTTTTCTATGCTATTGCTTACTATTATGGTTTGATAGATTTTTTCCAAGAATTCATAGCTTGTTTGAAAGAACTTGTTTTAGGATTTTAGCCATAGCAACTATTTGATAAAATGATTTGGTAGATAATATGTATGAAAAATGTGGTAGCATAGACAAGGTAGTGAAATATTTGAAAAAATGCCTCAAAGAAATGTGGTCTCATGGAATGCCATGACAAACAAATGCAATTGGGAGTTGCTTCTAGTTATTAGTTATGCAATGTGAAGTAATGCTTTGAGTTTGACAGATGTGCAATGCAATGTAATTAGCAATGTTGATGATTATGAACAAATAATTGATACCAATTCATAATATACCCCTATATTCCAACCTAAAATACATAAAAAAATCCAATCATACACAGTATTATCAACAAATAATTGAGACCAGGATTCAAGCACCAGATTAAATCTTCTTGTCCATTGATTGCTTAAAATAGATATTGCAATATAACATAAGTATCCTCATATATTTTTTTATAAATTCCTATGATGATGATATCAAAATTCGGTCTTGGTTTCTCTTTTATAATAGAAGCAACAAGCTTCAAACCATTACAAAATATTGAATCTTTTTAAAATTCATGCCTCTTCATATAAACTAAACTAAAGATTAGTTTTTCTTAAAACATAAAACAGAGAAAGTAGATAACTAATGAAGTCTGTAACACTCATGACACCATAGTCTATTGATCTCCGTAAGGCACTCGTGATCACTGAAGATCTGTTCAAGGTCCTTTTTCCATATTAGTGTATCTGAATGTGTGGCTCTTCTACTATGATAGCCCCAAGGCCTACTGTTCAGGGGGAGGACCCAAATAATTATGCTCCCACTTGTACACTGTATAATCATGTGGCCATTTGTATTCTTGAATTTTCAATATATTTGCAAGGTGAATCTTCCATCAATTGTCTAGTAATGCCCTACCATCCATGATAAACTTAGAATATCTATCATCCAACACTATTACTCCATCCATTATTAAGTCGAACCTATCAAGACAACTCACCATCCTTTTGTATGTGAGTGATGCACTATGGAAGAATCTGGCCAAATTCACTCTTTCATTCATTAAGGTCCTTCAATTGGTCATCATCTTTTAATATTTTCGTACAAACCATTGATTCAGAGTATGAAATGAATCTATTCTTGTTCTAGTCTTTTGGTCCTCTCCTTGTATATATTGGAATTCATCTATAACTATTTTGTCCATCTGCTCTGTAGGTTTTAATTCTACAGGAGCCTCAATACTCCTCTATAAGATTCTGCAGAGGGTTACCAATGTGTGGTATATGGGCTACCAATTCTTAAAAAGGGGATCTAGTATGGGTAGATGTGTTTTCATCTGATCAATTTCCTATGTCAGTAAGTTGTAGCAATCATACAAACTTTCCAAATTATCCACAATTATTTTTATCCTATGCTTGAGGACCTTCTCTAAAACATTACAAATTTTCTTATTCACTCCTTCCTTACCCTCATTTTTGGCTTTAACCTTCAATCTCCATTCTAAGAATGCTCACTTGTTCAGTAGAAGCACTTTCTATATCAACTGGTGGAGCAAGAGGAGGTTGTCATAACATTATTTACTTGTTCTGTGAGGGGCCTTCTCCTTTCAATTGTTCCTTCAACTTCACATTTTCCATGAAAATTTTATTGACTTCATAATTTAAAAACTTTTCTTCCTTTTCATACTCTCCCAATCTAGATTCCATCTCCTTAACTGCAGCTCAGGTGAACATAGTTGAATGCATTTTCATGGTTGCATCTTCTAGAGGAGATGTATCCTTTAATGTTTTCACCATAGATGTCCCTTTCATTTCCTGCACTACATCTAGTAACCTTGGCTTGTGTACTCTTTTGTTTGGCCCAAAATTCCAAGGTTTCAATCTTAGGGTTATACCTTGTGCCACTTACCCCTTCATCTGAGTCAAACTCAACAATCATCATTGGGTCCTCCTATGTTCTCACTTGATCAATTAAAAATATTTTCTTTAATTCCATATCAAGGAAAATAAGTATATTAAATTTTAAAATCATCTCTTTAGCCTCTTGTGGGCTAACATCAATATTATCAATCCTTAATTCATTAAAATTTTGGGCTACTATCTGGTCATGTTGGGATTCCTCAACTCCCATCTTATTTATTTTAACCCTTGCTTCAAACTCTCTCATTTTCATCTTAATCCAAAAGTCTTTAAATTCAGGGGTTTTGATAAATTCACCATCTTCCAAGAATTTGAGAGTTGCAACTACCCTACCATCCTCATACATTTCTCTTTCTCCTTGTACCTCAATATTGGCTCTAGCTTCAGGCCCGTGGTCTTCAATTTCAAGCATAGGATGGTCCACTTCAACATCATCCTTGAAATGTCTTAACACACATTAACTGATTCTTTTGTATCTTCAACCTCCTCACTTATTTCATAGTAAACAAGTGGGTCTAACTCTTGTGTCTTTTTTTTTTTAGAAGGTGGTTGTTTAGGAGGTGATCCTGGAGAAGCATGACATACTAAAACAATCTCTGGAGTTGGTTCTGTAATTACAATACCACTCGGCCTTTTGGGAGACAATTTGGAAAGTATCCCCGTATCTGCTGCAGTCCTAAATAATTCATGAAACTTACCAATTATCATATCAATCCTCTTCAGAGGATCTGCTTCCTCTATGAAATACCCCAAGAAATCACTATGCTTCATCTTTCTTTCTTCCTTAAGCCTTTTCATAATTTTCCATTTTCTCGTCCTCTCATATACCTCTTGAGGAGAGAAACAATTTTTGATTACATCTTCTTCATAATCAATCTAGTGAGTAACCATAGCCTTGGTAAGGATGGCGTGTCTTACAAAATTAATGGGACCCTTAAGGTCAAAAGCTCTTTCCTTTCCAGACTCTAAAGAATACATTATTTTTAGATAATTCTGCAACTCTTCAAGTGTATCAGATCCCACTGATAGTTCCCCACATGTTGTCAAATTGGTTAGAAATGTACCCTTCCTTTGTTTATTCATGACATCCTTTTCCATCCATAGAATCTGCCACATGAACTATAAAAAGGCTAATTGAAGGGAGAACAACGTTGGCAGTATATGTGGGGCCTATGGGCATCCATAAATCCCGATTATTGTGGTATCTAGTAGAAAAAACCAATCACCGAAGTTATGAGTATGGCCTTGCTCAGGTTTCAAAGCCAAAGGTCTTAACAGTTGTAGCACAAGTGTGTGTAGTCTTGGTGGTTGGTGGCTAAGAACTCTCCTAATTTTGTACACAAAGTCATCATGGAATATCACATAATTTAAATTCTTACATTTTTTGTCCCATATATAACACCATAGTTGCACTGGTAGGAAATTCCCTTGCTTGTCAATCTAACCCAAACACATCCTTTTGCTACATCTATCTTTATTTTGGTATAAAATCAGGTGGCACAACAAAGAATATTGCCTGAATGTTATGAGGGCTTTATTTTCCCTGACTTGCAAATATCCTTCATGTAATGCTTTCTCAAGATATGAGGAAAAATCATATTCAATTTTCATCTCAGGGTTTGAATCCTCATAGCCATCATCATTAAAATAACTAGCATTCACTCTTCTGCATCTATCCCAAGTACTTGACAAAGAGAAAAGTAGGTTTTCTTGAAAGAGAATTGGAAATTTGAGACATCAAATGGTTTATTAGCATAAGGGGATATAGGAATCACCCTGTTGTTCACACCCCTTTTCATGTAAATGGGAACTTCATCACTTCTATGGGTTCTCCTTAATCTAGTATATTCTTCTTTACTTCTTTGCATATCAATTTTAGTGAAGGATTGCTTGTTTAGGTCAAAACATTCAATGATGGCTACTTTAGTCAACACAAATGATGGTGAACCATCTCAAAATCTCACAGACCTAGTAGTAGGATGATAACTCTGATCCAATACTCTTATGAGCTCTACATTTATAAAAATATTTGGAACAATTAACTTGGAAAAATCTAATTCCCATGGATTTGACACCAGAATCTTGCCCTCCCTTTTTCCATAAAAGTACCAAAATAGTTCCCACCCAGAGATAGGGATAAGGGCATCTCTACAACCATGAGCCACATCATTAAAAACTTTCTTAAATCCTCTCTCAATTGATTTGAGGAGTATATCCAGGATAGACTATTGTAAGGACCTCTTTTTAGCCTTAGATTCTTCCTTTTTAGTTTCATGTTCTTTCTTCTTGACTGACATGATGTCCTTTCAAGTTCTTTCTTCTTAGGCGACATGATGTTTAACTATATTAACTTCTCCTATACTTCTGAAATATAGAATTCCAAACAATCTTGTACTCATAAAACTTAATTCACATTTTAACTATCTTACTTCTCCTATACTTCTAGAATGCATAATTCCAAACAATCTTGTACTCGTAAAACTTAATTCAAAAGAGTTTTGTGCACTTACCTATGTTACAATGGTTGTAGAGCTTAACCTCCTCAATTTCCCAGCTCCCTGCATGATGATTTTTGTAAATGAGTGCAAGGAGAATGTTGAATTCTTAGTTTAATGGCTTCTAAGATCAGTCATGTCAACATTAATATCAACCTTATGCCAAATATTTTGCTTGTAGTTTGAGTTTGAGCATGCACCATTGATTTTACAAGATTGGATGGTTGATGTGATTCGTGCATTTAATAACACTTTATCGCCACCACTTTTTATAACTACTGCGAGATAGAGGGGTATAAACCACTATACTACATGCTTCTTTGTATTTCACTGTGGGGTAGTGGGATCCTTACCTCTATAATGCAAGCTTGACTTGTTTAACCCATGGTACTCTGGTTTACATTAATGGTCACATATGGCTTACCACCCTACCACATGCTTCGTCTCATTCTTCCATGGTATAGTAGTTCATACCGCCCTACCGCATGCCTTTATGGTCTTCCTCACAAGATGGTGGGTTATTCCTCACTATACTACACCCTCCATTTTTCCTTCTCATGATATGGTGGTTTATTATGTATTTAAATTATCTCATACCGCCCAACCATGTCCTCATCATAATACTTCCACGATATGGTGGTAAATATCTTCATGTTGTCTGTTACACATTACCAACCTACCAAGCGTTCAAATTATTGCTGAGGGATCGCAGTAACAGACTATTAAGGGATTTGGAATATGTTTAGCTAGACATGTTTTTTATTAAGTATATATGATGAATTTTGGGCTTTGTATAGGTCCTTCAGTGTTAGTCAGACCTAAAAAATTTATAGGTTCGGTAAAAAATAAAAAGTAATATAAGGTCAAGGCTCAGGTCATGGAGCAAAAGGTTAATTGTGATGATGGAACTAGGAAATTTTTTAAGGTTATAACACACCTCATGATGAACTAGAATATGTTTTTCCTTCATCCTACTTTTGTTATGTTTTTATGAGTTCTTCCCTTTCGAATATATCCCTAAGAAATTTTTTCGGATACCTATAATTGTAAACATCTTCTTGGTTTTTGACTATAAATTCTTTCTAATCTATAAACAAAATTCTATTTTAAGTTTCCATTTGCAGTATTAGTGGATTGGAAAGTCAACTGTTATCAACGTATGAACTCAATAAATTTTTACTAGTTCAAGTTGATGATTTATACAATATTGTTTATTTGGACTTCATGAAATGAACACAAGGAATGTGAGGTGAAAATTAGATGATAGTGATCATAATGTTGAAATTCTAGTGACAAAATATGAGCACACACGTACTAAAAAAGTGGCCAAGAATAATAATATTTTTTGAGTCTTGGTTTGAAGAGAAAAGTTGTAAATCCACTAAGTAGTATATTATTTGTTTAATAATGTTTAATGAAATTTTATAGGCAAGAGCTTTATGTATATAAGACATAATATGATTTTTTTTATAGGAAACAAAAAGAGTGCAAAGAAAATGTGGAGAAAAAAACAAAAGTAAAGAAAAGTTATAGTTCCACCATCTCGTAGAAGCCAACGCTTTGTGATTCAACAAATGTAGTTGGTGAAAATGATAGTTGTGATGATGTGCAACCTTGTATAGCACATGGTGATGTGTAACCTAATATAGCACATGGTGATATGAAACCTGATATAGCACATGGTGGTGTGCAACCTGATATAGCACATGGTGATGTGCAGCCTGATATAGCACAAGGTGATGTGCAACATTGTGATGATCTCTTAGGACTAAGTCTAAGAGAGATTGTTGAAAAACATCAGGGCAAAGGAACAATAGGTCTGTAGATGCTTTTTCAACATTAAAGGATGTGTTTAATGATGTGGAATCTGTGGAGACCGGTATTGATCTACCTACTCATGCCACACTTGATGTGGCCAAGGAGCATGGAGTTCTGGTTAATGAAAGTCATGAAGAGAGACCATTTGCATTTAATGTGCCTTAGAGTGCACCTGTTGCATATAGAAATTTTGATGGAACTAGTGGATTAGCTAGAAATACTGGTAGGGGTAATTTAATAGAAGATGTGGATTCTTTTTTAAAATACAAAGATTGATTCAAGATTTGTACAGATCTAAAAATAGGAATGCAAAAGAAAGAAAATTAGAAAGAAAGAATCCATTCTTGCTTTAGGTATTGAGAGATGGTGAGCTGATTGGGCCAAATGCTACAAAGTGGGACATCGAGTTGGGTGTAAGATGTAGGGTCCATTTGGATATTTACAAATCAAAATTTTCAAAGAAAGATCCAAAAGTTGTGTAAAATTTTATACAAAAAATGGATAATGCTTTTGAGACTACTGGTGAACAAATCTCTAGAAAATATTATAAGCAAAGGATTAGAATTTTGATGAACAATTATAAATACAGTTATAGAAAAAAAATCATGTTGGGAAAAGAGAGGTTTGACTGCAATCTATCTCCCAAAGAGTGGGAGGCATTAAGAGAAAGTATGCATTTCAAAGAATATTTTGCAAAGAATAACAGAGACAACAGAGCAAGAGATAATGTGAGGGCTAGATATGCATTTGGCCAAGGTGGGTTGCACACCAAAATGGAAAAATTTGTAGTAAGTGTATGGATTTTTGGTTCAATTTACATTGTGTTATTTATTTTGATTTTTTATTGAACTAACTATATGTTGAAATTGACATTGTATTTTAGGTGGAAAATAGTAATAGAGAAGAAGGTGCAGAAGATATTGTCAATTATATGGAAGCACTAGATGCTAGTAAATCTAAGAGTAGGATGATGTTGAAATCTAGTTCATCAACAGAGATTTCACATCCATCCGTTCAATGCCCAGTAGGAGCCTCTATAGATCATGTCAACTCGAATGAACTAGGGTACCAAAAGGTAATAAATTGCATATTCAGTCTCAGTTAGCAAGTTAGGCAGTTGGTTCAATCCATTAACCCTATAGTTTCTACATGGAATGAGCATAAATCCACTGAGGTAAGAGGCTCTATTGATCTCATTTATTCTTGTTTGGAAGTTCTATATACAAATGCCTCTTAATATGTAAATTATTGAAATTTGAGCGTAGGAGAATCCAACCCAGTTTCTTTATTGTTGGAGTGATCCATAAATAGTTATTTTGGACAAATTTATAGCTTGCATTCTTTACTTGACTATTGAATGCTTTTTATATTTCTTTGCATGATGATTAATCTACATGTAGAGAAATTTTATCAAAGCAATAGGAAAAAAAAAGCCTTCATGGTGTCAACAGGGCTACCAATATTGATAGTGATGAAGTGGACAAGAATGCATAGCATAGTTGTCTTAGTTGTCCTGAAGTTGAGGTAATTAATATAATAGTTGTTAGTTATCTATCCCAATGTTTTTTCATTCTTCATGCTTAAAATGTTCTTTTGGACAAAAAAATATAGATTTTTCATTCTTTACTTGACTTATATTATTTTTTTCATGATGATTAAACCACATGATGCAGAGCAATTATATGAAAGAAGGACAAAAAGAAAAAGGCCTTGTCAATAGAACTCTCTGCAAAGTTGTACAACTTAATGTCTATAATGACATCGATATTGGTTATGATGATGAACTCGATGAGCATGCACATGATATTCATAGTGGTAGTCATGTTGAACTCGAGGTGAGTGCTATGAAACCACATGCAAGTAAGTATTATTCAAGTACTATTCAAGTAAGTAATGGTTGTTTTATTATGTAAATAAGGGTAATCATTACCTATTTGATGGAAGCTGGTTAGAATAGTAGTGAAGTGTAATTAGCTAGTATGCATAGATTATGGAAATAAGGTAGAACATATAACTTACATATGGAAGCTTAGAGCTTAGTTGTAATAGAGTGTTTTATAAAAGCACATACAAAAACTGATTTGTTCCAAGACATAAGACATTACATACAACTTTCAAAAATAATATAATGTGTGTTTTATGTCTCAATATAATGTGCATGTTTTTTTTTTTTTTATAGACATTTATTGATAAACTCCAAGAAGGGGATAAAGTTGAGGTGTTGGATCTATATGATGGTGATGTTGTGGGCATTGTGAAGACTCACTCACTATCTATTGTACATGGAGTCAAATTGAAAGGAAAAGGAGATGCAAATGTAAGTATTTTATAGGTGACAAGTAACATACCCCTTCCTCATCTAGAAAAAAAAGATGGAGATGTCCATTTGAAAGAGAAAGAAGGGACCTTCACATGATGGCCACTAAAATATTTTAAAAAAATCACAAAGTGTTAGCCATAAGTGTAGAAGAGAAAGAAGGGTTAGCAATAGTAGAGTGTGGAGAGTGAAGTTGCAAATAGAGAATGTACTGAGCCTGAATAAGTTGAACCGAAACAAAAACCATAAAATATAATTTAGGTGTACATTTTGTGAGTAGAATAGAGAATGCTTTATCTTAGTGCACCTGTAATGTAAAACCCCTTGATTATGTTTTTCTCTTTTTATTTGGATTATGTCATTCAAACTGGTGCATTATAGAAGAGGGGATATGTTGTTGTGTAAGTAGTAGATGCAGAGAACAAGGGTGCAGAAAAAGAAGTAAATACAAAGAAGATAAAGAGGTGTAGAGAAGAGGAAAAGTTGTAGAGAGTGCAACATACATGTATGTGCAGTTGCAAATAAGTTGTAACATAGAATTGTCATCAAAATTGTAATATCTTGCATAAGCAAGAAAAAGGAATTGTACCTCTCTTAGTCACAACACTGAGAAACACACTTTGCAACAGTACATTTTTCAAAGAAAAGACACATTTTGGCTTGTATCTGCTGTAAGAACACATTTTCTCAATAAAATTTTAGTATTTTTCCTTCTTAATAGCCATTTCATTATGTACAAATGAATGATTGATTATTTTTTTATTTTTTTTATATGTTTAATCCTCAATTAAAGCATTGTATCATTTCCAACACTTATAGGCAGAAATTAGTGAACAAAAATAATTAAATAAACTACCAATTGACTAAATATACTACCAACTTACAGAAATCAGTGAATAAATATGACTAAATATAATGATTATGCAATTAATAAACAATGTATCAATATACCTACTAGTTTATATAAATTAGTGAACAAAAATAATTAAATAAACTACCAAATTGATCAAAATGATGATTAAAATTAATGACTAAATACACTACCAATGGATGGAAATCAGTGAATAAAAATGACTGAATAAGTGACCAATTAACATAAATCACTAACTAAATTAATGACTAAATATATCAGTGAATAAAAAATTATTGAATAAGTGACTAGTTTAAAACAATCAATGACTAAATTAACGACTAAACACATTGCCAAAGGAATCAAATTAACGGTTACATCAATGACCAAATTGATCAATTAGAAGACTAAATCAATGACCAAGTCGATCAATCAGACAACTAAATCAATGACGAAATCGATCAATTGGGCAACTAAATTAATGACCAATTCGATCAACCGAACGACTAAAAATGGTTTAGTCATCAATTTGGTCATGTTATAAATGGCTGCCAGTAAACTACTACTGGTCACATGACTATGTTTAGTCATTTATAAGTAGTTTTTAGAAGTTTTTCCAGTCACATATTGTTTTTTCTATACTATTGCAAGGTCGATGACTTTTCAACAATACAATCGATGTCTATCACACGTTTATGGAAAAGAGAGAGAAGATTGTACAATTTTATGAGATGTTAACACATGTCTAATAATTTTCAACACTCACATTCTATTAGTCGAGGAATACTCTAGGGGTATGGTAGCACAATTAAAATATCTATTGTATGTTCATGCTTGCGAAAAGGAAGATCAATGCTCCACATTCAAACTTGACATAGTAGCGATATGAAGAGTTTTTGATAGCCCAACTTCTCCTTCACTAATGGTTTTATAAATTGATACAAGTTGACATTGCAATATTATCTATCAACTGAGATCAATATTTAAGTGAATTGTTTCAAGTTTTTAAAGTAGTGAGGAACATAAAAAAAAGTGTGACTATACATGGGAGTGTGACCTTTTCATGATTTTCATATCCTTTCTTTTAAATCAAAGTCAATTTGTGTGAAGGAGAGTGGGTTGTGATAAAAATTCATCTAAATAGAAAATAAAAATTTTGAATTCATTTTGTGAGCATTCCGATAGAGAAATATCTATTTCATTGTAATTATTTCATTATATTCTAAGGTTTGTACCTCTTGCTTCCAAAGAGGTTGGTGTCTCTTGCACTTTAGGTTGGTGCTTAGATTAGGGGATTGGTGTCTCATTTGTTAGACACACAAGACAACTTAGAGGGGGGGTGAATTAGATGTACATTAAAACATTTAAGCCCTCATGAATATTCAAACCCTTATCAAGCATTAGTAGGAATGTAAACAAGTGAAACATCAATACATCAACATGTCAACAACCATAAACAATAGAACACCATATTTACATGGAAATCCCTAATTAGGAAAAAACCATTGTGAGGATTAACTCACATATTTATGAATAACACGTCATCAACCATAAACAATAGAACACCATATTTACATGGAAATTCCTAATTAGGATAAAACCATGATGAGGATTAACTCACATATATATGAATAACAACATTGAATATAATAGGATCACTTCCCAAAGGACTCACTATCTAGAATATAAGAGAATATACTTGAATATTGTTACAAGGAGTTTCACTACCTCGGAGCAATAGGAAGATCCACCACAATAGCTCTACACCATCTGCAACCTTTGGCTCACTACGTCCAACAACTTTAGGTACACTGAAAATGTAGACACCTTCTGCTCATTGCTTCCATTAGCCTTAGGAATTTAAGCTCATACTTAGATAACAACACTTGATTACATTCACATATCACTTCACATATACTACATCTCCAATAGTTAACCTTGCTTATATATCCTCCGCAACCTTAAACAATCTTGTCTAGGTTGACCTCAATGAAGCATATACACCTTAAATGTGTAACCAACAAATAGGTCAGCACTAAACACTTACACGATGGAAATAAGTGAAGCAAAACCACACCATAGGTTAACCAAAACAAAAATACACACCAACACACTACACCATTCTTCCACAATCCATGAAGCACATTCGCAAGTAATGCTAACACGCCAAGTTGGCCAAACCTATATTAACGCTACCAAACAATCAATTCATTCTTCACTAGGTCCGAAAACATCCTATGGACTATGAAGTAACATAGCACAACATCCTAGAATATTCCAACACCATTAGAATATTTAACATTTTTGCAACCACTAAAACTGAGAATACTATCATCTTGTGCAACTAGTCACACTGCCACAAACATACAACTCACTAACTATTCTTGCAGAACAACTACACACCAAACACTCCAAGGGAAGGTAGATACAAATAAAATTAGTATGTTACCAAATTTTTAAGATAAGAAACCTCAATGTGGAGAAATGCAGACTAGTTCCATTTCTCCCAGATGGGTAAAATCACAAAGTTGTGTCACACTTTTAGCCAACTTATCAGCTGAATTGAATTTAAGTATTTCTAACTAAAAATTAATTTTGGTCAAACATATGATCTAGTAAGATTCATTCTAGATAAGTTAGATACTTCCACAAAATTTTCAACTAAAATTGTTGGCTAAAAATATATAGAGCACCACTTTGAGTTTAATTTACCAAAAAATTAAAATTATTTGAAAAACTTGAAGTTTCAATAACTCCTACTAATGTAAATAACATTTTAAAAAATATATAAAAATACCCTTTTCTAGATCCATAAGTGTAGTTTTCAAAACTATATTTATTTTAATAGTTTAATTATTATTATTTTTAAAGTAAAAGGCATTAAGCCGACTATTTATATTAAATAATAAAAAGAGTACAACATAATATGAGTAATGTGAGTTCAGTTGTCCAAGGATAACATGATATCCACCTTAACTAATCACCAAAATGATATTCTTAATACTACTTCTATTGTATCATCAAAATGTCAACTTCTTATATCACAAAAATTGACTCTGCTTATAGCAATTTTGACATATGAAGATTTTACATTGAAGAACACAAAATTTGAAGCTATTTTAATATGCCTTTTAAATCTTTCCTACTGAGAAGCTGCCATCATTCCCGTCCTTTTGCATGGTTTGATTTTTTGGTGGAGTATTTTGCAATTTGGTTGGTACATTCATATCTGGGATAGTTGGTGGAGGATGTTGCCTAAGTTGATGAGAATTTGGATTAATTGGAGATGCTTGTAATTCTATAGATTCAACCTCTCTCTGTTGTGGCATAATTGGTGACTTGGCAATTGTTGCTTGGTGAAAATGATATGTAATAAGAAAAGAGATTGCATAATACTTGCTTTTGAAACTTCTATCCATGTGATTTCCTAGTTCAAAGTGGTACCAATTTAGCTCCCTGTACAGATAGCTTGTTGAATTGAATTCAAGGGCCAATTTCATACCAATATATATATTTTTGAAGCTGACTTTATGATGTAGGTAGTGCCTAGGAAAGACACCACCAATATAAACCTCTCCCTTCTAGAATTTATAAGTCTGAATGTTGCTTAGCAACACATTGTCCTATAGGAAGACCTCTTGAATGAATGCACTTGTAATTTTCATCATGTCTTGATAATTTAGATTTAAATCTAGAATATTGGAAAAAAAGATAGAAACCAAATTAGAGGGGAATATAATTATTTGTGTTGATGGTTGCAGTATCTCTTCCCTAATGATGGTTTTCACACACTTGAAAATAGAGGAGCATTCAGTTTTAAACACACGAGTCAATTGTTCTTTATCCAAAATTTAAGAGAATGGTAATTCCCAGTGTTGTATGAGAAATGGTGCCCTGAATTTGAAGATATGAATTCCATATTAGGAAAATGAAACCACAACGCCCAGAAGAAAACTATGCTCAAAACCCCAGAGCTAAGTTCCAAAAATAGTGAGAAGGAACACTATGAAATACCTCTGGTAAACAAGAGCACTGAAAGCATGAAAAGCCAAATTTTAGTAAAGCCCAGATTTCTCAAAGATACTTCTACTTTCTTCCTCTATTCCTTTTTGAAAACCAAATTCTTGAAATGGACTATGACGCTGCTCTGTTACGTTCTTTCACACCTCTATAGAATTTGGCTTAAGAAGAGCAAAGGATATTTTGATACAGAGCAAAACAAGGAAAAACCTAGAATATTGCAAAGCCCAAAATACTCGAATTGCTAATCCCAGTAAATTCAAAATACTGTAACTTACATTTATCTTTTCCAACGGATGATTGTAAAACTACAAGAACTAATTTTCTTCACACACATTTATCTTTTCCAACGGATGATTGTAAAACTACAAGAACTAATTTTCTTCACACTTCTATATTCATGGATACGCTAATATGCACTTCACTGAAGAATGCTCCATGTTGTGCAAAGTTCTTCCATTTTCACTGACTATGCTCAATGATGAACAAGATTAAACACAAAACCATGATATAATTTTGGAAACAAAAGCAAGCTTTTGCATAATGCATATTTACCTAGAAGTCTGCCACATGCATGATTATCTTTAATTACACATTTTTCACCCTTGGGTTTTGCTAAAAAATTTGATGTAACATGCAATCCTCGGTTCCATGGAAAGTTTTCCTGCAAAATAATACAAATGTTAGTAAAAGAGTGATACACTATTACGACATATCTTAGGTATTACAATGCTTTCCACCAGTGAAGACACCTCTTTGGAGTCACGTGTGTGGATTTAAAACCAACTTCTAGGAGGTACTGATGCTAGCGCAAGAGCATATCAACTTGTGTAATTAACTGGATTTTAATTCCCATTTACATGTGCGAAAATATGGATTTGAAACATGCTTAAATCTGCTTCCAGGTGAAACAAGATATAGAAGAATATGTGAAGTACCAAATGTACCTCTACAATGAATTAAGAATTATGATGCTTAGAATGAACAATGTGAATACAACTTTAAAGTGTGTTGTCGAACTTATCCACGTTGCCAATTACTTGAAACTTTGGATCATTCCAAATTGAAACTAGATTTTTCCACCTTGAATTTATATTGTGCCTTTGTGTCACCTATGATCCCCTTCCTTCAAAGTCACCCTCATGCTAAAAAAATTCTTTATATTATATTATATAACAACATAACTTACCATTCTCATCATTTTAAATTGCTATATAGCCAACATTTTCCTTTTGAATAATATCTTTTAACTCTTGTGAAGTATTTTGTAGGTTGCTTCCATAGATCAACTCATCTTGGATTTGTATGCACCCAATATTTTCCAACTTATCTTCCAACTGATTCCCTTGCCTATACGTATGATTTATTTGCAGAAGACTGAACTTATCCAACAACTTCCATACCTATTGTAATACATACCTGATTTTCCAACAAAACACTTTTCTCTGTTTACAAGCGTTCACAATAATTAGGGAGTCTCCTTCAATTTCCAACACTTTTTTTTTCAAATCATATGCTAGTTGCAGACTATGTAGCAATGCTCGTGGTTTCACAATATTATTTGTTCCTTTCAGAAGCTTTATTGACTTAGCTGAAATGACAAAGCCTTTTTGATCCCTTATTTCAATACTTTCCCCTGATATCCCTGGATTTCAATGTGATGCACCATCAAAATTTAACTTGAAATATCCTTTTGGAGGTGGAATCCAGGATATTTTGCTTCTATCTAGTTTTTGACTTGGATTTTTGTGCAAGATTCCTTTGAAAGGAAGCACAATATTGGTCCACTTCTACAAAATGTTTGAATCCCAATCTATGAACAATGACCCAATGTGCTTAACCTTTTGAACATATGAATTTGTTATCTCTAATATTGAAGATTCCAATTTCTCTAACACTTGCTCTAACTTCATTTTCTCACTTCTAAATATCATTATGTTTCATTCCCACCAAATGGTCCACAGAACCACAAGAGGAACAACTCTCCAAATGCATGCAAATAATGTTGATTTATACAGTACTGGCTAGCTTGAAAACAAATCCCATAAGTTGTTTGGTAGTGGAGCATACCAATTTAGTTTGGTTTTGATAAATCACCAACATTGAGATGCAAAAGGACAATGTATAAATAAATGGTTCACTTCTTCCATCTCAATTTTGCATAAGACACACTTAAATTGAGCTGCTATCCCAAGTTTTGCAAATCTATGACTTGTCAAAATTCACTTTTTAATAGCTAGCCAAGAAAAATAACTAGCCTTTGGAAGCATTGTTGAGTTCTAACAAAAGGATAAGGCTCTATGAGGCTTGATGCTTTCCCCTTTACTCATTACCGCCTTATAACCCATTTTGATTGTATACTGACCAGATCTTGACGAAGCCCATAACAATTTATCCTCACCACCTGACACAAACATTTCTATCACTTAATCTACTCTTTAAATCCTCTTTTTGATCATTAGGATAGACAATGTTAGAAATATATTTCCACCTTACTTTCCCTGAACACTCTTCTATGCTTTCAAAATAATCACTTACTTTCTCCCCCAACTTGAGGTAAGAAGATTTTGAAGAAATTGCAGATTTTGAATTGTGTTTAAAGGTGCATTCCCTCCACAAGAACCATCCCAAAAAAATTCTTGTAAACCATTTTGAATTTCCCATGTAAGATACGGAGTGATAACGTCTCTACATGTAACTAAGAAATTCCACATTGATGAACCTTGTGGCGGATTTGATATTGTAAATGTTCGCTTTGAATCTACATTATCTAAATACTTGGCTTACATGACCTTACACCATTTTGTTTGTGGCCTAGCATACATGTACCACACTAACTTTGCACCCAAATCCTGATTTCTAGTAGATAAATTATGTATTCTAGTTCCTCCTTTTAGTTTCTCTTCACAAATATTTTCCAATGATATAAGTGGTATCTTCCTTTTGTTGTCAATGTTCCCCTTCCACAAAAACTCCCTGATTAGCTTTTCAATTACCAAGATCACTAATTTTAGAGCTTTTAATATAGCCCTGCAATAATTGGGAATGGAAAAAAGTATTGATTTTATCAATAATATACGACTTGAAAGTGAAAACCATCTACCCTTCCAGGTTGCAATCCTCATCTAAATACTTTGTATGATCTTTTCCCAGTAAGAAATTCTATTTTCCCCAATGAAAAACAAAATCCCAAGATACTTACAAGGTAACTCTGTTGTTTGAAAACCCAAATGATTGACAACTTTTTGTTGTAAATCTAATTTGACATTGAAAGTGTATATCTTGGATTTCTTTTCATTTATTTGCTAACCTGAAGCAAGTGAATATTTATCCAAAACATCTTTGATATACTTGGCTTCATGAAATAAAGCGTTACCAAATAACAATGTGTCATCTACAAACAAAGAATGTGTTACAGATATTGAAGTAGAGGGTAGTGTAATCCCTTTCCAAAACCCCTGTGCATGTGACCTTTGAACTATCTTACTAAGAGATTCAACTAAAATTATGAATAAAAAAAGGGGATAATGGATCACCTTGCCTCACTCCCTATGAATAGCTAAAAAATCTTGATGATGTACCATTAATTAAAACTAAAATTTTTGCATCTTTTAAACAAGATAGAACCCATTTGTACCATCTATTGTGAAAACCAAACTTCCTTAACACCTACATTAGAAAAGTCCAGTCCACTTTATCATAAGCTTTCATCATGTCAAGCTTAATGATAAATGAGGGAATTTTGTGTATAGAAATAGAGTGTAAAACTTCATGAGCCACTAGAGTCCCCTCTATTGTTTTTGTACCAGGTAGAAAGCCACCTTGTTCTTCTGAAATTAGTTTTGGTATGATACGAAACAATCGTATATAGATTGCTTTAGTGAAAATCTTATAGATTGTGTTGCAAAGAGAAATAAGACAAAATTTTGAGGACTTTGGATCCTTAACCTTTAGAATTAATGAAATGTGTGTTACATTAAATTTATTAAGCATGGAACAAGAGGATCTAGACTCATCCAAAGCCTTATGAAGATCACTTCCTATAAAATCCCAACACTTTTGAAAAAAAGATTGTTGTAAAACCATCTGGGCCTAGTGCCTTATCTGGTTTAAGTGAGAATACAACAGCTTTCACTTCATCAAGAGTAAAAGGTTTATTGAGCTTAGTGTTATCTTGTTCAGTCACTAAAGTAGTTATCGCTTGGAACGTGTCCTCTCTTTCCAACCCAATCTGATCTGATTGTTGTATTGGTGTTGTCAGCAAATTGGAAAAGAATTTAATCCCTTCATTTTGTATGTCCACTTCATTGTTTAACCACTTACCTGAAGAACTTTCTTGAATGCAAAAAACTATAGACTTTATTTTCTTAACTTGAGCAAACATATGGCATAATTTAGTATTGTTATCACCTTCTCTAAGCCATAATTCACGAGATTTACGATGCCAATACATCTCTTCCAGCAACACTAATTCTTCCCATTTTGCTTGTAAGATTTTATTATATTTAAAATATTGTGATGTCAACCCCTGACTTATAATCTGCTCATTCACAAATACCAACTATTTTGAAGTTATTTACTTTTGTTGGAAGATATTCTTAAACACATGAATGTTCCAATGCTTTATTTTCCCTTTCAAGTGCTGCATTTTTTTATAAAATCTATACATGATAGAACCTAACTCATATGGTGCTTGCAACCACCATGTTTTCAATAATGGAAAGAATTCATTATGCCTAAACCACATTGATTCAAATTTAAAGGAAGATCTCCACTTTTGAGAAGAATTAGTGGCTTGAATACCTAAGTAGGGAAATGATCCGACACTGTCCAAGGTAAAAAATTTGAAACTTGTACATATTTGTCTAATATCCAATTTGACAATATTAGAAATCTATCTAACCTTACAACTATTTTCAAAAAATCATGCCTCTTATTAGTCCATGTATATGTACATTTATCTGGTTGTACATCCATAAGTCCATTTTTATGTACAAAATTGTTGAAATTTACCATTGTCTTATGAGGTGGCATGATTCCTCCTTTCTTTTCATGAAGAGATGATATTACATTAAAATCTCCTACAAGAACAACTTTTTCAATTCTTGATTGTTCAAAAATTAGATCAAGATCCTTCCAAAGTTTCTGTTTACTTGATGTTGAATTTGGAGCATGTACACATTGACTAACAAAAAAATTAAATCAAAATGAGTAACACGAAGCAATTGCTAGTGTGGAGTATTAGAGATAAATTCCAACTGTACAAATCTAGTATTCCATAAAGCTAACAATCCCCCAGATGCTCCTTGCGCATCAGTTTGACATGACTCCGACAAAGTCCACTTGGTAACTATATTCTCATAACTTTCCTTAGACAACTTCATCTCTTGTAACAAAACTATATCAACCCCTAAAGAATTTATTTGTTGTTTGACTTGGGATCTTTTGTTAGGGGCATTAATACCCCAAACATTCCAGGAGACAATCTTCATATCGATTGAGGAGGGCATCCTGATCTCCTCACTCTTTTATGTATCTTTCCATCTAAGGTCAATTGAATCCCTACAAGAATCTCCTCCTGCATCTTTGTTGCATTAGACTTTCTTCCTCTCTTTCTAGGTGATTTAATAGAAGGAGAGATAGCAATACTTGACTAACAAAAATTTTATTTGAAAAATCATAATCAGAACTATACATTCCAGTGATATCTTTATCAACAATTTCTTTTGTTTGTTGTGTATCCTATATAGTAACATTTAAAGAATGTGACAAAGTATTAACACATTTTTTTGACAAAATCTCCCCATCTTCTTGAACAACTACTTTTGAAAATTCATCAATTAAGTTTGTACCAACCATATTTCAACTATTGTCTACCCAACCTACAAGATTTCCATTTTCACCCAAATTATATATTTCTTGCAAATCCAATCTGACCACCTTTGGATCTCTACCAGAATAAACAAAAACATACTTTTCATGGGACAATGGGGAAAATGAATCAAAATCTTCACTTAGACTCTCAGGTTTTGGTAACATATTGTTCCCCCATAACAACTTGGAAGTAATTCCATCTAACTGATGAACATTATCTATTAAAATTCTTTGAGTATACAGATTCAATGATATGTCATCATTTGCAATGACTCTTATAGTCTTCCAACCACTCAAAAAAATAACTATAAACTTGATAACCATGTCCTTTTTTGAGAACATGTCCTTAATATTAGACACTACGATATCCTTATTTTGAAGAATACAGTTAGAGGTAACTGAATCCTGTGTCAACAAATCAAGACCAATGATATGAGATGTGGATAGCATGGATCCTGGATCATTAGAATCAAAAAACACAAATTTACCTTTCCTCAACCTTTGAGTTGACAATGCCAAAGCCATCTCATTACATTTCCTCAACCTTTCAGTAAATGGTATCAAAGCTAACTCAACATTTAAAATTATTGGTGAAGGAGATGATGAATTAACATTCAAAATAGACCCCTCCATACTTATCTTCTTTGTTGGGATCTTAGTGAAATTAAAATCACCTACGACAGGTGTATTTTCTTTCATAACTGCTTTCCCCACAAAAGTATTAAGAGGTGAAACCTGTAAATAAAAAAAAACTTGTGGTTTAGAACACAGTTGGATAGAATTCCCGAATAAATGACAACCAACACAAACATTTCATGGATTCTCAATGAGGATTTCCTTCATCCAAGATCCAAACCTTGAATGTATCCTAATTTATGAAGGGAAATCCTTCAAAGTATTTAGCAATACATAAACCCTAATTGGTTTATATGGATTTGTAAAGAAATCCATGTCATGAAAAACAAAAATCCTTAGATGATTAGTAATGGTCTCTACTATACCCATTTCCCTATACTCTAACAGAAGCGTAGGCAATTGAATTGAGAAAGGAAAAAAATAATTACCATAGAAGAGGGATCAAAGTTCGAGGTCCATGCCTGAGTGTATAACCCAGATGCCTCAAAAAACCATGATTTGACCTTTAAAACCAAATCTCTTTGCATCGTTGTGGAAAAGAAAACAATGAAAAAATTATTACCCTGATCGATGTAAAATATATAATTAGCCCCATCCCATTTAGAATAAAGAAAATATTTTAAAACTTCAACAAAAGGTAGGAATGTCCAAAACTTATAGATTAATGCATGATCCATAAGATCCTATATTTTCACATTCAAAACTTCTTCAGACAAGAAAAGTTGAACAAGATCCCTGCTCACAGATTCTTTCACATGTTCTTTGAAAGACACTTTCACAAATTCTTTACAAACCAACTTTTTTCCCCCGTTGCTTTGCACATTTTTCTTAAGAGAAAAATCATTTGGACAATGAGTAGGAACAAATGATGGCACCCAGTTAATCTTACTCCTTTGAGCATTCTTCAACTTCAAGTAGAGAACCCGATAGCAATCTTCATGCTTCTGAGCTATATTATTCGGGTAAGATGCAGGTGTGTCTGACTCAGAACTAGCATATCCAAATTGAACCCTAGAACCATCTTTTCCTTAAGTGGAATGATGTTGATTCTCCAACTTTGGATTGAAGGGAACTCTAGGTTTGATCAAAACATTATTTGGAAAAGACACAAGAGTATGCCGATCAAAAACCACATCAACCCATAAATGAAAGGAGCTTGAAGAATGTTCAATGGCTTTAGAATCCAAAGCACAAATGTCAAAAGTTAGTTTTTTTTCCTATTTAGTGATTTCCTAGTTCGGGAAAAAGCTGAGGATTCCTATTGGAATGATTGCAATCCTGATGAAAAGGTACCCATTTCCCATTGTGAAGAACAATACCATCAACGCTCTTGAAACCCTTAATCGGACCAGGAAATCCCTTTTTCGTGAAGAACAATACCATCAACACTCTTGAAACCCTTAATCGGACCAGGAAATCCCTTTTTTGCCAAGGAAATAGATTTTTCCAAAGAACCAAGAGTTGATCTATTGGATTTTGCACCATTAGAATGCCAAAGAGAATTCCTATGAACTTGATCTGCAGCATGAAAGCCCAAGGGCTGCACAAAAATGGCCACAACTTTTTGAAAAATTGCCATTAATGGCAAAAGAAGCTCTCTGATTTGTGTCATCCCCCATTTTTCAATTTGCCTCCCCCCGCTATCTTCCTAGTTTAATTATTAATTATTATTTATATTTTATTTTTTATTTTTACTAAAATTAGGTTATCAACACAAAATATTAGGTTGATTACCATGCCAAGGAAAAAATTAAAAATTATTAAAAAAATATGATGCACTAGATAAAAGAATCTATTTCAAGATTGTATATTTTTTTTTTCCATTTTAGATAAATATTTCATATGAAAGTTGACTCCCAATGGAAACAACTATTTTTTGATTCATGCACATTTTAATATTTATTTAAAAATATATATTTATCAAAATTGGAAAAAAATATATCCATCCACTAAAGTTTCAAATTATAAATACACACAAAAAATTTGAAAGAAAAAAAAAAATACTATAAAAAAGTTTGACGTCTCATGCAACTTCTTTTTTCAGCATTTTGTCAGCAACTAATTATAGTGTTAATTTATTAAAAACTAGTTTAAAATATTTTTTTTATTTTTTATTTTAAATATAAACATAAAATATACTAAAAAATACATATTTTACTAGTTTATATCATTTCAAAATTCGAAACATATATGCCACTTTTTAGTGATTCAAGTTTTAAAGTTGGATCACTGTTTGTTGTTTCCTTTATAAAGTGTGGCATAGCTTTGTGCTTTTACCTAAACAACCTTGTTCACAAGCAACACACTGTTAGACACATCTTCCACTGTTGCACGATGCAAAACCTAAAACTTTGGATATAACACCTTTGAACACCTCTGATCACCTCATCCAAACCACACAAGCACAAAGTGTGCATAGGTTGACATTAATGACAACATAGTGCCATAATCTCCTTATTGACATCATTGAAAACAATCCAACAATCTCCTTGTTTGTCATTGATGGCAACACCAGCTCTAAAAAACCATCAACAACAAAATCAACCAAGAAACTCCCCCTTACTTGGACATTTCTTACATTTTAGACTTCTTTCTTTCTCCATGTTTTTAAGTCTTCTCTCCCCCTTTGGCATCAATTCTTTCCTTGTTTTTTTAGACTTCACTCCATGTTTTTTAGACTTTTCTCTCCCCCTTTGACATCAATGGAAAAGGGAAACACCTATAAACTACTTTCTCTCCTAATTACTTTCTCTCCATTGCTCTCTTTCCACTACTCTCTCTCTCTCTTAGGGGAACAATATATGCTCCCCCTGACTACACCAACCAAATATACCACTGCCTACTCCCCTGAGAGGTGAGAGGTAGCCTTAATCATTCCAAGAAAAAGAATGTACCTTGAATAGCTCACCTGGATAGATGCACCAATTCAAGCATCTAGTTGAAAGGATGGGCAATAACCCATAGCTTCTACCTAAGATACTCAAATGTATCGTTTGGAATATCCTTTGTGAAAATTTCTATTATCCAATCCTTTGTAGGCACATACTCCAACTTCACTTCATTCTCTACAACTTTCTCTCTTAGAAAGTGATATCAAATAGAGATATGCCTTGTCCTTGAATGCATTACCAGATTTTTTGAAAAGCTAATAACACTTGTATTATCACACAAGATAGAGATAGGTTCATTGTATGACACTTTAATATCTTTCAATGTCTACTTCATCCACAACATTTGTGTTCAACAAGATGCTGATGCAATGTATTTTACCTCTATAGTAGATAATGACACTAAATCATGCTTCTTACTCAACCAAGAAACCTATATTCTTCCAAGAAAATAAGCACCTCTACTTGTACTTCTATTATTTGTATAACCTACCCAATCTACATATGTATAGGCACTAAAAGAGAAATCAATATCCTTAGGATACCATAGACCAAAGTTTAGAGTGACCTTTAAGTATTTGAATATCTTTTCTAGTGCTGCCACATGTGATTCTCTAGGATCTTATTAAAATATTGCCACAAGACACACTACATGCATGATATCTGGTTTAGTAGTAGTTAGATATAGCAATCCACCAATCATTGATCTATACTTTCTCTAATCTTTCTTAGGAGATCCATCATTTTTTCTCAACTTCCAACCTTTAACCATGGGAGTACTTACTGGTTTAGAGCCCTCCATTCCAAACTTCTTTAACATTTCCTTGACATAATTTGATTATGAGATTAATATACCTTTATTAGATTGACTGATTTTTAGCCTATTAAAGAAATTTGTCTCCCTAAGCATTGACATTTCAAACTCATTTTTCATTTCCTCTACAAAATTATTACACATTGCTTCATTTCCTACAAATACTATGTCATCAACATACACAACCATAACTAGGATTTGATATTTCTCAACCTTGAAGTAAAGATTGATATCTACATTACCCTTTTTGAATTCCTGCTATAATAATTACTTATCCAATCTTGCATACCAAGCTCCAGGAGCCTGTTTGTGTCCATATAAAGGTTTCTTCAACCTATAGACCATATTAGAATCTTCTGATAACTAAAAACCTTTTGATTATTAAATGTACACCTCTTCTTCTAACTCACCATTCAAGAATGCAAACTTGACGTCCATTTGATACACCTTGAAATATATGCATGTACTATAAAAGCCAAAAACATCCTAATGGCTTCCATTCTTGCTGCTAGAGAAAAAGTCTCTTCAAAATCTATTATTTCCACTTGTGAGTAGCTCGTACACACAAGTCTAGCCTTGTTCCTGATAACTTTTCCAATCTCATTCAACTTGTTCTTGAAAACCCATTTAGTTCCTATCACACTCTTGTTTGTTGGTTTTGGGACCAGTTCCCATGTTTGATTCTTCTCAATTTACCTCGGCTCTTCTTCCATATCTTTGATCCAAATCTCATCTTTGCATGCTTCAGTTACTATTTTAGGTTCTTCCATAGAGAGTAAAAAAAAGTTTACTTGTTCCTCTACCATGGCAACTCTTCTTCTTGTTAGTAGACCTTTGCTCTTATCTCCAATTATTTGATATTCAAAATGATTCTTTTGCATATACTTAGGAGTCTTAGGATTTCTTTCTGGAGCTTCTTCTTCTTCCACTATTATCTATTTTTCTCTCTTCTTCTTCTTTACACAGGGGTTCATCAGATTCATATCCTTAAATCAACACTAAACTGTGATGTGATTCTTCATCTACTTTGACACTTGCATTTTCAACTATCTTCTTTAAGCTTTTTTTTGTATCATTTTCATGCCTTGCTCTTTGTAGAGTATCCAAGGAATATTCCTTCATCTAATCTTGCATAAAACTTTCCTAAGTTTTCTTCATCTCTTCTAATATAACATTTTCTTCCAAACACTCTGAAATATTTCATACTAGGAGGTTTTCCATACCATAGTTCATAGAGGTATTTGAACTGTTCACTCTTGCTTGTTCTCTATTAATAATGTACATTGCAGTATGAATAACTTATTTCCAATAGAATTTTGGTACATTTTCTTCCTTCATCATGGTTCTTGCTGCTTCTTGAACTATCCTATTCTTTCATTCCATAATTCCATTCTGCTGATGAGTCTTAGGAGTCAATAAATGTCTCTTTATTCCATGATATTCACAAAAGCTATTAAACCCACTGGAGGTGAACTTACCACCTTTGTCAAACTTCAAGTGTTTTATTTTCAAATCCATTTCATTTTCAACCATAAACTTAAATGATTTAAACTTATCTAGAGCTAATTTTTCTTTGAGAAATGTCACCTAAGTCATTCTAGAATAATCATCTATTAAGAAGATAAAATACCTATCATGTTGAGAGCTTCTTATTCTATTAGGTCCACATAAGTCTGTATGCACAAACTCCAAAGGTCTCATAGTAGAATATTCCTTATTTCTAAACCTCTTCTTTGTCTTTTTTCCTAACTGACACTCGTTACAAATTACAATTGATAGGATTTATAATATTTGGTAGATATCCCACTGCTTGAGTAAAGTTGTTCTTCACTAGGCTATCAAAATTGATGTGACCCATTCTTCTATGCCATAGCCAACTTTCATCAATTTGAGACATAAAGCACTTAACACCACCACCTTTGAGATGATCAACATTTCCTTCTATCCTTGTTTCATCTACAACTAATGTTTCAAATCTTCCTTTTCTAATTTCACAACCATCATCCTGAAACACCAAATTATATCCTCTACTACACATTTTTCCTACACTGAGAATATTGTACTAGAGACCCTTGACATAAAGAACATCATCTGTTTTATGCTTTCCATCAAAACTAATTGAAACTTTTCCATAGATTTTAGTAGATGTATCATCACCAAACTTAACAAGACCACCAACATATTTTTGAAGCTTAAAAAACTTACTCTTATCACTTGTCATATGATTTGAGAATCCACTATCATTTATTTAGTATTTTCTCTCCTCACTTGCATGAAAAGTAGTCAACATAGTTCCTTCAATACTATGAACTATTTTCAAATTAATTTCCTTAATACATCTTTTAGAGTCAGTAGAATTAGTTCCAAAATTTAAATCCATGAACAAGTATTCATTACTTCCATCATTCAGATAGTCTAATTCCTCATCATCAGACACACCACTACCTTCTTTAACATATAACTCATCTTGATAGATTTACCTTTATGATCTTCATGTTTGTCATTTGAAACTTGGATTGGACATTTAGAAGCATAATGACCTATCTTTACATAATTGAAACATTTGAAAGGTAACTTACCTCTATATTTTCTAGTGCCCTTTTTTAGTCTCCTTACAAAATTTTCTTCCATCTCATCAAGATCATCTGAGTCAAATTCATCATCTTTCTTGTTGACTTTAAAAGAAATTTATTTCTTTGGATCATCCTTTACAAACTCTCTTAATTTAAAAGTAGTTAAAGCACCAAACATTTGATCTCTAGAATATTGATCTATATTATACGCTTCCTCAATAGTAGAAACTTTAGCACTATAAGCTTTAGGAATAGTTCTCAATACCTTTTTCAGAACTTCACTTTCCTCTAGTTTTCCACTAAGACCATTGATCGCATTGACAATTTCATCCACCCGAAGCATGTAGCCTGCAATATGTTCATATTTTGACATCCTTAGGGTTTCAAAATTGTCTTTGAAATTCTGCATCTTTTCTTGCTTGAACTTATCATCTCCATCTTAAATTCTCTCCACCTTTGTTCAGATCTCTCTAGAATTTTTCAGGCTTATCACCTTCACAAGTTTTGAATTAGAAAGAACACTCAAGAAATCATTACTTGCTTAGCCATTATTCTCATAATCCTTGATCTCATCATCACTTTCCAAAGGAGTAATAGGTGTAGTGTATCCCGTTTTAGTTGACTTCCAAACACCAAATCATACTAAGATAAGAAAGGATTCCATCCTAGCATTCTAGAAAGAATAATATGTTCCATCAAATATAAGGACCTTGACACCATTCCTATGTTCCATATAGATCTACCTCAAAACATTAAGCTTCTTCCAAGGAACCACAATTCTGAGACCAGTTGTTAGACACATGGGACAACTAAGAGGGGGGTGAATCAATTGTACATTAAAATATTCAAACTCTCATGAATCTTCAATTCCCTTATTAAGCATTAGAATGAACATAAACAAGTGAAACATCAACACATAAACAACCATACACAATAGAACACTAGATTTATGTGGAAAACCCTAATTAGGGAAAAAATAGTGAGGATTATCTCACATATATATGAATAACAACATTGAATATAATAGGCTCACTACATAAAAGAAAAGGATGAATTACTACCTAGGGCTAACTATCCAAAGGGCTCACTATACAAAATAGAAGAGAATAGAAAATGAATGTTACAAGGAGGTTCACTACCTCAGAGAAATAGGAATATCCACCACAACAACTCTACACCATCTACAACCTTAGGTTCATTTCCTCCAACAAGTTTAGGTAGACTAAAAATGTAGATACTTTTTTCTCACTACTTTCGGTAGCTTTAGGCATTTAAGATCACACTCAAATCAAAAAACTTGATCACATTCACATCTCACTTCAAATATACTACATCTCCAACAATTCACCTTTTCTATATATCCTCTATGATCTCAAACAATCTTGTCTAGGTCGACCTCAATGAAATGTATGCACCTAAAACATCTAATCAACAAATAACTCAACACCAAACACTTTTGTGATGGAAAGAAGTGAAGGCGAACCACACCATGGGTTAACCAATACCTAAATCTAAATCAAAACACTACACCATGCTTCCACAATCCACAAATCACATCCACAATAATGCTAACATGCTAGGTTGGTCAAAAATGTATTAATGCTACCAAACAATTAACTCATTCTTCACCAGGTCCAAAAACATCTTGCAGACCATGAAGCAACATCACAAAATATCCCAAAACATTCCAAAACCATTAGAATGTTCAGAAACACTACCACAACCACCTGAAACTGAGAATACTATCATCTTGTGCAACTAGCCACACTGCCATGGACATACAACTCACTATCCTTGTAGAACAATTGAACACCAAAAACTCCAAGGGAAGGTAGATACATACAACATTAGTATGTTCCCAAATATACAAGACAAGAAACCTCAACATGGAGAAATACATAGTAGTTCCATTTCTCCCAGACAACCTTCTTCACAACAACACACTATCAGACATATCTTCCACTGTCACATGGTCCAAAACTTGAAAGTCTAGATATAACACCTCTGAACACCTTTGATCACCTCATCCAAATCGTACAAGAATAAATTCAACCATGAAATGTGGAGCATAATGTAAAACACAAATTTTCCACCTTGTACACTCTCTATTCAAATTTTCTCAAAAGCACTTCAAAACCAAGTGAACCAGTTGCATCAACAACACCACAAGCACCTTCTCATCAATACTACACTAGAGATTTCAACAATATCCCCATTTCTAGCACCTGCTCAACACCACACTAGAGGTTGAAATAGGTTGACATTAATGACAACACTATTGACAACATAATGCCACAATCTCCTTGTTGACATCAGTGACAACACTCCAACATCATTTAGGTTGGTGCCTATAAACTATTTTGGGAATTTTTGTTTCCAATGGGTTGGAACTTTCAAAATAAATGTAAAACTTCATTATTTTTGTGAGGCTATATTTGGGAATTAGATCCAAGTAGCTCTTCTCACTATGGTTTTTCTCTTTAGGGTTTCCATGTAAATCGAGTGTTCTCTTGTGTGATTATGTTTATTACTTGCATTACTCTTAATGATGCTTTTACATTTTTTAATGTAACATGAAAATATAATATGATCAAATACAATTGAAATTAACTAAGAAAACAATTAATTGATCATACTAAACCATATTCAATGAGATTCTTCACAATTACTAATAAAGGTTCCATTAAAGCATGAAATATCAAAGTAATACAATTGGAAACCTAATTATAAAATGAAAACATCAATCTCGTTGAGGGATTAGAGCTGGAATTGATGTGGAGCACTTATCTTCAAGCCTAATCCATGGTTAATGATGCAAAAGCTTTAGAGATTGATGATAATGGTGATTCACAAATGTAAATGGTTTAAGGATGGGGATGAAAATGAGTAGAGTTTGGTTACTTGAATGCTTGTGAATGAGAATTCATGTAAAAATGAAGACTATTTATAGATTTTTGGAATGAATCAATGAATGAAATTGGATAAGAGATGATGACATGGATCAAAGATCAAATCAAGGGTTGATAATGCATAATGACATGGATCAATAATTTTGATCAAAGTTCCAAATTACTTAAGACAATAACAAATTCCTTAATTTTATGAGCATGTGGGAGATATTTCGATGTGTAGGGAAAATTTTAAATTTGAAAAGGAAATATTCCATGAGAATATTCTTTGAATGATTGGAGGAAATTAACCAATTAAAAAATTTAGAAATTATTTAATTGTGCAAGTGGAGGAAACTAGAGACTTTAATTAAACAACTAGGAATTATTTAATCAAAGTGAGGATTATGACATTTAATTAAATAATTTACATTATTTAATCAAAAGAGAAGAAAATTAGTGTGAAGGTGTTGAATTAATCAAATAAAACTAATTATTGGATTAATATGGTAAAATAATGAATTTAATTAAACAATTGACATTATTTAATTAAATAGATGAATTCATATGAATCAGGAGAGAAATTATGTTAATATGCAAAATCAGGTGTTTGATATGCTCAAGAAATTTTTAGGTGTCTAAATTTTCCCCCTCTTTGAAGTGAGACACCTATTACATTGCTTCAAAGAACTGATACTACTTAGACCAATACTACTCAGATCAAAATTTTAATTTGTTTTGACTTTTCAGATGCCCATTTCTAAGTTTTCAATTGCCCCAAAAAATGAAATAATGTTAGTATGTTTCCCCCTCGAGAGATCAAGTGAAAAACTAATTTTTAGGTTGAGCTCACACAAAAAGCTATAGGAATAGTTTGGTTGTGAAGAGGATAAGAAATAAACCCTAGGACACTAATGAAGTGGCCATTGTAGGCTATGAAGCGAGAAAATGGAGATATATTGCTAAAACCCTAGGTTTGATAGCTCCTCTAGAGAACTTGGTATTATGGCATGTAGAGTGCTTCCCAAACACCACATAGATCGAGTCTACGAGTTCTAGTGGCTAGTCGATTTAGGACAACTAGTATGTACCAGGAAAAACTTCTCTTGTATGAATTCTAGGTAGTGAAATAAGTTGAAAGAATGAAGAAGGAACCCATTAATATGTTGTCATTGATTCCAACATTAATTTTTGATATTTTCTCTAATCCGGTGAACAAAATGAAGATATCCTAATTTTGTATTTTGGTCTACATCTCCTCATGTGATAAGATCTATTTATGAGGTAATAATATTCTATTCATGATTATTATGCACATCTATGATAAGGATTTCAACTATTTTGGATGTACAGCTTGAAAGTTATAAGTGAAAAAAGTTTGACATATATTTTCGGCCTTGTACATTGTAAATATGTGTAATCTAGTATGTGTTCCTCTAGTGATTGGAATGAATCTTTATAATTTTGGGATATTACTTATAGGTGTTAGTACATCATATATTCTAGATGGTGCGTGTTTATGTGATCAAGTTGATCATTGGTATTGATCAATTGGATTATTTTGTGATTAGGTCTAAATCCTGGCTAACCTAATGCTTGGCATATGTTGTGGTGACTAAATATGTGTTACAGATGTTAGTAAGATATATTTTAGGTCCATTTCAACCTAAATTGAGTGTTGCATGTTTGGTTTGACCAGAGAGATGTTTTTGATTTAAGTGTGGTGTTGACAAGGCAATTTTGGTTTAATATAGGGATACACCTAATTAGTTTGACCTAATTGATGTATGCAAATGAATTGGGTATATATGCAAGATATTTTTGAAATTGTAGGAGTGAAATGATATATGTGATGATGTGAATATGCAATTTTTTATGTACATGATTAGATATATAATAGAATTGTTTTGAATATTGAGCGATTATAAAGCAGAGTAGTGTTTTTCATTTAGAGCTTCAAAGGAACTAAATTCAACACTTGGAAGGTGTATTTTGTATTAGTTCACATCTTGGTTGTGTGGCCATTTTTTTTTGTATCTATATTTTTGTGGTTGTGAGCCCTATTGGACAGTGTGTCCTATAAGTGAGCCTTTGTAATATCTTATAACTAGTTATAATATATTGTGAGTTAATCCTCACCGTGGTTTTCCCTTTTTGGGTTTTCCATGTAAAAAACCTCGTGTTCATATGTCATGTGATCTTGTGATTTTTTCATGTTTTCATTCATTGTTGTAGTTAGATATGTTCTGATAATTGGATGGATTATGATCAAATGGTTTAAGGGAATATTGATTCACCCCCCTCTAAGTATTATGGTTGTTCAATAATTGGTATCAAAGATTGGTTCCTTTAAAGACGCCTAACAACTTGAGGAAGATCTTGGAGATTGAACACATGGCTAATAAAGATTTTTCAAATCTTATTTCTAAAAGTGATTGCATGATTGATAAAGAAGAACTCCAAGTTTCTCTTGAAGATCTTGACATATTTGAAGGTGAAAACAAAGATCTGAAGGAAAATATCAAGGAAGCAAATGAATGCATTAAAAATTTGAGAGAACAAATCAAGAAATTTAGAGAAAGACAGAGAAGTCAATGAAAAGTTGAAGCAATCAAATGAGGACATCACTGGATTGAAAGTATAAGTGGAAGAAAATAAAAGAATTGAAGAATGTCTGAATGCAATAGTACAAAGCAAGACTAATGAATGCACAAGACTTGAACAAGAAGTGGTAACTCTAAGATTAAATCTGGAAAAGGAAAGAGTTCATGAGGATAAATTCAAAAAAAGTACTACAATGCTTGATGATTGTAGGACAAAAAACATATAAATATAAAGGAGGTTTGGGACTTGAAGAAGGAGAAAGATCAAAGGAAAATCACAACCCTAACAAGATTGAAAATCAAGAGAAGTCTCAAGGTAATGACAAACAAATCAAGAATCAAAGAAGAAATGCTAGTAAAACCCCTATCAGACAACCAAATGCTCAAAGGTCCCCATCATTTAATGGTATTTATTTTTCATGCAATAAATTTGGACATAAGTCAATAGAATGTAGAAGTAGAATGAATCAGAATGTTGGATCCTTCTTTTGACAATGTTTTGCATGCAAGAAATTTGGACACAGAGCTATTGAGTGTAGAAGTCAGATGATGAATATATATAATGCTGGTAGAATGGTTCAACCTTCCAATGGTTACTGGTATACATGAAATGCATTTGGAAATAAGGCTAACCAATGCATATAGAGATTGAATAGAGGTTAGTTTGGTCAAAAAAGTGTTGTATGCTATAGTTGCAACAAAATTGGACACATTTCAAAATTTTGCAAAAGTAAGAATGGAAGGAAAACTAATTTGGGAAAGATGAATGAACCTGTGAAGAAAATTGATACTACAAAAGTAAATAAGGAAATTGAGAAGATTTGGAGAAAGAAAGAGAAATATGAGAATAAGGATGAATCAGGAACTACAAATGTTTTTGTGCCTCCCTCTAGTGCAAACAATTCTCTTGAAAATTAAACCTAGGCATGGACTTAGGGGAGCAATAAAAAAAATCAAACCCCCTAGAAATATGAGGTGTCAAGGAGTGACATGAAGATATATGGTATAAAATGATATGCTTAAGATTTTGAAAAAGAAACTAGAAAAACATATGCAAATTTGAAGAAATGTAGAGCATTTTGGGGTTTATAGTGTATTAGTGAAGGGTTTTATTAGATTTATGGAAATCAAAGCACTTAATGTAGAATTGGGGAAAATAAAAAAGATTTAAAGTGAGTTTCTAAGTTGATTTTAATTATATTTGCACATTGGAAGAAAGGAGAGTGAGTTGAAGGATATTTGAAGGTAAACTTGGTGCAGAGTGCCCAAACCCTAGATCTCATTGTGCACATAAAAGGTATTTATGGCTTTTTGCACTTTGTGGGTTTGAAATAGTATTGTTTTTAGAAACATTTGAGCTTGATTCAAAGTTAAAATGGCTACCCCAACCATTTTTAACATTACTAAGTGGCCTAGACCAAAATTCAAAAGGTATTCAATGAAAGTATTTGAAAATGACCCCGATGATGCTTTCTCAAAGATTCCATATAGGGTTTTACCTATAGAAGATACTAGGGAATACATATATGGAAATTTGGAAGAATATGATCACCTAAAAAATAAAAGATATTTGGATGAATGAGCTTGTTGGATATAATCACCTGATGAAACCTAAATATATTAACCTAGTACAAAAAAAGCTAGATATATGGAACTAGTTTCCTAATTATAACAGTGATGTTTATGCTAAGTATGTAAGGTCAACACTGACTAGGCTACATTCCAAATTTCTATGGATTAATATGCTTGGACTAATAACTAAGTGATTAAGGTTGTTATAGGTTTGTGTGATACTAGACCTATACTGGTTCTTAAATCCATGAAGAATGAAGTTTTTATGAATCTTACTGATGCCACTTATGATAAGAGGGTGTTGGAAACTAAACCTATCTAGAATCTTGCTATGAAATATGCTTCTATGGTGATAGGTCACATGATTTACTTCACAAACAAGGAAAATTCAGTTTCAGCTACTGCTATCTATGCTGCACATGAAATGGTGGTGAATGGAAAATACTTTGATCTGTGTGAGTTTCCCTGGAAACAACTTCTTGAGAATATGAAGCTAACAAGGGAAAAGAAATATGTATTTAAGTTTCGAACTTTGGCTATATTTTTATTGTTTTACTTCTTGAAAGAGCTTCCTAGAAGAAAAGGTGTTGTATGGGATAAAAGTAGACTAGTAGCACATCAAATATTTGATTACATGCATATCTAAGGAAATTTTCAGACACAAGATGATGCTTTGACTGCATTCTCTATAGTTTTTCAAAAGAATATGCATGAAAGGGAAATAATTCCCCACAAACTTGTAGAGAAATATGCTAAAGAAATTACTTTCCTTGTTTTAACTAATGAGTGTATCATTGAGGTTGTTGAACCAAGAACAATACGGATTGAGCCTCTTGGCTATGAAATTTATGAAAAAGAGGTTGAAGGATATGTGGATTTGTTGCTCAAAAGTCCGAAGGAAACCTCTAAACCAAGACATAGGACATATGAAGAAAAATCATCAAAATTGCACATGGAACTATTAGCACCTGCAAGAAATGAAAGAGTAACAAAACAAGTAAATGAATACTTTGTGAAACATGGAATTACAAAATAAGAAGTAAAAAATTTAAGGGAAAAAGCTGCAGAAATTGTAGATTCAAATGGCAAGCCCTCTGGACTGAGAACAACTTCCACCCTTTCCTCTACATTACCTAAGTCCTCTGGTAAAGGAAAGAAGGTGGAGCCTAGTGCTCTAATAATTGATGAAGTCACTACAACCTCCAGACCTAGCACAAGGACAAGTAAGAGAAAGAATATTCCTTTGGTAGAAACCCCTACTACCTCTGGAAGAAGAAAGAAGCAAAATGCATTCAAAGAAAAGAGTTTAAGTGTTGTGGTTGAAGAACAAATTGAGCTTGGGATTGAACATGAAGAATATCTAACAAGAAAGAGAAGATGCAATGCTATTGCAAAAGGTGAAGGTGCTTCACAAGAGGTAAGCACTAGACCTAAAAATCCAAAAGTTGACATTGTTGACACTTAAGAGGAAGAGGAAACAGAAAGAGAAAAAGAAGCTTTCACTGTACATATCCATAAGAATCCTAAGAAGAAGAAGGAAAAGAAGACATCAGAGAAAAAGAAAAGGGAGAAAAAGACTCCTCTAGTAAGAGCTCATACTCCTATGAAGTTATATGTTTTAGTTAGTAATATGTTAGAACATGATGATTTGTTATCTAGAAGTATTGCAAAATTGTATGATGAAGTGGATGAAGAAGATAGGGAAACAATGATTGAAGCAATTATTTAGTATGTTATTATTTTAGAGGATGACATGAGTAACATCAAGAAGAAGGTTCCTATAGTTGTGTGGGATTCCTTGATCATGGAAAGAAAGCATGAAGATATTGAAGCTGAGGATAAAATGAAATCATATGTCTTGCATGAAATTGGATGCTTCTTGTCTGAAGATGAAAAGGCTACTCTAATAGAGGTGTATAATAAAGAACTCAGTCAAATAAAAAGTTATTATTCTTATGGGGACAGAAAAGGAACAAGTGGATAAATTGAAGCAGGAATAGTCAGAACTGTCAAAGATATAGCAGAAAAGTTTGGAATGGTAGTTGCTTCCACATTTGATATTACTCAAGAGAAGGAGAATGGTGAAGAAAAGGTCACTGATGCAAAGGAAAATATTCCTCTTATTACAAATTTACTAGTTTTCAAAGAAGTCTTGGAAGAAAAAGAAGATGCTCATACTACTAAAGAAACTCCATTATTTGATACAGAGAATGTGGTGTCCTCAACACCACTGGTAGAAGAAACACATTTTTCCTCATAGACTTATGCTAGATACTAACAAAATCACCGGTGCTAATGATGAAAACCATAGTGTAGAGAAAGAAAAAGAAAATAATGATGTTGATGATGGTGCTAAGGATCAATTCGATAAAAAAGAAGGTACAGGAAATGAAAATGAAGATAATCAAAATCAAAATGGGGAAGAAGAACAAGGAGAGAAAGAAGAGAACAATAACAAAGATGATGAGGATGAGAAGGAGAATGAAGAAAAAGATAAGCAAAAGGAAAATACCTCCAATTAAGAGGAGAAAGAAGATAATGAAGAAGAGTCTAAGGTTGAAAAGAATGAAGAAGAAGTGAAAAAGACCGTGGAATTACCCAAGCCCTTTGGAGAATCTTCCTCTAGTAAAGCACTCAAGGGTCTTTTGTATAAATAAATAAGATTCCAACCAGTAATCCCACATGAGTTATTGTAGTTCTCGATGTATCAAGGAAGTGTAGATCTAGAGAAGATCTCACCAATTCAAAAACTAGAGCTTGGAGATTTCTTTCATGCCTTCGATAGAAAATAAATAATTGAGACACATTAGAAGGGGGCATAACTAATAAATGAAGCCATAAAGACTTTGCAAGATGCTACTCCCAGTACTACAAATGAAAATTCTCTAACCTCAGTTGAAAATCTCAAGTTTTTAGTTAATTCTCTTAAGAAGTATGCCTCTGGTTTGAAGGAACAAATTGAAAAAGAAGTTAAATCAAGATTTGTTGAGAAGAGGCTACTAGAGCTACAAGATAGATGTGCATTAGAATATAGCAAAGGGGAGAAATGCATAAAGGAAGTACAAGAATGTGAAGATGAGGCTACAAATTTGTTTTTATACTGTATGAGGTGGCCAGATGTCACTCAAGGCATTAAGGACTTAATGGACTCAATTGAGTTAAATATATATAATGCCTCTAGTACCTTTGATCTGACAAAGGCTAGAGATTATACCACTTGGACCACCATTACAAATTTGCAGAACCAACTTTTCAAATTGCAAAGGAAGAAAGAAGACATTATAAGGAATTTTGGATAGCTAGGGGACTTGGTGAATACCAAGCACATACTGGTGCCAAGTGGATTAGTTGATGCAGAGAAGATTACAAAGATAAACCAAAATCCAAGCACTTCGGATGAGGGAGAGGAGAATATTGTAGAGCTAGAATCATTGTAAAAATCACTTGCAGAAACCAAAAAAGAATTGGAATGAAGGGAAGTCTGATTGGAAAGAAATTCATAAGGAACTTGAAGGTGCCCCCTCCTCTAATTAAAAATTTCTCACTTGTTTACTCTTTCATTGTTTCAGTTGCTTTCAATTTTTCATTATATGTACAATTAGATCATTTTTTTGGGATAACTCCCTGAGGGGGAGTCAATACATTGAATTAAGTTGTTTACCAGTACATATGCATAAAATTTGGATTTTTCATGTATGCTATCGACACACCCTTTGTCTTTGATGTCAAAGGGGAAGAAGTTAGATAAAGGGGGAGATGGTGTATATTCATTTTTTTTGGAGATTCATTTTTGTTACATTTTTCCATCAATGAAAAAGGGGGAGATTGTTGAAAGAATGAAGAAGGAACCCCTTAATGTGTTGTCATTGATAAAAAAAATTAATTTTTGATATTTTCTCTAATCCGGTGAACAAAATGAAGATATCCTAATTTGGTATTTTGGTCCACATCTACTCGTGATAAGATCAATTTATGAGGTAATAATATGTTATTCTTAACTATTATGCACATATATGATCAAGATCTCAACTATCTTGGATGTACATTTTGGCAGTTATAAGTGATAAAAGTTTGACATATAGTTTTGGCTTTGTACAATGTAAATGGGTATGTGTAATCTAGTCCACATTCTTTTGGTGATTGGAATTAGTCCTCACAATTTTGTTAGATTGATTACAGTTGTTAGTACATTATATATTCTATATGGCACATGTTTATGTGATCAAGTTGATAGTTGGTATTTGTTAGTTGGCTTATTTTTTGATTAGGTCTAACTCCTGATTGACTTAATGCTTGGTGTATGTTGTGGTGACTAAATATGTGTTGCAGATATTAGTAAGATCTATTTTAGGTCCATTCCAACCTAAATTGAGTGTTGCACATTTGGTTTGAATGTGAAGATTTTTTTGATTCAAGTGTGGTGCCGACAAGGTAATTTTGATTTAATATAGGGCTACATCTAATTAGGCCAACCTAATGGGTATATATGTAAGATATTTTTGAGGTTGTAGGAGTGACATGATATGTGTGATGATGTGAATATACAAATTTTATATGTACATGATCAAATCTATAGAAAATTTGTTGTGAATATTGAGCGACTGTAAAGAAGAAAAGTATTTTGTATTCAAAGCTTCAATGAAACTAAATTCAACACTGGAAACTGTGTTTTGTATCATTTCACATCCTATCTTTATGGCCATTTCTATTTTGTATCTATATTTTTGTGGTTGTGAGCCCTATTGGATAGTGTGTCCTGGTAGTGAGCCTTTGTAATATCTTATAATCGGTAATAATATATTGTGAGTCAATGCTCACCGTGGTTTTTCCTTTTCTGGGTTTTCCACATAAAAATCCTGGTGTTCATATGTCATGTGATCTTGTGATTGTTTCATGTTTTTATTCACTATTGTAGTTAGATATTTTTTGTTAATCGGATGGATTATGATCAAATGATTTAAGGGAATATTGATTCACCCCTCCTCTCAATATTCTAGGTGTTCAAAAAAATGTAGGGTAGATTAGGTTAAACAAAGGCTATTGAAAAAATGAAGAGATTGAAGGTGTTGTCATTGATCTCAACCAGTCAAGCAGTTATCTACTAGTTGTTGGTTGTATATGTTGAGGATATTGAGAAAATTGTAATAAAGAGATGTTGCATGTGTTCAGTGGTTTCTCTGGGTTTTGGTCTAGATTTTCTCCTATGGTTGTGTGGTTCAAATATGTTGTTCATGGTCATTAGAAGGTGATATATTCAATTTTTTGACTGTTGGTTCATTGTACAGTGCAAGTTGTGTTCACCAGTTGTTAATTGTGGTTTTCTATGTTTTTGGTTGAGGTTTGGGAGAAATGTTGTCAGTCTAGATTTCTCTTTGATGAAGTCTTATGACTTGCGTTTCTAGAGTTGAGTTTCCCTGATTGTACTGAAGTTAATTTAGGCATTAGGAAATTTTGTGCTTAATGGTTCTATTTTTTTACACTAGTTTGGTTGACCTTGTGTAAAATACTACTTTCAAGAATGATGAAGCATGTTGGATCTATTCGAGTCCCTATGAAGAGTTTATTTGGGTCACCCTAATTCTAATTCCACCCTAGGATGTTTTGGTGCCAACCTAATGTGAATTTGGATTTGGATGGCCGAATTTGGATATGTTTCAAAGTTGGAGGTGGTATAAATACAAAATGAGTTAGTGATGGAAAATATACAAGAACAAAGAAGAAGAGTGATAAGAGAAAAGAGGAAGTGTAGTTTGATGTGACATTGTTTCTATTTAGTAAGTGTGTGTGTTGCGAGTGTGGGAGATCAGTGTGAAGCTTACTGATGAGTTTCTAGATGCAGTGAGCAGAAGGTGAACTCTATCATTCATGCAAGTTGATTGAGTGACTATGGTGGAATCCTTTGTTGCATTGGGATTGTAGTCTCTTTGTAACAAGTCTTCTTTGTATCTCTATGGTAGTGAGCCCTTTGGGTTGTAGCCCTTTTGGACAATGAGTCCTTATTTTAGGTAGTGAGCCTTTTTGTAATCAGTTTTGATATTCTCTATAGTGTGAGTTAATCCTCACCATGGTTTTTCCCTCATTGGTTTTTCCATGTAAATCTGGTGTTATTTTGTTTATGTGTTGGATTTGAGTTTCTACATTGGCATTTGATGATTAATCATTTAAGTAGTTTTAAGTATTAGTTCTAGTGATTGAATTAAAGGTCTAATTATGTGACAACTAATTCACCCCCGCTCTTAGTTGTCCTATTCAACAATTGGTATCAGAGCAAGGTTCCTTGGTGAAGAGCTTAACCACTTGAGGAAGGTCTGAGATGACTGGAAAAATGGTATTTGATTATCCGAGGTTTGATGGAACTAATTATGGCATCTAGAAAATATTGATGGAAGAATATCTAGAGTATTGTAGATATGATGTGGAGAAAGCTTCCAAAAATCCTTACAGTCCTCCTACTAATGGTCCAAGATTGCTTTCAAAGCTACAAAAGCTAAAGATCCAGATGAAGAAAACTTTGATGAAGTAGAAGCTAACTTTATGAGAAGAATGAGGAAAGGATCTAGTAAGTATGAAGGTAATTTGACCTTTAAATTCCTTAGTTGTGGAGAAATAGGTCATTATGCTGCAAAGTGTCCAAAAAGAGCTAAAAGAAATAAAGAATTATATAAGAAGGAAATGAAAGGAAAGAAGATTAACAAATATTATTATGTGAATGAGATTTCTAGTATATATGATGAGCATTCAGAATATGAAGATCCTAATGACAATGGATGCTTATTCTTGGCGATTAAGGATGAACCTACTTCTACTAATTCTTTAATACAAGTAAAAGAAAGCCCTCCAGAGAAGGAGAAAAATGAAGGTATGGTTATCTCTACCCTACATGATAAACACGAGAATAATTTTTAGGTAGTTGATAGCAATTGTTCACATCACATGACTTGTGATAAAATTAAGTTTGTTAAGCTTGAAAAATATGATGGAGGCTTGGATATGTTTGGAGATGATACTGGTGCTAAAATCTATGGGATATGTTCAGTAATTTTTGAAGCATCATACTAATGATGTCTACTATGTTAAGGGTTTAAGGAATAATCTAGTGAGTTTTGTTCAGATGTGCAGAAAAAGGATATGATCTTGTGTTTAAGGATGAGAAATGTTAGATCAATAAAGGATCCAGAACATTGATTGCTACAAGAAAGAAATTTGAAGGAAATTTCTATCAACTTAAGGGTGTTGATGGAAAATGTTTTATGAATCAAGTTAATGATAGTTGGTTATGGCATAGGAGAATGTGTCACATCAATTTTTCTAACTTGGCAAGGATTAGTGTTGTTCAGACCATGAGAAATTTACTAAAAATTACAAAGCTTGTTAATGCTATTTGCAGGAATTGTTAGTTTGGAAAGCAAGCAGCAAATCATTACAGATAAAAGGAATAGTCCACTACCAAACTACTAGATTTAGTTCATACAAATCTTTGTGGTCCTACAAGAGTGAGAAGTATACTTGGTGAAAGGTACTTTATGCTTTTAATTAATGATTATTCTAGATATGATTGGGTTACATTTCTTAGAGAGAAATCATATGCATTAGATAAATTCAAAGCATTCAAAGCTATGGTTGAAAATGAAGTGAATTTGAAGATAAAATGATTAAGATCTAATAGAGGTGGAGAATTCACCTCCCATGAGTTTAATTTTTTTGTGAAATGAATGGAATAAAAAGACAGTTATCTTCTCTAAGAACTCATTAGCATAATGGAGTTGTTGGAAGGAAAAATAGAATAGTTCAAGAGGTTTCTAGATCAATGATTGATGGAAGAATGAAGATAATATAATTATACAACTTTTTTGTTGTCATTGATGTCACCATGTTATATGATTTGCAATTGCAAGTTTAATCTCAAGTTTGATCTGGTATTCTAAATTGGTATCTGAACTGGTATGCAGTTACTATCCTTTGATATTTTTGGTGTGCAATCCTCCACTAATGATTATTTTTTCTTGCAGTTTTGGGAAATAGTTTTTGGATGCTGGAAGCTTGTAAGTTCAGAATCTCATGTGTTAAGGTGCTTGTATGGAGAGTTGGCATAATTATGTCCTTGCATTTTTCTATTAGGTCTATCATTGGCCGACCTAATGTATAGTTGATGTTGTAATGGATTAATTTTTGTATTGCGGATGTATGTGTGACCTATCCTAGACCATGGCGAATGTTGTAGCATGCTACAAGTTTGAATTGTTTTTGGAAATATTTTGTACATGCTTGGAGCTGACAATTATCTTTATAGTGAATAAGGGTTGCATCTAATTAGGCTGACCTAATTGATGCTTGTAGATGAATCAACTATATATATTGGATAGGTTTGAGATTGTTGGTGCATAGTATGAGGCAAATGTGAATACAAGTATGCAACAATGATGAAGTGTGTTAAGTCATTTTATTGAGCATCAAAGGAACTATATCAACACATGTTAGGTGTAACTTTATCAATTCATTTTCTAGTTGTAAGCCATTTTTTTAATTGTATCTTTTGTAGGTAGTGAGCCTCCCAGTTTTTACAACGAGTCCTTGTAATGAGCCACCCTTTTGTAATATCTTATAACTAGTTATACTATATTGTGAGCTAATATTCACCGTCATTTTCCCATTTTAGGTTTTTCCACATAAAAATCCTGGTGTTCATGTGTTGTGTGCTTTTATGTTTTGTTAATGCTCTTGCTTATCTGTACTGTTATATGCATTCAAATAATTGGATGGTATTTGTTCAATAAGTTTAAGAAGATATTGATTCACCTCGCCCTCTCATTATCTTGGGTATTTAACAAATGGTATCAAAGCTTGGTTCCTCTGAAGAAGTCTAACAACTTGAGGAAGATCTTGAAGATTAAACAAATGGATGATAAAGAATAATTTTGGGATACTCTTGAAGATCTTGAAAAGGCTGAAAATGAAAACATATATTTGAAAGAAAATATTGATGAGGCAAATGAATGTGTCTAAAAATTGAAGGAGAAATTGAAGAAATTCAAAGAAAGGCATAAAGAAGTAAGTGAGTAGTTAAAAAAAGAAAATGAAGAGATCAGCAGATTGTAGGTGAAAGTGGAGGAAAAGAAGAGAATTAAAGATTGTTTGAATATAGTGGTGCAAAGCAAGACTGATGAATTCCCAAGGCTTGAACAAGAAGTGGTGAACTTGAAAGAAAAAATAGAGAAAGAAAAACTCTGTGAAAATAATTTCAAGACAAGCTCCACCAAGCTTGATGAATTGATTGTAGGGAAGAAACCTTCTAAAGACAAAGGTGTTTTTGGAATAGAAGCTCGTGAAAGCTCTAAGGTTGTACAAACCTCAAACATAGTGGATAATCAGAAGACTCAAGATAAAGGGAAACATACAAGAAAACCAAGGAACTTTGCTAGAAGACCACCTATCAGATAGACAAATGCTCAAAGGTAGCCATATTTCAATGGTGTTTATTTTTCATCTAATAAATTTTGTCACAAGGAAACAAAGTGTAGAAGTAGAATGAATCAATTTTCTGGTTCCTTCTCTAGACAATGTTTTGCATGCAAGAAAGTTGGACATAGAGCTAGTGAATGTAGAACTCAGATGATGAATTAGTTTAATGGAGGTAGAATGAATGAATATTTTGTTGGCTACTTCTATACATGTTGGAAAAACAAGGACAAACAACTAAGAGGGGGGGTGAATCAGTTGTCACAAAATGATAAACTTTTCAACTTTACTTAACTTAATCTCAGATCTAATGAATAAGCAATTGACCATAAACAATTAACACATCAGAGAGACAAAGAACACCAAGATTTTTTCCGTGGAAACCTTGTTAGGGGAAAAACCATGGTGGATGTTAGTCCAAAAGATTATACCTTATTGAAAGTATAATGAAATCAGTAAAGGGGAATGCACTTGCATTCAGGCACACTGCCTAGATCTCACTACTTAATTATAGAAGGGGCTCACTGCCCAACAATACAGAATAGGATTAAAATCTAGAGGGTATGAACTGATAAAATAGCTTCTACACAACCTCAATTATAGCTCCAATTAAGCACAAAAAACTCCTTCACAAACTACTTAACACTTCACTCGATCTTCTTCACACTCTGCTTTGCAATCAAATGATATTCACACATACATACATAAGAGCACACCCAACACATGAAGTACCTTTTCCACGCACTACACTGATGAAACAATCACTCTTATATATCTGCTACATGATATTTCATCAACAAATTTAGTCGGCCAAGAAAATAAAACATATTTTCAATGTCGGCCCAAATTTATAAATAAATTTTTAATGTGAATCCACCAAGGTCAACCACAACATAGTGGGGACCAAAATTAACAAATACAACACAAAAATATTTCAATTAATTCCTCCTCAAAGATCCACAACATGTTACCACCAACATGTTAGCCAAGAACAAGAAAAATAGAACATACGCAGGAAAAAATTTTGACCACAAGCACATCGATCAATGTGGATGTACGAAAAAGATAGAGCATGATCTAGAAACACCTAAGAGCACAAGGAAACAACAGAGAAACATTCACAGCAACTGATATTTCTAGAATCACACAAAATTCACTCAGGAACATAGACAGAGACCACAAAAATACTGTCAGACGACAACATGACCAAATCCATACACATAACTCTGAAACTTCCAGTAGATGATCTAGATACACTCAACATAAAACCCTTTAGTCTAGAGCAGCTGAAATTCAACATAAAGAACAAGACGCCTTTATGACCTGCACAGTTCCACTGGGAACCTGGAACACTTTCTTTTACAAATTTCTTAATATCCTCGACATATACAGCCTCTAATACACCAAATGCTAATAGTGTTGACATTAATGACAACCACATATCAGAAACACATCCACAACATCCAACAATCTCCACCTTTGACATTGATTGAAACACATGATGTAAAAAATACCATCAACCCAACACACTTGCTTTCCCTTTGGTTCTGACTCTTGTCCTGAATTTCTCTTCGACCCTTAAAAATATTTTTCACATTGTACTTCTCCCCCTTTGAAATCAATGGAAAAGGTAACCATAGCCTTTCCATATACATGCTCTAAACCACATATCTGTACATCTGACTACCCCCCCTAAGTAGCATCCACAGGAACATCAATCTAGATTAGAATATAGCAATGTAGCTCACAGATTGATGCAAGTAAATGTATCTCTTAGTTCTTATCAGGAGGGGTAATTACCCCTAGCATTCCTCTAAGATACTCAAAAGTATCCTTCAACAATGGCTTAGTAAAGATGTCTGCAATTTTCTCTTTGGTAGACACATACTCCAATCTGACTTCTTTCTCATTCACTTTCTCCCTCAAGAAATGAAACTTGATTGATATATGTTTAGTCTTAGAGTGCAGCACCAGATTCTTTGAAATATTTATTGCACTTGAATTATCACAGTATATGGAAATAGGCTCTTCATATACCACTGTGATATCTTTCAACATTTTTTTCATCCATATTACTTGAGTACAATTGTTTGCAACATCAATATATTTTTCTTCAGCAATAGATAGAGAAATAGAATTCTACTTCTTGCTCAACTAGGATACTAGCTTCTTCCCTAGGAAGAAAGTGCCACCACTAGTACTTTTCATGTCATCTACATCGCCAGCCCAATCTGCATCAGTATATGCGCTCAAAGTGAGATCATCATCCTTTGGATACCAAATTCCAAAGTCAACTGTTCCTTTTAGATATCTAAAGATTCTCTTAACAACAATCTCATGTGATTCTTTTGGATGAGCCTGAAATCTAGCAACCATACATATAGCATTCATAATATCTGGTCTAGTTTGGGTTAAATAAATCAATCCATCGATCATTGACCTGTATCTAGTTTATTTTCCTTAGGAGAATCATCATTTTGTGTTAGATTACATCCGGTCACCATGAGAGTACCAATAGGCTTTGATTCTTCCATCCCAAATTTCTTCAGTAGCTCTCTCACATATTTGAATTGAGATATGAATATCCCCTTGTCTAACTGGGTCACTTGCAATCCTATAAATAACTTCATCTCTCCAATCATACTCATCTCATCAACAAACTTCATACATAGATTGTCATCTCCTCCAAAAATGATGTCATCAAAAAAGACTTCTATAATTAACTCTTTATCATGATCCAATTTGAAATATAAATTGCTATCAATAGTACCTTTAGTGAATCCAAGCTTCAGTTTTTATTTTTTCAATCTAGCATACTAGGCTCTGGGGGATTGCTTAAGTCCATATAGGGCTTTCTTTAGGCATCAAACCATATCTTCCTTGTCAGTTATCTGAAATCCATCTGGCTGTTCAATGTATACTTCTTCTTCTATTTCTCCATTCAGAAATGTTGACTTCACATCCATTTGATAAAATTTATAGTCCTTGTATGCATCATAAGCAAGAAATAATCTAACAGCTTCAATTTTGGAAATAGGGGAAAAATTTTCTTCAAAATCAACACCTTCCATTTGAGAATACCCTTTACATACCAGTCTTGCTTTATTCCAGACCACTTCACTTTGTTCATTCACCTTATTCCAAAACACCCATTTAGTACCAATCACATTTTTGTATTTAGGTTTGGGAACCAGTATCCATGTGTCATTCTTTTCAATTTGTTTCAGCTCTTCCTTCATAGCTTCCATCCAGTGTTCATCTTGGTAGGATTCAGTGACATTTTTAGGTTCAATCTTGGAAATCAGGAAGTACTCTCCTGCAATCTTTCTTCTAGTTTGCACTCCTTTATTCTTATCTCCTATAATTTGGCTTTCAGAATGGTTTAGCTTTACATACCTTGGAGTTTTTGAATTTTCTTGAACTTTTGATTCTTCTGATCTTCCTTTTGCACTTGCACTTGTCTCTGCTTCCTGACTACCTTGATTTACTGGAATGAATTGAGGCTGCTTTACCAGAACAACTGGAACATATGGAACATATGGCACAATTTGAAGTTGATTTTGTGTCTGAACATTCTTCCCTTTGTTTGTATTGTCTTCATCTGAATCATATCCACAATGTATGGATGATTTGATAGAATCCTCATCAACTTTGACATTTGCATGCTCAACCATCTTTCTCAATCTTCTATTATAGCATCGGTAGGACTTTCTCTTAGTATAGTAACCTAAAAAGATTCCTCCATTACTTCTTGCATCAAACTTTCCTATATCATCATCTCTCTTGATATAACATTTGCTTTCGAAGATCTTAAAATACTTAATAGTAGGCTTGTAACCAAACCATAGCTTAAAAGGGGTCTTACCAGAATTTCCATTAAGATTTACCCAGTTTAAAGTATACATAGAAGTTCTTATAGCTTCACTCCAATAGATCTAGGGGACATTTCCTTCTATCATCATTGTTCTAGCAGCATCCAAAATTGTTCTATTCTTTCTTTCTGCAACTCCATTCTATTGAGGTGTTTGGGGAGAAAATAATTGTCTTCTGATTCCATGTTCTTCACAAAAAGAGTTGAACTCCCTGGAGGTGAACTCACCACCTCTATCAGATCTCAGACACTTGATTTTCAGACCTTTCTCGTTTTCTACCATAGCCTTGAAAATTTTGAACTTTTCCAATGCTTCACATTTTTCTCTTAAGAAGGAAACCCATATCATTCTAGAGTAAACATCAATAATCAACATAAAGTACCTTTCTCCATGAATACTTCTGACTCTAGAGGGACCATAGAGGTCAGTATGTAGCAGCTCTAGTAAATCATTTGAATGAAACTATTTTCTCTAAAAGGAGACTCTAGTATGTTTATCCATCTGACATTCCTTACAAATTGTGTTAGCAGGCTTCACTAGCTTAGGTAGATCTCTTACTGCTTGAGTGGAACTTACCTTGAAAATGTTATCAAAATTTACATGACACAACCTCCTATTCCGCAACCAACTTTCATCTACTTGAGCAATTAAACAAATCCCATTAGTAATATTCAGGTGAAAAATACCTTTTGTCTATTTACAAGTACCAATCATATTGCCAGAACTTCCATGTATCTTGCATCTTCCATCTTTGAATTGTAAATCATAGCCTTTTCCCACCATCTGTCCAACACTCAAAATATTGTGCTTCAAGCCTTCAACATAAAGAACATCATCAGTGTTATCCTTACCACTAAGACAAATAGAACCTCTGCCACGAATCACACCAGCATTGTTGTCTCCAAATCTTACAATACCACCATCATACTTCTCTACACTTACAAAAAAAATTTATCACCAGGCATATGATGTGAGCATCCACTTTCAATAACCCACTCATCCTTTTCTTCAACTTGGGCTTTAAGAGCTTTCTCATCTTTAGTAGATTCAGTAGCCACAAGACTATTTTCAATGGTAGCAATGAAAACCCATTCATCCTCATTTCCATTATCTTTATCAAATTCATCATTAGTCGCTCCTTCTTCAGCAAAGTAACATTTCTTTTGGAATCTAGACTTTTTAGGCTTAGTTCTAGGAACTCTTTTAGGACATTTTGATGCAAAATGACCTATTTTACTGCATGAAAAACATTTAATAGGTAGCACTCCTTCATACTTACCTTTTCCTCTGCCTTATTTCTTTACAATCAGTGCTTCCAATTCTTCTACCTCTATTTCTTTATCTTCAAGCTATTTCAATTATTCATCATACTTGGATATCTTTCTGGAGCATTCTCCCAGACCATATCTTTGCTTGTTACTTCTAGATACAATAGCCTTGAATGTTGATTCAATTTTTGGAATAGATTCACCAAATTCACTCAATTCAAAAGAAACAAGCTTACCAACCAGCGTGTCTCTTGACATCTTTGTTACCGATCTGAGCTCTTCAATGACATGGGCTTTCACTTTGTAGGAGGGAGGAAAGGATCTGAGTATCTTAGCAACAATTTCATCATCATCCAGAGAACCACTGGAACATGTAATACCCATCACTATTTCATTTACTCTTTACATAAAAGAGGTGATATTTTCATCTTGACCCATCTTCAAATTCTCATACTTTCCTTTTAAACTCTGTAGCTTAGCCATCTTCACCTATGCATCTCCTTCATACAAATTTTCCAACTTCTTCCAAATCTCATGAGCTATTTGCAGTCCTACCACATTAGCCATCTCCGAGTCTATTAGAGCACTCACCAAAGCTTCAATATCCCTAATATTGTTTTCAACATCTTTGATCTCATTATCAGTGGAGGAACCATTCTGAGGTTTAACATATTGATATTTTTTAATCTTCCAGTAGGCTTCACCAATACACCTTAGGTGACATTGCATCCTGACTTTCCATAGTGAGTAGTTAGTTCCATCAAATCCTCAACTGCCCTTCTTGAATGTTGCCATCTCGGATCACCTCAAGCTTTTAAACTTCTTCAGAGGAACATGCTCTAATACCAATTGTTGGCAAAAAAAGACAGACAACTGCAAGAGGGGATGAATCAGTTGTCATAGAATGATAAAATTTTCAACTTTACTTAACTTAATCTCAGAACTGATGAATAAGAAATTGACCATAAATAATTAACACATTAGAGAGACAAAGAACACCAAGATTTTTTATGTGGAAACCTTGTTAGGGGAAAAACCATGATGGATGTTAGTCCACAAGATTATACCCTATTAAAAGTATAATGAAATCAATAAAGGGGAATGCACTTGCATTCAAGAACACTACCTAGATCTCACTACTCAATTACAAAAGGGGCTCACTACCCAAAAATACATAATAGGATTAAAATCCAGAGGGTATGAACTGAGAAAATAGCTTCTGCACAAGCCTGATTATAGTTCCAATTAAGCACAAAAAACTACTTCACAAAATACTTCACACTTCACTCGATCTTCTTCACACTCTGCTCTGTAGTCGAATGTTATTCATACATACATACATACATAAGAGCACACCCAACACATGAAGCACCTTTTCCACACACTACAGTGATGAAACAATCACACTTATATATCCACTACATGAGATTTCATCAACAACTTTAGTCGACCAGGAAAATAAAACATATTTTCAATGTCGGCCCAAATTTACAAATAAATTTTTAATGTGAATCCACCAAGGTTGGCCACAACATACTGGAGATCCAAATTAACAAATCCAACATAAAAATACTTCAATTAATTCCTCCTCAAACATCCACAACATGCTACCACCAACATGTTGGACAAGAACAAGAAAAATGGAATATACGCAGGAAATTCTTTTGACCACGAGCACATCGATCAATGTGGATGTACCACAAAGATAGAGAATGATCTAGGAACATCTAAGAGCACAAAGAAACAAAAAAGAAACATTTGCAACAACTGAGATTTCCAAAATCACACAAACTTCACTTAGGAACACTAACAAAGACCACAAAAATACTATCAAACCACAACATGTCCAAATCTATATGCGAACCTCTGAAACTTCTGGTAGATGATCTAGATACACTCAACAGAAAACCCTTTAGTCCATAGCAACTAAAATTCAACATAGAGAACAAGACGCCTTCATGACCTACATAGTTCCACTGGGAACTTGGAACACTTTCTTTTACAATTTTTTCAATATCCTTGACATATACAACCTCTAATACACCAAATGCTAATATTGTTGACATCAATGACAACCACATATCAGAAACAAATCCACAACATCCAACAATACATGTAATAAGTTTGAAAAAAAAACAAAATTAGTGCAGATCAAGGGTTAATGGAGGTCAAAAAAGTCAAACAAATGTCTGCTACAATTGTAATAAACCTAGACATATTTCAAGTGTATGTACAAGTAAAAAGGGAAAACAATCTAATACGGTAAAGAAGAATGAACCTATGAAGACTATTGAAAAGAATGAGGTTAAGGAAGAAATGAAAAATATATGGAAGAAGAAAGAAGAGGTAGAAACATCAAGTGCATTTGTGCCTCCATTCGGTGCAGACAATTCCTCTAGCAACTAGACCCAGCATGGTCTTAGGGGGAGCATTAACAAAAAATTGTTTAAACCCCCTATATATTTGGCTTGTTAGTATTTGGAACAAAGATATGTTGTAAGGAATGGATAAATAGAGGGTATTCAAAAGGAACTAGAAGAAAAGGTGTAGGCATGATCATTTGTGAAGAAAATTAGGGTTTTTATAGTGTAGTGAAGAAGGGTTTTTATCAGCTTTTTGAAATATGTCACATTTAATGCGATTTAGGGTAGATCATTGTTTTATAAAGTGAATTTGTAAGGAATTTTGATCACTTATGCATTTGAAGAAAGTGGAGAGTGATTTGGAGAGTGAGTTGTGCAAATGTCAGTTTTGGTTTTTTGCGAAGGGAAAAGGTATTTTAGTCTTATGTGTTGTTGTGGGTTTGTGTGAATCATATTTTTGAAATCATTAGAGCTCGATTTGTTGAAGAATGGAAACTCCTGTAGTCATTAATGTGTCAAAAATACATAGGCTTTCCTATAAGAAATATTCTATGAAGATTTTTGCAGATGACCCTCTGGGTGCCTTCTCATTGATTCCTCACAAAGTTATGCCTACTGAAGACACTAGGATGTATATTTGAGTTAAGAATGAGGAGTAAAATCATGGAATTGATGGAAATATGGCAGAATGAGCTCACTAGGGATGATTTCTTAATAAATCCCGAGTATTCAAATATTGTTGCAAAAAAATTGAATCAATGGAACTACTTTCCTAACTTTAGCTCCACTGTCGATGATAAATATGTTAAACCAAATCTCAATAGAATGCATGATATGTTCTTGTGGACTGGAAAACCTTTATCATATAACCAAGGAAGCAATTAATGTAGTTACCAGACTTTGTGACACCAAACTGGTACCTGTGTTGAAGTTTGCAAAGAATAAAGTGGTGATGGAACTCACCGGTGCTACATATGACAAAAGGGCTCTTGCTACAAAGCCTATTACTAATCCTACTATGAAGTATGTTGCAATAATGATTAGACACAAAATCTACTTCAAAAATAGAGATAATTCAGTATCTACTACAACAATTTACACTGAATATGATATGGCAGCTAATGGTGCAAATTATGATTTGTGTGAACTTCTCCAACAACATTTCATTGAGAATCTAAAGATGATGAGGAAAAATAAGTATGAATTTAAATTTGGCTCCTTGATTGTTTGTTTACTATTCTATTTCCTTAGAATACTTCCTAGAAGAGATGATGTGGTGACTTGGGACACATCCAGACTGGTTTCACATCAAATATTTGATTACATGCATAGTTTTGGTGATTTGAAGGCTCGTTATAATGCTCTGACAACATTCTTTGTTGTGTTCAAGAGCAACATGAATGAGAGAGAAGGGATCCTGAAGAAATTTGTTGAGAAGTACAAGAATGATGTCATTTTTCATGTCTCCTTTGATGAATGCATGATTGAAGTTGTTGAACCCCAGACTATATAGATACAACCTTTGGGTTATGAGATTACAGAGGATGAAGCCAAAGGTTATGTGCAAGTATTTTTGAAAAGTCCTAAAGATGCCAATGAACCTAGAGTTGGCACTTATGCAGAAAAATCTATGGAATTTCACTTGAAGCATAGGAAGCTTGTGATGAGAAAGAATGTAGATGAAATTCTTAAGAAGGTTGGCTTCACTGAGGAAGAAATTGCACAAGGTAGAGCTATGGGAGAGTAGGTAGTTGGAGAATCATCAGGACCAATGAGATTTTGCAAGATTACTTCTTCAAAACTAGTAGTAGCTCCTGTAGTGAAGGTAGAACATAGTGCTACTAGCAAAGGAAAAGGCTTGGCTCCTTCTAGACCCAATACTAGATCTGGTAAAAGGAAAGAGACTCCTGCAGTGGAACCAGTCAAGAGAGGAAAGAAGGAAAATGCAACAAGTGAGAGAAACCTTAGCATCACTGAAGAACAAGAGGAAGAGGAGGAAGAACTTGCAACAAAATTGGTAAGAAAGAAAAGAGGAAGCATGTCCTGTAGTGAAGGTGCTTCATAGGAAGCTAGTATTGGAAGTAAAATATTTCATATTGTGTTGTCCTCTGAAGAAGATGAAGAATAGGGTTTTGGTGTTCATGTGCACACCAAACTAGAATCAAAGAAAGAAAAAGTGTCAAAAGAAGCTTCTCTAGACCAGGAAGAACATAAGGCCTCTTAGGTAAGACCAGGTTCCCTTCGTAGACTAGAGGCTTTGGTTAACACCTTGATACACTTTAAAGATATGTTGAAGCCTATAGTAGAGTATTATACTCAAGTAGGTAGAGAGGATAGAAAAACTTTAATTTTGGCTATCATTCAATATGTTATCACATTGGAAGTTAGCTAGGACTATGTAAAGAACAATGTGCCTAAGAAATTGTGGAAAGCCCTGATGAGAAGGAGATTAGAGGCTATTGATTTGGAAGAAAAGATAAAAAATGATGCATTTGAGAAAATTGGGTCCTCTTTGACCCCAAATGACTTGGAAACCTTAAAGAAGATATGTTTAAAGATGTTCCAGATGAAGAAAAGAGTGAACACATTGATGAAAAAGGACAAGAAGCAGATAAAGAAAATAAGGAAAGAAACTATAGAAGCCATCAAGGGTATGGCTAAGAAATATGGCATGTTTGGTGCACTCCCATTTGATTTTTCACCTAATCAGGAGAAGGAATTCCTGTAGAGGTAAAGGAAGAAATTCCTTTGGGTATAGGTGATACAGAAATTCCTCTAGAAAAAAATGATGTAGATATCCCTCTGGATACAGGTGTTGCAAATTATTGTTAGGAGATAGAGAATCAGAATGTTGAAGCTGATCTAGGGAAGCATGATATTGTCCCTCTGGAGCATGTTGAAGAAGAAAAGGATAATGATGAAGGTGAAAAAGATAAAGTTGAAGGAGAAAAAGATAAAGATGAAGGTGAAGGGAACGAAGAAGAAGGAAACAAAGATGAAGTTGAAAAAGTAAAAGATAGAAAAGAAGAAGAGAAAGTAGAAGAGGAGAAGGTAGAAGAAAACTAAAATGTAGAGGAAGAAGAGAGAAATGGGGAATCTTCCGGGAAGAATGAGGAAGATCAAAGGTAGGTTGTAAATTCACAAAATTTCCTCGAAGAATCCTCCACAGGTGATGATGTAATAAAGGCTTGTTATCCAAGAAGATCAGGTTCTAGTTGGTGATTCCCCAAGAACTTCTACAACTCCCCATGATTTAAGGCAGTGTGGACTTGGATAAGATTTCTCCTATTCAAAAGTTGGTTTTAGAAGATGCATTGCATGCATCCAGAAGAAGAGAAATTCTAGAAACACACCAGAACGAAACAAAGTGTTGGCCCACAGTTGTCATTGCACCAAAAGATCAATCTGTCAATGCTCGATACAACTGTCAGAGTTAACAAATCCACATAAGGTGGTTAGTCCATGTCATGAATCTCGAGGGGAGCACTGACCGTCTGCCAACATAAAGCTTATTGATGATGCCCTCAAAGCTTTATAGGAGGCCACACCTAGTACATCAATGGATACATCTCTCAATCTGGTAGAGAATTTGAAAATTCTATTGGAATCCTTTAAGGAGTATTTTTGGACTAGCTGAGAAGAAAAGGAAAGAGGTTGAGGAGAAAATTGTAGAGAAAAGACTTTTGGCACTTCATGGAAAGTATTCTCTAGCACACACCAATGCTAAAAATAATCTTGAAGTTTTGTTGGCTTGTGAATCTGAAGAAAATGTTATATTTGCTTATTGCATAAAGTGGTTAGGTGCCACTTAGAACATCAAAGATCTCATGGACTCCAATGAATCCCAGTTGACTATTGTCTCCACTACCTACAGTGCATCCAAAGATAGAGATAGAACAACCTGCAATGCTATCTCTACTCACAGAGATAAAAATTTTATTCTAAAAAAGTAGAAGGAAGATATCATCAAAAGATTTGGTCAATTGGGTAACCTTGTGAGAATGGAGTACACTCCAGTTACCAATGCTTTGGAAAATATAAAGAAATTAAAAAAGATAAATCTGACTCCTGGTACTCCGAATGATGCAAAAGAAATTATGGTGGAATTGGAATCCATGAATAAAATATCTTGCCATGCTATCTTAAATATTTCAAGGTATTCAGAAGCAAGTTCTTCTTATTATCACCCCTCAGTTATTTGTCCTTGATGACAAAGTCACAAATGGTGCTATGGTATTTATAGGTGCAGGTACAGGTTGATGGTATCTCAGATTGGTTGACATATCCTAATATACTTGCATTGAATTATTGTTTCCTATTATGCTTCAGAGGTTACAGGGTTGGATTGGTATATGGCATAGTTGTTCAGGGCATTCTTTTATTTCAAGGCATGCATTTGTTTCATATTTATATGTCATTGCTATATTGACAAGTCCCAAGATCTTTATGCTACAGGTTGATCATGTCCTTGATGGTTCAGGTTCAAGTATATTCAGTAGATATATTATTTAAGTTTGATCTTGGTTTCATTATTAGTTTTCAGGTGATTACCCATTTTGCATATGATATTCAATTATCATTGAGATTTCACATGGCACTCTATTGGTGGTAATGCCACACATGGCTTTGAACTGGAACTGTTAGTTATCAAGTTCTTCACATTTCAAATGAGATATGGTTTACATTGTATATTACACATAGTGTATTTCGACCTACAGTCGGGCTTACCATATTATATATAATTCATTTGAACCTTTGTATCAGTTTTGATATGTGTTATCTTAGATAGTCGACATTGGCTATCACATTGGCACTATGTTTATTTGTGTCAGCCTAACCATAAAATATATAATGCTTTGTCTTGGACAATCAAAGGCAGAGAATGACATTGTAGTGTTCATGGCTCATGTGGACAATGATATACATGTGGATAGTGTGACTTGGAAATTGAGTTGGTAATTATGTTGTCAGTGGTTTTAGACATGCACACAGATTTAAAATGATATAGCATATCATTTCATTTGGATTTGAAATCATTATTTACTTGAGTATAGTATTCAATTGAAAGAAGGGATAGGGAAAAAAAGAGTTTTGTAATCATCATTTGGCTGAAGGTGAAACCCAAGACACTATCATGAAGATTGTGTAACTGCTCTTGCTTTGGTGATTACCTACTACAATTCAAAAAATAGAAAATGGTGCTCACTGTAAGAGCTATGTTGTGGTTGTTTACTGGGTCTATTGTTTTTTTGGTTGAGGGCTTGATGGAGGAAGAAGATTCACTGGTTTCTGCATGGCTGGGTTGGTAAATTATTCATAGTAGATTATCATGCTCTCTCTTTCAGTTTTATTCATCATATCAGGTATTCCTACCCCTGCTTGATGAAAGTTTTCAAAGGGAAATTAGTTTTTCTCTTTTCTCGAATATGAATGTGTGAAAATGGTTTGGTGAGTATTCAGTTAGTATTGGCATGCTATGATTTTGGTTACATTTATTTTGGTATTTGGTGGTGATATGAAATCGGTTACATTTCTTACCAGGCATTTGCAGTGACAGCTGTTTTGTTTTCTACTAGAATGGTAAAATGTGTGAAGGGAAAACATGCTCTGGTGAAATTTGTTTCCATCTGTCACTAATTATAAGGGTATTTTTGTTCTATCATATCACTTCGAAAAAGAAAGTGATATTATTGGTGCATACATTATTGCATTTTTGTATTCCTGGAATAGATGATATTATGGGTGCAGATTTCGTTGTATTCAGAGTTTTGAGATCAAAACAGTCATGACATTTTGTCTAATTTAAAAATCTTTGGTGAAGGTTCTAAAAGGAAGGTGTGCATTTTGTAAATGATATATATACAATGATCATTCATTGTTCAGAAGGGGATAGTTCTTTGAAGCTCAAGTGAAATTTTTTGTAATTGTTAGTCTACAAAGATAATGCAGAGAGATAACTTTTATTTTTAATGTGTCTAGTATTTTAAATATTTTTTTATGAATGTTTAGGATATTAGGGGTATTAGAAAGTAAGGAATTTTGGGTGTTAAAAAATGGAAACAGAGAAATCCTCTAATATATGATTATTATTCTGATTTTGTAGAAGGGGTTGGTGCTCCTTCAAATGGGTGTTGTTTAATGTATTAGGGGTTGGTTCTCCTAGAGTGGGTGCTATGAAGTTGGCCAGTAAGGCATTGTAAGCAGTGGTATTTGAAAATATAAGCCAGTATGGTAGTAGTTTTGGAGTGGTTTTTCTACCCCAAGAGGATTTGTCTTTGTCTTATGGTCTCATTGATTTGATGTCATAATGCTTCTAGACTATGATGATTTTGTGAGTGATTTTTTTTATCAGTCTGAACATTGTTGAATGTTAGTTCATTCATCTTTGCAAATATTCATTTTAAAATGTCTTGCACAAGTCATTGTTAAAGATTCTAATTCAAAAGGAAGCATAAAAATATTCATTTGATTCATAGGTGAGGAATTGTTATGGTGTACTAAAGCTCTTACTTTTTTCATGCTTATCATATGTCATTCCATTGCTCAATTGTTTTAGTCTCTCATAAGTCTTCTTTAAAATTTGGTGGTCCTAAAGTGACTAAACAATGTTGGCCTTCATGTATAGTCTTATGAGTTGCACTTGTTTTGTCATCATGCACTGATTGTTAAACAATGTCAGTCATTTCTTTTACAAATGCAATATATCTCACACAAGTTTTAATTGGCATAAGTTTTCAAAAATGAACTAAGTTAATGCTATCATGAATGCTATCAAAGCCATTTCTCTACCCTATTTTCAAAAGAAAGGTAATCAAAATTAAAAGTCTTGGTCAAAGTTTAAAAAGGTTTAGACACTGATTCACCCCCTCCTCTCAGTGTCTATCCTCACTCCAACAATTGGTATCAGAGCGTAGGGTCCTCATATAGGTCTAAACCACCTTGGATTGATTTTGGTTTTGGAGTTTATCAAAATGTCATAAGTTCAAGAAAGTACTTATATTTGAATGATACAGCCTATGCTTTATGAAGACATATCTGGTTTCAATTGATGTTGGTGTATAGAGCCATATCCATGCATAAGTATAAACATCTTAGGGTTTATTGATCATGGTGTAGTCATTATGGCTAAGTGCAAAAGAAACAAAGGTCAAAAGAAAATCACTAGTGTCAAGCAAAAAGTTGATCAATCAATCCCTGTCAAGTCTATTGAAGTCTTGTCTCAAGAAATACCCCTGTCATTTTATACTAAAAGTGACCTTGTAGTTGGTAAAGAAGAAGATCACTTAGTAAGTGACTTTGAACAAGAATTTGGTGAAAAAGAATATGAAGGTGATGAGTATGAGGTTGAATTGGAAGGAGAACTGCTTGCTGCATTAGATGAACTTAAAAGGATTAAATAAGAAAATTAGGAACTTAAGGTACAAATTCAAAAGATTATTGATACTAATCAAGTATTAAACCAAAACTATGATAAATTTGAAAAGATTATTGAATTTTTGAAAGGTCAAATGGTTGATAGAAAAAGGACTGAAGAGGAACTGGAAGTCAAGTTAAAAGACAAGGATGAAGTGTGAAATAAACTAGAAAATGAGATTGCTTCTTTAAAGAAATGTTCAGATAACGATTCCTTGTTAAAAGAACTAACTCTTAAAGATGATATGATTATAAGTTAGAAAATTGAAATTGAAGAATGTAAGAGGATAGTAGATGTTGTAAGGTTTGATTTGGAGGTTAAAAATATTGAATGTCTAAAACTTGAAGGAGAAGTAATTTCATTAAGAAAAGAGCTTGAAAGTTTCAAGGTTCTATCAGGTAGAATTTAGAAATTTGATCATAGTACTAATATATTGAAGGAGATGTTGGGTAGACAAAAGCATTCTAAAGATCCTACAGGAGTGGGATATTAGGTTGGACAAAGCTCTGCAAAAGAATCTAAACATGAGACAGTGTTTGCTACTACATATGGAAAGAGGTTTATAGCAAAGCAAACACCAAGAATGAAGGTTGATCTTGGTTACCATATTGCTGCACCAAAGGATAACATTGATGCTAGAAGACAATCTAAAGGTATTCACAAAGAAAGGAGAAATGTCTTCAAATCTTCACATCCTTGGCATGATCATTTATTTAGGTATAATATTTCTTTTCAAGGATATTGTTATGTTTGTAATGACTTTGGTCATAAGGTAATTGATTGCATGAGATGGTCAAATAAGAATCATTCTAATGTCCCTAGAAATGAAAATCTGGTGTGTTACAATTGTAATAACATTGGTCATTTTAGAAAAGATTGTAGAATGAATACAAGTGATAATTATGAAGGGAAAAAAGTTGGAAATGTCTATAGGAAGTCTTTTTTTCCTCAGAATAGTCATAAGATCATTTGTTTCAGATGTAATAACATTGGGCATAAAGCACAACAATGCAGGTTTAATAGAAAGACAAGTACTTTAAGCAAACAAGTGAAAAAATCTACATTGGTGTGGAGAATAAAGAGCAATCTAGATGACAAGAAGAGCAATAAAGATGAATGTGTGAAAACTCCTTGTGCACTTCTTGCACATGTGATACCATCCAAGTATTGAGAAGAATAAAAGACTCAGGGGGAGTCTATTATGGTAACACATTTTACCCCTATGAAGTCAAAAATGAGGTATGACAACATGCATTTGCTTGGTGGTATAAGAAGTAAATAAAAGTTTTGTAAATGTCAATATTTCTCTATGATTATTCTGATTGAATTGTTTATGAAGGTCTGCTTATGATATTGGAGGTTTATGTTAAATAAGAGTTCTCAAATACTGACAACCTTGGATATAATAGAGATCATCATGATTATTGTACTGTGCATAACAACTCAGCTATTACAAGTTGTTAAGGAATTCAAGTTTGAAGTACATTAACAGTCCTTTGGTGAGTTTGATGTTTTGATGGCTCAATTCATAAGGTGCAAGTTGACTACATACAAGAGATGTTTAAGTTGCTTATCTTTGATGTCTTGAAATCATTCATTAATATTGGTATTGGTGTATCCTGGTTTAACCATTAAGAAGTTGCAAATGCCATATGGGGTCATGCATATTTGAAATCTACATAGGAAGTTGAAATCTGGTTAAATATGCCTTTGTTCCTAACACAATGGTGCTTTTTATGACAAACTTGATGATAGGTTGTCTAAAGTTCTTCTTGACTGCATTTAAAGGATTACTATTTTTATGTTAAGATTGTTATTAATCAAACCTTGAATACATTTTGATAATTCATAGTCTCTAAGAAGAAATGGATAAGTATTAGAGATAAAAAAAATTCATTGGTTTGCACTCATGCTCTTGGAAGTTTGTAGATTCATGATTGAAGTTAAGTGTTCTTATTCAAATATCAGATGGTAAAGATTCTAGAGGACATGTTGAAAATGTGGCTCACAAATATATGTGCTAATGATGTTGTGATAACGTCTCTGTTATATTGAGCTATATATATCTTGTATTATTTTAGACCTCATACTATGATGGTTTATGTTGACAAAGAAGGTTCAACTTTGTGGTGTGTAGTAGAAGGACAAGGAACATTGCTTAAACCAATTATAAAGTGAAAGCAATAACAATGAACATAAATGATAAGATATTTCAAGAAGTTCAATACTTTGTAGCAGTTATGAAGAGTTATGGAAATTAACTCAAAGAAATTATATTGGTAAGAGTATCTTGAGATTTGCTTGTGTAAGTGCTTGTGACATTGTGATAGTATCATGTTTTATGATAGTACTATGCTTGAAAGAAGTTTCCAATGAGAATATTTTTTATGGGAGAAGCTCATAATATCTTTGATGTTGTCATAGTTGATGCCTTGGTACATGGTTATTCATGTTGATAACATTGTGTTTATAGTTGGTAAGTTGATCCAATGTACATTGGTAATGCATTTTCATGGTGCATTGGTTTTCTTTGGTAGCTTGTTTGTCCATTTTTTATGCTCTGGATCATTATATGTTATTGGTTCTTGTTGTTTTCTAGACAGTGATATATTTTGGACAATAAACTACTTAGTTGCTCTATTATATTTCCAATGCTTTTCACAGTGGTTACTTATCTTGCTTGAACTAGTGGTTGACTGGATTAAGAAGTTATGACAGTGCACTTTGTTTTAAATGAGCTTATTTTGGATGCTTGAGTTTTGGATGTAATGGTTTGTCTTGGAAGCATCTTGGTGCAAAGCCTCTCAGATGTTCTTGTGACTCAATGTATTAGTTCTAATCAAAGCATTTTTTCCTGTGAGGTAACAATGGAGGATGGAGTTTAACATGACAAAGAAGGTTGTTTGTTCAAGGTAACAAACCTTCAATATTTAGGTATCATTTGACAATTGGGTTTGTTGCATTATAATATTATGTTTCCTTTGCTTTTGTGTTGATGATATGGACCGAGATTCTTGGAAAGGACATATTGTTATTCTTGCTATGATATCAGCATGTTCATATGTTACATATATGGGTATATACATCTACTTGAGGCATTACACATTTTTTCTACCCTTTATCTTTGATGCAAAAATGGGTAGAGATATTTGTGTTTCTCCATCAAGGACAAAGGGGGAGTTTGTTGTTCTCACCCCTCAGTTATTTGTCCTTGATGACAAAGTCACAAATGGTGCTATAGTATTTACAGGTGCAGGTTCAGGTTGATGGTATCTCAGATTGGTTGACATATCATAATATACTTGCATTGAATTATTGTTGCCTATTATTCTTCAGAGGTTACAGGGTTGGATTGGTATAGGGCATGGTTGTTCAGGGCATGCTTTTGTTTCAAGGCATGCATTTGTTTCAGATTTATATTTCATTGCTATCTTGATAGGTCCCATGATCTTTATGCTTCAGGTTGATCATGTCCTTGATGGTTCAGGTTCAAGTATATTCAGCAAATATATTATTTTAGTTTGATCTTGGTTTCATTATTAGTTTTCCGGTGATTACCCATTTTGCATATGATATTCAATTATCATTGATTTTTCACATGAAACTCTATTGGAGGTAATGCCACACATGGCGTTGACTTGGAACTGTTAGTAATCAGTTTCTTCACATTTCAAATGAGATATGGTTTACATTGTATATTACACATAGTGTATTTTGACCTACACTCGGGCTTACCATATTACATATAGTTCATTTGAACCTTTGTTTGTATCAATTTTGATATGTCTTATCTTAGATAGTAAACATTGGCTATCACATTGGAACTATGTTTATTTGTGTCAGCTTAAGCATAAAATATATAATGATTTTTCTTGGGCAGTCGAAGGTAGAGAATGACGTTGTAGTGTTCATGACCCATGTGGACAATGATATACATGTGGATAGTGTGACTTGGAAATTGAGTTGGTAATTATGTTGTCAATGGTTTTAGACATGCACATAGATTTCAAATGATATAGCATATCATTTCATTTGGATTTGAAATCATTATGAACTTGATTATAGTATTCGATTGAAAGAAGGGATAGGGAAAAAAGAGTTTTGTAATCATCATTTGGCTGAAAGTGAAACCGTAGTCAGTGCCATGAAGATTGCATAACTGCTCTTGCTTTGGTGATTACCTACTGCAATTCAAAAAATAGAAAATGATGCTCACTATAAGAGCTATGTTGTGGTTATTTACTGGGTCTAGTATATTTTTGGTTGAGGGCTTGATGGAGGAAGAAGATTCGTTGGTTTCTCCATAGCTAGGTTGGTAAATTCTTCACAGTAGATTATCATGCTCTCTTTTCAGTTTTATTCATCATATCAGGTATTCCTACCTCTACTTGATGAAAGTTTTCGAAGGGAATTTTTTTTTTCTTTACTCGAATATGAATGGGTGAAAATGGTTTGGTGAGTATTGAGTTAGTATTGGCATGCTATGATTTATGTTACATTTCTTTTCCCATCGTGGGTTTTCTGAAAGAATCACTTATTTTGGTATTTGGTGGGATATGAAATTGGTTACATTTCTTATCAGGCATTTGAAGGGATAGTTGTTTTTTTTCTATTAGAATCTTAAAATGCGTGAAGGGAAAAGGTGTTCTAGTGAAATTTTGTTTTCATCTATCACTAATGATAAGGGTATTTTTTTTCTATTAGATCACTTCAAAAAAGAAAGTGATATTATTTTTGCATACATTATTGCATTTTTGTATTCCTGGAATAGATGATATTATGGTTGTAGATTTTGTCATATTCAGAGTTCTGAGATCAAAATAGTCATGAAATTTTGTGTGATTTAAAAATGTTCGGTGAAGGTTCTAAAAGGAAGGTGTGCATTTTGTAAATGATATATATACAAAGATTATTCACTGTTTAGAAGGGGATAGTTCTTTGAAGCTCAAGTGAATTTTTTTGTAATTGTTAGTTTGCAAAGATAATACAGAGAGATAACTTTTATTTTTAATATTTCTGGTATTTTGAAGATTTTTTTGTGAATCTTTAGGATATTAGGGGTATTAGAAAGTAAGGTATTTTGGGTGTTAAAAAAATGGAAACAGAGAAATCCTCTGATATATGATTATTGTTCTAATTTTGTAGAAGGGGTTGGTGCTCCTTGGAATGGGTGTTCCTAAATGTATAAGGGGTTGGTACTCCTTGAGTGGGTGCTCTGAAGTTGGCCAGTAAGGCATTGTAAGCAGTGGTATTTGAAAATATAAGCCAGTATGGTAGTAGTTTTGGAGTGGTTTTTCTACCCCAAGAGGGTTTTCCACTCAACAATTTCTTTGTCTTATGGTCTCATTGTTTTGATGTCATAATGCTTCTAGACTATGATGATTATGTGAGTGATTGTTCTTATTAGTCTAAACATTGTTGAATGTTAGTTCCTTCATCTCTGCAAATATCATTTTAAAATGTCTTGTACAAGTCATTGTTAAAGATTCTAATTCAAAAGGAAGCATAAAAGCATTCATTTGATTCATAGGTGAGGAATTGTTATGGTGTACTGAAGCTCTTAGTTGTTTCATGCTTATCATATGTCATTCCAATGCTCAGTTCTTTTAGTCTCTCATAAGTCTACTTTAAAATTTGGTGGTCCTAAAGTGATTAAACAATGTTGGTCTTCATGTATAGTCTTATGAGTTGCACCAGTTTTGTCATCATGCACTGATTGTTAAAGAATTTCAGTCATTTATTTTACAAATATAAGATATTTCACATAAGTTTTAATTGGAATAAGTTGTCAAAAATGAACTAAGTTAATGCTATCATGAATGTTGTCAAAGCCATTTCTCTACCCTATTTTCAAAAGAAAGGGAATCAAAATTAAAAGTCTTGGTCAAAGTTTAAAAAGGTTTAGACATTGATTCACCCCCCCTCTCAATGTTTGTCCTCAATCCAATAGTTCTATATCAAAAGAGATGAGGAAAATTTGGGTAAATTTGATGCAAGAAGTGATGAAGGCATTTTTCTTGGATATTCTACTAATAGCAAGGAATACAAATGTTTCAATAAAATACTAAGAAAGATTGTAGAGAGCTCGAATGTGAAGGTGGGTGAGATAATGAAGAATCCTATTGACATTGGTGGATATTTATCTGATGAACCCGATTGTGTAAGAGTAGAAGAGTTTGTGGAAGAACAAGAAAAAGATGAGCAAGAGAAACAAGATGAATAGAATGGAAGAGAAGAAGATGCTTCAGTGATGTCCCCTAGGAAACCAAAATATGTGTAAAAGAATCATTTAAAAAGTGAGATTATTGGAGATAAGACAAAAGGTGTGCTGACTAGAAGGAGAGCTGCAGTGGAAGTGAAATTATGTCTACTTTCAGAGATTGAACCGAAGAATATATGTGAAGTTTGTAAAGATGAACATTGGAAGGAAGCAATGAAGGAAGAACTTTTGCAAATTGAGAAGAATCAAACTTGGGAATTGGTTCCAAGACCGACAGATAAAAACATCATTGGATCAAAGTGGGTATTCAAAAATAAGTTGAATGAGAATGGAGAAGTTGTTAGAAACAAAGTGAGGCTTGCGTGTAAAGGCTACTCACAAGTAGAAGGTATAGTTTTTCAAGAAAATTTTGCTCCAGTAGCAAGAATGGAAGCTATAAGGATGTTCTTGGTATTTTCTACTCACAAAGACTTTAAGGTCTATCAGATGGATGTCAAGTCAACATTTTTGAATGGTGAACTAGAAGAAGAAGTTTATATGGAACAATCAAAAGGATTTCAGACGACAGACCAACTGGGTATGGTGTGCAGATTGAAGAAAGCTTTATATGGGTTGACGCAAGCTCCTAGAGCATGGTATGCAAGGTTAGATAGATATTTTATTTAGAAAGGTTTTAAAAAAGGTACGACAAATAGTAATTTATACTTTAAGATTGAGCATGATATAATCTTGATTTTAGTTGTGTATGTTAATGACATTATCTTTGGAGGAAATAAAAGTATGTGCAAAAGGTTTGCGGAAGAAATACATAAATAATTTGAAATCTCTATGTTTGGGGAAATGAATTTCTTTCTTGGGCTACAAATTCATCAAACAGAGAAGGGAATTTTCATTTCACAGTCTAAGTATGTGAGGGAGATGTTGAAGAAATTTGGGATGGGTGGTTCCAAATAGGTAAGTACTCCTATGGTGGCTAGATGCAAATTGATGATTCACCTAAGGCTGATCAGAGAAGGTATAGATCTATGAATGGTGGACTATTGTATTTGATTGCTACTAGACTAGATATCATCCATGCTATCTATCTTGTGGCTAGATTTCAAGAAAACCCTAAGGAAACTCATTTTGCTGCTGTTAAAAGAATTTTCATACATTTAAATGGTACTCAAGATTATGGATTACGGTATCCTAAAGATACTGATTTTACACTTAGTTCCTATATAGATGCAAATTAGGCCAGATGCATAGATGACAAGAAAAGTACAAGTTGTGGTGCATTCTTTCTTTGATGAAAATTGGTGGCATGGTTGAGTAAGAAGCAAGATTCAGTATCCTTGTCTACTATTGAAGTTGAGTATATTGTTGTTGCATCTTGTTGTACATGAGTTCTATGGATGAAACAAACATTGAAAGATATCACAGTTGTATATGATGATCCCATTTCTATTTTCTATAATTATACAATTGCAATTAACATTTTAAAAAATCCTATGATGCACTCGAGGATGAAGCATATATCTATCAGATATCATTTCTTGAGAGAAATGGTCATGGAGAATGAATTAAAGCTTGAGTATGTTCCAATGAAGGATCATGTTGCTGATATTTTCATGAAGGCTCTTCCTACAGATACTTTTGGGTATCTTTGGGAGAAGTTAGGGGTTATGCCTCTCCTTTCTTGAACTAGATGCATATGGAGATGGATCAGTCCTATGGATCTATGGATCTATGTTTCTTCTAGGCTGATGTTTTGGTGGGTACCTCTCAGGGGAAGAAGGTAGTATCAAGTGTTGTCATTATGAGTATTTTGTTTTCATGTCAAAGGAGAAATCAATGTAAAATTTTATTTTTCCTTTTCCATTGATGTCAAAGGGGGAGAAGAAGAATGTGAAAAAGGAAAGAAAGATTGGGAGAAGAATCATATAAAAAATTATCTTCTAAGGTGGAGAAACAAAAAAGTGTATTTAGAGCTTGTATGTTATCTTTGATGGTTTTTCACATCATGTGTTGCCATCAATGACAAAGAGGGAGATTTTTGCAAGAATGAAGAGATTGAAGGTGTTTTCATTGATGTCAACTAGTTATCCACTAGTTGTTGTTGGTTGTATATGTTGAGGATATTGAGAAAATTGTAATAAAGAGATGTTACATGTGTTCAGTGGTTGCTTCATGTTTTGGTCCATATTTTCTCCTGTGGTTGTGCAATTTAGATATGTCATTCATGGTTGTTAGAAGGTGCTATATTCAATTTTTTTACTACTGGTTTGTTATACAGTGCAAGTTGTGTTCACCAATTATGAACTATGGTTTTCTATGTTTCTAGTTGAGTTTTGAGAGAAATTTTGTCGATATGGATTTCTCTTTGATGAAGTCTTATGACTTGTTGTTCTAGGGTTGAGTTTCCCTAATTGTTTTGAAGTTAATTTCAGCATTTGGAAAGTTTATGCTTAATGGTTCTATGTGTTTTACATTGGTTTTTCTGACCTTGTGTGAAATACTACTTTCAAGAATGATGAAGCGTGTGTTTGGGTCGCCCTCATTCTAATTCCACCCTAGGATTTTTTGGTGTTGACCTAATGTGAATTTGGATTTGGATGGCCGAATTTGGATATGTTTCAAAGTTGACGATGGTATAAATACAAGATGAGTTAGTGATGAAAATATGCAAGAGCGAAGAAGAAGAGTCATAAGAGAGAAGAGGAAGTCCAGTTTGGTGTGACATTGATTATATTTAGTAAGTGTTTGTGTTGCAAGTGTGGGACATTAGTGTGAAGCTTAATGTTGAGTTTCTAGATGCATTGAGAAAAAGGTGAACTCTATCATTCATACAAGCTGATCAAGTGACTGTGGTAGAATCCTTTGTGGCATTAGGATTGTAGTCTCTCTGTAACAAGTCCTCTTTGTATATTTGTGGTAGTGAGCCCTCTGGGTTGTAGCCCTGTTGGACAGTGATTCCTTATTTCATACAGTGAGTCCTTGTTTCAAATAGTGAGTCTTTATTTTAGGTAGTGATCCTTTTTGTAATCAATTTTGATATTCTCTATAGTGTGAGTTAATCCTCACCATGGTTTTTCCCTCATTAGGTTTTCCACATAAATTTTATGTTATTTTTTTTATGTGTTGGATTTGAGTTTCTAAATTGGCATTTGATGATTAATCATTTAAGCAATTTTAAGTATTAGTTCTAGTGATTAAGTTAAAGGTCTAATTCTGTGACAATTGATTCATCCCCCCTCTCAGTTGTCCTAGTCAACAAAAGGAATTGTGATTTGGGTGATGCTTCTGAAACCTGACATGATGCTTTTGCAAAATATGGCAATGCCTTTGCACTAGGTATTGTTGCTCTACATATGTGGGAGATTAAAGTTCATCGTTGCTTTTACTTTTCATTGATGGGTTTGCATAAAATATAACATATTTACATGATTTCAAAGACTCACGTATGCATAGTGATGCTTTCACAAAATAGCAATTCATTTATAGGATAGCGACACTATTTCAAAATAGCTATGTGTTTTCCAAGACAACAATGTGATGCCTTTGTAATAAAGGATCTTTTTTACATTCTAGGGATTTTTCCTTATATTTTTTTCCATTTTTTTAGCAAATTGATGTTGTGTGTATTATGCGTGTAGGAGTTCTTCCATCCTCTACTTTTACAAGAGAGGATAGCATAGATTCTAGAGTGGCTCACTAGGTTAGGCAAGTTTGATGTGATGTTTTGGGAGCGATCAGATTGTATCACATCAAATTCATGCTAGAGATATAGAACCATTTGGCATTGGTGAATACATTAGTAGAGCGCTGGAACTTAGAGAAATCTTCATTCCACCTTCTGATAGGAAAGGTGAAGGTGAATCTAGAGGATTTCTAGAGGATCTTGAGGGTACTGATCCATGCAGAAAGGATTATTTATAATGCAGACCTCGACCTTGATGCCATATTTGATGTGCTAGGGGTTGAGGACCTAGAGATGGTGAGGGTCACATTGACCTGTCGTGGTTTGTCAGGGTCACCAATGACCTCGTCTTGGTTATTGTGGGGCTCATCATGGGAGTCTAGTCTCTTGATAGGAGATCTCGATTATTCAACCCAAGGTGGGGTATTGTGCTAGGGAGGATCATGGATGACATTTTTGTTTTCTCTTGGGGCCCCTCATACTAGCCCATTTGTATGATGATATGCATCAAGTAGTGTACAAGGAAAGAGAAAACATATCTGCAGGGGTGACTTTACTTCATATATGGGCATGGGAGCACATTTAAGTGCTTAGATCAGTTGTGGCTTTTAGGGCTATAAAGGAGGAATAGATAGTATATCAATACAACAAGATGACTACCCTCCATCACATAGGTTCAACCGACATAGCATACTAGCAACAAGTTATTGATGGTATGACCCAATTTATTTTGAGGCCATGGTTATAGGCATAAGCTTAGGAGGACAATGACACTCATCTGGGATATAGTGGAAAAATCTGATTGCTCATGGGTCAGTCCATTCACATTATTGAGAGGTATCTTCTAGATTGATTTTCCATATAATTTGGCGAGTAACTAGATCCTTTAAGAGATGACTATAGGGTTGTATATGCTCAAAAAAATGAGAGATCACCAAGTGTGGATCATAGATAGTCCCATAGATTGCTACCAATGACTCCACTCAATTGGTACCAGTTCCATGGGTTTATGTAGGGGGGTTGATGATCCTGGTACTACCCCATGATATGATGCATGGTTCGCCCAACATAGGCCTATCAAACTTATAGATCCAATGACGATAGATGTAGGAGTAAATTGTACAAGAGGTAGAGGTGGTAGGGGTAGAGGAAGGCGATAAGTACATGACGAGGGTAAAGCTTCCCGAAACCACACAAATCACAACAATAGATACCAACAAAGAAGATGCAAGACAAAAAAAATTAACCAACTTTCAATTATTTTCAAATAATGAAATTACAAATTCAAAAATTACATGCTACTTCCTCATGGGCTTGATTCATTAGAACAAAATTAACTCTAAAAATAAAATATATTATTCAGAGCCCAAAATTTGCACTATTGGAGCCACCTTCTACAACCCCCACTTAACCATTTTTCTTTTACCCAATAACCGCCCTAGAATGTTCTAGTAATTTTAACATTCCCTTTTTTTTTGGAACATTCCTGTCATTTGATTTATGGCCTTGGAAATTTTTTTAATGAAATTCACTTTTTAGAGAGTCAACTTCATGGGGGCATAACTTTTGATTAGGGTGTCTGATTTGCTATTGTTGCATATAATTCGAAAGCTCTCAATGATCTCTACAACACATGAACCCACTGTAGGTCGGTTCAGATACCCTTCAAAGCTATTTCGGGGCCTCTAAAGTCTTCATATCTAAATTTGAAGTTGCATTGGAGAAATTTCTTAGGACAAAAAATTTTAATTTATCCCAAATCGTGCAGGGTATTGAGGTGATTCTTTCGCAACCGATTTTTTTTTTTAGTTCTACTCCTTGGGGTAAATTTTAACATCCATATGATCCCATTTAGGCTGACTTACTAAAAATAGTAAGTTTCATTTTTTTGCTATTTTTGATGCTTGACTGTCTCACACCCCTTAAGTGCCATCATGTGACTCAAAACAACTAAAGAAAATAAGGAAACCATTTTTTTTGGGTGATGCAAGATTTCCCTACACTATTGGATGCTCCTGCATTAGACACATAGGGAAATTTGAAAAGTGACCCTATCACTTCTCAGAAGTTAGAGGGAAACCAAGACAGTTAACCTCAACCTTAGTCAACCATGATGAATCTTCAATAGGCCTTCCTCACCATTTCACCAAGTACTCTTCATATTTCCTATTTCTTGTGCTTCTACCCACATAGCTATCCAAGACTTCTTCTATCTCTTCCTTCTCTAAAGTAGGTGCTGGAATTTTCCAATGTTATTTTATTGGCCCTTCCTCTATATCACCTTCATGATACTCTATTAAATTAACAATGTTGAACACAGTAGAAATGTTTATTCCACTAGGAAACTCTACCTCATAAGCGTTTCTTGAATCATGCTTCTTCAAGATCTTGCATGGTCCAAACTTCTTCATATTTAACATGTTGTATGCACCAACTAGAAACATTTCCTTTTGCAAATGAACCATGACTTCATCTCCTACCTGAAACTCCTTATACCTCCTTTTTTGATCTATCTGATCCTTATATTGTGAGTTCATATTATTGATATGTTTCTTCACCTCTTCATGTGAATTCTTCAGGTGCTTAATAAAAGCTTCAGCCTCAACACTACTCTTTTCCCCCTTGTCCATCTTCCTCATTTCAGAAGTAGTCCTTGGACTACTCCCATACACAATTTGGAATGGTGATTTACCTGTGCTGATGTTGACATAATTATTATAAGAAAATTCTACCTATGGTATAATCAAATCCCATCCCTTAGACTTATCTCCCACTAAGAATCTTAGCAGGTTACCCAAACTCCCATTCACCACCTCTATTTGTTTATCATTCTGTGGATTTATCATTCTGTGGATGGTGTGCAAAATTGAACTTCAAATATCTCTTCAACTTCTTCCATAATGTCCTCTAGAAATAACCAACAAATTTGGTATCTCTGTCTAAAACTATACTCTTTGGTAGACCATGTAGTCTCACCACCTCTCTTAAAAAAAACTCTACAACATGAACAACATCACTAGTCTTATGACATGGAATGAAATCTTCCATCTTTTAAAATCTACCCACCACCACAAATATGGAATCATGCCCTCTTTGTGTCCTTGGCAAGCCAAAAATAAAATTCATGCTAATATCCTCCCATGGCCTCTCAGTACAAGTAATGGCTAATAAAATCCAGTATTATAACTTGTTCCTTTCGTCATCTGACATACTCTGCAACTTTGTAAAAACTTCTTCACATCTTGTTGTAACTATGGCCAACAATAATTCTCATTGACAAGAGAAATGGTCTTATCTCGACCAAAATATCTAGCCAATCCCCCACTATGCTTCTCCTTGATTAGATTCTCTCTCATAGAACTCCTTGGAATGCACAACTAGCTTCCTCTAAACAACATCCCATCTTGGATTAAGAAATCCAACCACCTTGTCCTATCCAATGTAACAACTTCCAAACAATCCTTCCAATCTTTTGCAAATTCTGGATCTTCTGGATACAAACTCTTGAGCTCATTGAACCCAACAACCTCTATATTCATCTCTATAAATAAAAAATTCCTTCTACTTAAGGCATCTACAACTTTGTTTGACCTTCCACTCCTGTGCTTTAAAAAAAGGTATAACTCTGCAAAAACTCAACCCACTTTAAGTGTCGTGGATTTAACTTTCCTTGACTATTGAGGTACTGCAAAGCCTAGTGATCAGTATATAAAAAAAATATTTTGGAAAAAAATAGTGTCTCCATTTCTTCAAAACCTGAATTATTGCATAAAACTCCTAATCATAGACAAAGTATTTCTTCTTAGCATCATTCAACTTCTCACTAAAATAGGCAACATGCTTACCTTCTTGACTCAAAACAACTCTTATGGTAGTACCATTAGCATCACAATCTACTTAAAAGACCTTATTGAAATATAGAAGTTCCAAAACAGGTTGCTCAATAACTTTCTTCTTCAACTTGTCAAAACTTTTGGCTACTCCTGTAGTCCACATAAACTCTTTTCTATTCCCCCTCATTTCTTTAGTTAGAGGTGCACAAATACTACTGAAATTCTTAATAAACATTTTGTAATAACTTGCTAGACTATGAAATGATCTTACCTCTATAACATTCCTTGGAGTAGGCCATTCAATGATAACTCTCACCTTCTCTGGATCCATTTTGAGACCCTTTGCTGAAACAACAAATCCCAGATACACCAACTCTCTATTCACAAAACTACATTTCTTCAAATTAATCAACAACTTCTCCTCCCTTAGCTTCTCAAAAACTCTTCGGATATGCATCAAGAACTCCTCCAATGTCTTATTGAAAATCAAAATTTCATCGAAGTAAACAATAACAAATTTTCCTAAAAATTATTTCAATACTTCATTCATAAGCGACATAAATGTTCTCAATTCATTCGTTAGCCCAAAAGGCATGACTAACCACTCGTACAAGCCCTCCTTGGTTTTGAAGGTTGTCTCCCATTCATCTCCTTCTCTAGTCCAGCTCTGGTGATATCCACTCTTTACATCTATCTTCATGAATTACGCAGCACCACTCAAACAATCCATAATGTCATCCATTCTTGGAAAGGGAAATATATACTTGATGGCGATCTTTTTGATGGCTCTAGAATCTATACACATCCCCCATTCTTCATCCTTCTTTGGTACTAGTACTGCAAGTACTACACATGGACTCAAAATCTCTTTGATCAATCCCTTCCACAACAACTTTTGTACTTGTCTGTTCAACTCTTCACTCTCTACTGGAGTCATACGATGAACTACCTTATTTGGAAGACTGGTTCTAGAAATCAAGTTAGAGGCAATCCTTCAGGTACATTATGAAAAATAATAGCTTGAAACTCATTCAACAAATCTGAAACATCAGTAGGTACCTCAGTAGTATCTTCTTTATCAATTCTAGGGATCAATGCAAAAAAAAATGCTCATGCCTCATACCTTCTAGGAACTTTCTTCCATCAACCAAACAAATTCTTACATTGTTGCATACCTTTTCCTGTGCCTCTTATAAGGGCTTCAACTTATGATGAACCCCATCCTTTGTTAAAGAATACGTGCTAGCATGTCCATCATGTATTGCTCACCGATCAAACTGCCACAGTCTACCTAACAACATATGACAAACATCCATAGGCATAATATCACACAATACCTCATCATGGTAATTTCCAATCTTGATCTTTACCAAACATTGTTCATTTACCAAGGCTTTATGGTCCTTCTGCAACCAAGCAATTCAGTATGGGTTTAGATGCCTTCTCCTCTCCAACTACAACTTACTATCCATTTCTTCTTAAACAAGGTTATCAATATTACCTCCATCAATACTAACATTGCAAACTTTACCTTCACACTTACATTTGGTGTGAAAAAAATTCTTCCTTTGAGTTGGTTTCTTCTCCTCATTCAACAAGGCTCTTCTAGTAACAAGAACCTCTCGTCTTTCTATATCCTCAAAATGGGAAGACTCAACATCTTCATCTACATGTGCAACTCACGCATTACCCTCAGGTCTTCTATTTTTCTTTCGTTGATGTTGAAGACACTCATAGGAACTATGTCTGATATAGGAGCATCCAGTGGTGTAAGGGAAACCCTACATCACCCAAAAATATGTTTTCCTTTATGTCTCATTTTGTTAGTTTTTATAGACTTTTTTGCATTTTTGGATACCCTTTTTGTCGAATAAGAGTTCCCAACTTTCAAAATTGCATTTTTGTTTTTTCTACTCAATTTCTATTTTTAAGAGTTTTGAATTTGAAGGCGTGAGAAGGCAGAAATTTATGGGAAGCTTTAGGATAGAAAAATAAGCACTTTGGCAAAAGAATTAGGTCAAGATCATACCTGGTTTGAAAGTTATTCAAGTTTTAGTTTCTGCTTTTTTCCTAAAAAAATCTTCTGAGTTCAGTTTAAGGCATTAAACGGTCCCATATGGGCCCAAAAATTGTTAAAATTGGTAGAGAGGGTTTTTAGCGCGTTCTTCACTCTGAGACCTTTCCAATAGTTCAAAAGGTTTGTCAAACGGAGTCCCAGATCAAAAGTTATGGCTCCTGGAAGTTGGTGCATTTTCAAAAATGTGCTAATTTTTCAATGTAGTTTTAAATTTTAAATTTTAAATTGTAATTTTTGGTGCCAAACCACCAAAACTCATAATTTGAATGTCGGTTTGGCTCCAAGATTGAACAAGAGCTATTTATGGGTGGGGTTTTCCGATTTTTGGTAGCTTTTTGGAGAAAAGATTGCATACTATGAAAAGGGGAATTTCTATAGTTTATGTAATTTGCATGTATTGTAGAACTCAAGGATTTGAGATCCTCTACATGTAAGATTTTCATATTCATATTAATAATAATATTCTCTGGTTGTGTGTGTGATTTTATGTGTCTCGGGTTAGCATCCTCATCAATGTCCTTCTTTGCATTGGAAATAGGTTCCATGAAAGCCTCCTCTTCTTGGTCCTCTTCTAGATCTTCCTCTTCCTCTTTGGTCTCCATTATTCTGGTCATGAGGATGGTAGGTGTTATCTCCTTTCTGGTTTTGGTTGCTACTGGAACCTTCACACTTCTTTTGATCTTCATTTCAACCTCCACATGACCATCCAATAGTCTTTCCTCCATGGCCTCCACTTCGTTGTTTGTTCTCTAATGTTTTGTTTAGTCGTTCTTTAACCTTTAGAGAAAATTGATAAGCATCCTCAATGGTGGTGATTCTTACTAGTGCCAATTCTTCCTGTATGCTTGGCTTGAACCTATTAATATAATGAGAAACTTTCTCCTTATTCGCCTTAGAATGTCCTTTCTGAATCAGGACCTTGTGAAATTCCTCTGTGTATTATTTTACTGTCCTTGTTCCTTTTCCTCAAGCTTTGCATCTTCTTGAGGAGCTCGAATTCATAATAAACTGGAATAAATTGTTTCTTCAATTTTGTCACCATTTTGTCCCATCTAGAAATTTTATCTTTCCCTTGTCTTCCTCTTTCTAACTGGACCTCTTTCCACCATATACGAGCATGGAATTTCAATTTAATTTTTACAAACCTCACTATGTGAGAATCTTCAATCTCCTCAAACTTGAAAAATTCCTCCATGTCATTGAGCCAATCAATCAATTCTTCAAGATTCAAACTTCCACTAAAATTTGAAACCTCTATTTTAGGTTTCTTCCCAATGCTTGAGATAACTCACAACAATATTATTTCTCCAGGATCCATTGGATCTTTCTCTTCCTCTTACATTTCCTCTTTTATTTCATCTTCACCATCATCTCTATCTCATTGCACGTCTCTTCTTCGAACCCCTTACTGCAAGGTTTCTAATTGTCTTGAAAGGGCTCTAATTTCATCTCTAGGTGGATCTCTTCTGCCACCATCTCGACCTCTACCTCTGTCATGTTGGGAAAGTCATGGAGGCATCTTCAACTCAACCCACTCTCATAGATCCTGCTACAACTACCTCGCGTTCGATGCTTTGTTATAGGCTTAGGAACATGTGCTCTGATACCACTTTATGAGGGTAAATCCATCTGAAATGACACAAATCACAACAATAGATACCGACACAGAAGATGCGAAACAAAAAAATTAACCCACTTTCAATTATTTTCAGATAATGAAACTACATGTTCAAAACTTACATGTTATAGCCACATGGGCTTGATTCATTACAACAAAATTAACTCTAAAAAGAAAATATATTATTCGAAGCCCAAAATTTTCACTATTGGAGCCACTTTCTACAACCCCCACTTAACTCTTTTTTATTTTACCCAATAACCACCCTAGAATGTTATAGAAAGTTCAACTTTCCCTTTTTTTTTGGCGCCAAAAGTCCTGCCATTTGATGTCTAGCCTAGGAAGAAATTTTAATGAAATTCACTTTTTAGAGAGTCAACTTCACAGGGCCATACCTTTTTATTTGAGTGCTTGATTTGCTATTATTGCATATCATTGGAAAGCTCTCAACGAGCTCTACAACACATGAACCCATTGTAGGTCAGTTAGACAAACTTTTGACCTATTTCGGGGCCTCTAAAGTCTTCATATCTGAATTTGAAGCTACATTGGAGAATTTTCTTAGGACAAAAAATTTAATTTCTCCCAAATCATGCAGGGTATTGAGGTGATTCTTTCGTGACTGGAAATGTTTTTCAGTTTTGCTCCTTGGGGTAAATTTTCATGTCCATACGAGCCCATTTAGGCTGACTTACTAAAAATATTAAGTGCCCTTTTTTCACTATTTTTGACACCTGACTATCTTATACCCCTTAAGTGCCATCATGGGACTCAAAACAATGAAAGAAAATAAAGAAAACAATTTTTTGGGTGATGCAAGATTTCCCTACACTGTTGGATGCTCCTGCATCAAACGCCCAAGGTAATTTGAAAAGTGACCATGTCACTTCTCAATAGTTAGAGGGAAACCAAGACGGTTAACCTCAGCCTCAGACAACCATGATGAATCTTCAATAGGCCTTCCTCTCCATTTCACCAAGTACTTTGCATATTGCATTTTCTTGTGCTTCTACCCACACGGCTATCCAAGATTTCTTCTATCTCTTCCTTCTCTGAAGTAGGTGCTAGAATTTTCCATTGTTCTTTTATCAATCACTCCTCTATATCACCTTCATGATACTCTATCAAATCAGAAATGTTGAACATAGTAGAAATGTTTATTCCACTAGAAAACTCTACCTCATAAGCATTTCCTGAATCATGCTTCTTCAGGATCTTGCATGGTCCAAGCTTCTTCATCTTTAGCTTGTTGTATGTACCAACTAGAAAACTTTCCTTTTGCAAATGAACCATGACTTCATCTCCTACCTGGAACTCCATATACCTCCTTTTCTAATCTGCATGAGCCTTATATTGTGAGTTCATCTTATTGATATATTCCTTCACCTCTTCATGCAAATTCTTCAGGTGCTCAGCAAAATATTCAGCCTTAACACTAATCTTTTCCCCCTTGTCTATATTCCTTAGTTTAGAAGTAGTTATTGGACTACTCCCATACAGAATCTAGAATGGTGATTTACCGGTGCTCCTATTGACAAAATTATTATAAGTATTTTTTTCCTATGGTATAATCAAATCCCATCCCTTAGGCTTATCTCCTACTAAGCATCTTAGCAGGTTACCCAAACTCCCATTCACCACCTCTATTTTTCCATCAGTTTGTGGATGGTGTACATAATTGAACTTCAAATCTGTCTTCAACTTCTTCCATAATTTCCTCCAGAAATAACCAACAAATTTGGTATCTCTTTTTTAAACTATACTCTGCAACATGAACAACATCACTGGTCTTATGACACAGAATGAAATGTACCATCTTTGAAAATCTATCCACCACCACAAATATGGAATCATGCCCTCTCCCTCTCCTTGGAAAGCCAAAACAAAATCCATGCTAATATCCTCCCATGACCTCTCAGGTACAAGTAATGGCTAATAAAATCTAGTATTCTCACTTGTTCCTTTTTCCATCTGACATACTCTGCAACTTTGTACAAACTTATTCACATCTTGTTGTAACTGTAGAAAATAATAATTCTCACTGACAAGAATGGTTTTATCTTGACCAAAATGTCCAGCCAATCCCCCACTATGCTTCTCCTTGATTAGATTCTCTCTCATAGAACTCCTTGGAATGCACAACTAGCTTCCTCTAAATAACATCCCATATTGAATTAATAAATTCAACCAGCTCATCCTATCCAATGTAACAGGTTCCAAACAACCCTTCCAAGCTTTTGCAGTTTGGATCTTTTGGATACAAAATCTTGAGCTCATTTAACCCAACAACCTCTATATTCATCTCTATCAACAAAATTTTTCCTTTTACTTAAGGAATCTGCAACTCTATTTGACCTTCCACTCCTATGCTTTAAAACAAAGGTATAACTATGCAAAAACTCAAACCACTTTAAGTGTCATTGATTTAACTTTCCTTGACCAATGAGGTACTACAAATCCTGGTGTTCAATATATTCAACAAATTATTTTGGCAACAAATAGTGTCTCCATGTCTTCAAAGCCTGAATTATAGCATAAAACTCATGATCATAGACAAAGTATTTCTTCTTAGCATCATTCAACTTCTCATTAAAATAGGCAACAGGCTTACCTTCTTGACTCAAAACAACTCCTATGGTAGTACCACTAGCACCACAATCTACCTGAAAGACCCTATTGAAATACAAAAGTGCCAAAACAAGTTACTCAATAACTTTCTTCTTCAACATGTCAAAACTCTTGGCTGCTCATGTAGTCCACTTAAAATATTTTCTATCCCCTCTTCATGAAATGATATTACCTCTATAACACTCCTTGGAGTAGGCCATTCAATGACAACTCTCACCTTCTCTGGATCCATTTTGAGACCCTCTTCCGAGACAACAAATCCTAGATACACCAACTCTCTCTTCACAAAACTACATTTCTTCAAATTAATCAATAGCTTCTCCTCCCTTAGCTTCTTAAAAACTATTCGGATATGCATCAAGCGCTCCTCCAATGTCTTATTGAAAATTAAAATATTATCCAAGAAAACAATATCAAATTTTCCTAAAAATTCTTTCCATACTTCATTCATAAGCCGCATAAATGTGCTTAGTGCATTGGTTAGCCCAAAATGCATGACTAACCACTAGTACAAGCCCTCCTTAGTTTTGAAGGTTGTCTTCCATTCATCTCCTTCTCTAATCTGGATCTAGTGATATCCACTCTTCAGATCTATCTTTGTGAAGTACTCAGGTCCACTCAAAAAAATTGATAATGTCATCCATTCTTGGAAAGGGAAATCTATACTTGATGGTGATCTTGTTGATGGCTCTAGAATCTATACACATCCCCCATTCTCCATCCTTCTTTGGTGCTAGTACTGTAGGTACTACACATGGACTCACTCTTTCTAATCAATCCCTTCCACAACTCCTTCACTTGTCTCTTTAACTCTTCACTCTCTCTTGGAGTCATACAATGAGCTGCCTTATTTGGAGAACTGGCTCTAGGAATCAAGTCCATCTGATGACTAATCTTTCCCATTGGAGGAAAACCTTTAGGTATGTTATTAGAAATAATAGCTTGAAACTCATTTAATATATCTGAAACCTTTCCAAGTACCTCAGTAGTATCTTCCTTATCAATTCTAGGGATCAATGCAAAACACATATTCTCATGCCTCATACCTTCTAGGAACTTTCTTCCATCAACCAAAAAAATTCTTACATTACTAAATACCTTTTCCTCTGCCTCTTTCAATGGCTTCAACTTATGATGAACCTCAATATTTTTCAAAGAATAGGTGTTGGTATTTCCATCATGTACTACTCATCAGTCAAACTGGCGTGGTCTTCCTAGCAACATATGACAAACATCCATAGGAATAATATCACACAATACCTCATCATGGTAATTTCCAATCTTGAATTTTACCATTGTTCATTTACCAAGGCTTTATGGTCCTTCTACAACCAAGCAATCCAGTATGGGTTTGGATGCTTTCTTCTCTCCAACCACAACTTACTAACCATTTATTCTGAAAAAAGGTTATCTATACTACCTCCATTAATAATTGTTGGAGTTAAAATGACACTAAGAGGGGAGGGGGTTGAATAAGTGTCTTAACATATTTGACCAATTTTCAAAAATTCATAAACATAGCTCAGATTTGATCTCAATATTACTCTGATTAATGCATTCATGAGTTGAATGTAATCATTCATAAATAGAATTGAGAAAAGTAATAATCCCAATAGTGAACTGAAACAACACCAACACTATAAAATAGTGAGCACACAGAAGAACAAAGAGACACAAGATTTTGTCGAATGGAAAACCCTCCTGGGGTAGAAAATCCACTCCTAAACTGCCTTACTGGCTTAATCTTCAAAAACCACTGTTAACAATGCCTTATAGGCTAATTTCTGAGAAACACTCAAGGAGCACCAACCCCTCATTTTGAAACACCAATTTCAAGGAGCACCAACTGCTCATGTAGAGATATCTATCTCAAGGAGCACCAACCCCTCAAATTATATTTTTGAACAATAATAATATCAAAGGATCTCTCTGTTTTCTAGTAAGCTCAATAAATTCAACACTCTTATCTACCTAATACCCTAAGAATCCAACTCTTTGAGTCCTTAAAATATTAAATAGAAAAGAATTACAACTCTGTTATGCATCATGTTTTCCAGAATTTTTTTATTACAGAGTTTCTCAATACATCTCTTGATACAGCCAAAATAACTATGTCTTAGAATTACTAGCCAGTAGCTTTTCAGTATTCACAACACTGTGTTTTATACATCTTTTCTAGTGTGTAGTCTTCAAAGAGATTTGAGGTCAAAGGAGAGCTGAAACCTCCTTTCTATTTTCAGGAAAAAGGATGCCAGAAAAGTAATTGTCTTCAGGAGTAACGACTGTGCAACCAAACTGAAAAGATTCAGAATGAAGTTAACAAATCTTTTTACAATAGAATTCTTCATTTTGTACCCAACAAAATTATTATTCAAAGTGAAATTAATTTTCCAATACAAGAGTCGTTTCACCCAGCTAAGAGCCATCCTCAAAAAATATGAAATGTGTGAGATCATTTCACTGCTTAAAAAGAACAACTTCCCACCACAGTAAATCATAACCTCTAATGCATAATAACAATACTCTGACAGGACATCATTCACCACATTAGTAACTCAAATGCAGAGAGCAGTTCTAAAAATGGTGAATATAAACCAGTATGTGCAACATGAAATGCATAAATACCAGAGATTCGATGCCAACCAATGATGTCGACCTGCAACTATATTTAGAAATTCCTATGTCGGCCACAGTTTCTGAGACTTCGTTAAACATTCGTTGAGATAACCAGATAGTCCTGCCGAAGGAAATTAAATTGCTAGTCATTCCCCTTAGATATCACTTTCATTGTGACCCATCAAAGTCGAGGAGAAGACATAACGAATACATTATGTCACGCCGAGAGCTCATATGTTATGTTCTTTCCAATCGTTGAGACATAAGAAAGTTTCTCACCAAGATCCCCTTTTCGTTTCATTCACTATCGCTATAACCTTTTGATATCGGAAAGACCCTATGCAGATCACACTGTGTTTCATCGAAAGTCTCCTTTTACCCCTTGTAAGTCACTATAACATAATGGTTCTCTCACTGATGCATCCTTCTATCTTATGAGGGTCGCTATAACATACCAACATCGGGGAGACATCTCGTAGAATGCTTGAGTCATACCAAAAGTCACCAACCATCTTGTGTGGCACTGAGAAAAAATCAATCTTCATGCCGAAAATCCTAACTCTTACTGAGATGAATACCTTTATGTTGTCGGTTGGTATAAGAAATCAAACTTGCAAAGACCTTTCTTCATTGCACGTGAGTCATACCGAAATGTTCCTTTTGTTTTATGCATTGCTGAGACATATCAATGTCGAGGAGACCTCTTGGAGAGCACACTATGTCATACCAAAAATCTTTATCCACTCTGAGTCGCTAAGACAATACCAACCTCTCACCGAAAGCCCCACATAAGACTTAGTCGGCAAGACCCAACAAAGTCGTTGAGACATTACTCTAAATATCATTAACTCATACTGATATAACCTTTGTGCACAAGTCGATAAGACACCAAAAAATCGCTATGACATTTCATCGAAGCCACAACCTTTGCCAATAAGACCTTTCGGTGCACAGTCAATGAGACAATATGTCTTCGGTGAGACCACATACCAAATACAAAACTCCTGCCGATATGTTCCTTTTCCTTCAGTCGGTGAGACAAAGTAAGTTCGCCAAGACGTTACAACGAAGAAAAACCTCTTGTCGATGAGCACCCTTTGTTGCCGGTTAGGGAGACATGATGAGTTCGCTAAGACATTATATTGATGTCGCAACTCTTGCCGATATGTTCTTTCTTGTGTCGGTCGGCAAGACACAAAGCACTCAATGAAAACAACATGCCGATAGGGATCACCCTCTGTCACCGAAACCATGGAGAAGTCCTGTCGAAAGCTACCTGTATGTAAAATCAAATCGTCATGACATCAGAAACATCTTGCCGATAGGAAACACAGATGTTTATCAGAAAAATGGATCGGGGAGACCCTGGTGTTCTCACTCCGATATGTTCTTTCTTGTCACCGAAATAATGTACAAATAAGATAACCTGAGACTGCACAAATTTCAAACTGATCAGTACCATAAGATATTAAAAATTTGAATGAAAGTTGTCCACTGAATGCCAAGACAAGTAAACCATATAGACAAAATTGTACCAAGATAAAGCATGAGAGACCAATCTAAAACTGTCAACAAGTAGAATCAACTGAAAGGGATTTTTTCATCAAGGACAAACCATATGATCACAACTAAGAACCAAAAAACTCCCCCTTTGTCTTTGATGGAAAAACACAAATGACTCTCTCCCTTTTTGCCTCAATGACAAAGGATAGAAGAGAAGAATGTGCAATTCCAGGAAACATAACTGAGAAGCCAACCAAATACCATAAGAACCAGCTGGAAATAGAGCAATAGTGCAGCAAACATATTGAATAACTTCACATAACCAATGCAAGATAGAGCATCATATTGTAACAACACAACTTCACTCACTTCAAATGCACATAAATTATCAGAGAAATCAGCATTAACAACCCATGATATAACTCCCACTTTGAAATCAAAAACTTAATAACATCATGCAGATAATAAATCTTCAAGGAAGCACACCAAAGCTCTCTCCTTTTTTTTCTATCAAAACGTGAATTCAAGCAACTTTCATAAATATAACTTTCACTCACTTTCACATACAACACTCATTTTCAAAGTTCAAAAATAAGTTCTAGCCATACACGATGAGGTTAATACAACCAGTCACCTTCCTTCATTGAAACAAAAACATTAGAGCATATCCCATAAACATACACAGTTATCAAGACTACTGTAGCAACCTACTTAGATCACTGTACCATACTCAGAAGACCAAAACACTCAATTCCTTCATAACAGCTTGCAAAAGACATTGTAAGTATCTTCATTCAGCACACAATCTTAACTCAGCTTCTTCATGCATGAAAGTCTTGATACTCTTCTCCCATACAAAAAATTACTCCTCTTGAACATAAACCTCTAGCCATTTTGTCAGGAGTAGATATCTCATATGTTATTTATGCCACACTCCATAGACTCACGACTCCATTAGCATCCAAAAAGTTCATTTAAAAAAAAAACAAAGTGCACAGTCATTTCAACAACTTCTTAAAACTGTCAACCACTAGACCAAGAAAAAACATTCCTTAATGCAGAGATTCATTCATTACCTTTCAAATTGGATGATTACCATTGTCAGCAATAACAAAAGGTTAAGGAATTTAAACCATAAAGCTTCAGCTCCTATCAATGATTGTCAATATCAGAGTCACAAACATGAACAAGTAGTCATGACTCACTATCATATAACTCCTCAAACAAATATTACTTTTGATCCATGAAAATTCTACTGTTATGTTATAATCAAAAAATCTGTCTCGAATAACACAATCCATACAAATTCATCACCAAACACACTATCCACCAATTTTGTGCGAACATTATTCATTATTTCTTTTACTTCATTGTTCATAGCAATACATGTTATGAAAAAGACATTATGTGAGCCAAAATAAGCCATTTCTTTACATCTTATACCACCAAAAGCAAATGCAAGATGTCATACCTCATTCTAGACTCCATATGGGTAAAATATATTACCATAATAGACTCCCCCTAAGTCTTTGCTTCTTCTCAAGACCTGGAAGGCAACACTTGTGCAAGGAGTGCACAAGGAGTTTTCTCAGAAGCATCTTTATTGCTCTTTCTTCTCCACTCCAATGAATACTTTTTCACTTGTTTGCTTAAAGTACATGTCTTTCTATTGAATCTACATTGTTTTACTTTATGTCCAATGTTATTACATCTGAAACAAATGACTTTGTGATTGTTCTGAGAAATAGGAGACTTCCTATGGACATTTCCAGCATTGTTCCCTACATTATTATCACTTGTATTTATTCTACAGTCTCTTCTCAAGTGACCAAAATTGTTACAGTTGTAACACACCACATCCTCATTTCTAGGGACATTAGAATGATTCTTATTTGACCATCTTATGCAATCAATTTCCTTATGACAATAGTCATTACAAACATAACAATATCCTTGGAAAGAATGATTATACCTGAATGAATGATCATGCCAAGGATGTGAAGATCTGAAGACATTTTTCTTTTCTCTATGAATACCTTTAGATTGTCTTCTAGTGTCAATGTTATCCTTTGATGCAACAATACTGCAACCAAGATCAACCTTCATTCTTGGTGTTTTCTTGGCTGTAAAATTCTTTCCATCTGAAGTAGTAAACACTGTTTCATGTTTAGATTTGTCTCTAGAGCTTTGTCCAACCTCATATCCCACTCCTATAGGACCTTTAGAATGCTTTTGCCTGCCCAACATCTCATTCAATATATTAGTACTATGATCAAATTTCTGAATTTTAACAGATTGAGCCTTGATACTTTCAAACTCTTTTCTTAAAGCAACTACCTCTTCTTCAAGTTTTAGACAAACAATCTTTTTAATCTCCAAATCAAAACACACAACATCTACAATCCTCTTATATTCTTCAATTTCAATTTTCTGACTTATAATCATATCGTCCTTAAGAGTTAGTTCTTTTAACAAGGAATCATTATCTGAATATTTCTTTAAAGAATCAATCTCATTTTCTAGTTTATTACACAATTCATCCTTGTATTTTAACTTGACTTCCAAACTCTCTTCTTGTTGAAGTTGTCTTCTTAAAAACTGGTTTTCTTTTCTAAGTTGCTTAATAGTATCTAAGGCACATAGGAGTTCACCTTCCAAATCAACCTCACTTTCTAGTTCATCATATTCCTTTTTAGAATTAACTTCACCCAAATATTGATCTACTTTTACACAAGTTTCTTGATCATTTAAATATTCATTAATGATCTCCTTGGACTTCTTTTCAAAACTATGAAGGTTTACAACTTCTTCACTCTCAGATGTTTCACAACTTATTTCAGTATCCAAAGATATCAACTCTTGTAACTCACTATTCTGATTCATTTCAGTCAACTTATCCCAAACTTCCTTACCACTGTTGTAATGAATGACTTTTGTAATGAGTTTATTTAGAAATTTATTAAAAATAGCATTTATAGCTCTAGTATTAGATTGAAGTGCTTTCTTCTCCTCAAGAGTGGAAGGAGATATTGCAGATGTAGTACAACCCTTTTCAACTACTGCCCACACTTTAGATCCTAAAGAAAGTAAGTATGTTTCCATCCTATTTTTCCATATAAAAAAGTTTGTTCCTTCGAACTGAGGAGTTCTAGATCTAGGATACTCTACCATTTTTGAGCTACTGTTTATGAACTCTTCCTCGTTATTCCTTATACTAGATTCAGGTTGAATATGATGAATAGCATTTTGCTGAGAACATCTTTTTCCCTTATTCCTTATGTTCTTTCCCATATTAACCAAAGTACTCCATGAAACCAGGAACAATCCTAGGTTGTTTAGACCTATCAAAGGACCCTACACTCTAATACCAATTGTTGGAGTTAAAATGACACTGAGCGGGGGAGGGGTGAATTAGTGTCTTAACAGATTTGACCAATTTTCAAAAATTCATAAACATAGCTCAGATTTGATCTCAATATTACTCTGATTAATGCATTCATGAGTTGAATGTAATCATTCATAAACAGAATTGAGAAAAGTAATAATCCCAACAGTGAACTGAAACAACACCAACACTGTAAAACAGTGAGCACACAGAAGAACAAAGAGACACAAGATTTTGCCGAGTGGAAAACCCTTATGGGGTAGAAAAACCACTCCTAAACTACCTTACTGGCTTAATCTTCAAAAACCACTGTTAACAATGCCTTATAGGCTAATTTCTGAGTACACACTCAAGGAGCACCAACCCCTCATTTTGAAACACCAATTTCAAGGAGCACCAACCCCTCATTCAGAGATATCTATCTCAAGGAGCACCAACCCCTCAAATTATATTTCTGAACAATAATAATATCAGAGGATCTCTCTATTTTCTAGTAAGCTCAAGAAATTCAACACTCTTATCTACCTAATACCCTAAGAATCCAACTCTTTGAATCCTTAAAATATTAAATAGAAAAGAATTACAACTTTGTTATGCATCATGTTTTCCAGAATTTTTTATTACAGAGTTTCTCAATACATCTCTTGATACAGCCAAAATAACTGTCTTAGAATTACTGGCTAGCAGCTTTTCAGTATTCACAACACTGTGTTTTATACATCTTTTCCAATGTGTAGTCTTCAAAGAGATTCGAGGTCAAAGGAGAGCTGAAACCTCCATTCTATTTTCAAGAAAAAGGATGCCAGAAAAGTAACTATCTTCAGGAGTAATGGTTGTGCAGCCAAACTAAAAAGATTTAGACTGAAGTTAACAAAGATTTTTACAATATAATTCTTCATCTTGTACCCAGCAAGATTATTAGTCAAAGTGAAATTAATTTTCCAATACAAGAGCCGTTTCACCTAGCTAAGAGTCATCCTCAACAAATCTGAAACGTGTGAGATCATTTCACTACTTAAAAAGCATGAATGCCCACCATAGTAAATCATATCCTCTAATGCATGAATAACAATACTCTGACAGGACATCATTTGCCACATTAGTAACCGAAATGCAGAGAGTAGTTCTAAAAATGGTGAATATAAACTAGTATGTGCAGCATGAAACACATAAATACCAAATATTCGATGCCAACAAATGATGTCGGCCTACAACTATATTTAGAAATTCCCATGTTGGCCATAGTGTCTAAGACTTCATTAACCATTCGTTGAGACAACCAGATAGTCCTACCGAAGGCAATTAAATCACCAGTCATTCCCCTTAGATATCACATTCACCATGACCCATCAGAGTCGAGGAGAATACATAATGAATACATTATGTCACGCTGAGAGCTCATATGTTATGTTCTTTCCAATTGTTGAGACATAAGAAAGTTTCTCACCAAGATCCCCTTTTCGTTTCATTCACTGTCATTGTAACCTTTTGATATCGGAAAGACCCTATGCAGATCACACTGTGTTTCACCAAAAGTCTCCTTTTACCCCTTGTAAGTCTCTATAACATAATGGTTCTCTCGCCAATGCATCCTTCTGTCTTATGAGGGTCGCTATAACATACCAACATCGGGGAGACCTCTCATAGAATGCTTGAGTCATACCGAAAGTCATGAACCATCTTGTGTGTCGCTAAGAAAAATCAATCTTTGTGTCGACAAAGTCAATTTGTGTTCCATTGGTGAGACCGGAGGTCACTCGCCGAGACCTCACACCGAAAACCCTAACTCTTACCGAGATGAATACCTTTATGTTGTTGGTTGATATAAGTAATCAAACTTTCCAAGACCTTTCTTCATTGCACATGAGTCATACCAAAATGTTCCTTTTGTTTTATGCATCGCCGAGACATATCAATGTCGGGGAGACCTCTTGAAGAGCACACTATGTCATACCGAAAATCTTTATCCACTCTGAGTCGCTGAGACAATACCAACCTCTCGCCGAAAGCCCCACATAAGACTTAGTCGACAAGACCCAACAAAGTCGTTGAGACATTACTCCGAATATCATTAACTCATACTGATATAACCTTTGTGCGCAAGTCAGTAAGACACCACAAAATCGCTATGACATTTCATCGAAGCCACAACCTTTGCTGATAAAACCTTTCGGTGCACGGTCGGTGAGACAATATGTCTTCGGTGAGACCACATACCGAATACAAAACTCCTGCCGATATGTTCCTTTTCCTTCGGTCGATGAGACAAAGTAAGTTCACCAAGATGTTACAATGAAGAAAAACCTCTTGTCGATGAGCACCCTTTGTTGCCGGTCGGGGAGACATGATGAGTTCGCTAAGACATTATATCGATCCCACAACTCTTGCTGATATGTTCTTTCTTGTGCCGGTCGGCAAGACACAAAGCGCTCGATGAAAACAACATGCCGATAGGGATCACCCTTTGTCGCCGAAACCATGGAGAAGTCCTGCCAAAAGCTGCCTGTATGTAAAATCAAATTGTCATGACATCAGAAATGTCTTGCCAATAGGCAACACAGACGTTTATCGAAAAAATGGATCAGGGAGACCTTGGTGTTCTCACGCTTATATGTTCTTTCTTGTCACCAAAACAATGTACAAATAAGATAACCTGAGACTGCACAAAGCTCAAACTGATCAATACCATAAGATATTAAAAATTTGAATGTAAGCTATCCACTAAATGCCAAGACAAGTAAACCATATAGACAAAACTATACCAAGATAAAGCATGAGAGACCAATTTGAAACTTTCAACAAGTAGAATCAACTGAAAGGGATTTTTTCATCAAGGACAAACCATATGATCACAACTAAGAACCAACAAACCCCCTTGCAAAATTTACCTTCACACTTACATTTAGTGCGAAGAAAATTCTTCCTTTGAGTTGGTTCCATCTCCTCATTCAGCAAGGCTCTTCTAGTAACAAGAACATCTCCTCTTTCTGCATCCTCAGAATAGGAAGACTCAACATCTTCATCTACATGTGCAACTCATGCATTACCCTTAGGTCTTCTATTTATTTTTCCTTGATGTTGAGGACACTCATAGGCTCTATGTCCTTCTATGCACTAGAAACAGGTTCCACAAAAGCCTCCTCTTCTCGGTCCTCGTCGAGATCTTCCTCTTCCTCTTTGGTCTCCATTATTTTGATCAAAAGGATGGTAGGTGTTACCTCCTTTCTAGTTCTAGCTGTTACTGGAACCTTCACCCTTATTTTTATATTCATTTTCACCTCCATACGACTATCCGCCATTCTTTCCTTCACAACCTCCACCACGTTGTTTTTTTCTCAAACCTCTTGTTCAACCGCTCTTCAACATTTAGATAAAACTAATAAGCATCCTCAATGGTGGTCATTCTTATGAGTTCCAATTCTTCTTGTATGCTTGGCTTCATCCCATTAATATAAAGAGCAACTTTCTCCTTATTCACCTCAAAATGTCCTTCCCAAATCAGGACCCCTTGTGAATTTATTTGTGTATTCTTTCACTATCCTTGTGCCTTGCCTTAAGTTTTGCATCTTCTTGAGCAATTGTAATTTGTAATCACCTGGAATAAATTGTTTCTTCAATTTTTACACCATTCTATCCCATCTAGAAATTTTATCTTTCCCTTGTCTTCCTCTTTCTAACTGGACCTCTTTCCACCATATACTGGTGTGGCTTTTCAATTTTGTCTTTGCAAACCTCACTCTGTGAGGATATTCAAACTCCTCAAACTCAAAAAATTCCTCCATGTCATTGTTCCAATCAATCAATTCTTCAAGATTCAAAATTCCACGAAAATTTGAAACCTCCATTTTAGGTTTCTTCCCAATGCTTGAGATCACTTGCAACAATCTTCTTTCTCTAGGATCCATTGGATCTTTCTCTTCCTCTTCCATTTCCTCTTTTGTTTCATCTTCACTGTCATCTATATCTCATTGCACATCTCTTCATTGAACCTCTTACTACAAGGTTTCTAATTGTCTTGTAAGGGATCTGATTTCATCTCTGGGTGGATCTCTTCCTCCACCACCTCAGCCTCTACCTTTGCCAGGCTGGGAAAGTCTTGGAGGCATCTTGAACTCAACCCACTCTCACAGATCCTATTGCAACTGCCTCATGTTCAACACTCTGTTACATGCTTAGGAACTCATGTTCTGATACCACTTGATGAGGGTAAAGCCTCTCAAAATGACACAAATCACAACAATAGATACCAACATAGAAGATACGAGAAAAAAAAATTAACCCACTTTTAATTATTTTCAGATAATGAAATTACAGATTCAAAACTTACATGCTATAGCCTCATGGGCTTGATTCATTACAACAGAATTAACTCTAAAAACAAAATATATTATTCGGAACCCAAAATCTGCACTATTGGAGCCACCTTCTACAACCCCCACTTAACCCCTTTTATTTTACCCAATAACCACCCTAGAATGTTCTAGAAAGATCAACTTTCCCTTTTGTTTTGGCAGAAAAAGTCTTGCCATTTGACTTTTGGCCTAGAAAGAAATTTTAATGAAATTCACTTTTTAGAGAGTCAACTTTGCAAGGCCATAACTTTTGATCTAGGTGTCTGATTTGCTATTATTACATATCGTTGGAAAGCTCTCGATGAGCTCTGCAACACATGAACCCACCATAGGCCAGTTTGACAACCTTTCAACCAATTTGGAGGCCTCTAAAGTCTTCATATCTAAATTTGAAGTTGTATTGGAGAAATTTCCTAGGACATAAACTTTAATTTCTCCCAAATCGTGTAGGTTATTGAGGTGATTCTTTTGCGACCAATTTTTTTTTCAGTTCTACTCCTTGGGGTAAATTTTCACGTCCATATGAGCCTATTTAGGCCTACTTACTAAAAATATTAAGTCCTAATTTTTGCTATTTTTGACACCTGACTGTCTTACACCCTTTAAGTGCCATCATGGGACTCAAAACAACTAAATAAAATAAAGAAAACATTTTTTTTGGGTGATGCAAGATTTCCCTGCACTATTGGATGCTCCTGCATCAATACAACTTCAGGTGCCATAGAGGCCACCACTAGGTCCACCACCAAACATGCCACAAAAACATGTAGCAATAGTTGTACCCAGGGCTCTGAATCAATAGTTATATGCAGCTATTTAGGAGAGAGATCAGAGAATTTTTGAGCAGGATTAGGCCCATTAGGAGAGAGATACATACATACATGAGAGAGATAACACTTGACATGAGTGAGATACCCTGAGATAGGAGTGGGACTAGGCCTGGGACAAGAGGGATCGAGAGAGTACATAGAGGTATCAGGTATAAGTGATTGTGCACAGATAGTAGCTTGAGGCTTCCTCCCTAGTGTAGGGTCAGATGGTTTCAACTTCACTTTATGGGCAGGGCATGGATGAGGCATCCTATTACATGACTGTGTACTATATGCAAGTTCCTCCACACTCATGATAACCTAATTTTTCACAAAAGGATTGCTTTTGATCCAAGCAGATCAGTGGGTGGTAAATTAGTGGGAGGAGGAGCGAGTCCATCGAGTGGACATCGGCCACCGTCGAGAGAGCCTGATAGTGAGGACTAGGGGAGTAGAGGATAGCCCCATGTACAAATGTTTACATTTTCGATGTAGACCTGATTTACATGATGTATATTCATTCATCAGCTCTTTTCTTTTGATAGCCTCATATATATATTTGATGTATCTCACACACTTTGATATGTATCATAACATTCATTTTTTGGATATATATGAGATGATCGATGATGCGGAATTTATACTACATATGATGTCTTATTTCATGCTTATGATCTTATACAATGTGTGTATTCTTATGGATATGTTATGAATGTGTTATGTATGATGTAGATGTTTATGAGATGTTATGACATACTTACATGATGGATGATGGTTATGTCCTTTATTATTCATATGTTGTGTTGTGATGTTATGTGAATATGATTCATGTATGTAATACAATGGTATGGATGATTTCTTTTTTATCTTTTCTCATGATATGCGATGATTATGTAGGATGTATGCTAATGATTTTTGAATGCAAGATGGATGCATTTATATTATTTTGTTGTATGCCATGATACTAGGATGGAAATGTTAGCATGGATAGAAGTAGAAGAAGGAGATGGATATTGATTAGCATTTATTATTGGGATTGATTCAATATTCCAAAAAAACTATGATTATTCAATATTTTATTGGTTATGTGATGAGATAGGATAGATGATATTTCTTTTTCTCTTCAAATTAGGCTTAATTTCATCATAGCAATCCTTATTTTTGATATAGAAAATAGACATGATGCACCAAGGTATTAAAAACTACAATGATGTATCTAATGCATGGAATTTTACTCTACAAATAGATAGGAGTATCCTTGTTTATACATGACACACAAAAACCTTGTTTGATCATGTGAAATGATGATGCCATCAAATTAAGGAGACTAATACACAAAAGGTATGAAGAACCTGATATGTCCTAGCCATTTTTTTACTTGATAATATCCTCATATATGCAAGGAAAGTATTTTCAAGGGTTGTATTACAAGAATATCCAACAAGCACAACAAACAAAAGAAATGATCAATGCCCCATTCCTTTCTCTCTAAATTATTTTGTAGACATCATCAAGAGATCATCAGAATGGACCAATAAGATAAATCATAAGAAAAGAATGAACAAACAACCTATGTTATTCATATCTCTTTCCAATGGATGTGTTTAGGGTGATTTCCAATGATGATGCCCATTGTAGGAAAGATATTCATAGGAAATGTTATTGAATATTGATTAATTCTAACTGTTTGATAGGATATTGATATAAATATTGACTGACATGTTTAACCATGATCAAGACTTGAGATTTTTATGTTTAACAATTTTGTGTTTCACTGATTGTTATACCTGTTTCCATTTGTGTTTCCAAAGATTGATGGTAATGATCAATTTATCATGAGTGAAATTTTATTGCGAGTGAAAGTGAGATGTGACATGTGATTTTTCTTTTGGAATATTTTAATGTTTTTGACCTTTTGAAATGTTTTGATGCTATTTTTGGTATTTTGAGGTTATTTGAATGTTTTGAGCTTTATGAAGATATTTGAGGTTAGTTTAGGTTTTTCAAAGTTTTCCAAGTTAGACCAAGAGAATATGACCTAAGGGTGGGGAAAGACCTATGCCTCAAGGGTTCATCAGAGATGACCTTGGATACGTACATGTGTAGAGGCAACATAGTTCAACTAACTCTTGACAAGTGATAGTTTATTATAAGGTATGGACATTGATGGGATCCTAGAAGACTATCCTAGACCTCAGGGGCTCATTGATGATGGCCCTGCCTACGTACAAACACAAACGCAATGTAGTTTGACTGCATCTTGACAAGTGAAAATGTATTATGAGGTATGGATATTGATGGAATCCTAGAGGATTGTCCTAGGCCTTGGGGGTTCATTGATGATGGCCTTGCCTATGTACACATGTAGAGGAAACGTAGTTTGACTATTTTGTTTTTTATTTTGATGTTTTTGACCTTTTTATGGAGTTTTGAATTGATTTGGATGTTTTTGGATTTGCCATGATTTGGATGATTTTGAATTTTGAGATGTTTTGGGTTTTTTTGGATTTTTTGAGATAATTTAAATATTTTTTGTTTTTTAAGAATATTTAAATATTTTTTAGTTTTTGAGAATAACCTTAAGGGAATATACAAGAACCCGACCCGACATAGGTATAGGAATATTCCCTTAGTGTGATGCAATAGACTACCTCGATATAGGCAGAACAAACTAACCTTAGGAGAATTCCCAGTAGTACTAATCGGGATAGATACTCATTGAATACCAAGCTATAATACAGATCCACAACTTTGATCTTCAATATATATCCTTCGCATGCTTTGCAATTAAAAATTTAGTTAGCCTCAAATAGGAATATAATGAAACTTGTAACATGTCAACCTACATCTTCATTAGCAATGTAAAAAATGATAAGATATAAATTAGAATGCTTCAAGGTGATTTGACGTGACTCATAAAATATCTACAAACACTCCTTGAATAGTACTCAATCATAAATTTGTGGTACACAACACTAATATACCTTAGTCTCAGCAACATCACAACATCTCAAATTGACTTGAAAACAATTGTGCAGTATTGGAAACAAGAAAGATCTGCATGCACTTCAAAACTAAGATACTCTAAGACATGTATAATTTCCACACAAAATCATACACCTAATCTATATAATATCCTACTGGCACCAACACCCAAACATATGTTTTGTGGAACAATTAGACATCTAGAACTCTTTGTAGCACAATGTTAATTGAAAACTAAACTTATGGACCACCAAATCACTCAATACTACAATATAGCATACCTTGGAGATCACTGAACATGTAATAAAAAAGACACTGACAAATATTCACTTCTGGAGGAATGTCAAGCATTCCAACAAGCCTTTATCATCACTTTACACTACCAGAGCATAGATTAGAACTCTGGCACTTATAAATTTCATTATAGAAGGTGTAATAACTAAAATATTGGATATAACACCTTCACATCCCTTTCAACTTATATTCTAAACCAAAAGACTAAATATATCTCTGCCTTAGGATACAGATTGTGAATGGCTTAGCAAAAAATTTGTAACTTATCTCCAAGTGTGGTACACAAAACTCATAAAATATAAATGTAGGCATACTGGAAGCACACTAGAACATGTGTACCCACCTCTATATCACACTTAATTGTCAATATGATCACCATTCTTCCATGTACTATAATTCTAACTTGCACCAACTGATATCACAATATATCAACTATCTCTAGAGTATATGCAATCTTTAGTACACACATTTTGACATCAATGAAAACCAATATTATCAATATGCAACAATCTCATCCTCTTGAGAGAGGTGGTTAATATAGAAAATAAATTAGTTATTCATTGTGGAATCACATCTTATTATACAAGCATATTGCATAGGCCCATAAATTTTTAGTCACTTGAAGTAGAAAAATTAAGCTTATAATATTTCTAGGTATTTTATCTTTTTCACCTTTAGGAAAGAGGGTATTGTTGTGTTATTACTTTAGGTGAAAATATTTTTGAGAAAGTTGCATTCCCTGGTTCAATAAGTATTTTCATTTGAAAAGGAAAATTAGTAATTCCATGTGTGGGATAGATTCTTTATATCATGTGGTCTTAGGATCCTATCATTAGAAGGAGGTTGTGAAAAAACATTTCTAAGGAAAATGAGTTGTCACTAAAGGAATTTTTGAAAATAAATTGTCATTATAGTTTCCCTTGCACAAGTTCAAATGTTATAATGCATAGCTCACAACAACAACCCCTATCATATTCTCATAGGATATTTTTTTGTTCAAAGATACAAACCATTTCATTTTAGTGATATTCATGGTTATCCAAATCATGTCCCTGATGAACTTAGAGAGAATTTTACAAGGTACAGTGGGAAGATTTCTAAATCATAAAATAAGCACTCAAAAGATCTAGGAGATTATGAAATTGAGGCTAAGGATGCTATCATGAAACTTTTTGTTTAGTATTTGAGGGAAGATGCCAGAGATTGGTTTTCATACTTTTCATCCTATTCCATTTCATCTTGGTTAGAATTCATATTAACATTTATTAAGTATTTTGGTTGAAGAGTTAATATAATTTCAATAATCTACAAACTCATGGACATTCAAAAAGAGGTGGAGGAATTAGTTCCAGCCTTTAATATGAGATTTATAAAGACAATCAAAGATATTCTAGAAAACATAATACCAAATGATGCAATGTGTCTAGTTGTTTACCTTGGTGCACTTGATAGAAAAATAATTTGTTTATTGAGAAGGAGCCTACAACACTTCATCAATATTATGCAATCGCCATGGATATTGAAAATAATTTAAAATATTCAATACCAAAAGGGTACATGTTTGAAAGTGTTAGTTTCCATAAAAATGTAGAGGAGATGTAAATTGGAAGATAAGAGTTATTTTCAAAATAAATATGCCATTGTTGATCCTATGTTCTTTTTCCAAACAATGTTTGTTATGAAGAAACATGAAGGAGAATCATCTTATGATTTTTATGCAAGATTTATAAAAACTTGGTTAGCAATCCCTAAAAATTTTAAACCTTAGGATTCTTTATGTATTGATTTATTTTGTGAAATTTATGAGTAAGGTATGAGTACTCTGTCGAAATGGCTGAAACCTCATAATCTTGACCAAATATTTGATTGGATTGGGATTGTTGAAAGAACTAGAGGTGATTATGTAATAAGTTTCATGTCTTAGAATACAAATAGTAGTCATCCTATTGTTAGGTGTAAGAAAATTCATGGCATAATGCATGAGGATGAAGATATTTTGGTAGAAAATGAAGGTACATTTTTTAATGATAGCAATGAGGTTTGTGATCAAATCATGGATGAAAGGTTTACTTCAATGAAAGTTTCATTTATGATAGTCCAAATGCAATACATGATGAAATAAAAGAAATACATGAAAGTTTATCTTGTAATAGCTCTATTACTGATGAATTAAAAGAATGCACATATATCAGGTATGATGGATCAGATTGTGAATTGAATGATTATGTTGATAATGATGGTGCTACTGATATTCTATTGCAACTTAGCCATGATGCTAGTGAAAATTTAAGTATATACTTTGAAGGTTTTGAGCATGGTAAGATATCTAGTAATGAAAATGGCGAGGAAAGTATATATTCAGACTTTGATAAATTTTTTTGGTATGATTCAAGTCTTCATCCAAGGAAATCAGAAGATAAGTGTTTAAGCATTAAATATATGAAGCCTAAGCATAGTGTTAGTAGTGAATTTTTTTTTGATGGTGATGAATATGATGTAAATGAAAATTAATGTCCCTGGTACTCATGATTGTTTATTTGAAATAGAGATGGAAATATTTTTTTTACATGAAGAGGATGACGATGTGCATAACACTGGGAAATGTGTTGATGATCTAAAAAATTCAGATCTATATGTGAATCCATTAGGTGATGAAATTAGTAGTGAGACTGAATATGATTATTTCTTTGAATAAATGGAAATATTTTCTTTCAATAAGGAGTACATTGGTGTGAAAGAGAATGAAGGTGCTTGTTCAATTGTTAATGAACAACTTTTAGGTTATAGTGAATCTTTGGCATATAGGTCAACATTCCTATCAACTGATAGTGCACATGAAGTTATTAGTGCACATGAATTTCTTTCTAGTGACTACTAATTTTGAAAGCATTAGCATTCAAAATCACTCATATTTTCATATTGATACAATAGAGGATTGTATTGATTGTGATATCCATGGTAAGGGTGACTATGTCATGAAATCCTTTATGAATGTTTTAACAATGGGCTATATTCTAAATCATTGAAGCCTTCATTTGAAGCATTCTAGATGGATTTTAGTGGTGTAGTTATTGAGGATGTTGTTTTAAGTATTCATAATGAGGGATATGGGCATGTTTCTAAAAGTGAGTTCCTTTAGCTTGTCGGTCATGGAAAATGTGAGTATGAAAAGTTCTTAATTGGTTATGATTACTTGTATGAGCATGATTTGAAAGAATTTACCTTAGTTTTGAAGGGTTCATATGAAATTAAATGTTATTGTTCAGCAAAGAAATTGGAAGTAGTACATGTATATAAACATTTATTTTTTTCATTAAGGATGATTTCTTGCTAAACATGGGACAAACTCCAGATGATGGTTTAGTATTCTCTTATTTATTTTATTTGGAGTTAGTATGTTAATTTGATAACTCATAGTATAGGTTATCAGATATTGTTGGCATATGGCTTCTATTGTTGTCATTGATGGCAACTGAAGACATTATTTTGGTCCACAGAATATGATTTGCTCATACCAGTAGGAAAAGTGGAGAACAGTGTTCTACCAGCATAAAGTAGAAAGAACAGGGTATTCGGTCAGTTAGTTGATATGTATGCTTCACCGGATCATTAGTTTGAGTTGTGGATCCTCGGGATAGATTGTTGAGCATATATGTTATCTTACTGTTAAGTTTTATGATTTTTCATTAACCAGTGTACGAGTTTGGAGATCTAGTAGGATGTTTTTCTGTTTATTTTCTCTTTATGGCTGACCTAGTGAATGTCGCATGTCATGGATGTATAAGAAGTATTTTTTTAATTGTTTCTTGTGTTGGCTATTTTTTTTTGGACGTATCTATAGTCTAGCCGACATGTGTGGGTGCGCATTAAATATTTCTCATGATTTGAGCCGACATGTGGAGAATATTTTGAATTTTATTTGAAGCCGACATATAGCAATTGAATTCTTGCTTGTGGATATATATGTGAGTTCAGAAAATTCATTTTGGTGTGTGTGTGTGTGGGTGAATAGAGCAGAACAAATGCATGTGTGAATATTAGAAGGGAATTTGAATGAATTTTTCTTGTGCAAAAGAGGATTTTGTGAAGCGAATTAAGGCAGAGTAGAGCTAAGTACAAAGTCTGACAGAAGCTTCAGAATTTGATTCATGTGCTTCATCGAAACTAAAACCAAACATTTATAGATGCTATCTTCTCAGTTCAACAATTTGTTGTAATCATAAACATTTTGTAAGGCAGTGAGCCTTCCTTATTTTGAGCAATGAGCTCTAGGAAATGTGCCTGAATGCATGTGCATTCTCTTTTCTTCATACTTTTAACAGAGTATATAAATTGTGGATTAATCTCCCCTGTGGTTTTTCCCCTAATAGGATTCCACATAAAAATCTTGGTGTTATGGTGTTCTGATTGTTTCCTTCATGTGCTTGCATCTTTACTTCCATTTAAATGTTGTAGATGGTTTATAATCTGAATTGAAGTTTAGAATATTGTTGAACACTGATTCACCCCCCCTCTAAGTGTTCCTTGAGTCCAAAAACTAGTATCAAAGTGGGTTCCTCTATAGGAAGTATAACAGCTTGAGGTGGATCTTGGATTGCAATGGACTCTGGTGATCTTTAACAACAACTCATGGTGGCACTTGATGATCTTGATTAGTCTAAAGAATAATTCATGAAATTAAAAGAAAATCTTGTGGATGCCAAAAAATTCATTGAATTGTTAAAGGATAAAATCAATGAGTCAAAAGAAAAGAGGAAGGAACTTTGTGATCAGCTGAAGCAAAAAGAAAACAAAAGCTTTGAAGATGTTCACTTGAATTAGACCCTAAAAGAGATAACTGAAGAATGTGAAAAACTTGCTAGGAAAAATGCTACTCTAAAGCTTTAGATGGAATCTATGGTGATGAAGTTAACTAAGGAGATTGAAGAAATAAAGAAGAATGAGGAAAATTTGAACCAGTCTTTAAGAGAAAAATATAAAGAATGAAAAAAAGTTAATAGTGGATTCATTCAGCTGGAAATTAAACTACAACAATCTAGAAATAATGAACAAGAGCTTGAAAGATAGATAGTTATTCTCAGAGATGACCTCACTACTGCAAATGAGTACAAGGAGAAGTTCATGATTAGTTTTTCTAAGCTTGATGAGCTAACTAAAGGAAAAAAGGAAGCAAATGATAAGCGAGGTCTTGGCTATGAGAAAGGTGAAAGCTCTAGATCTAAACATAAAGATTCCAGAAAGAAAATTTAGACGAACAAAGGAAAAAGATATCCGGTAAGACAATCCAATGCTTAGAATTTCAATAGTTATTGCTTTGCTTGTAATAAATTTGGTCATATGGCTTCTTAGTGTAAAATTAAAATAAATTCAAATAGTCCATCATTTCCCAGTCAGTGTTTTAGTTGCAATAAGTTTGGTCATAAGTCAATTGAGTGCAAAAGTATGGTTGTCAATGTAAGGAATGCTAAATGTTATACCTGTGGAAGTTTGGGAATGTTGCTAATCAGTGCAGGTCAAAGGGGAATCAATGGAATGAATCGTCTAGACAAAGAAATCCGGTATGTTACATTTGCAACAGATTTGGTCACATTGCAAGATTGTGTAGGAATAGAAACATGGATATAAGAGGTCTAGTATACAAAGGAAGAATTTCACAGAAAGATGATAAAGGAAAAGGGAAAGTGATAGTGGAAGAAATAAGAGATCAGATGAAGAAAACATGGTTGAAGAAGAGTGAATCTGATGAAGGAAATAAGCCTGCACCGGAAGTAGCCTTTGGTAATTCCTCTGGAAATTGATCTCGGGTCATTGTCCTAGGGGGAGTTTTTTTTAAGAAAAATACTTTGTCCCCCTATTAGTAGTTGGCACCGAAATGCAAGGAATTTTTAGTAGTTGTGCTATCAGTCTACAAATATGTTTATGATCACTTATGCAAAAAATTGAGATCTGTAAGGTCTACAGATGGATTCTTCTCTTGCTAATAGAGTAACCAAAACTCCTAGGGAAAAAAATTTAATCCAGAAAAAAGGTTAGGTGTGCAAAGCTATAAAAAGGTATTTGGAACACTCATTTGTCACCTTGCACTGAAGAAAGAATAGGAGAGATTTTACAGTAGAATTTTGAAGGAGTCAAGTAAATTTGGCGGTGAATTCATCAGGTATTTCTGATTGCTTGTTGAATTTCTAATTTTGTGCTTGGTAGAAAAACCTATTTGGTACAAAAAGAAAAATGAAACAAATCAAAGGAATTGTGAATCTAGATGAATATAGCAGTAGAAAGATTAGGGATGTGAGAAATTTGTTGCCGGCCGATGAATTGAAGTGGCTTAAAGGTGTGAAACATAGAAGTTTGGACATTTTTAATGAGTTTCCTTATTTTGACAATGCAGAAGTTGTTAGGTTTATCCTAAACAGATTGAATGAGGACATTCTAACCTTGGATAAACCCTATATTATTTTGAAGTATGTGATTAGAAATCTAACTAGTCTATGCAATGATGGGGATATTCCAAAGAAGAAGTTGATTAGGAACAAGGAATTCATAACCCTAACCAGAGTAACAAGAGATCAAAGCATGTTGGTAATTTCAACAATCAAAGATTCGATAACAAGGTACATTGCACATGGGATTTCATACAAAAATTTCTTCAAAAATAGGGATGGTGCAACCTCGGCAGGCACAGTTTACATATCTCATAAAATGATAATGGAGGATCAATACTTTGACCTGTGCATTTTGCTAAAAGATCAATTGATGGAGAATGTGCAATTAACAAAGGATGCAAATTACCCCTTCAGGTTTGGTACTTTGATCATATGTATCATGATGTATTTTATGAATTGTCTGCCTCAAATCAATAATGTGGTATGGAGGGAAAATGAACTGATTTGTAAGAAATTTTTTGAACATTTCAATACTCTAGAAAATTGTGAGCAAGTTTATACAAATTTCTTTAGAGAGTTGCTTGGAAATTTTGGAGAAACTAGAATTTCCTTTTCGGAAAAAGCACTTGAAGTTGGATCATCTTCCGGTAAAATAGAAAGGAAGCAAAAAAGAGCCCTAGAATTTGCTAATGAAACTCCTCCAACACACAAATCTCCTAAACTTGAAGGAAAAGGAAAAGAGCAAGTAATTTTGGATATACCAAATGAAGATTTTGATGAGTACACTCCAAGGGATGAACTGGAATCAGTTGAAGCAGATGTGATAATAGCAGAAGAAAACGAAGAAGGTGCTTTAGTCAAAATAAAGATACTAAAGATTGTTCAAGAAAAAGATGGGATGCAGAAGATTGTTGATATATGGTTAGACAGACCCTCATATGAGCAAGACCTGATTGAGAGCACTCTATGTAGTTACTTTGTGCATAATAACATTGAGTTGGAAAGTTTGCAGAATGTACTTCTTGAAGAGTTGAGTGAATGTATTAGGGAAACTATGGCCTCTAAGTCTCAAGATAAGAAAGAGGAAGAAATAATTTTACATTTGAAGGAGTAGTTTAGGCTATCCCTTACCAAATTAAAAAGGAAAATGAATGTGTTGAGGCAATGTATAAACTCAACAAATAACATCTACAATTATTGTCTTCGTTGGCCTCATGTAGTTGGGAAATACAAGGACAAGATGGAGTAGATTGAAATTGAGTTGAAAAAAATTGGTCAAGATTATAACATGTTTCAGGACCAGGAAGGTACAGTAAAGAAAAGGATTCATGAGTTGCAGACTAAGCGTGCAAAAACTCACTTTTCCAGAAATACTCTTGTGGACACTTTTTGGAAAGTGAAGGATTTAACTAAATGCATATTGGAGAAGCTAATTGAAGTGCTGAAGAAAGGAGAGAAATTAGAAGGAACAATCGTAATTCCAGAATCTCTCATCCAAATCATCAACTGGACATCAAAAAACAACAACTTGATCATAATCATTGGGATTGTAGTAGATGCTTGGAAGAAATTTCTTCTAGAAATGAAAGATAAGTATAAAATAATTTTCTAGCTTGTGCAGCAGTTGTAGTTCTTCAAATTTTCTAAATTAGCAAAGGGAGAGAGAGAGAGAGCAGTAAAAAAAATTTCATTGATGTCAAAGGGGGAGAGAGTGCAGTGAAAAATGCCTTGACATTCTAAGGGGGAGTAGTGTTTTGAAATAAAGTTGTGTTTTGAAATTTTGAGCTTTGGTAGCATAATCTCTTTGTTTCGACACTTAATCATTTTTCACTAAGTGTTGCCATCAATGCCAAAGGGGGAGATTGTTGGCATATGGCTTCTAGTGTTTTCATTGATGGCAACTGAAGTTATTATTTTGGTCCATAGATCAAGATTTTCTCATACCGGCAGGAAAAGTAGAGAACAATGTTCTACTGGCAGAAAGCAGAAAGAACAGGGTATCTAGTTAGTTAGTCGATCTGTATGCTTCACCGAATCATCAGTTTGAGTTGTGGATCCTTGGGATAGATTGTTGATCATATATGTTATCTTACTGTTAATTTTTATGATGTTTCATTAATCGGTGTATGGGCTTGGAGATCCGGAAGGATGTTTTTCTATTTATTTCCTCTTTATTGCCGACCTAGTGAATATTGCATGTCATAGATATATAAGGAGTAATTGTTTAATTATTTCTTGTGTTGGCTATTTTGTTTTGGTTCGTAGCTATAGTCTAGCCCATGTGTGTGGGTGCACATTAAAAATTTCTCATGATTTGAGCCAACATGTGGAGAATATTTTGAATTTTATTTGAAGACGACATATAGCAATTGAATTCTTATTGGCGGATATATATGCAAGTTTGGGCAATTTATTTTGGTGTGTGTGTGTGTGGGTGAATAGAGCAGAGCATATGCATGTGCAAATATCAAAAGGGAAGTTGAATGAATTTTTCTTGTGTTGAAGAGGATTTTGTGAAGCGAATTAAGGTAGAGCAGAGCCAAGTATAGAGTTTGACATAAGCTTTAGAACTTGATTCATGTGCTTCACTGGAACTGAAACTAGGAATTTGTAGATGTTATCTTCTCAGTTCAACAGTTTTTTGTAATCAAAAACATTTTGTAAGGTAGTAATCCTTCCTTATTTTGAGCAATGAGCTCTAGGCAGTGTACCTGAATGCATGTGCATTCCCTTTTCTTCATACTTTTAACAAAGTATATAAATTGTGGATTAATCTCCATCGTGGTTTTTCCCCTAATAGGGTTTCCATGTAAAAATATTTGTGTTATGGTGTTCTGATTGTTTCTTTCATGTGCTTGCATCTTTACTTCTGTTTAAATGTTGTTGATGGTTTATAATTTGAATTGAAGTTTAGAATATTGTTGAACACTAATTTTACCCCCCCTCTTAGTGTTCCTTGAGTCCAACAGAGATGTCTTATGAGGGCTTCAAATTTAATATGGAAGTAAAATATTGAGTCAAATTTTATGATACTAGTCACTTAGTGTGCTATGAAGTAGTTTATTTCTTAGATCATCATGACAGATATTGAATGATGGATGGTAGTGATTTTTTTTAATGTAGAGCATTGCAAACATGGGAATGGTATATTTGACACATGTTTGTGTGTCTATCACTTGATAATGCTTTTCAATTTATTCTCGATTACAAAGTGCAAATTGATATGAATACATTTGACAATGGAACAATTAGAGATATATTGGTATGCTTTGATGGTAGTGTCAGTAAACAAGTAGTTTGTGATAATTCTTCTAGATTAGGTAGGGGTCAACACTCAAAGAATAGGGTATTTGATAGAGGTAAATTTTGGTTCTTTATTTTTTGAGGCCTAGGGACACCAAATAAAGTTTAAAAGTAGGGGTTTCAATGTAGCACCGATGACCAATTATAGAGCCCAATAGACTAGGCACATGGTCTACACCCTAAAGATATTTGGAGTCTCACTATGCTTCATTTAATCTTACATCCCCAAATAAGAGCCACTATTAGCGCCTAGAAATTTCCTTAATTTCTAGTGCTTAGCTTTCCTACACAACCCTATTTTCAAGCCCTATGGCAACCAACTAGCCCTAAAATTCTAACATTAAAATCTCTCAATCTATGATTCCTCATGAAATTTCCTTTGGAATTTTTTTTATTTAACTCATCATGAGTGTGCAAACTTGATTTTGTGGCTCTTAGACAAGTTTTATGAAAACTTTTAATGTATTGTAATTTTGGAGTAGGTCCAAAGGGTCCCATGAAAAGTTTCAAATGGCTCAATTTTGGTAATTTCCCAAGTTTTATTTTATCCTCAAATTCCTATATCTCTACTTGTGTGGCCATCAAAAGAGCTTTCAGGCATAAATAAATAAAAAATAAGTGTCTTGTCAAAAGGCCCATTTTATAAGGAGGTATAAAAAATCTATTTGTTGTACAATTTTTGGAAATTGATGGATGATATAAATAATTGATTATTGCCCCTTACAATTTTTTATGGAATTCAAAGGTTGTTTGTGCCCATAGCATCAATTTTGTTGTTTATCCTACGAAGAAATTAAAGTCCCAAGTTCACTATATTTTTAAATGTGCAAATGTTTAAATATTTCTTATATCTCAAATGATATGGGGGGAGGGATATAAAAATTATTTTTAAATTCTTATATGAGTTTTGTAAAAATGAAAATTTCCATTTGAAGTGAATTCCCCAATTTTGTGGGGCAAAAAGAGGGCTTTTTGAAGGGGTGCACAAACTTATGGAATGCATATTTTGGTGCTTTATAAACTTTCTAGGAGCTCATATTATAGATAAATATGTTTTCCATCCATGTTTGGATGCTTGGGGGAGGTTTTGAAGCTTTTAAATTGATGAAATTTGTTGTTCCAACCTTCCAAAAAACATTTGTAATCTCTCTCATACCCCTGTAAAGTCTTGGATGTTGTTTGATGCCTTGAGAATGCCCCTACTTGGCTAGAAATTACCTGCACATTTGTAAATTTACCCAACATACATTTCTAAACCTTTGAGATTAGTTTTATTATTTTGAATAATCTTTGAGTGCCAGTAAGCTTGAAAATGACCCAAAAAATCTTATCACACCCCTACAACACTCCTCATTGGTGCTTAATTTGTTTTTACATCTCAGAAATATGAAAATGGTATGTATTATCCTACCAAAAGGACTCCAAGGTGATAATGAAATGAAATGTGTAGCTACAACATGTTTTTACATGAAAATGAAATGGTTTGCAGTGAGTTATTTGTGCAAGTCAAAGGTTGATGCGATGCATGAGAAATAGAGGTATTTGAATAATGGTATGAAATTTTCAACTTGTCAAAGTGAAATAAATAATTGTGGGAATGAGATATTTTCAAGAAAATTGAATAAATGAATGGATGTAGGCCAATTGTTTGACAAAATGTCAAAATTAGTTTGTACAGAAGATTGTGATATTTTGAGGAGTCTACTAGGTTAAAATACTTAGTAAAAGCATGTTTTTACTTGCTAATATGATGGGTATTTACCCAGATGTGATTTTTTTTCACTTAAAGGTGAAAATTTAGCAATAAATGTGTTTTTTAATGTAGGTGAAAAATTTACATGAAATTTTAATTAATGTGGAAAAAGGAAACTTCAGTTACAAGTAAAAGAGAAGATAAGAGGCACAATGAAGATTAGGATAAAGTGACATATTCTAGATGCCAAATCAAGGGATTCAAGTCTACCAAGTGCCTTTGAGAGATTAAATTTGAGTTTCTTCATTCTCTTTATATTATAATCTATCATTATTTTGTAAGGGTTATGAGGTTTTAGGATGCTATGATCCTTTGAGTTTTGGCCAAGGAAAAGGCTATGTACAAGAATTGTTAAATGCCAAAGGTGAAGGCCTATGTTAGATAGTCATTACATTGGTAGTGCCTCTAAATTTTGAAATTGTGGCTTATATGAATACATACTATTGATCCAATTATCTCCAACTATGAATGATGTAGATACATAAATTGTCACCCTTGAAAATTTCACACTAGATTTTTCTCCCTCTTAAGTAATTGGATGAGAGACCCACCTTTTATATATCGGGGATTATGTGATATATGACATGACTTGCATAGACGACTTTGATTTTTACTATTATGTTGTCATGGACTCTATTTTTGATATATGACATTACTTGCATAGACTTTGATTTTTACTATTATGTTATTATGGACTCTAGCTCTGATCTATGACATGACTTGCATAGATGACTTTGATTTTACTATCAAGTTATCATGGACTCTAGTTTTGATATATGACATGATTTGCATAAACAACTTTGATTTTTACTATTACGTTATCATGGACTCTAGTTTTGATATATGACATGATTTGCATAAACAACTTTGATTTTTACTATTGTGTTATCATGGACTCTAGTAGTTTGGTATATGCCATGACTTGCACAGATGGTGCAAGAGCACCTAGTTCAATGAATGCCTTCAAAAGGAAAAATTGCAAAAATTCAAGTTTCAAGTGTAAAAACATTGTAAAGGTCATGACGTGGTCATATTGAATGTATTTAAGTCCTTAAATAGGTATTTAGGAGGTTTATTAGGTAAATTGGCAAAAATGTTGCTAAAATGTGAAAGTTGTCAATAATGTAAAAAGTGCAAAAAAGTAAAAAAATCAGGAAGTTCAAGAGTCTTTTTGGGAAAAATGAAGAGACATGTCAAAGAAGGAAGTTGTAAAGTTAGTTAATTGTTTAGAAACATCTATATAAGCAATCTAGAGGCGAGCAAATAATCAGATTTTTGTAATCTTGAAGTTTTTCATCAATAAAAGTACCCTATTTTGTTAATTTGTACAGTTCTTCTATTATTTATTCACTTGTACAGTCTGTATTGCTGAATAGGGACTTAAATTTTATTGTCCTTGGTACATTAGAGATATAGTTTATTTTTAAGTCCATTTGGAAGTGATTTGATTAAGCAGAACATCTATTGTAAAACACTTTTTGTACAATTCAATTAGAAACCCTTAAAATAGGGGTTTTGAGAGTCTAACAGGTAAATGAAGGATACTCCACCGAATTATGCCATCTAGATTAGTGGAGTAGGTTTAAATAGGATATTTTAGGGTGTGTGAGTGTTGTTTTGTGCAAGGGAAACACGAATGCAGAAATGGAGTTACTGCTACAGGGAATTTAAAAAGTTTCCTTCATGAAAAGAATGGCTCCATGATGGAAAACGTTGTGAAAGCATGAAATCAAGTTGGGAGTGTGTTTGGATAGTTGGAGCAAACCTGTTCAAAAGTGATTGAAGCAATATTTAAGTGGCAAGAGGTTTGTAATTGGTAATTCTAATAAACCCTCATTCTTGTGTGTGAATAAAGCCTATTATTAAGGTTTATGTGGATTAGCAATAAAACAGGCTTATTAGTGCCTAAAAATGGTTAAAGCTTGAGTTTTGGAACATGAATTATGATTGTTTATATTTATTTAGTAGTTTGGTGTTGAAACGATGGTGGTTAATTTGGAAAACTAACCTAATTGGGTGCACTTTAATCGTGGAACAGACATGTTGTTGCTATTTTTTCTAAAGTAAGGATATCTATTGAAGAGATATGTTTAAATTGACATAGATGTGTTCTCAAAACAATATTTGATTCAAGGAATTTCAATATGCATTGCCCAATATACCCATTTTTTGTGTCTTGCGATGCTACAAGCAATTTTTGTGGTTGAAAGCAAAGAATGTGGAAATATGCTAAAATAGGGAAATGAGTGGTTGAAAGTATTTGTTTCTACATTGGTGATGTTGGTGAAGTTTCCTAGATGGTCTGGTAAAGGTTTAGAAGGTTGACTTACTGATTTTGGTAATATGAGCAAGATGAACCTATTGTGGAAAATGGTGACTTAACTGCTAAAAAGTGAAAATTTGTGTAACAATGGTATATGTAATTGATTTTTGAAATTGTGACTATTAAAGGGAAGACATTGAAGGTATATTGTTGGTTTGGAAAAGGTTCTAAAACTAGTTTTTTTTTCTTGGTGATCTAAACTATGTGAATTCATTGTACAAAGTGATGGTTTGAGAATGCATGTTGATCAGTTTAAATGTTTCAGAGGTTTCTCTCATGGTAAACGTTTTGTATCAGCAAATTTGGTGATGGTAACAATAATTAAGAGTCAAATAAAAGATTAGAAGTAAGGTTGAGTGAAGGTAGTCCTTTTTCCTTGTTTGGGTCATAGTTGGAAAGAGTTGTTATTTGGTGGATGTTGAGTGAAATGGTTGGTTCAGTTCCTCTAATCAGGTTTTTGTGTTAAGTTCAGACAATTTGATGTTGATGATGGTCTGGAATATTGTTTTGGTGAATTAGGATATTGACATGTTGTTTTGAAGTCTTGTAGTGATGTGGAAACTAGTGAAATTGATGAAGGAATATTTGGTGCTTGTTCAATTTGATCTTCTCCAATTGTGTTTGGGTCTGATGTAACCCTAGAAGTTTGATGTTTTTGTTAGATGTTCTTATATCAATTGGTATTAGAGCTGGTCGATTCTGACAAGCGGTTAAGGTGTTGTTGATAGTTGGTTTGCTGATGGTTTGTTTAGTTTGGTTGCAGGTGCTTGATCCATCTAAGCTACAAAGAGAAGTTGTGAGTTTGTGTGAGTTTGTGCAGGTCGAGAAGAGAACCTGGTTACTAAAATGAAAAGGTAGAAGAAAGTTGAGAGAAATTGGAAGCAAGGAGGAACTTGGTTGAGTTGTTGAGTTGTGTTGTGATGCAGTAAGAACCAGATGGATGCTTGATTGTGAAGCACTTGAGTTTGCAACCATGTTGAAGAGTACTCCATTGATAGGAGTAGTTGAGAAGATGAAAAGTGATTGGCTAGAGAAGGTCAAGGATGAATTGTGAGAGAGAGATGAAAGATTGCTTGGAAAAAAGAAAAGTGGAAGGACAGTCTTGTGTCCTTGGTTGAGAGAAAATAGTTGGAGGAAAAGCTATGAGTGGTAAAAGGACACTCTTGTGTCCTTTTGAGAGAGAAGATGATTGGGAACCTGATGGAAGAGAAAGAGAAAGGCAAAAGGAAAAGTGAGGACAAAGTTGAAGACAAAGATTGGAACCAAAACAGAGAAAGATTCATAAGAATTCCAAGACAATTTGAAGTTGTTTGGTAGGTGAATGAACAAGCTAGGTTTTAGCAATATGTTTCCAATTGACTTGGAAATTTTTGTTGGTTGGTTGTATGGTTCAAGAGCATCCAGTTCAATGAATTTCTTCAAAAGGAAAATTTGCAAAAATTCAAGTTTCAAGTGTAAAAACATTGTAAATGTCATGAAGTGGTCATATTGAATGCATTTAAGTCCTTAAATAGGTCTTTAGGAGGTTTAATATGTAAATTGGAAAAAATGTTGCTAAAATGTGAAAGTTGTCAATAATGTAAAAAGTGCAAAAAGAAAAAATATCAGGAAGTTCAAGAGTCTTTTTGGGAAAAATGAAGAGACAAGTCAAAGAAGGCAGTTGCAAAGTCAATTAATTGTTTGGAAACATCTATATAAGCAATGTGGAGGTGAGAAAATAATCAGATTTTTGTATTCTTGAATTTTCATCAATAAAAGTACCTTGTTTTGTTAATTTGTAGAGTTCTTTAGTTATTTATTCACTTGTACAGTCTGTATTGTTGCATAGGGACTTGAATTCTATTGTCCTTGGTATATTAGAGAGTTAGTATCTTTTCAATTCCATTTGGAAGTGATTCGATTAAGCATAACATTTATTGTAAAGCACTCTTTGTAATTCAGTTTGAAACCCTTAAAATAGGCGTTTTGAGAGTCTAATAGATAAATGAAGGCTACTCCACTAAATTAGGCTATGTAGATCAGTGGACTATATTTAAACAAATTTTTTTAGGGTGTGTGAGTGTTTTTTTGTGCAGGGAAAACAAGAATGAATAAATGCAGTTGTTGCTACATGGAAGTTGAAGAGTTTCCTTCACGAAAAGAATGGCTCCATGATGGAAAATGTTGTGAAAGCATGAAATCAAGTTGGGAGTGTGTTTGGATAGTTGGAGCAGACCTGTTCAAAAGCGATTGAAGCAATACTTAAGTGGCGGGAGGTTTCTAATGGGTAATTCTAATAAACCCTCATTCTTGTGTGTGAATAAAGCCTATTAATAAGGGTTTTGTGGATTAGTAGTAAAATGGGCTTATTAGTCCCTGAAAATGGTTAAATCTTGAGTTTTGGAACATGAATTATGACTGTTTACAGTTATTTAGTAGTCTGGTGTTGAAATGATGGTGGTTACTTTGGAAAACTGGCCTAATTGGGTGCACTTTAACCGTGGGACATTCATGTTGTTGATGTATTTTCTAAAGGATATCTCTTGAAGAGATATTTTTAAATTGACATACATGGGTTCTCAAAATAGTATTTGGTTCAATGAATTTCAATATGCATTGCTTGATATACCTTTTTTTGTTGTCTTGCCATGGTACAAGCAACTTTTGTGGTTGAAAGCAAAGAATGTGGAAATCTACTAAAATATGGAAATGAGTGGTTGAAAGTATTTGTTTCTACCTTGGCGATGTTGGTAAAGTTCCCTAGATGCTCTAGTAAAGGTTTAGAAGGTTGACTTACTAATTTTGGTAATATGAGCAAGATGAACCTGTTGTGGAAAATGGTGACTTGACTGCTAAAAAGTTCAAATTTGTGTAACAGTGGTATAGGTGATTGATTTTTCAAATTGTTATTGTTAAAGGGAAGGCATTGAAGGTATATTGTTGGTTTGGAAAAGGTTATAAAACTAGTTTGTTATCTTCGTGATCTAAACTATGTGAAGTCATGGTGCAAAGTGATGGTTTGAGAATGCATGTTTATTAATTTAAATGTTTCAAAGGTTTCTCTCATCGTAAATGTTTTGTATTAGAAAATTTGGTGGTCGTAACAGTAATTAAGAGTTAGGTAATGGATTAGAAGTAAGATTGAGTGAAGGTAGTCCTTTTGCCTTATTTGGGTCATAGTTGGAAAGAGTTTTTATTTGGTGGATGTTGAGTGAAATGATTGGTTCAGTTCCTCTAATCAATTTTTTGTGTTAAGTTCAAACAATTTGATGCTAATGATGGTCTAGAATATGGTTTTTGGTGAATTAGGATACTAACATGTTTGAAGTCTTGTAGTGATGTGGAAACTAGTGAAATTGATGAAGGAATATTTGGTGCTTGTTCAATTTGATCTTCTCCAATTGTGTTTGGGTTTGATGTACCCCTAGAAGTTTGATGTTTTTGGTAGATGTTCTTACATCAATTGGTATCAGATCTGGTTGATTGTGACAAGTGGTTAAGGTGTTGTTGATAGTTGGTTTACTGATAGTTTGTTGAGTTTTGTTATAGGTGCTTGATCCATCTAACCTATAGAGAGGAGTTGTGAGCTTGTGTGAGTTTGTGCAGGTTGAGAAGAGAACCTAGTTGCTGTAAGGAAAAGGAAAAATAAAGTTGAGAGAAGTTGGAAGCAAGGAGGAACTTTCTCGAGTTGTTGAGTTGTGTTGTGATGTTGTAAGAACCAGATGGATACCTAATTGTGAAGCAATTGAGATTGCAACCATGTTGAAGAGTACTCCACTAATGAGAGTAGTTGAGAAGATGAAAAGGAGATTGGTCAGAGAAGGTCAAGGATGAATTGTGAGAAAGAGATGAAAGAATGCTTGGAAAAAAGAAAAGTGGAAGGACAGTCATGTGTCCTTGGTTGAGAGAAAAGAGTTGGTGGAAAAGTTGTGAGTGGTAAAAGAACAATCCTATGTCCTTTTGAGAGAGAATTTGATTGAGAACCTGATGGCAGAAAAAGAGAAAGGAAAAAGGAAAAGTAAAGACAAAGTTGTAGAAAAAGATTGGAACCAAGACAAAGAAAGATTCAGAAGCATTTGAAGACAATTTGAATTTTTTTGGTAGGTGAATTAACAAGCAAGGTTGAAGCAATATGTTTCCAAGGGACTTGGAATTTTTTTGTTGGTTGGTTGTATGGTGCAAGAGTACCCAATTCAATGAATGCCTTCAAAAGGAAAAAATGTAAAAAATTCAAGTTTCAAGTGTAAAAACATTGTAAAGGTCATGAAGTGGTCATATTGAATGTGTTTAAGTCCTTAAATAGGTCTTTAGGAGGTTTATTATGTAAATTGGAAAAAATGTTGCTTAAATGTGAAAGTTGTCAATAATGTAAAAAGTGTAGAAAGCAAAAAAATCAAGAAGTTCAAGAGTCTTTTTGGGAAAAATGAAGAGACAGGTCGAAGAAGGAAGTTGTAAATCCAGTTAATTGTTTGGAAACATCTATAAAAGCAATGTGGAGGTGAGAGAATAATCATAGTTTTTTATTCTTGAAGTTTTTCATCAATAAAAGTACCCTATTTTGTTAATTTGCAGAGTTCTTCTATTATTTATTCACTTGTACATTCTGTAATATTGCATAGGGACTTGAATTTTCTTTTCCCTGGTATATTACAGAGTTAGTATCTTTTTAAGTCCATTTGGAAGTGATTTGATTAGCTATAACATCTATTGTAAAGCACTCTTTGTAATTCAATTAGAAACCCTTAAAATAGGGGTTTTGAGAGTATAATAGGTAAATGAAGGCTAATTCACTAAATTAGGCCATGTAGATTGGTGGAGTAGATTTAAATAGGATGTTTTAGGGTGTGAGTGTTAATTTGTGTAGGGGAAACAAGAATGAAGAAATGGAGTTGCTACTACAGGGAATTTGAAGAGTTTCCTTCATGAAAAGAATGGCTCCATGATGGAAAATGTTGTGAAAGCATGAAACCAAGTTGGGAGTGTGTTTGGATAGTTGGAGAAAACTTGTTCAAAAGTGATTGAAGCAGTATTTAAGTGGTAGGAGGTTTGTAATGGGTAATTCTAATAAACCCTCATTCTTGTGTGTGAATAAAGCCTATTATTAAAGGTTTTGTGTATTAGCAGTAAAATGGGCTTATTAGTCCCTGAAAATGGTTAAATATTGAGTTTTGGAACATGAGTTATGACTATTTATAGTCATTTAGTAGTTTGGTGTTGAAATGATGGTGGTTACTTTGTAAAACTGATCTAATTGGGTACATTAATTGTGGGACAGTGGTGTTGTTGATGTATTTTCTAAAGTAAGGATATATATTGAAGAGATATGTTTAAATTGACATAAATGGGTTTTCAAAACATTATTTGGCTCAAGGAATTTTAATATGCATTGCTTGATATACCCATTTTTGTTGTCTTGCCATGCTACAATTAATTTGTGTGGTTGAAAGTAAAGAATGTGGAAATCTACTAAAATAGGGAAATGAGAGGTTGAAAGTATTTGTTTCCACCTTGGTAACGTTGGTAAAGTTGCCTAGATGATCTGGAAAAGGTTTAGAAGGTTGACTTACTGATTTTGGTAATATGAGCAAGATAAACCTATTGTGGAAATGACGACTTGACTGCTAAATAGTAAAAATATGTGTAACAGTGGTATAGGTGATTGATTTTTGAGATTGTGACTGTTAAAGGGAAGACATTAAAGGTTTATTGTTGGTTTGGAAAAGGTTCTAAAACTAGCTTGTTGTCTTAGTGATCTAAATTGTTTGAAGTCATGGTGCAAAGTGATGGTTTGAGAATGCGTGGTGGTTTCAGAGGTTTCTCTCATCGTAAATGTTTTGTATCAGTAAATTTAGTGATGTAAATAGTAATTAAGAGTCAAATAAAGGATTAGAAGTAAGATTGAGTGAAGGTAGTCCTTTTTCCTTGTTTGGGTTATAGTTGGAAAGAGTTGTTATTTGGTAGATGTTGAGTGAAATGGTTGGTTCAGTTCCTCTAATCTAGTTTTTTTGTTAAGTTCAGACAATTTGATGTTGATGATGGTCTGGAATATTGTTTTGGTGAATTAGGATATTGACATGTTTTGAAGTCTTGTAGTGATGTGGAAACTAGTGAAATTGATGAAGGAATATTTGGTGATTGTTCAATTCAATCTTCTCCAATTGTGTTTGGGTCTAATGTACCTCTAGAAGTTTGATGTTTTTGGTAGATGTTCTTACATCAGTTGGTATCAAAGCTGGCTGATTTAGACAAGTGGTTAAGGTTTTTCTAATAGTTGGTTTGCTGATAGTTTGTTGAGTTTGGTTGCAGGTGCTTTATCCATCTAAGTTGCAAAGAGAGGTTGTGAGTTTGTGTGAGTTTGTGTAGGTTGAGAAGAGAACCTAGGTGCTGCCAATAAAAGGTAGAAGAAAGTTGAGAGAAGTTGGAAGTAAGGAGGAACTTGCTTGAGTTGTTGAGTTGTGTTGTGATGGAGAAAGAACCAGATGGATACCTGATTTCAAGCACTTGATTTTGTAGCCATGTTGAAGAGTACTCCACTGATGGGAGTAGTTTAGAAGATGAAAAGATGATTGGTCAGATAAGGTTAAGGATGAATTGTGAGAGAGAGAGAGATGAAAGATTACTTGGAAAAAAACAAAGTGGAAGGATAGTCATGTGTCCTTGGTTGAGAGAAAATATTTGATGGAAAAAGTTGTGAGCGGTAAAAGGACAATCCCATGTCCTTTTGAGAGAGAAGATGATTGAGAACCTGATGGTAGAAAAAGAAAGGAAAAAGGAAAGGTAAAGACAAAGTTGAAGACAAAGATTGGAACCAAGATAGAGAAAGATTCAAAAGCATTCCAAGACAATTTGAAGTTGTTTGGCAGGTGAATGAACAAGCAAGGTTGAAGCAATATGTTTCCAAGGGACATGGAAATTTTTTGTTGGTTGGTTGTATGGTGCAGGAGCACCCTATTCAATGAATTCCTTCAAAAGGAAAAAATTCAAAAATTCAAGTTTTAAGTGTAAAAATATTGTAAAGGTCATGAAGTGGTTATATTGAATGTATTTAAGTCCTTAAATAGGTCTTTAGGAGCTTTATTATGTAAATTGGAATAAATGTTGCTAAAATGTGAAAGTTGTCAAGAATGTAAAAAGTGCAAAAAGAAAAAAAAATAGGAAGTTCAAGAGTCTTTTTATGAAAAATGAAGAGAAAGGTTGAAGAAGGTAGTTGTAAAGTCAGTTAATTTTTTGGAAACATCTATATAAGCAATGTGGAGGTGAGAAAATAATAAAATCTTTGTATTCTTGAAATTTTTCATCAATAAAAGTACATTGTTTTGTTAATTTGTAGACTTCTTCTATTATTTATTCACTTGTAAGGTTTGTACTGTTGCATAGGGACTTGAATTTTATTGTCCTTAGTATATTAGAGATTTAGTATCTTTTTAATTCCATTTGGAAGTGATTTGATTCAGCAGAACATCTATTGTAAAGCACTCTTTGTAATTCAATTAGAAACCCTTAAAATAGGGGTTTTGAGAGTCTAATAGGTAAATGAAGGCTACTCCACTGAATTAGGCCATGTAGATTGGTGGAATAGATTTAAATAGGATGTTTTAGGGTGTGTGGTTGTTGTTTTGTGCAGGGGAAATGATGCAATACAGGGTGGTGAAACTCACTTTCCAACTCCAAATGATCAAATTCAACCAAGGAAATCTACCCTTGACACAAAACACTTAACTTTACCAAAACACCCAACAAGAGGCTTCTAGCCCTCAAAACAAAAAAAATGGGATTATATTTTAGAGAAGGTCATACCAAGGATAAAAAAACACCAATTCAGACTCTCAATAGATCCCAAGACATTTTCCAAAAATATCTCACCTAGTTTCTTTGTGCCATCATTAAGAAACATCAAACTGTCCTACAAAAAGGCTACTAGAATTAGCCTACTTTTCCAAACAAAGTACCTTTTAAACTTCTTATTTTTTTAAAAAAACACTTGAAAGAGTTGAATTGTTTGTCAAAACATCAGTTTCCATAATCAGATCACAATCTCAAGCCCACTAGACCACCATTCCAAGAAACCCTCAAATTTCTTACAAATACCTAGGGTTTTACTGAATCTCCACTATACCAGGCTTCCCAAACTTTAAAATTGTTTCCAACACACTGAAATAGGTCTGTACAAACATTTTATACCATTTCCAAGTCAAATCCATCCATGGTTCACAAAAACCCTACATATAACCATCATTTTCAAAGGAAATTTGCACTGCCCAGCCCTAGGGCATCCTTCCAAATCAAACAACTCACTTATTTTTGCTTCCTAAGAAATAAAAAAAACTATTCTACCTTTTTACAAGCCATTCCTCTGAGTAACAAGGTCAAATAGTAAGGGGAATGGCCATTTACAATATTAAATTACAAAATAGTGCTTCATTGGTTTTTACCAGTCAGATTCAGGAAATCAGTAAGAACTCTCACAAATCTTATTGATAGGCCTTCAAAATAAGTTCATAAGAGATTCAAAACATGTTAGTATAATACAAATAATCTCAAAGCACAAAAGAACTGTATGGGGTCGTATAGAAGAAAGAAAGTTTAGAAAATACAGAGAATGCACAGAAAATGTTGTTTTTTTCAGTTTGGAATTTCTTCAAGGAATCAAGTTACATCATGTTTGAGCCTTGGAGAGGATTCTTAAAGCTTTTACAACCAATTCTTCAACTTCCCCAATGATCTAACTAATTTTTAAAATTTTGACTCTTCATATTCTACAAAAATTACATTTTGACAACATTTTTGTCTTGACAACACTTTTAGCATTTTATGCAACTTTTGACATGTCACCCTAAATAAATCAAAATCCACCCAATTACATAAAGAATGGCCTTTTAGACCCTATTTATCATAGAAATACACAAAACACCATAATATAATCTATTGATCACCTATCAAACCATTAAAATATCAAACTTAAGGTGTAGGTGCTCCAGCACTAGGAAACAAGAATGCAGAAATGGAGTTGTTGCTACATGGAATTTGAAGAGTTTCCTTCATGAAAAGAATGGATCGATGATGGAAAACATTGTGAAATCATGAAATAAAGTTGGGAGTTTATTTGGATAGTTGGAGTAGACCTGTTCAAAAGTGATTGAAGTAGTCTTTAAGTGGTAGGAGGTTTGTAATGAGTAAATCTAATAAACCCTCATTCTTGTGTGTGAATAAAGCCTATTATTAAGGGTTTTGTTGATCAACAGTAAAATGGGCTTATTAGTCCATTTTAAGTCCCTAGAAATGGTTAAATCTTGAGTTTTGGAACATGAATTATGAATGTTTATAGTTATTTAGTAGTTTGGTGTTGAAATGATGGTGGTTACTTTGGAAAACTAACCTAATTGAGTGCACTTTAACCATGGGACAGTCATGTTGTTGATGTATTTTCTAAAGTAAGGATATTTGTTGAAGAGATATGTTTAAATTTACATAAATGGGTTCTCAAAACAATATTTTTTTCAAGGAATTTCAATATGCATTGCTTGATATACCCACTTTTGTTGTCTTGCGATGCTACAAGCAAATTTTGTGGTTGAAAGCAAAGAATGTGGAAATATGCTAAAATAGGGAAATGAGTGGTTGAAAGCATTTTTTTCTGCATTGGTGATGTTGGTAAAGTTTCCTAGATGGTCTAATAAAGGTTTAGAAGGTTGACTTACTGATTTTGGTAATATGAGCAAGATGAACCTATTGTGGAAAATGGTGACTTGGCTGCTAAAACATGCAAATCTGTGTAATAGTGGTATAGGTGATTGATTTTTGAGATTATCATTGTTAAAGGGAAAACATTGAAGGTATATTGTTTGTTTAGAAATGGTTATGAAACTAGTTTTTTGTCTTGGTGATCTAAACTATGTGAAGTCATGGTGCAAAGTGATGGTTTGAGAATGCATGTTGATCAATTTAAATGTTTCAGAGGTTTCTCTCATGGTAAATCTTTTGTATCAGAAAATTTGGTGATGGTAACAATAATTAAGAGTCAAATAAAGGAGTAGAAGTAAGATTGAGTGAAGGTAGTCATTTTTCCTTGTTTAGGTCATAGTTGGAAAGAGTTGTTATTTGGTGGATGTTGAGTGAAATGGTTGGTTCAGTTCCTCTAATCAGGTTTTTGTGTTAAGTGCAGACAATTTGATGTTGATGATGGTCTGGAATATGGTTTTGGTGAATTAGGATACTGACATGTTGTTTTGAAGTCTTGTAGTGATGTGGAAACTAGTGAAATTGATGAAGGAATATTTGGTGCTTGTTCAATTTGATCTTCTCCAATTATGTTTGGGTTTGATGTACTCCTAGAAGTTTGATGTTTTTGGTAGATGTTCTTACATCAATAGACAACTTTTATTTTACTATCATGTTATCATGGACTTTAGTTTTGATATATGACATGATTTGCAAAGATGACTTTGATTTGACTATTCTATTATCATGGACTCTAGTTTTAATATACTAATAATAGCTTAGATACAATACACTTTCACTTATATATTGAGCTTTATCGTCATGGGTTGTGGTGATATGTGATGAATGGGTTTAACTTGATGATTTTGTTAATTATTTACCTATGAGCATTTAATCACAAGATTTCACATAATCATGGTTTTTGGATGTAGAAGTAGTTATGAGTATGTTCATTTTATTAATAATTTTCCAATTATACTACAATTTTTTTAGTTCTTTATAGTGCACTTACGTAAATGCCATATTTCAACCTCATGTTTCGGTTTAATTATGATGATGGACTAACACTGCAATTGAGTGTATAGGATAGCATGACTAGTGGATTAGGGGAAAAGCCAAGGTGACTTAGGTCGTGATAATTGTGATATGGAAATTTTGTGTTATGTCAGTTGTAAACACAGAAAATATACATATTGATCCCATGCACCTAATTTTGATTACTAACATGAGTTCATCCTGAATCATCTCCTTTGCTAGTCATTTAATTCAAAAATCTCTATTTTAAATTCATCACATTTCATCTCTTAATTAAATAAATCAATTTTATCTGATTAATTCATCATCTCCTATTAATTAAATAAACCATTTTGTTTAATTAATCCTATAGTCCCTCTTTTAATTAAATAATTCATTTTATTTAATTAATCTCTAAAGTCATCTCATTTAAATTAAATAAATTTATCTTTATTTGATTTAAAACTAACACCATTCTCTTTAATTAAATAAATCAAGCTTTATTTAATTAAGTTTAAAATCATTATCCCTCTCATTTTGATTTATTTAAATCCTAAAATGTAAATCAAATTGTCAAATTAGCTAATCTTCATCAAAATTAATCAAATCCTAATTAATCCTAATCTTAATCACTCATATCCTATATATTTTGCAACTTGCAGAATAAATCAATTTATTGATTTATTAAATCTCTATTTCCCTCAAAAAGGCATCAAAGATGGAATATTCCTCAAATTCAAAAAGTCCCTCCAAAAGGATTTGTCCTCTCCAACAAGGAATTAAAAGCCTCTTACGTGTCCTTTTCCTTGAGCCAAGTGGCATTTAACTCTTCTTACATCCCCCCTAAACATGTCACTTCTTTGAATTCAAATTTCAAATGCATGCACATTGATCAAAATGTGCTCAACCTCCCTCCATTAGCATCTTGACAAGTGGCACAATGTCATTGGTCCATCTTTATATCCCACATTCATCATATTCTTCAATCCTCCATCCTTCTTTGTTATAAATAGAGGCATCCTCTATTGTATTTGATCATCCACAATCCATGTAAGATGACCATGCTCATTTGGATCCACAATCTTAGGAATTTTCATCCACAAGTTTATGCATTTGAATTATCTTCAAGTTCTTGAGAAATTTCATCCATCTTCATCCATTTTCATGATTTCATAGCTAGGTTATGGAGAAATTTCATCAAGGAGCATCAAATCTTCACCATTGATCATCAAGCTTGCAAGGAATTGGGAAAGGGCCATTTTCCACATCAAAATTGCACCAATTCCCCCATGGGATTGAGATTTTGTTTATTTTGAGCAAGATTAAATAGTTTTTATTCATGTTCTTCATTTATTTCTTGTTCTTGATATTTCAAATGAATCTTATGGGTAATGTGGTTTGTAGCTTGCATATTGGACTAATAATGTGTTTGTGTAGGTCTAGGATTCACCATTCACATTTTGACGCTAGAAGGAGGGCGAATCAAATGATTTCAACATGTTTTTTTGAGAAATTCCATGGTTTTCTTGACATTATGTGTGCCTATAGGAAACTGCACTGCTATCAGTCCAGCAGTGCCATACAACGATGCTAAAAAACTCCAAACTCTTCCGTTGTGTGTTCCCACCCAGAAATTCAAATTTATAAATTGCGATGCTTGACCATTTCTCCTATTGACAAGATTCCAAACTCCAAACTGCACTGCTGATTGAAATAGCACCACAATCGTGCTCTCTGGATTTCTACAGTTCGTCACTTGTCAGTCCTGTGGCACCATACATCGCCATTGACTTCTCTAAAAAGTGCTACAACTAGGGACTGTGCCACTGGGGTGTGGTAAAAAGTTAAATTTCAAGTTATTTTGACATGTTCCTTTTTTCTTTTGATCATTTTGAGCTATTTAACCTGTTTTATGTCTCTGTGTTCACTGGACTAATTAGTTTTTGTAGGTAGAAGCAAGGAAAGAGCAAGGATAAGTTGGAATTATAACATCATTTCTCTATTGTATCAAGTGTCTTTAGACACTTTTGGAACAATTATAATTCCAAGTCTAAGGATTTTTTTTCTTTAGGATCTTTAGGATTCACTAATTTCAATTTGGGTTTAAAAAGAACAAAGACAAAAGGATTAAAAAGAACTTTAGGAAAACTTACTAGATTTTGTTTAAGGTTAACAATTGAACAAACAACTTTCACTTTTCCTTTTAGTGCTTTAAAAAGAATCCAACTTTTTCCTTGAAGGCTTAAAATAAACATGTGCATCTATGTTTTGTAATCACTTACCCAAAATAATATCATCTAAAAGACGTATGCATTTTTCTCGTGCCTCATGATGATCTTGAGAATCAAAAGGATTTTTGTGATTTTAAGTTGTGTAAGTGATTTCCTCCACACTTCAATTTGGATTCTAAAATTGAACAAATCTTGTGAGTGTGAGTTAGGTATATCACGTGTGTTCTCTCTTTGTTTCTCAACAAAGATTTATCAAACTCTGGATGTACTTGCTTTCTTTTTTCTATCTTAGAGGGCCTGCCTTGTGGGAAAAAGTAATCACCCAAGGGAATGACCCAGCCAGGAACACGCTAAAGCTAAGCCACTTCCACCAAGGATATAAGTGTGGGTACTTGAGGAAAGTTCAAGTATCACAAGGATTGTTCTGACAAGAAGGGAAGCAATGGTCTCTTGCCATATGGATGATCCCCCATGAACGAAATTCCTATACTAGAACCTTTTGTTTAGAAGTCCAAATCCTTATCTATTTGTTGGTGCAAGAACGGTCATTCTGAAGTTGCCCCACATTTTTGTGGTTCTTGGTAAAGATGAGAAGTATGCAATGGGAGTTTCATGGGTACTAAAGCTTGGCTACCCATAGAAGTAAGTGTCGTGGAGGGGAGCCAGTGTGGTCAAGCTTTTAGTCATCTACCAAGAATAAGCGTAGATGGATTTATCCAAGTGGGGATTCAACAAATATTGCCTCTTCAATATCTGTAGGGTTGTGCATTTTCTTGGAATCAAAACACTTTGCTTGAATCTTAAACATTGGAAAACAAACATTCAAACGTGATCATCAAATTTCAAACCCTTTAGAGGAAGCAAATACCTTTTGACAAAATCCAAGTGTTGTTGCTTGCCCTAGGGATTCTATCCTTAGAGGCTTTTAAGCACTTGAATCTATATCTCAATTTTCTCTCACTACAGTCAACATTTGGGAACTATTGCCTTGATTTTCTCAATTTCCACATAATAGACTCTGTGGGATGAGAATAAATTAGGACATTAGACATTTAGTTTGAAAATCTAATCAAGAAGTGGATGTGGTAAAAAGCAAGTCATTAACCAAGACAAATCAATTGAACCCCACACATGTGCTTGTTTATCTTTTGTCTGACGGTCTTTTGAGAAAACATTGATTTTTTGGTTTGAAGTACTCTTAGGGAAAAGCATGTTTGTCAAAACCTTGGTCATGTAAACAAGTCCCTCTTAGGTTCATTTAGGATTAAAAAAACCAATCATTTCATCCATCTCAAACATCAATCAAATCCCATCTCACAAACAACTTTTGAACCATTGGAAAAATCCTTCATACTAGACTTTTGGAAAATCCTTTAAATAAAAATCATCTTGTTTGACTAAGTGTGTGTAGATGCATCCTTCTTCATACTCTTAGTTAAATTATCACCTTGTGGACAAGTTTATTCCAAGAAACATCCAACATCTTGGGGTTTATAAGTCCATTATCCAAATAAAATCAAACCCAATCCAAAATCAAAAATCAAAAAGTCCTAAAGTCTAGTATCCCTCCAAGGTTCCCAAAAGTTCAACACCCATATCATTCACCCCTTTCATCCTTCATCTCATCATTGGTCCTAAATCCCTTAGAGGTCAACAAGGTCAAAACAAAAGAAAAACATGGAATATAAACTTGATTCATACATCACGAGTGGTCTAAATCAACCAAACTATCAAAGCCTCACTACCAATTGATTATGAAAACTCACATTTATACAATTCATACATGGGATCATTATCTCCTACAAACCTCAATGGTACAACAAATGTGAGTATGCCCAATCTAAATTTTGGAACACCTTTCCCTATGGTAGATTTAAATCAAAGTCCAAACCTACAAATCTATCAACCAAACAATCAATGCATGAATCTTCAACAAAAAAACATTATCCCACCAAATCCATACATGCCAAATGTGAATATACCAGGTAAAACTTTACCAAACATGAAACTTTCAAATCCACACTTGGTAAACTTTGGGATAGATATGTTTTTGAATCATACAAATTTTGTTCAAAGACCAAACACAATGATAACGACTCCATGTATTGATCCAAGTCAAGGTAACACCATGCAAAATCAAAGTTACATAAATCAAGGCAATGTGATTCCCAACCACAACAATGTTCAATTTCAACATATAATGCCAAATCTAAACATCATCCCAAATCAGAACATTGCCCAAAATCAATTTGTCCATGATCCCATAAAAACACCACAAGTATACATTCCAAATCTGCTTGAACAAAAAACCAAATCAACTATATCAAGGGTGATAAGATCAAAATAAAGATCAAATTTTGTGAGATCAAACTGCTACACTTACCAAAATAGTTGTTTCATTGTGCCAAGAGACATCTCCACCCCAAAATCAATACACTCTTCCATTGGTTAAACCATGTCATCAAAACATTGAGTTGTGTCCACAACCACATCAAGAACAATATCTCCAATGTCAAGAGGTTGGATATCAAGATCAACAACTTCTAAAAGAAACCCAATCACCACATCTAAAAGATCAATCACCACATCTCCAAAGTCAATCAGCACAAGGTCAATCTAAAGTACAAATCTCCCAAGGTAACAAACAAAAAATACACATCACTTGGGGAACCAATCGAATCAGTCATGCAACAATTGATACAAGAAAATCTCATCAAAATCCCCACGTATGACAATTATCAAGAGCCTTAAGTTAAACCACCAGGGTATACGAGAATCACCTTTGTGATTTTCACAAAATAAAGGAACACACAACATCAAATTGTATTCGACTCAAAAATCTCATCCAAGACCTTATTGATTAGAAAATAATAACTATTGGGGACAATGATCAGGATTCAACCACTAGCGATAGCATTGACAATCTCTCCACCAAAATTGTTGAAAACAATGATCAAGATCTATCCATCAGTGGGAACCTTGAAGATGTTTCTACCTCATCCGAAGATCAACTCAACATACATCAAGAGTCACTTTTTGATCATGATAAAAACTCCTCAACAATTTCTGACAATGATCTATTTCAAGGAGTGTTAACATTATTTGATCCTATAGTCAGTGATCCTTCCACCAATGATCATTTTGGAAATACCTCTACCTCATCTAATGAGTTTGAGGACATATCTAAAGAATTCATTCCAAAGAATGATCAACATCTTTCACCAAAGTCTAGCAATGGTCCTTTCCAAGACATATTGACATCCTTTGACCTCATGGTTACAGATACTAAAGGGATCCTCAACTCAACATTTGATCCAAGTCTAGTCAAAGATCAAAAGGATATTGAGCCACTTCCCATTCCTAATGAAGATATCCAAGAAACCTTTATAAGCAATCCATCCTTTAAAATTGACCCATGTCAAGAACTTGATCCAAAGCATGCTGAAAACAATTTCAAAATATTCAAGATCAAGAATTTGTATATCCAAGCTACTACAATGGTGTAATGGACACTCTCCTATCTATACAAGATGTCACAAATGATGATCATATCCATCTAGCACATATTCCTCCATCTACCCATGATATTCTTACTCCTAATGGACATGTAGATGATCTTCATTCTAAACAAGAGTCTCATACTCTTGATATTATTACCAAGGAACAAGAGTCTCCTACTCTTAACAAGTGTACACATGATCAAGATATAGAAAAATCTAGAGACATATTAGAAATGGGTCATGAAGAAGGCTTCTACAAAAGTTGTGAATCAAAAACATCCTATGAAGGTATATCAAAAATGAACCATGAGGGAGACTTTTACATGGACAGTGAATCATCAACACCTCTTGAAGAAGCATTAAAATCTGATATTTCACAAGATCAAGCCAAAGATATGAATTGGGAAGTTATCCCACTTATGGAGGATCCTATCACTTATAAACTTGGATCACTTACCTTTTTTAGGGAAACCTATCTTTTATCAATGAAGAAGCTATCATCTTTGAAGATCCACAACAGAGAAGAGAAGGATTAGCACCTTGTTTCCAAGGTAAATCATATCCTATTTCAATCAAAATGTTTCAACAGATGAATTATCAAGGCAGAGGATTAGGCCTACATGAATAGGGTATCCTAGAACCAATGCAGATAATTGGCAATCCTAAGCATCAAGGTCTTGGTTATTTGACAATCAAGGGATCTAAAAATATTAGTGAAACCTCTATAATACTGGGGGCAACTTTATTTAGTGCAAGCATCAACATAAGGAGCACGAAGAGTCCTTATGAGGAAACCAATGCCAATACTACAACCAGCCACATCATGAGTCTTCATCCACCCATCACCCCATCCACAAATTGGGACCAACATCAAAAGAAGGATGTGAATCAAAGCACAAAGAACATTATCAAAGAAAAAGAAGCTAAGGAGCATAATCGACAAATAAAATACACATGGATACCAAAGAATATAAAGAAAGATTATCCCTACCAAACTCCATTAGTCAAATAAATTAGAGGGTAAAATAAAAAGGGAAAAGTATCCATCAAAGATGTCCACAAAAGCAAAAGCATGCTTCTCAAGCAACATACAAAGTATATCAAGAAATTGGTCCTAATTCCATGCACACTTCTGTATCCACCCATGATTGCTCATCTTCCCCAATTTGGAGAGTCAAAGGTTTGAAACTATCAACCAATCGATCTTTTATTCCTAAACACACTCCATCCACACCTCCACACATGATATCCAATTCTCACATTGACCATGTATTGGTAGCCACCCTTCATCATAAGGATTTAGAAGGCACTCTATCGTGATGTGCATACAAAGATAAAGTTAACTCTGGTATCAACAAAGAAGGTCAGGAATCTCAAAAGTTGTATTCAAGTGCACATATCTTGGAAAAACAACTTCTTCAAGAAGGATATCAATGGCACATCATGACAGAAGCATCTACATCGACACCACTAGGTGGTTCAACATGAGCTTAAAATATTTCACAGAAAAATATATAAAAAAAAAGAAAAGAAAAAATGATTGAAAACAGTAAGGAAAAAAATCATCCTCCAGTGAAAACCACTACGGTGGCACTTTGGACAGGTACCATGACGAAAACCTAGCAAACAGGTGTCATGTGTATAATTGAGCATCTACGTGTGCCACTTCAAGTGAAAGCATCTTATCTCATCCATAATAAACCCAAAATTCCATCCATCTCATCCATAATAAATTCATTCATCCATGAACCATTTATCTAATTTATTTTCATCCATCTACATCCATCTTTCAAGTTATCTTGATCTTGAAAAAGTTTAGTGCACACTTTCCACTTGCTTATGGTAAACATCTTGACATGGGTCATTTTTATTGATCCTATCCTACCTAACATTATCTAAGCCCTAAAGCATTATCCAAATGAGCATTCTTTATTCAAACATCTTATCTTAATGCAAGATAATCCATATCCCTTTGTCCACACACCTATCTGAGCATCCATCCATGGCATTCGATACATTGCTAGACACTTAGGTCGGTCCTTTAGGAGCCCGTCATAATAAATTGGTAATCCATTTGTTCATATCTCATCAGTAATTGAGTCTGTGTCAGTTGAACTACATGGTCTTTGTCTGTATAATGTAGGAAAGGCTAATCTGGTTGATCAACCCCTGAGGCCCCTACGATAGGTCTTTAGGTTAGTCTCTTGGTCAAAATCTTAGAAAACCCCAAAAAATTGGAAAATTGGAAAATCAAAACATTTGAAAAATCTAAAAAATACCAAAAACAACAAAAACATCCAAATATTTTTTTAAAAAATCCATCCATCCCATTTTGCAATCACCTGCAATAAACACCCACTCATAATAAATCAATCGTTACCTTCATCCTTTGGCAACACAAACAGAAACAACCACAACAATCAGTAAAAGAAAACTTCAAACGTGTTGATGTGTTTTTTATACACTTCTCAACACAGGTAATGCATAGGTGCATCACCTCTCTTGAAAGACTACCTTCCACAATCAAATTGCAGAACACTATCCCAAGGTCTCTAATGTCAAGTCTTGACAGTGCTTGGAATACCTCAGTTGATTCATGTGATTTTTTGGAATCACAAGGCGGACTTATAGATGAGTTACAAAGCACGGGAAGTTGGGTCTACAAATGGAGTTCCAAGGTGTAGAAATTAATGTGCAATTACTGTAGGCTCAAAACACCAGTTTAGACCTCCTATTTCAGCTTCAGATTTGGCTTTACAATGTGCAATGAACCTTATTCAAAGTCACTATTAAAAAAAAGGAAAAAGGGTAGGGAAAGGGAGAAGTTCCTAGACCTATGCTATGAATGAACAGTAATCATTGAGGTTGCTACAGTAGACAAACTTCCTAAACTACGTTTTGTTTGGCCAAGAGGAACCTACAATTAGAAAAAACTAGTGCAATCTGCTAAGGATTGCAGATTTTTAGATTGCACACACGCATCATGGATGTGCAATTGAATTAAGTTGTAGCAATGAAGTAAGGAAGCTCAAACTAGCTTTACAAAGTGATTCATCATCAACAAACCACAAAAAGCATGAGTTGGAAATTCATCAAATACTGTAACAACAAACACCATTATCACTTCCACTCAAGAAACTAACAACTAAAACTAACAATGAGGGAGAACCATGCATGCATAATGAACAAACTCAAGAGAAACACCCATGAATCATTCAATGTAGCTCTCTATTGCTACAAAATTTCTTTACACCAACTCTCCAACCATTTACAAATGAGGGGCAAGCCCCTATTTATAGTTTTCCAAATCCCAAATGAATGGATAGGATTGATTTCCATTGTGTGGCTCAAATTTTCTTTACACTAGGGTTTCACCTACCCCACAATATTCAACAATTTAAAATATAAATTTTGTCTTTTCCTTGTTTTGTCTTGTAGTGGCCAGTCACTATAGCAATTTTTTCCTGTAGCTAATTGCTCTTTTACTGTAGTAGAAACTATTTGAAGGCTGCCTTCCACTAGATGTGTTTGGTGACATTCTTCACTGAATCCAATGAGCCTCATTTGTAGATTTGTGTCATTGTGAAATGGATAAGCTATCCATGATCTGATGAGGCAGCACCGAATAGATCATGATTGTTAGATGCAAAATATAGGACAACTCTTTCCCTTCTAACTTTAGTGGAAAACCATCTGTTTTCTCAGTATTGAATTTTCTCATCATGCAACCACTTGCTTGACAGTCCATTTGATGAGTTTAATAGTTGTTTGTGAGAACATTTTCTTGTTGGTGATCCTTGTTAGTCTTGGTTCACCCTCATAGATGGTTGTGTGGAAGCAAAATCATGCGTGGATCCATCACGTGCAACCTCCTCCCACAGAAAGATCCTTTAATGATCTTCATAAACAAATCCCTACACAAAATAGTAGATTAAATTAAGATCATGTAAATAATAATATAAACTTTTGTGTATGCCCATCTAGTACCTATGTGACCACTTAACACTTATTTTAAATGGTTGTTTGATTACAATTTTAATAGACTTATCATTGCATATACTTTAAGAAACCAATGAAAAACAATAATAATACTTGAGAAGGGAAATTAGATGGCCCAATCACAACTCGATAATAAGGCCATCACAACATTTTAGGTCTAAAATCATTCCCTCTTAATTTCACTTAGTTCTCATAATTCATTGCACACATATTAATAGCACAAATTGCATTCCCTCAAATTTTAGGTTCCATTTTGATGGAACAATGGTCCTCCTATGGCACATATTCATGATCAAGCAGTGGCCTCAGACATTCATTTGCATCCTTTGTATGCAGAAATTTATAACCTAGTAACCCTTTCCTTTATCACATTTGATAGGTCTCTATATGCGATCTCAGCTTTCAAATTTTCTCCCTTATACGTTGATTTTTATTGCATGTGCTCATGTAGGTTGGCTACTTTCCTTTTCTTTATCACTCATCATTCCTGCAGTGATACCCTCCTTTAGGCATGGATCCCTGAATGGGTATTTTTTTACATTCAGATCTCCTTCTCATCATGTCCATACCTACAAGCGATTCCCACAACCAATAGTTAAACTGCATCTCCTAATACATACTCAGAAACAACAAGAATATTGAAGGGGAAATTCAAATTTCTTTGAAGTACATTTTGTATTCTAAGTCATGGAACATTAAAAGAACAAGCTCATCGCACGTCTCGTTTTAATTTCTTGATCCAACAATCATCTTTATTAAATAGTATAAAGTTTGCATTCTGCAAATTCGAGTGAGCCCATACTATGGATAATGATTATTTCACTTGCCCCAATCTCGAATCTAGCCAATTAAAAGATTTGGGATGTGATTTCATCTATTCACTAATAACACGCTGATTTAGCCATCTCACTTACTTTATAATTGTCATGAGGGATTATAAATGGATCGGGACTTGTCTAGTTTGCAATACCTCCATCGATTTATATTTTTGAAACATTTGTAGCTAGTCTCAAATAGGGGAACGTCTCTTACATAGTGCGGAACCTGTAGGGAAGGCTGTTGTTGGGTCAAAGAAGGTGGGGTGCTGCCATAGAATCGCTGCATGGGAACGGCCGCGATGGTGATAACCTCCACAACATTTGGAGTAGCGGGTCCCACACGTCGAGTTTCTGGGGAAGGGGGAAGCCGGTTTGGTCACAGCGAAGGTGACCCTATCCTCCATGACTAACCACCCACAAACCCATCATTTTATTATGAGGAAATATACAAAACATTGAACACCTTGCCAAATTAAGAGTAATATTCACATTCCCCCTTTAACTGATCAACTATCATACCTTCATGCACATTCAGCTTGCTTTGACGATCACCATAAAACGTGAGCACCAACCTATCGAATATCCACCCTATCCCCCCATTGTAAGATTGTTCTTCATTGGTTTAAGCCCACATATGGTTTATAGCCTACAGTGCCTAGTAGGATTTGACATTCTGCAGAGACCACAAAGAACCAAATTGTTTGCAGAGAAGAGGAATGGGAAGGCTATGATGGACATGCCGCAAAACATTGTTCCTTATAACACCCATGCTCTCATCCCTTTAACATCCTCCATCATTCGCTCATCACCTACTTATGGACACACCCACATTATGGAGCCTTGAAACACCTCTCACAATTATCATTGATATCGTAACAACTTACATTCTCATCCTGTGTTATTCATGATTATTGCATCCCAGATGATGGAGTTTACATGGTAGAGTTCGAGCTTCAAAGTCATAACCAATCACCATGTTCATTATTCTTAATTACTTATCTCCGTCAATGTTCAATCTAAATTATGTAGCTAGGCAAAAGTCTTGCAGGAGTTTGGAGTGGTGCGGCTATGCGGGAGGAAGTACGCGGGTGGCCAAGCTAAAAGAGTTGTTTGAAAAGTGGTGTTGTAAGAGACGAATTGCCTACTTGCAGAGCCCGCAGCTAGTAATTTTGTTGCTTAGTCAGCTGGCAGTATTGAAATGGGCGGACCTCACATAGCCTATGTCTGTGGGTGAGAAGGCGCTGAGAGACATTGAGTGGCGGCCGTGTGAAAATGGCGACAGGGTAACTAGCCTCTGTGGACGTGGAGCCCATATTAGAGATTTTGCTTATTCACTTTGCAGCTTCTTTGATATTTTCCCCCTCCATTGTGACTCTAACTTGTAGCAAAGCTTGGTCAGCCTATTGGTTACCAGCCACTACAGTGAATTCCTCAACTATTTAATTCTTATCATTTCTCACCATGTGTTTAGAATTTACCTTCTAAGCTTCTTCATAGAGTGCTTCTCTCTCATCGTCAATGCTTAAATGCAAGGCACTCATGTCATCTAAGAACGCGACCTCTATCTGGTAAAGTTCTGCAGCAGCAGAGAGGTGGGTAATGATAGACAAAGGGTCGCACATGGTCCATGATGGGGAAGAGAATGAGGGACCCCATTATAGATTCACCATTCAACCCTCAGCACTGCGTACTATCATATCAAATATGATTTCACTGCTTAGCAAAAGGCTAATGGTGTTGCTGGCCATTACTCAAACCACCAATTTACTACCATTTCATTTGATTATACCTTGCAGAAATTTCTGAGTATGGACATAGGACAAGAGAAATTTTTTTGTAGACATCCTTTAGTTATACATTGGCATACACATTATCCACCTGCCCAGTCTGAAGTAAATATTCATGATCAAATGAAATATTTGATTGCTTCATTTTTCTTTTAGTTATCTCCTCCATGTATGTCATCAATAATTGCTTCTCCTTCTTTCCTATCATGGCGCCATAGCAGAAAGTTAAGTCATTTGCATATACTCACCTTACATAACTACACTAGCTGACGTTCACTATGATTTTTCTTTAGTTGATCGATGGTTTCAATGAAATTATGATACCAAAGAGGATTATCTAATGTTATAATACTTAGATGCCAACTCACCTTTCATTATGATCTTATCACTGAGGTAAGCCAACGTCGGGATGCCACTACTAAGGATAAGGTGGAACAAAAGACAATTAAGGGGATATAAGCCCATGACAATGAAGGGAACACGGGGGGCAGTGGCATGAATGTTGTTTAAGATGGAAGAACAGATAACGGTTGTGTGAAGAGCGGGATACGCATTGGTGAAGTCCGCCAAGAGGTTGCAGACAGAAAGATGTGGAGGGCCGAAGCCCGCCTGATGTGAGAAGCTCGGCTAAGCATAAAACCTGCATGGTTGAGGTCTGTGGAAGGGTCATGGGTGAAAGGAGGTGGGAGGATGGCATGGGAATGTTGTTACGATCACGACTGGGTGGATGTCCATTGAAAATGTGGGACTCACATGCATGACTTCCTAAATTTACAAAATGCTGCCAATTCATAAGTGGACGGGCGTCTCCCATCACTCACTTTAATATTTCTTATATAATCTAAGATGGATTTCTCTTGCTTTAGTAGTCATAATTACACTACTTGCCATAGCTTTCATCAGTGAGATATTTGATATGTCCTCAGGCTTTTTTGTCTCAGTCCTCTTTGCTGCACATTCCTTAGATATTCTCATCATTCTTTAGCTTCTTCCCCACAGCTAACTCCTCGACCCGTAGCCTTATGCTCATTAAATTTCTCCATAGCATCATTGAAGGGTTCAAAATTTGTGAGCATTCGCATGCCTGCATATATCAAGGGAGGTCATCATCGTGATCCTGTCATTGTGATCACATCCATCATTTATTCCTTTAAATTTTTGCCTACCCATGCCGCACAGAGGGCTTCTTGTTTGGTTTCATGGCGTCAACCAGTTGTTCATTAAAATCATGATTTATGTCCTTAGGAATGAATCTCAGGTCTGATGTTATGAAGTCTCCCCTCCCCACCACTAGAAATGTCTTGTTGGAATATGTGGGAGCATTCAAGAGGGCGAAGCCTGTAGAGGGAGCTTCCATAGGGCTAAGCCTATGGGTGGCAGCCCACGGGAGGCTACTATGAGAATTCCGTGAAGAAAACGGCATGAGATAAAAAGTGCCCTGCATTGTAGACCCCACAACTGTAATGTCCGTTGTGTGGGTATGAAGTAGCCGTGGGAGGTTTCTGTGGAAGATATCGCAAGCAATGCTAACCATTTTCCTCTGTTCTTAGATTGTTGGTTTTAAACTCTACACCCCCCATGTCTTCAACATGTAACCACATCTAGTTTGAGGCTTGAGAGCTGCTAGTAATATAATTCACAGATTCACAATAACATTGTGTTCTTATCGGACTTCCCCTATTTCTCTGCTCAGCGCTCACATGAGACTAATTCATGATTATGGTGATCAACCTCTTGAACTTGCCAAAACCTATCATTCAATCAAAGCTTGCAAGAGGAGGGAGGCTCTGCTTTGTCATCAAATGTCATTGAGAGAAGTGGATCCTGCATGGGGAGAGTCCGTTTGTGGGGATGTCAAGCCGAGGTAGAGCGACTGGATGATTCGTGGAATCCGTGAGTGTGCTTTCGTGTGGGTGGCAGCCCGCGGGAAGCTGTTTGAGGAATGTTGTTGTGACAATGGCAATAGATAGGTGAACACCCACAATGCGGGTTCCACATAGACAGTGGCCATTTTCATCAATTTTTTAAATGTCATCATTCGCAAGGTGAAACTTTAGAGCACAATGCCATTTTAGAGGCATTATTTTGAATTGTCACGAGCCCCAGTCAGTCTTCTCATTTTCCAGGTTGATCATGAGTTGGAATTGAGGAGCTATGCAATGTCTCTAACCTCTTATGTAGAAAGAGAAACATATGATCATTCGGTGCAGACTAACAATGAAAGGAAGTGGTGTGTTGCGGTTAATTCGATGATGGAATAGTGACGAGGACGACAAAGCCAGGTGTGGGTCCCATCATGCGGGTGGAAGTCAATAGTCGGTTGTCGCGAAAGCAGTGAAATAGGAATGGAGACCCACATAGGGTGACCCACGATTGTGTGTCCATGGAGCATGAAGGATGTAGTGACGGAAGTGGTCACAAAGCCCGCACGTCGAATGGATGACAAGACCTGGTTGCAAGTGATTAGCATAGTGCAATGATGAATGAAAAAGTTAAACCTGCAAATGTGGGTCCGCGAAGGTCAATGGACACTGGCCAAAAAGAAAATGGAAGCCCGCAACAGCTGGCCCGTAAGGGCAAATGACTCAGTGAAACCTAGCTAGGTGATTTTGGCCAATATGAAATTGATCTTTTTAGGGCTCATGGCTAACTTGGGCTTGGAAGCAGGGGTATGTAATGCCAGATGAGAGAAAAGTAGCCCATCGGGAGCGAAAAGAGGGGGGCCCCTACCTTTGGCGAGGCGTGTGTGCAAAACATGCACAACAAAACACAAAATCAAAATTGAAACAACAAACTTTTAAATGAAAAATCAAACTCTTGATCATTCACAAACATTTCAGTCAACCTTATATCAAGAGCCTTTCAAACAACCTATCAACTTTCCACCATGCACTAACATGTGCTCAGATGTATCCTTCCTACAATGGGCATTATCTTTGGAAAATCACTTTGGATACTTATCCTAAACAAAAAACATCCCCTTGGCTGGAGGTATGAAGAACATTGACTTGTCTATGTACTTGATCTTTTCTTTGATTTATCTTATTGCGCTCATTCTAATGACCTCTCAATGATGTCTAATCAAAAATATTTAGAGAGAAATGAATGGGGCAATGACATTTATCTTTTTGTATGTTGTGCTTGTTGGATGATCTTGTAATATAACTTTGGTCATGCATGCTTTTTTTGGGTGTAGGGAGGGTGTTTTAGGTGTCTTGTTGACCACATAGGAAGGCTTGCCTTTCTAAGTTTTGGTCTAAGATATTTGGAATATCTGAACTACATTTTGAATAAGGTTTTGTATGCCAGGTGTGAACAAGAGTACTCTTATCTGATTGTCAACTCAAACTCCATCACACTAGGTGCAACGCCATCCTAGTTCTTTACACCTTGATGCATTGTGCCTATGTGTGTTATCAAACATAAGGTAAATAACCCTTTTAAAATCCCAATTCCTGATAAGAAAATTATCATCATCATCACTCATCATCATAAATTCTTAATGACTCATGGACTTGTTGGATCCTCTTTTATCCATCTTTTTCTTCTTATTCTTCTATCTTTACTAACATTTCTATCCAAGAATCGGATATGTGTGTTATATCAAAATATACATGAGGCTACCCATGGTCAATGACTATCTATATATCATCAAAATTGTTTACATCAAACATTCAAGCTTTCTAGTCCTCTCTGAGCTAAACTGATCTTGAACCTCTTTGTCATGAGATCGACCCTCAAATCAAACTTTTCACTCGATCTCTCGAGGGGGCAATGTACCAGTATACTTCTTTCCATTGGGGCATATGAAAAAATTGATTTTTCTTTTAATTTTGATTGCAGTAGTTCATTCTTTGAACCAACACAATGAGTACATTGCTTTAAAGAGGGGCAAAATGTAGACACAAAAAATAAACAAATTGATCCCGTGCACTTAATCCTGATTACTAACACCATTTCGTCCTGAATCATCTCCTTTGCTAGTCATTTAATTAAATAATCTCTATTTTAAATTCATCACATTTCATCTCATAATTAAATAAATCAATTTTATCTAATTAAGTCATCATCTCCTATTAATTAAATAAAATATTTTGTTTAATTAATCCTATAGTCCCTCTTTTAATTAAATAATTCATTTCATTTAATTAATCTCTAAAGTCGTCTCATTTAAATTAAATTAATTTATCTCTATTTGTTTTAAAACTAACACCATTCTCTTTTAAATAAATCAAAATTTATTTAATTAAGTCTAAAATCATTATTCCTCTCATTTTGATTTATTTAAATCCTAAAATCTAAATCAAATTGTCAAATCAACTAATCTTCATCAAAATTAATCAAATCCCGATTAATCCTAATCTTAATCACTCAAATCCTATAGATTTTGCAACTTGCACAATAAATCAATTTATTTGATTTATTAAATCTCCATTTCTCTCAAAAAGGCATCAAAGATGGAATATTCTTCAAATTCAAAAAGTCCCTCCAAAAGAACTTGTCCTCTCCAACAAGGCATTAAAATCCTCTTACATGTCCTTTTCCTTGAGCCAAGTGGCATTTAACTCTTCTTACACCCCCCCTAAACATGTCACTTCAAATTCAAATTTCAAATGCATGCACATTGATCAAAATGTGCTCAATCTCCTTCCATTAACATCTTGACAAGTGGCACAATGCCATTGATCCATCTTTAAATACCACATTCATCCTATTCTTCAATCCTCCATCCCTCTTTGTTATAAATAAAGGCCTCCTCTATTGTATCTGATCATCCACAAGTTTATGCATTTGAATTATCTTCAAGTTTTTGAGCAAAGTTCATCCATCTTCATCCATTTTCATGTTTTCATAGCTAGGTTATGGAGAAATTTCATCAAAGAGCATCAAATTTTCACCATTGATTATCAAGCTTGCAAGGAATTGGGAAAGAGTCATTTTCCACATCAAAATGACACCAATTCCCTCGTGGGATTGAGAGTTTGTTTATTTTGAGCAATATTAGATAGTTTTTATTCACGTTCTTCATTTATTTCTTGTTCTTGATATTTCAAATGAATCTTATGGGGAATGTTGTTTCTAACTTGCATATTGGACTAATAATGTGTTTGTTCTTTGTGTTTGTGTAGGTCTAGGTAAGCACCCTTGTTTATTGTCTGGAGCTATGGTTAGTACAAGTGAATTGCGACAACATTTTAATTCCCAAGTTCTAGGGGAAATTTAATGTGTTTTAGTAGTATTTTGTGACATTTCCACGACTCTAGGTCATAAGGTTAAGTCCTAGGGGTAATTTAATGTGTTTAAAATTGTTTTGGAAGCCTTAGAACCTTTTTTTAAAACATTTTCTTCATATGAAGAAATTCAATAATTTTGCATGTGTTAAGAGCCTACTCACCAAAAAGAGTGGGGGGTGTCCAAAAGGGATGGCAACACATGTCATCTAGAGAATTGAGCAGGAAATATTTTAGGGACAAAAGGAAGTGGTTGCAAAATATAACCAGTTATTCCTAATTGTGAGATATTCTGTTAACTAGATTGGAAAGAGGAGTAGCAGCTTGAAAAGAAGAAAGGATGCAAATATTGTAGTCTCTTTTATCCAATTGAAGATTTTCCTAGGTAGGCATTATTTTCTCTATTATGATTAAATTTCTAGAAGTGAAGGTCGTCATTGTTTAGTTATTGTGTTAAGAAGAATTTTCTGGAAATGAATTGTGAACTATGCTGATTTATTTCTGTTTTGCAAAGTATGCTAGAAATTGAATTGGGAATTTAGTTTATCTCTATTATGTAAATTTTTCTAGAAAGTAAATGTAAATTGAGTCAAGGGTGAATTTATGTTGTTGTGGTTGTTTGGGTTGGGAGTTGTTATGTTGATGAATCTTCATGTTTTCTTTTTTGAGGGTTCATTATGTGTGGGGTTTCTAGAGTGGGTGAGATGTCCAGGGAAAGGGAGCTAATATATGGGAATGAGTGCCCTGACTATGCAAATTTGATTCTTGAGGTGAATTAATGAAGTATGGAAGTAATGGAGGCAAGATAACTATGTCAATGGAAGAATGAAGGAGGGTTGTGGCTATAAATGTTAGAAAATTCTATGTTTTTTTTCTTTTTTCTCCCTCTCCTTGTAGATGTCCCCATCACTCCTAATTTGGGGCTCATGAATGTGAGGAGTTAAGTGTTGTCTGAATACTGTGAGTAAATTTGAATGGAGCTGTCCTCTGGTTTTAGCTTTCTTTCCTAATTGAACATGCACATTTTTCATGGTGTGTGTGTTAGAGTTGTGTTGAGTCCTATCACCTTGGCTTGTTTCCCCTAGCTTGGGGGTGGGCTGCTTCAGCCCTATGGATGGGAGGTGAGTTCCCACTGGTTGTCAAACAATTGCTTGAAATTGTGTAGAAGGTACAACTATGAGGAATGTTTTGCTGCTAGTGAAGAAAGACCTTAATGGAGAATTTATTTACTACAAAGAGATTTGTTACTCTATTTTATTGCAAAAGAAAATAGATGAGTCCACTAGCTACATAGGAAAGTAATTGCAATGTTGAATATTGTATATGTATTTTCAGTAAAAGATCATAAACTGTGGGTGAATGGTTTTGGTGTGAAGGAAAACTTTTGTAGTCCTTGTAATAGTTACTGGGTAGTAACATTATGTGATGCGTATATAATTCTCTTAACAATAAAATTCTCCCAAAATTTCATAGGCTTTTCTGCAAGGAAAATACAACAAGATGATTGTGTTAGTTGCAAATGAGCATCTCAAAATGCAAGTATACAAGGCTAATCTATAATGCTACCAAGTGTAGAGATTTGGATGTCTATTCTTGCTTATGAGTAATGTAGCACCTAAATTGCAAAACTACAAGAGAACCTCCTTGCAAGTATGGGAGAAGATTTGCAAAGTATAGTTCTTAAGGAAGCAATAGCAAGCAAGAAAAAGAAAGAATGAAACATTGTTGTATTTGTTGTTACTCTACATCTACATTCTTAATTGCAAATAATAACCATGATGAATTTGTTCTCTATACATAGCCTATAAGTTTTTGTTTTCTCATGTTTCTCCTATTGTTGATATAATTTTTTTTATTTCAGCTTGTTCCTGTACAAATTTTTTTTATAGATTTTATATTGCATGATACAATAAGTTTGCTCCTGCACATAGAAAATCATAAATTAAATATTACCTGATACCATGATTTTTGTACATTGAAAATTGTAGATTTTAATATTGAATGATATCATAAGCTTGTCCTTGTACATAGATGATAACAAATTTTTAAATTTTATGATACATTGTTTGGGAAAAGAATGAATATCTTGCTATTTTAGCAAATACTACTGTAAGACTTTATTTGTAAATTTCATCAAGGGGGTTCGAATTGGGAAATCTACTTAAGTGTTGGGGCTCAGAATGGTCAATGTAAAAATTTAGTATGTAAATACATATATAAATTTACCTCACAGGAATTATGAGGTTGGTTCCATCATCCACTCAGAATGCAAATAGAAAGGAAGAATTTAATAGAAAAAGAAAGAAAAATACAAAACGACCTTGAAAATCTTAATAAGCATGGAACCACATCATTTCTTTAAAACAAAAACAAGTATGATATGGGTTCCCTCGGTATCGATCCAGGCAAAGGATATTTTTTTCAGAATAGAGGGAGGGTTTCATATTTGGGGAAAATGATTTTTGCTGCCCTCTCTCTAGCGAGCTATAGCCTGAGAGTGCGGCTTCAACAAGAGAATGCAAGTAATGAAATTTTTTTAACACCAGTTGGAAACTACGGTCGTCCAAACCCATGCCCTGCATTTGAATTTTGGAAGCAAATTGAATTAATATAAAGGGTGAATATGAGATAATGGAAAAGATAAAAAATAATAATAAATAAATAAAACAAAATAGCGAATTCAAGAATTGTAACTGGCCCAGTAGAGAAGTCGGCCTCCCTCCCTCATGCCACCTGGCTCATTCAGATTCTATTGGGTTAGCCATGGCTATGAGCTCGAAATATGTAAAGAAAAAAAATTGAACCCATCCTCTCTTCCCCAGTGCCACCATCTATCATCTTCTCCTGCTAAACCACTGAGGAACCTAAACCAATGAGAATAGGGTGAGTTCAATGCAACACAAGTCTTTAGGGCACCTAAAAAAAATGTAATATAATGAATGAGTAATAAATGTTTAAAAAAAAAAAAAGGATGTAATGAGCTTCTCCCCATGTCTTAGCATACTAAAGCATATAGGGAATAATTATATATATATATATATATATATATATATATATATATATTATCAGTGAGTCATCCTTTTATCAATTACAAATCAAGTTAAAACATTTAAAAAAAATAGAATTACCTATAAATTCTCTATAATATCTGGATGATATTATTTTACATATATTAACACAAATGTCTTTAATTTGTACACATTGTTGTCACTCTAGTTCAATTAATATAATGCATCAAGGAATGATTAGATGAATTCAATATATCAAGCATAGAGTTCTTTGAATTTAGTAGATTATAGATATTGAACAAAGAGAAAAAAAACATACTTAAATGAAATATTAATGTTACACATACATTATGTGAATATAGTGTCAAAATAGTGGCGTTAGAAATTTTTGTCACTTCCTCCTAGAAGACAAATCATCAGCATAAAACACACCATAGTAAATCTCGTGTTTAGTTAAAATAAAAGAGGGGAAAGTATTTCCATAATTTTAGGAAAGATTCTATTAATTTAGAAATGAAAATAAGGAAAGATCTTGAGCACGGAATATTAGGGATTCTTACTTGAATGGTCCCATGGGGGACTTGGGCTTCTATTTTCATGGAGCAGGAGGTCCCATGGGAAAATAAAATTGTGCTACAAGATTAATTGGAATCTTTTCCAGAAAATAGGAGCCCCTACCTTTAGGAATTGATGTAGGAGCATCCCAGGTTTTAAGCAATCTTGCATCAACCAAAAATATTTGCATTCATTTTTTCTTGCATTTTAGTAGTTAATTGTCAGGACCTAGTCTCAATATTTCATACCGCATTGTACCGCATTATAATATAAAATATCGCGAAGTAGGATATATGATCTTCATTGTAATATCTACATCATATCCAAAATTCAAGTGTTTTGGAGATTCCAGCATGAAGTTATCACTAACAAAATTTTAGCTGTATTTGGACAGAAAGCATTCACTGACTAGTCTTGGCTTTTTAGGTGTACAGACCTATCCCATGACTTGCAGAGCTTAGGAAACCATATCCCATGGATGCACAACCATCAAGGAACCTTCGTTCTGATCCACATCATTTTTTTCCAAGGATCAAAGGAAAATCATATGTTTTGGACGACCTTCACATGTTTCATCAATTTCAAGGTTTGAGACCTCTTGAGGCCAATGTAGACCTTTTCTAGAGCTGGGAATTGATATATATATGCATTGTGTAGTTTTGTTAGGGAGGAATCAACTAGTGATAGAAAGATCTAGTGAAATAAGGGCTTCAAACCACATTATATTTCTGGGCTTATTGCCATATCATTTTGTAATCTGTAGGCTGGAAGGTAGGGCATGTTTCCAGTGAATAATTGATCATCCTCTATATTCCCATGTGTGATTGTTATTTCAATTCTTTGAGTTTCTGTTGTGTTTACTCTCACTGCAAGGTTGGATAGTCCTATTCCTAGACCTTTCATCCTTGAATGCACCAAGTGGTATCAGAGCAAAGTTACAAACTTTGGGAGTAGAGAGTGAAGCTGAGCAAGGAATTTCATAAGATCTTTGTGTGGACAGATTGCTAACTTGAGGCAGCCTACTCATGTCTGTCAATAGATAACCAATTGTGAGGTAGTTGTGACCCTGTAGCTAGATCACTGACTTGAGGCAATTGCACCAGATCCGTGGAAGAAATGTCGCCAAGGAGAATTCATACTACTATTAATGTTGTTGGAAAGATGGATGAGATGATGGAAATGATGTGACCAATGAAAGTGAGATTGTATTCTATTGAAGAAGACAAAATAAAATGCTTAAACCCTTGATCTAATGATGAAAGTGATGATGATGAAGTTTGAGTTGCAGATCTAACTGAAGAAACATTAGAAGAGGAAGAATCAGATCAGATGAATATGTTGAAGGCTATTTCAAAAATAGGAAAGCAACCTAGATATTTCAAACTATACTGGTAACCTAAACCCTGAGGAGTTGATTGATTGGATAAATGACATTGAAGAATACTTTAGATATGAAGAAATTGAAGATTCAAAAGGAGTGATATTTTCAAAGACTAAGCTGAAAGGAAATGCTACAATATGGTGGAAGGAAGTCCAATTAGAGAGAAATAGAAAAGGTAAAGAGAAGATTGTGAAATGGGATAGAATGGTGAAAGAATTGAAGAACCAATTTATGCCTACGGACTATGAGTTGGAGCTGCTGAAGAGATTGAAAAACTTGAGACAAAAGGAAAAGACTATGAAAGTGTACACTAAGGAATTTCATAAGATCATTATCAGGATTGGAAATAGTGTAGCAAGCAAGGAGAAAGTGGCAAGATATATCAATGGGTTGAGGATGAACATTTACAAGCAGTTGAGTCTGGTAAGGATAAATTCGGTAGAAGAAGCGTATCAGTTTGCATTGAAGGTGGAGGAAAACCTAAAAAAAAGACATGAAGAAAGGTAGAGAGGAAGAGGAAGTAGATTTTAGAAAGGAAGGTCACATTCTGGAGGAGAAAAGCCATATGTAGAGAAAAACAAGGACAAAGATTCATACCACAAGGAAGAGAGGGATTCCAATTCGTACTATAAAGGGAGAATTGACAGATTCTTACCACCACAATAGAGGAGGTTACAATTCATACTGTAGTGAGGGATACCAGAGAGATGAGAAAATATATGACAAGAGAACTTGTAGAGGAACCTATTTTAAGTGTGGAGGAGAAGGACATAGATCGTTTGAGTGTTGCCAAGAAAGTAAGAATACTAAAAATCATGTGAGAACCAGACATGCAGAGGAAGAACCAGTGAAATCACCAAGTTCCAAAGGAAGTCCTGAGAAGGGAGAATCATTATTCATGAGGAGAGCACTATTCCAAGAGAAAGAAGTACCGAAGGAAGAATCACAGAGGAAAAGTTTTTTCTAGACTAGATGCAAGGTAGGAGGTAAGTGTTGGAAAGTTATCATTGACAGTGGAAGCACAAATAACCTAGTTTCTGAGGAAATGATGAAAAAGTTGAATTTGGAAAGAAGAAAACATTTGAAGCCTTATAGGATAGCCTAGATTCAAGATGAGCACAAGATACTAGTAAGTGAGCAATGTTTAGTAAAATTTCATATAGGATCATATCAGATGAATTACTATGTGATATTATGTTGATGGATGTATGTCATATGTTATTGGGTAGACCTTGGCAGTATGATAAGAAAGCTATACATCATGGGAGAAAGAATACATATACCATAACGTCCAATGGAAATAAAATAACCCTGACACCTTTGGAAGATGAACCTAAAAGTGAAGTGTGGTATAGCTAGAATCAATTTGATAGATGGAAGGGAATTTTTGGATGGATTGAGACAAGAAAACATGTGTTTTGCTTTGATTCCAAGGAAGTGTGGAGCCCTAGATGCAGAGAGAATCATCGTAAGAGAAGAAGAACCACCAAGGGAAGTCACTAAACTGTTGACAAAGTACTAAGATCTTGTATCAAAGAATGTGTCAGATGGATTACCACTAATCCAGAGTATCAGTCATCATATGGATCTTATTCCAGGAGCTAGTTTTCCAAACAAAGTTGCACACTAGATGACGTCAGTAGAGAATCCAGAGTTAAATAGACAGATACAAGAATTATTGAAGAAAGGATTGATCAGAGAAAGTATAAGCCTATGTGCAATACCAATTGTACTTGCACCTAAGAAAGATGGAGAATATAAGATGTGTTCATATTCAAGAGATATCAATAAGATCACACTGAAGTATAGATTCCCATTGCCTAGGATGGATGACATCATGGATAGTCTGAGTGGAGCAAAGTATTTCACCAAGATAGACCTAAAGAGTGGATACCATCAGATCGGGATCAAAGATGGGGATGAATGGAAGACTTCTTTCAAGACAAATGAGGGATTATATGAGTGGTTGGTCATGCCATTTGGACTAACTAATGTAACTAGTACATTTATGAAGTTGATGAATGAAGTCTTAGAGAAATTCTTGGGCAAGTTTGTCATTGTTTATCTAGATGATATTTTGATTTTCAGTAAGACTAAGAAAGAAAATTTGGAGCACATCATACAAGTGTTTCAGAGGCTAAGGGAAGAGAATTTGTTTATGAACATCAAGAAGTGTAGTTTCATGAAGGAAGAACTAGTATATTTGGGATTTGGGATATCTATGGAAGGGATGAAGATGGAACCTAAGAATGTTAGAGCAATAGTTGAATGGTGGACACTTGTGATTGTTGGAGAGATAAGATCATTTCATGGAATAGCAAATTTTTTACCAGAAGTTCATCAAAAAAATTAGTGATATTTGTACACCTATGACATAAACAATGAGGGGTGACCAAAAGGAATTCAAGTGGACATTAGGAGCACAAAATAGTTTTGAGTTGTTGAAGCAAAAGGTGACAACACAACCCATGTTGGAACTACCAAAATTTGATAAGGTATTCCAAGTGGATTGTGATGCTAGTGGTAGTGCAATAGGAGTTGTGTTAAGTTAGGAAGAGAGACCAGTAGCCTACTTCAATGAAAAATTGAATGATGCTATGAAAAGATATTCAGTTTATGTTCAGGAGTTCTAGGCAATCATACAAGCCTTGAAGAAGTGGAGACATTACTTATTACCTATTTGTGTTGTATACAGATCATCAATCTTTGCAATGTTTGAATAGTCAAGGGAAGTTGAACTAGAGACATATGAGATGGGTAGAGTTCTTACAGAGTTACACATTTGTGTTGAAGCACTGGAGTAGGAAGTCAAACAAGGTTGCAGATGCATTGAGTAGGAGAAGGAGTTTGTTGACAGAGATGACAATTGAAGTATTAGGTTTTGAAGAACTAGAGCATATGTATGACGATGACATTGATTTTGTTGAGGCATGGAAGGCTTACAAGGAACTTGTAGAGACAGATAGGAGCAAATGGTTGGATTATTTCATTCAAGAAGGTATGTTATTCAAGAACAATCAGATATGTATCCCTAGAAGTTCAATGAGAGAGAATTTGATCAAGGAAAAGCATCATGGAGGATTAGTAGGACATTTTGGAATTGATAAGACCATAACATTGGCGAGTGAGAACTATTTTTTGGCGTAGTTTCATAAGGATGTCAGGAAGTATGTTCAAAGTTGCAGGATTTGTCAAGTTGCAAAAGGGAACAATTAGAACATGAGAATTTATACACCATTGACAGTACCAGAGAGACCATGGGAAGAAATTAGCATGGATTTTGTGTTGGGATTTCCTAAGACACTGAGAGGATTTGATTCTATATTTGTGGTTGTGGATAGATTTTCCAAGATGGCACATTTCATACCTTGTAAGAAAACCAATGATGCAGTACATGTTGCAAACCTATTTTTCAAGGAGATTGTGAGATTATGTGGACTACCAAACTACCAAAGAGTATAGTATCAGATAGAGACACTAGATTCATTGGGTATTTCTGGAAAACCTTATGGAAGAAGATGAAGACATATTTGAAGTATAGTTCAACATTTCACCCATAGACAGATGGACAAACAAAAGTGGTAAATAGGAGTTTGGGGAACTTTTTGAGGTGTTTAACTGAAGGTGATCCAAGAAATTGGGTCTTGATACTACCACAAGTAGAATTTGCATACAAAAATTCAGTAAACTGGAGCACAGGGAAGACACCATTTGAAATTGTGATGGGAAAACAACCCAGAGGAGTGGCAGAATTAAGAGATATCAATATCGAGGGTAAAAGGAGTATGGAGGCCAAAGAATTTGTAGGATTCATGGAAACAATGCATACTAAATTTAAGGAGCATCTGGAGAAGATGAACAATATCTACAAGGAGAAAGTAGATAAGAAGAAAAGACATAAGGAGTTTGCAGTAGGAGAGGATGTAATGGTATATTTGAGGAAAGAGAGATTTCCAATTGGGACATATAATAAGTTGAAGATGAATAATTTCGGACCTTGTAAAGTCATTAAGAAGTTTGATTCTGGAAATGCATATGAGGTGGAACTACTAGAGGAATTTGGCATATCACTGGTGTATGAGCATCAAAGCCATCATTTGCAAATTTGAACATTTGAAGGTCATTAGGTTGAGTCTAGGGTGTTTTGGAGTAATTTGAGTCTTTTTACATTCAATAAGGTCTATTGAGACCATTTCAATTTAGTTTGGGTCATTTTTGTGTCATTTGAGTCAAAATGGCAAAAGTTGCAAAAATGCAAAAAGTTGTCATGACAAGAAACTGCAAAAATGCAACTTTTAGGAAGTTGAAGGGTCATAGGAATTTAAAAGGTAGTTATATATGTTTGGGTGGTTGGATTTGAATGTAATAGCTATAAAAAGCCTCCAAAAAGCTCAAGCAAGGGTGGATGAAGATTGTATTGAATCATTCATATCAATAACAACATTATTTTTGCATTTTCCCTATTATTTTGCACTTTTCAGGAACTATACGGACTTGTATAGTTAGCAATTGTTGTGAATAATATTTATTTCTATAGGAACATGAATTAACTTCAATTTATAATTTTTTTGAGGTATTGAGATTGAATTTGGAAGGAGTTTTCTTCATTTTTATGTGGCAGCCCTGTTAATCATGTATTGAGGGTTTGATAGTCTCTTAAAATGCGAACTTCACCCATTCCACTCTCTATGGCTACTATAACTCATGGAATGGGTTCAATGCATTAGGAATTAGGTGTTCTCTTGGTTTGGTGGGAAGAGAAAGAAAAAAATTAGGATTTGGGGTGATGCCCTAGGGCAGATTTGTGTGTTTTTCAAGTGAAAATGGGGTGTTGAAACATGGTCTTGTAAAAGTATTGATGGAACTATCTATGTAAGGGATATTTGAGTTTGTGCAGACCATTTGTGATTTTTTGGTGGCATCAGTTGGGTTAGATAAGCCTGGGAGGTAGAACATTCAATAAACCCTTGTTATTTATATGCAAATTGAGGGTTTTGTGGTTTAGTATCTTAGAGGTCATGGCTCTAAAGAATGATGGTGGATTTTGATGTTTTTCAACCCAATTAAGGACTATTTAATGATTTTGGGGGTTATCTTGGTGTTTTAAGGGTACTTCCTTTGTTAATGTGGGCTATTTGGTGGCCAAAAACTAGGGACAGTCTATTGATTCACCATATTGTTTCAAAGAAACCTCATGAAATATTTTGGTATGTTGTGTTAGGTCTTGAAGTGAGTCCCAAATAGTGTTTGGTTAGGATTTGTACAACCTTCTCTAAAAGATAAGCCCAAAGAGCATATTTGAAGGCTACAAGCAATTAGGTGTGAGTTTATGACGAGTTGAGTGGATAGGACTAAAGGGGCTAGTTTCTTGTTTGGATCTAATCATTTTGTGTTGGTTTTGGTCATCGCCACCTTGCTTGACAGGGTATGTGCAAGATCATGATGGGCCAAAAAGTGGTGATATGTAGGTGATATGATGGCTCATGTGGCTGACGAATTTTTTTAACCCAAAATTGATGAAACAAAAATGGTTTTTAAAGGAGATTTTTAGCTTTCCACCAATATAAATTATTCTTTACTTTGAATTTAATAAATAATTATTATTCATTTGCTATTTGAATTATGACTAAAGTCTTGATTGATAGGCTGATTGAAAAACATCTATTGCTTTCAAATGGTATCACGTTTTTTTATTCCAAAACATGCATCACATTCTATGCTTCGCATACTATAGGATTTGAAAAAAATGATTTTCATGAAGTTTTGACCAAGTTAAGGTGGTCAGACATACAATTTTTTATATTTTTTAAAAGTTGTAATAAAAAATTCATAATTAATTATTTACTTGGAAAAAAATTACAAAAAAATATGCATCACATTGGGACATGAGTCCTCTAGTTATATCTAAAATCTTATAAAATACATATTATCATTTTATTGTGGTTTTGGTGGTAAGACAAACACCTACTTCTTATCTTTTCCCTGAAATTTAAGTACTACTGCATTAAAATTTCAAATTTTCACCAAATAGATTTTTTTTAAAAAAAATAAACCTAGTAGTTTAGAAACTACATTTAATTTGCTACATATTCTATTCTTAAATATTTTTTAAATAATATAGATAACTTATTCAAATTTTTATGTCAAGTTTCTTAACTCTGACTTTTTTGAATTTTTTGCCACTCAAGGGCCTATTTTTTCCATGATGATCCTACACATACCAGACATCAGGTGGTATCAGTGCAACAGGGACTAGATCTTTTTGATTGAAAAGTTATAGAATTGATAAGGACAAGTGAAAAGTTGTATAGACAAGATGCATCCTAAGAATGTTGGTGTTGCTAGAGAGTTGCAAGAGTTAAAAGAGAAACATGCCAAGCTTTTGGAGTCTCATAATGTTGTGTTGGCAAGGCTTGCTTCATTGGAAACAAGGAAGAGAAGAGATGAAGTTGAGAGTGAATCAGATGAAGAATAAAATGAAGAGTATGAAGATGTAGATGAAGAATTAGATCCTGAAGATAAGAAAATGGCAAAGTTACTTAAGGCAGTTAAAGGTGATTGACATAAGGTAAAGATTGATTTGCCTATGTATGGTGGAAATTTGACTTAGGAAGAGTTACTTGATTGGATTGTAGCCATGGACAACCATTTTGAAAGTGAAGATATTTATGATGAGTAGAAGGTGAAGGTAGCAAAGACAAAGCTAAAGGGATATGAATTGTTATGGTGGGACTACGAGCAAGCTGAAAGGAGAAAGCAAGGTAAGTCAAGGATAGTTTCTTGGGACAAGATTGTAGCAAAACTTAAAGGTAAATTTCTTCTTAAAGACTATGAAGTTCAATTGAATAAGAGATTACAAGGTTTGAAGAAAAATGATTTAGATGTTAAGACCTATACTGATGAATTCTATAAACTAAGTATAAGGTTGGGAAGAAATGAAGATGAAGTTGAAAAAGTGGCTAGGTATCTAGGTGGCCTTAGATTCCATATACAAGATGAATTGGTTGTTGCTAACCCAAAGACTATTGAAGAGTGTTTCCAATTGGCTATTAGGGTGGAAGAAAAGATAAAAAGAAGGCAAGATAAGTCTATTAGGGGCAGAGGAAATAATACAAGAGGGAGAGGATCAATCCCTACATCAAGGAATTCATATGAGGAACAAGAAGTAAGTAAAGGTAAAGAGCAAGGTGTTGATGCTACAATTGCAATGAATTTGGGCATCCATCATACAAGTGCCCTGAAAAGTTTGGTGCTACTTCTAGTGGAAGTGAAAGGAGTGAGAAAATAGTGCAGTTGGTTCAAGAAGAAAGTGAAGGTGAAAACTCTCCTAGCCATCTTTCTGTCCTAGAGGTAGGAGAATCATTGATGCTGAGAAAACAAGTGTTGCAGACAGCCAAAGAGAAAGAACCATTGCAAAGAAAGACTCTCTTCAAAACCACATGTAAGTTCAAGAACAAGGTATGCAAAGTTGTCATAGATTCAGGCTCTAGTGAGAATATGGTATCAAGAGAAATGGTTAGTAAACTAAATTTGCAAAAGATTCCTCATGAATTTCCATATAATGTGTCTTTGTTGAATGATGAGCAATCAATTTTGGTTAATGAGAAAGTTGTTGTTGAGTTTCAAATTGGTGGCTATAAGGACAAGGTAACTTGTGACATTTTACCCATGGATTTCTGCCACTTACTTCTTGGTAGACCTTGGTAATTTGATAGGAATGCATTGTATGATGGGAGAGCAAATACATACACCATAGAGAAAGATGGGCATACATATATACTGACTCCACTGATGGAAGAGGACAAATGCAAGGGTAAATAGGCTAAGGTGATCATGTTTGGGAAGAAAGAATTTTTAGAGGTAGAGAAACAAGACAATAGGATGGGTACTATAGTCATTTCAAGGCTTGAGAATGTTGTGATAGCAAGTGTGAAGATTGAATCAAAATTGATAAATGGGTTGACAGTGAATTGGTATACTAATGTCTTGATAGGAACAATGGTGTTTCCATGGGTTGTGAGTAAGATTAAAGGGAAAGTAGGATCTATAGGTATAGTGGGATATAAAAAGGATAGTACAATGGTACATGAGGCTGATAAGATAGAGGGTTTGATGACAGTGATAAGAGGACATTGTGGAAAAGGAACTAAGGGAAGAAATAAGTATGGAGCTGAGATAAAGGGGAAGTCAATTCCAGGGAAATTTGAAAGGTGTTTGTTTGAAGGCATGAAGTAAAAATAATCATTAGGTTCTGATCAAGGAACAGGTAGAAGATAATCATTAGGTTTGATTGTAAAGATGGAGACATATTCATGTGCAAAAATGGTTAGAGATGCATGGCATGATACAAGATCTCAGTGTCTGAACCAAAGGAGGAGATTTGAATACCATATAGTATGTGAGAAGCTAGGAGGAACTAAGACAATATAGTACTCATGTGACATGAGTCATTTTTCAAGGGGGTTGTATGGTGCAGGAACACCAAAGCCATCATTTGTAAATTTGAACATTTGAAGGTCATTAGGTTGAGTCTAGGGTGTTTTGGAGTAATTTGAGTCTCTTTACATTCAATAAGGTCTATTGAGACCATTTCAATGTAGTTTGGGTCATTTTTGTGTCATTTGAGTCAAAATGGCAAAAGTTGCAAAAATGTAAAAAGTTGTCATGACAAGAAACAACAAAAATGCAACTTTTAGGAAGTTGAAGGGTCATAGCATTTTAAAAGGTAGTTATAGACATTTGGGTGGTTGTATTTGAATGTAATAGCTATAAAAAGCACCCAAAAGGCTCGAGCAAGGGTGGATGAATATTGTATTGAATCATTCATATCAATAACAATGTTATTTTTGCATTTTCCCTGTTATTTTGCACTTCTTAGGAACTATACAAACCTGTACAGTTATAAATTGCTATGAATCTTATTGCTTTGTGTAGGAACATGAATTAACTTCAATTTTTAATTGGTTTGAGGTCTTGAGATTGAATTTGGTAGGATTTTTCTTCATTTTTCTATGGCAGCCCTGCTAACCCTGTATTGAGGGTTTGATAGTCTCTTCAAATGTGAACTTGGCCCATTCCACTCTTTGTGGCTATTGTAACTCATTGAATGGGTCCAATACATTAGGAATTAGGTGTTCTCATGGTTTGGTGGGTAGAGAAAGCAATTTGTTATGATTTGGGGTGATGCCCTAGAGCAGATTTGTGTGTTTTTCAAGTGAAAATGGGGTGTTGAAACAGGGTTTTGTCAAAATATTGATGGAACTGTCTATGTAAGGGATATTTGAGTTTTTTCAGACTATTTATGAACTGTTGGTGGCATTTGTTGAGTTAGATAAGCCTAGGAGGTAGAAATTTTAATAAACCCTTGTTATTTATATGCAAATTGAGGATTTTGTGGTTTAGTATCTTAGAGGTCATGGCTCTGAAGAATGATGGTGGAATTTGATGTTTTGCAACCCAATCAAGGACTATTTAATGATTTTGGGGGTTAGCTTGGTGTTTTGAGGGTACTTAATTTGTTAAAGTGGGTTATTTGGTGGCCTAAAACTAGGGGCAGTCTATTGATTCACCATATTGTTTCAAAGAAACCTCATGAAATATTTTGGTATGTTGTGTTAGGTATTGAAGTGAGTCTCAGATGGTGTTTGGTTAAGCTTTGTATGACCTTCTCTAAAATATAATCCCAAAGAGTAGATTTGAAGGCTATAAGAAACTAGGTGTGAGTTTGTGATAAGTTGAGTGGATAGGACTAAAGGGGCTAGCTTCTTGTTTGGATCTAATCATTTTGTGTTGGTTTTGGTCATCACCACCTTGCTTGACATCAATCACCTATATTCAACATTGCAGACTTATATCAGTATCATGAAGGAGAGCCACCAGAAGATAGAGAAGTTGGTTTTCCAAACTAGATAACACATCATCTAGAGGAAATTAAGGAGATTTTAGACAACAAAGTTGGATGAAGTACCAGAGGAAGACAATACAAGGAGTATCTAGTCAAATGGAAAGGAAGACCGAAGGAAGATTCATCATGGATTTCTCAGGCTGAGGTGGACTGCATTGGTTTTCCTCTGGCCCTTGGAAAGTGAGAGGCTCACTTCTCTTCAACCTCGGGTGTCTGATGCAGGAGCATCCCAAGTTTCAAGCAATCTTGCATCAACCAAAAATATTTGCATTCATGTTTTCTTGCATTTCAGTAGTTAACTGTCAGGACCCAGTCTCAATATTTCATATTGCATTATACTGCATTATAACATCATATTTTTTGGAGCAATATATATGATCTTCATTGAAACATCTACATCATATCCAGAATTCAAGTGTTTTAGAGATTCCAACATGAAGTTATCGCTAATAGAAATTTAGTAGTATTTTGACAAAGAGAATTCACCGACCAGTCTTGGAATTTCAAGTGTGCAAACCTATCCCATGACTTGCAGAGCTCAGGAAACCATTTACTATGGATGCACAATCATTGAGGAACCTTTGTTCTAATCCACATCATGTTTGTCCAAGGATCAAAGGAAAAACATATGTTTTGGCCGACCTTCACATGTTTCATCAACTTCTGGGTTTGAGACCTCTTGAGGCCAACACAGACCTTTTGTAGAGCTAGGAATTGTTATATATAGGAATTGTGTAGTTGCATTAGGGAGTAATCAAGTAGTGATAGAAAGATCTAGGGAAATAAGGGCTTCGACCCACACTATATTTCTAGGCTTATCGCCATACCATTATGTAATTTGTAAGCTGAAAGGCAGGGCATGTTTCTAGTGAATAATTAATCATCCTCTATATTACCATGTGTGATTGTTATTTCAATTCTTTGATTTTCCGTTGTGTTTACTCTCACTACAAGGTTGGATAGTCCTATTCCTAGACCCTCCATCCTTGACTGCACCAAGAATGAATATTTCAACTAGTGAAATTTGGGTGGGGCTAGAAATTGTCCCTATAGCTTAGGAGTTTTTTATGCCACTTGTCTCTCATCTAAAATTTTAAATTGTTATTAGAAAATAAAAATGAGAGAAATTTCATTTATTTTATTTTTTTATCAAACCACTATAGTTCATTCCTTAAATTTTGGAGCTTAAAATTTTAAGCAGAATTGCAAGATTAAATCCATGGGACCAAGAAATTTAAAATATTCCTAAAAAAGTTAAGCAGCATACAGTGATATTTTTAAGGAAGCCCCCCTCCATGGGACCTTACCCTAAAAAAAAAAGTAGTATCTCTCTACTTTTATGCTTTCTTCCTCCCCTTTTTGGGAAATTAATAGTATATAAATGTAAAGGAATTTAAAATATATTTATTGTATAATTTATTCTTTAATATTATAATTTTTTTAAGTTGATCCTTAGAGTAAATGAATATATATATATATATATATATATATATATATTATTTACTTATTTATTTATTTTTTCAAATTGATAATAATTAAATACTGTGGATAATAATAAATAAAATAAAATGAAAATTTTAATAATTAACATGTAGATTACAAATGTTTTAAATACTCCCATATTTAAATTTTGAGTAAATGAATATATATATATATATATATATATATATATATATATATATTAAATTGATAATAGTTAAATATTGAGGACAATAATAAATAAAATAAAATGGAAATTTTAATAATTAACATACATAGATTACAAAAGTTTTAATTACTCTCATATTTAAATTTTGAGATAAAATGTTCTATGTGAATTTCAACAATAAAGACAACATCAAATAAGTTAACCTAAACCTGACCAACACTACCTTTAATGAGAATTCATGTTAGTGTTGATCAAATTAGGTTCCCAAATTTTCAAATGTCTATTATGATTAGGGTAACATGGTCCACCCACCCTCTAAACAAGAATTATAGTTGTGGTAATGTATTTTCTTTGAAATTTTTTTTGGGCAAGACATTGGACTTAATTGTACATCTAATATCCTAAACTATGTATTCTATGGCCCATTTGGACATTTATCAAGAAAACCCATTCCCAAGACCAAGGTAGGAATTTAATGGTTTTCCCCTGATATCTTGGATCATAAAAAATAGGACCAAGACAAGGGAACCTTGGGTGGCCTTATTCCCTATTTTGGATCCAATTTTTAATATATCAAAGTTGGTGCTTTATTATTTGAATTTGAAATATCAAATATTAGCTAGCAGGATTTAATTTTCATGAAGTTATATTAATTATGTATAAATACCTAGTCATTTAACCATTTGAAAATTAACTAGAAAAAATTGGAAATCAAGAGCAAGAAATTGTTATCAAGAAATTATTATCATTGAGTCAAGGGAATTCAAGAGTAGAAATATTACAACATTTCATTCTCAAATTTTCATGTCAAGTTTTATATGAATTTTTTCATGTTTATGCATACATTTTATTTTTGAGGACTAACACTTGAAGGTCTTCAAACAAATCCAAGCCAAATTGCAATCAAGACTTGAGGAGATGTGCACGACTTTAGTCCTTTAAGGAAATCAGATCCAAGTGGTGAGTTGCATCCAATTGTTAATTCATCATTTAATTTCCATTTATCTTCTATCCCTCAAAAGGATAAGCTCTTTATCATCAATTTTTCCATTGTGGAGGTGGAAACACCAACACGAGGTTTGATCGAGGCAAGACCCTATATGGCACAACCCTTCCTCTCTCTTTGAATGTGTAGGTTGTATATGTGAAGAAGATTCAAGGAAGATTGAAGACTATTTGTTCATTATTGCACTTAAAACCTACAACTTGGCAAGATACATAAACTCAATTATCTCAGCAACCGATGAAGATATGATAGTGAGATCTGGAAGGAAGAAGCCTCTAATCAAACACTTAAGGATTGTGAAATTAGATTTCAATTTTAGCTCTTTGGAAATAGGTGCCCTAGGTGGCCTTCTCTAGTAAAATCTAGTCTAAATTCAAATCAAATATGCACAAAAGTTTTCTTAGTCTATTTCTAATAATCAAATTTGTTTGTCATTTTCTAGATTTTTTGTTTTCACATCAGAATAGTGCATTATCGTTGTTAGCTAGTTGCATCATTGCATTTTAGTAAAAATCTATTTCAAAACTTCCCTCACTAAAAGTAATTTTGGACTCAAGGGTTGATTGAATCAACTTCTAGGTTGTATGTTAATCACATGCCCTTTCCAACCCTAAATTCTAAATGATATATGCAGTAGAAAGGTGACTAATCCTAAGTTGAGTCATATTGTTTCACTTTTCCACCTTATCATTTGGAAAAATTCAATGCATTAACATTATATACCTTATAAAATTTGAAGCATATCATCTTATATCTAAGATTAGCATTACATTTTTTTGCATTCATCATGTAGACATCATTTATTGCATAAAAAGACATAAAAAAGTTCAAAAATTTGCATATCATATTGCATCATAGGTTGCAATAGGGTTAATTTAAGTCATCATTAAGTCAGATCTACATCCTAATTGAATTTTAAAATCTTCATTAGGTAATTTTAGATCTGGAAAGTGTTCATTGCATTCATTTAGGCATTTTGCATATAGTCAAAAAAGAGAAAAATTGCATTGTTTTATTTCAAAAAGATATAAAGATCATCATTTTTTAGAATTTGAACATTAGGAACAACCAATTGCTGCATTTTATATTTGGAAATTGCATTTTTAATTACATTTTATTATTTGAACTTTTTGAAAATTGTTTGTGCACTCACATTTTGCATCTCATAATCATAAATTGGACAAATTCTAGAAAAATATTCACTTTTAGATCTGCACAGTCACAAGAATAGAAACATTAAATAGTATTACACACACTCAAACTTTGAATTTAGAAAAAGTATTTTCTAAACAAGGGAACTCTTGGTGGCCTTGTCCAGGTCATTTCTACTCAAATTCTTGTGGCGTAATATTCTAAAGATCTCTCGTGTAGATCTGCTTTTAGATTTTTAGATCATTGTGGTATAACACTTTGAACTTTATTACATACATCATATTGCTAGAATGGCTAAATGTTTTGGTAAAATGTTGACTTCCTTCAAATACTTGGTTGATGTTTCAAGCTATGTGTTTTTAAATGACTCTAACACAGATGATGAAACTCATAACCCTTCATCTCCCAATGTATATCTCCTTAATGAAGATATCTTGAGGCAAGAGGAGGAAATCATGAATGAAATCATAAATAATACCTTACCTAACCTTGAGAAAAAAATTGTCCTTTATCCTTTAATATAATGGCCTAATCAACCATATCAACAATCAACACCACCTACCATACCACCAATTGAATTTTTGTACACATCACATAGGGAAAGTGATTTACAAGTCATACCTCAATGTACAAATATAGAAGAGCCTATAAACATTAATCACAATGAGGTTATTTGTACCACCTTGTTATCCTCCATCCTATGAAGAAAAAGTTATTGACACATCAATTAGATTGGAATATATTATCGCCAAGGCTTTAGGATTTTGACAAAAAAAAGGATGTGATACAAATAACGAACATGAAATCCATTCCCTTTTGGAATAAATACCATATCAAGACATAGGTTATCAAGGTACCCCGCATTTATATCAAACATTTTCTCCACCATCCTGTTGTAAGGGGGGAAAGAAACATACGAAAAGAAAATGAATGAATTAAACAATGCTTAATTCAAGACAAAATTAAGAATCCCTAAACCCATTACTCACAAAATGAACAATATAAAACTAGTGAATTCAATGAAACAATTGTTAGTAAATGAAGAACAAACAATGAATTCAATAAATTATATTATTACCCATCTCATGTCAAGTTGTATTTGTATTGATTTTGAATGTTGGATTGTTGTAATCAATACAAAGCCTCTATTATGCATTGCAAAAGCTTCAATGTGTGTAAAGGTTGAACTAGAATGTGATGACAAATCGTAATGTGCTCAAGAGATAATTGTGCAACGCTTCACTATGTAAATTCTAGATGATTTGTGAAAAAGTAGAAGAGTGTTTTATAGATTTCTTGTTTTGAGATGAATGTGAAAGATGCAATAATGCAAAATTCTGATCAACAGTTGAGAACCATTGAGAGGAATTAGATTGTTCAGTTAGCTTCTGTGATCAAATCAATTAAGAATGTTTATTGCACTATTAGGGGTTTTAGATTGCATAATCTATGGAATTGAGGAAATCAAGTTGAGTTGTTGATGGGATTGAAGAATAGATGGGTTAGGAAATAGATGAATCAATTAGCCAATTAGAGTGAGCAATTAGTGGTCATGATTTTCTCAATCACAAAAGGGGTGAGGGTAATTAAATGAAGCATACAAAAAACAAATGAATGAATTAAACAAAGATTAGTTCAAGAAAAATTAAGAATCCCTAAACCCATTACTCATGAAATGAACAATATAAAACTAATGAATTCAATGAAACAATTGTTAGCAAACAAATAACAAATAATGAATTCAATAAATTATATTGTTACCCATCTTGTGTTGAAGTGTATTTGTATCAATGTTGAATGTCAAATTTTTGTAATAAATACAAAGCCTCCATTATGCATTGAAAAAGCCTTATGTGTGTAAAGTTTGAACTAGAATGTGATGATAAATTGTAACGTGCTTAAGAGATAATTGTGCAGCACTTCACTATGTAAATTCTAGATGATTTATGAGAAAGTAGAAGAGTGTTTTATAGATTTCATGTTTTGAGATGAACATGCAAGATGCAACAATGCAAAATTCCTATCAACGGTTGAGAACCATTGAAAGGAATTAGATTTCTCGGTTAGCTTCTATGATTGAATCAATTAAGAATGTTAATTGCATAATCAGGGGATTTAGATTGCATAATATGTGGAATCGATGAAATAAAGTTGAGTTGTTGATGGGATTGAAGAATAGATGGGTTAATTAGGAAATAGATGAATTAGTTATGAAATAAATGAATCAATTATCTAATTAGAGTGAGAAATGAGTGGTTGTGATTTGCTCAATCACAAAAGGGGTGAGGGTAATTAATTAATTAACATTCCAAGTTTAAATGTGCAAGTCATGTTTTACTTTAACAAATAAAGTTGTATTTGTTTGTTGACCTTTTTAAGTGTTGTTTGAATAGTTAATTAATTATTCATGTTTAGAAAGGGGAAAGTGATTTATTTAAACTATTAAGTAATAATAATTTAATTGATTTAGGAGAATAGGGTAGATTAGCGACATAATTAAACAATTTGTGTTATTTAATTAATCAAGAGGAATAATGTTAGTTTTAATGATGAAATAGTGAATTAATTAAATAATTAAAGATTATTTAATTAATAGAGGAAAATTGGGTTTTTGATGTAAATGATGTGAAATGTACTGATATTAAATGATAATGATGCTAATGATGAGAAAATATCATTCAAGATGTGTGATATGTATTAGGTCATTTTTACATGTCTATATTTTGCCCCTCTTTGAGACAAAGAATTGTTTGCTTTGTTTCAAAGAATTTGATGTTAAGATTGAGATTTTAAAAAATTTATATGCCCCACTATGCATTGGCCTTCAGTGGAAAGATAGTACAATGTTGGGCTGCCCCCTCGAGAGGTTGGATGAAAAAAATATTTTTTGGGTCAAGCTCATAACAAGGTTCAATTTTAGTTTGAGATGCATAGAGGGAAAAAAATTAAGCTTATAGGACCTTTGTTTATAGTTAAAATGTTCTCAGGAACTCATAATTTCAACCTAGGAGAGCTTCCTAGGTAAACAATTAGGGTTTGGGGGTAAAAATAGGGAATTAGGGTTTATTTTACCTCATTTGCACTATCAACCCTTAGTAAATTCGTGTCTCTAGATTTCGTGATTTGGTGATTGTCGATTCACGACGTCGAGGATTATAGGTGGCCCACATCATGCAAATGTGATTTGTGAGTTTAGGAGGCCTACTGGCATTGGTATTGCAGTATGTACCTCCTTCGTTCTTATTTTTGTCTTATTGTTTATGACTAATTAATGCTAGAAAAGTATTTTAGCAATAGCGGTAATTTCATGAAATTTTCACTTTTGCATCATTCTTACCACTATTGATGTTTTTTTCTATACCACTTTCACTTTTCTTGGCCACTTTTTCTTAAACTATTCGCTATTACTTAATGTTGTGCAATTTTCGCACACACGCCCCACCGAAGGCGGGGACCCTCTTTTTTCTTTTGCATCTCTGCTCTTGGCTTGGTCAAATTTTGGTTTTGCTCTTCTTGGGAGGTTATTTTGGGATTAAGTCTAGACTGGGCTTGATGAGGACAATATTTTGAGGCTCTAGGAGAAATTTTTCTTTCTTGGAATTCGAAAATGGGGATTTTGAAGTGAATTTTCAATGTTATATGTAAATCTTTTTGCATATGTGGATAGAGGATGAAAAATTAGGTAGGGTTGCTTTTTGAACTTTTTGAAAATTCCTTCTAGAAAAAAGTTATGAGGTTTAGGGGATTTCAACTCTGCAGGAAATCCGGGAAAATCAGTTCCCTCAGAATTTTCTCGAAAATTCCTTGACCCCCTCAAAATCCCAAGACCCCTTAAAAGCCCGAAAATCTCCAAAAATGGAAAAAATTTGATTTTTTTTAAATGGAAATTTTTCCAAAATGCTTTTTTTTCCAAAATGGAAACTTTTTCCTTGAAATTTTAAAATGTTCCAAAAATGAAATTCTTGAGATGGATAGAAAAATTTCAAAAATAAAAGCTTCCAAAAATGGAAAAATTTATGAAAATGGAAAGTTCCCATTAAAAGATGTAAGTTTTTTTTTAAAAAGGCCAAAATTTTAATCAAGTTTAATTTGGATTGGATTTTTTTCTTAACATGTGAGCTACTAATGATGATATCTATTTTTTTTTTCAGGATTAAATAAATATAAAAAAGGGGAACTTGCATATGGATTCATGCCAAAAGGGAAATATGGAAGAGTTCAATTCAAATTTTAAAAGTGGAACTTGCATGAGAATCCATGCCCAAACTATCTATAGCTGGAAGGAGTTTCTGGAAGACATGTGAAGCTGATTTCATCATCCAATCAAAATTTTCATTAATGACAAGCTGGCATAATATTGTTTTCTCATTGTTCCATGATGTAACTACTTTTATGCAATTGGATGATGATGTACCATGAGCTCCCAAATTAAATGTAACAACTTGATGCTTCTAGAAGTGCAATTGCAGCCATTGGATGAACTAAATCTTGGCCATTGATTAAAAATGTAAATTTCTATAAAGGCCCAGTGCCTTCTCATTTGTAAAGGGGTCAGATTTAGGGGTTAGAATAGCTGATTAGAAGATGTAAAAGCCAAAATTGGCTAAGTTAGAGAAGTCAGTAGCTGTAGGAGAGGAGAGACTGGAAATTGTTATGTAATGCTGGAGAAGTTAATGCAATTGGATTGTTGATTTGGCAAGCTTTGTGTTACACTTTGATAGTTTATGGTTTCTTGTTCTCAATTCTCAATGTTAGATGTTAGATTTCAGTTCTTTTGCAATGGTGATGAAATGTTAATGATGTTGATCGATCTCTGGTCCATACTTTTAGCAATTTGTTGATTGTAATTTGTTGTGTAAAGTTAGTCTAGGCCTTATTTTGTGCTAAGTTCAATTGTGGATGCTTGTTTACATTGTGCCAGTTATTGGGTATGTGAATGAATATTCAAAGTCTGAAAAATCTTCAGTTTCCTTAGAAGATTGCACCGTTTCTGAGTTGTAGGCTTGTCCTTGATCAAACAAAGATTGATTTCATTGGGGATATGTCCATCTTGCAACATTCATCATTGTTGTGATTGATCTTAGGTTTTAGTCTTAGAAATCTCTCTAAAACTCTTATCTCTTTTGTTGTTTATTTTGAATCTGGGTTAGTTTTAGGATTAAAAGCATCACGATATTGTTGCATCTAATGAAAGTATGCTTCCAACATTGTTCACTTGTAAGGCCCCTTGTGATTACCATCATTTTCACATTTATCACTGAGTTGTTTGTGCATTTTCAAGGCCTAACATCAGAGACCTTGGGGTTATCTCTTAAGGCTTGATGATAGAGATTTACCTTTCAAGAGAGATATGATATTATATTATGTCTGAGTTGTTGCTGTGCAGAAAACATCATCAACACTTAAGATGTTTGCTTTTGATTTTTTCCTTCACCTAAAATGTTCACTATTGTCTTTCTTTGTGTGAAATGGCCACTGTTGTGAATTTTGTGTACTTTTGAGATACTTGGTTGCTTTTTCCATTTGTACCACTATTGAGTTTTCTAATCGTCACTTTAAAAAAAAGGCCACTATTGCATTTCTTGACCACTTTTGTCAAAAAATTAACTACTATTATCAATTTTGAAAGTTTCAGCCAGTTTATTCGCAATCTTAGGTTGATTTTGTGTTTTCATAGAAAATTCTTAACGTCGTGGGTTGTATGTTTGCAGGTGGTTCTCAAACTACTTTATTTGAGGGAGTGATGATCATGAAAGTTCTTTAACCTAATTGCTTATTTTCAAGAGGTGGAGTGAGATATCCTAGATGTTGTGGGACTATGACACATATGCTACATGCCACCAATTCGATGCCATAGGGTGATGATGATCGCCCTTATGGAGAGATGGCACTCTGAGTCATCATTTTTTCATTTTTCGACTGATGAGGCCACCATCACTTTAGAGGATGTATGGAGGATCCTCTATATTCTGATTCATGAGGAGCTCATGACCTATGATGTTAGACAAGGTACCTGTGCTATGTGGCAAGTTCTCGATGTTAGGCATATTTGGGTAGTTGAATTAGAGATAGACTTGTCTCCATTTGTTGATAGTGTAGATCTTGTATCTTTGGTTGTATGTGGTTTGATATTGGGGCTCATTGTTTCTGATCGTAGAGGTAGGTATTTTCCATTTGGTTGAGGTATCTACATCAAGTAGATGTTTGAGCATGACACTAGGTACGCATGGGGCCCTTGTATCCTTAAACATTTATATAGAGATATGCACGAGGTTGTCTATCAAGGAGGCAGTTATATCTCTGTTGGTGTGACATTATTGCATGTATGTGCATGGGAGCATATCCCAACAATGAGACTTGATGGTGTTATGTATCGGGATCTAGAGGATCCATATTATTATAGATATTTTAATTGTGTGCACTACACCTAGCCTAGCCAACTATCTTATTGGCATCAGATTATTGATGATATGCCTACTTTTGTTTGGAGGCCATGGTTAGGCTATGAGGCCTACGATGACAATCAAGAGAATCTCCCTTACTACCATCAGACATGATGGTTGATCAGCTATGTGGACTCTTTGATCAAGCATTACTTACTAGATCGGGTTCTTCACCAGTTTGGAGAGCGACAAACACAATTTGTAGATGGCTATCATGCTCACTTTGGGAGGACTACCCAAGAGGTTAGGGTGTGGGGACAATAGGCTTCCTCTATAGATGTTGTAGTCAAGTTTCACCATCTTTCCCCACTTGGATGGGAATGGACCATAGGTTTGGCAGAACCTAGTACAAAACATGAGTATGATTAGTGGTGGGCTCATCGAGTTCCTCTTTAGTTTATAGATCCTACTGGCGTTGGGCCAGCCATAGGGAGAGTTGGTGTTACTAGTCATAGGAGTGAGCGACAAGGACTGAGGATTGTTGTTGAGCAGTTGAGTAGAGTAGGACACAATTCACAACATGCTTAGTAGGATGGATGACAACCTGATCCTATGCAACAAAATAAACGAGTAGCACAAGGTCCTCCCCCACCTAGGGATGTAGTGGTGGAAACATTGATTGCTCAGTTGACAACTGAGAGGGATACATAGATTGGACGAAGACAGGCTACTGAGGCATAGGTTGTAGTATTGACTATTAAGTGAGATTCTATTAGACAAGAGAGCGACAGGTATAGATAGGAGAGAGATGTTGCTAGGAAGGAGCTTGCAACAAAGCAACATTAGAGACTAGCCACAAAGATCTCAGTGGCCTCATCTATTCCCATGGCTTAGTAACAAGCTAAACAAGATCAACTATTACATAGGTGTACCTATTATCAAATTCTCTATGAGGCCTTCGTACCCAGAGCAAAGAGATGGCCTCAGTTTGGAGAGCTGAGTACAAAGACAGGTACAAAGTCAGGTGGTCATTTTGTCATGTAGCTTGTTTAGCCTTTAGTCTTGCCAATGCCATCTCCCCGTCAAAGTTAGGAGTAGCTGAGATTCCCACCTTAGGATGACTAATAGGGCTGAGCTTTCTTGATCTTTTTATGATGTGTATTATATCAACTTAGACTCTGTGTAGACATGATCTTTGTATATACATTCATCGACCCAACTAAGGCCTTATATATATATGTATTTATTTGTATATGATATCTCACATGTTACTTGATGATGTATATGGAATTCTTAGTTTTTGATGATATATGAGATATACCATGTTTTGATTCGAATTTATTATGTGTTATGAGATGATTATGGGTGATGATGCACACATTCTTATGTTTTTTACCTTTCTAATGCATGCATATGATGTGGATGGATGGAAGATTTATATTTATGTGATGAAGGATGATTTATTATGTATATGCCTAAGGCCCTGGGGGTTGATCAAATATAAGGCTTGTCTACTTTATACACACAAAGACCATGTAGTTTGACTAGTGTTGACTCAAAGCATAACATGTTTTTTGGATTTTTGATGTATTTGACTTTGTTTTTAATTTTGTTTGTTTTCCAGATGTTTTTGATTTTGATAGTTTTCAACCGTGATGGGATTTACAAGGATCTAATTTACTACCACTTTCAGGAAGTTTCCCCCAGTTCGAGACAAGATTACCTTCTTTAAGGGAGATGGATTTTAATGGTGCAACAAGTTTCAACACTTGATTAGTCATTGAGCCATGGTTAGTTCACATGTTTTATTATGGGATGAATGGGAAGATGCTTTAGATAGTGTTGATAGATAATGATGCCATTCTTATTCAAATGTAGTGCATGTTTTCCAACTTTTCACTATGGTACCTGTCCTAGAAGGGCCACAAAGTGGTTTTCACTTAAAGAATGTTTTATTTCTCTTTACTATTTTTCTTGATTTTTTATTTTTTTCTTTTTTAGCATTTTTTTGAGATACTCTGACGTGTTCAAGTATAATTTTTTTAAAGATGGATGCTATTTAGTGGTTCAACTAAATTTTCTCCTTTAGGAGTAGCCAACTAATAAGCTCTAGAGCCATAGCTTGTTGTGATGAACAGATCTAACCAGTTTGGTTCAAACTTCCCCTTCTCATCCTAATTCAGTTTGAACTTTTGATTGGGTAGGTGCATGAAGTTGGGTACCAATTCTGTGGCCACTTTTCAAAATTAAAAAAAAAAATGCGCTCGCTAAAATCGACAAAATCGAACACATGGGTAATGTTAAGTTCTCTCTTAGCTATCCAACGATGTAACTTTTTTCACTTTTTGACAATGTTAAGCCTTTCATCAATAATTTATTTTGTTTGTATGTTTGTTTTTGCTAAAAAGCAGCGTTTGGTGTTTTTTTTGTTATAAATTAGCCATTCATCAAAATTTCAAATACATTACATTTTCAGAAACTAGACTCCATTCTACAAATTTTAAAAAAGAAAAGGAAAAGAAAATCAATTATTTTCAAAAATTTGTAGTGGGAGCACGGCCAAAATTCTGCTTTTCAGGAAGTGCCCACTTAGAAAATTAGTAAAAATTCAAATGTTCATTAAAAAATTATCAGAAAAATTGTGCATCAACTAGATGCTGTTAGCTAACTTTTGACTGAAGCGATTTTAAAAATACTACAAAAAATTCTCCGTGCTTAGGTCATACAAGAGTTGCTATGTTATTTTTACAGCACCAATTTGTGTACAACCCTCTTTTGAACCCCTTAATCTCAACTATTTTCAAAATAAATTAGTATTTTAGAAAGTAGACTCGGAGCACTTCAATCCTTATTTTGTTCCATCTCAAAATTTTGAGTGTAACTATCCTTAATTTCACGTCCAAGGTCAACATTTCCTAATTTCAGAAAAAAGTGGCCACTTAAGCCCCCTTTTTGGGAACCATCTTGGTGCACTTACCTGATTCTCTTTTAGTACTAGGTCACCAACTTGAAAGATTTTATTTTTGATCTATTTATTGTATCTTTATTTGAGCCAGTTTTGATAAACCTAGAGATGGTTTAACGTGTTCAAATGCCTTTCATCTAAGAGTTCCAACTCATTCAATCTGGACACCTAATATTCCTCATTGTTCAATGTGCCTTTTAGGGATATCCACAGTGAGGTGATCTCAAATTCAATAGGTAAGATTGCTTCAGATCTGTAGACCAAGGAAAAAGGTGTGGCACCTATTGGGGTACGAATTCTGGTTTGGTAATCCCATAGGGCTGGATTTAGTTGCAAATTCCAATCATGACCAACATCATTAATAGCATTTTTGAGTATCTTTAGGATGGTTTTATTGGAAGCTTTAACCTAACCATTTCCTTGGGGATAGTAGGGCATTCAAAATATTTGTTGGATAGAAAAATTGGAACAAAGGTCGTGAACATCTTGGTTTTTGAATGTTTTTCCATTTTCCATTATGATAGTTTGGGAGATTCCATATCAATAGATTAGATAATTCAGGATGAATTTGGATATCTCTTTCCCTATGATATAGGTTAATGGAGTTTCTTCTATCCAATTTGTGAAGTATTTAGTTGCAATGATAATGAACTTGTGCCCATTGGATGAAGAAGGAGATATCTTACCTACCAAGTCTAATCCCCACAGTGAGAAAGGCCATGGTGTTGTTATAGGTCTCAGTTCCTGTGTTGGTGTGTGAACAAGGTCACTGTGCTGTTGACATTGATGATATTTTATTGAGTACTAAATGCATTCCTATTTCATTGAAGACCAATAGTACCTCATTCTTAGCAATTTTTGTACTAGATTAGGTCCACTAGCGTAAGACCCACAAATACCTTTGTGAACTTCCTATAAAGTAGTTTGTGCTGCTTCCACATTGAGACATCAAAGTGATGTTCCATCTAGAATTCATCTATATAGCATATCTCCTAAGATGGTGAATCAGAATGTTCTATAGACAAAAATTTTCTTTTGGCTTGTTGTTAAGTTAGGAGGTATGATACCATGCTAGATATAGTCAAATGTATCTTGGTACCATGGTGAATTAGGACCAACAAAATCATAAACCAATTTTGATTCTAGGATATCGAATGTTGGCAGAAGGAATTCATATTTTGGAATGTTTTGTGGAATGTCGAGGAGTGAACCTATTGTCACCATAGCATTGACTACTCTATTTTTAATCTTGGGAACCTATTCAAAGGTGATGATGACAAAGTATTATTTAAAAATATCCACCATTCTTTTATATGGCATTAGTTTGTCATCCTTTGTTTGATACTTATCATTTACTTGCCTTATTACCATTTGAGAGTCTCCATAAACCTGTATTTCTTTTATCCTCCATTTTATGGCCATCTTTAGTCCTATGATTAGTGCTTCATATTCTGAGAAGTTATTTGTACATGAAAAATCTATCTTGTAATCCCTAGGTATACTATCTCCTTATCGTGTGAGAAATAAGATACCTACTCCCAAGCTATATTGAGTGTGGGACCCATCAAAGTACAAGGTCCAATGGATAAATTGATCAGTTAAAAGGATCTTTCATTTGGGAATTCTGTTGTTAAAGGATGATGATCTTCCATTGGTTCTTTTGCTAGTTGATCTATTATAATTTGTCCTTTAATAGAATTTTTGTCTATGTATTCTATGTCAAACTCAATTAGTATCATTACCCATTTAGTGATCCTCCTTGTTAGAGCTACTTTAGCCAATAGGTACTTTAGTGGATCTACTTTTGAGATCAGCTTTACTTTTCTATTCAAGATGTAGTGTCTCAAATTTTGTGCCACAAAGATGACAAATAAACATGCTCATTCTATGGAAAAATAATTCAATTCATAACCCACTAGCATTCGACTAAACTAATAGATTTCTCTTTCCTTGTTATTGTTAGCTAGTTGTGCTAAGAGAGCTCTTAATGTTGCTTGTGTTGTAGATACATATAGGATCATTGCTTTATCTAGAATTGGTGGAATTAATACTAGAGGAGTGAGTAAGTACTCCATGACTTGTTGGAATTCTTGATCACATCTCCCATCCCATTTGAATGATATGTCTTTGTGTAAAAAATGTGTGAAAGTATGGCACTTGTCTACCAACTGTGTAATGAATCTCCTAATGGACTATAATTTCCCTTGTAGAATTCTTAGCTACTTCAATATCTTTGAAGGAGGAATTTCTAATATAGATTTTACCTTGGTGGGATCTACCTCAATGCCTCTTCTTGATACTATGTACCCTAGTAGTTTTCCAGATGTTACTTTGAATACACATTTCTTTGGATTGAGCCTCAAGTTGTATTGTTTGATCCCCTCAAATACTTTTGCTAGGTTGGTCAAATGGTCTTCTCTTCTGATGGACTTTTCTATTGTTTCATCCACATAATCCTCCATAGTTGTAGGTAGCATATCATGAAACAGGGTACTCATTGCTCACTAATAGGTTTTCCCTGCATTCTTTAGACCGAATGGCATGGCATTACAACAAAATTTTCCCCATGCATAAGTGAAAACTATTTTATTTTGGTCCTCAAGGGATATTTTGATCTGATTATATCTAAAGAAGCCATCCATCAGTGATAACATTTCATGCCCTGCAGTTAAATATACAATCATCTCAATATTGGGAAGAGGGAAGTCACCTGTCGGACAATCCTTGTTTAGATCCCAGAAGTTTGTGTAGATTCTTATGCCCCCAATGGGTTCAGATACTGGTACTAGATTTGACACTCATTCATGATAGTCAATGGGTCTAATGAATCCCACATCTAATAGTTTCTAAAATTCTACTTTTACCAAAAGTGCTATCTATGGATGCATCTTTTGTAGCTTCTACTTGATGGTTTTAGCTCTAGGAAATATGGCTAGGTGATGTATGACAAATGTTGGATCTAGCCCTGGCATGTCAACATATGTCCATGCAAAATTGATTTTCCTTTCATTGATAAATGTTGAGAAAGTTCACCTTTTCTTCAGGATCAAGTGATGCTACATGATATGTGATTTTGGGTGTTTCTACTATGCCAACATTTATAGGTTCGGTGTCTTCAACTAGGAGTGATAATTTCTCTTGATATTATATGGTGGGGAGATTGAATGTTCCATCCTTAGGTGCCTTAGAGAGGTTTTCACCTTTGGATGCGTCCTTAGTTTTTCTCTTTTCCAAATATGATAAAGCCACATTGTGGTTTTCTTTATGGGGACTCTTTTTATTTTTAAATTTTGTAGTTTATTTTTGCGACTGGAAGATACATTCTCCCCCCAAAAATATGCTCCTTGATCTAGTTCCATTACAAACCCTAATTTGTGATCTCCTTACGGTATATTGGTTCAAAGTCCCATGAACTTTGCAATAGCCTCATTATTATGGAATGTATCCAAAATCGGAGTATGATGTTGTTGGTCCCAATCTATCAACTATGGATAAAGCAAGGATATTCTTTCATGAGTATCTGTGAAGCTTATGGATGTGGTAGCTAGGTTAGGGACATTGGTTTTTTCAAAGCTCTAGAAGGTATCTAGGTTATATTCACTTGAGTCATAGGAATCCCATCTGTGTTCATTGGAATCCATTTCGATATGGTCATCATCAGATGTGGTCTTGGATATAGGTTCATCAATGATAGTATTTACATTGAGGTTGTCAAATATGTTTTGGATATATAGATAGTCTTCTAGACATTTGTAAGTATCCAATGTCTGAAGAGTGGTAGAGGTAGCTTGTTCTTCATAGGAGGTGCTTTCAATATTTTGGGTTATCACATTAGATGAACCATAACCTAGTCCCATATTCTTCAGGTGCTTTTCCATAATGATTGATTCTCTTCTACCTTGTCCATGGTTGATAACCTTTTCTATTTTCATCAATAAGAAAGGGAGGTAGTGGTTGTTATTGTCCTTCTTTGTAGATCCAAAAAGATGGATCTTCTTCACATAATTATTCATCTTGCATGTCACCCCACTTGGTGAATATGGTGGGTTTGACTATCATCATTATAGTTTGAATGTGTTTGATCTCTTTTGGTCCTTCATATATTTTCAGTGTGGGGGGAACCATCCCAATACACAAGGATTGGTTGAAGTGGTATTCCCCACAACCCTTGTCAAGCACTTGGATCTTGGTATCAGATTTAGGTACCTCAGTTGATGTTGGTGTAGTGGAGGACAAAGCTAGTGATGCTAGGTCAATGTATGAAAAGGAGTGAAAAGATATATCATTGATGGGTATTTGTTGGATCATTTTATACTTTTCCTCCAATTTAGCACAATAATGGAAAGATTCAGGGTCAACATATATGGTAATTTCCTTATTGTCATAAGGAAAATTTAGGCATTGATAGAATGTAGATGGTATTGCTTTCAAAGCATGTATCCATGGTCGACCCAAAAGAAGGTTGTATGGAAGCTCGAGATCTAGTACCTGATGCATAGTTTCTATTATTGCTAGTACTATTTGAATGAGTAGCCTAATTGTGTCTTCTAAATTTTTCTCCATATTATCATAACCTTTGATTATGATGCTCTTTCTTTTCTCTATGACATCATTAGAGTATCCCAGTTGTTTCACAAATTTTAAGTTACAAATTTTCAAACCTGAACTGTTATCTGAGTATCCTCTTGACTGTGTGTTTATGGACACCCAGCTCTAAATAAGGAGCTTGGTTGTGGAAATATTTTTGTAGAAGGTCTTCCTCAAAAAAGACTAAATGATGGGTGGACGTGATATTGCCAACCATGGCTTGAAACTAATCTACATCAAGGTTGTTTGAGATTGACATTTCAACTAGTTCTTTCTCCAATATTTCCTTATGTGTTGGTGATAGTTTTAAGAGCTCAAGGATGGAGATTAAGGCTATAGTTTTCTTGAGTTGTTCCACAATGCTATAGTCACTTGATGGCTTACTTCTAGTTTTTACTAGGGGTGGTGCTCCTTGGATTGTTACTCTTCCCCTTTGGGTAGTTATGTTGCATTTAGGATTTTCACCTAGTATGGTTACCACATGGATGGTATGATCCTCACAAGAGACATGTCCTAGAATGGTATCCTTGCCATAAGAGAAGGTGGCCTTACTGTAATCTTGTTCTTTAAATTTTTTGTTTCCCTTAGAATGGTTGAGGATTGGATTCATGTAAATGTTTAGGTCTTTATTTCTAGGCTGATATTCTATGTCGACCTCTCCCTTTTAAATTAAATATTGTATGATGTTCTTGAGTCTCATGCAATTGTTGGTAGTATGCCCCTTGATTTTGTGAAATTCACATTGATTGTTTTCGCTATACCAATCGGGTTTGAAGTTAGCTTCTTCATAGTTTTCTCTGTCGTTGATTTTGATGAGGTTCTTGTTGACTAGTTTATGCATAATCACCTCAAGGGATTCTCCCCATGGAGTAAATTTCCTTCACAGTTGGTCATATTGTCTTAGTGGTCTCCTTTCATTATCTTGTCCTTGATTTTGTTGTTGGTTGTTGGGTTGATTGTTCTAAGGATAAGATTGTTCTATTGATAATTGGGTTGGTTGTTTTATTGATAATCTTGTTGTGTTGTTTGAACCTAATTTTGTGGCATATTGGGAGTTTGCACATTGCGTACAACCTTAGCATCAACTACTCTGTCATTGGTTACATTCTTGTTTTTCTCCCACATCTTGAGTTTTTCATTTGAAGTAGAAGGTTGATCTTTAGGGTTGTAAAGTTTAATCACTCCCCTTGCATTGAGGGCTCTTTTGATAAGTATACCTTTTTAAATAGTTTCCTTGAAACTGCTTGGGCATAACACCACGAGGTTGTAATTGATATTTTCATGTACATTGTAGATAAATACATTGACAAGTTGTTTCTTTTGAACATGCCACACAATTTTTCTCACTTTGTTGCTCCATCTTTGTAGGTATGAGGAAAATGATTCACCTTGACTTTGTTTGATTTTATAGAGGTCAGTGATCGTAATTCCCTATTCTATGTTATACTAGAAATGGTTGACAAACTTATCTGACAACTCATCAAACATTTTGATACTTGGGGGTAAACGAGAGAACTAATCAATAGCTAGCCCATTGAGGCTTCATGGAAAATGTCTCATCAAGTAGGTGTCATTTTGTTGTAGTTCCATTCAAGATACTAAAAAACTCATGTACATGCTCAATTGGATCTCCTTTCCCCCTATACTTGTCAAATTTTAGTATTTCAAAGCCTTTGGGAAAGGTATCATGGGTATATTTTGATCAAATGGATAACAAAAAATGTCTTGGAGAGCATGGCTCTTCTTCGGATTTCCAATTTCTATATTTGATATCCTTTGATTGAGTGTTTGAAGTTGAAAATTTATGTCATTGTTTGGTGTGCTTGTTTGAGGATGTTGGGTATTATAGATCTATTTTCTTGTGACATTTTTTTGGTTGTAAGCAGGATATTGTGTAGTCATGGGATTCTGAGGACCATGTTGTACATAAGGTATGCGAGGCCCTTGTTGTGCATAAGGTATGTTTGGGTCCTTGTTGTGTACCCTAATGTTGACTTTGAGGTGTTCCTTAGTACTGATTTTTTGGTCCTCCTTATTGTTGTAGTTGAGTATTTTGATTTTAGGTTTGTTGAAAAAAGTGTTGTCAAGTTTGGGGTAACTGTGATAGTTCATTTGTGGTACACCATGTTGATGTGGGATTTTTTGAAGGTTACCTTGGTATTGTATTGATGATAAACCATGTTGTTTGTGATGTTGAAGGGTACCTGGGTATTGCATTGTTGAAAAACCTTGTTGTGGCTTATTTTGAAGGTTACCTTGGTATTGCATTGAAGGTAAACCTTGTTGTAGTTGAGTTTGAAGGTTACCTTGGTATTACATTGATAGTACACCTTATTGTGGATTTTGGAATAACTTCCCTTGATGATATTGTAAGTTGTTGGAAGGGTCAATGTATGGAATGGTTTGTGGTATGTATTTCCCTTGTGATGGGTTACCACCTTGTTGGTCCATTGGAATGTTTCCCATTTTTTGCATAGTGTTATGTTGTGGTATGTTTTGGGTTGTATTTCCTTGATACTATTGTGCCACAAATGCTTGTTCAACTTGGGATGATTGCCTAAACAATGGGTTATCCATGGGATATGTTTGATCATTGTTTTGTGAAAATAATGGTGGTATGTTGGTTTTGGAAGTTGTCTAACTACTATTTTATCTCCAATTGGAATAAGATTTGGATATTTTAGTATGTACATGTTGAAGTCAATGGGTAGTTTTGCACCATTTTGTGCTAGTGTGAGGAAATATGAGTTAGCATTTCTTTCAAGCATCTTTTCTATAATATTTTGCATCTTAGGTTCTTGGGAGTATTCTAATAGCTTCTCCTTAGTGAGTTCCTCATCACTATCATATTCTTCTATGATTACGTTATTGAGATTTGGAAGTTGAGTTTGACTATCAATCATGTTTTGGTGTCTAAGGCATACTTCCTCATTACTTGGTGGTTGGTTAGTCGTTTCCTTGAATGAGGGTTATTTTTGAGGAGTTGTAAGTTCACTTGGTTTGTATCCCCATGGGTTGGTTTCCTCATTAGTGATGTTGGTTTTTGATGCACTTGAGTTACTCATGTTGGCTTCCATCTTTTTTCTGTGTTGAGGTCTCATGGTTGTCATAAACAATTCCAAGACTTTGGGAAATTTCTATGATCACTAACTATGGAATGGAATGATGTTTTTTTGGGGGATTTTATGTTAAAATGTGTTTTTGAAATCTAAGACTATCTATTTCCATGCAGGAGGTGGTAATACTAGCATTTCAACTGCAAGATCAACTTTTTATTCTTCATTGTCTAGGATATTAGTTGTGTTTCTCCATTGAGTGGGTGTTTCCTCTTACTCAAATATGAAACTTCTCAAAATACTAATAATGTTTGATTGTTTACCTTTGAATCACATGAGATTTGGTTGTATAATAGGTTCCAAAAGATCTGGTTGTTGAACAGGAGCATTAAGACACCAAATGGCCATAAAGTGAGTGATGCTTGGTGGATGTTTTGGAGATGATGCTAATTTTGGGATTCAAAGTGTAGAAAAACTTTGGATTGATATTTTACTCCATTTTTCTAGAGGATATGTTTGAATATTTACTTGAACTAGCTTTGAGGTACAAGCAAATGTTGATATCTTAGAAATCAAGAACAAAGGAATAATCCAAGTTTGTGTTTTGATTCCTAAAAGTAGGTTGATGTGTTTAGCTTTTTTGCAAATGGATACGAACTAATGTAGATGTAAGGTGTTTTGGAGGTCTATTTGTTTTGTTCTCAATAGATAAAATATTAATTAGTTTCGAATTAGTCTCTGATTTAAACCAATTAATAGGGAAATAGCAATAATCTTTAGCATAGTAGCATTTGGAATTTAAGACAACTGCGGTCAAAGTTAGAGAAATTGTGGTCTTTGTTTCCAATTATGAATGGTAACAAAGAAAACAATAGTGATAATCCTAATAGAAGTGGCCCTATTTAGGTCAAAAGTGACTGAATCTCAAGAACAACTGTGGTAATTTTATCAAAAGCAACCTCTATTGCAATTTTTTTGATTGGTGAAATAGTGAAGGCGGTAGCAGTAGATTTGTCAAAGGCAGCAAGATTTAGGTCAACTATGGCTGAAAAATAGGTCAATTATGACAATGTTAAGGTCAATAGTGGTAATGTTTAGGTTAACTATGGTTTTATTTTGCAAAAGTGGCTAAATTTTGATAGTCATTGTCATAATCGAGAGAGCAATAGTGGTATTTTTTGGATCAACTATGACAATGTTTAGGTAAAAAGCGGAAAAATCTTTGTAATAGTGGCTTCTATTTAAGTTTTTTTGCAGTGTTCATTTTGACAGTAGTTTGGAAAAGTTTGCAACTTTGATGTTTTTGTGAATGTGATTTGTTTCTAAGAATTTGGCAAGTGATACAACACAACAAAATTTTTGACTCTAAATTTCTATAGCTTAAGAAAGTTTCTTTCCACAAAAGCTTCAAAGTTTGTGAAAGTCAAAATACTAACACTGATCTAAAAACTTTAGCGAGCATGCTTACTCAACAAAGTCTTCACTTAAACAGATTTGAAACAATTACTTATCTAAATCTATGCCAAGATCTTTAATTAATGATTCGAATCCAATATGTAAATTCAATTCATCAATCTACTGAGTTGATTGAAAAGTGCCTTAGTTGAAATGTGAAATAAAGAACAATAATCAACATCAAAAGTAAACCATAAGATCAAAGACACATTTGATTACAGAGCTCACCTCTCTAGGCTACGTCTCTGGATCCGCTCAATAAGCGTGATCAATTTTCCATTAATGTTGAACCTGCAAACTGATTACAACACCTGGTCTTCTGACTACATGTACAAGCTGTCACTGTACAGTAAGTATCAAATCCCTACGAGCATTCCCTGAATCCACATAGTACTAGTGCTTCCAATAATGAGAAGCAAATGCAATCCTCATTTTTACAACATCATTTGAATGTGAACTAGATACCGAGGTACTTTGCCTCGATTACAAAACTAAATTCAATATGCTAGTAGTAAGTCAATTATCAAAAACACTTTGATAATACCTGACACTAGATGCCCATATGTAGAATTTCACCACAACCTCGTAAGAGAAAATTATTCAACTAGATCTCACAATACTCCTTCAAATACAAGTACCATAGTCTACTGACATACCTGCATAGGGTTTTGGAACCACGATTCTTCTCTCAGGTCATCCTGTAACAATTTTGTCACTAGATCCTCAATGAATCTGATAGGAAGAACTCAATCTTCTAAATGAGAGAATTCACTCCAAGAATGTGATGATGAAATTCTTCCTAGCCTTCCCTTTTATATTTCAAATTTTCCCATTTGGGCCTAAACAACCATTTTGGGATTTTTCCCCTCTGAAGGAGGAAGTTTAAACAATCCCCTTATTTTTACAAATAAAACAATAGCCTCCCTTTTAATAAAAACATTTAAATTTTGTTTTCAAGCCCTTAATATTCTTCACTCAGGCTATTATGGTTTTGGGTTTTGTTTGTATTTAATTTGAAACCTCAACTAATAACCTTTTAAAGCTTATTTAGTTAGGCCTCAGGCCTAACCAATGGCCATATAAAACCTATGTCATATACAGTCTAAACTATTTCGATGGCACAGTGGTGACAAGTCCTTTTGGTGAACCAACCACTCATGAGTTCAACTCTCACCAGCCATCCTTTAACACTTGATTCCAAACTCAAAGGAAACAAAACTAACCGCTGCCTATATAAGCTAAAGGAAAGCTATGCGGCCTAACAGTGAGGTTTGGTGGCTCCATACGTGGGGGTTGTGGGTTCAACCCCCACAACAAAATTTTATTGAATAAAACAAATCCATTCAAACAGCTACCCCAGGAGATGAGAGAGAGAGAGGGTGCCACATGGTGCCCTCTAATAGGGCCATGTGGCATCCCTTAATTTTTTGTCAAAGACATGTATGCCGCTGACTTGGACGCACTTGGATGTTGACTAGGATTTCCACGTGTCTTGCTAGTGTCATCATACAGATGCCACATGTTGATCACCAATTGTTCAATGTCATGTCCATATGGTACAGACCTACTGAGTCAGCATGTTGATGTCATCAACTATACCATATGGTCAACATGGTCAACTACAAAGTTTGACTTGTGATATCTCGGGCATACAGACTCCGTTTTTGATGAAACAAACATCGCTGGGTTCATGTCATCAAGGTCTTCAAATTGATGTCACTTCTGACTGATTCTAGATTGATCAATTTTTTCACCTTCTTGGACGGCCTCAGGTGCCTATTTGACCCAAACTTTGACTGACGATAAATTGGGAATACAAACTCCTTTTTCACCTATTCAAGTTGTGTTGAATTTTGTTTTTCGAGCACTTCAACATGGTGCTAATTTCAAGGGCATCCGAAATAGTTGATTTTTTAGGTTCTTGGGATCCACCTAGATCAGACCTCCCCACTGAAGAACTTTTGGTCTGCAAAAGTAAATTGTTCCTTAGACACTCACCTCAAATCAAATTTGCTGCCACCTTTGAAGGCCCACTACAGTACTATTGCTGACTTCACCTTTGAAAACTTGGCTCTGATCTTGTCCCATCTAGATACTATCACATCTGCCCTCTAAGGGTCTTACACTTTGACAAAAGCAAGAAGCATACATTGCTACATCTACCTGCTAGGGTCTTACACTTCAACAATGCATCGTCAACATGAGCTTGCCTATTGCCACATCTACCTCTATGGGTCTTACATTTCAACAACATTAGGACTTCAAACTCATTAAGATGCAATCCAAAACAAAACTTTACATACCAAAAGTAAGAAGAAAACTGAGCATGATTAACCTGTCTCTTGGCTCTTCTCATGGTGGTGGTTCTCATTCTACATCAATACCATGAATATTTTGGCATGACTTTGATACTCTTCCTCACTTACAAACTACTCAAGCAATGGTAAACTGTTCCTCATCCTGATACATTCCTTCACCTTTGTTCTTCAGAATGGATGATTAAAGGATTAACCATTCAACTCTATCCATGCCTATCATAGCATCAAGGCCATCAAAAACACTACTCTTTGTAGGTCTTTGAAATCATCATCTGACTGAGTCTTCAAGCTGAGAATGTTACAGGTCACATTTGACTGTCCTATGCAACTCTAAGTCCTAGATAGATCTCCTAAAATCTTGTGACTATTGGATGTTGTGGTTGTCATTGATGTCAACACTATTAGCATTAATGTCTTAGAGGTTGTATATGTCGAGGATATTGAGAAAATTGTAATGAAATAAGTTGCAGATTATTGGTGGTGAAGTGAAGTTCATTCTATCAGTGAGTTTGGTACGTTGATGACCAGTGGTTGTGGATTAAAGGGTTTCCTAGCGAGTATATCTAGTTTATCCACGTTAAGTTTAAGAGATTAGCATGAAGCTTTAGGTATAAAAACAAAAGGTAACATCTTTCACCTGAATGCTGCTAGTAAAAGTTGTCTGATTGCTCAAGTTGATGAAAGTTGTTTGTGGCATAGGAGAATGTGTCATGTAAAATTTGACAATATTATCAAGATAAGTTCTACTCAGGAAGTGAGAGATCTTCCTAGGTTGGTAAAGCCTACTAATACTATAAGCAAAGAGAATAGTTAGGGAAGCAATCTAGAATTTCATTTCAGAGCAAACAACATTGTTCAAAAGAGGTGTTGGAGCTTGTTCATACTGATTTGTGTGGTCCTTCTAGAATTAGAAGCTTACAAGGAGATAGGTACTTCATGTTACTTATTGATGATTACTCTAGATTGATGTGGGTTGCTTTTGTAAGGGAGAAATATAAAGCTCTAGAGAAATTCAATACTTTTAAGGCTATGGTTGAGACAGACATAGGTCTGAAGATTAAATGTCTGAGATTAGATACAGGTGGTGAATTCACTTCTCATGAGTTTAATTCTTTTGTGAAGTGCATGGGATAAGGAGACAATTATCTGCCCCATGGAGCCCTCAGCAAAATGGAGTTGTGGAAAGGAAGAATAGGACAGTTCAAGATGTTGGTAGAACTATGATGTTGGAAGGAAATGTTCCTCATATCTATTGGAGAGAAGCTGTGAGTACTGTTGTTTACATCCTCAACTAGGTACAAGTCAAAGGTGATACTGGTAAGACCCCTTTTGAGCTATGGACTAGTCATAAGCCTACTACTAGATATTTCAAAATCTTTGGGAGTAATGCTATATCAAAAGAGATGAAGAGATAGGAAAGTTTGATGCAAGGAGTGATGAAGGAATCTTTCTTGGTTATTCTACAAAGAGCAAGGCCTATTGATGCTACAACAAGAGATTGAGGAAAGTAGTTGAAAGTGAAAATGTCAAGGTTGATGAAGACATAGGTAGACCATCCAGAACCTATGGATATGATTTAGATGATTAGAATAGCAGTTCAGTCACAGGAAATAAAGTTCAGACTCAAAATCAAGTACACATCATTCTAGTCAATCAAGAAAATCAAGAGGAAGGAACTAGTGAAAGTGCAGAAGAGAGATCACAAGAGCCAGAAGTTCAAGAACATCCTAGGACTCCAAGGTATGTAAGACTAAATCATTCAGAAGATCAGATTATAGGTGATAAGAACAAAGGTGTTCAGACTAGGAAAAAGATTGCAGAAGAAACCTGTTTGATTTCAAAGACTGAGCCTAATAGTGTGAATGAAGCATGTAAAGATGAACATTGGGTGGAAGTAATGAAAGAAGAACTACATCAAATTGAGAAGAATAATACATGGATTCTTGTTCCTAGACCTAAGGAGAAAAATGTAATTGGAACTAAATGGGTCTTTAGAAATAAATTGAATGAGCAAGGTGAAGTTGTTAGAAACAAAGCAAGATTGGTGTGCAAAGGATATTCCCAAATGGAAGGAATTGACTTTGAAGAAACTTTTACCCCTGTTGCTAGGATTGAAGATGTGAGACTATTTCTTGCTTATGCTACTTACAAAAATTACAAGGTTTATCAAATGGATGTCAAGTCAACATTTCTAAATGGTGAACTGGAAGAAGAAGTATATGTTGAGCAACTTGATGGATTTCAATTGACTGATCAGGGAGATATGGTTTTTCGATTGAAGAAATCATTGTATGGAATTAAGCAAGCCAAAAGATCATGTTATGCTAGATTGGACAAGTATTTACTGAAGCTTGGATTCAATAAAGGTACTGCTGATAGTAATCTATATTTCAAGATTGATCATGAAAAAGATTTGATTGTTGAAGTCTTTGTTGATGATGTCATTTTTGGAGGAGATGATAGTTTGTGCATGAAGTTTACTGATGAGATGCATAATGCATTTGAGATGTCTATGATTGGTGAGATGAAATTATTTTTGGGATTACAAGTTACATAGTTAGATAAAGGGATCTTCATATCTCAGTCCAAGTATGTGAAATAATTTCTAAAGAAGTTTGGTATGGAAGATTGAAAGCCAATTGGTACACCTATGGTGACTGGATGAAAGTTGACACAAAATGATGATTCTTCGAAAGAAAATCAACCTAGATATAGATCAATGATTGGTGGATTGCTTTACTTGACTCAAACTAGACTAGATATCATGAATGTTATATGCATTGTTGCAAGATTTCAAGCTGATCCTAAGGAATCTCATTTAACTGTTGTGAAGATTATTTTCAGATACTTGAAGGGAACAGTTGATTTTGGCCTATGGTATCCTAAAGATGATGATCTTATTTTGAGTGCTTTTACTAATGTTGATTGGGCAGGAGATGTGGATGACAGAAAGAGTACTAGTAGTGGTGCATTTTTCTTGGGTAAGAGGCTGATTTCATGGTTAAGAATCAAACTGCCATTTCTTTATCTACTGCAAAGGCAGAATACATTGCTATTGCTAATAATTATACTCAAGTATTGTGGATGAAGCAGATGTTGAAAGATATAAGATTTGTGTATGATGAATCCATTGCTATTTTTGTGATAATTCAAGCGCAATTAACATTTCTAAGAATTCAGTGCTGCATTCAAAGACCAAGCATGTATCTATCAAGTTTCACTTTTTAAGAGAGAAGGTGAGTGAAAGGAAGTTAGACTGGAGTATGTGCCTACTAAGGAACAGATTGAAGATATCTTTGCAAAGCCATTGCCTAATGATACTTTTGAGTATCTCAGAGGGAAGCTAGGGGTGATTACCCCTCCTAATTAGAACTAAGATGCATTAACTTGCATCAATCTGTGCATTTCATGGTCATATTTTGATCCAGATTGATGTTGTGGTGGCTGCTACTCAGGGCAAGTAGCTAGTTAGATGTTCAAATATGTGGTTCAGAGCTTGTGTAGAGAAAAGAGATCTTTGTCATTGATGTCAAAGGGGGAGAAGAGTCATGTGAAAAAATGTGAATTATCTGAAGAAGAAGAGTCATGTGGTAGAAGAGTTGGGTAAAAGAATTGAGGAGAAAAGAGTCAGAACCTAAGGGGGAGTAAGTGCTGAAGATAGTTGTGTTGATGGTGTTTTTCACATCATGTGTTGCCATCAATGCCAAAGGGGGAGATTGTTGGATGTTGTGTTTTTGTTGCTAATATGTGGTTTTCATTGATGTCAAGACTATTAACATTAATGTCTTAGAGACTGTATATGTTGAGGATATTGAGAAAATTGTAATGAAATAAGTTGCAGGTTGTCAGTGGTGAAGTGAAGTTCAGTCTATCAGTGAGTTCAGTACGTTGATGGTCAGTGGTTTTGGATTAAAGGGTTTCTTGTTGAGTATATCTAGTTTATCCACGTTAAGTTTTAGAGATCCACATGAAGATTTGTTCGTGTTATGAAGATTTGTATTCTAACAGTTTTTCTGGTGCTTCAGTTGGTGTTTCTGAATGAAGATGATGCGATTTTAGTTAGTTCAGTTGTTGCAGATGCTTCTCTGGTGATTCATGATGTTTTTGGATGTTTCTAGATCATGCTCTATTTGTTTTTCACGTCCACATTGGTCGTTGTGCTCATGATTCGATATTTTTTCTTGTGTGTTCATGTTTTTCATGTTCTTGGCCAATAGGGTATTGTAATGTGTTGTGGATCTTCGTGGAATAATTTTTGAAGGTGGTCCATGTTTGAGAATTTTATTTTGGGTCTTCACTATGTTGTGGCTAACCTTGGTTGATTTGCATTAATAATCTTTTATGTTTTGGGCCAACACTTTGCACTCATTTTATTATTTTCTTAAGGTTGACATGTAGCAATGTAATTTCTTGTTGCAGATATATAAGAGCAATTGCTTTATCATTTGAAGGCATGAGTATGTGAAGTGTGCGAGTCCTATGTGTGAATATTGTTCAGATCTTTCGAGGGTAGAATCAGAGTGTGAAGAAGAGTGGATAAGTGTTCATGTGCTTAACCGAAACTGTAATCAGGCATTAGCAAATGCTATTTTTTTGAGTTCAAATCCTGTGGATGCAATTCAATCTTTTGTAATATAGTGTTTCTTCCTTTGGGCAATAAGCCTTCTATATTTGAGCAATGAGCTCTAGGTAGTGCACTTGAATGCATGTGCATTCCCCATTTATATTTCTTTATACTTTTAACAAGGTATAATCTTGTGGACTGACCTCCACTATGGTTTTTCCCCTAATAGGGTTTCCACGTAAAAAATATTGGTGTTATGTGTATTTCTAATGTGTTGCTGATTTATGCTTTCATGGTTATTGATTAGATCTAAGAATAAGGTTAATAAGTTGAATAAGTTTGAAATTATTTGAAAACTGATTCACCTCCCCTCTTAGTTGTCTACCCTTGTGTTGCCAACAATGACATATTGAGAATTGTGTCACCCACTGGAGCACTCAAGAAATATGCAAGAAACAAGTCTTAACCTACAATAAGAAGTCTTCAAGTATTCTCCTTTAGGATTACAAGAGATATGGCTTCAAAAGCCTTACAAAATCTCAACCTTAGAGTAATATAGCGTCATACCGATACTTGCAAACAATTTCACTAGATTTTTTTTTACTCAAAGCCCATACTAGTTTTACATCAACTAACATACTACCACAATCCAAAAGGTAACATAAACAAAGTTGATACAACTATTTAGTCAACATGTTTTCCCATTTCTTATGGAATTGATCAAAGGAACTTTCCTCTTCCAATTGCTTATGTTTCTGTTGAGGTTCTTCACAGACTGCCTCAGGGATGGTATCCACAGGTTTTTCCTTTACCTCTGCAACCTCCTGTTGACTTAGTTCTTTCATAGGTTTCAATGAACATCAAAGTTCTGGGTGTAGCTTCCAACACTTCTCGACCCAATGCTCACTGATTTTGCAGTGTGTATAATAATTTTGGGCTTTGTTTGACATTGTCATTCCCTTCTCCGGAATGGAACATTGAAGGTGTGTTGCATGCCTCACTGTCTCTTTAGCTTGCATGATGAACTTTCTACAAAGCCTCTACTTCTTGCTACACCTTGCTACATAGTGGTTAGGTGCATGAAAAAATGTGCGTGGTTGCATATTCCATAAGGTTGATACAAAAGAATTACTACTTTCAAAATCAACAATAGATTGAAAGTGTTCATCACCTTTGGGTTTTCCTTGACTAGCTTGAGCACTGATCTGCTTAGGAGAACAAGCTTTGCCTCTATCAGGTTCTGTCCCCAATTGTTGAAGGTGATCTGTCATAGGATTTCCTCTGTTGGGTTCACGTTCAACTTGACCTCTCACAAATATGGTCCTAGAACATTCTCCATTCTCTTCACTATCATAACCCAGTCTGGTATAACGAGGTTGTTCTACCACCTTTATGGGACTAGCTATTCCTTGGCCATGAATTCTCAGGCCTTTCCCACTATAGCCCATCTTCATTAGCAGCTTCATATTGATCCCCTTGGTATGTCTTTCAAAGGCTACAAAAGCATGATCATGATTGAAAGAAGGATTTAAAATTACTTCTTTTATTACCTTCTCCACTGCTTGATCAACCTCCTGAACGTTTATCGATGGTTCCCTCTAAACTGATGCAGATGAAGCCTCCAAACTATTAGGCTATGTAAGGGGCACATATGAGGAGTCCTCTAAGTGTGGAAAAAAGGTGCAGATGTCAGGATATTCAATCTGAGGAGGGCTCTTTGCAACTGAAATTTCTCCCATTTGCTCCTCCACAACACTCTACAACATCAGATGTAACTTCCTCTTTTCGTCTTCCAAGTCTTCAAGGCAACTCCTTAGCTCAACATTTTCCAACTGGAGACACTGGTTGGCTTCCTCAAGTTCTTGAAGCCTCTCAAACTTATCCTAGTGGAGTGCTTCAATCATCCTTTTCATAGCAAATAATTCATCCATCATGGATGCAACCATTGTCACCTTGGAAGATTCCCCTAGCTCATATGCCATCATTCTCTTGGATGTACACCTATTAAACTTGCAAACTTGCAAACCAAAAAATTGTCAAATTGATCAAAACACCAAGCAAACTGCAAATTGAGATCAGAAACTGCTTGGATACCACTTGATCTAAACAATTTTAGCGAGCGTGCTTACTCAGTGAAGTCTTCACTTAAGGGTATGTGTAGGATCATCATGGAAAAAATAGGCTCTTAAGTGGCAAAAAATTCAGAAAAATCATAGTTTGGAAACTTGACATAAAAATTTGAATAAGTTATCTATATTATTTCAAAAATATCTAAGAATAGAGTTTGTAGCAAATTGAATGTGGTTTTAGACTAGTAGGTTTATTAAAAAAAAAAAATAAATCCATCCTAACACAATAAAATGATAATATTTAGATATAAGTAGAGGACTCATGTCCCAATGTGATATTTTTTTGTAACTTTTTTCCAAGTAAATAATTAATTATGAATTTTTAATTACAACTTTTTAAAAATATAAAAACTTGTATGTATGACCACCATAACATGGTCAAAACTTCATGAAATTAATTTTTTTTAGTCCTATAGTATGCGAAGCATAGAATGTGACACATTTTTTGGATTCAAAGGATGTGATACCGTTTGAAAGCTTTAAATATTTTTCAATCAGCCTATCAATCAGGACTTTAGTCGTAATTCAAATAGAAAATGAATAATAATTATTTATTAAATTCAAAGTAAAGCATAATTTATATTGGTGGAAAGCTGAGAATCTCCTTTAAAAACCCTTTACATTTCATCAATTTGGAGTAAAAAAATAGTCACCAGCCACATACCCATCATATCACCACATTTTGGCCCACCATGATCCTACACATGCCCTTAAACAGATCTGAAACAATTACTTATCCAAATTTATGCCAAGATCTTTAATTAATGATTTGAATCCAATAGGTAAATTCAATTCATCAATCTACTGAGCTAACTGAAAAGTGCCTTAGTTGAAATGTGGAATAAAGAACAATAATCAATATCAAAAGTAAACCATAAGATCAAAGACACATTTGATTACGAAGTTCACCGCTACGTCTCTGGATCTACTCAATAAGCATGATCAATTTTCCATTAACGTTGAACATGTAAATTGATTACAACACCTAGTCATTTGACTACATGTACAAGTTGTCACTGCATAGGAAGTATCAAAGCCCTACGAGCACTCCTTGAATCTACATAGTACTAGTGCTTCCAATAATGAAAAGAAAATGCAGTCCTAGTTCTTACAACATCATTTGAATGTGAACTAGATACTTAGGTACTTTTCCTCAATTACAAAACTAAATTCAATATGCCAATAGTAAGTCAAGTATCAAAAACACTTTGGTAATACCTGACACTAGATGCCCACATGCAAAATTTTACCTCAACCTTGAAAGAGAAAAGTATTCAACTGGATCTCACAATACTCCTTCAAGTACAAGCACCATAGTCTACTGATGTACCTGCACGGGGTTTCAAAACCACAATTCTTCTCTCAGGTCGTCCTGCAACAATTTTGTCACCAGATCCTCAATGAATCCGATAGGAAGAACTCAATCTTTTGAATGAGAGAATTCACTCCAAGAATGTGATGATGGAATGCTTCTGAGCCTTCCCTTTTATATTTGAAATTTTCTCATTTGGGCCTAAACCACCATTTTGGCCTTTTTCCCCTCTTAAGGAGGAAGTTTAAACAATCCCCTTATTTTTACAAATAAAACAATAAACCCCCTTTCAATAAAAACATTTAACTTTTGTTTTCAAGCCCTTAATATTTTTCACTCAGTTTATTATGGTTTTGGGTTCTGTTTTTATTTAATTTGAAACCTCAACTAATAACCTTTTAAAGCTTATTTAGTTAGGCCTCAAGCCTAACTGATGGCCATATAAAACCTATGTCATATACCATTTAAATCATTTCGATGGTGTAGCAGTGACAAGTCCTTTAAGTGAACCGGTCGGTCAGGGGTTCAACTCCCGTCGGCCATCCTTTAACACCCAATTCCAAATTCAAAGGAACAAAACTAACCATTGCCTATATAAACTAAAGGCAAGCTATGTAGCCTAACGGTGAGGTTTGGTGGCTCCATGCGTGGGGGTCACGGGTTCGACCTCCACAACAAACTTTTATTGAATAAAAAAATCCATTCAAACAGCCTCCTCGAGAGATGAGAGAGAGAGAGGGTGCCATGTGGTGCCCTTTGATAGGGCCATGTGGCACCCCTTAATTTGTTGTCAAAGACACGTATGCCGCTGAATTGGACGCACTTGGTGTTGGTGTAATTAATTAATTAATTATTACACTAGCATAAGTTAACTTAGGTCTTGCATTTAATCATTAAGTCCTAGGTTGCATTATTAGATAAATCATTTAATAAATGGGATAATATTCCCTTCCTTATTTGTAGGAGATAAGATTCCTTCTAGAAGATGAGTTGTCCTTCTAGAACTTATCTCAAAATTTAATAATCATCTAGATAGGGTTCACATGTTGTCACATGTTGTTAGATCAAGACACATGGCAACATCTCATGCATATTAGGGTTTACCTATTGCCTATATAATCAGGCATGTTGTTCATTTGTAATATATCAATATCCTATATCTTTTTCATCTTATCAATAGAATCTTTAATCAAGCATTCCATAGTTGCAACACTTTCTGGGTGGTTGATTATCATTCCTGGTTCAAAGGTCCTCCATCGAAGACTGCAGCTTCAAGGACTGTGCATCCATAATCTCAACATGGTATCAGAGCTTATCCAGTGAAACGTCAACCCTCGATCAAGAAACTTGGATTGCGAGATTCTCTGCAGGCTTGGAGGTTTCCATTGAAGGCTACTTGTTTCCACCCAGGGACCAAGCTGATTTATGAAGTAGATAGAGTCAGATCCGAGCTTGCCATTGTCTTCATAAGGCCTCAAAACCCTAGGATCACCTGCCCATTCATCAAAATCGGATACATCAACTTGAGAGCTTCAGAGGTATTTTTAGGGTTTGCAAAATCAATCATACTATCCATATAATTTGCAGCAAAAAAATCATCCCGGTCAGTTGTCCTTTGAGGCAAAAAAAAATTATACACAGGCCATTTTTCATTTCAGAAAAATCAGGCATTTATATCTTTTGTTTGGAAAAAAATTATATTTTCTATAGTTTAAAAAAAATTAATTTCGACCACCTCCATTATTAATTTGTGGTCGGCATCCTATTATTTTTTCTGCGGGCCTTTTTATTCATCCGTCGGGCATATTTACATTGATTGACATTTTTTTTGGGGATTAAATATATCTATCGGTATTTTTTCTACATATTATATTGTTGGCATATTGATTTTTAATTGCTTTCAAAGCAATATTAAAAATCAAAATATAGTTTTGTTGGTTTTTTAAAGTTTGCAGAATCCTGCTGTCGGCCACATTCAATCGGTCTATAGTAGGGAGTACAGGGGAGGGACCCGCCAGTCACGTCATCGGCTACCGTTGCTGGCCATCCACATACCGCCAGCCTCCATCGCCGGCCACCATCATCCCACATTGCCAGTGCTGAGATTTCTTAGCCCCTGCCAGCCGAGGCCTCGGTCCCATCGACGACCGAGGGGCACCGTCCACATCCAAGCGGTGCCACCAGCATCCACCACTCCGCGGCTGCGCCACCCAAAAGCTCCACCCCACCACCACCTATCCGGTGGTGCTTCATTTTTTTTTCTAGCGCCCGTCCCCTGGTCATATCAGCGACCAGGGGCTATTTTTTTTAGCCCAGGGGCCGAATTTTTGACCCTATTTAGCCTGCAAGTGCCTCAAATAGGCATTTTTTTCGTTTGATCACAACTTTCACCCAAGATATCAAATTTTCGCAAACAATATACCATCAAAAGGGAATTTTGCGTACTTTCCAGTGGTGAGATCAGTTCTGTGAAATTTTGCCTGCAAAAATTTCTACATCCAACTGAAGTCCAAACCCTAATTTGGACATAAAGGCTTGTATCTTCGCAACCGTTCATCGGATTTCAGTGATTCCAGTGGCATCAAGAAGGTGATTCTGAGATTTTTCATCAGTCCAGATCCCCTGATCAGTTTCATCTCCAGGTACTCTTGCATTGATTTTTTTAGTTTGGTGCATTTGCTCAATAACCTAGTTATTCTGAAGCTTGGGAAAATATTTTTTGATCCGGGTTGCATCCCTTCAGTTGTACATCATATTTGGAAGTCTTTATTTGCTGTTGAAGGTCATTTGTCTTTGTGTTTGTGGAGAAATTTCATTATGGGGCTTGCATATTACTCTCCTTCTCTAGTTATGTTGCACAAGGGTAACTATCAGCAATGGCGAGATGGGATCTGCCACCATCTTCATTCACTTGATTTGTTGCCACATCTATTTGGTATTGTTCCTCATCCAAGTGAAGGTATTCATGAACTTGCTTGGAGTTGCAGCAAATGCACTATTTTGGAGATTATTTCTATGCAAGTTGATTGTGATGTTTTGAATGCCTTTGATCATTGTGATTGTCCTCACATCCTTTGGACTAAGCTTTGGGAGATCTATGGAGATTCAAATACTCCACCATTCCTCAATGGTCATGATTTAGAATGTCCTGCTTTAGATCAAGTTCCCTATGATGATATTGTTGTGTAGGAGGTTGATTGCCTTGATTTTTCCAAAGAGGTTGACAAGGTCCCTTTCCGTGCTTCTTCTTCATCAAAGACAGTTGGTATCCCTTCACATTCAATGATTCCTTGTCCAGAATCATTGATTAAGGCTTCCACCATCATCATTCATCAGAACACATTCCATTTTTTAGACTTGGCATCATAGGATGGCTTTGTTTCAGGCATCATTGACTTAGCTACTTCTACAGGTTTGGAGAACATTCTTGAGGGGGCATCACTCCTCTATTCAGAGATATCATATCCGAGACTTCTTCCCTGTCATTCCCTTTAGGACTTGAAGTTTCTTTAGCATCTACCATTGGACTTGCTTCAGACTTCCTTCAGTGGTTTTGAGGACACTTCATTCAGGGGGGGCTATCAAGTCTCCATCATATTCATTCCATCTCCATCTTTGGATATTGTTCAGCATTCGTTTCTGCATCGTATTGGTTTGTCACCCTCTTCATTGATTGTGACATCTTCTTCAAGCAAGGAGACATTTGAGAAGAGTTTAGAGACATCATCGACATCCACCTTTATCCTTCCTTCCTTCAATTCCTATCCGGAATGGGAATCATCTCTCCACTTGCAATTGGTTTTGTTTCTTGCGAAAGGGAGAAAAGTTGTTTGTCGGCATTGGATCTTGTTTTGTCTTTAGACACTTACCTTTCTTGCAGGTGATATCATCTTCTAGGGGGCTATATAGTCTCTCTCTTTCCCTCCTATGGGGGGGCATTGCTTGTATTGTATCCATGTGATAGATGGTGTACTTGGGGGGTATTTGGGAGTCCTCCATCCTTCCCATCCTATCTCACATTTTTCTGCATTTTCACCTCTTTTTTGGAGAGGGGTTTTGTTCCAACTAGGTTTTCCCCTTTTCTCCGTTTGTGGGAGATTTTTTGCATCTTCATGTACATGGGTACCTAACATGGCCTCCCAGCCGGGACCCATCATCGATCATCATCTCAGTATAATCATTGCATCTTCCTCCCTAAGTTGCACTTATGGGGGGGTGTTGGTGTAATTAATTAATTAATTATTACACTAGCATAAGTTAACTTAGATCTTGCATTTAATCATTAAGTCCTAGGTTGCATTATTAGATAAATCATTTAATAAATGGGATAATATTCCCTTCCTTATTTGTAGGAGATAAGATTCCTTCTAGAAGATGAGTTGTCCTTCTAGAACTTATCTCAACATTTAATAATCATCTAGATAAGGTTCACATGTTGTCACATGTTGTTAGATCAAGACACATGGTAGCATCTCATGCATATTAGGGTTTACCTATTGCCTATATAATCAGGCATGTTGTTCATTTGTAATATATCAATATCCTATATCTTTTTCATCTTATCAATAGAATCTTTAATCAAGCATTCCATAGTTGCAACACTTTCTGGTTGGTTGATTATCTTTCCTGGTTCAAAGGTCCTCCATCAAAGACTACAGCTTCAAGGGCTGTGCATCCATAATCTCAACACTTGGATGTTGAGTGGGATTACCACGTGTCTTGTTGATGTCATTGTATGGATTCCATGTGTCAATCACCAATTTTTCAACATTATGTTTGTACGGTATGAACCTGCTAAGTCAGCATACTGACATCATCAACTATACCATTTGGTCAACATGGTCAACTTTGAAGTGTGACTTACGATATCTCAGGCGTACGGAATCTGTTTTCAATGAAATAAACATCTTTGGGTTTGTGTCGTCGAGCTCTTCGAATTGACATCACTTCTGACTGATTCCAGATCAATCAATTTTTTTTCCTTCCTAGATGGCCTCATGTGCCTGTTTGACCCGAACTTTGATTAATGATAATTTGGGCATACAAAATCCTTTTTCGCCCGTTCATGTTGTGTCGGATTCTATTTTTTGAGCACTTTGACATGGTGCTGATTTCAAGGGCATCCAAAATGGTTGAATTTTTAGGTTCTCGAGATCCACCTAGATCAAAAGCCATAGTTCCCAATGTTGACTTTGGTCTAAATGTGACTTGAAATGTAAGCTTAAATATTTGGAAACCCTTAGAGATATTTGTTTAAGATAACTTTTAAGGAGTGCAAATATAGGGCTCTTTTCAAAGGTATTCACACTAAGTCCAAAGGGTTTGAGATTTTGATAACCTAGTTCAATGTTTGTTTTGTTGTGCTCTTTTTAAATCAAGTAAAGTATTTGATGTCAATAAAATAACTTTGGCATACATCAATAAAGTCACCCTAAGTAGGTACACTATTTTAGGTAGGCTTACCTCATGCCCCAAAGGGATGATTTTACATGCAACTTATGGAGTAAACCATAAATCAAACTTGGTAAGGAACTTTTCAAAAGAAAAGTTTCGATGCACCACTTTCAAAGAACATTTCATTAAATAAGGATGGCTTCTAAAATAAGGTATTTAGTGATAACCGTGAACACCGTACAAAAAATACCATCTACCTATGACTTAAGGCATTAAACCATTCCCTTCCACTTTTGGAGATGGATTAGGTGCAGTATGTTGTTTCCCCAGATTGAAGCTACTTTCATTACAATTTTGCAACCTTTATTTAAAGCCAAACGGTAAACATGCTTTGAAGAATCACTAGGAGTTCTCCATTGTGGCATGTGTCTCCTAGCAAGTTCTCTCTTAACAGTGATGCTTGAAATAAAATAAATGTGAAACCTAAAGTTATTTTCGTCACCCAAGATCGTCAAAATATGTGAGGGGAGAGGATACACACTTGGTTTTCCAAGCATGGAAAACACAACATACAATCCATAGCAATTTGATTTTCAATCCAAAAATTTGAAGTGTGAAGATATCAATTCATGTTTATGTTCACCAGATCGAAAGCATGAGACTTCAGTCAAATATAACAAAGGTGAAAATCACAATGGATTTGTTCAATTTTAAGCACTAATCTTGAGTGTTTCTAATGGCTTGTTTCATCTTAATGTGGTCAACAAATGAAAAAAATTCATTTGTCAACAAAATGAATAGCGTTGGTCAAAACAAAGAACATTCAATTTTACAAGTACCAAATGAAATGTTGTTTAACTAGGAAATATTTTGAAGGTTCAATTTTAACAACACCAATTGAAATATGAGATTTTTCTTTGTTCAATTTTAACAACACCAATTGAAATCTGTTCTATCTAAAAAATCTTGTAGGTGTAGTTTTAAAAATGCCAATTTGAAGTGTGCAAGTTTTTTAGTTCATTTTTAAAACATTAATTAAAAGATTCTCTACACTAAGAAATCTTTTGAAAGTTTGGTTTTAGGAACACCAATTTGTAGTGTGCAAGTTGTGGGTTCAATTTTATAACACCAAATCAAAAAATTCTTTAAACTAAGAAAGCTTGTTAGAAAACTAAAATAGCCTTTGATCGTTTGTCATTTCTGTAATAAAATAGTTAGTCGTTCTTGATGTAAAATTTATCATATCCTTGTTAGGGCTACACAAATAATGTTACGAACTTTCAAAACACCCAAAACAATCACTTGTTAGTGTTAGAAATCAAATAAACTACTTGTCGATTTTAAATCAAAAAGAAAAAGAGCAATAATAATATTTTAGGCAATAACAGACTTTTCACTTGCAACAATAGCAGTCATCTTAGTCAAAAATGGTCTAGAAATGTGCAATTGCAGACCTGTTTTTAGAAAAAGTGGTCCAAATGTCAAAAGCAACCCTGTTTAGTGCAGTAGTAGTTGGGAAAAGTGCAACTACAGTAGAAACAAGGAACCTGACTGCATGAAAATCATGTAGCTTTTGCATAAAAAATTTCAACTTCATTTGCAAAAAGGTGTCTACATTTTGGAACCTGTAATTGCTCAAACAAACTCATGAAAAAATTAATGTCAAGGACTGAGGTCCCACTGGGCATGCCAAATGTCATAAGGGGGAATGAAGCATACAAAAAAAAATGAATGAATTAAACAAAGCGTACTTCAAGAAAAAATTAAGAATCCCTAAACCCATTACTCACAAAATGAACAATATAAAACTAACGAATTCAATGAAAAAAATGTTAGCAAATGAAGATCAAACAATTAATTCAATAAATTATATTGTTACCCATTTCATGTCGAAGTGTATTTGTATCGATGTTGAATGTCAGATTGTTTTAATCAATACAAAGCCTCCATAATGTATTGTAAAAGCTTCAATGTGTGTAAAGGTTGAACTAGAATGTGATGATAAACCATAACGTGTTCAAGAGGTAATTGTGCAGCACTTCACTATGTAAATTTTAGATGATTTGTGAGAAAGTAGAAGAGTGTTTTATAGATTTCTTGTTTCAAGATGAACGTGCAAGATGCAATAATGTAAAATTATGATCAACGGTTGAGAACCATTGAGAGGAATTAGATTACTCAACTAGCTTTTGTGATTGAATCAATTAAGAATGTTAATTGCACAACCAGGGGATTTAGATTGCATAATCTGTGGAATTGATGAAATCAAGATGAGTTGTTGATGGGATTGAAGAATAGATGGGTTAGTTAGAAAATAGATGAATTAGTTAGGAAATAGATGAATCAGTTAGCCAATTAGAGTGAGAAATCAGTGGTTGTGATTTTCTCAATCACAAAAGGGGTGAGGGTAATTAATTAATTAATTGACATTTTGAGTTTGAATGTGCAAGTCATTTTTGAATTTAACAAATAAAGTTTTTTTTTTTTTTACCTTTTTGAATGATGTTTGAATCATTAATTAATTATTCATGTTTAGAAAGGGGAAAGTGATTTAATCAAACTATTAAGTAATAATAATTTAATTGATTTAGGAGAATAGGGTAGATTAGCGACATAATTAAGTAATCTGTGTTCTTTAATTAATAAAGAGGAATAAAGTTAGTTTTAATGATGAAATAGTGAATTAATTAAATTAATGAAAGATTATTTAATGAATAGAGGAAAATAGTGTTTTTGATGTAAATGATGTGAAATGGACTAATATTAAATAATAATGATGTCGATGATGAGAAAATTTCATTTAGGATGTGTGATATAGACACCTTTTTCTCACCTAAGTTGAAAATATAAACACCTTTTTCTCACTGCATCTAGTAGCCTTAGGTGTTTAGGCTCACACTCAAAGCACCAAACTTGATTACATTAACATCATACAACACTAGCACATCTTCCACGTAGATCCACATGTATCTCCAACACTTAACCTTGCTTATATATCCTCCACAAACTCAAAAACCTTCTCCATGTCAGCCACAAAGAATCCTATGCGCCTCAAACATGCAAGCACTAAATAGGTTGAAACCAAAAAAAATTGTGGTGGAAATAAGTGAAGGAAAACCAAATGAAGGGTTAACTAGAACCCAAATCTATACTGACACACTTCACCTTGCTTCAAAAAACAACAAACAATCTCCACAATCAGTGCTAGCACACCAAGTTAGCCAAACCTGCACTAACACTAACAAGCGACCAACATACATCTCTCTTGGTACAAACACTATATTTGGATCACAAAGGAACACTTAATAGAATCCACATAACATCCTATAATATTCCATCATCATCATAATATTTTTTAACACTACCACAACCACCTACAACTGAGAACACCATCATCTTGTGCAACCAAAAACATTGCCATAGGAATGCAACTCACTAACACAAATTTAAAAAAACTTCAAAACATAAAACTCCAAGGGAAGCTAGATAGAAAAATATTAACACATTCCCAAATCTATAAGACAAGAAACCACAACACAGAGAAATGTGAAGCAATCTCATTTCTCCCAGACAACCTTCTACATAGGTAGACACACTATCAAACACATCTTCCACTATTGCACGGTCCAAAACCTAGAACTATAGATATAACACCTCTGAACACCTTTTGTCATCACAAATAAATTGCACAATCATATCTTCAACCATGAATAAATATGGAGCATAACGATGAACACACCTCAGCCACACTACACACTCTTTTATTCAAATTTTCTCAAAAGCACTTGAAAACCAAGTGAACCAACCACATCAGCAACACCAAAAACACCTTCTCAACATATCTACAATATCTACAACATCCACTCAATACCACAAACACTTTTCAACATGACCACACCAAATATTGTAACAATATCCCTATCTACATGTTGGAAAATTATGTCTCAACCTTGCAATTATATAAAGTTTATTGTTGATAGGTGTAATATACAATGGGAGCATGGGGTGGAGGGGAGGAGTGGGATGTGTGCAAATAATTTTTTGTTAACTTTTTCAAAAAATTCCAAAATGGTTGACATACATTAAATAACTGATATATTTATAAATCTAGACCATTAATTTTTAGGTTTTAGAGCTAATGGTGGATATTTTTTTGGCTTGTCTTTCCCTAGAGGGTAACCCTATTTTATGAGGGACATGTACTAAATTTGTAGATGGTGATGTATTATGAGAGTCTGATAGTAGTCATGTTGTCTCTGGATCTCATGTTGGTGATACTCCTATGAGAAGCTTGTTGAACATCTAGAATACTTAGAGGGGAGGGTTGAATCAATATTCCATTAAAAAGATTAATTTTTTTGAATAGTTGACTACATAACATAATTAAAAGTACTGAGTAGAATCAATGCAACACAACAACACATAACACCAAGGTTTTTATGTGGAAACCCAAGAAGGGAAAAACCACAGAGAGGGTTAACTCTCAAGTATTGAGTAACTAGATACAAAATACAAAGGTGGCTCATTGCCGGGGTGGCTCACTACCCTAAATACAAAAAAAAACTATTAAAACTTTAGAGATGGATTACAACCGAAGAGAATATTACAAAATCGAACTGTTATAATTGCATCTGCATATGCATGAATACAATTCTCATTGAGGTGAAAAACTTCAATATAATCACAACTCTATCTAACTATATCACATACATCATTAGTTCGCTGGAATAAATCACATATATTCATTCATTCTAATTTTTTTGATTATACCGCTTGACATAAATACTGGGTCTCCATATCCACTTAGTTAGCTTGCACTGGAGATATAAATGGATGAACATGTTACACAATATTTTGACATAGATGCAAAAATATATCCCACACTATACTGAATAGGGCCGGACCAAAAAGCTACGTAGACCAAAAACCTTATGCTGGTAACATCACTGCTAGAATAGAGAATAAGATGGAGGTAAGAATACTAGACCAATCAACGACATCAATGAAAAATATCAACAAATTTTTCTTTGTAAGTATATTGTAATATTTATGATTTTTGAATAATATATTAGGTGGCTTTTGGAATGTGGGGTTTTTCTCCCAAAAGGGTTTTCCCCACGTAAATCATTGTGTTGTGGTATGCATGATATTTATGTTTATTTATGTTTAAGTTTCTATAACTATAAAATATCTATAAATTTTTTCATTATTCTCCTTCCAATATTAGTGTAGGAAGTTGTTCCACTACCTTAGCTTCCTTACAAGTGGTATCAGAGCCTGGTCACCTTTGGTTTCAGTTGTGGGTTGTTGCATTTTTTAAACTAATCTAGGTTTGAGTGGGAGCTTGTGTAGAAGATACTCTATGATCTTGTTGCAAGAATTTTTAGATGGAAAGTTCATCAAGGAGAATAGAGGTGGATAATTTTTTTAAAATAATTTTGAGATGTGGAAGTTGAAGATGGAGGATCTATTAATATATCAAGATCTATGGGATGCTATTGATGAGAATGTTTCAAGGCTTGTAGATCCTACTCAAGCTGCTAAATATGATGTTATGGATCATAAAGCTAAGGATCTAATCAGACCATGCTTGGTAGAATCTATTTTAATTAATGTACATGAAGAGACCTCTGCATAGAAACTATGGAAGAAACTTGGTGAGATGTATCAAGCCAAATATTTAGTGAACAAGATTTTATTTAGGAATAAATTATATTCCTTGACAATGGAAGAGGGTGGATGAATCATAGACCACCTGGAAGCATTCAATATATTGGTGGATCAATTGGCATCACTTGGTGTCAAAATGGATGAGGAGGAGAAATGTCAGATCTTTCTTTTCTCTTTGCCTAATTCATGGGATTCTCTTGTCATGGCTATTGTGAGTACTTCTTTTATTTTAAAGATTGAAGATGTGGTGGGTTCTTTGCTTTCTTAAGATATGAGGAGGAAGGTATCCATAACTGCCAAGGAGGCCCTAAATGTTCATGGAGGACATAAGGAAAAAGGAAAGATGAATGATAAGCATGAAAAATCCAAGTCCAAGGGGAGATCTAAATCTCCTAAAAGTCAAAAGTTATTTTTTGGAACTATAGTAAGCCTCGACATGTTTGTAAGGAATGGAAAGAAGAAAAGAGGAAGAAAAAGAAGAGATTTGATTCTAATTATGAGTCTAAGAAGGAAGATGGTGACACATTCATTGCAACTTTGGAAACTCATGCAGGTAATGACGCATGGTTAATTGAATCAAGTGCATCTTTTCATATGAACTTTAATAGAGATTGGTTTTCTAAATATGAAGAATTTGATGGAGGTAAGGTGTACTTGGGTGATCATGATTCTTATTTAAATATTGTTGGTTGTGGTAAAGTTAAAATTGTTGGGATATTATTGCCATTGATGTCAAAAGGGGGATCATGAGTGAGATGGAATTGATCCTATCAAGGAAATTGTGTCATTGATGTCTAAGGAGAGATATGGTATGTTGTGGATATGGTTCTGGAAGATGTAGCGTAACTTACAAAAGTTGCTCAAGATGTTGCATTGTTGTCATGCAACTTTATCATGGTGTTGCAGTGAATTGTTCTAGTGTCTAAAAGAAAAATCAAAGACCGAATTTGACATGGGTTTTTTGAGAGCTTCTCATAAATATGAAGTGCATGTCTAGAGGATGTATAATGCACTCAGAATTGAATTATATGTACTCTCTAGTGGATTTAGGGTTTGGCAGATAAACCCTAAGGGTTTGTAATCATGGTGTTCAAACAGACTTTCTATTTTGTTGTTGACTAGTTGTCACAGGTTGCAAGTTTCTTAAGTAATCACTTAAGCCTATTACATCATGGGTGTGATTAGCCATCTTTCCTAGTAATTACCTATTCGACAAATATTTTCCAACTATAACATTTTCTAAGTTTTGGTGTTAATATTTTCTCCTGATGTGACCAATGGTAGAGATCATGTCTCAAAGATTCAACAGCTTCCTTGCTAGCCCTCTATGTTTATGGTGGGTCCCCGTTCAACCCCATGAGCCAACGGGAAATGATGGAGATTTAATGATGTTGATAGAATGGTGAAGATGGTGGGACCAAAGAATGTGGAAATGAAAAAGAAGGACGATGACATGGAGACAGGTGGTGTAGAATGATTGAACGATGCATCAACTCACATCACTGTTGTGAGTTGAATGATGCTGATAGAGGCAACAGGTGGCGATAGCCCACCACCTCCCTGGGTTTCACTGGGCCCGTGGTCAAAGATCACAGGGTAGTAGGAAAGTAACACATGTCTTTGTGGGACCCAACATATGTGGTTGCTATGAAGGAAATTGATGAAGGGTTTTTTAAAGGACCAATCATCCAACATTTGAGATTTAAAGGTGTGGTGATAAATGATGATCATAGGATCATGGTGCGAAGTGAGGAGATAAACGACACAGAGTTAAATGTGAAGAAATACAATGGTTAGGTTTGTGTGAACATGGGGTTTCAACTAGAAACCCACTCTGCTTGAAGTTAATTGGCTCAACTACACCAACAACCAATATGATTGCAGATTTGATTCAAAAATTGGTGGCATAGATCATGATGGAGATTGAGGTCAAAATCAAATTGAATAAATAGGGAATAAATTAAATGCATATCTGATTCTAGGGTTTGATAGAGAGGTGTTTTAGGAAAATTCTCTGTAATAGAATTAAATATTATGTGGCTCAATGCAAAGGTATGGCATTGAGGAAGATATTCTAAAACTCTAACTAAAGATATATACATGGGAGAGAATCCTAAGGAAATCACTGATGGTCAGATAACAACACAAATATAAGATTAGAATGTTGGATAAGTGTGGTAATAAAATATTGATTGTAGAGGAGAAGAGAGTGTGCATTGTATAGAGAGAATCCTAAGCTCTTGAGGTAGATAGAGAATGCACTAATTGAGAAGAGGAAAAGAAAAGTAGAATAAGAGGGGTGCAAAACATTGTGTAGTTACAAATAGGTTGCAACATAGAATTGTAATCAAATTGTAATACTCTGAATTGTAATTATGATTGATGGTTCCCATTAGATATCTAGGTAGGTTCTCATATTAGGGAGTGAGTACTCCTAAAACCAAGGGATTGGTGTCTCCTTAGGGTTGGTTCCCTTACAAAATTGTAACTGAATATTGGATTGTGAGGTTGGATTAGGACAATAGCTCCTAGCAATATTTCTCATCGTGGTTTTTCCCATCTTGGGTTTTCCACGTACAGATCTTGTGTTATGTGATACTTGTGTGTGTGCATGTTCATGTTTTGCATGTTAAGTCTCAATCTACACATTAAGGGTTTAAAGAATTATTCTACACAAATTGTTTAAGGATTAAAGTTTTAAGATGTACTGATTCACCCCCCTCTTAGTAGATTGTTGTGTTCCAAAAATTGGTATCATAGCACTAGGTTCCCTAGGTGAAGCTTAATCAGCTCAAGTATATTCAAACAGAATGAACACAATTGACTATTAGGAAGGTTCTTCCACAAACAAATTACATCTATTAGATGGAACAGATTATGCATTTTGGTTCCATGAAATGGATGCATATTTGGGATCTCTAGGATTTGATGTTTGGATGTCTATCAATAACAACTATGTTCCTCCTCCCAATCCTCCCATTGATGCTATTGGGAAGAAGGACTAGGAGAACAATGAAAGGGAAAGGGATGCCATTATCCATAGTTTTTCTAGATCTGTGCATGGCAAGATTATGCATTGTAAGACTGTACATGATGTATGGGATAAGTTGAAAAATATCTATGAAGGAGATGACAAGGTAAACTTATACAAGTGCTGAGAGATAGATTTGAAGGCCTAAAGATGACTGAAGAGGAGAAGATTTTTTACTATCTTCTGAGAGTTGAAGATGTAGTAAACTCTATTAGAGGATATAGAGAGAAGTGAAAGAAAATGTCACTATACAAAAAGTTCTAAGGTCAATGACAAACAAATATGATCTAAGATCTCTGCAATAGAGGAAGGAAGAGAAATAGAAAAAAACACTCTTGATGAGTTGCATGGTATATTCACTACATATGAGATGAGGATGGGAGATGTTGAGCCTTCTAGGAGAGAAGCTTCATTCAAAGTTGTGAACAAGGAAAAGGATGGAGCACCTAAGAAAGATAAGGCTACAACCATTGCACCAGAACAAGGAGAGACTGATGAGGAAGAAGCAAACTTCATCAAAAGAATAAGGAGAGGATCTGGCAAGTACAAAGATAAGTTACCCTTCAAGTGCTATGATTATTGTAAAATAGGACATTTTTCTTCCAAATGCCCCTACAAGAGGATGCATCATTTTCATCTATTAATCTAATTAATTTTATTAGGTTAATTCACCCCCTTTCACATTCACCTTTCATCCTATTTAATTGAATAATATAAATTATTTAATTTAAACACCTTATGTCCTCTCATTTAATTCAGTAATCCTAAATTATTGAATTAAATATATTTGCATCATGTTGACTACGATTTTACTCATAGCAACAGGGCGAATAAATTATTCACAAATAAACTACAAAGAGCCTATCCTTTTTGAAAGATATGGAACAAAGACAATCTAGAGGGGGATTCTTCTTTAATAGGAAAAGATTGACTCAATTCAATCCCAACTCTCTGATAATCAGGTCTTGAATGCACTAGGTTCGCTCTTAGGTATAATGTGATATTTTTGTTAATCTCAAAGAGAATATGGTTACCTTTGGTTTCGTTAAGAATCATAAGCATTTTACACAAGATTTCCAATTCATTCATAAAACTAACATCATGAAATCAAAAAGATTTGAAATAATATTTCATGAACATCAACAATTTATTTTCTATCACTTAAGTAGATTTAGCATTAAGCATTGAACAATTTCATAGAAAATTAAATATTTTCGATAAATTTCCATCCATTGACTTATTTTTTGGAACATTTTCAAGGAATTTAAACATCTATTCTAAAATAAAGCATTAAATACTAAAAAATTAAAATTTTCTCCCAGTTATTCTCCATGCATGCCCCAAAGAATCAACTAAAATAGAGCAAACCACTTTATAATTCTTTTGATTGCTTCACAACTATAGAAATTGGTGTGAGCTTTTAAAGAGAGGGGTTTTAGTTTGGACACCGAGTAGGTTCTACATGCACCCTTAAATGGTGCAACACATAGTCTTGTTTGGCTGAACTAACAAAACCAACTACAAAAGATTCATGAGATAGGTAGCTATCTAATTGGCTCTGATATTAATCAATGTCTACGTGAATGCAAAGTTTTACACTGGAATGATTCAGAAAAAGGAAAAAAGAACAAAACTTAAAGAAGTTTTGGCTCTTTTGACATCCACAAATTCTAAACTTAAAATGAAAATCAAGCAGTAAACAACCTTTTATAGGAACAAGGCACCAAGAATTCAAACTTAAAGGGTATGTGCATGATCATCATGGAGAAAACAACCCCTTAAGTGGAGAAAAATTCAGAAAAATCAAAGTTAGGAAACTTGACATAAAAATTTGAATAAGTTATCTATATTATTTCAAAAATATGTAAGAATATAATCTATAGCAAATTGAATGTAGTTGTGATGCATCATTATTTACTAAACCTAAAATATGCAAAAACAAAGAAATGCAAAGGAGAAATACACAACACCACCTCAAGATTAGCCTAAGTTGAACTTAAACAAAGAAAGATGAAACAACAAATATACCTTGTCTAAGTTGATCTTCTTGGTTGGTCCTTTGATGAAGATTTGATGTGTGCTCCTTGATGGAAAATACGATGAAAATGGATGCAAAATGATGAGGATGCAATGAAGATTCAAATGATTCAAATGGGTATGTGAGTGGATGAGCAAAATGGATGTAAATGAGCTTGAAGATACAACAATGGAGGTGTGAGAGCTTGAATGCAAGTTCTTGAAAGTTTTTGAAAGTTGGAGAGCTTGAATTGTGAAAATGCATGTTATGAGCAAAATGAGATCAAATCCTCTATTTTAGGGGATGCATCTGTAGAGATTTGAATGGCTAGGATTTAGCTAACATGAGAAAGATGAAGGGCTATGGTGAGTTGAAGACTCACAAGCTCTTACATCTTTCCATGTGGAAAGGGAGGTGGCAAAAGGACATGTGAGGTGGAGAGAGGAAATGTGAGGTGGAGGTACTTACAAGTACCTAGGGATTAGGGGAAGATTTCCTCAAAAAGGAAGTTATTGTTCCCATATGAAGATGATGGTGACAAGTGAGGAATTTTAGAAATTCCTCTCTTATCATCATGGGCATGAGAGAAGTTGTTGGAGAATAAATGTGAATTTTAAATTCACATTATTGGAAGTACCTTGAGGATAAGACAAGGTCCTTAGAAAGGAAGTCCTTGTCCCATGTGACTGATGTGACTTATGAGAGGATTTAGAATTTTCCAACAACCTTCATGGAGAAGAGGGGAGAATTGGAGGAATGAATGTGAATTTTTAATTCATATGGGGAAGAGGTCAAGGTCAAATAAAGAATGTACTTATATGAAAGGTTGACTTGGAGGACATACTAGAAATGACATGTGATTAAATTAAGGTTGTGTAAATAGATGATTAAGAAGACTAATGAAGGATTAGAGGCAAGTAGCCAAATATGGAGGATGTGACATTAATACTGATTAAGGGTGTGTACATCCTAATTAGGCATTAATTAAACTAATCCAGATTAGAAAAAGATTATGGAGGATGTGACAAGGAGAGAGAAAAGAAGGAATTTAAAATTGATTTAAATTCAAAAAGCTAAATGAATAAATTAAATAAATTGATATATTTATTTAATTTAGAGAGGAAATGATGAAAGGTAAAGTATTTAATTGTTAAATTAAATACTTGTTAAATTAAATACTTTAGAAACCTTAGGACAAAGGTGAAATATTAACTAAATAAATCATTTATTTAATATTGATGAAATAGATGGATAAAGGAGATGGATTTGACCATGTGGGAGTGGTCAAATTTGGATGTCTACATTTTTCCCCTCTTTGAGATGGTGGTACAAAGTAGCATAATTTCAAAGAAGATTAAAAGATAGGACCAATAAGAAAATGGTTAGATTGGAAAATATGCCCCAGTCATTCAAAGTAGTGACTAGGAAGAAAGATATGGGGGTGAAGATGAAGATTAGGGATTGAGGACGCCCCCTTGAAAGGACATGTGGGTTCAAGAGAACACGGGTGTGCTCTCGAAATGGATGAGATGATGAAAGGGAAGATGGGGAAGATGATGCAAAGTGATGGATAGAGTAGAGGTCGGTAAGATGAAGAGATAAGATCAAGCACAAATGGATGTAAGGACAAAGGTGATGTTGCCCAGTCAAGCTACAAGCCAAAATGGGTTGATGATGGATGGAGTGTTATCAATGAGGGAATGATATATCTCGAAACAACATGAGGATAGGGAAGGATACATCCTGATGATGATGATGATGAAAGTGTTGTTGATGAGGGAAGGATATATCCCAAAACAACACCAAAGGATAGGGAAGGATACATCTTGAAGTTGATGATGATGAGGATGATGATTGGATCAAGGCTTGTAGCAAGGCTGGGAACAAGACCAAGGATGTGATTAGATGATATGTGTTAGATATGATTGGATTAGGATTGGGTGGAGATGTGAGTGGTTGAAATGAATGAAAATGATGGAGGAAAAGATCATGAAATGCAACATAATTGATCATGAAATTCCATCCTAAAGTGATTTTCCATCTTTGGAGCACTAATTTTTTCTATAGCATAAGACACCAGGTGCCAGGGTATGTGAAACCAGGGTGGATCAGTGTCTAATGCATAAAAAAAACACAATAGACAAGAAGGCTATCCCAACACCCCAATGTTGCGAAGACCTTGGTCAGGCCAGGCATTGGGATAACCACAATCACAAAAGGATGCCCCAACGTAACACAAGACCTCAGGGATCTTGGTGGGTACTACATGGGACAACCAAGAAAACAACAAAGCAAAAGATCAAGATATGTCCCTATGTTAACCGATCAAAACACACCATAATATGATAGATCATGACGACCTTGATGAGTTGTGATAGGGAGCTCAAATGATAAACAAAAGCCAAACGTATCAAAAGATTATGATAAATTTCAAACGTCCTTTTCCATCGGATTGAGAGGATGGATAGGATTGATGAGGTCTGTTAGGAAGGATACATCCTGTTGAGACCAAAGATGGATACTAAACTAAAAGATTGCAATGACACAAGAAATTCCAAACCGATTGAATCTCATGATACGAATGGATCTTATTTGTGAAGAACCAGCTAGATAAGGACATATTTGATGATATGACACAAGACTAACATGCCCTAATGACCTAGGGGCTTGGGGGCCAATCGAAGATGGATACAAAACTAAAATATTGCAATGATGTAGGAAATTCCAAAACCAATTGAATCTCATGATATGAGTGGATCTTATTTGTGAAGAACCAGCTAGATAAGGATATTCTTGATGACATGACACAAGAAGCAAGACACAAGACATGAGAATGACATGCCCTAATGAACTAGGGGCTTGGGGGCTGATCAAAGATTAGCCTTTCCTACATGAAAGCGAAGAGCCCTCGTAGTTCGATAAAAAACCACGGACAAAAGCGGAAAGAGGACAATGAAGACCGATGATAAATGACAAAGATAGGATGGACCAAGGCCCTAGGGGTAGATTAAAAGATCGACCTTGCCTATGTGAATGCACAGGGGTAACATAGTTTGACAAAAGACCGGTGAACAACCATGGATAAAGGATGATAAGATGACCATAATAAGTGGATAAAAATATGGAACCGATATGATGAGACAAGATAGACCTAGTAGATAAGATAGGATGATTGTGATCACATGAAGTTCAGGGATGGGATAGTTATCCAAATCATCAAAAGATCAATTGGGAGGATGATAAGTGATAGGAGACTAGAAAGATGTGTGAAAAAAATGGGAGTGATGATGATGAGATAGACGACATTGGATTGCATGGGGAGAAGCCTATAGCTAGATACCAATGACAAGGATTATGAGATGGGATGAGGATAGAGATGAATGGATAATGAGATAAGGATGGGGAGATGAAAAGGATTGTTTGGGTTGGTGAGGAGATAAGGATGGGGAGATGGAAAATGATTTTTAGTTTGATTGGTAAGGAGATAAGGATAGGTAGGAAGATAAAGATGGAGAGATGGAAGGGATGCTATGATAGATGGATAGGAAGATAAGGATGGGGAGATGGAAAATGATTTTTGGTTTGATAGATGGTAAGATAGGATGGGGAGATGGAAGGGATTTTTATGCTAGATGAAGGATGTCTCCAAGGACTATGTCACAAAGGAAGTAGATGCCCCCACTCTAGATATGTCATGCATGATGAGGCAGAAGGGATGGAAGACAAGTGGATGGGAAGATAAAGGAGTTAGATGGATATGGATAGGATGCATGGATAAGGAAGGGATATTGATGGTAGCATGATGGGTGGACAAGGAAGGTAGGTAGATGTGGATAAGGATGAGGATAGTTTATTGGTGAGGGGAATGTATTCCAAGAGGTGTCCAAAGCATGTATAGATAGGCTCCCTTCTCTATATCAAGATCACAAGGAGGATGAAGGGATTGGGATAAATGGGATAGGACAAACAAGATGTGTAAGATAGGTGGGATGGAGGAGATGGGTGAAGGGAATGTAGTTGCCCCCAAGTGTGGAAGTAAGCTAGATGGGGGAGTTACACAAGATGCATTTTTTCCAAGTTTTCATCATGGCATTTATCCAAGGCGCTTGTTTGCCAAGTTTTCACCATTGGACAGATTATTTCTCTTTACTATTTTATTTTTTATTTTTTAGATTTTTGGATAGTATGCAGATGGAGATGGATAAGGATAGGGATGTGGATAAGTGGATTTAGAAGACATGTGATAAGAAGATGGATGAAGGACTCAAGCATCAACTTCCATACAAGGTATTGAGAGCCCATGTGTGAAGTGACTATTGGATGTTGGTACAACCTTATTAGGATAAATGGATTAAAGGGGTTTGATGTGGGAGATATGTGGGATAATGGATGGGTTACTAGAAAGTATATGGATGGAATGATGGGGTAAGTGTGTGATGGGGAGATGTTTTCAGGATCAACATTGGCACATATGGTGGTGGATGTGAAAGGATAGGAGGATTATTGGATGGATGATGTGGGGATAATGGAGGAGTTGGGGTAGTGAAATTTGGGACATAAGGACCCAAAATATATTTAGGAGATGGAGGATGTATATGATTAGCTTTTGGATTAGCAACTTTGGATGTTATAGATTTTTCATTTGAAGGCATTGCATCTTTTTTCTTTGGGATCCACATGGTTTTGATTTTAGCTTTGGTGGGTCATTGTGGCTTGTGGGTTTGATTTGGATTTTGGATTGGATTTTTCTTCTCTTCAACATGTATTTTTAAGGGGACATGAGGAGCTTTAGATTCATGTGGATGTTTAGATTTATGCATTGTTACTTTAGCATCCAAAGTGATTTTAATAGCAATGGGAAGGGTGTGAGTAGATGAATGATGCAGAGGAAATATGAATGGAGTGATGAAGGTAGGATTTTGGGGATGATATGTGGATGGAGGATGTGTGGGTATGTTCCTTTGTTGATCCTAATTAGGGAACATAAAGTGGGATGTTTATGATGGATGGATGAAAGGATGAATAAGATGAGATAAAAGAGGTGATTGTGGGATATAAGGGACCAAAATGGACTTAGTAGCTGGAGGATGTGTGATGGTGGATGGAGGGACATAAGGACCCAAAATAGATGGAGTAGATGAAGGATGGGAGATGGTGGATGGAGGGACATAAGGACTCAAAATGGATTCAGAAGATGAAAGAGGAATGTGGGTGGTTGTTTTGAGGCAATACAATGGAGGGGGGATGGTGGAAAATGGTTTGGAAGAGCGATGGGAAAATCCTATTATACTTTTTGAGGAGGCTCATTGAGGATGAGTAGAGGTTGTACCAAAATTTTTGGATTACGAGTCTTGAGAGATATATCCAAGACCATGTGTGTGTATCTGGATTTTCTTTGACATGGATGGGCTCTAAAATACATTTTTCATGAAGGCCTAAACCTTTTCCTTGATAGTTCATGATCTTGAGCATCCACTCCATGGTAGGATGCTTTTTTTTTTGGAAGAATGATGCGAATCCATTATTGGGTGGAAGAGGATGGGTGGTGTATATGCTCAGTTCTTCTTCTGCAAGAAAACCACCATGGATGAATGTGAGAGTACCAAGGGAATATAAAAGCAGTGAAGGGATAGTAGGTTTAGGCGATGATGGAGGATCATGAGATTGCAATGTTGGGATAGCAACATCTTGATCAGGAAGAGTGAGTGGTAAGGGATCAAGAGGGGGATTAGATGATATGATAGGATCTAGAGTTGTAGTCATGGGTGATAGGGGCTCATGTGATAGACTAATTAGATCTTGAGTGACAAGGGGATCATGGGATGGAATGGATGGGGGACTGTGATCTTGAGGTGGACTAGATGGGATGGCAAGATCTTGATGTGGAGGAGGGGATATTTTGGTATGCTTTGGATCAAGCTCTTGGAATCACTCATCTCGTCTGGGTGGCATGATGATGGGGTTTTGGAGGGACTCTCCAAGTGGGGGAGAAGGAAGGATGGAGGATTCATGAAGTTCATGAGAATGGATTTCAGTGATACTAGGAATGGGAGGAGTGGATTGGATCTGGGTGGATCTAGGAGTAGAAGATGGTGATTAGGTTTGGTTATCTTTGATGGGTTCAGCGGCTCTTAGAGTCAGAGATGGGGGTTCAACGAATTCGATGGATTTGACAGTTTCAACAGTTTGAGTGGTGTTAGGGATGGTGATAACAATAATAGGTGTGGTGGATTTAATTTAGGTTAAGCTCATATTGGGATTGGATTAAAGCTCAGATTAGGATTGGATTGAAGTTCAGATTAGGATGATTGGAGGATGTGATGGGATTGATTTTAAACAAAGTTCAGGGGTTTAACTAGATGACATAAGGTGCTGACAATCAGATTTTTCTAGATTTGGCAGTTTTCAAAAATTGTCAAATTTTGTCATTTTAGGAAATTTCACAGGCATACCTTTGAGAGTCTATTTTTTCCCAAAAAATCCTAAAACTAAGGTAGGATGAATTTCCAACTAACATCCTAAATCTGAGACATGCATTCCAAGTTATTAACGAAAATGTTTTTTCAAAAACTGGAAAAAATACTGAATTGCGATTTTGAGGGTCAAGATGAAAGTTTAAAGCCCCAAAAATGTGCCAAAACAGGGTCAAACAATTGAGGGTGGGTTGGGAATCCACATGCAACCTCATAATGCAACCACCCATAAATTTTTAGCCCAAATAGACACTTGAGTCAAAAGTTATGGCCTCTAGAAGTTTTTGGATAAAAATCAAAACCCCTAAAACGAAGTCGAGGTGATTGGGATTGATGAACTGATGATGGATATGGAATCTAATGATGTTCTAAGATGTGTCAGAAGGTTCAAATGGATTGGGAAATAGATTAAATTTCTGGACAAAGATCAAGGTACAAGATCGCCCAGCCAGGGTGCAAGGTCGCCCAACTGAGGGGCAAGGTCGCCCAACTCGGGGGAAAGGTCGCCCAACTGGAGGGAAAGGTCACCCAACTGGGAGGAAAGGTCACCCAACTAGGGGGAAAGGTCACCCAACTAGAGGGAAAGGTTTCCTAAATATATTTTAGGTTCTCAAAACAGGGAAACAAACTCTCGGAACAGGCAAACAGACTCTCTAAACGGATAAACAAATGCATCAAATGGATGAACAAACTCTCTAAATGAGAGAACGAACCCTCTAAACAAGAAAATGAATGCTCGAAATGAGAAAAAAACTCTTGGAATGGGAAAACAGACTCTCTAAACTGATAAATGGATCCTCCTAACGTGAAAACGGATTGACTGAATGGATGAACGGACTGACGAGATGGATGAACAAACTGACTAAACTGGGGGGGAAGGTCACCCAACTAAGGGGAAAGGTCGCCCAACTGGAGGGAAAGGTCACCCAACTAGAGGGAAAGGTCACCTAACTAGAGGGCAAGGTTTCCTATCTCGAGGGAAAGGTCTCCTATCTAGCTTCCAAACCTTAAGAATGGGGAGACAGACTCTCAAAATAGGGAGAAAGACTCTTTAAACGAGTAAATAGATGTTGGGAACGGGCAAACAGACAGTTGGAATGGGGAAACAAACGCTCAAAATGGGAAAAAAGATTGTTGGAATGGGGAAACAGATGCTTGGAATGGGGAAATTGACACTTGGAACAGGGAAATAGACACTCAGAATGGGAAAACGAATGCTCGGAACAGGGAAACAAACTCTCAGAATAGGTGAATGAACTGATAGATTGATTGAACGGGAGGTGGGACTAACTATTTAGAGTGCAAAATCACCCAACTATGTTGCAAAATCACCCAAGTATGAGGCAAGGTCACCCAAATTTGAGGAAGAATCACCCCTCTTGATGAAACATGGGAATTGGATGGGCTGTTTGACTAACAGTGACCCAGATAGAGAGTAGAATCACTCCTGTTCAAGGCAGGGTCACCCCTGTTGAGGGAAAGGTTGCCCCTATTGAGGGCAGGGTCACCTATTTAGTGAAAGATGGGCGATTCTGACAAAAATAGAGTGGGAAATGTCTGAGACAGAAGGAAAGGTCGCCCCTATTAGAGGCAGAATTGCCCCTGTTGAGGGCAAGGTCGCCCCTATCAGCAAACTTGGACTTAACTTAGGTAAATAAATTATGGAAAAGGACCAAAAACATAGCAAATGACAAGCAGAAGGTAAGGTTTACTTGACTAAACAAAAATTTAGTGGTGTTGCACAAAAAAGAGATCAAAGCAACACAAATCCTAAGATTAGTGAAAAGGGTATGGCCAACACGGTCCTCTAACTAGGCTAAACATGGAAAACTAGGGAGTCCTCGATATATGCAAGGCACATGAGGCACAATCATGAACACCAGCCTGTCACAGGTGTGAGTCAGAAGCCCCAGTGAGATACTAAAAACTTGTACCAACTCTTCATGTCTTATCTAAGTATTACACTAGCTTCAACACTCCACCAAACACGATGTGACTAGATTGCAGTACAACTTTGACTCTCCCCCTTTATATACCCCGCCGGTACTTGTGGTTGGGATCATCCTTGGGGTGATGAAATCCCTAAGTAGGTCATGTTAAAAAAAGAACACTAAATGTTTTTAGCTAGTCCCCAGGCTCACACGAAGTGTAAGGGGAAAGCTTGAACGATCTAGTGCCTCCTAGGTAACACAAAGGACTAACTGGGGTATGATTTCTCTTCACCCAAGATCATAAAATGGTATAAGGGGATTGGATACGTCAATAGCCCACTTTCAAACATAACAAAGAATATTTTGACTTCACCTAATTAGATCTATGTGCCTAACTAGTATGAAAACGACAAACAAACAAGCTAACTAATATTCTTGGCTTGCTCATCCTACAACAAATACGTTAGTAGTTAATCCTCCAGTCTTGGAAAAATGTGAAACAACTACACAAATGTTAGTAAAAATAAGCACATTCACCAACAAAATACGTTAGGGGGTTAATAACAACAAAAACAACAAGAAATAGGCTCTAAAAATGAAGTTTAAGTCATTAATTTTACCTTAGAGATGCCTTTGTGTAGGGAAAAATCACCCTTGTTGAGGGAAAGGTTGCCCCTATTGAGGGAAAGGTCAGCTTTTTTGGGCTAGGTTCACCTATTTTTCAGAAGCAGGGTCACCTATCTTGAAGGTAGGGTCGCATATTCAGGAAACAGGGGACAAATTTTCCCCTGTTTCACAGATGGGTGATTTTGTAAGGGAAAAATCGCCTCTGTTGAGGGCAAGATCGCCCCTATTAGGGAAAGGTCACCCCTGTCAGTTGTAGAGTCACCACTGTGTAACATGAACCTATAAAAATTCAAACATGAGAAAACATGAGAGTACCAAACCCATTTGTGGGTCCCACTGAGCGTGCCAAAAATGTGATGCAACATTATTTACTAAACCTAAAAGATGCAAAAGCAAAGAAATGCAAAACATAAATACACAACACCACCTCAAGATTAGCCTAAGTTGAACTTAAACAAAAAAATATGAAACAACAAATATACCTTGTTTAAGTTGATCTTCTTGGTTGGCCCTTTGATGAAGATTTGATGTGTGCTACTTGATGGAAAATATGATGAAAATGGATGCAAAATGATGAGGATGCAATGAGGATTCAAATGATTCAAATGGGTATGTGAGTGGACGAGAAAAATGGATGCAAATGAGCTTGAAGATTCAACAATGGAGGTGTGAGAGCTTGAATGCAAGTGCTTGAAAGTTTTTGAAAGTTGGAGAGCTTGAATTGTGAAAATGTATCTTATGAGAAAAATGAGATCAAATCCTCTATTTTAGGGGATGCATTCCTAGAGATTTGAATGGCTAGGATTTAGCTAACATGGGCAAGATGAAGGGCTATGGTGAGTTGAGGACTCACAAGCCTTCACATCTTGCCATGTGGAAAGGGAGGTGGAAAAAGAACATGTGAGGTGGAAGTACTTGCAAGTACCTAGGGATTAGGGGAAGATTTCCTCTAAAAGGAAGTTCTTGTCCCCATATGAGGATGATGGTGACAAGTGAGGAATTTTAGAAAGTCCTCTCTTATCATCATGGGGATGAAAGAAGTTGGGAGAATAAATGTGAATTTTAAATTCACATGATTGGAAGTACCTTGAAGATAAGACAAGGTCCTCATAAAGGAAGTCATTGTCCCATGTGATTGATGTGACTTATGAGAGGATTCAAAATTTCCCAACAACCTTCATGGGGAAGAGGGGAGCATTGGAGGAATATCACATGGGGAAGAGGTCAAGGTCAAATAAAGAAAGTACTTATGAAAGGTTGACTTGGAGGAAATACAAGAAATGACATGTGATTAAATTAAGGTTGTGCAAACAAATGATTAAGAAAACTAATGAAGGATTAGAGGCAAGTGGCCAAATATGGAGGATTTGACATTAATCCTGATTAAGGGTGTGCACATCCTAATCAGGGATTAATTAAACTAATCCAAATTAGAAAAAAATTATGGAGGATGTGGCAAGGAGAGAGAAAAGAAGGAATTTGAAATTGATTTAAATTCAAAAAGCTAAATGACAAAATTAAATAAATTGATATATTTATTTAATTTAGAGAGGAAAGGATGAAAGGTAAAGTTTTTAATTATTAAATTAAATACTTTAGAAACCTTATGCAAAAGGTGAAATATTAACTAAATAAATCATTTAATTAATATTGATGAAATAGGCGGATAAAGGAGATGGATTTGACTATGTGGGAGTGGTCAAATTTGAATGTCTACAGTATTTTATAAAATACTAGGTTTATTTAAAAAAAAATCTATTTGGTGAAAATTTAAAATTTCAATGCAGTAGTACTTAAATTTCAGGGAAAAATAAGAAGTAGGTGTCTGTCTGACCACCCTATCCATAATAAAATGATAATATTTTTTTATAAGATTTTATATATAAGTAGAGATCTCATGTACAGATGTGATGCATATTTTTTTGTAATTTTTTTCCAAGTAAATAATTAATTATGGAATTTTTATTACAATTTTTTAGAAAATATAAAAAATCATATGTATGACCACCTTAACTTTGTCAAAACTTCATGAAATTTTTTTTTAATCCTATAATATTTGAAGCATAGAATGTGATGCATGTTTTAGATTCAAAAAATGTGATACCGTTTGAAAGTTATAGATGTTTTTCAATCAGCCTATCAATCAGGACTTTAGTCGTAATTCAAATAGAAAATGGATAATAATTATTTATTAAATTCAAAGTGTGTGAACCCCAATCCTAATACCTGCAAAACACAATGAATAAACACACTAAGTTGGAGATTGCAAGTAAGAACAAGGATTGCCCATGAAATCCATTTACAAAATTCAAATTAGGAAAGAAAACAATGAAGAACACAATGAAACAAGAATATATAGATTCAATCCTAATTAAAATATCAAACATATGATCCCATGGGGGAATTGGTGCCAATTTGATGTGAAAATTGGCCCTTTCCCAATCCCTATGATGCAAGCTTGATATGTTGATGAAGAATGAGAGCTTCAAGCCAAAAATCTGCAAAACGTAGCTAAGAACTCAATGGTGATGGATGAAACTTGATAGATATTTGAGCATGGTAACTTTACATAATTTGTGGATGATCAAATGAGGATATGAACTCTTTATTTATAGAATGCTAAGATGGATGAATGTCCAAAGTTGAGCAATGTGGGACTAACATTCATCCAATGGAAAAATGCCACTTGTCAATCTATGAGTGGATGGAGGATGTGCAAGTTTTGAGGATTGTGCCAATAAATTCTTATTTTTGAATTTCAAATTTGTTGAAATGACTTGGAAGAGGGAAGGGAAAATGCAATAAATTCCACTTGGCTCAAGGAAAATGACATGTAAGATGGAGTTATTTCCTTATTGGATGTACATGTCCACTTGGAATTTTTGAATTTCAAACTTGGAGAATATTCCAAAAGATGCCTTGTGAGGAAAATAGAGATTTAATAAATGAATTAAATCTATTTTCATGTGCAACTTGCAAAATCTAGAGGATGGGGCATGACAAGAGATTAAATTAATCAAGGGTCAATTAATTTAATAGGAGATTAGATGATGTGACCTATTTGACTCAAATTTATGGATTTATTTAAATCAAATAAGAGAGGAATATGATAAGAGAATAATTAAATAAGGATTTTGATTTATTTAATTAAAAGAGATGGTGTTAGATCAAATTAAATAAGGTTTTAATTTATTTAATTTAATAGATAGACTTTAGAGATTTAATCAAATAAAATTGACTATTTAACTAAATAGGGATAATTAGATCTAATTGATTGATTTAATCAACAAAAGAGAGAGACTTAATTAAATAACTAGTTTATTTAATTAAGGGAGGAATATTGATGAATTTAATCAGATAGGGGAATTTGATTAAATGGTTAGACCGAGGGATGATTTAGGATGAAACGATGTTAGTAGGTCAGGATCAGATGCATAATGTCAATCGATATATTTTACGTTTCTACATTTTGCCCCTCTTTGAAGTAATGCACTTGTTGCATTGGTTCAAAGAATAAACGATCTCGATGAAAGCCAAAAAAAAATTCTATTTAAAATCTTGCCCCACTACTGCCTGGCGAGAGAAAACATGCCATTATATTGCCCCCTCGAGAGATTGGACGAAAATTTCATTTTTTTGGGTGATCTCGCGAAAAAAGAGGACAAGGTGCCCGACGGGTCCAAAAAGGCTCCAGGAGGCCAAAAACGTGTCTAAACATAATAAAACAATGTAAAACAAGCCTCAACTAGACAAAAATAGGTTCGAGGGTCCAAAACCCTAGTAGGACAGCCAATTAGGGTGAAAAAACCCTAATTTTCAAGCTTAAAAGGGGCCCGAGGGGTCACTTTCACACACTTCCATTAGCAACCTTGAGATTTGAGCTCTGACCTCATGACGATATGGTGCAACGACAGCTTCCCCTGGACATTTCTGATCGAGCTCAAATGTACCAGCAGCCACCTGGCATCGGGGCACTGATAAGTGACCCTTACTTGAGCTTCATTTTTCATTTCTAGCCTTCATTTAATGCTTTTAAAGTCGGTCTTTCTGCAACGACACTATATAGCACCACTCAAAAATTAAACTGCGTCGCTCGGTGTTAAATAGCACCATGACAGTGTAGTTTGGAGTTTGAAAATAGACTCCAAACTACGACATTGAGCTCGGGGCTGGTGGGGTGGTTTGCAAACTGCGACATGATGGTCCTACATTTGATCAAAGTGCGCCGCTGGAAGAAAACGTGCACCGCGACGATGCCATTTTGGTCTTTTATGCCCTAGCATCGGAGTTTGATTAGAAATCAAACTGTGATGCCTTCACAGATTGCACCACTGGAGAGGTTTTTTGAACGCCCCGCGAAGAATTTTTCAATAATTTTAACACGATGACCTTCCTTGATGCAAGATGCGGCGAGGGAGCTCTACTCTCGAGAGCATAGGTCACAGGACTTGTTCGGCTATTTGTGGGACCTGAGTGACAGGCATCAGGATCGACTTCAGGTCGTGGGGTTATGGTATATCGCTTATGCAACACCCTTTCGCACTCACTTAGGGATGTTGTCAACGCTGGCTGAGAGATGGCACAACAAGACCTCTTCGTTTCATCTTCCCACTAGCGAGGCCACCGTCACCTTAGAGGACGTTTGGCGTATTTTGAGATTTCTGATTCACGGTTGGCGAGTGATTTTTTATATGGACGAGGGGCATGATGCTTGCCACAGAGTCCTCACCATAGAGGACATTGTTTTTTATGAGGGGTAGATTGAGCTCAAGTGGCACAGGATCCTTGCAGCTCCCTTCCGCCTAGTTGTTGCAGTGGTCATTTCGAGTCTTGTTTCCCCTAACAGATGAGGCCGATACTTCAGTCCCAGCTAGGGATATTGCTAGGAGCGTAGGGTTTGAGACAAGTCAGTTCGTTTTTCTTGGGGGCCGGTGCTTCTTGCATCTTTATACAGGGATCTGCACGAGTACGTGTACATGGATGGCAGAGCACTCAGAGCAGGGGTGACCCTTCTTCACGTTTGGGCATGGGAGCACATTGTTGTGCTTCGGCCATGAATTGTTACTATTCTGATGATGCCAAATGATCCCCTCATGTGGTGCTATAGAGGTGATGTGTCCTTCACACACACAGGTGAGCACGTGATCCCCTACTGGAGACGGGTCCTCGACGAGAGGTAGGTGTTCACATGGCGACCATACCTTGGTCGGCCCAGATGGGCCAATGATGTTGAGTAGTTGTTCTTTGCCCGCCAGGACTGCTTCATGCAGGGGTGAGAGCACACAATGATTGAGAGGTACTTGCCAGAGCACATGCAACATCAGTTTGGTGAGCCCCAGGATTTCCCTGATGATGACTATGTAGCTGTCTTTGCCTGCACCATGACACAGGTTTCATGGGGGCGATATATTCCTACTTCAGAGGCCGTCAACAGCTTTAGGCAGTTGGTAGCTCGGGTGTGGGATTATGATCAGGGACCTGCAGATCCAGGCATGACACAGACATATAGGGATTGGTTCTGACCTCCCCTACGATTGACTATTCCAGGTGTAGTCCTAGATTAACGGAGAGAGAGGCAGAGGGGGAGGATGAGGACGGAGGGCTAACATACAATAGGATTAGCTGGTTCGGCCCCCAGTTCAGCCAGGGTAGGGAGATGTACCGATGCCGGATCAGCAGTAGGTGCCACTAGGTGTACCACCACGGGGCGAGGATCAGCCTTAGGTGCAGCCTTAGGTACAGTCTCAGGTACAGCCAGCAGGATAGGTGGATCCTCGGGATGCATTGATTGTGGGGCTATAGGCTCAGGTCCAAGCTGTGACAGCCGAGAGAGATCAGGCGAGGGCTGAGAGAGAGCAGCTTAGGGCCAAGAGGTATTAGACCATTCAATAGAGACAGGCTGCAGAGCTACAAGCAGCCACAGAGCTAGGTCAAAGATAGCAACTAGAGAGCATGGCATCCTCCTCCTCCCAGGGTACAGTGTTTGTTCAATCTTGCAGGGATGTCGTCCGAGAGGCTGAGTACTATTAGAGGCACTATCATGAGGCTGTACCTAGAGGAGGACGGGTCCTAGAGTACTCAAAGTGGACTAGCTACAGACCAGCAGAGGGTCATGGTGAAATAAGCGAGGGAAGCATACATGGGGACAAACCTTGATCGAGATGATACGATACTTTTTGTGCCTTATGGGCTCCTTTTTGATAGCCCGATGGGCCTTTTGTCCTAATTAACATACATGTACAGTGATCTGATTTATTTGTACTATGATAGTTACATTATTGATGATAATATATACGAGCTGATGATGATTTTGATGTGATGTGATGCAATGTGTACCTTTTATGCATGTATGGATGATTCTATTTCTATATGTTGTTTAATGATGCTTATATGATGTGTTTATGGATGCTTTTATTTCTGATGATATATGCATTATGCAATGATTATGACTAACAGATCTATATTATGTTAACCTATGATATGCAAATGTATTTATGTGATGTGCAATGATGTTGTCTATATGATGATCTATTTATGTTGATGCAAATGGTGATGTGATATGTGATATGAAATGTCATATGCAAAATGATATGGAAATGATCTATGGTGTATGTGTGAAATGATATGTGAATCATGTTTATATATGAAATGGTTATGGATGGATGTATGCTTTGTATGTGATGGATTCTTATGTTCCTATTTATGCTTATAATGATGTGTAAGGATTTATGCAATGAATGATTTATGATGCTATTTATGAGATGAAATGGATGATGTAATGTGAATGTGATGGTCGTGATATGATGCAAATGAGATGGTTTTTGAAGATGCAAATATTATTATCCTAAACATATTAAATGATAATGAATATGATGTATTTAATGTGATGTACTATATGCAATGATATGATAATGTTTTATGCAAAATGAACCCAATGCGTGAGATGCTTTATGATGTTATGCAAGTATGTATGCGATGGATTATCAATGGTGCTTATGTACCTATTATGTATGATTATGCAATAAGTGGTAATGTGAAATGGTTATGAAATGCAAATGAATGTTATGCGATGATTCATGTAATGCAATTCCATGCAATGTAATGGATGAAATGTAATGAAATGGATGCACCTATCTATGAAGAATGCCTATGATAACATGTTTATATGATGATTGAAATGCAATGCTTGTGTTTCCTATATGATATGTTTATGCAATATGCTAATCATTTGTGGATGCAAGATCAATGATGATGGTGATGATGATGGTGATGATCAACTATCATAGTACTTTGTTAGTACGATGAGCAAGAAGAGAAGAAGTCATTTCAACAAGACATAAGATGATGCAAATGATGAAGATGATGATTACTTGCCAAGGAATTAAGATTTTCAAAGGGCCAATTTCCTTATGTTTGATAACACATGTGGTATGATGCATCAAAGTATAGAAAACTAGGATGGCGTGGTACCTAGTGTGATGGACTTTGACTTGACAAGCAAATATGAGTATCCTTGTTCACACCTGACATACATAAACCTTACTAGGATGCACTTTAGAAGTTTCAAACACCTCGGACCAAAACATGGAAAGGTAAACCTATCAATGCAATAGTCAACAAGTTGTCCTAGACCTCCTCCATACATACCTAACAAAACAAGTATTCACCAAGGTTATATTACAAGAATGTCCAACAAGCATAACAAAAAAAAAGATAATGATCGTTGCCCCATTCCTATTTCTCTAAATCCTCTGCTCGGATATCATCGAGAAGTCCTTGGAATGAACGCAATAAGATAAGTCAAAAGATAAAGACAAAGTAAACAAACAAGCTGATGCTCTTCAATACCGCTAACCAAAAGGAAATGTTTTCTAAGGATAAGAACCAAAACTATTGCCAAAAGATAATTCCCATTATAGGAAGGATTCATCCTAGGACATGTTAGTGGATGGTGGCACGTCATTTAATTTATCCAAAGTGTTCTTTCAAATGATTGATATGGGACCGGTTGAATGATGACTTATCGACACAAAGAGTTGACCAACTTGTTTACGCACTGACTTGGACCTAAGACTTGATGTTTTGGATTTTCACTTTTGACCGGCTAGACTTGTTTCCAATTATTTTACCAAAGATTTAGGATGACGATTGTTTATTATGAGTGATGTTATTGCGGGTGCAAGCGAGATGAGATAGATGGATTTTTTCAAATATTTGGATGCTTTTGACGTTTTTGAGATGTTTTGAGGCTGTTTTTGGTGTTTTTTGAGATTTTCAAATATTTTGATTTTTGATTTTCTGAATGTTTTGGGGTTTTCTGAGATTTTGACCAAGAGACTAACCTAAAGACCTATCCTAGGGGCCTCGGGGGTTGATCAACAGATTAGCCTTGCCTACGTTATACATAGAGAGACCACATAGTTTGACAAGACGACCTTGTTTTTGACTTTTTGACTTGTTTTTGGGATTTTGATATGTTTTGACGTATTTGGATTTTTTGATGTTTCGAATGTTTTTGGATTTTCCAACTTTTTGATTTTTTTGGATTTTCTGATTTTGAGGACTTTAAGAACATACACGAATCCGATTCGATGAGAACATGCCCCCAGTGTGATGCAATAGACTACTCCGATAAAGGTGGGACAAACTGACCTTGAGGATGAGTTGAGCAGTACTAGGAGGGATCATGATACGAAAATAAGACCAAACTATGGTGTGGATGCGAGTGGATGAGTGATGGATGGAGATATGGAATGCAATGGATGATGGAAGCGTGATGGATGGATGATGCAGAACAAGCTATAAAGATCCTAGTGGATGGGAAGTGCTTATTTACACAAGGTGCCTGTTTGCTAGGTTTTCACCAAAGTACTTGTCCAAAGTTCCACCAAAGTGGTTTTCACCAGAGGATGATTTTTCTCTTTACTGTTTTCAATCTTTTTTTCTATTTTTTTTTGGATTTTTTGCTTTTCTAATTTTTTTGTTGTTACCAAGATGCCTGTTTGCCAAGTTTTCACTAAGGTAACCATTTTTTCAGGTCATTTTCTAATTTTTTGGATTTTTTGGTTCTATACCTTGAAAGATTTAGGCATAAAACTTTTTGAGATGGGAGCTATTCAAGGGCTCCTGCAGAGGTTCTCCTTCAGGTGTTGATAACGGATATGCCACTGACTTGTAACTTGCTATGATAACGAAAGGTCCCAACCAATTAGGTTCAAAATTTCCTTTGCTACTTGGGTTTGTGACATTCTTCTGATTCTCTTTTAACACCAGTTCTCTGACTTGGAAAGTCTTGCTTTTGATTTTCTTACTGTAGCTCCTTTTGAGTTTATTTTGATAGACTTGCAAATGATTCAAAGCATCTATCCATCACTTATCCAGTAGCTCTAGCTTGTTCAGTCTTGACACTCGGTACTCTTCATCTGTGATGAGTTTTTGTAGTGATATCCTAAGTGATGGGATCTTTATCTCAATGGGGAGTACTGCTTCTGATCCGTAGACCAGGGAGAAGGGGGTGGTGTCGGTGGGTGTATGGATGCTAGTTCGATAGGCCTAGAGGGTGGGATTAAGCTGCAAATTCCAGTCACGACCTGCGTCATTGACTACTTTCTTGAGGATTTTTAGAATGGTCTTATTTGTAGCTTCTGCTTGGCCATTGCCTTGGGGATAATATGGGGTGGAGAAGCGATGTTGGTTTTTGAATTTTTTGCATAAGTCACAGACCTCCTGATTATTAAAAGGTGTTCCATTATCTGAGATAATGGCTTGTGGAACACCATATCAGAAAATGAGATAGTTCAGGATGAACTTTGAAATCTACTTCCCAGTTATATACGTCATGGGTGTGGCTTCCACCCATTTAGTAAAGTACTCCGTTGTGGTTATGATGAATTTGTGGCCGTTAGATGAAGTGGGCATGATTTTTCTAATGATATCCAGTCCCCACTGCGAGAAGGGCCATGGTGTGACAATAGGATGAAGCTCTTGAGCTGGAGCATGGATGAGATCCCCATGCTATTGACATTGTAGACACCTTCTGGCATAATCATGTGCCTCTCTTTCTATTGTGGGCCAATAATACCCCATCCTCAACAGTTTCTTAGCTATGGTCATTCAACTCGAGTGTGAACCATAAATACTATTATGTCCTTCAGTTAGAGAGGTTAATGCCTCCTTAGTGTTTAAGAAGCGCAGTAGGGTTCCTTCTATGCTTCTACGATATAGGGTATCTCCTAGGATGACAAATTTGGATGCCTTTTTTACAAAGGTTCATTTTAGGTTTGACGGTAAATCGGCAGGTATGACTCCTATTCGAAGGTATGTGTAAATGTCATGATACCAAGGATTACCAGGACCAATGATTTCACACACATATTCTGATTCTAGTACCTCAAATGCAAGAACGAGAAGCTGCTCAATCAGGAATTCATACTTTGGAACATTGTGGGGGATGTCAAGCAAGGATCCAATTGTTGCCATGTTGTCTATTGCTCTGTTGTTGGTTCTAGGAATCTGCTCAAATGTAATTTCGATGAAGGATTCTTTGAAAGTCTCCACCAATTTCTTGTATGGAGTGAGCTTGTAATCCTTGGTTTGGTATTCATCGTTCACTTGATTTATGATCAATTGAGAGTCTCTGTATACTTTGAGAGCTATAATGTTCCACTACACTACTATTCTGAGACCTATGGTTAAAGCCTCGTATTCCATAATGTTATTGGTGTGTAGGGAAATGCCAGTTTGTATGACCTTGGTATGCAATCCTCTTGTGGGGTAATAAAGAAGACACTGGCTCCTGATCCATGCTATGTGTATGAGCCATCAAAGTATAGTTTCCAGTGGTTAACTATGTTGAGATTGAAAATAGATTCATCTGGAAGCTCTGAGACGAGAGGATTCTCTAAATAGATTGGTGCTTCTGCAAGTTGATCTGCGATGACTTGGCCTTTTATTTTTTTCCTCTCCACATATTCGATGTCTTTCCTCTCCACATATTTGATTTCTTTCCTCTCCACATATTCTGATAGTATCATCACCCATTTTTCCATTCTTCCTATGAGCATTGCCTTTGATAATAAGTACTTGAGAGGATCAATTTTGGCGATGAGTTTTATTTTGTGTGCCAACATGTAATGTCTAAATTTCTGTGATGTAAACACTACTGTGAGGCATGATTTCTTGATGAATGAATAGTTTAGCTCATACCCAACCATTGTTCTGTTGATGTAATATATAGCCCTTTATGTTCCATTTTCATCATGCTGAGCTAAGAGAGCTCCAAGGGCTTCTGCTGTTGCTGACACGTATAGAATCAATGGTTTCCTTTGGATGGGTGGCATTAAGACTGGTGGTGTCAGTAGATATTCTCTAATTTTATTGAATTCCTTTTCACACTTGGTATCCCATTTGTACACTACTCCCTTGTGGAGTAGGTGAGAGTATGGGTTCTGTTTGTGTGCCAGTTGTGCTTTGAATCTTTGAATGGATTGGAGTCTGCCTTGGAGACCTCTCAATTGCTTTAATGTTTTTGGTGCCTCCATCTCAAGGATTGCTTTTACCTTTGTTGGATCTACCTCGATACCCCTCATTGACACTATATATCCTAGCAATTTTCTTGATTGTATGCCAAAGACACACTTCTTTGGGTTCAATCTGACCTGTACTCTTCCAGTCTATCGAAGATGGCACTTAGGGTTGCTATGTGATCTTTTCTTTTTCTGGACTTGGCTAGAATATCATCTACATAATCTTCAACTATCTTATGGATCATGTCATGGAATATCAATGTCATGGCCCTTTGATATGTTGCTCTTGCGTTCTTTAAGCTGAATGGCATCATGTTCCAGCAGTAGGTCCCCCATGGACAAGTGAAAGTTGTTTTATGTTGGTCCTCTTTAGCTATCATGATCTGATTGTATCCTAAGAATTCGTCCATTAGTGACAACATTTCATGTCTAGCTGTCATGTCTACTATCATGTCGATGTTGGAAAGTGGGAAGTCATCTTTTGGAAATGCCTTATTCAAGTCTTTGAAGTCTATGCAGATTCTGATGTTCCCATCGAGTTTTGAAACAAGTACCAAGTTTGACACCCATTCTAGATAATCTATTGGTCAAATGAATCCTACATCGAATATCTTTTTTAGCTCCATTTTGACTAATAGGGTGATCTGAGGGTGCACTTTTTGAAGCTTTTGTTTAACAGGCTTTGCTTCTGGATACACTACTAAGTGGTGAACCACAGTCTCTGGATCAAGTCCTGGCATGTCAGCATAACTCCATGCAAAATTTATCTGTCTTTCTCTTAGGAAGGCTACTAGGAGCTCTTGCTCTTCTGATAGTAGTGATTCTGCATAGAATGTGATATGCGTGGTCTCCTCTATTCCTAGGTTGACCAGATTGTATTTTTTTGCCAAGACTGAAGACTTTTCTTGATGAAGAGCTCTTAAAGGAAGATTGAATCCCCCATCCTCAGGTGCCTTAGAGAGGTTTTCATCGTTGGATGCATCCTTTCTTTTTACTTTTTTCTGGTCAGAGAGTGCCACAATGTGGTTTTCACTCAAGGACTTGGATATTATTCTTAATTTCTCACTTTTGCGATTGAGGGATTCAATCGTTTCCCTATAATAGGCATGTGTGTCTAGCTCCATTATGAACCCTGCTTTGTGATCCCCATCTAGAATGTTATCCTGCAGTCCCATGAATTCTAAGAGCGCCTCATCATTTTCAAATGTATCAAGAACTAGTGGTCCTTGTTGGTCGTAGTCGATGAGTTGGGGATATACTAGGTGGATCTCATGATTTTGGTGGTCTGATTCAAAAGATATGGTGCTACTCATGAATAGAGTGGTATCCTCAAATAGCTTAGGTAAGTTGGTCATGGTATCCTCATCATTGCTACTACTACAGGTGTCAGTTATATCAAACATATAGTTATCTAAAACATGACCTGTGGATACTGGTAATCGTAGTTCTATTGCGATTGGCTAAGGAGGATTATTAACCATTCTAACTGGAGGAATTCGGCCACATATGGTTATACTCAAAGGGGTACATCCAAGGCCAAGATTTTTTATCGGTCGTGTCTCTGGCATGATAGGTATTATAAGCCCATTGTCATTTTGCCCAAGTCTTTGATTTTTGTCATAGCCCATTGCGAGCATCATTTACAGACCCTTGCTTCTATCATCCATTGGTAAGTCCGGTACTGGTATTTCATCTTGATATAGCATATGAGATGGATCTATCTCAATAACTTCTCAGCCTAGATCTCCCCAACTTGTAAAGTTAGGATAATCTTCAAGAGACGTTTGGGATGTGGAGGCTTTATTTATTTGTGGACGTCCCCATGATCTAGGAGATTGTGGTAACTCTCCTACCATAAAAGCATTATTAGGGAGCTTGTAGTTTCCACAACCGTTATCTTGGATGATGACCTTGATGTCAGAGATGGTGGGGATGGTGGGAGAGGCAGGTGTCTTTGTCGCAGAAGTGGATGCAAGAGTGGTGGGATCGATGTATGGTGTGGATGGGCCCTCATCATTTTTTGGTACTTGGGGGATTTTGTACTTTGCTTCAAGACTTTTGCAATACGAGAAAGGTTCAGGATCTCCATGGATGGTAACTTCTTGTCGCTCATGTGTGAATTTCACACATTGATGAAAAGTTGACACCACTGCCTTCATTGCATGAATCCATGGACGTCCTAGGATGATGTTATATGGAAAGTCGAGGTCCAAGATCTGACAAGTGGTCTCCATGATAGAAGGACCTACTTGAATAGGGAGTTTGATTGTTCCCTATGAAACTCTTTCTTGATCATCATATGCTCTTATTGTGATACCCTTTCCTTTGTTGATAGAATCTTCTGAGATTTTCAATTGCTTAATGAGATTGAGAGAACACATATTCAAACCCGCACCTCCATCCACCAAGACCCTTTTGATTTTTCACTTATGTACGATGGCTTCTAAGTGGACTGCTCGGTTGTGAGATGGTTGAGCGGGGAAATCCTGGTCAGAGAATATGAGGAGATTAGGCGTAATGATATTTCTGACCATAGCTTGGAATTGCTCCGCATCAAGATTTGCGGGGACAGTGGATGAGGCCAACTCTTCTTCAAGTATTTTCCTATGGGCAGATGAGATTTTTAGCAACTCCATGATGGAGATTTGTGCTGGCATTCTCTTGAGTTGATCTAGGACATTGTAGCCATTAGGAACAGATCTAGATGCATGGACTTTGTTTGGCTAGGATGATCCTGTGATGGTAACTTTTTCGCCTCTTGTGGCAACTCCACAATTGGCATGGGCACCTTTGATGGTGATGACCATGCAGTTTTCATCTAGGGAGGCGACGACTGTTTCATACACATGATTTATGTTTGAGTGGGTTCCTTTCCCTTTATCATTGTTATTCCCTTTGTTGCCATGATTAGGCATCAGATTCGTGTATATCTTAAAATCTTGGTTTTCTGTAGGTTGTTCCACATTTATAATTCTTTTATCGATGAGATCTTGAACTATGTTTTTTAATCTCATGCAACTGTTTGTGGTATGGCCTTTGATTTTATGGAATTCACAGAGTTGATTCTCATTATACCAAGGAGGTTTCACATCCGGTTCTTGGTAATTCTCAAAGGTAGGAGCCTTGATGAGTTTTTTGTCTATCAACTTTTTCATTATGTCTTCAAGTGGTTCGCCCAAAGTGGTGTACTTTCACTTGGGATAACTCTTGTTGTGTTGGGGTGGTCTCCTTTGTCATTGAGATTGTTGATTGTTGGATTCTTGTTCAGTTGTTGTATTGCGTGATGATTTTTTTGGTGTTGGATTTGGATTTGTGGTGCAGGGGTATTTTGGCGAGGGGCACTAATGACCACCTTGGCATCGATGACACCATCATTAGTAATGTTTTTGTTCCTTTCCCACGTGTGAGGTTTATCATTATAATTGGAGGGTTGGCGGTTGTTTTGTTGTAAGGGTATGAAGTTGATCCCGCGGGTTGAGTCATAAGGGCTCTTTCAATGCTAAGCACCTTGGGGATCAACTGGTCATATGTGGTAATCCCTTGAACCTTGAAATGAAATTCCAAGAGGCCGTCAAGGTTAGCTATAATGGTGCAAACTTGTTGTTCTTTTGGCATGGTCCACTTGTTCCTATTGGACTTGGATCACCATCATTGTAGGAATGAAGTGAATGATTCACCCTTTCCTTGTTTTAGAGCTGAGAGTTCTTCTAGACTAACATCCATTGCAATGTTGCATGCATAATTTTTAATGAATGCATCTATAATTTCTTGGAATGTTCTAATGCCTGAAGGTAGGCGAGAGAACCATTCCATAGCATGACCAACCAAACTCCTAGGAAATAGCCGCATCAGATAAGTATTGTCATATGTGACTTCCATGCAATGAACCTGGAATTCCCTAATGTGATCTTCAGTGTTTCCCGTCCCACGATATTTGTTAAATTTTGGGATCTCAAATCCCTTGGGGAATGGTTTCATCACTAGGCTCCTATCAAATGGATACAAACACAAGTTGCTTGGTGTCTTTGTGGTTCGCCCTGATTGAAGATCAAGCACTTGTTGCGAGAGCAACCTGATTTGTGTTGTTACGTCATTTTGTAGATCAAGGGGTGGGATGAAGGTGTTTTGGGGTGTTTTGATTATGGGTTGGATGGGTGGGTTGGTTGATATGTTGTTTGATGGTATCTATATGTTCTGCCGAGCTAGGTAGGCTTCTACCTGCTACTGTATGAAAAATGTTTGTTGTTAATCTTGTTGTTGTGCTAAGATTTGTGCTTGCTGTTGTGCTTGTTGTTGTTCCAGCAAAGCTTGTTGTTGGGCTACCAATTCGGCTACTTCTTGCTGCTCTTGATATTGCTTTATGGCTTGCTGGTATGCTTGTATTTGTGCTGCTTATTTTTGTGCAAGAAGTTATGCCTATACTTGTGCTTTTTGTGCTTGATATTAGGCGTTTGCCTGAGCTTGAGCTCATGCTTGCGCTGCTTGTGCTTGGGCTTGTGCTTGTGCCACTTGTTGTTGTAATAGAATTTGTGCTTGAGCAGCCTTTTATGCTTGCAATGCGGCTTGGGCTGCTTGAGCGGCTTGTTGTTGTTGTTGCAATAAAGCTTGGGCTTGTACGACTTGTTGCACTTGTAATGCGGCTTGGGCTTCTTGAGCGGCTTGCTGAGCAGCTAGTTGTGTGTCTTTTTTCTTTTTCACTTGTTGGAATCCCCTTTGAAAAGCAGCTTATAATGCTATTTTGTATTGGCTTGATGTGGTGGAAGTTGGTGATGGTGGGGGTGGTGGTGGATTCAGAATGGCGTTCGTGGTGAGTGATGATGTCGTGTTGGTGTTTTGAGTGATAAATGGTGTTGTTGATGTGATTGGCCCTTGAGAGACCATGCTTTGCGATGTTAGGGGGTGGTTGATGATGTCGTGATTGATTGTGTCATTGCCATCTATTGTTGTGATATCGATGACAAGTTTTGAGTGTTTGGCATAATGCTTTGATTGATATTTGGGATGTTGGTTTGATTGATACTTGGTAAAGGGGGAAGCCCTGAGCCAAGGAGTGGTGTGGATGATGATGGTAATGGTGGAAGAGGTGGAAATGTGAGGGGTGTGAGTTCTTGCGAAAATGTTGTGGTGTCGAAGATTCCCCCTGGTCCAAACATATCTCCCTCCTCTTGCGAATTTGTGAGGAGAGAAGTTTGAGGTGTTGCGTGGAAGAATGATGATGATGGATCATGATGGAAAGTGAGAGGAACATTCTTATGTAATGGGTTTTCGAGTATGTTTTGTTCGAAGATGGTATTTGCATCCAAGTTTTGATTATTAACAAGGGGGTGTGTTTGAATAGCATTAAGAAATGCACTTCCCTTATTAACATTGGGTTGGGTTGGAGCAAAAGATGTCGTGATTCGCAGAATGTTTTGGGATGGGGGTGTAGATGAGATGGGAATGGTGGATGAGATTGGAGAAAAATATGTCTCCACTATGGTACTCACGTCGAAATCTGAAGGTAATTTGGCCCCTTGTTTTGCTAGTTCAAGCATGTATAGCGAAGGGTTAAGCCTCATCATGATGTTGATGATCTTATGGTTTTCCGAATTTTGGAGCATTTCAGTTATTTCTTCATGAGACATCCCAAAGGTAAGATCCTCTCCTTGGGTTTCCTCTTGTGGATTTTGTGATGATGAGATGGTCAAAGGATTGCTTGATTCGACTGGATTCATTTCAACATTTTTTTTGGCTTAGATCACTTGAAGCGGGTGTTTCTTTGTATGCTTCCATGCTCTTCCTATATTGAGATCTAGTTTGAACCATAAAACAAGGATCAAGAATATGGGAGATGAAATCTCTTAATTCTTTGGATTGATCTTTACTTTATGCACAAAATAATTTTTTTTAGGATATCTTAAGGATCAAAAAGTTGTGATATGATGTTGATGCAAGAGATGGATGATGTGGATGTTTTGGTCTTTTGATAAATCTTGAAGGAGATGCTAGGCTTTTGGAACTTTTGGATATGTTTCGGATTTTGATTTTGATTGCTTTGATTTTGAACAAATAGACCCTAAGATGTTGGATGATTATCTAAAGAATAGATTTTCTCAAAGGATGATAATTTGAATATGTGTAGGGAGAAGGATGCATCTACCCACACCTATTCAAACAAGATGATAGTTTAACTAAGAATATGAAGAAGGATGCATCTACATATACCAAGCTAAACAAGATGATTTTGATAACTTTGACTAAGCATATGCAAACGGATGCATCTACACATACCTAGCCAAATATGATTTTGATAAATTTTTCAAGGATTTAATCTCAAGGATTTGATTTTTTTGCCAAAAAAGCCTAGCATTAAGGATGATTTCAAGATTTCTCAAAAAGGTGATGGTGAGATGATTTTTTTTTTTTTATGTTTGAAGGATGGGTGAAAAATATTTTGATTTCCTTTGATCCTTAGATGAACCTAAAAATGACACTTTGTTTGCCTAGACCTGGGTGATCCCACAAAGTTGGTTTACAATTTCTGGGAGGATATGATTTTTGCTGAAATCACATATTTTTAGAAAATATAATGATTTAAGCCTTAAAAAGTTCCATTTTAAGATTCCAATTGAAGAGGGTTTGATCAAACTACCTTAAATCAAACCCACTTGGATAGAACCCCGCTAGTTTTAAACCATACCTATAACAGAGTCTCCTTTACACCTATCAAAATGCTGATAAAAAACCACTTTTGATTTACCTTTTGGGGGATCAAATGAATTCATTTAAAATTTATTTTTTGTAAGTATCTAGTCCTTATTATAAGCTTCCTAAAAAGTATAATTTTAAATAAATTTAATTTAATTATTATATTTATTTTTTATTTCTTGTGAATGTAGGATTTTCATTGAAAATCAAGCTCTTTGTTTTGCACATGTGAAAAAATAGCAGATTATCAAAAAAAAAATTGAAAAATATGAGTGCACTAGATATTGAAGTCCTTGATCCAACAAAGAAAAAAAATTGAATTTTGATACATACATAAAAAGTTACACGTTATACGATCGCGCTATGTCTGAATTATAATTTGTTTGACTTTGAAACTTGATTAAAGAAAAAAAATTCAATAAAAACTATCTAACCAAGTGGAAGCACTAGATATCAGAGTTATGAATCTAAATTCAAAACATTTAGAATTTCATCCTTCATAGAAAAAAGTTACGCGTTATACAGTGAGCGTCACTTTTTAAAAATATTATTTTCTGAAAAAAACTAGTTTTTGGGGGAGATGGAAAAAGAAGTGCAATATGATTCCAAAATTTTTGAAAAAAATACATTTAGAATCTATAGACAAAATGTCACGAAACTCTAGTTTTCATCATCTTCAAATTCCTCACGGTTTAGCTGCTATAGGTTCCCAAAGTGAAGATTTTGTTAAAAAAATTATTTTAGTGTCTAGTTTGGCCAAAAATTGTAAACCACTATTGTGGGATCACCCACCTAGGTATTGAAGAGCATACAAGAAGTGATTTCATTTGAACATACATTTTCGGATTTTGAACCAATGACTTTTGTTTTGGGATTTGGACTTTTTGAGAATCATGAGGCTTCAACACACATGAAAGTTCATTTTTCTTAGCTTTGCTTAATGGATTTATTTTACCAAAAAACACTTTCTTTGATTAAGTTTTCCAAACTAGATGTCCAATGTCTTGACTTCTTCAAATCCCACAAAATATGTTATGTCAAAATTCGATGAACTCAAGGCAAGGGTTACCTATTGTTTAACTCTAGTAGACAAATTGAGATGTAATCCAATGTTTAGAAACCTCTAAGGATGTAAATCCCAAGGGAAAGAAATAACATATGGATTGAGTGAATGGTATTTGTCTCCTAAAGGGTTTGAAATTTTGATGATGATGTTAAGTGTTTGTTTTCAAGATGTTTTCAAACAAGCAAAGCATTTTGAAACCACGAATAAGTACAACCCTATGGATGTGAAAGAATATTTGTTGGATTCCCACTTGGACAAGTCCAGCTACGCTTATCTTTAGTGAATGGTTAGATGCTTGACCCCACTGGCTCCCCTCCACGACTCATTAATGTCAATCGGGGCAGCCAAGCATCAACACCCATGAAACTCCCATGGCATGCTTTCCATTTCTACTAAAAGACTGTAAAAGTGTGGGGAAGCTTCAGAACGACTGTTCTTGCACCAACAAATAGATCAAAGGATTTTGGAAAATTCTAGAACATGGGTTTTAATAAGGACTTTCCATTCATGGAGATTGACCCATACGACAAGAGTCCCCTTTTGGATCCATCTTGTTGGAATCAACCACGTGATATTGGTGTTTACTCCAATACCCACATTTATATCTCGGTTGGAAATATTCTTGGCTTTAGAGTGTTACTAGTTGAGTCATTCCCTTGGGTGAGTACATTTTCCCCAAGGCAGACCCTTTAGGATAAACAAAAGTGAGCAAAGAAAATATCTGTAACTCGATCAATCTTTGTTTGCAACAAAGAGAGAGAATGTACATAATAATGCCCCACTCACACTCGCACAAGATTTTTTTCAATTCTTAAACCCAAAATGAAGTGTGGAGGTGATTGCTTTATCTCAACCTAAAATCATGAAAAAGACCTTTTGATTCTCAAGATTGCTATAAAGCGCAAGAGAAGCACATACGTCCTTTTCCAATGAAGTTAGTTCAAGTAAGCTCTCACAAAACAATGTAGCACATGTTCATTTTAGATCGCCAAAGAAATTATGAATTCTTTTTAAAGCACCAAAAGACAAATGAGAGTTGTTTTGTTCATTTGTTAACCCAAAAAAAAAATCTAGTATGTTGTGATCCTAATGTTCATTTTAAACCCTTTGCAAAAAATGAAAAGATTCTTTTTAAACCCAAATGAAATTAGTGTCCTAAGAAAAAGGAGATGACAATTTCTTAAAAAGTGTTAAACAAACACTAAAGTGTTTAAAAAAACTTTGATTTGATGAAATATCATCATCATGCTTTTCCCTATTTCGTTTTCAATTCCAACCCACAAGAGAGAAAACTAGTCAGATTCTACAAAATATAGAGATTAAAAAGCAGAAAATAGAAGATAAACTCATTAATGACCAAAAGCACGTGCTAAAATTAAATTTCCACTTTTTACTCCCTACCAGCGGCGCAACCCGTGACTGTGTCAGAGTTTGATTTCTCAGCGGTGCTCTATAGTGCTACTTACCAGTCAGTGTCGCTCTATGTCAGGGATAGTGAGCTCAACTGCATTTCCCTTTTGCCCAGCGTCGCGGTTTGATTTCTTTGAAAAGTCCCGCAAGTCAGAACGGTCAAGCGACACAGTTTGGATTTCAAATTTTTGGGCGGGAAGACTCCAGCGGTGCTATATGGCAACGTTGAAGAGTCAGCTTGTGCTAAAACAACGAAGCTGAGCTCTCCACATGGGAATTTTTCTGTGTATAAGAAAAACGTGGAATTTTGTGAGAAAAGTGATAAAGTGTGAGATCAAGCCCTCCTTCTAGCGCCAAATGTGTGAACCCCAATCCTAATGCCTGCAAAACATAATGAATAAACACATTAAGTTGGAGATTGCAAGTAAGAACAAGGATTCCCCATGAAATCCATTTACAAAATTCAAATTAGGAAAGAAAATAATGAAAAACACAATGAAAAAGAATATATAGATTCAATCCTAATTAAAATAGCAAATATATGATCCCATGGGGGAATTGGTGCCAATTTGATGTGAAAATTGGCCCTTTCCCAATCCCTATGATGCAAGCTTGATATGTTGATGATGATTGATCCACTTTGTTGATGAAGAATGAGAGCTCCAAGCCAAAAATCTACAAAACCTAGCTAAGAATTCAATGGTGATGGATGAAATTTGATAGATATTTGAGCATGGTAACTTTGCAGAATTTGTGGATGATAAAATTAGGATATGAGCTCTTTATTTATAAAATGCCAAGATGGATGAATGTCCAAATTTGAGCAATGTGGGACTAACATTCATCTAATGGCAAGATGCCACTTGTCAATCTATGAGTGGATGGAGGATGTGCAAGTTTTGAGGATTGTGCCAATAAATTCTTATTTTTGAATTTCAAATTTGTTGAAATGACTTGCAAGAGGGAAGGGAAAATGCAATAAATGCCACTTGGCTTGAGGAAAAGGACATGTAAGATGGAGTTATTTCCTTGTTGGATGTACATGTCCACTTGGAATTTTTGAATTTCAAACTTGGAGAATATTCCAAAAGATGCCTTGTGAGGAAAATAGAGATTTAATAAATGAATTAAATCTATTTTCATGTGCAACTTGCAAAATCTAGAGGATGGGGCATGACAAGAGATTAAATTAATCAAGAGTCAATTAATTTAATAGGAGATTAGATGATGTGACCTATTTGACTCAAATTTATGGATTTATTTAAATCAAATAAGAGAAGAATATGATAAGAGAATAATTAAATAAGGATTTTGATTTATTTAATTATAAGAGATGGTGTTAGATCAAATTAAATAAGGTTTTAATTTATTTAATTTAATAGATAGAATTTAGAGATTTAATCAAATAAAATTGACTATTTAATTAAATAGGGATAATTAGATCAGATTGATTGATTTAATTAACAAAAAAGAGAGACTTAATTAAATAACTGGTTTATTTAATTAAGGGAGGAATATTGATGAATTTAATCAGATAGGGGAATTTGATTAAATGGTTAGACCAAGGGATGATTTAGGATGAAATGATGTTAGTAGGTCAGGATTAGATGCACAATGTCAATCGGTATATTTTACATGTCTACACAAAGTAAAGCCTAATTTATATTGGTGAAAAGCTGAGAATCTCCTTTAAAAACCCTTTTTGTTTCATCAATTTTGGGTAAAAAAAAGTCGCCAGCCACATACCCTACACATACCCATCATATCACCACTTTTTGGCCCATCATGATCCTGCACATACCCTAAGGTCTATCCACAGAATAAAAAATAACAAATCAAAATGTAGCACATGGCATACACCAAGTATCATTAGAATATTCTAGATGAAGTCAGAACTTTGACTTCATCAGCAACAACACTTTTGACTTCGTACTCTAGCTAGCTATACTTCACATAAATCAATGTTATCAACATTCTTCAAAATAATGGACAAGGAACATCTACCAGGACCAAGAACAACCTACAAAATTTAAAACTTAAGGAAATATCTTTGTAACTCCTTTAGTATCCAGTATCTGGTTCTTTCTTTCATCATTCAGGGCTCAGGCTCTAAGATTTTTTCTTCACCTTTCTTTAATTGATATTCTTGAAAAGGACTCAACGTTTGATGCATATGTCCTTTTGAAATCCCTTGCACTACCTTCCAAGTGAGCTTGAGCCTAGTGTATTCTTTAGATACCTGGAATACAATATTATTCCTCTGCACTTTATATGTCTCATATCTAGCTATAGTGTTCTTGCACTGCATAATTTCATCAATGACATCCCGAGTTAATAGCTGAATAGGGTCTCTATTTATTATCTCAATCCACTCTTTGAAGGCTTTAGCTTCTTTACTATCTTGCCCTAGCATTTGGGGATCATAACCTTGACGTGCTAACATTTCAATGAAATCTTAATCTTTATCAAGCAATTTTCTACATTCCATGGTGACCTTTTCAAATCCTTCGATGCATTGCATTAGCATGTCACCTTCCCATTTCAACTATTTTTTCCATTTTTCTGGCAATAAAATTTCTTGCTCTGAAATTATATTTCCTTGTATGAATTCTTGAACATCCATTTGCATGAGAATTTCAATATTTCACCTTTCATCATTAACTTGTTCTTGGTGAAGCCTACATTCATTCTCAAATCTTTTGGATTTTTTTTGACCTATAGTATGCTTCCTTATATTTCCCTATAGCATCTGTGATGAATTCTTCTCCCTGTCTCACCTAGTACTCAATCCATTCTTCAAATACATTCATTTTGTGGCGAACTGTTGCAATTGCATCCACCTATTCTTGTGACATCAGTAATGGATGTTGAGGTAATTCAATCCGTTCTTGACCAAATAAGGTTAGGGATTTTATAAAATGTTCCAAGGTAGCAACCTATTCTTTCAATTCTCTTTTCTTCTTTTTATACATTTGTACTCTGGCAATAGTGGCATCCAGATTCACCTTTATTTCTTCCAATTCTTTCCTCCAAGATGAGTGTCCAAGATTAATACTTGTTATCTTATACTCCTTAGGTGTTATTTCATGTCTATTTTTGTCATTTGCTGGAGTAGCTATATGGATGGTTTTTTCCCCATCTGCATTTCTCTTTATGACATGTTTTTCTCTAGCTCTGGGCCTAAGCTTAGGAGTATCTACTTCTTGTATGAAACTATTAAGATCCAGAGGCAATACTTCTACTTCCATTGGGGAAGCTAATTCCCTAATCAACCAGTCAAGTGCATCTTCATCATACTCTACCTCTGCAAGATTACTTTGTTCCTAGTTTCCATTTGATTTAGGAACCTCCTTTCTTACTTCTTCAATCTTATCTGTCACGTCCTCTAAAATAGAATTTCTTCAACAATTTCTGGCATAGATTCGGTATTACTGGGATTTGGTGCTATCTCAGGTATGTTTGAAGACTTACATTTTCCTGTCTATCCAGATGTTCAACATCAGTTTCCTAGATGTTACTTTCTTCATTCTCTGCTACACCAGGGTTTTCTCATTTCTAACTTCATCACCTGGAACCTGTGTAGCTTCACCCTTCTCAATTTCAACTTTGATCTAGTGAAGGATGGGAATCAAAAGTGTCTTCAATAATTATTTCATCAATAGGATCATGTTCTGCAGTCTCCCCTGTTTCCATCTCAAGGATATCATGATTCCTCGATTCTAAAGCGAGTGTTCCTTGTATACATTCTTCTTCTTCAACATTTATAATGGGTATGTACAGGATCATGATGGGCCAAAAAGTGGCAATATGATGGGTATGTGGTTGACAACTATTTTTTTACCCAAAATTGATGAAATGAAAAGGGATTTTAAAGGAGATTCTCAGCTTTCCATTGATATAAATTATGCTTTACATTGAATTTAATAAGTAATTATTATTCATTTTCTATTCAAATTATGACTAAAGTCCTAATTGATAGGTTGATTGAAAACATCTATAGCTTTCAAACGGTATCACATTTTTTGAATCCAAAACATACGTCACATTCTATGCTTTGCATGCTATAGGATTAAAAAAAGAAAAAATGAATTTCATGAAGTTTTGACCAAGTTAAGGTGATCAGACATATGATTTTTTATATTTTTTAAAAAGTTGTAATAAAAAATTCATAATTAATTATTTACATGGAAAAAAATTATAAAAAAATATGCATCACATCAAGGCATGAGTCCTCTACTTATATCTAAAATCTTATCATTTTATTGTGGTTAGGGTGGTTAGACAGACACCGACTTCTTATTTTTTCCTTGAAATTTAAGTACCACTGCATTGAAATTTCAAATCTTCACCAAATAGATTTTTTATTTTAAACAAATCTAGTAGTTTAGAAATCACATTCAATTTGCTATAGATTTTATTCTTACATATTTTTTGAAATAATATAGATAACTTATTCAAATTTTTACGTCAAGTTTCCTAACTCTAATTTTTCTAATTTTTTTGCCACTTAAGGGCCTTTTTTTTCCATGATGATCCTGCACATACCCTTATAAGAGTAGACCTTGTATCTGGAATCTCTTTTATCACTAGTTGTACCATGGGTTTATCTTTACATTTCTTTTCTTTTACCTTCTCCCACATGGCACCTCATTTATCCATCTATTCTTTAATTCTTGCTTCATCTACCTCAGAAATCACATCCAAAACCATAGGAGTTCCTCCTAATGCTTGTTTCATACTACCCATGTTAACAGAAGGAGGATAAGTAAATAGTGTTGCAACACTTTGGGATGCAGACCTGGTCTGTGTACCAACATTTTCTGTTACTCTTGCCTCTTCTTCAATAACCGGTTTAAGTTTTGGTTTTGTTGTAGAGGAAGATGCACCTTTGGGTCTTGCTTTTGACTTATCTTTGCTTGATTCTGCATCTTTATGATTATTAGATGGCTTTATTGGAACTTCTTGTTTCGAAGCTTCAGGGGTTCTTTCTTCAATCCTTATACTAGGAGTTGCCTTACTAGTTTTCCTTCTCTTCTTGGCAGGCTCTCCACTCTCAAATGTAGTTTCATTTCTTTGTTTTCTTCTTTTGTCCTTTGAGAATGTGGGTTCAATTCCTCTTTCTCTTAAAGCTTTACAAAAATCATTTATCCAATGTTGAGTGTATAATAGAACTGGTCTGGAGAACTCATCAATTGATGTCATTTCTTCACCTTCATATTATGGGTCTAGGATGGGTTCATCATACACTCCATCTTCATTATAGGCTCTATTCAACACATGCCCATCATCCTCTTCCAACTAATCTAGGATGTCATGGAGCATAAGAATCTGAGCATATTTTAAAGACAATCTTTCTTCACAATTAAGCCAATAATCTTCTAGGTGAGGGGCATGAGCACGGTAACCAGCTATGGCCTTAGCAATATTCCCTTCAATGTAATAATACATTCTTTGAAGTGGAAAAAATGCAAAATGATATGTTCTTAGTTCTTCTTCACACAAGTCAGACACCTTGATTGCATTGCACTTATAATTTCCTATCGTAATTGGAAATTTGAAAGAGGCCTTCTTGTGAGCATTACTATAAAGAGCCTGAGATGGTTTTAACTACCTCACTACTTCTAATAAAACATTTTTTTTATGTTGGATACCTAAGCAACATGAAAGGTTTTCCATCAAATCCTTCTATCCTAATGTAGGAGTAAGTGGGGAACTGGATATACCAGCCTCCCATTGGTCTAATGACACTTTGTGCCTCCAAGGAAAATCTTTTGGTTTTATCACCTTCCATCATTCTGACTAGCTTCATGGAGAACAAATCATTAACTCTCCTGTAACTCTCTTTGTATCTATGGATAGTGAACTGGGGTAAATGAGCATATATCAAACTGTTTCCAACTTCCCTGCCCATAGTACCTTGATCTTTTCAACCCTTGTTTGCTTGGCCTAATGGCACAAGAATAAATCACATATGAAGACATATAGAAACATCTAGTTTTGGGGAATGTCGTTATCTGTTCACATAATTTGTCACTGATAAACTTTCCCCAATGCATTTTCATGGGATTTTCCATCAGTCTAGATATTATTACAAACATCCAGGGTTCGAATTTATTGGCATCTCATAAACTAGCCGTCCTGCTCAAAAACATTATAATATCTTGAATTTCTTGGTTGAACATAGACCTTTCAATTACTTTGGTCTATGGTGTAATCGACTCTTGGCACCATTGGGTACTCATAATTTCTCTATTACGGGCTTCAACATTCTGATATGTTTTGGCCTTTTCCTTCATATCAACATTATACATCTGGGTGAAAAAGGAAGCCCAAATGTGTATGTAATTCCCTTCTATGAGAGGTCTACATAGATTCTCCCCTCTTTTCAACAACTCTTTTATCTGGGTTATAATAATTCATGCATTGCATAACCAATTCAGGGGCCTCCATTGCTGGCGGAAACCCTCTTGCTGAAAGTAACCCATTTGCGATAACATTTCCAACATAGTAAGAAGCATTTTCTTGTCACACCCGAGTGCAAATTTTGACATCAAAAGTCCACCCCATATGAGTTTCTGTAACTACCACATTGATTGGTATGGCTTGTGAATTGCAATATTTAAATTCATCTTCTGCCCTTGCATCAGAAGTACTCATTTTCGCTGGTGTGTTCTGCATTTTTCAAATGTGTGTCTTGTGTGCGAGTTAGGGTTAAATTTAACCAAATTTATTACAATTTATAAAACCTTCAATTCACCTTTCAACATCAAAAAATGAACAACATTTCAATTTCTAAAGGGAAATACCATCTTTCGAGATTTCCATGTATGAAAATAATTAACAGAAAATCAGTTATTCAAAACATACTTGGTTCTGGTTGTGTTAGCGAATGGAATGGCTCTTGACACATATACTTAAATAATGACTCTTGGCCCAAACTTAGCACCAACGAAATCCACTAACAGCTCTGAAAAGTCCACAATTGCATTTGTGGATTTTCTCTAAATTTTATCGAGGTACAACTCTCACCAAATTTTCAATGAATTATTCTATTCTAATGCAAGGGGTGTGCTTTTAACCAGAAAGAAAAAAAGGTGATGAACACTAGTCCATAAATATGAAGCTAGCACGAACAAAATAACCAAAACCATAAACTATCAATTCAAAGATTGAAAATCCATGATCGCCAATTCAAGAGATAAATCAAACTGTAATAAATGAAGACATATAGTTTATCTTTCAAATAAGATATAACTATATCATACACATAATTCCCATATCAATGTACCCAAATCATTAAATTCATAACACACAGATTATAAATCATCAAAGTCTGCAATAAATGTTTATTCCTTCTCGATAACACCCCCAGGTGTATCCAAAAAGAGAACCCCCTCATCCCTTTACAATTTCAAATTTATAATATAGCTAGTGCCACTAGATGGGTGCCAAAGTCATTACTGAGCCAACAACTTCTTGTATTCCTAATGTTTCTTGGGGAATTGGTCAAAATAATTGAATTTAGCAAAGGAATAAATATCGGCAAAGAAAATTGATCTTGATCCCACCAACAACTGCCAAAGGACCAATCATTCCACCAACCATCAATGCAATGTATAGGGATATCAAGCGATAGCACATGTGTGCTACTTGATGGGAAATTGTAATTCCAAGTGACACAAGCCAACTATAAATGGGAATTAAATTAACATCTTATCAAGCTCAGGAGAATACACCCATGTCTAGTCAAAACTCTATAAATTCAACTAGCGTCAGCTTTCTTCCGCAATCAGTTGCATCCAATATGGCGAGCTCTCAGAGTGATGGAAATTCCACCAATGACTACATCATTCTAGGGGAAATCAAGTGCAATCCACTATTTAGGCACACCTCAGACCAACTGAAAGAAGCCTTCATAGTGTAGAGCGAGGTGGAGGAAGAAGTGCTCTAGAGTATCCTCGGTGAGGCATTCCTAGGCCAGGCTCATGTGCATAACACCACTATGTTGGAATGCTTTATCTATACAGTCATTAGGACTTTTGGCCATCGTGACTGGGGCATGAGAGCACTGGAGAGCCTGGTGAAACTCGAGTTTCATCATCGCGTTAAGGTGGCAATTAACGGGCTCAACTACTATCCTCAAAGTGAATTAATAGCTGACGCTATCTACATTGTGTTGGCTATTCAGGACGAGACTCTGGAGGAGGTCATGGCTCTTCTATGCACAAGAGTGGTGAGGAATGTTATGGGACTTTTTGCACAATTTCTCCAGTCGCATGAGAATCTGCTATCACTAGCTCAAGTCGAGCACCTGCAGGTTGTTACTGAGGGCATTCATGTCTTGATGTTTACTCTGTGTACCTAAGAAGAAATACCCCTTTGTTCTTTCTATCCACAACTTGAATTTTGTAGTTGAACCAGGTGTTTGTTTGGCAATGCCAGTGCAATGTAAAAACGTTTATATATAAATAAAATACCTCTTTTGAAATCACTGTGTCTTTACATGCATGGCTTTATTGATTTTTTGTTCATATAATGTTTGAAAATGTTGGTTTCCTTTCTGCAAAATGCATTGGTTAGATAAGCTAGGCTTGTTGTTATTTCATTAATCACTATAAACTTTCAAGAATACTGCCTAATGGGTAGTTCACACAACCTAGTAAAGCCCTACCTAGGTTTTGAACAACATCAAGAATACCGCCTAAGGCATGAATTGTGAGTGAAGTTTCAAAATTCTGACACATAACCCATTAACCAGTTTACTTTTTTATTCGTACACCCACTTTTGGAGGAAACGAAAGTTTGAAAATGGTGAGAAAACACCACCTAGTGAAGGACAAACAACACGAGCGATAGAATGAGAGGTTCAGTGAACAAGTGAGAACCCCACCTGAGTTCAAAGAAAATAACAAAAGGCTACCTGAAGATAAGTTTGAGTACAAGACTTAGACATAAAGAAAAGATAGCAACCAAAAGAGAAGTAGAGGGGAACTTTTATGGGTAACAAGTTGATAAGGATAATATTCATAGAATGGAACTCCAAAACCCTTAGTAGTTGTGTTCTTAGTTTCTCTAAATTTACCTCTGCTTGCACACTAGTATTATTTCATTCTTTCAATGTCCTTTTCAAATTTGCAACATGATGGGAAGTGGAGTGTTACAAAAGCAACTGCATGCTTAAGGTGGTGCCAAGTACATGGGAGTAGTTCACCACCTTCATTGATTACCTGTTATAATGCATTAATTCCTCAAATTAAAGGTGCAATCGTTACAACCTAGGTTTCAAATTACAAATGCCTAGATTTATGCGTGGGCTCACTACTAGAGGAGAAAGACAACGCAATGATCATACGTGGCACTCTAGTGTCACTATGATCTTTTGCAAGACATAAGCCATTAAAGATACATGATCAATTTGTGATCACTGGGATTAGAACCTCTAGTATCAAATTTTAAAAAAATACCTGGATCCATGGCACTTACCTCCAAGCTTCAGAGAAAACTGAAACAAAAAGAAAGACTAGGAACCAGGTTCAAGAGATTACAACATTTCAAAACAAACTCTCTGGTTTCTGAGTTCTAAATAAAAGGAATGAAATAAAACTACTAGACTCCAATACAAGGAAAGAAAGAAGATATCAATGGGATTATCTCTTCCAGTGGATGACTTACCGAGCAGAGCTAGGACCAACTAAAGATACAATTCATTTTGATGCAACTGCACAACTCTGGGATTTTGGTTTCTGGTACTATGTTAAACTTCATGACAAGACCAAAACATCAAATCTAAGAAAGAAATAAGACAAGGACCAAGCGAAATTGAAAATGAGACCAACAACTGACCAAGCCGCAGAACGACACCAAAGCAAACGAAAGCAAAAGGGAACAGGGAAAAAAAGGGGTCCACATTTTTCCAAAGGGAAAAATGGGGCATGTTGTGAGACCACACAATAGATCCCTTTTTCATTAAATAAATAAATTATTTAATGAGCATCCTAAATTCACTCAACTTGCACAATTAAAACTTTTTTTAATTAACTAGTTACTAACTTTCCTCACCCATCCACTTGCATAGAGAATATTCCAAAGGAATATTCTTTTATTTGGCTCCATAAATGGAATATTATTTCCTAACAAACTTTGTAACAAACTTTCTAACAACTTTGAAAGTGTGTTTGTTTGAATCATGTGACATTGATTGATTCATTGATCCATGTGATCTTTGATTCTCATCCATTAATGAGAATCCTTGATCCATGTCTTCACCCTTGATTCCATCTTGACCATTGATTGACCAAATCAATCTTAGCCCTTCATTCACCATTTTCTCCTATAAATACCTCACATTTTGGAGAGAAATGGATCAACTTCCATCAAAGAAAAGTTATGTTGCGTGTTTGAATACTATCTTTATTCATCTGTTGCATCCATTATCAAGCTTTTTCATCTTTTTCATCCACCCTTAGCATAGTTTCATCCATTTTAGCTTAAGTTTTCATCAATGGTTTTCAATTAGATGCTCATTTTATCCAAGGTATTGGGAAAGGGTCGTCATTCCATATCAATATGACACCAATCCCCCAATAGGATAAGGCTTGGAGTTCTAAATTAGGTTTCTTTTATGCTTTCATAGTTTATTCCATGCTTAGTTTAATAGTTACTTATTTTTGAAGCTTTGGAGTATCTCATTGGGATTGTAGCTTAGTTAGCTAAATATGGCTTAAATTCATATGGATTTGGTGTATTTAACTATTAATATGATTACAATCACAATAGGATTATATCATAGATGGATTGGTAATCAACATTAGACATACAAGCTAATTAAATTGGGATTGTGTGCACAAAAGCACAAGGATAAGCAATAAGTATAGGTATAAGTAAAAGTAAGACTACATACGTAGACCCAACTATACACAAAAATGCATCATTCGTAACAATACCAATACATTAAAACATTGCCCCATTCTAAATGAAAAAATACATTAAAGATTGTATTTTTTATTATCTAGGATATTATTCAAACCCACATAATTATTTCACTATTTGATACAAGAGCACAAGCCTTAGGCTAAAACCTATTCAATTAAGAGGCAAGGATTAAAATGTATCAATTTCATGACAGTTGTGGTTGTCATGATCTTAGGGCCTTAAACTCAGCAAGACTTGATTCTAGGTAGTGAACTCATTTAAAACAATTCAATTGATGTTCATTCTTATTGTTAATTAATTATATATAGTGAGTGTTTTTTGGCAATGCAATTCATAAAATGTAAAAAGTGCAATAAACAACCGAGTTTCTTTTTCAGGAACTATGATGCTCGTGTGAACGCTATGATGGTTCAACGTAAACAAATACCAAAGTCATCTGTCATAAATACTTTGATTTAATGCTCTGCCAAAATCCCCAATTTTCATTTTGTCACTGCCACACTGTCCCAACCCTAAAAATCCTCTACGCTCAGAACCCGCGGCATTAGGGCTTAAAATATTCGTACTAGTTTGACTGAAAATGTAACATTTGGCAGAAATAGGGCGAGAATGCGCAGACATTTAAAGTAACCCGGTGCCCACGTATACCAGAATATAAAATAAGTAACTGGTAAACCAGTACCATTCCTCTCCTACTGTTCAAAAAAATTGCAAGAGGGAAAATCAAATCCTTGTGCACAACAAATGTTAAAAAACACACATCTGCAGAAGAACATGATTATTATAAGTAAGGATTGCAGGAGGCGTTTCACAGTAGAATCAACACGCGTTCGAATTCTGCAGTACTGAGTTTTCTTCCTCACTCAAATTCAGTGTTCCCCATTTCTTTATAACTTGAAGCAAAACAAGGTGCTGGGTGTGTTATAGTTCTACGTAGAGGCCAGCGATTCGAACATGTGCCATTGTGCATCTTCTGTGAGCGGTTCTAACTCTTCTCTGCAGGAGAAGAAGATCCCGAAGACCAGGTATTATTATTACAAGAATTCTTCAACAACCCACAACAACGGCAGGAGTGGCAAAGATGGGGCAAATGGGAGCAAATCCTCTTCATTCAGAAAGCGTTGTGTGGGTGCAGTGAAGGAACAGAGAGCTAGACTGTACATCATTACTCGCTGTCTCACCATTCTACTCTGCTGGCACAGATATGAAGATGCCTAGCTTCACTTATTTGGCGCATGTGTTTCAAAAAAATTTTGTTCTAAACCATGCTTAGCAACTTCACACAGGTGCTATTAACCTAATGATGGCTTGTGCAGGAGAAGAATGCTCATCCACCTCAACATCAACTGTACATCAGATTTCTTCTTTTCAGTACATAGAGATATGTATGATGAAAATCCCATTAAAAGAGACCTTTGTAATCCTTGAACATAGTAAATTTAGTCTGGTTAGGGGCTTCATAGCGGGCAGCCCATTTTGATGTGACTTTTGCTTTTACTTAGTATTGTTATCAATCTGCAAGTTTCGTTGTTACAGTTGGGCTGTTTTTTAATTTGGTGTATTTTTTCAATTCTTATATTTTATGTTGAGAGGTATTCTACAATGACAATAAGAGGTGGAGTGTAATGATATGAGTGCGAGAACAAAAACTCTTATTTTTTCTCTTAAATTTGACATCCTTTTGCATTGGTAAGTAGGGGGTATTTTTTCACAGTGTGTCAAATTATGTTATTGCTATCAGAATTTAACCTAGTTTTTTGAGTCAAACTCATTGACCCATGTTTCATGAGTAGTGGTTCACAAGAACCCATCTCTCATGATAATGAATGGCCCACTTAGTGTTCATTGTGCATCTAGGCGGTGCTCACAAAAGTGAAGCAGTAGGCCTTCCAGAAGATCGCCCATCCCAGTACATTTTGAAAATAATAATATTTCCAAACCCATAAAATTTGTCTCCATGTATATGTAGTAAATAAAATAGTTTGAAAAATAAAATAAAACAACTTTTAAATAAATACAAATAATTCGAATTTGATATCTCTACATTTTTCTAATCTTTTTTGATAGATATATGCAAGATATCTATACTATTTTTAACACTGAGTGAATATTTTGTGACCTGCTGATTTCTAGGTATCATAGAAAAACATACCTTTCTCTAATTCCATTTGCCAAGTGATGTTTCTTTCGGGAATAATTATTGCAGCATTCATTGCTAAAAAATATTGTGGAAAGACAAAAGTATAAGCAGTTTTTCAGCTACCTAACATGTATGGGGAGTATGAGTATGCTGAGCCAGAAGAGGATTATCCAATTCTAGAAAACGCGTTTTGTGGTTGGCAATCTCTGGCTTAAGATTCTGAATCAATTTTCCAGTTGGCAAATCTTGGCTATATTATTTTTATCACATGATATCTTATCCTTTTCTCCCCAGATGATAGCACACAACAATAGGCCTGACAACTTGTTCTGGTCCACATTTCTGGTATGGTCATATGAGGAGAAGTATAATTATTGCACAGTCAAATTATGTTTCATGTCAGACAACCAGTTGCTATTTTGGCGGATCCTGAATTGTTAATAACTAATAAAAATTGCCACACCTGAATATAAGTTATTCTTGGTTAGAGTATATGAAGGGTAATTACTGTTCTGGTTATAAAATCTCATGTACCAGGCTCTGCTCAAGGAGAATAATATGAAATAAATTTTCACTGCTTTTCCTTTTAATATGAATGTCAGACGAATAGACTCTTCATCCAAATTTGATTGTTTATTTTTGGGTAGCATGCTAAATTTGATCAGACATTTAATCGTGTATGAAAAGATTTCCCAATATTTGGTCTTAAACGTAGTCGTTTGTTCAAGAAATCTAGCTATTATACTGACAATAAAATTCACAACTTTTCAAGAAATTTTTGTGTGATACGATGGAGAGTTCTTATTAATTACTAGTTTTGTATATAATAAATAATAAAATTGTGGTCATTCATGATGGTGCTCTGCTAAGTTTTAGAATTGCAGTTGTTTGTTTTCCATCCAACTTTCATACTGCTCTTCTTTTGGTGCATGAATTTGTATAGGAACCTGTATTTATTGCAGGTTTTTAAAATTTTATCACTTTCAGGTGGGTGTTATCCTTCAAATGGCTCCAGATCTTAGCATTTCACCAACTGATGTTAGTGTTAGTAGTTGGAAAGTGCACACGATAATGGTTCCTTCCCTAAAGTATCTGTGGAATATTTCATGAGGCATGTTTTCTAAATGTTTTTGTTGGTGTTTTTGTCTATTCTACAAGTTGATAGTGTCTATAAATGGTTTAAATATTATATTTTAATTGATTATTTTGTTGAAAGAATTCTCTCAAAAAGGGTGTTCAAAGAATGGATTAACAAGACTTGTATGTGGTCTACTTTAAAATTGTCAAAAATCTCGTTAAGAGATTTTTTCTTTTTAGATTTGTTGATTCTAGTTAGACTGATGCCATTATTAAGCATGGACGTTGGTACATGCATAGCTCTTTGTTAGTCTAAAATGAGAATGCTTTGTGCACCCCTGTCTAGGTCAAGTTCCCTAATCTTCCCTTGGGACTTGTTGGCATTTCTACACACTATAGCAACCTCTTTAGGCCATGTTATTTGTGTTGCAAACTAATTTCAATTCATTCACAAAAACACATATGCATTAAAGTAGGTCTTTCAAAATATTTTCAAATAATTTGATATCCAAATTAGCTAAATGTGTCGCTCTCGAAAGATAATCAATATGAACTTTTTCGACACCTATTATAGGTGTCAAATTTTCTTTGGGCATAAAACCAATAATTGTCCCCTTGTTACTTCTAGAACAAAAATTGGGCCTAAGCATTCAAGGTGTAAGCCTCTTTTGAAAGCTTGATCAATTGTGTGCAATCAAAAGTACAATCAAATACAATATCCTTCAAAATCCTTAGCAACTATAATTTCAAAACCTCCTGGTAAGAGAAAGGAGATTAATATCTCTTTTTCTCATGGAGAGATATTAGAGGAGATGAATAATGTTTATTTTATTTGAACTCCACTTCTTTCTAGTATTATCATCCTACATAAAAGGATTATACAATTCTCCTTGACCTCTTTCTAGGGCTATATAAATACATTTATAGAGCCCAACTAGAAGTCTAACAAATGGTGATTATGTTCTAGATAAGAAAAGGAGTTTTACACCAATCATTAAGTAGGAAGTTTTAATCCACATTTAAATGAAAAAATTTCATAGAACTATGTAACATGTGCCACCCTAACATAGTCTAATTTATTTCATCTGGATTGTATGAGAATGATTCATTATGCATTTTTTTTTGGTTTTCTTGTGAACTAGAAAAAGGTCTTATAGAGTTGCATGAAGAAAGAGTACCATAGCTTTGATAGATGATTTAGTTAATTTATCTATATTAGCTAAATGAAATATGATGGAAAAAATGGTTATCTTTGTAGGTACAACCATAACTACATAAAAAAAAAAATCTAAAGAAGGAGCACCTGGTAGGGTGTATGATATTGGTAGGATTTGTTTGATGATCATGAGATCATCTACTAGCTTATATTCTCTTATGTCAACCTTGTTGACTAATTTATGATAATTTCTAGTTATATTTTCCTTGCACAACTTAGTCTTTTCACTATTTGGTCAATTTAGATCTTTTTGCTAGTATTCATTTTTATAAAAGTCTTGTTTGTTCAAGTGTGGTAAATATTGTGGCATTTAAGTCAGTCAACTTATGTGTCTTATATGTATGGTGTATATAATCTTATATATACAAATTAATATGTGGATTTTTTATATAATTATTGATAAATTTTTATATTCATAAACCCCCCCCCCCCACACACATATATATTGCTCATGTGAATAAACATCTTCTACCTAGCCGATTCCTAGCAAGGGGATTTATTCACATGTTAAGTTTACTTAAGTCTTAGGTGTCATTCTAGAAGTCCTAGTTGTCAAGATACGATCTTATCATATCTTCTCCCTTTTACTTTTATTTAATATAGGTTACCTCACTTATTTAATAGTTGTCACATAACGTAAGATTAGGACATATGTCACACTCTTGTCTAATCCCATCTCTCACCTTTCCTTTATAAGAAAGGTCTCTCATGTACAATTTCATGTTTAATCTTATAATCTTGCATCCATTATCATTGCAAGATATTCTTGCTATTTTCTCTCTTTTGGAAGATATTTCATATAGGCCATGTAGTTTTGGAAAAAACCGTTTCAACTGAAACTATTTAGGTCAAAACTATTTGGTTGGTTGAAAGTGTGACACAGGTTTGTACTTTTACTCTAACACAAGATTAGACAAGATCTTGACATGTGTCTTAATCTCTTACAATGAGACACCTACCTGAACAATTTTAAATCACCTAGGACACAAGTATTAAATAAAAGCCAACTAGAAAGCACGTAGGACCTAAGTGGACTTAACATGTAAATAGAACATATTAAACAACCAAGACTTATAGAAAACACATAGTACCTAAGTGGACTTAACATGTAAATATAACCTATTAGACAACTAGATAGGTAAAGCACTTATTTACACCAACAAAATAGTTATTTTTGATAATTTTAGTTTTGGACCTTCAAAAGGTTTTTCTATCCCTTTATTTTATTTATTAGGGTTATACCCACCTTGATAGTTTTTTTGTGACTTAATTCTAAGCATATTTCTTTTTAAAATTGATCTAAACTATAATGAAAAGATATTATAAATGGTTCAAAGAATGTATCATTAATGAAATATACAACCATTTCATGTCCTAGAAAAATATTCCATTGATTTTAGGTGGTGGGTGATAAAGAAGATCCTTGGATTCAATATTTGTAGAAAACTAATTCAATCCAAAAGATAGTATTTAGTGTGACTTATAGTCATTAAATTTTAGAATATGGACCATGATATATTTTCATGTTCATATTAAATGACCAAACTTTGATCACTAAAGTAAACAAAATTAATCAATAATTATTAAGAAAATCCTACCTAAGCTTTCAATATATTTCTAAAAATATAAAAAATATTTTAAAAATTCCAAAACTTGTGGCCTATAGAGAAGACTAATAAAATACATTGACCTAACTTTGACCATAAAATTATGAGATATAAATGTTATCAAACAATAAACTACAAATAATTAACCTAACCTAATTTTTAGAAATATATATATATATATATATATATATATATATATATATATATATATATATAAAATTATAGCATATATGTAGCTAGTTAATAAAAAACAATATAATTAAAATAATTTGCATAAAATATATCACACAAATTTAAAATTTTACTTGATGTATAGCTCTAAACCTAGAAAAATCATGTCCATGTTCACATTGGTATGTAAGTTATGATGGAAACAAAAATATTAATGCAAATCATAGGTTTGATACTAGTTGTATTATATTTATTGAAAATAAATATAAAAATTAGCATTTAATAGTAGACCACACTAAGTGGGTTACCTCAAATAATTAAAAAATAAATATGAATTTATTATTTTGAAGATATGATGATTTGGGAGAGACTTATCTTCCTTATTTATAGTCTTAATTATATATTCACACACCCACTCATCCAAATTCAGAGAGAATAAGGAAGTAAATAATTTTAAAGTTAAGAATTCCACAAGAGCTTCACCTTATTATATTTAGAAAGATTGAAAATTAAGCATCTAACAACAATAAGTATTACAATTTTTAGATTGAAAAATAATTCATCATCCTTGACATTTTCCTTTTCCACAATTTTATTCTAGTGGAATAGACACATCTTATGGGATGAGTTACCCTTAAATTTGTATAAATAATTTAGTGGAATAGGCACACCTTATGGGAATACACATTTTTAATGATTTATAAATTATCCTCCATTACCCAAAAAATGATCTTCAATTGAAAAAAAAAATCCACCTTTAATTAGTTCATGTCAAAGATTATTTCTTAATCTAGTTATTAGTTAATACTTAGATCAAGAAATTCATAGTTCAATGGTGTAAATTCCACTATCATTAGACATGGATTAAAATATTTGTAACTTGAGAGCATAACACACATAATAATTGAAGTTTAAACTTACATTATTTCCTTCCAAGGTAGTGTACACAAGGTTATTACCACACCTTCATATTGATGTGAGGCTCAATGCTAAATGTAAATACTCTTTGTCTACCTTTAAATAGAATATTTTTTACACATATACAAATCTAAAGTAAATATGTAAGTTTGGAACCTTCATGCAAGATCCCTCACCATTACCATCAAGTTGATAAAATTTTACATTTATTACAACCCAATAACTTTGTTGTCATTTATGTCAAAATAAAATAAAATAAGAATATTGTTATTTCAAATTCTTACTCCTTTATAGGAATCCATTTTTACTTCACTCCTAATTATTCAATAAATCACTCCTAGAAGTTCTCTTCTAGGATACAACCTCTTTTCTTATTGTACGTCAAAATATTATAGAAATATGATGCTTAAGTTTATATGAATCTTTATTGTTTATTTGTCTCTAATAATATAGTCTTTAGAAATTCCAATGCATGGAATTTTAACTACCCTCTTCGTACAAGAGCTGAATTTATTAAATATTGTGGAAGAATGTTAATAGATGTATGTAAAAATAATAAGAAAATGGATAATTTGTAGGTTTATATAGCCACCCTTACTAAGAAAAAAAACACTATCAAAATTGGGAGACATACTATATAATGAAGGGCCCACCAATAGAGAACTCTTTGCACCTAAAAGGTGTGTAGCATGGTTTATCATCTAACTTGTAAGAGAGATACTAAACTTTCTTAGAACTACATTGTAACTATTCTTGTATCTTTTATGATATTATTTATTCTTAAATAGAATGTGTTGTTTTAATGGAATAGTGATAATGATAACATAAAATGTAAGAGCAAATTATTCACAGTAAACTATAATTCTTAAACTTCTTCATAGATTATAATTGCATCCATGGATGAAATTACTAGTCATATTTTTGATAAAATTATCTTATACTTATTCGTTATCTCTTAGTTCTTTATTTTTAGAATAAATATTCTAGAATTTTTTTGTAGCTATTGGTAGAAAGTGTACATATAGTCAATCACTTTCAATTTAGTTTCAAAAGTAGAGGGAATTCATCCAATTTCTAATTTAAATTCGACTTCACCTCTTTTGATGTTGAGCATTTTAACTCAACATGAATTTATCTTTATAATTTTTTGTTAGAAAAAAATTCTTGACAACAAACCCATAACCTCTTAACTGTCACTAATAAACATGTTTTAAATTCAATTTTCCTTTATCCTTGCAAATAAAAGAAATGAATAGCACCTTATTATGATCTTCATGTTTTTCGATTGCTATTTTTTGCAATTATAGAAAAATTTGTAACACTAAAAAATTTCTCTAATACTATATTTAGTATATATAACAAATTTTAAAAAACATGTATAATTGATCTTACAAGTTCAATAGTTTGCAATCTAGGTATATATATTTACATATACCTTTCTTTTTCTAGTAAGTTTTTTGATGGTCTCAATTTGGTCCTTTGGTATAGATTTAAATTCTTAGATATTTATAACTTTTGACTTCTAATTTCATTTTATAGTACCTTTATGAATTATTTCTATTAGTACCATACAAAGTCCTTATAAAGTATATTTCTTAATAAATTCTCTAGTTTGGTCTTTTAATATAGATTCAAATTGAAAAGTATTTGGTTCAAAGTTATCATCTAATATTTAGTTCCTACATACGCCTTACATGTTTTTCTTCAATTATTATGATACAATGTCTTTGAATAATAAGTTCCTTACAAAAGATCCCTTTTTTGCATCAATTAAAATTATCAAATATTTGATTATGAGTTCTAATATTGTGTTTGACTCTTTAAACATCTACAATACTATATTCTCGCCAATATAATACACTAATCTTAAAAAGTAATCTTTTATTGAAAATTCAGAAATATTTTTTTAATTCACATATGTTTGATTCTAAGTTTTAAATATATTTATAATTTATGTAATATATCCAATTTTATATGAGAAAAATCTTCATAACTACACATACATGTTCAATATTTTACTTTATAATATTTTAAGGAATAAAGTTATAAATATATAAACCATCCATTTTAAATGACAATCTTCCAAATGTTTCAAGAGTATATTTTAGGACAAAAAATTAGAAATAGTCCATGCAGCCTCAAAATTATCCCCTCATATTTTTGGGGAAAGAAAGATAAATTATATCAATTTATAAAACTAAAAGAGTTATATAAAGACTTCCATATAGAAATAGCTGACATTAAAGATTAGAGAATAAAAATCCAAGGAGGTTTGTTATAAATCCACCCCAAAAAGCCTCATAAGAGAATAAGAAAACAAAATTCCAACAAGAATAGGAAAGAAAACTATCAACCCTAATCATGATGAAGGAGTGAAATAAGTTTTGAACTATCAGATGAAGAAAGAGATCCCCAATCCATAACATTTCATCTACAATCAACATCAAAATCCAATTTAGCCAAACAATATTTGTTGTTGAATGCACAAGACAAATGAGAGGGGGGGTTGAATCAATTGTACTTAAAAACATAAAAACCCTAAAAAATATTTAGATCCACAATAATTAAATTAACCCTTAATTTGTTAAAATAATTTTATCATGAAAGAAAATAATATAAACTAAAACACATCAACACCATACCAAGAAAAACACCATATTTATGTGGAAAAACCAAGAAGTCAAAAACCATGGTGGGGATTAACTCACAATATAAAATAATATCAACACCGAATATAATAGGGATCATTATCAAAGGGCTCACTACCCAAAGAAAGAAAGGCTCACTACCAAAATATAAAACAAGATAGAGAACAATGATAAATCCATCTCAACAAAAAAATCTACCATAACATCACCAACACCTTCCCAATCTTTCTGAAAAAATTGTAGACACCTTCTACTCATTACATTTAGTAATCTAACACATGAAAGCTCACACTACACTTCTAAAGTTCGCACCCTACAACTATGAAATTCACATCACTCACATTATACTCATCTAACTTATCATCCTTCAACAACTCAACACTTATTTATATCATCTTCAACCTTGAATTTACATTCTCCAAGGTCGGCTATGCACCTCAACCATGAAAATTCAAATCAGGTTAGCACCAAAACATTCCTACAGTGGAAAGGAATGAAGGTGGACCACAACACACATTAGCTAGGGCCTAAATCCACTCATACATGCCATGCAATGTTTCCACAAACATCAAAAAAACTTTTCAAGTAGTGTAAACACAGGAGCTAAGGTTGGTCAAACCCATGTTAACACCATTAAAACTTAAGAACAACTTCCTCAAATCTAAAGATGGCTCGCAGATGCCACATAACCACTTGAATACAATCTAGAATATTCCACAAACACCTTAAAATAAAAAAATTCCTTCACAATAACTTTCACTTGAAAAATGTACGCACCCAGTACACTCAAATAACTCTGCCATACACTGTAACTCAAGAAACTAAATTCCAAAGAAAAAAAAATGAACAAATTTGTATGAAGAAAGATACACACACTATTAGCACTCTTTTAGATCTGCAAAACCTGAAATCAATTTACAAAGAAATGCAGAGAAATAAAATTTCTCTCAGACACATCTAGAATACATAGTTCACATGTTGATGAACACAACTTCCTTTGCATAGTGATGTAACACACCAAATTCTAAATAAAACACCTATGAACACTTCTGATCAATATATCCAAACTGTACAAGAAGAAATTAAACCCAAAAGAACTATGAAGTAAAACCGTAATACTACTTTTCAACCTAGAACACACTGCAATACATTGTTTCCTCTTTTTATTAAATTTTCTCAAAAGTACTTGAAAACCAAGCACCAAAAACTCATCACCATAATCTTCAGTACTTCCTCATCACCATCAAGCCAATTGTAACATAACGACTCAACCATACTTCCATAAATAGAAGCTTATCAAAGCAACACTAGAGGTTGACATTAGCAGCTTACTAATGACAACATAATGAAACCAATCAAAGAATCCTTAGGGACAACACCAACTCAATACCAACTGCACATCCTTGCAACAAACTCCTCCTATAGTTGATATGAATGAAAACACAAGCTTGTTGACATCAATGATAACACTAATATAATCATACTTGCAACAATCTCCCCCTTTGTCATTGATTCCAGCGCATGATGTGAAAGCCCATTAACCACAAACACAAATTTTCTCCATACCTTTTTCCTTTCCACTTTTCTCCCCTTGCACAACTAACTCATTACACTCTCCGCCCTTTGATAACTTTCTCTCTAGTAACATATCTTTTTCACATGTCTCATTCTCCCCCTTTGACATAAATGGAAAATGACAAAGTATTTGCATCATTCATTCTCCTCCTTTGACATTAACCAAAATGTTCACCACTTCTTTGCAACTTCCTTTCCTTTACTGTATTCCATACTCCCCCTTAGGAGAACACACCAAACTGCATAAATCAACAACAACTACATAATGACAATACTCACTTATTCTGACTACAACAAACAAGAATGCTACTACCTTCTCCCCCTAAGAGGTAGCCACCAACATTTGTATAGATCAAAGCATGAATCTTGAGATGCACTAGATTGATGCATCCCCTTATGCATCTAGTTCAAAGGAGGGGCCTAATAACCCCCAACTTCTCTCAGAGATACTCAAAATTGTCCTTAGGAAGAGCCTTAGTAAATATATCAACAACCCGATCCTTTGTAGACACATATTCAAGCGTCACTTGATTCTCTACAACCTTCTCTCTCAAAAAGTGATACCATATTGAAATATTCTTTCCCTTGAATGAATTATCCGATTATTTGAAATATTGATAGCACTTGTATTATCATAGAAGATAGAAATTGGGTCATCATACACCACTTTTATATACTTTAATATTTATCTCATCCAAAAAACTTGTGTGTACATAGCAAGATGTTGCTGCAATATATTCTACCTCTATAGTGGATAAAGACACTGAATCTTGTTTCTTACTTAACCATGCCACCAATCTACATCCAAGAAAGAATGCACAACCACTTGTACTTTTCCTGTAATCTACACAACCAACCCAATCTGCATCTGTGTAAAAACTCAGAGTAAAATTAGTATCCTTTGGATACCACAAGCCATAATCTGAAGTTCCCTTCAAGTATCTGAATATCCTCTTCACTAGTACAACATGTGACTCTCTAGGATCTTGGAATCTAGCCACAAGACAAATTTCATGCATGATATCCCATCTAGTAGTAGTTAGATATAGCGGTCCTCTAATCATTGATCTATAATTGCTCTGATCAACCTTAGGAGATTCATCATTCTTGCTCACCTTGCAACTAGTAACCATAGGTGTACATACTAGTTTAGAATCTTCCATTTCAAACTTCTTCAACATTTACTTGACATACTTTGATTGTGAAATAAAAATAGCTTTATCTATCTGATTGATTTGTAGCCCAAGGAAGAGATTCATCTCCCCAAACATAGATATTTCAAATTCTTTTTGCATCTCCTCTAAAAACTTCTTACACATAGCTTCATTTCGTCCAAAAATAATTTCATCAACATACACAACCACAATTAGGGTAAAAGCAAGAAGTTGGGTCCACGAAGAGGGGAAGTTTTGACAAAACATAATATCTCGCAGAAAACACATACGCTTTATTAAAAAAAATGTGTTTGTGTTATGCTTCGGGTTCCCGAGCCTAAAAAACCACGTATGCATTAAAAAATGCATACGTGTTATAATGCATACACATTTTATAACGCGTACACATTTTATAACACATACAATTCATTTATTTAAAAAAATAAATAGCTTTTAGAAATGCATGTGTTTTAAAATGCGTACGTGTTTTGTAACACAAAACGCGAATGTGTTTCTAAGAAGTAATTTTTTTTAAATAATCAAGAAAATAAATAACGCATATGCATTTTTAAAAACGCGTACACATTTTTAAAATTTTGAATTCCCAACCCACATGCTACCTCGGTTTTAGGCTCGAGAAAGGCTTGGCAACCCGACCCTTACCCTTTGACCTACAACTAAAAAACTAAGGCAGATTGAAGAAGAATGTCCAACTTTGGCAATATGGCTGATGAACTTTTTTTCTGAATCAATTTATAAAATTAAAACCCATTAGAGAACACAATGTCTAGTTTCCAAATATATAATTTTTATTAAAATTGGATTATATTTGTTATTTTTTAATTAATTTCTAAGCAAACTAGTCCTTAAACTTGAAATATCAAGCTTTTTTTTTAATAACTTTATTTTGGTTAAGTTTCTTGTAAAAAAAATTATATGACATCAATCTTCAGACAATTCTCTACATAATGAGAAAAAAATATTCAAAAAATGTTTAGTTTAGGTCCAATTATGTTGTTCATACACATTGATTTTTAAAAACAACAATTAAGGCCAATAAAAATTCAATAAAAAAAAAAATCAACAAAAAATTACAAAAAAAATTCCTCATCAATCTTCATGTTGTTAGCTCTTTTTCCCCAAAAGGAATTAGGAAAATACTTTTATTTGGGTCAAAAAGTGGTGTTCGTACATGTGCATGGTATGGTAAAAAAAATAGGGGCTTTTAAAAGGTGGTTTTTATGCATCCCTATCAAAATTTAAATTCTATCATCCGAGTATTTGAATAAATTACATATTTGGAAACTAGATTCAAAATTCTAAATTTCATATTACTGATTTTTTTTAAGATTCATTGTGTAAGTGCCTCAAATTTTTAGTCCAAGTGTGACAAATTCTGAAAAACAAGAAAAACACTTCCACTTTTTGAGCTTTTTGTGGACCCAACTTCTTGCATCAACCCATCAAGATTTGATATTTTTCAACTTTGAAATAGAGATTTCTATCTGTGGTACCTTTACCGAATCCTTGTTGTAACAAGTACTTGTCTAACCTTGCATACCAGGATTTGGGAGCTTGCTTCAATCCATATATTTTCTTCAATTTGTAGACCATATCCGGTTTATCTGATAAATGAAATCCTTCTGATTGTTTTATGTATATACCTCTTCTTTCAATTCACCATTCAAGAAAGCAGAATTCACATCCATCTGATAAAATTTGAAACCCATTGTATAAGAGGGAAAATGGATCTATAGAATACAACAATGAAATCAATCAAAACAAAGATAAAAACCCAACCTACTCATGAAATGTAATTACAAAGCTATGAATTCAATATGCAAGGTTAACATAAATGAGAACACAAATGAATTCACAAACTACAATTTTACCATCCCATAGTGGAGTGTATTTGTATTGATAATGGATGTTGGATTGCTTGATCAATACAAAGCCTCCATGATTGCAAAAACTTGATAAATTATGATAATGGTGATCTAGAATGCAAGAGTGTATTTTGTTCAATGTACTCAAGGATCAATTTGACATGACCTCTCCACAAATTCTCTAGCTTTTCATCCTAATTATGAGAGGGAGGAAGGTTTCTTTATAGATTTACAATTTTCAGATGAATGATCAAGATGCAGCAATGAAATATCAGGATTAATGGTTGAGAACCATTGAGAGGAAATAGATTGATTAGTTAACTCATCTGATTGATCCAATTAAGGGATTTAATTAAATAATTAGTGGGATTAGATTGAATGATTAGAGGCATTGAAGAAATTAGATTGAGTGTTTAGTGGGATTTAGATAAATTAGTGGAATTGGGAAATAGATTGAGAAATCAGTGGTCATGATTTATTCAATCAAGATATGTGAGGATGTATTAATTAATTTAATAATTAGTTAATTTTTTGAGGGGAATGTGCAAGTTGTATTTGAATTTAATAAATAAAGGTATATTTATTTATTGATCATGTTGAGTGATTTTTGGGAAATTGAATAATTGATTTAATTATTCAAATTTGGAGAAGGGAAAGTGGATTAATTGAATAATTAATGATAACTATTTAATTAATTTAGATGAATAAGGTATGCTACTGACATAATTAAATAATTTGCATTTATTTAATTAATCATGAGGAATAAGGTTAAATTAGGTGATGACACAATGAATTAATTAAACAATTCAAGATTATTTAATAAATAAAGGAAAATAGGGTTAATGATGTAAATGATTAAAAAAGGGGATTAATGATGTTAATGAAGCAATATGCAGTAGTGATAATGACAGTGATGCCAATAATGGAAAAATTAAGTTTAAGATGTGTGAAATGCATTAAGCCATTTTTACATGTCTAAATTTTGCCCCTCTTTGATACAATGTACTACTTACATTATTTCAATGAATTGAATGTTCATATCAAGATTGAAAAAACTTAATATGCCCCATTGTTCCTTGGTGGTCAGTGAAAGGATGATAAGACACTAGGTTGCACCCTCAAGAGGTCGACTGATAAATTTACTTTTTTCAGGTCAAGTGCTCAACTAGGTTTATGAATAGTTCAGATACATAGAGGACAAAAATTTATGTCCTTGGGCTTGCATTTAGGGTTCTAGATGGTCATAGATGCCCCCAAAATTGACCCAGAAGGGGTTCCTAGTGAAAAATTAGGGTTTTGGGGGATTAAAATGGAAATTATGGTAAAATTACCCCTAATTTGTACACCTTGATTTGAGAGATTCTTGCCTCTAGAGAGTTCTCTAAGACTTCTTGCTACAAATGTTGATTCATGATGTCTCACATTCTAGGTGTGCCACACTGAGCAGAGGCAATCTATTAGTTTGGGAGGCCAACCAACACAAGGATTGTAGTGTGTCTTCTTTTAGTTTTCACTTTTGTCATTTTTTTTTGTAATTAATGCTCAAAGTAGGTTTAGGATGATTGCGGCAATCTAGGAAAAAGGACACTCATCGTGATATGACCGCTATCATCCTAGGTTAGTGCACACCCCTTTCATGAAAAGTAATTGGTATCATCGAATGTGATCGCTATTGTCTAGATGTTGTCATTGAAAATGATCGTGTAATGAAATAGGTTAGCAAACAACCGCTATTGTTAAAAGTAGTCATTATTGTATGATAACAAGTTCGCTATCATTCAAAGTAACCGTTATCATCCTAAAATAGATCTGCTATTATAAAATAAGGCCACTATCACCTTATAAAGGGTCACTATTATTAAAAATGAATAATTTAGCTACTTTGTTTGCAATTTTAAGTTTCTTATTTGATTTTAGAGAAATTTTTTGACATCATGGATTGAATGTTTGTAGGCGGTTCTCAAACCACTTTATTCCGTAGAGTGTTGGTTGTGACAACTACTTGATTTTATTGCTAGCTTCTAGGAGTTGGAGAGAGACTTCCTCAATGTAGTTGGAATTTGTTATATCTACTATAATCCTAATATCAAAGCACATCATGCTATGGTGACTGCATTGGTCAAGAGTTGGAATTCAAAGACTTCTTTGTTTCATCTACGTACATGAGAGTGTGTGATCACTTTGGAGGATGTATGGAGGATCCTATAGATTCTGATCACTATGAGTTTGTTACATATGATGTTTGCTTCGGTATGAAGGCCATGCAAAGGCTTTTGGGTGTATAGCAGTTGAAGGTTGTGGACTTTGAGATTGATTTGACTCCATATGTCGATGATGTTGATTGAATGTTTATGGTATTGGCTAAGTTGATCATTGGGCCATTGATCCCTGATCGTAGAGCTACGAGATTTCTTGTTAGCTAGGCCATCTGTATAGAGTAGATTATGGAGTATGGGATAGTGTATGCTTGGGGCCTGTGAGTGTTGGCCCACTTGTATAGAGATATGCATGAGGCTATGTATTAGGGTGATAGATCTATTTGGGCATGGATGACCCTCCTTCATGTTTAGTCATGGGAGCATATTGTCGTGACTTGTCCAGATGGTATGACTTAGCGAGATGAGGGTGATCCTTTTGTATATAGATATTCTGATTATTTACACTACACCTTGCTAGGAAGACTATCACATTGGCGAGAAGTTTATGATGATATTACTAAGTTTATTTGGAGACTGTTTATGGAATGCAAGGCATGGGTTGATGACCATGAACAACTGACATACTATAGGAAGAATCGATGGCTAATAGGCTAAGTGGACATTATTTTGGAGAGTTATCTACTATATAGAGTCATGTGACAGTTTTGAGAGGAAAATTCACCGTTTAGATGCATACCATGGGGTGATCCCACAATAGTAGTTTACAAGTTTTGGCCAAACTGGACACTAAAATATTTTTTTATAACTAAATCTTCACTTTCAGGCACTTATAGTGGCTAAACTATGAGGAATTTGAAGATGATGCAAACTAGAGTTTTGTGACATTTTGTCTGTAGATTCTAAATATATATCTTTTAGAATGTTTTGAATCAGATTGCACCTTTTTTTCTATCTCCCTCAAAAACTAGTTTTTTTCAGAAAACAACATTTTTAAGGAGTGATGCTCACCATATAATGCATAACTTTTTTTCCATGAAGGATAAAATTCTAATTCTTTCGAACTTAGATTTGTAACTCTGATATCTAGTGCTTCCACTTGGTTAGATAGTGTTTTATTGATTTTTTTTCCTTAATCAAGTTTTGAAGTCAAACCAATTACAATTAAGACATAGGCTGACCATATAACGTGTAATATTTTTGTATTATCGAAATTCAATTTTTTTCTTTTTTGGATCAAGAACTTCAATATCTGGTGCACTCATATTTTTCAATTTTTTTTATAATATTCTATTTTTCCACATGTGAAGAACAAAGAGCTTCATTTTGGTGAAAACCCATTCACAAGAAATAAAAATAAATATAATAATTAATTAAATTTATTTAAAATTATACTTTTTGGGAAGCTTATAATAAGGACTACATACTTACAAAAAATAAATTTTAAATGAATTCATTTGATCCCCAAAAAGGTAAATCAAAAGTGGTTTTTTATCAGCATTTTGATGGGTGTAAAGGAGACTCCATTATAGGTATGGTTTAAAACTAGCGGGGATCTATCCAAGGGTGTTTGATCTAAGGTAGTTTGATCAACCCCTCTTCAATTGGAATGCTTTAAATGGAACTTTTTAAGGCTTAAATCATTATATTTTCTAAAAATATGTGATTTCAGAAAAAAAAAATCAAAATCTCCCAAAAATTGTAAACCAACTTTGTGGGATCACCTCATGCCTATTTTGGATGCATGGCCCAAGAGGTAAATACATGGAGGGTGAGGGCTAATTCAGATGCAGTAGTAGTAGAGTTTAGAATGTTGAAATCTATTAGCTAGGGATGGGCAGTTGGTCCATTAGATGCAAGTAATACTAGAGACTATACATAGTGGTGGGCCCACCACCATCCTTTAAGGTTCACAACTCCTGCTGGTGCTGGCCCAATCATTGGCCAGGTCAGGAGGATAGCTATATTTATAGGAAGGAGGGGGATAAACAAAGGCTACATATTGTTGTTGAATAATTACAGGGAGTACAAGATGGGCATCAACATAAAGATCAGTAGTAGCAACAACATTAGGCACCACAGGGACCTCCCTCACAAGTAGATCTAGCTACGGGGGTGGCCTAGTTGATGGCCGAGAGAGATCAAGTTGTTGAGGACCATGATGCTAGAGCTAGTGAGAGAGATGTAGAGGAAGCTCGACAACAAGCTCTAGAGGTACAACTAGCTACTATTACTGTTGAGCAAGACCATCTCCATGAAGAGTGAGATTCTTTGAGACATGAGAGAGATTCAAAGAGGTAGCAACATCAGAGTGAGAGGGATCATTGGGTATGTGCAGGATCATGATGGGCCAAAAAGTGGCAATATGTAATTGATATGATGGCCCATGTGGCTAATGACTTTCTTTTACCCAAAATTGATGAAACAAAAAGGGTTTTTAAAGGAGATTCTCAACTTTCCACCAATATTAATTATGCTTTACTTTGAATTTAATAAATAATTATTATTCATTTTCTATTTGAATTATGACTAAATTCTTGATTGATAGGTTGATTGAAAAGCATCTATAGCTTTCAAACGATATCACATTTTTTGAATCTGAGACATGTGTCACATTCTATGCTTCACATACTATATGATTAAAAAAATAAAATGAATTTTATAAAGTTTTCACCAGGTTAAGGTGGTCAGATATGAGTTTTTATATTTTTTAAAATTTATAATAAAAAATTCATAATTAATTATCTACTTGGAAAAAAATTACAAAAAGATATGCATCACATCGGTACATGAGTCATCTACTTATATCTAAAATCTTATAAAAAAATATTATTATTTTATTGTGGTTAGGGTGGTCAGACAAACACCTACTTCTTATTTTTTCCCTGAAATTTAAATACTACTGCATTGAAATTTCAAATTTTCACTAAATAGATTTTTTTTTTAAAAATAAACCTAGCAGTTTAGAAACTACATTCAATTTTCTATAGATTCTATTCTTACATATTTTTGAAATAATATAGATAATTTATTCAAATTTTATGTCAAGTTGCCTAACTCGATTTTTCTGAATTTTTGCCACTTAAGGGCCTATTTTTTCCATGATGATCCTGCACATACCCCACCTCATCTTGGAGAGGACATACTATCAAACTCTGTATGAGGCTTTTGTACTGAGAGCACAAAGAAGTCCTCATTTTGGAGAGTCGAGCAGTGCCACAAGTGTAGAGTCAGGACTATCTGTTAGACAACCACAACTATCTCCTATTCATAACCACCAACAACATAGATCCCCACCTCAGGACAACCAACAGAGTTGATGTTGATTTCTCATGATATTTATGTTTATGTTATTGTATCGAGACTATATGTAGACATATCTTTTTGTATATAAATTCATTAGCCCATCTGAGGCCTCATATATATATATTTTGTATATTTTGATATCACACATGATGTTTGATGATGTACATGACATTCCCATTTTTGATGATATATGGGATATGCCATTTTTGATGCGACATCTATATGTTATGTTATGGATGTTTATGAATGCTTATATGTGTGGATGATTTATGATTATATATTCATGATTTTGTACTTTTCTCATGCATTTATATGATATGGATGGATGGATGATTTATACATGTATCTGATGGATTATGTTATGACGTATGATATTTTATTATATGATGAGCATGATATGCACTAATGAGTTTGTGGGTGTAGGATTCATGTGGTACTAATGAATTTGTGATGTAGGATGCAAATGTTAGTCAGAAGATATGTTAGTATGATTAGAAATGCATAGATAGAACTATTATATGCTTGATCGAAAGTTTTAAAAATCTATGGATTATGATTATGATGATATGAATTGATGTTATTCATTGATGATATGTGATTATATGCATTGATGAGTTTTCTTTTGCTTTCATGGATGACAAAGTAGGTTTTTAGCAATCCTTATTGATTTAGTAAATAGACATGATGCACTAAGGTATTAATGACCAAGGTGGATTTATATATATTGTGTGAACTTTGACTCTACAAACAAGGAGTATTCTTGCTCATAACATACATACGGAAACCTTGTTAGAGTGTATGGGTGAGAAGTTTTTAAAAAAAAAGAGTAGTTACATAGAAAGGTATGGAGTACCTAATATTCAATCACTTACATGAAATTTCCCCAAAACAACTTCCATACATAGAATAAAGCAAGTATTCGTCATGGTAGTATTGTAAAAATATCCAACAAACAAAGCAAATAGAAAATCAATGATCAATTTACCCCATTCCTTCCTCTCTAAATCCTTATGGACATCCTTGATAGATCTTGGGAATGTGATAATAAGATAAATCAAAAAGATAAAATCATAAAAAGATAAACAATGCTGCTATATCACTTACCATCAATGTTTTGATGTTTTAGGATGTTTACCCATCGATATTGTCTATTGTAGGAATTTTTTATCCATTAACACATATGTTGGGATGTTGATGATGATTTTTAAAAGGTAGGGTAGTTCATACTTAAGCATTATTTTAGTCTGATGATGATCCAATCATTTTGTTTCTTTTCTTGGAAGTTTTGGATTTTGTTGTTTTCTTTGTTTATTGATTGTGTCTATCAAAGGTGGATGGCAATGATTTTTTATTGTGGATGGAAAGTTTATTGCAAATAGGTGATAAAGGAGATAGGATTTTTACATTTTTTGAATGTTTTTGTGCTTTTGAGGTTATTTGATTATGTTTTTTTATGTTTTCAAGAGATTTAGAGAAAAATAGGGGAACCTAAAGGGATTGACCTAGTGCCTTGGGGGATCATTGATGATGGCCTTTCCTGTGTGATAAACATAGAGACATCGTAGTTTGACTATATATAAGTGACACATATTTTGAAGTTTTCTAGCTCTTTACGACTATTTTTGGATTTTGATAAGATATTTGAATATTTTTTAATTTTTGACCAAGTTTTCAAAGACCAAGAGGGACACCTAAAGGTACTGACCGAATGCCTCAAGGGCACATTGATGATGGCCTTTCCTACGTGCAAGCTCAAAGACAAAATAGTTCAACTGTATTGAATCAATGCGGTACGTTTGGAGACAACCTACAATGTTTTTGGGATTTTGTGTTTTATGCCTTTGTTTTAGGTTTTGATAATTTTTTGGATTTTTTTATTTTGTTTTGGTAGTTTTCAACAAGTAGTATTTTGCAAGTGATGGGATGAATTGGGATCCAATCCACTACCAAGTTTAGGAGGTTGCCCCTAGTTCATAATAGGATTATTTTTTATTAGGGATAGGTGGATAAAATGAGTGGTGGATAGTGATGGTGTAACAAGGTTCAACACTTGATCAATTATCAAGGCATGGCTGGGTGTATGTTTTATTATGGCAATGAATGGAATAGATACGATAGTAGATAGATAGTGCTAATAGATGAGGATGCAGATCTTATTCAAATGCAACACATGTTTACCAAGTTTTCACTATGGTACTGGTCCTAGAAGCACCACAAGGTGGTTTTCACTTAAAAGACTTTTTATTTCTCTTTACTATTTTCTTGATTTTTTCTTTTTTTCTTTTTTCACTTTTTGCTTGGGATATTCTGATATGCTTAGGTGTAGAACTTCTTAAGATGGCTACTGTTAAGAGGTTCAAGTAGAGGTTTTCCTTTCAATGTAGCCAACTGATATGCTCCATATTTGTAGCTTGTTGTAATGATATAGGGACCTATCTATTTTTGTTTAAACTTACCTTTCTTGTCTTGATTCAACTAGATCCTTTGATTTTCCTTTAGGACCAAGTCACCAACCTGAAAGTTACTATTTTTATTTTCTTATTACAACTTCGGTTGAGTCAATTTTGATAGGCTTGCAGATGGTTCAATGCACTCAAGAATATTTCATCTAGGAGTTCAAGCTCATTGATTCTAGATTCCTGATACTCTTTGTTGCTAATAAGATCCTTCAATGACATTATGAGGGATGGGATTTCAACCTCTATAGTTAGTATTGTTTTGGATACGTAGACCAGGGAAAAGGGAGTTGTACCTAGAGGTGTGTGGTGTTTTTTTTTTTCAAAAACCAAGTTGGTCTTCAAGGAAACCTATGGACTTTTCCATTTCCAATTATCAACAACCTGAAGGGATTGGCCAACGAACGAGTGAAAGTAGTAATACTTTCCTCCTACACTTTGGGCTCTGTAAGACTTGGGAGGGTGATAGGGATAACTTTAAGAAACCCCCCCCTCAGTGAAGGTGTAAAATCTCGGTGAATCTTTCCTTTTATTTGAAAAAAATTATTAATTTTCTTGGCGAATCTATAGCACATTATTAAAAAAATTGTAAAATCCTGGCAAATCTTAATGAATAATTGAAAAAAAAAATAATCACAATGGCGAATCCTAGCGAATAATCACTAAAAATATTAATTAAAATGGTGAATCTCTCCTTGAAAAAATTTCATAGTTGGTCGGCACAGTTCCCCCATATTTTTTTTTATCTTTTGTAATATTGAAGTAGGGGCCCGGGGGCAGCAGCCACCGGTGGGGTCAAGGGGGTAGAGCCCCCTTGTGGGGGTTGAGGGGGAAATGCCCCCTCGCAGGGTTTGTGGACAACGGCCCCGACACACTCCTATCGTGATACAGGCGGGGTCGAGGGGTAGAGCCCCTCGCCACCAAGCATAAATTCACTATTGAAAATGCATTGGAGCACACACAGATTAAGCATTTTTTAAAATTCTCACTTTAAAAAAAAGACGATATGAAAAGTGAAATTATGACCATCGATTAGCTTTTTAATCGGATGGTTGGATGTTGATTCTATGAATTTATATGCATGTGCCTTTTAAAAGGCTTGTTGAGGCCCGAAATTTGTTTTGGGCCACATGATTAAATCTAATCCTGTGGCCCAAAACAAATTTCAGGCATCAACAATCCTTTTAAAATGCACGTGCATATAAACTCACGAAATGAACCTACAACCATCCAATTAAAAACCCAATCGATGGCAATAAATAAAAGCCCTATTCAAGACTAAAATGTCACTAAAATGAAATGGTAATTTATTATTAGTGGTGATATTGCCCCAAAATTAATGGTAGGAATATAATATTACTAGCGAATATAATTAATATTTGTAATTAGAGTATAAATTACTGGTGAATCAGTACCAATGATGCATCGTTTAAAGAATAATGCATAGGTGAATTAATCGAGATAAAATTATTTTTTTGTAAAAACCTGGCGATTCTGCATCCTTTTTAGCTTGTACTATTCACCATTTCTGGAGTTCTCAATTTCAATTATTTGCCAATTGGCGAAGATTCGCCACTAAAGTTTTCCCTGGAGGGTGATCCCACAATGTATTTAAAGACCTTTCAACCAAATGACTGAATACATTGCAAATAATAGAAAAATCCTCATATAATAGCTCAATAAGTGGAATATATCAAAGAAGTTGGCTACTCCTTAACAACACTCAACACTTAGAGCATGAGAATGGTAGAACTCAACACAAAATAGTAACAATTGTACATAATCTATTTAAAGGTTTGTTTGTAAAATTGATTTTTTGTTGCATTTATCAACAAAATGTATCATGAACACTCACTTAGATGAGTGCCTTAACATAGGAATGAAGTCAATCTCAAAACCTGGGTATGTGCAGGATCATGATGGGCCAAAAAGTGGCAATATGATGGGTATGTGGCTGACAACTATTTTGTTACCCAAAATTGATGAAACGAATAGGGTTTCTAAAGAAGATTCTCAAATTTCCACCAATAGAAATTATGCTTTACTTTAAATTTAATAAGTAATTATTATTCATTTTCTATTTGAATTATGACTAAAGTCCTGATTGATAGGCTGATTGAAAAACATCTATAGCTTTCAAACGGTATCACATTTTTTGAATACAAAACATGCATCACATTCTATGCTTCTCATACAATAGCATTAAAAAAAATGAATTTCATGAAGTTTTGACCAAGTTAAGGTGGTCAGACATACGAGTTTTTATATTTTTTAAAAGTTGTAATAAAAAATTCATAATTAATTATTTGCTTGGAAACAAATTACAAAAAAATATGCATCATATCAAGACATGGGTCCTTTACTTATATCTAAAATCTTATAAAAAATAATTATCATTTTATTGTGGTTAGGGTGGTCAAACATACACCTACTTATTTTTTCCCTGAAATTTAAGTACTACTGCATTGAAATTTCAAATTTTTACCAAATAGATTTTTTTTCTTTAAACAAACCTAGTAGTTTAGAAACTACATTCAATTTGCTACAGATTCTATTCTTCCTTATTTTTAAAATAATATAGATAACTTATTCAAATTTTTACGTCAAGTTACCTAACTCTGATTTTTTTGAATTTTTTGCCACTTAAGGGCCTGTTTTTCCCATGATGATCCTGTACATACCCACCTATACAATTTGACAACAATTTAACACATACCATCATTTATCTTTGATAATAATGCATTACAACATCACATTTATTGTATTATCAACCATAACATTCTTATTAAGATCCTAGTACTCAACTTACATGAACCTAAAGCTTCATTCAAGCATTCTCATTAATTCTTTGAATTAAAATCAAGAACAAGAATAAACATCCACTGGAAATCAATGAAGACAAATAAGATAATCCTTGATCATATTATTCATAATCCATGAAAAAAATACATAGGAGAGAATGGTCTCAAATTTGTAGCATTTTGTATTCAATTGCTAGTATTGTCTTCAAAATTACATATGAATATCTAAAAAACTCAAAACCTAAGACAAGATGTTAAAATTCTCTCTATATTCCTTTACAAAATTCTCTATGATCAATAAAAAACAATGAATCCGCTACTTCTGGCCTTGAATTCCTTCTTATAAAAACAAAGGAGAAAAACAAGCTTTGGGAGAGAAAGTACATGTGTCACTTTTCTATTGGAATGATACAAAATACATTCCCTTTTCAGTTATATTTGCATTCTTAGATGGAGAGAAATGTTACATGAGACAAAGGCTCTTTTCATTTTTCATTGAAGATCATGTCCCACCTTCCAAAAAGAATCTTTAGGCTGATGTAGCAATATCCACGTGCTCCAAAATTGTGTCCACACACTCAAGCATAAAGTGAAATAAAAGCATAAAGTGTAGAAAAGTAGAAGAGACAAAAGACTCCATGTCTGCATCCTTTTCATCAAATTTAAAATGTGGAGAAGATAATATATTATCCATACTTCATCAAAATCCTAATTTGTACTGGTTCTAGGCTATCCATTCTATTTCTCCCATACACACCATTCCATGCTTCCACAAACATCAAAGCAACTTCACAAGTAGTTTAAACACCCAAGGTCAGCCGAATCTATGTTAACACCATTAACACTTAAGAACACACTTGTTCAAATCCAAAGATGACTTGTGGACACCACATAACAATTGAATACAATCTAGAATATTCCACAAACACCTTGAAATCTAACATATTCCTTTGCAATAACTTTCACTTGAAAATGTACACACTCAGTACACTCAAATAACTCTGCCATACATTGTAACTCAAGAAACCGATTTCAAAAGAACCAAACCATGAAAAAAATTGTTTGAAGAAAGATGTACACACTATCAGCACTCTCTCAAATTTGCAAGACCTCAAACAAGTTTGTGAAGAAATGTGGAGCAAGAACATTTCTCGCAAACACCTCTGCAATATGCAATTCATGCACTAGTGAACACAACTTCCTCTGCACAACAATCCAGCACACCAAATTTTGAATGAAACACCTATGAACAATTTTTGATCAACATATCCTAACTACACAAGAAGGACTTCAACCTAAAAGAACTATGGAGCAAAACTAGAACACTACTCTTCAACCCAGAACACACTACAACACACTATTTCCTCATTTTATTCAATTTTCTCAACATCACTTGGAAATAAAGCACCAAAAACTCATCATCAATATCTTTAGTACTTCCTCATCACCATAAAGAAAACTGCAACATAATAACTTAACCATGCATCCATAAACATAAGATTATAAAAGAAACACTACAAGTTGACACTAGTAGCTTACTAATGACAAGATAATGAAACCAATAAAAGCATCATCAAGGAAAATATCAACTCAATACCAACTACACATCCTTGTGTAGAGGAGGGGGACCAACTGCTCAAGACCCCATGTCACGAGAGGGTCTAGAATAATCAACTTCCCTGATCTACCTCATGCTAAGGGATTGTTTAAGATAGGTTTGATGTTTAAGGGGGTGAAAATGAAGAACAACTAATATGCCTCTTTCCTTTTGTCAACTTGAAAGCTTTAGGAAGTTAGGTGTGTGGGTTTCCAAAGTCTGGGCTACAAATTAGATGACTTACTGCCAAAGGACTACAGTGCATGACATGGACAATAGTGTGACATGATGATGTCTCAGTGGGGTACTGGCATCTGTACTGATAGAAAGTGTAAAGTATGGCATTAAAAATGAGGGAACCTACTAACAACCTAATGTATGTGATTTAAATGCAATAATAGAAATGGAAAGGAGATGAATAATGAAATAACAAGAAGAATACTTTAACTTTATCTAATCTACAAATTGACAAAAAGAGGGTGAGGAAAGTACACCTTCCTACCCACGAGTTGATATCTTCAAAGTCTTCACACTGTGAGCAACCTACACACACAAGATGGAAAAATGTTGGGGCTATGTATAGAGGGCTGCCACAGTCAATCCCAATTTTTGGTGTTTCCACCTCCATGGATAACCAATATAGTAATAATAGAGAAATATGATAAAGAGAGATATAGAAATGGAAGTACTATGCACTATGCTAAACAAAAATATGCTAGAAAAATAATACAATAATGCTAAGTGAATGGAAAATGGAAAAATATCACCTTTAACCACATGTACTCAAGAAAAATGGGAGGAGTGAGATCATAAGCTTGCAAATACTGATGTTGCCACACCAACAAGGAGATTGAGTCCACAAAATATAAAATTGCTACTTCAATGGTGATGAGAATGCTATGAGAAGGGTGTGAAGAGAGTGAAGAAAGTGTTGTCCAATGTCTAAATGATCAAGAAGTTGAAGAGAATGAATGGGATATAAATTTGAAGATGAAATTGGAGGCAAAGGAGTCATTTGAGGTCGGTCAAGGGCATATAAATGTTACACCTTATTGCCAATTGAGAGTTGTAATGCCTCTGTGGAATCTAGAGGTATGAATCTTGTCGGGATGGTAGCATGTCACACAGATGCCTGTGTGTCATGCTAGTGTCCCTGATAGAATATCCTCCACCAACACAAAAAACAACTGCCATGTTGATGGGAAGTGAATGAAGGATGTGGAATATCATCATCAGATTTAATTTATCTAAGGTAGGAGGTACATAAATGTGGAATTTTCAAGGGGTGTGAAAATTAACACCATTACATTTTTCCCTCACTTTAGCAAGCATAAGTTTCAACGAATGCATGGTAAAGTAAAGTGAAAGTTGAGAACTATATATCGAAACTGTCAAGGAAGAAGATCACAATCTAGCACACTCGAAAGAATAGGAAGAAGAGATGGCTCCAGAAGGTACTTCTAGTCCTGAGGAGAGTTGAACAGATGCACCACAAGTTCATGGAACCGTGAAAGATGAACAAAAGGCTCTGAAAGTTATTTTTCCTATAGAGGAGGCACTAGAGGTGCTTAGTCCTGATGGAGGAAAATGTGAAAGGATCCATAGATTCTGATAGTCCTTTACAGGTGCTTAGTCTTGCAAGGAAAGATTGAGGTACTCGGTCCTCTAAGCCTGATTGAAAAAGAATCTTCACAGGTTCTCGGTCCTGCAAAGCAACATGTTAATCCACAGATAAAACATGTTAGATAACAAAAAGCCACACACGCATACAAATAGATAGTCATTTAGATAGTCAACAATTGAAGGAGAATCTTTCAAAGGGGTTCGCTCAAGGGACACTCTATTTGAAAGGCGATATTTTTTGCAAATGATTCTAGCATCAAGGATTTTGAAAGGAAGAGTACTCCCTCACAACTTGGCAAGTTTTCAAACTTCTTCATTAGAAAAAGTACTCCATTCTTAAAAGGAAAGTTCTCAAATTCTTTCTTTATGAATCTCTAATGGAAGAATTTTTTTGTTAGGGGTCCCTTTTGAAGAATGAATTTTTTGAAAAATAAAGGATTTTCAACAACAGATTCATTGGCCAATGAATACACCATTTGAAATTCAAAGTAGTATGATAGACCCCCTTAGCATGGTATGTGTTGAACACAAAGGCATGTGACATCCTAAGGAGAGAGAAGAAAGTGATGTTTTGTACCGTGATACATTACGAGATGTAAACATGGAAATGTTCTCACACACATGAGGGAAAACACATAGGAACCACAACATCATGAAGCAAGAAAAGAATAGAGAAAGATAAAAAAGACCACGTAAGCAAAAAAAAAAGACATCAAGAGATAGGGGGATCTGATATTTTAGGGTCAGAACTACTCATAGATATATATAGATAAACATAATATCTAGTAATATAGATGCACTATCATCAATCCCCTTCTATATCAGACCATGTGAAGAAAGGTATGTGAAGAAATAAAAATAAAAAATTGGGTCAACATGGAAGGGAGGCCTAAATTCGCTCAACACTTTACATTGTCCCCAATTGTCAAAAATCAAGGCACAAAAGAGGAAGAATAATGTAAAAAATAGGAGAAGTTTATGACACAAAACAATCATGTATCCAAGCACCCACAAGGGTGATAAGGGTCCTTTAGGAACACATAAAACAAGCATTAGGGAAACACAACACACACACAAATCTAATTTGCAGATAAAGAAGATGTGCCCTCCTAGTCCTCATTAACAAAGAGGTTGTCATTCTCCTAATATAGATCATTATAAGGGGAAGTAAGATGAGCCTACAAGGGAAAGATAGTAAGTGAAGCACCCTTCGAATCTCCTATGACAAGAGACAAGGAAGAGGACCCCTTGAGGTCTTTCTCGCTCAACTCCTGTGAGGTAAACAATATTGATTTTGCAAAAAATGTTGACATAGTCGGGACATCGTCTACTGAGTTGAACATGCACTTAATGAGAGTGTCATGTGTCAACTAAGCAGTCAATGAAGGAGGCACCCAAGATCCACTACCGAGCTCACCGAAATACTTGAGGGAAATGATGAACTCAAGGGATGTTAGGGCTACCTCTGTCACAAGGACAACACAAGCCAAAGTAGAACCAACTTCTAAAGAAGGGGATCCCTTCTTCCAACCCCCATTAGAAGTAGGGTTATCCTCCAACTTGTGCTTCATTAGAGGATGCAAGATCCCCATAGATGAAGAAGAAGGTAAGGAAGAAGAGGAGAAAATTGTAGTGGACACCATTGAGGTATTAGACATATCCAATGGGCTTAGGAAAAGGTAGGATGTCCAAAAGGGACTTCAAGAGAGGAGGCTCAACTAAGGGAGCAATGAAAACTTGTACCTTTTTAGGGTGAGGGTCATCCTTGCTTGCAGGGGAAGCCAAAATTAAGATCGAGGCGATGAGAACCAAAGCAAAAGAGGTGGAAGACAAGGACAGAATAGAAGACATTGATGCAAGAGTTGTTGGCTCCCCTTCCTGCTTTTGTAAAGTAGCATGTTTAGCAGTCAGAGCCTTCCTCTGATGCTTATGCTCATGCACAAGGAGCTTTCTTCGGCTCCAAGAGCTAGAGGATGTAGCTTGAAGAGGACCAGGAGGCTCTTGGTCTATCATCAAAGTGTCCATCACAACCATTGTCGGTGAAGGGAGTGACTCCTGGATAGAAATAGAAAGAAGAGATACAAGAACAGATACCACAACTAGTGGAGAAGCAGACTCAAGTAACTCAGTGGTGGGCCTCTTCCCATTTTCTATCTTAGAGGTAGGAGTAGTAGGAGGCCACAGAGTTTGAGATGCATAGGTGACTCCATGGGGACCCTTCCCCTTACCATACAAGATGGGCGAAGGCACTGTTGGTAAGATAAGAAGGTCAAAGACCTTATGCTTCACCTTCCGCCAACTAGGCACCATTAGACTCTCAAAGAGATGCATGGAAGCAAAAGTTGAAGGTACCATAGTAGGACAATAGGCAGGAGCAAATGAAACTATAGAGAAAGAGGAAAGAGTCTCCTAAGCATGAGCATACTTCCCCTTCCCCTTTTGTGAGGATGAAGAATCCTACTACTACACCACAAGGTAAGTTATTTTTTGTTACACCTTGCCCCTGATCTTATACTTAACATAGTTTTGATAAACCAAGTTCATTCTTGGAGGAAGCGCACCGACTAGGGTGTGTTGGAATACGACTTCTAGTGTTGTCCTTGATGGAAAGTAAAGTCATTATTTTGGTCCGCATATCAAGATTTGCTCATACCAGCAGGAAAAGTAGAGAACAGTGTTCTAATGGTAGAAAGCAGAAAGAATAGGGTATCCGGTCAGTCAGTCGATTTGTATGCTTCACCGGATCATCAGTTTTTGTTGTGGATCCCAGGGATAGATTATTGAGCATATATGTTAAATCTTACTATTAAGTTTTGTGATGTTTCATTAATCATTGTATGATCTTGGAGATCCGATAGGATGTTTTTCTATTTATTTTCTCTTTATGGTTGACCTAGTTAATGTCCCATGCCACAGATGTATAAGGAGTAATTGTTTAATTGTTTCTTGTGTTGGTTATTTTTTTTTGGGTTGTAGCAATATTCTAGCCAACTTGTGTGGGTGCACATTAAAGATTTCTCATGATTTGAGCTAACATGTGGAGAATATTTTGTATTTTATTTTAAGCCAACAAGCTGACATATAACAATTGAATTCTTACTGGTGAATATATATGCGAGTTCAGACAATTCATTTTGGTGTGTGAATATCAGAAGGGCAGTTGAGTGAATTTGGCTTGTGCAGAAGAGGATTTTGTGAAGCGAATTAAGGCAGAGCAGAGCTAAGTGCAGAGTTTGATAGAAGCTTCATAATTTGATTCATGTGCTTCACTAGAACTGAAACCATGCATTTGTAGATGTTATTTTCACATTTTAACATTTTGTTGTAACTACAAACATTTTGTAAGGTAGTGAGCCTTCCTTATTTTGAGTAGTGAGCTCTAGGCAGTGTGCGTGAATGCATGTGCATTCCCTTTTCTTCATACTTTTAACAAAGTATATAAAGTGTGGATTAATCTCCACCGTGGTTTTTCCCCTAATAGGGTTTCCATGTAAAAATCTTGGTGTTATGGTGTTATGATTGTTTCATTCATGTGCTTGCATCTTTACTTTTGTTTAAATGTTGTAGATGGTTTATAATCAGAACTGCAGTTTAGAATATTGTTGAATATTGATTCACCCCCCCTCTCAATGTCCCTTGAGTCCAACAATTGGTATCAGAGCAGGTTCCTCTATAGGAAGTTTAACAACTTGATGTGGATCTTGGATTCAATGGACTTTGGTGGTCTTCAACAACAGTTTATGGTGGAACTTAATGATCTTGACCAGTCTAAAGCAAAAGTCGTGGAATTAAAAGCAAATCTTGTGGATGTCAAAAAATCCATTCAATTATTAAAAGATAAAATCAATGAGTCAAGAGAAAAGAGGAAGGAACTTTGTGATTAGTTGAAGCAAAAAGAAAACAAAAGCTTGGAAGATGTTCACCTGAATCAGACTCTAAAAGAGATAACTAAAGAATGTGAAAAACTTACTAGGAACAATGCTACTCTAAAGCTTGAGATGGAATCTATGGCGATGAAGTTAACTAAGGAGATTGAAGAAAGAAATAAGAGTGGGGAAAATATAGCCCATTCTTTAAGAGAAAAATCTAAAGAATGCAATAGAGTTAATAGTGGATTCATTCAGCTAGAGATTGAACTATAACAATCTAGAAATAATGAACAAGAGCTTGAACGATAGATAGTTATTCTCGGAGATGAATTCACTACTACAAATGAGTACAAGGAAAAGTTCAGGATTAGTTCTGCTAAGCTTGATGAGCTGACTAAAGGACAAAAGGAAGCAAATGATAAGTGAGGTCTTGGCTATGATAAAGGTGAAAGCTTCAGATCTAAACATAAGGATTCCAGACAAAAAATTTAGATGAAAAAAGGCAGAAGATATCCGGTAAGACAACCCAATGCTCAAAATTTTAATGGTTACTACTTTGCTTGTAATAAATTTGGTCATAGGGCTTCTGAATGTAGAAGTAAAATAAATTCAAGCAATCCATCATTTTTCGGTCAGTGTTTTAGTTGCAATAAGTTTTGCCATAAGTTAATTGAGTGCAAAAGTATGTCTTTCAGTATAAGGAATGCTAAATGCTATACCTGTGGAAGATTTGGGCATGTTGCTAATAAATGTAGATCAAAGGGAAATCAATGGGATGAATGGTCTAGACAAAGAAATTCGGTATGTTACATTTGCAACTGATTTGGTCACATTGCAAGATTCTATAGGAACATACACATGCATAGACAAGGTCTGGTATACAATGGAAGAATTTCACAGAAAGATGATAAAGGAAAAGGGAAAGTGACAGTGGAAGAAATAAGAGATTAGATGAAGAAAACATGGGTGAAGAAGAGTGAATTTGATGAAGGAAATAATCACGCACCGGAAGCATCCTCCAGTAATTCCTCCATAAATTGATCTCAGGTCATTGGCCTAAGGGGAGTTTTTTTTAAGAAAAATCCTTTGTCCCCCTATCAGTAGTTGGCACTGGAATGCAAGGAATTTTTTAGTAGTTGTGCTATTAGTATACAAATATGTCCATGATCACTTATGTAGAAAACTGAGATCTGGAAGGTCCGTAGATGGATTCTTCTCTTGTTTTCTAAGAAAACAGAGTAACCGAAACTCCTAGGGAAAAATATTTAATGTGGAAAAAAATTTAGGTGTGCAAAGCTATAAAAATGTATTTGAACCATCATTTGTCACCTTGCATTGAAGAAAGAACAAAAGGAGAGATTTTGCAGTAGAATTTTGGAGTCAAGTAAATTTGGTAGCAAATTCATCAGGTATTTCTGATCGCTTGTTGAATTTCTAATTTTGTGCTCTATTGAAAAACCTGTTTGGTATGGAAAGAAAAATGAAAAAAATAAAAGGAATTGTGAATCTAGATGAATATAGCACTAGAAAGATCAGGGATGTGAGAAATTTGTTTCCGACTGATGAATTGAAGTGGCTTAAAGGTGTGAAACATATAGAAGTTTGGATATTTGGAATGAGTTTCCTTAGTTTGACAATGCGGAAGTTGTTAGGTTTATCCTAAATAGATTGAATGAGGACATTATAACCTTGGATAAACCCTATCTTATTTCAAAGGATGTGATTAGAAATCCAAGTGGTCTATGCAATGATGGAGATATTTGAAAAATAAGTTAATTCAGAACAAGGAAATCAAAACCCTAACCGGAATAACAGGAGATTAAAGAGCATTGGTAATTTCAACATTAAAAGATCCAATAACAAGGTACATTGCACATGGGATTTCATACAAAAAGAATTTCAGGAATGGGGAAGGCACAACCTTGGTAGGTGTAGTTTACATATCTCATAAAATGATAATGGAGGATCAAGACTTTGACCTGTGCAATTTGCTAAAAGATCAATTGATGGAGAATGTATAATTAACAAAGGATGCAGATTACCTCTTCAGGTTTGGTAATTTGATCATATGTATCATGATGTATTTTCTAAATTATCTACCTCAGATTGATAATGTGGTATGGAGGGAAAATGAACCAGTTTGTTAGCAAATTTTTGAACATTTCAATACTCTAGAAAATTGTGAGCAAGTTTATGCAAATTTCTTTAGAGAGTTGCTAGGAAATTTTGGAGAAACTAGCATTTCCTTTCTGGAAAAATCACTTGAAATTGGATCATCTTCCGGTAAAATAGAAAGCAAGCATAAAAGATCCCTAGAATTTGCTGATGACACTCCTCCAGCACACAAGTCTCCTAAACTTGAAGGAAAAGGAAAAGAACAAGTAATTTTGGATATACCAGATGAAGATTCTGATGAGTACACTCCAAGAGATGAACCAGAATTATTTGAACCAGATGTGATAATAGTAGAAGGAAGCAAATAAGAAGGTGCTTTAGTAAAAAAAAAGATACTGCAGATTGTTCAAGAAAAATATGGGATGTAGAAGATTGTTGATATATGGTTAGACAGACCCTCATATGAGCAAGACTTGATTGAGAGCACTCTAGGAAATTACTTTGTGCATAATAACATTGAGTTGGAAATTTTGCAGAATGTACTTCCTAAAGAGTTGATTGAATGTATTAGGGAAACTATGGCCTCTAGGTCTCAGGATAAGAAAGAGGAAGAAATAATTTTACATTTGAAGGAGCAGTTCAGGCTATCCCTTACCAAATTAAAAAGGCAAATGAATTTGTTGAGGTAATGTATAAACTCAACAAATAACACCTACAATTACTATCTTCATTGGCCTCATGTAGTTGGGAAATACAAGGACAAGTTGGAGTAGATTCAAAGTAAGATGAAAAAAAATGGTCAAGATTATAACATGTTTCAAGACCAGGAAGGTAAAGTAAAGAAAAGGATTCATGAGTTGCATACTAAGCATGCAAAATTTCACTTTTCCAGAAACACTCTTGTGGACACTTTCTAGAAAGTGAAGGATTTAACTAAATGCAGATTGGAGCGACTAATTGAAGTGCTGAAGAAAGGAGAGAAATTAGAAGGAACAATCACAATTCCAAAATCCCTCATCCAAACATCATAAAACAACAACTTGATCATAATCTTTGGGATTGCAGTAGATGCTTGGAAGAAATTTTTTCTGGAAATGAAAGACAAGTATAAAATAGTTTTCTAACTTGTGTAGCAGTTGTAATTCTTCAAATTTTCTAAATTAGCGAAGAGAGAGAGAGAGAGAGAGCAGTAAAAAAAATTTCATTGATGTCAAAGGGGGAGAGAGTGCAGTGAAAAATGCCTTGACATTCTCAGGGGAAGCAGTGTTTTGAAAGAAAGTTGTGTTTTGAAATTTTGAGGTTTGGCAGCATAATCTCTTTGTTTTTGACACTTAGTCATTTTTCACTGGGCATGTGCAGGATCATCATGGAAAAAACAGTCTTAAGTGGAAATTTTTTTAGAAAAATCAGAGTTAGGAACTTGACGAAAAATTTGAATAAGTTATCTATATTATTTAAAAAATGTGTAAGAATAGAATCTAGAGCAAATTGAATGTAGTTTCTAAACTACTAGGTTTATTTTAAAAAAAAAAGAAAATCTATTTGGGAAAAATTTGAAATTTCAATTTAGTAGTACTGAAATTTCAGTGGAAAAAAATAAGAAGTAGGTGTATGTCCTGACCACCTAACCACAATAAAATGATAATAATTTTTTAGAAGATTTTAGATATAGGTAGAGGACTCATCTCCGGATGTGATGCATATTTTTTTTGTAATTTTTTTCCTAGTAAATAATTAATTATGATTTTTTTATTACAAATTTTAAAAAATATAAAAACTCGTATGTCTGACCACCTTAACTTGGTCAAAACTTCATGAAATTCAATTTTTCTTTTTTAATCCTATAGTATGTGAAGCATAGAATGTGACACATGTTTCAAATTCAAAAAATGTAACACTGTTTGAAAGCTATAGATGTTTTTCAATCAACCTATCAATAAGTACTTTAGTCATAATTCAAATACAAAATAAATAATAATTATTTATTAAAATCAGAATAAAGCATAATTTATATTGGTGGAAAGCTAATAATCTCCTTTAAAAACCCTTTTTGTTTCATCAATTTTGGGTAAAAAAAAGTCGTCAGCCACATACCCTATATTTACCCATCATATTGCCACTTTTTGGCCCATCATGATCCTGTACATACCCCACTAAGTGTTTCGATCAATGCCAAAGGGGGAGATTGTTGGCATATGGCTTCTGGTGTTGTCATTGATGGCAACTAAAGTCATCATTTTGGTCCATAGATCAAGATTTTCTCATACCGGCAAGAAAAGTAGAGAACAATGTTCTACCGACAGAAAGCAGAAAGAATAGGGTATCTGGTCAGTTAGTTGATCTATATGCTTCACCGAATCATCAGTTTGTGTCGTGGATCCCCGAGATAGACTATTGAGCATATATGTTATCTTACTATTAAGTTTTGTAATGTTTCATTAATCGGTGTACGAGCTTTGAGATCCATAAAGATGTTTTTCTGTTTATTTGCTCTTTATGGTCGACCTAGTGAATGTCGCATGTCGTGGATGTATAAGCAGTAATTGTTTAATTGTTTCTTGTGTTGGTTATTTTTTTTTGGGTCATAACTATAGTCTAGCCGACTTGTGTGGGTGTGAATTAAATATTTCTCATGATTTTTTTGGATGTTGTGGATGTGTTACTGATATGTGGTTGTCATTGATGCCAACACTATTAACATTTGGTGTATTGAAGGTTGTATATGTCGAGGATATTGAGAAAATTGTTAAAAGAAGTGTTGCAGGTTCCCTGTGGAACTGTGAAGGTCATGAAGGTGTCTTGTTCTATACATTGAAGATAAATTATTGTGGATTAAAGGGTTTTCTACTGAGTGTAACTAGTCCATCCTCTGGAAGTTTCAGAGGTCTGCATGAAGATCTATTCGTGTTGTGAATGATTGTGTTCTAATAGTATTTTTGTGGGTTCTATCAGTGTTCCAGAATGAATGCTATGTGTTTCTATTGTTGTGTATGTTCCTCTATTGTTTATTGGTGATATTAGATGCTTCTAGATCACTCTCTATCTTTGTGGTATGTCCACATTGATCGGTGTGCTCGTGGTCAAATATTTTTTTCCGTATATTCAGTTTTTCATGTTCTTGGCCAACATGATGGTGGTAGCGTGTTGTGGATCTTTGAGGAAAAATTATTTGAAGTCTTTTTTTGTTGGAGTTTTTAATTTGGGTCTCCACTATGTTGTGGCCAACCTTGGTTGATTCGCATAGCAAATTTATTTGTAAATTTGGGCTGACATTGAAAATGTGTTTTATATTTTTGGTCGACTAAGTTGTTGATGTAGTCTCATGTTGCTGATATATAAGAGCGATTGTTTGAGTGAAGTTAGTGTGGGCATAAGAATGTATAAATGCTAGAGAAAGTGCAGATGTGCGAATAGTGTCCAAATCATTTGATTGTAAAGTAGAGTGAGAAGAAGTTTGAGTGAAGAGTGAAGAAGGTTTTCTATGCTTAACTAGAACTGTAATCAAGCTTGTGTAGAAGCTATTTTCTCAGTTCACAATTTGGATGGTTTTAATCCAAACTTTTCTTTGGATAGTGAGTCCTCTTTTGTATTTGAGTAGTGAGCTCTAGGCAATGTTCCTGAATGCATGTGCATTCCTATTATTCTTATTCTTGGTGTTATCTGTGTTTCTGATGTGTTGATTGTCTATGGTTTATTATTGATTCATCAAATCTGAGATTAAGTTAAGTCAAGATTGAAAAGTTTAAAATATTATGTGAGAACTGATTCAGCCCCCCTCTTAGTCGTATGTCCTTATTTTTCCAACAATTGGTATAAGAGTAGGTTCCTCTGAAGAAGTTTAAAACCTTGAGGTGATCCGAGATGGCATCATACAAGAAGGATAGTGCTAGATTTGATGGAACGAACTACTCACTGTGTGGAAATATAGGATGGAGTGTCATTTGAAGTGTATTGGTGAACCCTTCTAGAAAATTACAAAGAAAATATATGTTATTCCTGTGAGTGGTCCATCCACTACTGATGAGATTAAAGATGTTGAGAATAATGTCTAGGCTATGGAAGCTTTGTTGAGTGCTCTAACAGATTCAGAAATGACAAATGTGTTAGGTCTGAAGACAACTCATGAGATGTGGAAGAAGTTGGAAACTTTGTATGAAGGAGATGTACATGTGAAGATGGCTAAGCTACAAAGTTTGAAAGGAAAGTATGAAAATCTGAAGATGGGTGAAGATGAGAATATTTCTTCTTTTATGCAGAAAGTAAAATAACTAGTGATGGGTATTAGATGTGCTAGTGGTATTCTAGATGAGGAAGAAATTTTGGCCAAGGTGCTTAGATCATTTCCTCCCTCCTACAAAGCAAAGGCTCATGCTATTAAAGAAACCAGATCATTGATGAATATGACAAGGGACACATTGATTGGTAAACTTGCTGCCTTTGAGCTAAGCGAATTTGGTGATTTTGTTCCTAAGACTGAAACTACATTTAAAGCTACTATATTTGGAAGAAACAAGCAAAGATATGATCCCAGAGAGAGTTCTAGGAAGACATTCAAGTATGAGGAAGAAATGAAATAGCTTCAAGATGAAGAAAGAGAAGTAGAAGAGTTGGAAGCATTGATTGTAAAGAAAGAAGGTAGAGGACAAGGTAAGTATAAAGGAAAGCTGTCTATCAAATATTTTTCTTGTAGTAAAATAGGTCATTTTGCTTCAAGGTGTCCTAAAAGAGTTTCTAGATCTAAGCCTTACAAATCTAGATTTCAAAAGAAATGCTATTTTGTTGAAGGAGTGACTAATGATGAGTCTGATAAAGAGAATGGAAATGAAGATGATTGGGTTTTCATTGCTATCAAGGAAAATAGTCTTGAGGCTATTGAATCTGCTAAAGATGAGAAAGCTCTTGCAGCCCGAATTGAAGAAAAGGATGAGTGGGTCATTGACAGTGGATGCTCACATCATATGACTAGTGAAAAAAGAAAATTTGTAAGTCTAGAGAAGTATGATGGTGGGGTTGTGAGATTTGGTGATAACAATGCTTGCGTGATTTGTGGTAGAGGATCTATTTGTATTGGTGGTAAGCATAACACTGATGATATTCTTTATGTTGAAGGCTTAAAGAATAATTTGTTGAGTGTTGGATAGATAGTAGACAAGGGTTATGATCTTTAGTTCAAAGATGGAAGATGTAGGATATATGGAAGCTCTAGAAATGTAATTTCTCTAGGTAAACGGACAAAAGGTAATATTTTTCACCTGAATGCAACTAGTGAAAGTTGTTTAATTGCTTAAATAGATGAAAGTTGGCTATGGCATAGAAGGCTATGTCATGTGAATTTTGATAACATAGTCAAAATAAGTTCCACTCAAGCAGTAAGAGATCTACCTAAGCTAGTAAAGCCTGCTAGCACAATTTGCAAGGAGTGTCAGATGGGAAAATAGACTAGAGATTCATTTCGGAGAAAACAACATAATTCAAATGGATTGGTGGAGTTGATACATACTGATCTACGTGGTCCCTCCAGAGTCAGAAGGTGTATCAAAGGGTTAATTTCCTAAGGTTAGATTATCAAATATTAAAGCATACAAACCCAAAGAAGCTATCAAGAACAATGAAAGAAAATAACAAGAATGAAACAATTATACCTGTCACTCATTGAAGCTTCCTAGATTCACCTTCATAGCACCTTCTAACTTGCTGATTGTTGCCCTCAGATCGAGTGTGTGAGCAATTCTTTGACTATGCCAATGTCCTAAACAATCTTTGAAGGATTTGATTACTATTCCTATGATAAATAACGAAATGACTATGCCAAGAAAATTCCTAAGACTTAATAAAATCAAGTATAAATGTTGTGATATCTAAGTATGAGCGCGAGTAGTTGAAAATGTGAGTAAAATTGTCATTTGATAGAAAATACAATTTTGGACAGATGGACGAGATTGAAAGTTGACAAAGCCTAAAATCAGAGGTCCATATTTCATGTGACAATCCCTAATCAAGGTTAGGGAAAAATCATTAAATGAGTGGTCGAGATGTCATCTGAGAAGATCAAATTGACGGTCCAGAAGAAATGAGATAATTAATCAAAAAGATAAATATTTTTGAAAATCAAGAAGATAAAGACTGCTTGATTTGTGAGATTCAAAAAATCAAGAAGATAAGAGTTGAACTGAAAAGCAGATTTGGAAAATCAAGAATCTGCTCAATTACTTGATTTTTGGAAGAATATTACATTTTGAATTAAATTAATTCAAAATATGGATTTTGTATGATAATAAATAATCGATTTTCAGATTATTTACTACAATGAACTGACAGTCAAGAATGTGAAATCATTTTAAATAATTTCATTTATTTAAAATGAGGGAAATATTAAATTTGGCAATTAAATAATTAAAGATAATTATTTAATTTAGAGGATATGGTTAATAATTAAATAAATTAATAAATTCATTTAATTATGAGAATTAGTGACTTATTAAATAAATAAATGAAATTGATTTATTTAATAATCAAGAAGAATAAATGAACAAAGGTAATTAAATAAATTAAAAAATTAATTTAATTCTAAGAAGATAATAGGCCCTTAGTGACGTATTGAATAAACAAATATAATTTATTTATTTAATAATCGTGAAGAATAAAAGAGATATTAATTAATTAAATAATTATAAATTATTTAATTAATAGTCCAATGTGGACCAAGGACATAATTAAATGTCACAATTATGCTAGGACAAAAGTGGTAAAATAGAGCTTGCAGGCCTAGGTCATTTTTATGTGTCTACATTTTGCCCCTCTTTGTAATAATGTAGCATGTCACATTATGACAAAGAAAATAAGTTAAAGTCATGCCCCAATGAAGGTATGGAGTATCGATGCCCCCTTGGAAAAATTTTCAAATTTTGGGACGGTGACAGAAAAATTTGGAAAGTGTCCCGATAAGTCAATTTAATGACTAGAAAAATAATGGCGCAGACAGTTTCAGATTTTGACATGTTTAAAGCAGCCAAAGGGGTGGTCAAAGTTGGTCAAAAGGGCCTCTAGTAATAACCTAGTTGAAAATTTTCATTTTGACTTTATAAATAGGTTGACAAAGGGGTAAAAGTCAATTCATTTTTACTATTTACCTTAGCAATTTCGAGAGCTTAGAACGAAGAGGACTTTTGTGAGGATGGTGATTCTAGTGACTGAGCATCGTGGTGAGATCGTGCGTACCTATAGGAGACCAGAGGGCTTAGAGCTAGCGGTATGTACCTCTAACCAACCTTGTTATTTCATCATTTTTCATGCCAAAATTAGGGTTGTAGGGTGAATAATGAATGTGTTGCGACGCATATGCATTCGTGTAAGCCATATTTGACTTTACGTTTGATGCATTTGATGTGTCACAATGCAAGTGAAAGGGGTATTTAGGGCAGACTAGGAATGTGTGACACATTTTCCAAAAAGTGTGATGCATTCATAATATTGTGTCGCATTCGAGAGTTATAATGCCGCATATGTCATTTTGTGACACATTCGTCTGTTTGAGCAATGCATTCGAATGGAGTGATGCATGTGCCATATAACATGACACAAATTCTCTGATGTGATGCAAGTACGAGACAAAATAACACAATCGATGATTCGTGACGCAATTGTAGTACGAAACAACGCAAACTCATTTTTGCAACACAAATGAAGTCAACATGACACATTTGACTTTGACTTTGACAAAGGCTGATTCTAATGCTTTTCAAATTTTAAATGCTTTTGAGTTATAATGATGAGAATGAAAATTTTTCAAAAGGTACTAATGTGTTGTTTGATCATGTGTAGAGATAGCTAGCACCTATCTATACTCGAGAGAGTAGGCCATCAACCTTCCGGTTGGAGACCAGCTGAGTCTGTGAGAGCGATGATGGTTGATGCAGCTAGGTTTGCATTATGTTGCCTATATGCCTATTATTTAGGAAAATAGGGGACTATTGATTTCTTTTTGTGAGTGATGGTGTTCAGAGACATGCTCATTTCACTTTCTGACAGGAGAGGCTACTGTGATGTTGGAGGACGTCTATCGTATCCTTCATTTACCGATTCGAGGAGAGAGGATCATCTATGACCCTCAGCATGGCTATCAGACCTTCACAACCTACTATCACGATCAGGGGACTCGACATTAAGAGATACGATATCCGCTGGGAGTTTATGGTAGAGCATTATGCCTGGTTTGATGCATTTTTGGCCACACTGATCACGGGGATACTAATTCTTGACCATCGCGGACATGGGTTTCCCATTGGTTGGGGAGATGTGCTTGTGGGCATGAGGCGAGACCAGACTATTTATGCCTAGGGGCCCTCTTTATTAGGTATTTTGTACCATCAGCTTCATGAGGTGGCTTATAGGAGGGCACAAAGCATTGGGTGTGGCATGACATTGCCGATGATATGGGCTTGGGAGCATGTGGTGATATTCTGACCTTTTATTCAAAGACTGCAGTTAGCTAAGGGGATGCCCTATGCCTATTACTATGCTAGTTCCCTACAACAGATGAGGATGGGGGAGACAGGTTGGTGGCATCATCGGATTGACACCATGGTTACATTCATTTGAAGGCCCTACAGAGACTGCTAGCAGTGGGATGATGAGGATGACCATCTCAGCCTTTGCAGACAGTACCGTTACTTGATTGGGAGGATAGTACAGAGTCAGCTCATCCTAAATATGTATCTTCCGGAGTGTGTCCTAAGATAGTTTGGAGAGCAGCAGGGTGTACCTACAGGCACAACCGAGTATGCTCGATCTTCCAGGGAGTCAGCTTGGGGGCCACCGATTTCTATACCATTTTCTGAGCAATAGATTGATGGGATAGTAGCCTAGTAATGGGGATGGAGAGGTGGGGTTGCAGATCCCAGGACTACCGCTAACTATAACTTGTGGTGGCAGGCGCATCGACCAATGCTGCTGACAAATCTAGATGGGCCAACGCCTATTGATAGGAGATCAGTTATACCACATGTGCCACGAGCCAAGTGAGGGGGTAGGTATGGTGATAGAGGCAGAGGCGAGGATGGAGGTAGGGGGAGGGATGGAGGCAGGGGGAGGGGTGGAGGCCGAGGTGGAGGGAAAGATGGGGGCAGGGACGAAGGTCGGGGTGGAGATGATGGAGATGATGGGGATGACATAGGAGATGACCAGAGATGGAGGAGAGATGGCTAGAGGTAGGGCTGAAGGGTACGACCATGTGTAGCTAGAGTGGCATTGGATGCCATCCCAAAGGTGGCTGAGGGGGAGAGAGAGGAGGAGGAGAGACGGGAGGGGGAGTTGAGGTAGGAGCAAGAGAGACAGAGGGGGAGCCAAGGCATGAGTAGGAGAGATAAGAGGAGCAACCAAGACAGGAGCAAGAGGAGGAGAGACATGAGGAGCAGTTGAGATAGGAGAAAGAGGAGGCTAGATAGGAGTAGGAGCTTGAGGTGGATGTGGATGTGGATGTGGATGTGCCTCATGATGAGGGAGTTGGTGGTGAGGAGGTCACAGAGGAGGATGATGAAGAAGATGATGATGATGCTATGGATGAGGCTGAGAGGCTCTTGAGATGGAGGATGGTGGAGGGAGAGGAGGAGTTACCATCTACCTCGACATTGCACTAGGATGCCACGACAGACCAGAGGGTGGTATACCTACAAAGGAGACTAGATAAGAGTGTCGTACATGTCAGAGCATTGTAGGTAGGGCTAGAGGTGGCTCGAGTAGAGCGGGATTAGGCAGTGATCCGCCAGCAGGAGGTAGCACAATGGTGTACAAAGTTTGCACGAATTTGTACAAGACCATCAATAGATTTGGAATGGGAGTTTTACAGGGTCAGTGTACAGTTTGGAAGATATAGGCAGTTGTATGAGGAGGTCATGCCAGCCGAGATGAGAGATCCTGCTCTTACCAGGACACAAATAGTTAGTGGTAGTAGGTCAGGCAGTGGCAGTGGCAGTTGGAGCAGTGCAGGGGGCTCGACCTCTTCAGGGCATACTTTGAGTCATAGGTCTCATCACAAACACTCTTCTAGCCATAGGTTAGGGCATTCACATGATTCATCAGGCCATATATCAGTACCTAGTCTACCTCTAGTGACAGATCCTTCAACATCACAAATTCAGGCCACAGTGTCATCACAGATGCCTGTTACCGTGGAGATGATGCCATTAGTGTCAGTTCCATTGGTTGCATAGAGAGAGGTTGCTATAGGTCCACCCATTACCTCAGTGTCGGGGACAGATCCTCAGTCACCACACTCTTCACTATGAGGGGATGAGGAGAGAATTTCATAGGGCCATGCTTACTATGTTTGGCTTCATGTTTCAATCTTTATGTCATGACACTTTATGTATTGACTCTTGAGCCTACGTGCTCTATTTTTTGGGATATCTCATGACTCTATCCTGTGACATTATATATTTTGATATGATGCTATGTGATGCAGTTTTGATGCAGCCTACATGTGTGTTATGTAATGTTATTTGATTTATGCACTATGATGTATGTAATGTGGTGCCTATGTGGATTTATGCATTTATGATGGATGATGATATTATTTATATGTCTTGTCATTTATGTCTTATGATGGTTACTTATGATGTGATGCCCTGATAATGCAATGTTTATTTATATGTTGTGTTGATATTGTGCTATTGATGATGATGATATGCATAATGTATTTATTTGAATGGATTCCATGTTTATAATTATGTTAATCTATGACTATGTATGATGCAATATGTATGTGAAATGTATATGATTTAATGCTATGGATGATGTATGTATGGTCCTAATGCAATGTCTATGTGATTATGTATGCACTTATGTTTTTGTATGTCATAGGATATCATCGAGAGATGGACAAGAGAAGATATAAGGACAAAAGGAGATATGCATGTTAGTTCCTAGATCCAATCCTTCAAAACTTTACCATAGGACTTTTTATATTTATTGCTCTTAATAATCACTAGGTAGATTGTTGTGATGGACAACAAACACCATGATATGACATAAATCAAGGTGTGCAAGGTCGTACCATCACATAAGACAAGAAGTCACAAACACAGATGATAATGAATCATATGAGGAGCGCAATTGCCCCAATCTTTTTGTCATAGTCAACCACAAGAAGAAAAAAATAGAAAGGACAATTCATGAAACGTCGTTGCTTCTCTAAATCCTATTTCCTAGACATCCTTGAGAAACTAGCAACATGATTGCCAAAATATAAAATAGATCCATTATCATGATACGTCATTGTTTTTCTAGATCTCGTAGTTAGGACATCGCTAAGAAACTAGTAACATGCATGTCAAAAGTCAAGACCAACGTCATGATACGTCACTGCTTCTCTAAATCCTATTGTCAGGATATCGCTGAAAAACTAGTAACATGATGAAAAGCCAAAAGACAAGTGCCAAGTGTTTTCCAAGTGTGTTTGGATACGCCGTGTTTTAATGTCATGATGTCAAATTTGATGATGTTGAGATGCCAGGGTGTCAAGGTTCTAACGATGCTAGGATGACGAATGTCAAAGATTGCCAAATTCTGGAAGGACACATCCTAAATAATGTTGATGTCAAGCGGGTTGATTCCTAAATGTCAAAAGGGATCCCTCAAAATGCCAGTGATAGTGACGATTTCTAGGAAGGACACATCCTAAGGCATAAATGACAGAGTTTGTTCTTTAGAAGGACATATCTGAAGAATACTGATGTCGAGAGGAGTGATCCTTAAATGTCAAGAGGATCCCTCAAAATGTCAAATGACAATGAAGATTCCTAGGAAGGACACATCCTAAGGCATAAATGATACAGATTGTTCTTTAGAAGGACACATTTGAAGAATTCTAATGTCGAGAGGAGTGATCCTTAAATGTCAAGAGGATCCCTCCAAAATTTCGGGTGACAGAGATGATGCCTAGGAAGGACACATCCTAAGGCATAAATGATAGAGGCTATTCTTCAGAAGGACACATCTAAAAGATAACCAAGAGTTGACAGTTTGACAAGTTATTATAATGTAAATTATTTTGACTAGATTTTATTGAAGTTGACTAAATTGACTTGTGTCGATTATATATCGATATTGACATGCTTATGTGATTGTCATGTTTGAATAAATGATTTCCATACTTTTTTTTACTGATTTGTTTTGACTTGTAGACTTTTGACATGTGTGCCAGTGTAGTGCCCTAAACCCTAATGGACTGACCTAGTACGGTCTCGAGGGCTCATCAACAGATGGCCTTGCCTATGTCATACACTCAGAGACCTTGTAGTTCGACACAACCAATGAATTTGTCTTGATGACCAATGATTGCATCATGATTTTATTTTGACAAACCTAAAAGGACTGACCTAATGTCTCAGGGACTCAAAATTCAGTCTTGCCTACGTAGCAAATGCGCAGAGACAACGTAGTTCAGACGAATGACAAAGACCGACTGATTTGATGGACTTGACAAGGAATGACTTCAGTTTTGCATTTTTCAAGACAATTTGACATTTTTTGTAGTTTCTTCAGGACGTTTTTAAATTTTTAAGTCTTTCTTCAAGACATTTTATAATATTTTTGGTTTTCTTTTCAGACATTTTGTAGTTATCTTTTTGTCTTTTTTTCTCGTAGACTTTTTTGATGTTTTTGTCTTGTGAGACTTTCTTGCAATGTTTTCTTGGTCTTTTTAGGACCTTTTGTGGATAAGCTTTTTTCTTTTTCAAAGACTTTTACAATTGTTGGATAAATGGATATCCATTATATTTATATTAAAAATTTCTTGTTCCCTAAATAAAGTCCAAGACTTAGGCCAATTTGTTGACATGAAAGGGATGCATGGTGTTGACAATAAAGATTATGAAATCGATGTCAACCATTTGTCAACCATGATGAAGGGTACATGCCTCAGCGGCGATAAGTTGTGGCAGTTGATGGAAAAATGTCGTGTGCTTCCATCATTGACCAGACAGATGTTAGCACAGAGAGTGGCAGAGCAATGATTGACAGGAAGGAAAGTCTGCTTTTCACACCATAAGTACTTATCCAAAGCCAACCTGCTTTTCCGCAATTATTGGATGAATTATTTCTCTTTACTATTTTTGTCATTTTTTTTTTGGTGCTGCCAAGATGCCTCTTTGCCATGTTTTCATCAAGGCAACAATTTTTTTACCATTTTTTTAGATTTTTTATATTTTTAAGGTTTTTAGCTCGACCTTATGATGCTATGTGTAGAAATTTTAGAGATGTAGACCATTGATAGACTCTATCAGTTGTTCTCCATCTAGAGTCACCAACTGATAAGCTCCAGAACCAAAGGAATATATGATGACGTACAAACCTAGCTAATTTGGTTCAAATTTTCCAAATTTTTCTCTATCAGCCTGATTCTTAGGGTTCTGCATGAGGACTAAGTCACCGATATCAAACTTCCTGACCATGAATCTCTTGTTGTAACTACAACAGAGGCGGTTCTGATATTCTTGCAGATGGTTTAGGGAATTATGCCTTCTTTCTTCTAGCATCTCCAGCTCGTGTAGACACGACTGTCTATACTCGTCATCATCGGTCAGACTGTTCAGGGAGACTCGTAAGGAAGGAATTTCAACCTCAATGGGCAAGATGGCCTAAGCTCCAAAGAACAGGGTGAATGGAGGGGCTCCCATAGGTGTACAAATGTTGGTGCGGTAGGCCCAGAGAGTAGGGTTGAGTTGAATATGCTAGTCACGGCCAACATCATTAACAATCTTTTTAAGGATTTTAACAATGGTTTTATTTGACGCCTTAGCTTGACCGTTTCCTTGCGGGTAATATGGAGAGAAAAATGATGTTGGATATGAAATTGTTCACATAACTCATGGACATCTTAGTTTTTAAATGGACATCCAATGTCAGTGATGATGGATTGCAGAAGGCCATACTGGCAAATGATATAGTTAAGAATGAATTTTGATATTTGTTTTCCAATTATGTACGTTAGGGGGATGGCTTTGATCCACTTCGTAAAGTACTTAGTGGCGGTTATAATGAATTTGTGGCCATTGGATGAGGTAGGATGGATCTTTCCCACAAGGTTGAGTCCCCATTGTGCGAAGGGCCACAGAGACATGATTGGCCGAAGTTCTTGTGCTGGAGTGTGAATCAAATCACTGTGAATCTAGCATTGGTGACAAGTCTTGACATATTCTAATGCATCTTTCTCAATGGTTGGCCAATAGTACCCAAGTCTCGTAATCTTCTTGGCCAAAGTAGGACCACTCAAATGAGACCCACATATACGCTCATGTACTTCGCGTAAGGTTGTGTGTGCTTCGTTGGTGTCGAGACATCTAAGGAGGGTGTTTTCAAAGCTACGTAAATAAAGGGTGTCGCTAACGATGGCATATCTTGCGGCTTTTCTGATAAAAGACTTCCTCTGGTTATTGGACATATTAGGGGGGAGGGTTTGAGACTTAAGGTAGTCATGGATGTCTTGGTACCAGGGAGAATCGGGACCAACAAGCTCACAGACCATCTCTGATTCTGGACCCTCATAGGGAGGGACCAATAGTTGTTCTATCAGGAATTTTAGCTGAGGCATATTGCTTGGAATGTCGAGGAGAGAGCCTATTGTAGCCATGGCATCTGCTATCTTGTTCTGTGCTCTCAGAACTTGCTCAAAAGTCACCATGTGAAAGTATGTCTGGAAGCTGTCAACCATTCATTTGTAGGGCATTAGCTTCTCATCTTTTGTGTCATATTCATCATTAACTTGGTTGATGACTAACTGAGAATCCCCATAGACATGCAATGCTCTGATTTTCCATTTTATTGCCATTCTAAGTCCTGTAACCAGTGCCTCATATTCCACCACGTTATTTGTACATGGGAAAGCTATCCAAAAAGACTTGGGAATGGAATCTCCTTGAGGGGTGATAAACAATATCCCTGTCCCCAAGCCATGATTAGTATACGATCCATCGAAGTATAGCCTCTAGGGCAACTTTGGTCTTGTATGCAATATTAAATCATCTAGGAAATATGCCACTAAGGGATGATCGCTTTGTAAAGGCGCGTCTGCCAATTGGTCCGCAATCACTTGTCCTTTGGTTGCTTTTCTTTTGACATACTGAATGTCATATTCGCTCAGAATCATGACCTATTTTGTTAAACGTCCTGTCAATTCTGTATGACTCAATAGGTATTTGAGGGGGTCAATATTTGCTACTAACTATGTCTGATGGCTCAACATATAATGTCTTAGCTTCTAAGCTACAAATACAACTACTAGACAAGTGCGTTCAATTAATGTGTAATTAATTTCATACCCGACTAGTGTCTGACTGATATAATATATGGCCCTTTCTTTTTCTTCTTGGTCATTTTTTGCTAGTAATGCCCCCAGTGCTAAATTAGTGGCAAAGATGTATAAGATCAAGGGTTTTCCATGAATGAGTAGCATGAGGACTGGAAATGACAGTAAGTATCTTTTATTTGCTGAAAAGCTTCTTGGCATTTATCTGTCCACACAAAGGGGATGCCTTTGCATAGAAGATATTGGAATGGTTGACACTTGTCAGCCAATTGTGCTATAAAATTCCAGATAGATTGTACCCTACCCTGTAATGTCTTGAGTTCACTTATTCCTCTGAGAGGAGGCATGTCTAGGATGGCTTTGAATTTTTTTGGATCAACTTCAATGCCTCTTCAAGAAACTATGTATCCCAAGAGTTTGCCAGATGTTACACCAAAGACACATTTCTTAGGATTCAGTCAGACTTTGTATTCTTCTAGTCTCTTGAAAATTGTGTCTAACACCTTCAGATGATCTTTTCTTGTTACTGATTTAGCCAGAAGGTCATCTACATAATCTTCCATTATTTTATGCATCATGTCATGAAAGATTGTGGTCATAGCCCTCTGATATGTGGCGCCTGCATTTTTAAGACCAAATGGCATGACATTCCAATAGTATGTACCCCAAGGGAAAGTGAATGATGTTTTATGCTAGTCTTTGGGGGCAATACGAATCTGATTATAGCTGGAGAAACCATCCATGAGGGACAACATCTTGTATCATGTCGTTAAGTCGACTATGATATCTATATTAGGCAATGGAAAGTCATCTTTTGGGCATGCCTTATTTAAGTCTCTGAAATCTGTATAGACTCAGATCATTCCATTTGGCTTTATTACTGGCACAAGGTTAAATATCCATTCAGCATAATCAATAGACCATATGAACCCAGCATCTAGAAGTTTCTTCAACTTAGCCTTGACCAGTAGAGCGACCCGAGGATGCATTTTGCATAACTTCTTTTTAACTAATTTAGCATTGGGAAATAGTGGCAGATGGTGCATAACCAGTTTTGGGAAAAGTCCCGACATGTTGGCATAAGACCATGCAAATTTGACTTTACGTTCTGTAAAGAACTTGTGAAATTCCGGTCTCTCTTCTTCAGTCAAGGATGCACCAAATAGGACCATTTTGGGATCTTCTGTTGTTGATATATTGTCTTCTATGGTGTCCTCCATGAGCATAGTTGATTTCTCTTGTGTTATAGGAAGACAGTCTAGTCCTCCATATTTAGGCACCTCAGAGAGGTTTTCACTCACAAATATGTCCTTTGTTTTTACTTTTTTTTCATCAGAAGGTGCCTTTCAATTTTCAGCTAAAGACATTTCATTTTTTATTTTATTCTTATTTTAATTTTGCAATTGGAGGACAGAGCAGTCTCACCAAAGTAGGCTGCACAATCTAGGTCAATGGTGAATCCTACCTTGTGATCACCACTGGGTATGCCCTCACGTAATCTCATAAATTCTACGATAGCCTCATCATTCTGAAAGGTGTCCAGGATTGGCAGGCCTTGTTGGTTCCAATCAATTAATTGTGGATAGACTAGGGAAATTCCATCGTCAGCGTTGGTGAATTGAGGGGAGGATACAGAAAGCATGCAAATGGATTCAAAGATATTGTAGATGAAATTATCATCATCCAATTCCACATTGGACTCTATCCAATATTCCCCTTCACTTGTTTCATATTCGTTGTCAAAGGGGTGAAGGACTCAGAGTCATGGTTGTCAGTGTTATCTGGAAATTCAAATGGATTCACCTGCTGGTTATGGGGTTCAAATGGTGGGTCATGTATGTCATGGGGAAGGGAAATGGAACTGTGACTATTTGGTGCTAGATCAATTTTAAATGTTTTCCAAAAAAATTGTTCAGAGGTAAGTTCCCCCATTTCAACGAACAAATCATCGAGGCAACATTCACTTAAGGATCTTTGGGAGCCAAATTCCCACTCTTGGGAATCAGTTTCGGTGAAGGTTTCCTTAGCAGTCTCAACACTTTTTGAAGCATGCACGCGCTCACTCAAAAGTCCACTAGTATGTCAGTTGTCATTTCCAAGTAATCCATACCCTAATCCAAGATACTTTGGTATTTTGAAAGATTCTATGGGCTCCCTTTGTCCAGTTTTATTTCTACCTAGGCCACTAGTTCCATCGTAGCCCTTAGCCTTCATGATATCATATCCCTTGCCATATTTCTTAATTGGTAATGGGGGTAGGTCAGCCATTTCTTTATAGAGCCATCCTGTAATATCGACAAGGTCCTCGTTACTCATGTCTCCCCATTTTACGAAAACCGTTTTTGGTGCAACTTTAAAAATTTCTTTGGGTTCCATTCTAAAACATGGTTGACCATAGATCTTCAGAGACTTGGGTATTGTTGTGATGCTATATGCCGTATGTAGTTTGAATTCTTCATAGCCTAGGTCCTGGATCTTGACATTGGACTCATCCTTAGGAAGTTTGGAAGATGGTGGCATGGTGGAAGATGTGGATGAAGTGGATGTGGAAGATGATGCTAGTGTGGATGGGTCAATGTATTTGGAAGAAAAGGAGCTAGGAGCTTCTCGGTTGATGGGCACTCAATTTTTAGAAATACCACTTAGGTTGGTACAATATTGAAAAGGGTCGGGGTCTCCATATAAAGTGATTTATGTGTTGTCAAATGGGAATTTTAAGCATTGGTGATATGTGGAGGGAACGACTTTTAGGGTAATAATCCATGGATGGCTAAGCAAGATTTTGTAAGGTAATTCTAGATCTAGGACCTGGCAAGTTGTATCCATAATGACTGGTCCCACTCTGATAGGAAGAGAAATAATGCCTCATGAAGAACGTTCTTTATCATCATATGATTATATGACTATACTCTTTGTAGGGTCCACACGCATTAGAAAATCCTAGAGCCTTAACTAGTTTCAAGGAGCATATGTTCAATCCTGCTCTACCATCTACTAAAACTCTTCTGACCTTGTGCCTATGGATGAAAGTTTCAATGTGTAATGCGTCATTATGGTTGGTCTTGGGTGACGAGTTATCTTGATCAGAAAAAGTGGCATTATGAGGTGTAGTGAGGTATCCCACCATGGTCTCAAATTGGTTGACATCAATATCCTTAGGGATTGACGACTCTTGCAGGGTTTTATCTAGTATAGCCTTATGCATGGGAGAGATGTGAAGTAGCTCAAGTATGGAAATCTGCGCGGGAGTTTTTCCAAGCTAGTCGATAAAGTTAAACTGACTCTTAGGTTGCAATTTCTTTGTAGTCGAGGTGGGTTGTGACTTCCTAGGAGATGGACCAGGTATGGTAATCTTAGGTTGCCTAGCAGGAGGCAGACCAACTATGGTGACCTTGCCACTTCGAGTAGTGGCATTGCATTAGGGTACTCATTTGACTATGATGGTGTTGATGTATTCATTGTTAGTTTGGACATTATTTATAGTAGGTCCACTGGCAAAGTCATACTTGGCATGGGCATAATTGGCTTGATTATTGTTTGTCTTAGGACTTGACGTGGAAGCGTTATTAGAACCATGGTCTTGCAATGGGTTCTTATGAATGGTATGGTCGACATTTGATGGAAATTGTGGCCCACCCAATTCGATTATTCGAATCTCAATAAGGTCTTGCACAATATTTTTGAGTTGTCAACAAGACTGTGTCTTATGTCCTTTAGCCCGGTGGTAAGCACATAAGGCATTATCATCCCACCATGACGGTTTAAATTTACCTAGGTCATACGGTTTTGGTTCAAGTGTGATGAGACCATTCTGAAGGAATTTCTTGAGGACTTCCTCCATGGGCTCACCCAAGGGAGTGTATGTGTGACCCCTAGGGAATTGTCTTGTCTAACAGTATTGTCCTTGATTTTGACTATTTTGACCATTTTGGTTGTTTGGGGTGGCATTGGTGGGGGGTGTTAGCATCGTAATTGGCTTATTTTGTGGTTGAACCCCTTTCAAAGCCAGTACAGGACCCATATGTTTATAGCCTTGGCATCAATGATACCATCGTTGGTAACATGTTTATTTTTTACCCAATACTTATTTTTGTCAGTGGGAGGATTTGCATTTGTATTTTTTGGACCATACTTTAGCTCTCCCTTCGCAACAAGTGCTTTCTCAATCTGCACACCTTTTTCGACTAGGTCCATGAAGGTTGTGCAACAATGCACTTGTAATGCATATTTTAAGGGTCCTAGAAGTGTTTAAATGAACATGTCCACCTTTTCCTTTTCGGGTATGTCGATGTGACAATGACTAGCTAGACTTCTCTATTTTTGGAAGAATGGAATGAATGTCTCGCCAGCATCCTCTTGCATGAGATTGCATAAGCTAGTAATAGAGGTGTCCATGTCAATGTTGTACAAGTAATTTTTTATGAATTTGCGTTTAAGTTCATCCCACATTTGGATATCTTTTTGAGTGGAGAACCATTCAAGGGCAGGACATATAAGACTTTTAGAAAAGAGTCTTATCAAGTATGTTGGTTCATATGCGACATCCATGTAGTTGGTTGCAAATTCTTAGACGTGTTTGATAGGGTTTGTCTTTCCTCTGTATTTGGTAAAATTAGGTGACACATATCCCAGAGGGAATGGTGGCATGTATAAGTTCATGTCAAAGGGATATACGAATAAATCGTATGACACTTTTGATTTCTAGCTGGATATCTATATGTTTTCTATGGTCTTCTCTAGACCCATCAGCTTTTCTTGTAAGGCATTGATTATAGGGTCATTTGTGGCCCCATACATTGGATTGATTGGTACACCATAGGTCCCCATTTATTGTGAGTGGATGTTGGTGTGTTGTTGAGGTACATGTTGTTGTGGCATGTATGATGTGTTATGATTTGCGTGTTGTTGGTATTTAAAGTTTGGATTGGGGGCATGTTGGTGGGTATGAATATGGGATGAGTATGTTGGGATGTGTCCCCTAGCCATTTGGGTCGATATTTGGGGAATATGGTGACCATGAATATTTTGATGTGCGAATGATGCCATAGGTTGTATGTTTTGACTGCCTTGTCCAAATTGTTGGGTTTGTACAAGGGGAATGGTCGTATTTTGTCCTTGGGAGGTGATGGCATTAAGTTGTGTTGATGCATTAACATTTTTTTGTTGTCCTTGAATAAAGATACGTCATTTTCTTCCACCCAAAGGATTTTGTGAGATACCTATGAGAGGATATGATGAAGATGTACTCATGGTACTAGATGTAGTTTTCAATGGAGGATTTGTATGGCTTGATGATGCCCACATGGCATTTACCATAGTGGTAAAGAGAGGATTGGAATAACTTGCCCACACTGCCGAGGACCCAGAGGTGGTTCAAGCCGATTATGATGGTGTTGTGGATATTGTGGGAAGTGTGACGGATTGTGATCTTCCAATGGATGTAGTGTTTATTGAATTGGAGTTGTTTGGAATGTTGGAGGTAGCACTCATGGTCATTGTGACATTTTGCAAGGTAGCATAAAAAAAGGTATTGCTTGTGGTGTTTGGAGGTTGACCACTATTTGACATGTTATGTGTATTATTGATGTTATTGGCAAGAGATGTCGATCTCAAGGTATCAATGTCGAACCCATGAGGTAATTTAGAACCTTGACTTAAAAGTATGGCCAAATATCTATCTCTGTCATATAAGACCATTTGTTCTACAAATTAGGCCGCCTCTGGATCTTGTGCTGCTATCTCTAGGTTTTCCTCACGTATTTGTCCATATTCATCCTTATGTAAGAATGGTTCAAAGGGGTTGTTTGATGAGGATGGTATGGTCGTGAGAGGTTGAGTATTCGTGTTGCTAAATGGGTCGTCAAAAGTCCAATTTGGGTCATAAGTGTGATTGGTGACATTGGAATTAGAATCTTGTCCAAAGTTTTCCATTTGTCTTTTCTTTCTTTGGAGTCTAGTTTCCACCATAAAAGGAAATTTCTCAAATGAGGGTAATGAAAATGATGACTAAATGTAAGGATGATACTAGCCTATGTTTTTTTGTATTTTTGTGACAAAGGATGACAATGTAAGACTTTTTTTTTTGGATTTTTGATAATGAGGGATGACAATGCAAGGTGATGACTAAGGAAATGATTGATGCAAAATGACAAGGTTGTCAAAGCCAAAGTGTCAAATGAGGACTAAGATGGTAATACTGACAAAGGACTAAGGTGATTAATGCAAAGTCTAGGTTCAAAATGAGGACTAGAGGTGGACAATGCAAAGTCTAATTTTAAAATGATGACTAAGTTTGGACAATGTTTGGGAGAAAGGTTTGTCTAACCACTCCAAGCTTGACTTATGTCTCAATTTAGGTTATCAAAAGGACTTGGTAAAGGGACTAAATGACAAGGTCAAAATGACGAGTGAGCCTACCTAACTAGACTGTTGAGTTGGAGGTTCTCACAAAAATGACAATGACCGAAAAGAGGATAATGACTATGTCCCAAGATACCCTAATTTTCAAAACAATGGTGTTTGCAAAGTGTAGAGATTTGGCCTATTCCAAAATTTGCCAAGATGAAACCTAAGGAAATAAAAATGATTATTATGATTCCTAAGGAATGCAACTAAAATATTGAGATTTTAAACCTATGGTTAAAGTGCAAGCTAATGAATGCAAATGATGGACATTTTGAGCAATTTCAATTCTGATTTCTGACAAGGACTTTTGAAAAAGATGTTTGACAGTAGGCTAAGATGTCTGGACTTAGATTCTGATATGAAATAGGGTTTACTTTGTTGACAGGAAAATGTGTCATTATAGGTAGCAAATGTGTTGCAATGATCAAATGCGGCTTTGGGAATGGCAAATGTGGTTCAGTTTTGTAAATGCAGCTTTACAAAAGTCAAATGTGGTTCAGTATTTCAGATGCGGATTTACAAAATGAAAATGCATTTTAAGATAGGAAAATGTAGTGTTTGGAGAAGCAAATGCGCTTTATCATAGTAGATGTGTTAAGAAGTCTTGTAAATGCAGCGTGAAAGAGCGATTGCGTTTTAACAGATGTGTCTTAGGATGTAAAAAAGTCAATTTTTCTGATGTTTTGGTTAAAAATCCAAATTGTTGAAAGTTTGATTGTTTGATTGTTTGTTTTGTTTAAGTAACCAACAAACACTTGGCAAGCATGATATTTTGAAAAGTAAACAAGCACATAAGAGAACAAGTACAATCCTAGGTTAGGCCAGGACATTATTCGCTAGACTCCACATGGGTTTCCCTAGCCACATATCAGTAGCATGTGAATCTAGAAGCTTGGTTGCATGGGCTCCCCCTTACAGTGCACTCTCTTCTCAGGCCAACCAAGCTTCAAACCCCCATGAAACTTCCATGGCATATTGATCACCTCTACTAAAGACTCCGAAAACATGGAAGGCTTCACACCGACCGATGTTGTACTAGCAAATAGAAGGTTTTGGGCTTATTACACAAAAGTTTTTAATTCGGGACCCCCGTTCAAGTGGCCATACATGGGGCAAGAGATTTATCACCAATTAGGTGGCACTCTAGCCTGAAGACATTAAGCTCAATAGGGTTTATGGGAGTAATACTCTGTCTGTATGACACATCCGCACTCGTAATCTTAGGTTTTCCCTTAAGATTCACATTTATATACCGGTCGGGGGTAGCTTGGCTTTAGCTCCATTGCTAGTTTGAGTCGCGTTGGGGTGATGAAATCCCTAGGCAGACCCAATTTCTAGAGGCAATAATCATTTCTCTTACACCCAAGATTTCCTTACTGCGCAAGGGGAGAGGATACTTTGATTATTGCATCAGGGTTACACAAGGATAAAGTGGGTCTGGCTTTCTGATCACCTAGTTTGCATAGGGTGAGAGCATACTCGCCTACCACTTTCAAACACAATTAGAGAAAATTAAAGACATGTTTATTTTAAGTGCACCAAAAATAAATATGTTCTAATTTAATAATTAAATAAATTAATAAATTCATTTAATTGTGAGAATCAGTGACATATTAAATAAATAAACGAAATTCATTTATTTAATAAACAAGAAGAATAAATGAACAAAGGTAATTAAATAAATTAATAAATTTATTTAATTGTAAGAAGATAATAGGCCCTTAGTGACATATTGAATAAATAAATAAAATTTATTTATTTAATAATCGTGAAGAATAAAAGAGATATGAATTAATTAAATAATTATAAATTATTTAATTAATAGTCGAATGTGGACCAAGGACATAATTAAATGTCACAATTATGCTAGGATGAAAGTGGTAAAATAGAGCTTGCAGGGCTAGTTCATTTTTATGTGTCTACAAAAGGTACTTTATGTTGATTATTGATGATTATTCTAGAATGATATGGGTTGCTTTCTTAAGAAAAAAATGTGAAGCATTAGAAAAGTTCAAAAGTTTCAAAGCTATGGCAGAGAATGAAAAGGGTCTAAAAATAAAATGCTTAAAGTGAGATAGAGGTGGTGAGTTCACCTCCATGGATTTTAATTCTTTCTGTAAGGAGCATGGAATCAAAAGATAGTTATCTACTCCCCAAACCCCTCAACACAATGGTGTTGCAGAGAGGAAGAACATAACAATTTTGGATGCTGCCAGAACAATGATGATTGAAGGAAATGTGCCTCACATCTATTGTAGTGAAGCTGTAAGCATTGTTGTGTACTCTTTGAACTAGGTAAATGTAAATGGTAATTCTAGTAAGACTCCTTTTTAATTATGGTTTGGTTATAAGCCTACTGTTAAATAGTTCAAGATCTTTGGAAGCAAATGCTACATCAAGAGAGATGATGATATAGGCAAGTTTGATTCAAGAAGTGATGAAGGAATATTTATAGGATACTCTACTAAGAGTAAGGCCTACAGGTGCTATATCAAAAGACTGAGAAAAATGGTTGAGAGTGCAAATGTCAGAGTTGATGAAGATTCTGCTAAATCATCCAGATATTGTGGATATGATTCAGATGAAAATAATACAAACAAAGGGATTAATGTTTAAACAAAAAATCAACTTCAAATTGTGCCATATGTTCCATATGTCCCATGTGTTCTGGTAAATCAAGGCATTCAAGAAGCAGAGACAAGTGCAAGTGCAGAAGAAAGATCAAAAGAAACAAAAGTTCTTGAGAAACCTAAAACTCCAAGGTATATAAAGCTAAATCACACTGAAAATCAAATTATAGGAGATAAAAATAAAGGTGTGCAAACTAGAAGAAATATTGTAGAAGAGTATTGTCTGATGTCCAAGATTGAACCTAAAGATGTCAATGAAGCTTGCAATGATGAACACTAGATGGAAGCTATGAAGGAAGAATTAATGCAAATTGAAAAGAATAATACATGGGTACTTGTTCCTAGACCTAAGGACAAAAATGTGATTGGTAGTAAATGGGTCTTTCAGAATAAGCTGAATGAACAAGGTGAAGTGGTCCAAAATAAAGCAAGATTGGTATGTAAAGGGTATTCACAAATGGAAGGTATTGATTTTGAAGAAAACTTTGCCCCTGTTGCTAGAATTGAAGCTGTAAGGCTATTTCTTGCTTATTTTGCATATAAGAACTACAAAGTCTATCAAATGGATGTAAAGACTACTTTTTTGAATGCTGAGCTAGAAGAAGAGGTTTACATTGAGTAGCCAGATGGATTTCAACTGAATGACAAGGAAAACATGGTCTGTCGATTGAAGAAAGCTCTATATGGACTCAAGCAAGCCACCAAAGCCTGGTATGCTAGACTAGATAAATACTTACTAAAGCTTGGATTCAATAAAGGTACTGTTGACAACAAATTATATTTCAAGTTGGATCTTGATAAAGAGTTAATTATTGAGGTATTTGTTGATGACATTTTTTTAGGAGGAGATGATAAGATCTATGTATGAATTTTGCTGATGAAATGAAGAATGAATTTGAGGTGAGTATGATTGGAGAGATGAAATTATTTATGGGATTGCAAGTTACTCAGCTAGACAAGGGGATCTTCATATCTCCGTCTAAATATGTGAGAGAGTTTCTAAAGAAGTCTAGCATGGATGACTCAAAACCTGTTGGTATTCCCATGATAAATGGATGCAAATTAACACAAAATGATGATTCTCCTAAGGAAAATCAAACGAGGTATAGATCAATGATTGATAGATTGCTCTACTTAACTCAGACTAGACTAGACATTATGAATGTTGTGTGTATGGTTGCTAGATTTTAGGCTAATCCAGAAGAATCCCATGTGACTGCTATTAAGAGAATTTTCATATATCTGAAAGGAACAATTGATTTTGGGCTTTGGTATCCTAAGGATGATGATCTTACTCTAAATGCATATACTGATGCAGATTAGGTAGATGTAGATGATAGGAAGAGTACTAGTGGTTGTGCCTTCTTCCTAGGGAAGAAGCTAGTATCTTGGTTGAGCAAAAAGAAGAATTCCATTTCTTTATCTACTACTGAGGCAGAGTATATTGCTGCTACAAAAAACTGTACTCAATTGATGTGGATGAAATAGATGCTGAAAGATATCAAAGTAGTATATGATGAACCTATTTCCATATATTGTGACAAGTCAAGTGTAATAAGCATATCAAAGAATCCCGTGCTACACTCTAAGATCAAGCATATAACAATCAAGTTCCACTTTTTGAGGGAGAAAGTGAGTGAGAAAGAAGTCAGACTGGAGTATGTTCCTACCAAAGAACAGATTGCAAATATTTTCACTAAATTGTTGTCGAAGGATACTTTTGAGTATCTCAGAGGGATGCTAGGGGTGATTACCCCTCCTGATATGAACTAGTGATGCATTAATTTGCATCAATCTATGCATTTCATGACCATATTCTAATCTGAATTGATGTTTTTGTGGTTGCTACTCAGGGGGAGTAGTCAGATGTGCAGATATGTAGTTTAGATCTTGTATGTGGGAAGATAATGCTTATCTTTTCCATTGATGTCAAAGGGGGAGAAGAGTCATGTGAAAAACTGTTCCTTATTTGGGGAGAAGATTCTTGTGGGGAGAAGATCATGTAGAAGAGGTTAAGGAATAAAAGTCAGAATCTAAGGAGGAGTAAGTGCTGATTGAGAGTTGGGTTGGTCGTATTTTTCACATCATGTGTTGCCATCAATGCCAAAGGGGGAGATTGTTGGAGATTGTTGTGGATGTGTTTCTAATATGTGGTTGTCATTGATGTCAACACTATTAGTATTTGGTGTATTGAAGGTTGTATATGTCAAGGATATTGAGAAAATTGTTAAAAAAAGTTTCCAAGTTCCCTATGGAACTGTGAAGGTCATGAAGGTGTCTTGTTCTATAGGTCGAAGATAAATTACTATGGATTAAAGGGTTTTCTACTAAGTGTATCTATTCCATCCTCCAGAAGTTTCAGAGGTCCATGTGAAGATCTATTTGTGTTGTGAATAATTGTGTTCTGATAGTATTTATGTGGGTTATGTCAGTGTTTCTTCATGCTCTTGGATGCTTCTAGATCATGCTCTATCTTTGTGGTATGTCCACATTGATCGGTGTGCTCGTGGACAAAGATTTTTCTCCATATAATCAATTTTTCATGCTCTTGGCTGACATGATGGTGGTAGCATGTTGTGGATCTTCAAGGAAAAATTATTTGAAGTCTTTATGTGTTGGAGTTGTTAATTTGGGTCTCCACTATGTTGTGGCCGACCTTGGTGGATTCGCATTGCAAATTTATTTGTAAATTTGGGCCGACATTGAACATGTGTTTTATATTTCTGGTCAACTAAGTCATTGATGTAGTCTCATGTTGCAGATATATAAGAGTGATTGTTTGAGTGAAGTTAGTGTGTGCATAAGAGTGTATGAATGTCAGAGAAAGTGCAGATGTGTGAATAGTGTCCAAATCATTTGATTGCTAAGTAGAGTGAGAAGAAGTTTGAGCGAAGAGTGAAGAAGGTTTTTTGTGCTTAACTAGAACTATAATCAGGCTTGTGTAGAAGCTATTTTCTCAGTTCACAATCTGGATGATCTTAATCCAAAATTTTCTTTGGAAAGTGAGTCCTCTTTTTTATTTGAGCAGTGAGCTCTAGGCAGTGTGCCTGAATGCATGTGCATTCCCATTATTCTTATACTTTTAATAGGGTATAATATTGTGGACTAACATCCACCATAGTTTTTCACCTAACCGGGTTTCCACATAAAAATCTTGGTGTTCTCTGTGTTTTTGATGTGTTGATTGTCTATGGTTTATTATTCATTCATCGGATTTGAGATTAAGTTAAGTAAAGATTGAAAAGTTTAAAATATTCTATGACAACTGATTCACCCCCCCTCTCAGTTGTTTGTCCTTGTTTTGCCAACATATTTGAGCTGGCATGTGGAGAATATTTTATATTTTATTTGAAGTTGACAAGCCAGCATATATCAATTGAATTCTTACTGGCGGATATATATGCGATTTCTGGAAATTCATTTTGGTGTGTGTGAGTGGGTGAATAGAGAAGAGCAGATGCATGTGCGAATATCAGAAGGGCAGTTGAGTGAATTCTTCTTGTGCAAAAAAGGATTTTGTGAAGCAAATTAAGGTAGATCAAAGCTAAGTGCAAAGTCTAAAAGAAGCTTCAGAATTTGATTCATGTGCTTCACCAAAACTGAAACTAGGCATTTATTGATGTTATTTTCTTAGTTCAACATTTTTTTGTAATCACAAAATTTTTGTAAGGCAGTGAGCCTTCCTTATTTTGAGCAGTGAGCTCTAGGCAATGTGCTTGAATGCATGTGCATTCCCTTTTCTTCATACTTTTAACAAAGTATATAAATTGTGGATTAATCTCCACCATGGTTTTTCCCCTAATAGGGTTTCCATGCAAAAATCTTGGTGTTATGGTGTTCTAATTGTTTCTTTCATGTGTTTGCATCTTTGCTTTTGTTTAAATTTTGTAGATGGTTTATAATATGAACTGAAGTTTAGAATATTGTTGAACATTGATTCACCCCCCCTCTTAGTGTTCCTTGAGTCCAACATGGTGGGCAAGAAATGATCTAAAAAATACCCCCCATGAGATACCATCGTTTGATATCCAATGTCATGCACGACATGCACTACACCTTTGTGAGGGAACTTCAGAAACTTATGAATAACAGAAATGAATCCATTCACGGAAACTAGCCATGGGATACCTAGATTCACTCTAAGCAAGTCAAATTCCAAAATGATGTCCAAGGTAGCATTCATAGCCCTAGGTCCCACTAGGATGAAAAGAGTTATAGAACCATAAGAAGCAAGAGAAAGACCATCATGAGTACATATGGTGGTTCTCATTTTTTCATGTTCCTCCCTTTGTAAATAGTTTAGCAAAAGAGTCTCCTTCATAATAATGTTCATGTGACTTGTGTGTTCCACAAGGACTCCTATCATAATGTTACCATTGATGCAAGTGGGAATATATAAAGGAGAAGCTTTTTTATTCATGGGAAAATCCTGTGATATAAAAGTTACATCTAGTGAAACATTTGCAGGTTGAGGGGGAGGAATGTGAGTAAATGAAACCATATTTACATACATTGAGGCCTTGGGAGAAGCACCAGAAGGGTCAATGATCAAATTCATAGAGTGGGATGGAAATAAATCTATATAAATATGCAATTCACTATTCACCTTAGCCACAAACTTGTTCGTATTCTACTTTTTACCATCAAGGCGAATGGTACCATCATTGATGTGATCTAATATCTCATGGTGCAAGCACATACAATGTTCAATATCATTCCCATTGACATGATGGTATTGGAGAATGTGTTCCCATCATACCAATCAAGGTAAGGCTCTCTAAGAGGTTGAGGATCTTCCAAGGTTATAACTTTATCCTTTAACAACTTCTTCAAAATAGAAGAGTAAGATTCAAACAACTTTGTAAACTATCTGTTGCGCTTGAGGACTTTTTTATTAGACATGGTGACTACATTCACAATAGGTTTTCCTTTACGAGTATGTGCAGGATCATGATGGGCCAAAAAGTGGCAATATGATGGTTATGTGGCTGACAACTATTTTTTACCCAAAATTGATGAAACAAAAAGGGATTTTAAAGGAGATTCTCAGCTTTCCATCGATATAAATTATGCTTTACTTTGAATTTAATAAGTAATTATTATTCATTTTCTTTCAAATTACAACTAGAGTATTGATTGATAGGCTGATTGAAAAACATCTATAGCTTTCAAACGGTATCACATTTTTTGAATCCAAAACATGGATCGCATTCTATGCTTCGTATACTATAGGATTAAAAAAAGAAAAAAATAATTTCATGTAGTTTTGACCAAGTTAAGGTGGTTAGACATACAATTTTTTATATTTTTTTAAAAGATGTAATAAAAAAATCATAATTAATTATTTACTTGGAAGAAAATTACAAAAAAGTATGCATCACATCATGGAATAAATCCTCTACTTATATCTAAAATCTTATAAAAAAATATTATCATTTTATTGTGGTTAGGGTGGTCAGACAGACACCTACTTCTTATTTTTCCCTGAAATTTAAGTACCACTACATTGAAATTTCAAATTTTCACCAAATAAATTTTTCTTTTTCTTAAACAAACCTAGTAGTTTAGAAACTTCATTCAATTTTCTATAGATTCTATTCTTACATATTTTTGAAATAATATAGATAACTTATTCAAATTTTTACATCAAGTTTCCTAACTCTGATTTTTCTAAATTTTTTGCCACTTCTTGGGCCTTTTTTTTCCATGATGATCTTGCACATACCCTTACCCAAAATTGATACAATAGATCTTCCTTCGGGATAGGAGCACGAGGAAGATCCCTCAAACTGAATGACAATCTACTGGTATTCTTGAAACACCATGCACAAGTGTGTGAAAGAAGGATACTTCATTAAGGAAAACTTCTCCTGCCAAGGTCTCTATAGGTTGCTAATGAACACTTATACATCTAATTCAGGTAGCAGGTAAGAAATTTGTGAAAAGAGTGTTTGATATTAAGCAATAAAATCATTAATATTCTCGTTCTCTCCCTACTTACATCAGGAGAGGTTTGAAAAGGTCATCTCGACTTGATGTTAGCCTGAAACTGTTAGAGAAACTAATTAAAAAGTTGATCGAATGAGAATATAGAGTTGTTGGGAAAAGAATAGTACCACTCTAGTGTTATGTCTTTGAGAGATTGAGGGAATAATTTGGCCATCAAGTCATCGTGGTGAAAGAAATTTGTACACATTGCATTGAAGGCTTACATGTGTGTTTGAGGGTCTCCTTTACCACTATATTTTTCATACTTAGAAATTTCCATCCCTTGAGGGATGGAAGTGTTTAGAATCACCACCAACAAAGGACTATATTAGAAGAAAGGTTGAAAGATAGGCTAGGTAGAGGCTTGGGATAAACTCGCTAGCTGGTTTTGCATTTGACTCATATTCTGTAGCAGAGAATTCAAAACAAGGTGAGATGAAGAAATAGGACCAATGGAGCTACCACCAAAGCCACCACTTGAGCCACTGCCATAGCCTCCACTAGAGCCACCATCGTAGCCACCATCAGATCCACCACCATGACCACCAGGGTATGTGCAGGATCATGATGGGCCAAAAAGTGGCAATATGATGGGTATGTGGCTGACAAATTTTTTCTTACCCAAAATTAATGAAATGAAAAGGGTTTTTAAAGGAGATTCTCAGCTTTCCACTAATATAAATTATGATTTTCTTTGAATTTAATAACTAATTATTATTCATTTTCTATTCAAATTATGACTAAAGTCTTGATTGATAGGCTGATTGAAAAACTTCTATAGCTTTCAAACGGTATCACATTTTTTGAATCTAAAACATGCATCACATTCTATGCTTCACATACTATAGGATTAAAAAATGAAAAATTGAATTTCATTTAGTTTTACCAAGTTAAGGTGGTTAGATGTATGAGTTTTTTATATTTTTTAAAAGTTGTAATAAAAAAATCATAATTAATTATTTACTTGGAAAAAAATTACAAAAAATATGCATCACATCGGGACATGAGTCCTCTACTTATATCTAAAATATTATAAAAAATATTATCATTTTATTGTGGTTAGGGTGGTCAGATAGACACCTACTTCTTATTTTTTCCCTGAAATTTAAGTACTCACATTGAAATTTCAAATTTTCACCAAATAGATTTCTTTTTTTAAACAAACCTAGTAGTTTAGAAGCTACATTCAATTTGCTATAGATTCTATTCTTACATATTTTTGAAATAATATAGATAACTTATTCAAATTTTTACGCCAAGTTGCCTAACTCTAATTTTTCTAATGTTTTTGCCACTTAAGGGCCTATTTTTTCCATGATGATCCTGCACATACCCACCACCGGAGCCACCAAGAGTACCAAACATACCAGAACTACCAGCCTCTATTCTACTAGAGATCCCACTGCAAAGGACAACATTGAATCCTAGAGGTATTTTTCTCACTTTGATAGTAGGAGGCGAAGCAGGAGTGGAGATGTTGACAAAAGGGACCATTTCAACCATGCATACTGATGTCGTAGGCATCGAGACGTTGATCTATCTTTCATAAGAATTAAGCACATGACCTTGGGTAATGCCTGACCTAGGGTTGTATGAAGGGACATATGCTTTTGTTAAGTTGGTAAGGCCATGGAGGAACTCTATTCCTATCTGATCCTTGTCTAGCATATGTTTGATTTCATTAACAACTCTCATAGACCTAGCCATGTTATGATCTTTCCCAAAATGGTTCCTGAGATTTAAAAACCTCATATCTAAAGCTAGGAGGTACTTTGCATGAATAGTGATAATGTCATCCTCATCTATAGGAGGAGCAGAAGGAGAAATAGGAGTAGGGACACAAGTGGTTTCGTCAAAGAAACTAGTTTTTATTGTCGATACCATCTCCTAGGGGGCAAGAGTTGTAGTGACCCTTGAAAAGTCCATCTCTAAGTTTCACTTTTGAATGCTCCTTCTAACAACATATCGATAACTCATAGATTGAGTTGTGAAGCTCATAAAGCATCACAATGCATAAGTGCACAACCTACACAAACATGAGAGAATGAAGCTCAACACAAAGAAATAGATATTACAAGGTTCACGACGGGTTCACCAAAATGTAGAGGAGGTGGACCGATTGCTTAGGATGCCAAGTCATAGGAGGGTCTAGAAAAATCAACTGCCCCAATCTACCTCACGCTAAGGGATTGTTTAAGACAAGTCAATGTTTAAGGGGGTGAAAAGTAAGGACAACTAATCTGCCTCTTTCCTTCTATCAACCTGAAAGGTTCAAGAAGTTAGGTGAGTGGGTTTCTAGTGTCTAGGTTGCAACTTAGATGACTTACTGCCAAAGGACTACAATGTGGGACATAGATGATAGCATGGTGCACTAGTGTCTCAATGGGGTGTTGGTGTTCATACAAATAGAAAGTGTAAAGTATGGCCTAAAAACTAAGGTAACCTACTAACAACCTAACACATGTGATTTAAATGAAATAAAAGAAATGGAAAGGAGCTAAATAATAGAATAACAAGAAGAATACTTTAACTTTCAATCTAATCTATGAATTGAAAAAAAGAGGGTGAGGAAAGCACAACTTCCTACCCACAATTTGATATCTTCAAAGTCTTCACACACCAAGCAACCTACACACACAAGATGGAAAAATGTTGGGGTTGTGTATAGAGGGCTTCCATAGTCAATCCCCCATTTTGGTGTTTCCACCTCCATGGACAACCAGTATAGCAATGATAGAGAAATATGATAAAGAGAGCTATTGAAATGGAAATACTATGCACTATGCTAAAAAACAATATGTTGGGATTATGGAATCCTTGCAACGTCATCATGAAGTATGGATGGTTTGTGTTGGTTGTTCCTATGTTGTCATTGATGTCAACTTGGTAATAACTATATGAGAAGTTTACTTGGTTTATTGAAATCTGTTCTTTGCCAATAATGCCCTTTTGTGATGGATCAGTGTGTTGGTATTTGAGTCCATAATTCATTGCAAGATTTGATATGACTCTAATCTCTTAACCATGTTGTCATGAATCATTCAGAAAAATATATCCTTTATCTTGAGATGTTTTTAGTTGTGAGAAGAAAGTTATCTCTGATAGAGTTCAACATTGTATTCTACCGTTGTTCCTTGCTCGACATATTGTGTGGGAAACTCTGCATTTTATTAAGGTGAACATTCTTATGCTGTGGTTTTCTTGGTAGTCTCTATGTTGGTGGTATGATGGGAAATTAATGTGTTCTCAGATCTGGAAGGTGTTTTCTTTGAGGATTATTTGTTGGTTTGGAGAACTGTGTTCTAGTCTTGGTCAACTTAGTGAATGCAATACATTATGGAGACTAGTTATGTTTTATGGATGTTATCTAACTTGGTACAATGCACTACATGGATAAAATGTTTAATATGGTGTCGACAAAGAGAGTTTTGATTATTATTTTTTCATCTAATTAGGCTGACCTAGTTGATGATTAAGATATACTTGTATATATAAGATGCTTTAAGGAATGAGAAGAGAGAGCAATAGTGTGTGAAGTGTGTGGAAGAAAGGTTTGAGCCTAAATGCTTTATCAGTTGTGGATTAGAGCATATTTGTCAAGTGACTATTGTGTGAGGCAATACTTTATATTTTGAGCTTCATTAGAACTGAACCCTACACATAAAAGGTGTATCTTATCAATTCAATCTCTTGGCAATGAGCCACTATCTTTGTATCTTGGCAGTTAGCCATTTTTTGTATTCAGGCAGTGAGCCTTTTAAGGATAGTGAGTCCTGGCAGTGAGCCTTGTAATATTTTGTAATCAAATATAATATATTGTGAGTTAACCCTCACCATGGTTTTTCCCTCTTTTGGTTTTTCCACATAAAAATCTTGGTGTTCATGTGTATGGTTGCATTGATTTGTTTCTATGTTCTCTCATGTTTATTTAGTCAAAACTGTGAAAATGATTAGATGGATTTTAATGTGGTTTTATGGAATATTGATTCATCCCCCCCCCTCTCAGTATTCTAGATGTTCAACATAATATGCTACGAAAACAATATGATAATGCTAAGTGAATGGAAAATGGAACAATATCACCTTCAACCATGTTCACTCAAGTAAAATGGGAGGAGTGAGCTCACAAGCTTGAAAATGTTGAAACTTCTACAATGAGGAGATTGAGTCCACCAAACACCAACTTGTTGCTTCAATGGTGGCGAGAATGTTGTGAGAAGGGTGTGAAGAGAGTGAAGAATTTTTTTTTGAATGTATGAATGATCAAGAAGTTGAAGAGAATGAATGAGATAGCAATTTGAAGATGAAATTAGAGGCAAAGGAGTTGTTTGAGGTCGGTCAAGGGCACATAAACATTACAACTCATTGCCAATGGAGAGTTGTAACACCTCTATGGATTCTAGACACAGGAATCCTATTAGGACGATAGTGTGTCGCACAAACATCTACATTGTGCTAGCTTCCCTCACAAAATATCCTCCACTGACACAAAAAGAAACTTTCAAGTGGATGGGAAGTGAATGAAGGATGTGGATATCATCATCAAATTTAATTTATCTAAGGTAGGAGGTATGTAAATGTGGAATTTCCAAGGGGTGGAAATTCACCCCATTACACCTTGCAACAAACTCCTCCTACAGTTGACACCAATGACGACATAAGCTTGTTGACATCAATGACAACACCAATCTGCTCATACTTGCAACATATGCAATAACATTCCACTCGTGAGGAATGTGAATTCAAGAGATGGAATAAAAATTTCAAGTCATGCAAATAATTTGAGCCACATAAAGAGACAACCTCCAAGAAGACTGAGATGCATTACATTATTCGAAAGGGGAACTGACTGCATTGAATCTATCTCACAAATAACATTTTCCAACCTAGCTCACAAGGTTTTTCCACAACTACTAAGATAGCTTGAACCTCTATTGTCCCCTCATTACTCATGATGATACATTTTGGGATGTGAAAGATAACAAAAGGTTTTTGAAAAAGTATTTAAAAAGAACACTCAAAATAAATCAATTTCAAAGATTCAATGAATTACCTTAGTCCGCTTCATCATGATGAACATTACTAGATTTTTAAAATATTTATTTTTTTAGTACATTAATAATTATTATGAAATTTCAAAATTCATGATAATGTGTAAAAGAACTTAATTAAAAATTGTGTATTTTTTATGGTTTTTAAATAAGTCATAATAAATTGAGGTTGATTTTGTATTTTTTTTGGAATTGGTAGTATGAGTTTAAGTTGTATAAGTAATCAATTTCTTGAGGTTTAAAGTAAAGATTGAGCTATATTATATGTTGAAAAATATGATATATTGTGTAAAAATTCAATAAATTGATCATCTATTGGTGATATATAGACTGTACAAATATTAAGTATCCTTGTCTTAAAGTGAAGATCTTAATAACTAATATGTTGGAGTCAACACATTGATTATTTTTAGAGGGAGTGGATTCTACATGTAAAAAGCTAATAGATTAATTCCAACATATTGATTTCTTACAAAAATAACCCTAAAATAACTCATTTATATTAAATTAAAGTATAATTATATCAAAAAACTCTTTAATTTAAATTTCCAGAATGACATAATCTGAATTGTCACAATCATGTATGGTGGATTGGCTCAATATTTTTTGGTAGCAGTAATCCTCTCAAGGTACTTGGAAAAAAATATTTCAAGACATTTGGTCTACAATATTGGAGCCAAAATTGGCCCACTTTGCATGGTGTTTGTTGTACCAAGGCCTTTCTTTGGGGACTCATCTTGCTCACATGAGAATTCCTAATCCAAATTGTCCTTTATGAGGTCAACTTGAATCCCTTAACCATATTTTTTAATTTTTCATCCATGTTTAGAAGCTTGAAATTGGATTCATGATTTCTTTAGAACCTTTTAGACCAACCACCTTTTCTTGGCATGCAATTTTTCCTGGAGACTGGTCTTGTATCCCATACAAGTATACCTTGATTTGATATCCTTTTAGGGTGGAAATTATCTTCAATAAATGTAAAAAGTTAGGAATGTTCAACTCTTTTCTCATTATGTTGGTGATAAGAATTTTCTTTGTACACTAAAGTGGTCATTTTCTCCATTGTCCTTATTCAAATTCATGTGCAATTCAACAAGGTGGGATTGTGAATGTCATGGGGATTGTGAATGCCATGGAGATCGTGGTTCTCATTCCTAGGGTCCTTTTCCTTAGAATCCCAAGGACTCTACTACCCATGGAGGATGTTGTACAAGCCTTCTTGTTTGGCATCTCCAAGGTAGGAGAAGACATTAGAAAATGCTTGTGATATGAAAGAAAGGTATCTAGGGTCTAATTAAAACTTTTTCTTACATCATATTGGAAAGAAATTTTTTTTATCATAAACACCCACTTGGCTACTAACCTCTATGGAAGAGTCAGAATGGTAGATTAGGGTTTTGGTTCTTTCTTTGGGGGTTGATTGGTTGATTACGAATTAAATTTATTTGATGATGAAAATGTGTACCTAGGTCAACTATTGAATTCCAAAAAATTATTGTAAATATAGAGAAATACATAATAAAAATACAAAAACTAGTTACGAAATATAACAAAGCATAGAGATAGAGGAAATTGACATATAAATTTAAGCTCAAAGTGGTTGGACAGGGATGCTAGCACTATAGATATGGAAGTGTGGGTCTCAAGAATCAAAAATTAGATCTCAAATGGTCATTGTCTATAGGTTCTTCCCTTCTAGACTCAACTTTGAAACTTCATTTATCAATGATTAATTCCACTTTCCCTAATTTGTGATATAGAAGGCTTCAATGCTTGATTTTGCAATTATGTCTTCAATCTCTTCCCATATCCACTTCAGATCTATCACCTACACACAAAAGTAGAGGGAAAGGGTTGTGCCATATAGGAGCTTTCCTAATTCAAAGCTCATTTCGTTGTTTTCACCTCCACAATAGTTATGATGATGTAAATAGTGCTTACACTCAGTCGAGCAAAGGTAAATGGACAAAAGGAATGACAAATTGACAAGTGTTGTAACCTACCACTTAGATCTACTTTCCTTGGTTTACTGAAGTCATTGCATTCATCTTATACAAAGAGAATTGGGTGCTTGATTATAGATATTGCAAGTGTTAATACTTACAAACAAATGAACATGAAATATGAACAAACTCACATATAAACTTGATTCATTGCTAACATGAATCTAGGCTAATAATAGATCTTATAAACTCTGCTAATTATGCTCTTAACTGCTTTTTAGGATGCACAATTGTCACTTAGATTTCCTAGGATTTCAAATGGTGAAAAAGCCTTGTATTTATATGCATTAATTTATTTTCTCACAAAATTAATTATCAAAAGCCAACAATTGAATTTACATTTATAAATGTTAAAATAAGCTATAATAATATATTTTAAATTGGGCCAAAATGGGCTAGACGGGGGCACTAATGCCCTAGGCTTGACCTATTTTGGGTCTTTAAGTGTTGTTAAATAAATAAAATTGATAATTCCCAATTTAATTCTGACTTTTCAATATGATCATAAAACAAGCGAATTAAGAGCACAATTGGGTCCAATCACATAAAGGGGGAGCTAAACGTAGTGTGAAATTATCCAGGGTGACAATTTATGATGCTACAATCCCTTCATCTATCACTTGCCATTTCTTCCATACTCAATCACAAGGAGAATGAAGAAGATTTTGCCACTCTCACTAGTTAGGAGCTAATTGAGGATGCCACCTTTGATGTTAAGGGAAAGCTTGATGATCATGACTCTCATCGTTTGCCTAACATAGCCTTGGTTGCTTAATTTTGTTTTTTGGCTCGATCAGTTTGTGTTGGTCCTTTAGTTAGACTTTGTGCATATTCCATTTACAAAACCTATAAAAAGTGTTGTGCTACGTAAACCCTTCATACACTACAAAAAATATCTCCTACTTGTCATAAATTCCCTAACATAAAAATAACCTTGTTATATTATTTTTAAATCTTTAAACAATATCTTTCAAATAGGAAGAGCTCAAATAATTGTATTATATTCAATATATTAATTGTTTATGATGGAAACGAGACTCACAAATACCATATAAACAACAAATATGTTAACTACAACACACTACTTATTTAAAAAAAAACCACTCAAAACAAACCAATTCACAAATAAATGTATTCAAAATTTTAAATATCAAAAAAAAAAAAAAGAGACTAGAAAACATTTTTTATTCAAATTTCCAAGAAAACAAGAACTGACCTGTAAAAACTCATTTCATATCAGTAACGACAAGGTCCCATTACTTAAACAACTAATACATCAACTACAAGGCACATATCGTTTATGAGAGGTGTTTCATTTCATAAACCAATGTATTCGATAGATCTTAACAGACACTCAGAAAACGTTTTCCTTGTCAAATTTCAAGGAGGCCCGTCAAAATTCATTGCACCCAACAACACGCACATCTAGCGAGCGACTCAACTCCAAAGATATATTTGTTTCTTCTTGAACAGACCAGTCGACGGTAAGAGCGCCACCTCCATGGACTACGTTAAAAGACAGGTATTGGGAAATGTTTCATCTATTTTTGTTTATCCCTGTTAAAATAGCATTGCAGACATTGTTTTTGTTCTATTTCTATGTATTTTCTAAGCCATTCAGTATTAAACCTTCGTCAGGGTTGGTTAGCTTGGTTAAAATATTCTGTTATAGATAAGAGGTTATGAGGTGTAATCTCTTCCTGTTTCTGTAGTACTAGAGGGTGTGTCGTACCAACATTATTGATTATGTAAAAAAAATTTACTACACACTGCAATTTATAAGAAACTATCTGATACCTCGATCTTAAAATATATATATATATCAAACCTTCAACAAATCGAAAGAAATCTGCTCTGTGATTACATTTGCTGCTTTACTTGGGGTCAAAAGAATGAGAGAAAAAATATATATTTTGCTTCATTAGAGTTGGCAAACAAGCCAGCAAAAATGCTTAGCTGGGAGATTTGGGATTCGATTTCTCTGTCTTTTCATTATAACCACAAACAATTGAATGTGGATAACGAGGGATATATTTAGCAATTCTGAGCTGGTTTGGCCACTTATTTTTATGGAGTTATTGAATGCATAGCCTACCTGTCTGTTGGTCGGGCACTGAATAACCAGGAAACGCTATTATGATCTAGAGAATGCCTACTGTTTCGGAGGCATTTGACCAACTTTGTTCAGGATATTATTAATATTTGTTTGACCCATATTAGACCTATTTTAACTATACTAAAACCATCTGATCGCTTGCCAATTTGTTCACAATGTTGGGGAAAATTAATTGTAAACTGTAGTAGATCCTAATGATTGTTTGTCTTTTACCTCAATGCATTATATATTGCTGTTGATTCTTGCAGGAAAACATGGGAGACTGAACGTGCATAAACATGATAATTTAAAATAAATGTGAAGCACTGGTCCCCTCCTCACTGGCATGTGAAGCACTGCTCCCCTTATAACGTATATACTGTCGAAGCCCTGTCACCCATTTTGTAATCTGTCAAAGATTCACTGTTGGGCAGAAAATAATGTGTGCATATTTTAAATTTTGTGTAGTGGACAATGCCTTCAAGTGCAAATATTTTTCAACGTTTTTGTTACATTTAGAGTTTCATACCCTTCCTTACTATGCATAGCTAACGGTTTTGTCTGCCTAGAATAGATTTAAATGAGGTTAGCCATTTTTATTGTTCTTACAGGTTACATGAGATTCATTTTAAAAGTGTGTTGATTGTATATCAGTTTACAAGAAGTTTAAAATAGTAATGATATATTATATTATTTTTAATGGGTTGTTATCGAAGGAATGATATGTTCTCTATGGTTTTTAGTATTTTTAAGAAAATTATAAGTTTATTTTTGATAGATAGTATATTGTTACTATTTAATTGCAAATCAGTGCAATAGTTAAGTCTAGTCTTTAAAGGTATGAATTATCTCAAGTTCTTCAAAAGTGTTATTTATCTTGTATGTATATCTATTTAAACCAGCCCACTCTCATGTATACCAAGTTCTATGGTATAATTCACCATCTAATTGAAGATTTTTTTTTTGTGTGGATTCATCTACAAATTTGGCTCCAAGGATCCAAGTTGCATTCAAAGGGTAAAAATTTCCAGTTTTCTCTTGGAAACAACATGGGCCTCAATGGAATAGTTCATCATCTTCCATGAAGATGGTCATGGTTGTATGAGGATATTGATTATCTCCAAGATCACCTCTTTTGTCAAATCTTTGGGAAAGATCCTATGATATGTGGATTACACTTGAGATTGATGGTCATAGTTTATATTTCGTCAATATTTATAACCTCAATGATGGCTTAGAAGAAATGGGATTGTGGAGACATGGCTAGCTGAGAACTTGCTCTTATCTAACTAACTAATACATAATGGATTTAATATGGTTGAGTTTCCTAAGGATAAAATGGGCACACTATTGATGCATGGGTACATCTACAAAACTGAAAATTGGTTTTATTTTGATTTTTTTGATTTTGGTCAATTTTTAAAGGTGCTATCACATCTCATATCATCAGTTAGACTAATCTACCTATAAGGTGGGTCCCCGTTGGATCGTCAAGTGGATTTATTTTTTAATTTGAAATCTATCCTTTATTAATCATATTCCCATTTCATTCCAATTAGTTTGGATGAGAGCTCACAAAAGAAATCCTAGCATGTATTTTTTACAAATAGCACTACTTTGGCTCTTGAAGGTATGGTCTAACTATTTTCTAAGATTTGGAACCTTGTGTTATTCTACCTCTCTCTACCATATGGATCAAATGGTTAAATAATGTGGTTTTTGCACCACCACCATTTCTTGATAGTATAACAAGGAATGGATGATAATTCACGAACATTCTAATAATTAAATACCAAAGGATCCAATTATATATGGACTCTCAAATGAGTGTAACCCTTTTCAACATAAATCCAACCACTAGTAGAATGAATCAATCATAATATTAATATCATTAGAGTGATAGAGAAAAGGGTGCTCAAATCTAAAATCACTTGTACTAGCATATATTTGAAGACCATGCCTCAAAATATTTCTTCAAATACTTGTGCCTCAAGTACACTAATAATGATATTAGATCTTATAAATATTCTAATGGAGAAGTCAGAGAGCCTCCTAAGATATTAAAAGCATTTTTGGACCACTATAAGATCATCATTTTGACCTACAAAGAATCTGAAGAATAATCTAAATCATTGCAAGAATATTTTAATTTCATCACTCATAAAGTTAGCCATGCTACTCTATGTGAGACACCACTTATCCTTGATACTCTTCTCAATAATTATTCAAAAGTCCAATGATAAAGCTCAATGGATTATTTTCACCACTATGATTTTTTACAAACCCTCTTCCAATAGTTTGTATATACAACATGTGTTTTCATTGGATAATTTTATATTTCATTTGGTTTCTTGAACTCATATTTCCCATCTATAGGATAAATTTTCAATCATGTATCTTTCCCTATAATGTTGAATTTCAAACAATTTTGACCAAGGATAATACCATAGCTTAGAGATTCTGAAATTCCCACCTAACATCTAACCCCTTTTACAAACTATTCCAACTTGATTCTTGCTACTTATAATGTCAATTTAACACCCAAGTGAGCTTAAATATGGTTATCCTAATATAAGTGTATGAATTATGCATTACAAACTCACAAAGGTATATACTGTAGAAACAACCTCTTGAAAATTCTAAAGAACCATAACATCATAGGTGATCTATTTCTATTAAAACTAAAAAATTAGAGTGGGTGGTAATAATTTATCTTGAACCATGTTTTTATAGTTCAATGACTAAAGTTTTCTATTAAGATAGTAAAATTTACATCCATAATATTGAATTTCCATGCAATGGTATGCAGGGAAAAATTTAGTGGCGAATCTTTGCCAATTGGCGAACAATTGAAATCAAGACCTCCAGAAATGGCGAATAGTACAAGCTAAAAAGGATGTAGAATTGCCAGGTTTTTACAAAAAATAATTTTATCTCGACTAATTCACCTATGCATTATTCTTTAAATGACATGTCATTGGAACTGATTCACAATAGTTTATACTCTAATTACAAATATTAATTATATTTTCCAGTAATATTATATTCCTACCATTAATTTTGGGGCAATATCACCACTAATAATAAATTACCATTTCATTTTAGTGATATTTTAGCCTTGAATAGGGCTTTTATTTATTTCCATCGATTATCTTTTTAATCGGATGGTTGTAGGTTGATTCTATGAGTTTATATGCATGTGCATTTTAAAAGGCTTGTTGAGGCATGAAATTTGTTTTGGGCCACAGGATTATATTTAATCGTGTGGCCCAAAACAAATTTTAGGCCTGAACAAGCCTTTTAAAAGGCACATGTATATAAACTCATGAAATCAACCTGCAACCATCCGATTAAAAAGCTAATTGATGGTCATAATTTCACTTTTCATATAGTCTTTTTTTATAGTGAGAATTTTAAAAAATGCTTAATCCGTGTGTGTTCCAATGCATTTTCAATAGTGAATTTATGCTTGGTGGCTAGGGGCTTTGCCCCTCGACCCTGCCTGTATCGCGACAGGAGCACGTTGGGGTCGCTATCCTCGGACCCTGTGAAGGGGCATTGCCCCCTCGACCCCCACAAGGGGGCTCTACCCCCTTGACCCCCGCAAGGGGCGCTGCCCCTTGACCCCACTTGTGGCTGCCGCCCCTGGGCCCCTACTTCAATATTACAAAAGACAAAAAAAATATGGGGGAACTACGCCAACCAACTATGCAATTTTTTAAAGGAGAGAATCACCATTGTAATTAATCTTTTTAGTAATTATTTGCTAGGATTCGCCATTGTGATTATTATTTTTTCCAATTATTCATTAAGATTCGCCACGATTTTACACCTTTGCCGAGGGGGGGGAGGGTTTCTTAAAGTTATCCCTAATGGTATGATAGAGTCACTTATATAAATATATAGAATGAAAATAGAAAGAAAAAGTAAGACCTAGAATAAGATTGAGAATAATTTGAGTGAAATCAAATTCTAGCATGAATTATGCATAAACCCTCTACATAATATTTCAAAGTCTATGGAAAAAAGAGTGCAATGTAGAAGATTGTATAGATAAATTTCATAACTATCCATTCATGCCAAGTATGATGAGGTAGATGAAAAATGGCTAAAAGGTATGTATATGGTATAATTTCATTTTTTCAAGATGAATTATGCATGCACATGAATCATAGTATGGAGGATGTTTATCAACTGGCTTTGAAGAAAGAAAAGAATAAAGATATAATTAATAATTTAAGATCATTTCGGGTGTAAAGAGGAATATCATCTCCTTCTAAGTGATGAGGTGGGTTTAATACCACAATGAGATAATCATCCCATGAAGGGGAGAAAATTATAAATAAGGGTCTCAAAATTAACAAATCAAAATTTAGAGATGTAGACGTTATGATGATTGTAGAGGTTATTGGTGTAAATAGGTGTTTAACCTATCTATTCATTAGTAGGTCCTAATTACAGGCTGATACCATAATACCGGTTTACAATTTTTGGCCAAACTAGACACTAAACTGATTTTTTTAACTAAATCTTCAATTTTGGGCACCTATAGCGCTAAACTGTGAGGAATTTGAAGATGATGAAAACTAGTGATTTGTGACATTTTGTTTGTAGATTCTAAATATATTTTTTTCAAAAAATTTCAAATCAGATTTCACTTCTTTTTCCATCTCCTTGGAAAACTAGTTTTTAACAATAAACACCATTTTTAAAGAGTGACGTCACTGGATAACACGTAACTTTTTTCTATGAAGGATAAAATTCTATTTTTTTTGAATTTAGATTTGTAACTACTATATCTAGTACATGGAATTGTTTTCATAGAATTTCGTTGAATATTTTATTCTTAATTAAGTTTGAAAGTTGAACCTTTTACAATTTAGACATGATTCACTCGCTAAATCATAAATTTTTTGTATGTATCAAAATTCTTTTTCTTTTGTTGGATCAAGGATATCAATATCTAGTGCACTAATATTTTTCAATTTTTTTTTTATCTTCTATTTTTCCATGTGTAGAACAAAGAGCTTGATTTTCGGTGAAAAACCTGTGTTTAATCAAACTAAAAATAAAAATACATAATAAAACCAAAACATATTAAAATTATATTGTATGGATAGCTCATTCTGAGGACTACCACCATCCACTTGGGTCTGTGAAGTCTACATCATTTTCATCCTCAACCTGACCTTTGAAGGGAAAAATTCTACATAAATTTGGTGCAAGAGGGTGAGAAGGGGGAAAATAGGGGTTCGAATGAACCCAGGTTCGAACGAACCCCACTTGGAGGTTCGCTAGAACTAGGGTTTGAATGAACCTTGGTTCAAGTGAACCCCCCTTGTATTCAATTTTCCATTGCCTTCATCATTAAAAAATGTGAAACAAGTGGGTCCCATCATTTAATAGGGTTCACTCGAACTAGGGTCCATTCAAACCCCTTTTGGGTCCATTCAAACACCTCAGTTCATGCAAACCCCTAAAAAGAAAATAAAAAATCATAGGAGCATTTTTGCAATTTTCCTTCCTCATTAGAACTATAAACCAGTATTGTGAGATCACCCTACATGCTAAGATTACTTAGGTCTTAGGATGGAATCTTTCTAGAAGGTGTTAGTTTTCATTAGATCTTATCTTATCTTTTAACTTTTAACACATGTTTCCTAGGTAGTTATGATATGGTGTCTCATGTCATAGGATTAAGACACTTTTCATAATCCTTTTTAATCCTATTTCTCACCTTGTCTATATAACCAAGGGGTTCTCATTTGTAAATCAATTCTATTAAATTTAATTACATTACAATCTTGAAAATTGCATATTGATCTTTGTCGTGCTTTCATAAACTTCCTAGATCTTGGGTGGCTATAATATTTAGCCAAATCTTGCAATGGTGTAGAGTATTCTATACCAACTCTTGCATGGTATCAAAACTTATGGGATTGCTTCTTGTTAGTCTTTATTGAAAGATCTAGGTTGTAAATCTTGGTGGATCTTGAAAAGTTGAGTATGCTCTTCTCTTGTATTGAATGATGACCTGAAGAACCAAAAAAAAATGAAAAAAATATTAGATTTGGAGGTGTCCTCTTTGTGGCTTTGTCTTGAAATTTCAAATCAAAGCTTATTAGTGCAAATATGAGCTCACCATTGAGTTCAAGAGGTTCAAGAAAGTCACTTTTTCCTTTTCTTTTGTCTAAATTGAACATATGAGGCAAGATCTATGAGGGTTTGAAGTTGAAGAGTGGTTGTGATATCTAGAAGGTAGCTGCAATTTTGGAGCATTTTGGGTAAAATGTGACCTTGTCATTCCATCCAAGAGGCCAAAAAACCTTAAGATTGATGTTCAAATAACAAAAATCAAACAACTTACCCTATGCTTGAGGAAAAATCTACCCCTTGACATCATATGCCTATTATAATTGCATAGTTGGATCATAGAATTGTCAGAGAAAAAAGTTGCAAGAAAAAATAAAAAAATCTAAGGTGAAAATATTTTTTAATAAGAATTTTAGATTAATAGAAGGTTTCTGGGTATGTGCAGGATCATGATGGGCCAAAAAGTGGCAATATGATGGGTATGTGGATGACGACTTTTCTTTTACCCAAAATTGATGAAACGAAAAGGGTTTTTAAAGGAGATTCTCAGATTTCCACCAATATAAATTATGCTTTACTTTGAATTTAATAAGTAATTATTATTCATTTTCTATTTGAATTATGACTAAAGTCCTAATTGATAGGTTGATTGAAAAACATCTATAGCTTTCAAATGGTATCACATTTTTTGAATCCAAAACGTGTGTCACATTATGTGCTTTGCATACTATAGGATTAAAAAAAGAAAAAATAAATTTCATGATGTTTTGACCAAGTTAAGGTGGTTAGACATACGAGTTTTTTATATTTTTTTAAAGTTATAATAAAATATTCATAATTAATTATTTTCTTAGAAATAAATTACAAAAAAATATGCATCACATTGAGACATGAGTCCTCTACTTATATCTAAAATATTATCATTTTATTGTGATTAGGGTGGTCAGACAAACACCTACTTCTTATTTTTTCCCTAAAATTTAATTACTACTGCATTGAAATTTCAAATTTTCACCAAATAGATTCTTTTTTTAAACAAACCTAGTAGTTTAAAAACCACATTCAATTTGCTACAAATTCTATTCTTACATATTTTTGAAATAATATAGATAACTTATTCAAATTTTTACATCAAGCTGCCTAACTCTGATTTTTCTGAATTTTTTGCCACTTAAGGGCCTATTTTTTCCATGATGATCTTGCACATACCCTTCTAACATTTTTTATTTTAGAAAAAATTAAAAAAGGAGAAAATTTTGTAGACATATGGTTTGCAGAGTTGCAGAGGGTACAGGGTACCTGATTTTCCATGTGGTGGTCTTCTACTTTCCCACCCACTCATGGAAGGCTTCACAAAACTACCGTTGACTGCCAAAAAAACTCGATGCCTTTTCTACCATTAAAAAATTAGAATATTCTTTTATTTCATCAATATTCCTCATCGGCTAGCCAAGGAGCATATTCACAATAATATTCTACTCAAAGAATATTTGATAGCCAAAAGGGAATATTCCATTTTGACGGGCATTTGATTGTCAAATTTAACATCATGGATTGCTGACATCAGTCATATTTTTTAAATTTTCTCCCCACCTCCCCCCTGTCACCATTTGCATTTTGTTTTTGGAGGGAAATTTTCAAACACTCATATATATTAGTCATTTGACCTCAAATTTATTTGAGATTTTTTTTTGATTTGGGGTAGAATTTTGCAGTCTATGGAGTGATAGGATGAAAAATCATATAGCCATTGAAACCATCTACATACCCATATATATATATATATATGTATATATTTCTTTATGGATCTATAGCCTTGAATTTCACTACTAAAATGTGAGCCCATATAGATCAAGTCAAACACATAAATGTGTTTCAATGAGGATTTTTTAGTGATCCAAGATTGTAAATAAGTTTCTCCCTTCATAGCTCAATGAGGGACATAGATAATTATAAGCTCACATATAGTTGATGGGCTCTACCTAGTATGTTGATGCGAAATATTTGGAGTGTATCATATAGTTAGCCATCTCTTTCAATGATTGATTCTATTTTTTACAACTCCATTCTACCAAGGGCTAAAGGAAATTATGCGTTGAATATCATTTCTTTCAATTTAAGAATAAAAATAATCAAGCTTGTGGTTAGTGTTGGTGTTCCAAATCGACTAGTCAAATGAATCCTAAAGATTAGCCAATTTCTTATGCTTAGATTCAAAGAGGGATTTGGCCAACTGACAAGATTCATTCAAAGACTGAAATATCCTACACTTCTGGCTCTACAGGACCAAGGTGGGTCAACCTATACAATGCCTAAAGACTCAATTCAATTATACATAGACATTGCTTTTTATAGTAGATAACTCCCAATTCAATTATACCAAGGAAAGTACTGACAACTTCAAATCTAGCTAAATTCTTGGTATCTCAATACTCACTCAAAAATTGGGAAGCAGAACTCAACATTAAACCTCAATCAAACAACAAGGATTTAAAATTATTTTGAATTTATAACTTTTTTCTGAGATGCATTAAGCTGAAAGACAAATCAATGCCTAATTTTGGGCCATGGAGTCAAATACAAAATGATGAAGAGAATTTCATCAGCAAAAAAACTTCAACCAGTGGATTCAAACTGCTAATGCATTACACCAATAGATCCACTCATGTTGTCAATCAAATTCTTCTTATAGATCCAACCTGCACACTTGAAATCACAATTATCTGCTCAAAGTAATTTAACCATTTCTTTGAAATAGACCCATGAACAAATAAAACAATCTCAAGAAAATTGAGATGACAAATTCTCAATACTTTGTATTATTGAATTCATGTGACTTAAAATAAACAAATCTAGAGACAATTTGATGACATTCTTGATTCATTTGCACAAATTGGCTGATATTTACTCATGAAATTAGCAATTACAACTTATAGACTCAGAATTAGACTTTCTCTATCTACCCAACCCATTAAGAAATTTAGAACCCTTTACAATGAGAAGAGAATGAGAAGATATAGAAGAAAGGAAAACTCCAGAAGTTAATCCGTTGAAGACACCTGAAAGCTTCATCTACCATTAATCAACAAAAGAAAAGCCTATCTCTTCTCTCTCAGTAGAAATAACAAACTTTTCCTCTAAATTTTTCCTTTGCTTCAAGTTGTTCAACAACAAAAAATTTCCCAATGTGAAAAAACTGTACCATTTATCTCCATTTACTCTGTAGTTGAGAAAATAATTTCTCTTCCCATAAAAACCTTTATTCTGCTCTTTGTTTGTTGCACATTGCACTTTCACTTTCCAACCAATAATAATCTTCAAGATAGTGAATATTTTATTCACTTCATAAATCATCCCACCGTGCACTTTATTATTTACTTCACTCATGCACACCATTTTAAAGTTCTCTTATAGCTTATAAGCATTGCTTTTAAATATTAAAAGCTTTTACTTATTTGATGGGGCAATTTAAAAACTTTTCCCATGGCCTCTGTCTTTCACCCATTTGCATTTTACTGAACATATTTCACTAATTGAGTAAAATATTTACTTTAATCTCCAGCAAAGACTGTTTGCTCCTTTCAAATTACTCTCGTTCATTCTTCACTTTACCATTTAAAATGGTAAAGACCCCCTTTAAAAACATATCACCACAAAGGGAAAAAGATTATTTTGTTCACGATTCTTTTAATTTTCACCCTACATTTAGAAACAATTGCAATTGTCCATGTGTTCTCACTTTTTGCTTTTTATTGATTAGAAAAAGTATTTTTCTAAATACTTCATCAAGCTTTTAAAACTTTACCATCGGGCAATGTTTCAATTTTCAAATGTTTTGCTTTTTTAAAAGAAAATTTTAATCGTGCACTCAACTCCTTCACAGGACCCACTTTTCATGCTCAATCGCGCACCTCACATGGCCTTTCCCTGACGTCACCTTCAATGCGCGAGGTCAACGAGATTTCACCATGTGGACTTGCTTCACACTAGTCATTGATTATGTTTTCTTGCCCTAATCCTCCTCCATTCATTTTGCAACCCATTTCCTCTGGTGACAACATCTTCCTAAACAAAAATTTGATGCATTTTCACTGCATACACAAATTTCCATTGCTCCTTCATTTCGTGTGAGAAATCCTATGTTGCAATTTCCTTTTGCAGTGTCAAATAAACCTTGTTGAGCTAACCCAGTGGTTGCGCATTTGGAGCAAAATCACCTTTGTTCTCAATGCACCATCATATAGCTTTTACGCTCCCTCGGGCTTCTTTGAAGATTTGTTGCCTCCTTCTTGGTGACTCTTATTACGTTGGTTGTATTATTATGTTGCAAAATATACTCATAATTACCATCAAGAGTTTAGGCCATAATAGCATCTACTAGAAATGTATCTACCTTATGCAGTGTTAATGCATTGCTAGGTTATGCTTCATCAATTATATCAGCCAATGGAAGCACTTCTTGGACAATGAACTCAGTAGAAACAAATCCACATGGTGATTATATTTCTCTACTTCCAATAGGCAATCAACATCCTCTATAAAAAAATTTCTACTTTGCATCACATTTGAAATGTCTTGATACCTCTGAACTTTCCAACTGATGCCATCTACACATTTTTAAAATTTTCCAAAACTTTAGCACCTTATATTTTATATACCTCCAACAATTATAGCATTTCATGAGATGGCTTCTCTTGGAGGAAACCTCTTGAAAAATTTGCACACTACATATGCTTCCACATAATCTGGGAATCATGAACAACATTGACCATACTATCATGGTAGAAAATTTTCCTATTTAGTATCATGTAGATGTTCAAACAACCAAGCCAAAGTGAATAGTGGTGAAGAATGTTGTGACTTTGTTCCATGGGAGCTTAAATGAAACACCATATCTTCTGCCCCTCTATGCCAACCTTCCCATTTTACTTGCATATGTTTCCCTTTATATTGGATTTATTTGTATTCATGTAAACACTTTGAAATTCATGAACAACTACCCTCTTGGTTAGAAATTGTTCTCAAATTGTGTGTGACAAGTCGGGTCCCCTTATGGATCTAACTAAAAAAAAAATCATTTTCAAACAAGTTTTTCCCTTGAATTGATCTGAGGTTGCTTTTGAATGCTTCAGAAGTGTAAACATGAACTAGGTTATCATTAAAATCTTCTTTCTGGCATATTTGAATAGTGAGCAAAACTGGCCAAGTGGGATTTGGAATCGCCCTGGGAAGTTAGTGAAACAACCTTCTGGAGCCATGAAAACTTATAGGCATGTAGACATTTGAACCAGGAATGGAATGCAAAAGATGGTTCAGAAAAAGAGATCCCGAGGTGAAAAATATTAATCAACAAAGTTGCTCAATTAGACTTATCTGTAACTGCACTTGTTCAGAACCAATTAGAACTCACCCAATCACCTCTTTGAAAAAATATCAAATCAACTTCTGGGGAGTTTCCAATGGAAACATAAGCTCATTTAGGTACACTAAATATGTGTGCAAGAGGTATTTTCTTCAATCATCAAGCTTCACGAGATATTAGGGGTCAAATTTGACCACCTTGAAACATTGTCAGAAATGTAGATGTAAAACTGAACAAACTACATTTGCTTTTGATCTCAAAAAAATAGAAAATTAGATCATGAGGCTTTGAAACTGGACCAGGGACCACATTGAGGTATGGAGAATGGAGAGAAACAATTGGTTTGATATGACGATCATCTAGTTGCAAAATATTAACTCAAATAGGAGGCTAATTTGCAAAACAGTGCCAAAACCCTCCAACTTTGCTTTTCAAAACAATGTCAAAACTCATCCTAGGAAGCTAAAAATTGACATGCACGTTCACATATTTCACATGAATGTTTCCAAAAATTGGTTTGGTTTGAAAATCAAATGGCTCCAAATTGTGACCCTCCAAAATAGGTCACTTGAGCAAATTTCTCAGGTGCACTTCTGAATGTGCAAAGGCAAAATTTTCCAAATGGGCACTCCAAATTTGCAATATTTGACAGTCCCAATGGTGGCTCCGATTGGGGATGTAGGCCCCATGTGGGCATAGCAAGAATCAAAATCTCTAGGGAGTAAATTGAATACTGAGTCCATCAGGTGTTGTCAAACTGCTCCTTTATTCATCCTTTTTTTCAATTTCATTTGGTGACCCCAAGCCACCAAATGAAAAAGGGGAGTCAATTTTTACCTCTTTCAAAAACCAATCTGATAAAGGAACTAAACTCCCACTCCCACTCTCTCTCTCTCTCTCAACCCTAAATCTCCCACCACCTCTCTATCACTCCTCTCTCCCACTCCCTCTGTCTCACATTCTCTCTCTCCCTCTCTCTCAGGTCTCTCCCTCCCACCCCCTCTCTCTCTTAGGTAACACTCTCTCTCTCCTCCTTTCTCTCTATCCCTCCAACCCTACCTAGATAAGTCCCTCTCACTCCAACCCCCTTTCTACCACTCCCTCTCTCTCTGTCTCTCTCAAGTCTCTACCTCCCACACTCTCTCCCTCTCTCAGGTCTCTCTCTCTCACTCCCTCTCTCTCCCACTCCCTCTCTCCCTATCTCTCAAGCCTCTCCCTCTCACCTCCCTTACATTCTCAAGTCTCTCCCTCTAGCATACTACCTACATAACTCTCTCTCTCTCACTCACCCTACCTAGTTAAGTCCCTATCACTCCAAACCCTTACCTCCAACTCCCTCTCTCTTAGGTTCCTCCCTTCCACCCCCTCTCCCTCTCTTAGGTCTCTCTCTCACTACCTCTCTACCTCTCTCTCTCTCAGGTCTCTGCCTCCCTCTCTCCCTCCCACCCTACCTAAACAACTCTCTCTCTCTCTCTCTTAAAATGCTTCCTCCCTCTATTTAGACATACATACATACATATAAGCAAACATAGATACATGCATGCATACATACATACTTATGTACATACAAGAATACATACATATGTACATACAATCCTACATATGTACATACATACACTAATAAATGCATACATACATACATACATACATACATACAAGCATACGGGTATGTGCAGGATCATCATGGAAAAAACAGGCCCTTAAGTGGCAAAAAATTTAGAAAAATTAGAGTTAGGCAACTTGATGTAAAAATTTGAATAAGTTATCTATATTATTTCAAAAATGTGTAAGAATAGAATTTGTAGAAAATTGAATGAAGTTTCTAAATTACTAGGTTTGTTTTAAAAAAAATCTATTTGGTGAAAAATTGAAATTTCAATGCAGGTACTTAAATTTCAGGGAAAAAATAAGAAGTAGGTGCCTGTCACCACCTTAATGAAAATAAAATGATAATATTTTTTTATAAGATTTTAGATATAAGTAGAGGGCTCATGCCCTGATGTGATGCATTTTTTTTTGTAATTTTTCTCCAACTAAATAATTAATTATGATTTTTTTATTACAACTTTTTAAAAAATATAAAAACTCGTATGTTTGATCACTTTAACTTGGTCAAAACTTCATGAAATTCATTTTTTCTTTTTTTAATCCTATAGTATGTGAAGCATAGAATGTGACGCATGTTTTGGATTCAAAAAATGTGATACTGTTTGAAAGCTATAGATGTTTTTCAATCAACCTATCAATCTAGACTTTAGTCATAATTTGAATTGAAAATGAATAATAATTACTTATTAAATTCAAAGTAAAGCATAATTTATATCAGTGGAAAGATGAGAATCTCCTTTAAAAACCCTTTTCATTTCATCAATATTGGGTAAAAAATTAGTCGTCAACCACATACTCTTCATATTGCCACTTTTTGGCCCATCATGATCTTGCACATACCCATACATACATACATACATGTCATACAAGCATACATACATTTAATAAACTAGCATTTAACACAAAGGAAGACATAATGTGAGCATGTTATAACACGCTTGCGTTATGTATTGCTTAGGAAAGTATAGCACAAATTCAAAAGAACATGTCAAACCTATGAATACCAACCCAAATGCTTGGAGTGCCTTTCGAACGTCCAAAAACATGTTTTTGAAAATTCTACAATATTTCACATAATCATGTGCATGCTAAGCATCAGGTTTGCATGTGTTTCAAGATCGAACAAATCAAACACCTAGGTAATGTTAGGCTCTCTCTTAGCTATCTAACGATGTAATTTTTTCACATTTTGACAATGTTAAGCCTTTGATCTATAATTTCTTTTGTTTTTGTGTTTGGTATTTTTTTCTTTATAAATTAACCATTCATCAAAATTTCAAATAAATTATATTTTTAGAAAGTAGAATCCATTCTACACATATTAAAAAAAAATATTTTCAATTAGTTTTCAAAATTTATAGGGGTAGAGGTGTTGTTCTTTCCATCAAGGTTCAAACCCCACTTGAGTGTGATTGTCGAATGTTTGAATTGGGGATGAGGTCCCCCATTTGTGACCTCACTGATTCATAGCTTTGAGTCAAAAGCGTTTACCCCTTTAAAAAAAAAAATTATAGGGGTAGCATGGCCAAAAAAAAAAAATTCAGGAAGTGTCCACTTTGAAAATTAGGAAAAAAATCAAATATTCATTAAAAAATTATCAAAAATATTGGGTATAAACTACATGCTGTTAGCTAATTTCTCATTGAATCGATTTTAAAAATACCAAAAAAAAAGTTAACCTTTTGAGGGAGACACAAAAGTCGCTATGTTATGTTTTTTGACAAAAACAACACCAATTTATGTGGCTCCCTCTTTTGAAACCCTTAATCTCAACCATTTTTTTTTAAAAAGTAGTAGCTTAGAAAGTAGACTTGGAGCACTATGATCCTATTTTTTGTTGCATCTAAATTTTTTGAGTGTAACTATCCTCAATTTCACATCCAAGGTCAGTATTTCCTGATTTTAGAAAAAAAAGTGGCCACTTAAGACCCCTTTTTGCCCCCCCATATTTTTGCACTTACCTATAAGGATTTTAAGTAGATAGTAGTAGTAGATAATTTTTTTGATATTTTGAAGGTGAATTTCAATGAGAAACTGGTGTTAGCATTGCTTGATTTTGCAAAGGTGTCTCGAGTGGATTATAATGCAGGTGTAACAACCATAGGAGCGGTTCATACTCAAGAGGACAAACCTATTGCATATTTTAGTGAAACCTTAATGATGCAAAGAAGAGGTATTTTGTTTATGATCAGTAATTGTATGCCATTGTGCAAGCTTTAAAGAAGTGGCATCATTATTTTATTTCAAATTAGTTCATTCTTTACACAAATAAGCATGCTTTGCATTTTATTAATAATCAAACTAAGCTTAACCTCTAACACATGAAGTGGGTATAATTCCTACAAGGATATACTTTTATTCTCATGTGCATAAAAGATGCATTGAGTAGAAGAGTAACATTATTCATTGAAATGAGATTTGAAGTAGTTAGGTTTGATGCTATGAAAGAGTTGTAAAAATATTATATGGATTTTAAGGATGTACGAACACCATGTATGGAACCTACTAGTTTGGATAAGACACCGTGGATGGGCTAATTTATACAAGATCGACTATTTTTCAAAGGAAATAAATTTGCATGCCTCAAGGATCATTGAAGCAAAATTTAATAAGAGAAAAATATTGTGGTAGTTTAGCTGGATATTTTGGAGCCAATATAACAATGGAATAGCTTAGTGAAAGATATTATTGGCCAAGGATGAGGGAAAAAATCATAAAATTTGTGCAAGGATGTCAAGTTTATCAATATTCCAATGGATGGAGTTAAAATACAAGCCTATATCAACCATTACCCATACTAGTGAAACCGTGGGAAGATGTAGGCATGGATTTTATCCTCAAACTACCAAGAAAACAGTGAGGTAAAGATTCTATTTTTGTGGTAGTTGATAGATTTTCTAAAATGGAATTTTATAGCATGCAAAAACATATATGATCCAACACATCTATCGGATTTATTATTTATGGATTTTGATAGATGACATGGGTTTCCAAGAAGTATAGTTTCAGACCATGATACTAAGTTTGTAGGAAATTTTTGGAGGACACTTTGGAAGAAATTAGGGACTGATTTAAAGTTTATCTTTGTATATCACCCTCAAATTGATAGATAAACTGATGTTTTTAATCAAAGCTTGGGAAATTTTCTAAGATGATTAGTTGGTGGAAAACCTAAGTAATGGGATTTTGTATTACCTCAAGTTGAGTTTGCATACAATGACTTAGTCAAAAAAATTACAAGTAAGACTCCATTCTAAATTATTTATATGGTTACAACCTTATGAATATTTCAGAACTAATGGAGCTTGTAAATAATGAGGGATATAGGAAAAACATTGAAGGGGAATAATTTTCTAAACATATGCTTTACACCAAAAACTAAGGTAAAAACTTAGTTGGAGTAGCCAATAGTATAAAGAGAAGGCTGATTTGAAAATGAAAGAATATTTTTTCAAGTGGGGGATATGGTATTGTCACATCTATGAAAGGAAATATTTCCCAACCATACATAAAACAAGCTCAAGTGGAAGAAAATTGGACCATACAAGATAATCAAGAAGTTCTCACCAAATGCTTACAAATTAGAGCTACCTACAGGTTTAGAAATCTCACCCATTTTAATGTTTCAAATTTACATACTTATTATAAGGGAGAGACATCACAATAAGGAAAAGAGAAAATATTGACTAAAAAATCGATAGAGCAACTACCCAGGTGAGAAAACAAGAATATTAAATGCATTTTGGACTATAGAGTGGTTAGAAAGATAAGGGGCAAGGAGTATAGTGATTATTTAGTGAAATAGAAAGGTATACTAGTAGAGGATCCCACGTACATAATCCCAACAAAGTTGGAAACATTCTAGTTAACACAAGGTGGTAGAGCTTCTAACCCAAAGGAATAGGACCATCAACGCCTAATAATACAAAGTTTAATATAATGAGAGAGGTCTCACAAAATTTTCTAGCCCAGTAGTTTGATGTAGGGGCATTGAAACTCTTTTTTATCTTCCTATAGTTTCCTTCATCTGCCACCTTATTGAGCCATTAATTTTAAAAATTTAAATCTGATTTTTATTTATTTTAGGGGCAATAAATATCTACTTCTAAGCCCATTTTATGAGCAACAACAATAAAAATAACATAGGGAAAATTTAAGTGAGAGTTTTGAACTCAAAAAGGTAGGTAGTTTGACATTTATGAAAAAATTTAAACATTGCATTATATTAGGTGGGATCTTTGGGAATAAATTTCTATATTTTTTAGTTCTAGAATAGAAGAACAAAGTGAGAAAGGAAGAAGACATCAAAGGGAAAAAAGAGAAGAAAAAGAGAATGAGAAGTATGTTGAATACACAAGACAACTAAGAGGGGGGGTGAATTAGTTGTACGTTAAAACATCAAAACCCTCATTAACATTTAGATATGCATTAATATTTAAACCCTTAACAACCATTAAACCCTTATCAAGTATTATCAAAATATGAACATGAGGAACAATAATGCAAACACATCCATACATAGGAGAACACTAGAGTTACACGGAAAACCCAAGAAGGGAAAAACCATAGTGAGTATAACTCATAATATAAAGTAGTTACATCACCAAATACAATATGCTCACTGTCGGAGGGCTCACTTTGCAAAATAAAGAAGGAATTACTATCAATGGCTCACTACCAGATTAGAAAGAAGAACAAAGAATATTGTTACAATGAGAAATCAATCTCAGAGCAATAGAAAAGTTTCACCATTGCTTTACCAAATCATGAACACACTCTCTCTGTAGAATGTAGACACCTTCTTCTCACTACTTATAGTAGTCTTAGTCATTAAATCTCACAAGTTTCACATCATAATTTGCATCACACACACTTCACGTCATAACATTTCATCAACTCAACACATATATATACCATCCTCAACCTTGAAAATAATCTACAAGGTCAACTATGCACCTCAAATGTGTAAATTTAAATTAGGTAGACACCAAAATATTCTCAAGCTCAAGAGAAATGAAGGCAGATTGAATCACACCTCAACTAGGACCTAAGTACAAATATACACACCATGACACACTTCCACAAACACATAACCATATCCGCAATTAGTGTAAACACCCAAGGTTGGTCTAACCTGTGTAAACACCATTAAAAATTTAAGTACACACTTCAACAAATCCAAAGATGACTCATGGACCACATGCAACACTTAAACACAATTTGGAATATTCCATCACCAAATCCTTCACAATATCATACACCTAAAGAACATACTCATTTTATACACCTAGCTAACCTTCCACACACTATAACACATGAATCCAACCTTGTGGAGCACTAAAATTAAAATAACTCAGACTGAAGATAGATATGAGTATAGTAACATAAAAAAGTATCCCTTTCCTTACTTAATTCAGAAATGATTAACAATAAATGAGCCTAATGTTGCCTTGATTTAGTGTTGTAATGTGTTTTACACATTGACATTAAGTCTAGGACCCTTTTTAACAAAATGGACTTAATGATGCCTTATTTAGGGTGTTGTAAAGTGTATCTTTACACTTTCACACTAATCTGGAGCTTTTAATTAATTAATTGAGATTAATTGAGCTTAATTGGCCCCTCAAATTCAAATCCAAGCCTTATTTATTGCATTTTTCAAGGGATAAAGCTCGAAACTCATTAATAATATTTCACAACACTTAATTTGGAAAGGTTTGTGTCCTAGGATAGTGTGACCTGGGACCCATTCACCACCTGGTCAATTGGTCCTCACTAGGTCCTAGGACCCCCTCTTGAAATGTTATTTCACAATCTCTAAAACAAGTCCTAGTTAAGTATGCTAGGACCCATTCTCCCTATAGAAAATGGGTCCTCCTTAATGTAGGACACCCCTTTTTGAACATATTCTTGGTGGGATTTTAGTGATTTCAAATCCTAGATCTGATTTTGGCTTGTGTTATTTGAATTTTGGGACTAAGTATTAAGATAAGTATATTTATATAAGGTTATTTTACATAATTTTACCTAAGAATTTTTAGGTGACTTGATGAGATCAAAAGCAACAACATTTGAAAGGAATTCAAGGGTAGATTATTGAAGTTTGTTGCAGTAATTGAAGGTCATATCATCATGTCAAAGGCATAGTTCATTATGCATGTTGTTGGGCTTATGTGTTGATGTAGCATTGAAGATCCAATTCAAGTATATTCAATCATTGTTTTACATCCAAATTCAAGATCAAGATCTACATACATTAAGGCCACTTCATGCTAGATTGTTGATTTGTACTCCAAGTTTCAATTGAGGATTGGTGATTTGGTACACATTTTTGTGCATTCATCTCTCCTTAATGCATTATTTCATTACAAGGTTTAATTACCAAAATGGGGTTTGACCAAGACAAACCCCTATTCCCTAACAATCAACAATTTTTCCCCTCTTTGATGGTGATTATAGGTTTTAGATTCAAGATCAAGTGGAGACAAAAAATTTCAATGTTGCAAAGTTGCTAAAGTTGTCATATTTATTGCAAGATCACATAAAGTAATCTATAGAATTAATTTTTGACTTTTGGGAGATGAGCATCTAGGATCTAGGAGTACAGACATTGAAGAACATGATCCTGAAATTGATTTTCCAAACCATAACAAGGACCGATTCACCACTAGGAGAATGAGTCCTTAGTGAGGCTCGAAACAACACTTTTTCAAAAAGGTACACATCATTTTAACATTTGAAAAAATTCCTTTTACTATTATGATAGTTAGGTTTTTTTTCTAATTGTTATTTATGCATTATACCCCTCATAATTGAGTGAAACATCTAGTGAAAAAGGTAGGTGAACACATTTGATCAACCACACGTTTTGGGTTCATCTCTCCCCCTTTTTCTATGTTTCATTTTAGTGAACCTGACTTGTTAAACATTGTAGTATTCTGATTTTGGGAGTCTCTTCTCATCTTAGATTAGATCTTGCATTCATTTTCATTTTCATTGATCCCATTTAGGGTGTCTTAGTTTGCATTCAAATTTCCATTTCATCTAGGGTTTTAAGGATTACATTGTTTGCATTCTTTAAATCTAAAAAATACAAAAAATCAGTCATCTTTCATATCATTTAGATCACATAAACTTGCATTTGAAAATCAAAACAAAATTGCATATCAAACTAGGTCTTGTAATTCATCATTTTGTCACATTTGCAACTTCCCTTTCACATTGCATTTACAAAAATAGGTTCAACTTGAAACTTATTGTAGTAGACCTGAATTTGAAAATCATTAGAAAAGGATTAAAAATCTAGAAAAATTAGTTTCAAAACCCTAATCTAGGACCCATTCACCCTAGGGCGAATGAGTCCCTGATTAGACCTAAATCTACATTTCTAGAAATTGAAAACTTTTGTTATGTGCTTTTTTTTGCTACAATCAGATCTTTGTTTTAGTTTGTTGATTTTCTATTTCATTCATTTCATTAGATCTAGCTTAATTTGCTTCATTTATTACATTCTCTAAATTCAAAATTGCATTTACAACATTTCATTTTCACATTTTTGCATAGTGTAATCAGTAAATTGCCTTGTTTAGAATCTAAAAAATTACATTTACACATTTCATTCTAGGACCTTACATTGCATTTCAATCCTCTTCCCATTTTGGGTTTGTATACTAATTTTGTAAAACTTATATGAGCTTTACAACTTTATGTCCTATTAGCAATATTATTGTGAGACGTAGTTTGAGACTCATGCATGTCACGATATACCATTTGTTGTGGATCTTGGGTTTTGTAGCTCTCTTCCTAATAGTGTGGATAATCAACCCCTATGGATCACAGTATGCATACCTCATTTCCCATGACTTTTATACCTACAAACAATGTGCTTAATGTTAACAATACCATCCCTACTGGATCACTAGTTCTACTCAAGCTTTGGGGTGTACTCAAAGCCAATGTACAACTTTGATTCCTACTTAGATACAATACCCATTTCCATTCCTACATAGACTAGTACTCAAGCTACCACAACAATCCAACCTACTAGCAATGTGAACACTTTCTTAGGTATTTCCATGGGGAATCCTTCTAGCTTTTTTAATTCACATACCATATCTCCTCAACCATCCACCCTCACAAATTTACAATTCAATTTCCCTCGGCATACATATACCACTCTACCTTATTGTTACCTGATTTTCGCCTGTGGGCTCAATCAACTGCGAGGGAAAATTATGTTTTGAATTCGGCACGTGAGTTAAATGTGTCTCCCATAAGGGTTGAACCCAGCGTGCATGTGTTTGATTTTCATTAAGAAGGTCTTCATTTGATGCTATTTCACAAGGAAGCCTGTTGGAAAGTATGCCTCAGTCGGATCTGGCATAAAACTCCTCCAAGAAGAAAGTCGTTCAGACTAGCTGAATGTCTTGCTGAGAGGTTAATGTGTTATATTCATTTGAAATCCTCAAGTCGCTGAGACATTTTGGGTCGCCATGAAGTCTTCTATCTCTCTCCATCCAAAGACCTCTCGTCGATGGTTGTTCACAGGGTTAGCATCGGGGAGAATGGTTTTCCTTCGATGTGACCTCTCGCTGACAAATGGACGTCTCGCCAAAAGGATTTGTCATCGGCATGATGTCTCCCCGACAATCGATGGTCTCGCCAAAGGTTTGTGGCTTCGGGGTAATATTTTTCGCTCAGGGAGATGTCTTATTGACCGCGGGTGGTCTCACGAAAGGAGGTGCCATCGGTATGATGTCTCACCGACAGGATGGATTCTTGCCGAAATGGTTTGAGCTCGGAGAAAGGAAGTCTCACTCGCTATGACCTCCTGCTAACTGATCGTGGTCTTGCCGAAGGTTTGTGTTGTTGGTGTGACCTCTTGCCAACTGAAGGGAGTCTCACCGAAAGAATAGTGGCTCAGTGTAAGGTCTTGCCAAATGTGATAGTCTGGCCGAATGATTCGCGATCGCTATGATGTCTCCATGAATTGTTGTGGTTTCCCCGAAAGGGTATATGGATATCGGTAAGACTCCTGGCCGAGGGGTTTTTGTTCGCTATGATGTCTTGCCGACTCATGATGTCTCGTCGATAGTTTTAACTCTTCGATGTGACTGATGGAGGCTTGCTCAGACCTTTGTCCAACCTGTTTGTCTTGCTGATGGGTGTTTTCGTGTTGAGCATCACTGAGACTCTTGCCGATGGTCTAAATGGAATGATATCTACTGTCAGGTGCTTTCGGTATGACCTCTTGCCGAAAGCGATAGTCTTTCTGATGGTTTTGGATATCGATATGACTCTTAAGGACTCGCTATGATTTCTGGCTGATAGCGATATTCTGGACGACAATTTTGGGATATCGATATAAATTTTACAGCTCGATACGAGGTCTTTCTGATAGTTGTGTGTTATGCCAATTGTTGCTATGAAGTATAATAGCATCGAGGAGACACGACTAGTGTCTCACCAACATGCAATTCTGTTTGAAGAACTTTTAACTACCTGAAGATCCTACATGGTGTCTGTTCAACCAATCAGAGGAGGCTGAAGGAGAACCATGGCAGTTTGACCGGTGTGAGGAAGATCAACAGACTATGAACGAAATCGATCTACTATGAGATCAAAGGTGATCAATCAGCTCGGTGAACAATGGTGTAGGGATCTAACATAAAATCAGATGCTGTCTCTCAAGGGGATCAACTTACAGAAGGATCTAAAATGATAGAAAAGCCGAAGGGGAAGGAGTTGTGAATCTTAGTAACAGCTGTGATGTCTACTAGCAAAAGTAGATCGATATTAATTATGATACTCCAGGACATTCAAGGCGGATCTACAAGGAAGTTTAAGGGTAGACACGGAGGCCAGAAGTTAATGCGATGGTTGGAAAAGACCTAAAAGGCCATCCCTGGAGCAATCCTTTATCAACATGGACACGGGGAAGGCACATTGAATGCAACATTAACTTTAGTCCAAAAGATCTGAGGGGCAACATGTTCAAGAACTAACTAATTTTTTGTAGACCCTAGGGCAAGAGGCCGACACTTTTGAGTTTTTGTGGTATATATGGAATTTTTTGCCTCTTTGTAAGGAGTTCTAGATTGTCATTTTCTACACTTAGTGACTTTTGGATCCTTTGGAAAAATTTTGCAAAGTTTTGTAACTCATTTAGACATGGAATATAGTATAAACCTTGGGCATCACTGAATGGATTATTTTTATCTTCTTCTTACTACAATGTTGTGTATTTTCACATGATTGATTAAGTTATTGTGAAATAGTATTCATTTCCCTTAATTTTGTCTCATGGCTTTAGTACCCTTTTGCAGAGAAGTGTGATGTTTGCAGGTTATAATCTGTGTCAAAATTGTAAGTTGCTTTTAGCTATGAAGTCTTTTCCTCCTAGAAGCTCAAGCAATAAGGCCTTTTTATAAAACACTTATGCAAAGCACACAAAAACAGGTTGTGCAAGTTGCTTTCCAGTCATTGTATACAAGTGTATGAGACCTGAGTTTTCCAAGTCTAAGTAATATTCTAGTGTATCACCATAGGGTTTAGTTTTCATTTTTATGCACTACTCCTCCCTTTTCCTTACAAAGATCAGTAGTTAGGTGATAACACAAAGGCAGCTGGCCTTCTTTGGAGGTTCTTTTCCATTTTTTGGGTGACCCACAACCCGGAAAAGTTCCCATGTTTCTCTGAAGTATCAAGTTATGCAAATTGATAAGGGTGCAATTTCATATAAGAATTTTTTGGCATTCCTGGTGGGACAAGTTCCATGTTATATTGTTGGTTTGGTATTCAACCAACAAGTTTCAGACTTTGCAAAAGTTATTTTTGCATACTTGGCAACTCTGTGAAGAGAAATAACTTTAGAATCAATGCTTTTATAGCTTATGAGAAGTGTTCAGACAAGGAGCAGCTTAGTTCCTTTTGAATATTTACAGCTTTCCCCACCGAGGAGAAAAGGCAGGGCAATAGAAAGGCCAGGGACAACATTTCTCTATTCTAGAAGAACCAAATCTACTCCTCCATTTGTGAGATCCCGTATTGTTGTCCCGTCTTTTGTTTCACCTGGAGTGCAAGTAAACCCACCTCTTGCTATACAAATGGAAATGAATCAACCATTTGTTGCTTTTAATGGAGGCATCCCATTAAATTTGGCACATCGCAATGACATTGCAATGGCAGCTTTGAAATTTTTTCCAACTTTCACTGGGGAAGATCAGACTACCACGATTGAACATATACGAGATGTTTCTTCGTTATGTAGAGTCCATCACATAACTCAAGAGGATGTTGCTATGAGATTTCTAGCTGCTTCACTGAAAGGAAGAGCTTTGCAATCAAATAGGGGTTTAGCAGTAGGCTCAATCGTAACTTGGGATGAATTTGGAGACAAGTTGTATAAACAGTTTCAAGATAAGTCAAATAACTTGTCTTTGGTAGAACAACTTACAACTATAAAAAGAGCCCCTCAGGAGCAAATGATGGATTTCAATTTCAATTTTCAAAGAACATGGGATAGGATTCCTGCTACGGTGAGGCCTTCACCTGAATATGCCTTCCTGTATTATCTTAGAGCTATAAATAGTGATATTTCAGTTTTAATATAGTCAATGGGAGGAGTGTCTTTTTCGGATGCTTATGAAGTATCAATTAGAGCTGAAAACAACCTAATACAAGCTGGTAAACTTGCTCCTAGGCCACCAATTCCTATATTTCTAGATATTCATTCGAGTATCCCTCTGCAGATACCATCTTTTGCACCTTTGCCACCTATTCCAGCAGTATAAGCTATTGTTCCAGCTGCTGTAACAAAATAAATTGTTGTTTCGAGTTCTTCAAATGAGTTACAGGAGATCAAAAGTTTACTACAAAGTTTTGGTAATAAGCTTGTGAGCTTGGAAAAACAAAAATCATATAATAGGCCTTATCAACAGCAGAATTTAGGTCAGCAACAGCAATATCAAGGTAATAGATGGGATTATCAAGGCAACTACCAGGGCCCAAGACAGAACGTAAACACAAGACCTTTTCAGGCTTATGCTCCAACACCTGTTAGTGCAGTTAAGGATCTTGTCCCTGTTCAAAAAAACTTAGCAGAAGATTATAAGTGGTACGACCCTTGCAACCAACCTCACAATCGAGCCACTTGCTCAAATGGACTTATTAATCAAGCACTTATGCTACATAATGCTTCAAGTTCACAGCAGAATGCACTCAATGATGCACCTCTACAACACCAATGAAACTACCCTACTTAACTGGCAAGGCATAGAATTATGTGAATTGAATGTAGATAATTCTCCAATTGCAGCTAACACAAGGGCAAAGAAAAGAGCTTTCGAGCTTGATCAAGTAGCTGATAAAGGAAAAGCAACAGTTGTAGAACCATCTACATCTCAAGTGACTCGCATTTTGTAAAGAAATCAGAAACTCCCAGTCAAGGAGTAGCCACACTTGCAAGCTAATCATGCTGGCATAAAGGTACATCATAAAGTAAACCCAACTGCATCCTATAATATTATTGATAGTATGAATAAGATGAATGTAACGATGTTTATGTGGGATTCATTAGCTATTCCAGGTCAAAAAGATATGTTATAGTCAGCCTTGTCAAACTTAAAAATGTCTAATGAATCTAAGTCTCCAATAGGTCAAGTTAGAACTGTCTTGACAAATAATCCTCAAGGAAATTATAAACAGCCCAGCAAAGAGGTCGAAAAAGAAGTTAAACCTCCTCCATTTTACGTATTTGTAATCATAGGTGATAAGTTAGTTCATAACTGTATGGTAGACAGTGGAGCTAGTAGCTCAGTAATGCCAAAGCAAATTGCTGACAAGCTTGGACTAAAGTATCATCCTTTAGAGAAATGAGTGATTCAATTGGATGGTACTTCTGTTAATACATTGGGTGCTATTAAAGATTTGAGTCTTACCCTTCATGCTTGTCTGAATTTTTCAGTTCCTTAGGACATATGTGTCATAGATCCCCCACCTTTCTTTTCTTTGTGCCTCTCAAGAGACTTTACAACTAAGATAGGTGGTTGTGTCAGCTGATTGGTCACATATGTTGTTTAGAACAAGATACAGAACTAAAGTTACCATTAAATCTGAAAAGTTGGCTAAAGATCACATTGAGCCATATAACTCAAGTCCTATCAATGCTGTTCCTATTGCTACAGACACAAATTGTGTCATTTTTACTGACAATGAACTGGCTACCGCTCAAGAAATTCAAGCAAAAGTTGTTCCTGATGTGTTGCTACATGAATGGGCAGCTGAAAATGTGTTGGACAGTCATGTAGATTTTATTCAAGATGTCGGTATGGGTAATTATGTGATGCGTGAACCTGATGCAGAGGTTCCAAACCTTGAAAAGGGTACAGATCAGTTGTTGCAATAACGAAGTGAACTTTGGGAAAAAAAATTTGATGGTTCCAGAAGCAAGAATGGAGTAGGTGGAGGTGCAATGCTGGTTTCTCCACAGGGTGATAAGTACTTTTCAGCGTTTCATTTTGTTTTTGCATGTTCTAACAACAATGCTGAGTATGAAGGACTCATTCAAGGCCTTGAGTGGGCAAGGAAAAGAAGAATTGACTGTTTGAAAGTCTATCGAGATAGTGAATTGATAGTTAACCAGGTTAGAGAACTGAATGTTGCCAAGAATGATGCTTTGAAGTCATACAGAAATAGATTTTGGAACATAATTGAAGAGTTTAATGCTTTCAATCTGATTTCTATTCCAAGAAATCAGAATAAGTATGCTAATAGACTTGCAACAATTGGAGCACAATTTGACATCCCATGCGATATCAAAAATGATAAAATACAGCAGTATGTCAAGGTGGTTATCAGGCCATCAATTCCTGATAACAACATTAACCGACAGGTATTTGAAAGTGATGAGCAGATATTAACCTTTCTGCTCCAAGAAGATCAATTTTTTGTAGTGAACCAGGAAAGGATTAAACAACAGTATGATGATCAAGTGATATAGCTAAAGACAAATAAAATTCCCAAAGGGCTGGTTACCTTGGAATCCATATTCAATTCTGATGATCAACTTAAGAAGAGAAAAGTTAGCATTAAAGTCAAAGAAGATCATTATGAGGAAGTTGAGATTTTTAAAGGTAACCTTCTCAAATTAGGTAAAATTTGTTCAGCTAAAGATACAAAAGCTTTCATTGCTTTATGCCAAGAGTATCATGATGTTTTTTCTTGGAAATATTCTGATTTAAAAGGGTTTGATCCTCATATTGCACAACATACAATTGAGTTAAAACCTAGAGCCAAGCTTGTTAGACAAAAGAAGAGACCCTTAAACCCCAAGCTCGAACCTTTAATGATCAAAGAGCTGACTAAGTTAGTAGAGGGGGGTATTGTGTTTCCAATTAAACACACATCCTAGGTTTCTAACCTTGTCCCGGTTAGAAAAAAGAACAGTGAGGTAAGATTATATGTAGATTTTAGAGACCCTGAAAGATCATTATCCCTTACCGTCTATGGAATAAATTCTCCAAGTTGTTGTTGGTTCATAGAGATTTTCTCTTCTGGATGGATATTCTGGTTATAACTAGATTCTAGTCAAAGAAAAGGATCAGTATAAAACAACATTTACAAAAAAATGGGGCACTATGGCATACAAGAGGATGCCTTTTGGTTTATCTAACGCTGGTGCCACTTTTCAGTGTGCCATGGATATGGCATTTCAAAGTTTAATTCAGAATTTTTTGTTCGTTTACTTAGATGACATAACTATATATTCAAAGAATTCAGATGAACACTTGTCACATCTCAAGCAAGTTTTTGAAAAATGCAGAGAATATGGAATATCTCTCAATCTGAAAAAAGAGTATTTTTGCAGTTCATGAAGGTAAACCGTTAGGTCACATAGTATCAAAAGACGAAGTTACCATTGATCCTGAAAGAGTTAAAGCTATACTCGAACTGCCATTACCTAATCGCAAGAAAGGATTGCAGAGATTTTTAGGGAGAATCAACTTTTTAAGAAGATTCATTACTGATGTTGCAAATTTACTACAACCTTTGACTGCCATGCTTAAAAAGAATGTAGTTTTTAGTTGGTCAAGAGAAGCAAAACATAGCTTTGAAGAAATCAAGGAAGCTTTAGCAACAACCCCAACACTGGTAAATCCATATTTCTCTAAAGACTTCTTTTTGTATCCTTTTGGCAGCATTAGTTCAATTTCTGCTATTCTTATTCAAAAAAACAGTGATAATTTAGAGCAGCCAATAGCTTTCTTTAGTCGAGGACTTGTTGATTATGAACAGAAATATACATTTGTTGAGAAACATGTTCTCATTGTGATCAAAAGTCTAAAGAAGTTTAAACCTTTAGTTTCAAACAATAAAATTCATATTTTGGTTGCACACCCAAGTGTAAAGGAATTTCTGTTGAACAAAGATCTGAGTGAGAAAAGAGCAGGGTGGATCACAAAAGTAATGGAATTTGATGTTGACATCAACATCACAAAACTTGTCAGGGGTAGAGGAATTTGTGAGCAACTTGCCTCAACCCCTGAAGATGTATGGGAATCAGAAACTGGTGTTGTTTTAGCTAATACTGATGAGCCTCAAAATGTTCAAGATGCTACACCTGCATCAGTTGCAGGTTGGGTTCAAGAAATGACCCACTTTCTTCATACTGGTGAATGTCCACCAGGTCTAGACAGAGCAAAATGAAGATACTTCAGATTACAATCAATTCCTTATGTCCTCATTGATAGTATTCTTTTCAAGAAAGATCTGAATGGTGTCTTATTAAGGTGTATTGATGTTGATCAAACAAAAAAGGTACTTCATGAGTTTCATGATGGAGTTTCGGGAGGTCATTTTGCTCCAAGGACAACTGCTTGGAAAATCGTGAGAGCTAGTTACTACTAGACCAACTTGTTTAAAGATGCATATGCATGGTCAAGGAAGTATATTAAGTGTGATTTATTTGTAGGAAAGGAAAATTTACATTCTATTCCTTTACATCCAGTTCAAGTAGAGTAGCCCTTCATGAGATGGGGGATTGACTTTATCAGACCAATTAATCCACCTTCTAGTGTTGGTCACAAGTGGGTGCTCACTGCCATAGACTATTTTACACGGTGGACAGAGGCAGTAGCTTTGAAAGAAGCAAATGAATCTTCAGTTTTGAGCTTTTATGAAGATATAATCACCAGATTTGGAGTCCCTGACTCCATCATTTCAGATAATGCTCTTGCTTTTGTTGGATTAAGAGTCACAGGTTGGGCTATTAAACATGGAATTCATTTGAATACTTCCTCCAATTATTACCCACAGGGTAAGGGTTTAGCTGAAAGTACAAATAAAATTTTGATCAGAATTATTAAGAGGACCATGGGGGAGAATCAAAGGGTTTGGCATACCACATTGGAAATCTGCGCTTTGGGCAGATAGGATAACCCCTAAGAGATCAGTTGGTAATTCTTCGTATGTACTCGTTTATGGTAAAGAGGCCAAATTACCTCTATCTATGGAGCTTCTAGCTCTAGACATTGTTCACCAGTTGGAGATGTATGAAGAGCAGGACCCGATGTCTGTGAGATATGCAGAGCTAATGGAGCTTGAAGAATCAAGAGATAAAGCAACAAAAAATTTGGAGTATCATCAGCTCCAAACAAAGAGAACATTTGATAAGAAAGCTTCAACCAAATTTTTTAAAGAAGGTGATATTTTTCTCAAGTGGGATGTGCTAAAGAGTGGACCAGGCAAGCACACAAAGTTTGATCACTTCTGGGTAGGTCCGTTTACTATTACTAAATGCAAAGAGCATAATGCATTCCAGTTATCAAACATGGATTTAGAAAAGTTACCAATCCCAGTTAATGGGATTCACCTCAAACACTGTTTTGGGGTATGATTTGTCATTGTACATGCTTTAGGTTAGATTTCATGCTTTCAATAAGTGCTTCCGCACTTTAGTTTAGTTTTCATTTCATTCTCTAAGTGTTGTCCCAACACAATAAATAGTTTCACTTCATTTTTTCCTATTTTCAATAAGTTTCCAAGTGTCCTGACCTGCTTTAATAGGTCACAAGTGAGTTTCAACCATGTGCAAAATTGCTCTAGGTCTATTTCTAAGTTTTCCCCTTCATGACTCCATGCCCAATGAATAGTCCTAGGCTACTAGTTTGCATGTTTAGTAGGCAAACATCTAGGTGAGGTCGCCAAAAATGTTACCCGATTTTCACCTGCGGGCTCAATCAGCTGTAGGGGAAAATTATGTTTTGAATTCGGCACGTGGGTTAAATGTGGCTCCCATAAGGGTTTAGCCCAGCGTGCAGATGTTCGGTTTTCATTGGGAAGGTCTTCATCTGATACTATTTCACAAGGAAGCCTATTGGAAAGTATGCCTCAGTCGGATCTAGCATAAAACTCCTCAAAGAAGAAAGTCGCTGAGACCAGCTGAATGTCTTGCTGAGAGGTTAATGTGTTATATTCATTTGAAATCCTCAGGTCACTAAGAAATCTTGGGTCGCCATGAAGTCTTCTATCTCTCTCTGACCGAAGACCTCTCGTTGATAGTTGTTCACAAGGTTAGCGTCAGGGAGAATTGTTTTCCTTCAGTGTGACCTCTCACCGACAAATGCATGTCTCGCCGAAAGTATTTTTCATTGGCGTGATGTCTCCCCGACAGTCGATGGTATCGCTAAAGGTTTGTGGCTTCGGGGTAATGTTTTGTGCTCAGGGAGATGTCTTGCTGACTGCGGGTGGTCTCATCGAAAGGAGGTGCCATCGATATGATGTCTCACTGACAGGATGGAATCTTGCCAAAATGGTTTGAGCCTGGAGAAAGGAAGTCTCGCTCGCTATGACCTCCTGCGGACTGATCGTGGTCTCACCGAAGGTTTGTACCCTCAGTGTGACCTCTTGCTGACTAAAGGGAGTCTTGCTAAAGGTGATAGTCTAGCCGAATGATTTGCGATCGCTATGATGTCTCCCCGACTTGTGGATTTTTTGAAAGGGTATATGGATATCGGTAAGACTCCTCGCCAAGGGGTTTTCATTCGCTATGATGTCTTGCTGACTCGTGATGTCTCACTGATAGTTTTAACTCTTTGATGTGACTAATGGAGGCTCGCTGAGACCTTTGTCTGACCTGTTTGTCTTGCCAATGGGTGTGTTCATGTTGAGCATCGCCGAGACTCTTGTCGATGGTCTAAATGGAATGATATCTATTGTCAAGTGCTTTCGGTATGACCTCTTGCCGAAAGCGATAGTCTTGCCGATGGCTTTGGATATCAGTATGACTTTTAAGGACTCGCTATGATGTCTGGCCGATAGTGATAGTCTGGGTGACAATTTTGGGATATCGATATAACTTTTATAGCTTGATATGAGGTCTTGCCGACAGTTGTGTGTTATGCTGATTGATGCTGTGAAGTATAATCGCATCAAGGAGACACAACTAGTGTCTCACCGACATGTGATTATGTTTGAAGAACTTTTGACCGCCTGAAGATCCTACGTGGTGTCTGTTTAACCAATCAGAGGACGCTGAAGGTGAATCGTGGCAGTTTGACCGGTGTGAGGAAGATCAACAGACTATGAATGACATCGATCTACTCTGAGATCAAAGGTGATCAATCGGCTCGGTGAACAATGGTGTGGGGATCTAACATAAAATCGGATGTTGTCTCTCGAGGGGGTCAACTTGCAAAAGGATCTAAAATGATAGAAAAGATGAAGGCGAAGGATCTATGAATCTCAGTAACAGCTTGATGTCTACTAGAAAAAGTAGATCGATATTAATGACTATACTCCAGGACATTCAAGGTGGATCTGCAAGGAAGTTTGAGTGTGGACACGGAGGCTAGAAGTGAATGTGATGGTTGCAAAAGATCTAAAAGGCTATCCCTAGAGCAATCCTTCACCAACATGGACACGGGGAAGGCACATTGAATGCAACATTAACTTTAGTCCAAAAGATCTGAGGGGTGACGTGTTCAAGAACCGAGTCATTTTTTGTAGACCCTATGGAAAGAGGCCAAAACTTTTGAGTTTTTGTGGTATATATGGCATTTTTTGCCTCTTTTTAAGGAGTTCTGGATTGGCATTTTCTACACTTAGTGACTTTTGGATCCTTTTGCAGAATTTTGCAAAGTTTTGTAACTCACTTAGACATGGAATATAGTACAGACCTTGGGAATCACTGAATGGAGTATTTTTGTCTTCTTGTTACTGCAATGTTGTGTATTTTCACATGATTGATTAAGTTATTGTGAAATAGTATTCGTTTCCCTTAATTTTGTCTCATGGCTTTAGTACCCTTTTGCAGAGAAGTGTGATGTTTGTAGGTTATAATCTGTGTCAAAATTGTAAGTTTCTTTTAGCTATGAAGTCTTTTCCTCCTAGAAGCTCAAGCAATAAGGCCTTTTTATAAAAACTTATGCAAAGCACAGAGAAACAGGTTGTGCAAGTTGTTTTCCAATCATTGTATACAAGTGTATGAGACCTGAGTTTTCCAAGTCTAAATAATATTCTGGTGTATCACCATAGGGTTTAGTTTTCATTTTTATGCACTCCTTCTCCCTTTTCCTTACAAAGATAAGTAGTTAGGTGATAAAAAAAAGGAAGCCGACCTTCTCTGGAGGTTCTTTTCCATTTTTTGGGTGACCCACAACCCGAAAAAGTTCCCATGTTTCTCTGAAGTATCAAGTTATGCAACTTGATAAGGGTGCAATTTCAGCAGATAACACTTATTCTCCTCCATCCTACAATAACAATGATTTCATCCTTAACACACTTATGCGAACCATGTCATCCCTTCAACAACAAGTTGCAACCCTCAATCAAAAAAATAATGGTAAACCTTTGCAATAGATCAAAACCAATCTGTTATCCCTAGAAATATCGAGAGAACAAATACTACAAGGTATAGAAGTTCCCCGATTTGAGAAATATGGTGGGAAAGGAGATCTTGTTAGCCATTTTTCTACTTTTATAGCCCTATATAGTGATTTCATCTTTGAATATAAACTCATGGCTAAAATTTTCCCTAGATCCTTGAAGGATACTACTTTAGAGTGGTTCTCTTTCTGAATAATTCAGTTGGTTCATTAAATCAACTTTTTGATGCCTTTTATAACCAATTCCACATTCACATGGGTTGCAAGATGACCCTAGTTGATTTAATGACATGCAAACAAAAGGATGATGAGAAAGTGATCGATTTCATAGCAAGATACTAAACACTTTATTCACATGTAAACATTAAGATTCCTGATGCAAACCTTCAATGAATGTTTATTGACAACTTACAAAGAAAACTCCAAAACAAACTTGAGATTTGAGATTCTCATCCTTTACATAGTTATGTATAGCCCTTCATGATTATCAAAATATGGCTTGCGGTTGTAATGTGAAAATTTCCCCTAGTTGTCCTGAAATTTCCAAATCCAGAACACAAAATAGTTACCAACCTTTCAAGAAGCAAAATAGGGAATTTTTACAACTTAACTCCCCTCAACCAAGTCAACAAACTAATAACCAAGTGGTTGCTATAAAGATAACAAATCATTTTTCCTTTGAGGATAGGAATAGAAATTTCACTCCCCTACCTGATACCCTTCATAATATCATGTTGTAGCTTATTGAAAATAATATGCTTTCCTTACCTCATGTTAAAGAGTGTGATCCTTATCTACCATTACCCACAAGCTTTCGATGAAACTCTCATTGTCATTATCACTGACAAAATGGATATGATATGGAATATTGTAAGTGTCTTAAACATCTTGTGCAATACCTTATTGATAATAATCAACTTCAAATTGGAGGTGTGAATGATCAAGGCAATAAGTCCATAGCTTCTCATAACCAAAAATTACAAATCTTTTCAAATCCCATGCCAAAACATACTATTTCATCTGCCAAAGCTAGTGACACAAAGAGTGATGTGATGAATGTTGACACAAATGATAAAAATTTAAAAGATTAAAATATGGATGAATCAACTAAAGTGGTATCATTTATTGAAGCTAGACCTCGTAAGGGCTCAACAAAATTCCTCTTGATATTGATTTCTCACAAAAATACATACTCAAACATGCACTCAATGGTCCTCTTTATATAGTTGGAAGAGTCAACAACAAACCAACTAATGGGATATTAATTGATCCCATCTTTGGAGAAAATGTGATCACCGAAGAATTCCTATTTGTGCATGAACTCTATCAAGATACATATGATAAACTGAAAGCAAGGATCAAGAAACATAATGGTTTTACTTGTCCTACAATAGGCTCAATAGATCTTTCTTTGAAAGATGGACTAAAAACATTAAATGTCTCATTCACCATCATCCCACTATCAAACCAATTTCATGTGAAGTTAGGCTATCCATGGATTCACTCCATGGATGTTGTCCTCCCAGTTGTGCATTAATGTTTAAAGTTTCCCTTTGGAAATGATATCTTTACTGTGAATCATAGTGGGTTTAATCTTGTGTCTTCCTGAGGGAACTTTTCATTGGATTTCTTTTGGCCTGAGCCTATTGAACTTATTAGACCTCATGAGGACTTCTTTTTCATATCCTATCAAAAGTTCAAGGCAAAGTGTATAGTAGAGTTCTATCTCTTAGAAACATTCCTCAACCTATGATTCAGCTGCCTATCCTTGACGAAACAATGATCAAACCCAAATTCCTTTCAACCATCCAAGATTAACCTATGAAAAAACCTCCTACAATTTCCTACAAGAGACCACAAGACAAAAAAAAGAATCTTGTTGTGTCTCCTAAAATTAAACAAGTTTATAAAGTTAAAGAGAAAGTGTTTGAACAACCTCCTATGGTTCCTTTCATTCCTTCCCTAAAGGAGGAAAAGAAACCTATGGTTGAAAAACCCACTCCTACACAAACACAAATTGACAATCGATTAAAACAAATCTAAAATGCTAGAGAATGTAGGCATAGACGTCTTGCTATTGCTCGTATGTTACAAAATCAAGGAGAATAGAGCAATATAGAAAATAAAAAATCTGAACTTACCTGAAGCAATGCATGATGACTCTATACCCTCACCACAACATAAACAAGAATCTTCAAGAGACATTATCATTCAACCTCATATTGTGATTAATCTAGATGATGACATTGACATTTCAAAAATTGATGAAGTTCCTAACAAATTGAATTCATTGTTTTCCTCTTCTATGAGCTTAAATGACAAATATCCTAAAAAGAGTGTTGAAATTGGTGTTTCCCCTAGTTCAACACTTGTTGTTGTCCCTGTGGCTAGTTGTCCGCCTTCCATTTATACCAATCAAGATTGGGATGCAAACGACCTACTATAGGTTGACTTGTATGTGCCTTACTAGTTCTTTACATTATTTTCTTTTTCATGTTTCTTTATGTGATTGCATGTGCATAATGTGATACCTCGTAATGTTTCATTTGATGTATCTCTCTTTTTGTGCATTCTTCTATATGTATCTACATTCTTCTTTATGTCGTAAACATTCTATCCTTTTTCATTTGTCTTGTGTTTTCCTTTTGGGGATGATGCAAGGAAATGAGACATTTAGGTCTCTTCCATGTTGACCCAATTTAGGATTTTTCTTTGTTTTCACTCTCTTTGTGTAATTCTTCCTGTTCTATGAGTATTTGGGGAATGATGATAGTTTTGAGATCTATGACAACATTGTAGAAACGACATACTGACCTCGAATCCATAGATCCCTTATATATTTTTGGGGGCAACCCCTCCTTCCTTTTTCATGATGTACCTTTATTTTGGAAACATATGACTTGACATAGGGTTTTCTGAGGAAAGCTCTCATCTTTTAGGATTAAACATTGGCTACTTTAAAGTAGTTGCTCACAACAATGGTGTTGGAAACTTCTTTAAAGTGGGGGCATACATTGATGACATCTTTCGATATTTTGCATATTTCATGGTGTGATTTTCTTTATTGTGATGCTGAAGTTATTTAATGATCGGACTAAGATTATGTTTCCTAATACATGCAAATCCTTAACAACCATTTACCGCTCATGTTGAATAGAAATATCACGACAAACCTTGAGCAAAATTAGTGTGTCAAGACTTGAAATAAATGAGCCTAGGGATCAAGATGGGTTTTCCTTAGATTTTAGGTTTTCCTAGTGGATTCTTTCAAGAAAGATAGGTTCTCGTGATACCACTGTGAGAATTTATCTACCTGTTGGTGTGTGACTAACATCCGTGTCAACCCTAAGCACTATGATAAATAACAATATGCTACAAAATAACTATGATAATTCTAAGAGAATGGAAGATGGAAGGATATCACCTTCAACCATGTGCACTCAAGGAAAATGGAAGGATTAAGCTCGCAAGCCTTCGAAAGCCAATGTTGCTACAACAACGAGGATAATGAACCAACAAAGTATCAAATTGCAACTTCAATGGAGGTGAGAATGTTGTGAATGAAGTGAAAGATATTGACTAGGAGATCAAGACAGAGTCCAGAAGATAGAATGAAGGGAACATATCATGATTTGAAGGTGAAGTTAGAGATAAAAGAGCCATTCCAAGTCGATCAAGGGAGAGGATACATTACTCTTCTTCGCCAATGGAGAATTGTAATTCCTCTATGAATTACAAAGGTAGGAATCCTATCAGGATGGTAGTGTGTCATGTAGATGTTTGTGCACCACGCTAGCATCCCAAAAATAATATCCCCCACTGACACAAAAAAATAGTTGCCAAGTGGATGGAGGGAAAATGAAGGACAAGGAATTACATTATTGGGCTTAATTGTCTAAGGTAGGAGGTACATAAATGTGGAATTTTCAAGGGGTGAAAATTCACTCCATTACATTTTACCCCACTTTTTTGAGCATAAGTGTTAGCGAATGCATGGTAAAGTAGAATGAAAGATGAGAAATGCATACTTGAACTATCGAGAAAGTAGACTGCAATCTGACACACCCAAATGCACATGAAGAGGAGATGGCTCCACAAGTACTCAATCCTAAGGAGAGTTGAAAAAATGTTCTAGAAGTCCTCAGACTTACAGAAGGTGAATAAAAAACCTTTGCAGGTGTTCGGTCCTACAAAGGAGGTCCCATAGGTGCTCGATCCTTAAGGAGGCCAAATGTGAAAGGCTCCACAGAGTCTGATAGGCCTTTACAGGTGCTTGGTCCTACAAGCAAATGTCAAGGTGCTCAATCCTCCAAGCTTGATTGAAAAAGCATGCTAGATCCTGCAAAGCAACATGTTAATCTATAGACAAAACATGTTAGATAAAAAAAATCCATGTAGGCAAGCAGACAGTAACACATATAGTCATCAATTGAAGGAGAAGCTTTCAAAGGGATCCCATGACAACCCTTAAAAATAAAGGGATCGACTCAAAGGATGCTCTATCTGAAAGGTGATGATATTTTTTGTAAACACTTCTTTCATCAAGGAATCCTTTTAAAAGATCTATTTCATCAAGGAATTCAAAAGGAAGAATACTCCCTCGCAAGGGAAAGCTTTTAGACTTCTTCATCAGAAAAAGTACTCCCTTCTCAAAGGAAAGTTTTTAGATTCTTTCTCTAAGAATCCATTTTGAAAGAAAATTTTTGCTAGGGGTCCTTATTGACGAGTACCATTTTTTGAAAAATAAGGTATTTTCAATGAGGGATTCGTTGGCCACTAAATACACATTTTTGAAAATTGAAGTAGTATGATAGTGCCCCCTTAGGATGGTGTGTGTTGAAGATGAAGGCACATGACATCCTAAGGAGAGAGAATAAAGTGATGTTGTGGCCCACGATGCATGACAAGATGTAATCATGGAAATGTTGTCATAGACACAAGGGACAACACATAGGCACCAAAAACATCATGAAACAAGCAAAGAAGAGAGAAAGATGAAAAGGAAACTTAAGAAAGGACAAAGAAATTAGGATACAATGGGATATGATATTTCGAGGTTAGAACTGCTCATAGATATAGATAGATAGATATAATATAATAATATATGAACTATCATCAATCCCCTACTATATCAAATCATGAAGAAGGGTACATGAAGAAAAAATAAAAATGAAAAATTGGGTCAAAATGGAAGGGAGACCTAAATTCCCCCAACACTTTTCATCATCCCTAATTATCAAAAATCAAGGAACAACAAAGAGAAGAATGATGTAACAAATAGAAGAATTTTACGACACAAAACACCCCTATATCCAAGCACCTACAAGGGTGACAAGGGTTCTCCAAGAACACATAAAACAAGCATGGGGGAAACACAACACACACACACAAATCTAATCTACAAATAAAGAAGAGGTTCCCTCCTAGTCCTCATGAACGAAGAGGTCATCATTCTCCCAATGTAGATCATTATAAGGGGAAGGTGGATGAGATTAAAATCATGGGATAGCAAGGGAAGCACCCTTTGACTCTCCTGCAACAAGAGCTAAGGAAGGGGCCCCCTTTAGGTTTTCTTTGCTCATCTCCTGTGAGGTAAACATAATTGATTTTGCAAAAATTGTTGATAGAGTTGGGACATCATCCACTGAGTTCAACATGCACTTGGAAGGAGTACCATGTGTCAACTGAGTGGGCGATGAAGGAGGCACCCAAGACCCACTACCGATCTCACAGAAAAACTCGAGGTTAGTGACGAACTTGGGAGATGTTGGGGTAGCCCCCATCACTAGGATGGCACAAGCCAAACTTGAACTAGCTTTCAAATAAAGTGATCCCTTCTTCTGATCCACATTAGAAGTAGGGTCATCCTCCAACTTGCACTTCATTGAAGGATGCGAGATCCCCACAGAAGAAGCAGAAGGTGAAGAAGAAGAGGACAAAAGTGCAACGAATACCATTGAGGTATTCAGCATGTCCATAGGCTTAGGAAAAGGCACTATGTCCAGAAGGGACATCAAGAGAGGAGGCTCAACCGAAGGAGCAATGAACACTTGCACCCTTTTAGGTTGAGGGTCATCCATGCTCATGAGGGGAGGAAAAATCAAGATCAAGGCAACGGGAACTGAAGCAAAAGGAGTAGAAGAGGAGGGCTAAATAGGAGACACTAAAACAAGAGCTTTCAGCTGCCCTTCCTCCTTTTGTAGAGCATCCTACTCAATGGCCAGAGCCTTCCTCTAATGCTTACACTCATGCATAAGGTGTTTTCTTTAGATTTGAGAGATGGAAGTTGTAGCTTGAGGAGGAGTAGGAGGCTCTTGTTCAACCATGGGAGTTTCCATCACAACCTTTAGTAGTGGAGGGAGTGACTCCTGGATAGAAACATGAAGAAGAGATACAGGATCAAAAACAACAACTAGAAAAGATGTAGAATCAAGCACCTCTATAGTGGGCCTCTTCCCATTTGCTACCCTAGGGGTAGGAGTAGTAGGAGGCCATAGAGATTGAGACGTAGAGGCAACTCCATGAGGACCCTTCCCCTTACCACACAAGATGAGGTGAGGCACCATGGGCAAGAAAATAAGGTTGAACATCTAATGCTTGGCATTTCGCCAAGTGATCACTATCAAAGTCCCCATGAGATGCAAGGGGGAAGAAGCTAAAGGTGTTGAAACAAGGCAAGAGGAAGAAGCAGGTGGAATTGTAAAGGAAGAAGAAGAAGAAGGCTCCTAAGCATGAGAAGACTTCCCCTTCCCCTTTTAGATGAAGAAGCATCTTGTTGTTGCACTATCAAAGAATCCTTAATCAAAATAGCATAAGGGGAAGGAGGATAGATCACTTTCAGGGCTATGCCCCCATTCTTGTATTTTATGTAAGTTCAATACAATAGGTCCATCATAGGAGGGAGTGAACCAATCAGGGCAAGCCAAAAGTGATATAATGGTTAGACCCCATGTGACACTAGGGGTTTGTACCCAGTGTCATGCATAATGTGCACATATCCCTCATGAGAGAGTTTCAAAACATTTATGGATCACCGAAGGGACCACATTCATGGAAACTAGCTAAGGAATGCCTAGCTTCACTATGAACATGTTGTACTCTGGGATAATATCAAAAAGGGAATTCATAGTCTTAGGCCCAACTAGGACTGAAAGGGTAATGGAACTAATGGGAGGGATGGAAATCCCATCATGTGTATGTATCATGCTCTTAGATTCATCAAAACCATCCTTATGTAAAACGTTTATTAGTATAATCTCCTATTTAATGACATTAACTTGGCACATAGGATCAACAAGGATTCCAGTCACGGTATTCCCATTGATACAAGTGGGAATGTATAGAGGAGAGGGTTTTGTATTAGCATTCATTGAAAATTCCTACGATGTAAAGGTTATAGTAGGAGACCCATTTGCAGGCCACATAGAAGGGATGGGAAGATGCATGAAATAATCCATATTATATGTATAACAGAAAGGACTTTCTCAAAATCCCCCAAGGGTTCAACAATCAGATAGTGACCTATTCTAGAGTTTAATTCACAATGTTTAGGGATTCTTCTAACTATGTCGCTAAGGGTCATAGGTTGGGTTGCAATGCTAGGCACCCTACAATGCACACACCTACAACACACCTAGATCATGAGAGAAGATTCTTTCAATGCTATGAAATGGAGCCAAAATAGTTCGGGTTCACCAAAATGTAGAGGTGGACTGACTGCTTAGGACCCTAGGTCATGGGAGGGTCTAGAACAATAGGTTGCCATGATTTTCCTCAAGCTAACGAAATGTTTTGGGGAATGTTTAAGGTTTAGAGGCTAAAAGGAAGAGCAACTAGGTTGTTGTTTTCCTTTAACAAGCCTGGATGTTTTAGGGAGTCTAGTGAGAAGGATTCTAGAGTCTTGACTGTAACTTAGGAAGCTCACTGCTAGAGGACTACAATGTGAGACACAAATGATAGTGTGACACGCTGGTGTCTCAATAGGGCGTTGGTGTCCATATGGACATAAAGCATCAAGTAGAGTCAAAACTCAAGAAGAACCTACTAACAACCTAACAAATATGGTTTAATGCAACAAAAAAAATAGAAAGAACTAAGTAACAAAATAACAAGAAGAATATTGTAACTTGATCTAATCTATAAATTGATAAAAGAGGGTGAGGAAAGCACACCTTCCTACCCATGAGTTGATATATTCAATTTCTTTACTCGATGAATAGCCTACATGCACAAGACGAAAAAATGTTGGGGCTATGTATAGAGGACTGTTGTAGTCAGTACCCCACTTTGGTGTTCCCACCTCCATGGACAACCAATATAGCAATGGTAGGAGAAAGGAAATAAATATGTTGAAATGAAAGTACTAAGACTATGTTGAACAATAATGTGTTACGAAATCAATACAATAATTCTAGATGGAAGGATATCACCTTCAACCATGTGTGCTCAAGGAAAATGGGAGAAGGAGTGAGTTCACAAGCCTTCAAAAGCCAATGTTGCTGCAACAATGAGGAGATGAACCAGCATAGTACTAACTTGTAGCTTCAATGGAGGTGAGAATGCTATGAATGAAGTGAAAGAGAGCAACTAGAAGATCAAGAGAGAGTCCAAAAGAGAGAATGAATGGAAGAGATCATCATTTGAAGCTAAAATTAGAGACAAAAGAGCCATTTGAGGTCGATGAAGGGAGCAGAGACATTACTCTTCATCACCAATGGAGAATTGTAATACCTTTATGGATTCTAGAGGTAGGAATCTTGTCAAGATGGTAGTGTGTTGTGCAGATGTTAGCACACTGTGCTAGTATCCCAGACATAAGATCCTCCACTGAGACAAAAAATAGTTGCCAAGTGGATGGAAGGTGAATGAAGGATGTGGAATTGCATTATCGATATTAATTGTCTAAGGTAGGAGGTACATAAATGCGGAATTTTCAAGGGGTGTAAATTCATGTGATTACAACTATTAACATTTGAGAGCTCTACAAATTTAGTAAAAATCCTCCTACATGTTTGAGAATATTTCCCTAAAAATTGAGTATGCCACTTTTGTAGCTTGTCTACACTTAAGTTAGTTCAAGGATTCTTGAGAATTTCCTACACATGGGCTATTTGTGCATGTTTTTGTGTGTGGTGTTTGTGTTCATACGTGGCTATGTGGTGTAGTCCTAATTGTGCTCTTTGTTTCTCCCCACCTCCTTCACATGCAATTCCTAAGTTGGGTTTAAGATTTTTTATAATTCTATCTTTCAATTTTGATTCTATGTGCTTGTGTGTGATTTGGGTTTTTTTTTCTTTCTATCATCGATCTGATTTTGGTGTTTCTCATGTTCCTTTCTATTCTATTTTGTTTTTTTTTTCCTTTCATTTTTTTCCTTTTTCATTTCTTGCCCCATCAGATCGACTTTCGATCTAGAAATATTTTCATCTTTTATTTTCACCTTTTTTGAACTAGTTGAGCCAAACTCAAGTGCCCAATATAATAAAGAAAAAATAACATACATCAAAACTATGCATATAAAATGGGTGAACTAATTTAGAAAATAAAAAAACCTAAATAATATATCATGACCTGGATCATTGGTTAGCCAGTTAGGATCTCAATAGGACACTATAGGTGTTGTATCGAGACTCCCCTAGGTGATTGGAGGTATGGAGGGAGTTGCATGGCTAATCTCTCCACACTAATGGACTTGTCTCCCCTGTGGAGTCGCAAAATGTCCTCATGAGACTTAAGGGAAAGATGTAGGTCTTTCCTTATAGGCAGATCTAGATTCTATGTGCTCCTTGGGATATCTCTTCATTGGTCATTAATCCTAACCAACTACATCATCACTTCTATCTCTATCAAAAACCTCCTCCCTATTTGTGTGATCCTCTCGATGTTATGGTCAGGATTGCTTGTAGGATGACCAAGAGGGAAGCCACACTCAAGATGTGCAATTCTCCATCATCTATTGAATATCCCACAAAAATGCCAACATCATCTTGATTAGATGTTAGGTGTGTATCTTGCTCCTCATCCTCCGAGTCACTCAAATTGACATCGATGATGGTGTGATGATGAATTTCAAGTGGTCTAATGCCACTGCACATGGATCTTAAGTACGTAGGTCATGGGATGGGATCCATCTGTAGCTAGTTGAACTATCTCATCAGTTCATCAAAATAGAATAGAATAATAATATAATAATGCCAACCAACAAATAATATATCCCACTACATCCTGACTAGCTATCATGCTAGGCCTGTCCATAATGGTAGAGTCCTACATGGTCTCCAAAGAATGTCATCACTACCCAACCGATCAAAGGTGACTCTCTAGTGTAGTAAGTTCTTGTGCTACTAGAATAACTAGAGCATATAAGGAAATACTTGTGGATCTGTGTATGGTGTTGTCATGGGTTATCCAACCAGCCCTATGCAACTAATGTGCTCAAATTCCCATAATTGAAGGATTGTACAAAGAATAATGTTGTTGTCATCGTGATAAATGAAGCACCCTAAATCATAATAAGCATGTGCAAGCATACTACATCCCAAAGAAAACACTATTTTCTCTTCCTCCATCACTCATATAGTATGAACTAGGCCCCCTTCTAGGTGTGTGCCTCATCCATTAGGTGCTAGAGTGAGTGCAATAGTAAGAATCATAATGCATTAGATCAATGGTACATCAACACCCGCATAGAAAAGCTAGTTAAGTTGAATTCAACCCCTAGGATCAATCTCTAAGTGTCAACCGATACAATAAAACTGATCACTCATAATCTCCCAAGCAAACCAAGCATCATCATGGTACACATGTCTTCCCTACATTGGTACTTGAAAAATCAGTGTATATCCTCAAGTGTAATGGTCATCTCTCTTGTTGGAAGATGAAAGTAGAGGTATATGAATCTAACCACTCTACAAGTGCCATCAACATGCCATCATGGTATCTCATAAGAGGCATGGTATACACCCAATATAATTCAATAGCACGTAAATATTGGTGACCCTTGACTAGAATTTGTATGAACTACTCTCAGAGAAGTGAAAATAAGTGTCCTCATATGCATTACCATGCGCATAATAGAGTCTCTAAATAAGGAAAAAGGAATCATTAGTTATGCATCAAAGTAGGTAATCAATAAATGATAAGCATATAAGAATCTAAGTTTGGATATTGGCACCATTTTGAGACACTAGCGCCCATGTGGGACAGTGGTGCCCATCTTGGACATAGGCACCCAAAAAGGACATAGAGACCATAAAAGGACACCGGTGCCACAACATTTGAGAAAAAAAAAAAAGTGCAAAATAAGTAAATAAACCACAAGGAAGTGAAGAACAACTCACCTCTTCCATCACCTTACCTCGTGCAGTATTTTCTCATAGAACCTTGAGTCTTGGGGGCTCATATGGTCATTGGCTCGATATCCTCACTCCTTGGGTTGATAATGGTAATGTATATTCCTTAAGATAGCAAAAGTGAAAACAAATGAAAAAATCATAATTTTTCTCTATCTTATAGTTAAATTTAGTAAGTACATATTCATATCACTTATCATTCAATTCATCATAATGGGGGCTAGCGAACTTTGATTTCGACATAGTCTATTTTGTTGGATTCATGGTTTTGTTCCCATTCATACCATATGCTTCTTGATAGTTGGTGTTGTGATCCTCATGACCCTATCATAAGCATTTCTATAAAATAGATGTAACAATTTGATTTGGTTAGATTTCTACCCTAATTCCACCTCCATAAAGCGAGAAGAATCAAGGGGCATATATCTATCCTCAAATTTCATTAGAAGTTTCAAGATTAGCATGTTTTTGAACACCTAACGAATCAATTTTATAGGATCTGGTTCCTAATGTTTTGGTTTTATAGATAACTACACTAGGGGATTCATTCTCCTTGAGATGAATGATTCATAATGTCCTTATGAGTATCCTTTTGGCAATATCATTTACTTTCTATACTTTATCTTGCATATGCATGTAGTGTCATATGGCCACAAAAGTGTGGGCTAAATGTAGTGTCATAAATTGTACTCCCTTTTAGGTGATAGTATAATTTCATTCTTAGTTTGGACCTACTTTAGTGACCCTTGCATTAATGAATTTCAAACACCCTTTAACTAGGCCCTAATTTCAAAAATTATGCATTCTGTGGCCCAAATTTAAATATTTTTTGGCAATTTGCAAGCATAAAACAAATTCTCTCATTTAATGCTTTGTCCCTAACTTTTAAAGTTTCCATAAAATAGGGTTGGGACACTGGTGCCTAGGGTGCCTATTTCCCCCTATTTTGGCTCCAAATTCAAATATGTCAGTGTCGACATTTCATTATTTAAAATTCAAATATTTGAAGTTAGTCATTTGGATCTAATTTTTAGGAAATTAAAGAAATGCCTATACATACCCAATATTTTCACTTTTTGAAACTAGAAAAAGAAACAAAGAGACTAGAAAGAAACAAAGAGAAATAAGAGATCATTATATTCTATCAAGTACATCCATATTTGTAGGTCTTCAAGCTTATTTGCAAATTTATTCAAGCCTTATGTCATGATTGAAGGTTGATGCCAATAGAAGAACATGATGGATTATGGGTCTAGGAGATGCATTTGGTTATTTTATTTCACCTAATTACTTGTTTCCTAGTGTTTTCATCTTCAAGATTCATCTTATTTACAACCTAGAGCAAGGTATCATTTGTGTTTCAAATCTGCTAACTATTTTGACTTCTCTCTTAGTTAGATTTTGTCATTTTCACATAGGATTCCTCTAATGCACTTGAGTAGGATTTCTTTGCATTTTAGCTCATAAAAACCTTAGACAAACTTAAGGTTAGGGCACACACACTACTTTTTATTAGATCTTTGGTTATTATGGAGGTAGAAATACCAAAATAGGGGCTTGACTAAGGAAAACTCCTATATAGCCACCATCCACCATCTCTTTTGTAGATTATTATTGTAGGCCTAGACCTAAAAATAGAATTTGCAGAGCAGAGATCAGAGAGCAAACAAAGAGCTCTAGACCCAGATTTTCATATTCAAAAAAATCCTACCAAGATAGTCGAACCCTCGACACCAACTCCCCAAAAAAATAATTGAAATTTATATCACATGTGCACAATGTCCTCCCAAGTTTAGATCTAGTTTTAGAATTTCTATCATAATTTTCTAGCTTTCGAAACCTTACATTTTTAGTCTAGGGCACATTGTTTGATAGGGTTATTTGGGTAATTCAATTCTAATCCATTTCCAAGACTCAAAAGGATTAGATCTAGGTATGATTGACTCACCATTTATGATTGAAAGTCTATCTAATTGCCTTGTGAATTTACATCCTAATGAAATCCTAGAAAAGGTGGTTCAATTAACTCTAAGTTTTGGACACTAAGCTCAAGGAATCCCATTTTTCTACATTTCAAAAGTTTATGATCATTGTAATGGCATAATTTGGTCTCTAGCCTAATAATAGGTATAACAAGATAATACTCAATTTCACTCTTTGAAGTTTGTGGCAACTTCCTAAATATTATAGCATTAGAGGAACACTTTGCAAGGAACATTGGACCTAGGACAACTTATGATGTCCACTAAATCAGCATTAATCTATCCACAATCACTACATTCATTTCAAGAGATCCTTGCAAATTTTTGGTTCAATAAATTTTTGATAGGTATAAAAAAATTCAATGCCTTGTGATCAACTAAGATAATTCATAAGGATAGGAGTTACTATATAAACATCAACCACAATCATTTGAAAGTATTCATGTTGAAAATTTGAGTCGAGACTCGATTTTGAGCACTATATATATATATATATATATATATATATATATAAGACTGTAGGAATCGGGTAGCACGACCCCATATAAACTGCAGTGCACCTGGTAAAAATTTTAACGTGACCGGCGGTGCTGGCGCGACACGCCCTCTGGTACCACGGGGGTGGGGGAAATTAGACCTCGTGACCAACCTCCTACAACAGGAAAGATTTAGCCAACCGAGCTAGGGCCCCAACCCCTTCATTTTTTATTCAAGGGGTAAATGCTTTTGACTGGAGCTATGAACCAGATACAACCATTCAACAATACCACCCCAACAGGGTTTGAACCTTGGTGGCAAGAACAACAATGCCACCTTATAAACCATCACACCATGCCAATACCGACAATTTTGAGCACTATATTTTAACATCTTTCAAATTCTATATTTTTTTCAATTGTAATCAAATAGCTAAGACCTTGTATGTTTCAAGCCATTGTGATAAATTGCAATTCATGCATAGCTAAGAACTTGTAAATTTCATATTATTTTTATGTTGTTTCTATTTCACTATATGATTGAATAGTCTTTCATTACTATCCATAATTATAAATTAACAATTTTTAATAAAATAAATAAATCCATATATTAATTTTAAAATACAAGATGAAGAATCAAACTAATATCTCAATCTAATAAACCTTTAAATATCAAATATTTTAAATTAAAATTAACTATTAAAAATCATATAAATTTAACAAACATATAATAAAACTATAAAATAAATTATTTGACTTTTATCCTTACTCTACTTTTAAAAATTAAAAAAAAATGAAACAAAACAATCTTAAATATATTCATTTTATCTAATTTACATGATTTAGTGTGACATATAAATTAAATACCATTCAAACAGCATATAATCCATGGATGATACTCACAAACCCCCAAACTTTCCCAAATTAATTTGATAGTTGTTTTAATTTATAAATTTCACATAACATATGCGAAATTGGCTTTTGACGGCCTTCAGATAGAATGCAAGATCCATGATATACTTTAAGATAATTATAATATCACATAAAGTTTGGTAAAAAACACCGACGACTTTATTTATATCCATTTAGTTAATGGTATACTAAAATTCCTCGAAAGAAAGGATTGAATCACACACCTATTTTTGAGACAATGATGATTTGGGTTTAATTTTGTCTATGTTATTCCTAAAATGATTGTAATGAAATATTTCTCTTGGTATCTAATTTTCATCCAAAAGATATAAGGTTTTTGATATTAAACAAAATTATTAAAAATATAATATTGAAAAATATAAAGATATAATGTAATCAATATTTAAAATAAATTTTTTTTTTTGGAATTACTCAAGATAAATCAAATATTTTTTAAATGATAAATATGAGACATCCTTCGTATACTAAATATATAGTTTAAATATAATAGAATGTATATTTTATATTTAATGTTATATTATTTTTGGTGAAAATTGGTAACTTTTAATTGATGGTTTTTTCACACAATAAAATCTAATTTTTTTGACATTAATCCATCTCTAAATGAATATAATTTTCTTATGATATCACTAAAAATGCATTAAAATATTTAATAACTATTATATCAACTAGATTAAAAAAAAAATAGTGAAAACAAAAACAACTATTTATTGTTGTTTAATATAAAATGAGATAAGAAATTATAATCAATTATTTAATTATGAAAATATAAATTCTATTGAAAGATTACACAATACATCAAGATTCAAATCTTGGAAGGTATGATATAATGGACGAGCTTGAAATAAAAATTACACAATACATCAAGATTCAAATCTTTGAAGGTATGGGGGCGGTGGGCCTAGCTCAATTGGCTAAAGCATCCTGTTGCAGGCAAGAGGTCATGAGGTCTAGTCGTCCCCGTGGTACTGGAGGGCGTGTCGTGCCAACACCATTGATAATGTGAAAAAAGTTTACCAAGCGCATTGCAGTTTATAGGGGGTCGAATAACAAGACAAACTCTAAGATGGATATAAATTTCTTAATAAAAAAAATAATTAATTATATTAAACTTAAGGAAAAATATATATATAACTACCACCTTATAACTTCGACTCACAAACCCTAATCCTTTGGAATCTCAATAAAGAGATTGTTTAAAGACCCGATCGAAAGATTTGCATTATGGTCGACAATGCCAATGTGGGCTACACAGTCTCCAAACTACACATTTTTTTATTCTCAACGATGACGCGACAGTGCTATTATTATGATGGCAGATTGCCGACACAATTTCGTGTTGATAATAATTTTTTAATGAGACATTAAAATGGTCCCATAATTTACAGATTAGAAAACAATGAACCACCTTGTTTTTGTTAATATAAATATGGCTTAGAGATGACAATTTGCAATTCCATTCTCGTTCCTAGACTTGATCATGTGCTGCTGCATCTGCTGGAGAGATCTCAATACAAGTTCTTCTTCTTCTTCCTCCTCAGAAATGACTAAGTTTTATTATCTTAACAAGTCGTCTAGCAGTGTCAATCATGGCGGTTGTGGGAAGAAATCGTCTCTAAAAAGACGTTGTATCCGCGCTGTGAATCAACAGAGAGCAAGGCTTTGCATTATTTATGAATGTGTGAAAATGCTTCTGTGTTGGCACAACTATGAAGATTCATAGCTTTAGAATTCCATCTGTGAGATCTGTTTAACACAGACCCAAATGTAAATATTTTGGATTATATTACGAGGAAATCTTCTTTTTGGGGCTGTTTGATGTTATTTAGTGGTTGTTTTATGTGCAACCATTTGTAACTTTCAGTCTGGTAACACAATATATAGATCTATTTCGTTTCCAAATTTCTCTTACAATATGTGGTATTTTTTAAAGGTATTCATTACAGAGGTATGCATAACTGGACAACGTAAGGTGTAGATTCAATCCAGAGAGATTGGAGTGCATAGTAATTATTGGATTTCAATTTTTCTTTTCTTTTGTATTTGTAAACTGGGAGAAAAGGTTATTATTGAAGAGTCAGGATGTCGCTCAAATCTGAATCAGCATTCTTCAAGACTTAGATTCATTTCATAGAGTTTTCAAATTTATTTTATTTAAATATCGTATATTTCAATTATCAAACAATGATATCGCTATCAGTATTCAACCGTGTAGTTTTCCAAATCAAACTCACTGACCCATGTTTTATGAGTAGTAGTTCACAAGAACCCATCTCTCATTATCATAATGGTTCACAAGAATCTATTATCAGACTTAGATTCATTTCGTAGAGTTTTCAAATTTATTTTATTTAAATATCGCATATTTTAATTATCAAATAATGATATCACTATCAGTATTCAGTGGTGTAGATTTTCAAATCAAACTCACTGACCCATGTTTTATGAGTAGTAGTTCACAAGAACCCATCTCTTATTATCATAATGGTTCACAAGAATCCATCTCTCATGATAATGAATAGTTCACTTAGCACTCCTTGCATCTAGGTGATGCTGAGGAGCACTACTTATTAAATATGAGTCAACGAATTTGATTCAAAAAATTCACGATTGAATCCTCATAACAATATCATAATTTGAAATGCCGTAGAACACACCTCCTACTTATCATTTATCAAACAGTCAATACATCCCATCTTGGTGAAAAAATGATAACAATTAATGGTATTATTGGTCAAGAACTTTGAAATTCTCTGGTCCGGAACATGAAAGGAAGAGCAAAAATAGATTATTGGAGTAAGTAGAGCTGTCAAATATTGAATTATTTTGCAAGGTTTTGATTCCAGCTGTCAAATTCCGATCCTTAAAATAGGGGAATAAGATAATGCCAGTGATATAACCTGTCTTCTGTCTTGTGGTCCGAATCCCATGAAATTTTGTGTGAGCTGTAAGGTGTTGGTCATGCATCATTTTCCCACTGTTTTCAAGGATCTTTTATGTTTTGAATATTACAAATCATGCTTATAGAAAAGAGAACCTTCTTGTTGACTGACAATGAAGAATGGCGGGGCTACTGAAATAAATTAGTGACATCGACTTGCGTTTCTTTTGTCTGCATTGAAATAATTCTACGTCAATTGACATCCTTGACAACGTTTTCATGCGTTTCTCACTTTATAATTCAAAAACTGGCGTCAAGTTCAAAGACCGTTTATCAGTCTTTTCGTTAAGTCTTATGTGTTAGCTAAACGGATAGTATCGTCTATCAGTGAGTTTTTCTGAATAAAGCGATGTGATGATGAGGGTAAATGTTATGGTATGGAGGAGGAGGAGAGGAAATCCTCATTTTGAGTTCATTTTTCAAGGTTGATACTGTGAGAACAGGTGTTGTAGATGTCTAATGTAAATAACTGTTATGTTTGTTTGTTTAAAAATAGTAAAATGTTAATTCAAGTGACTTTTAATTTTAGCATATATGATTAATCATAGTTCTTATATAATTATTTGGTTCTTAAAAATTAATTTGTATCAAAGATTGTATTTGGACATTAGATTTTTAAATCTACAAATTTGTAAAAGTTTTAAAAACTATATTAAATTATAATTTTGAAATTCTAGATGGTTGAATTTGGTGTCAAAGTTTGGTTTAAGTTTCTTATAACTAACTAGTATGTATTACTAATCCATAGAGCTCTAGAAGTTCTTCGATTTGAAAATAATAATAGGTTTTGTTGGGTACATGGATCACAAGTTATGGCTTCTAGAAGTTGTGCTCTCACATCATTTTCCTCTTGTTGAAACACTATATCTCTTATGAGTTTTCATAATTAAATTCCTACCATTTTCTCCTACTCAAACCTTTCAATTATCATTCTAAGATCCAATACTTATCTTTCTTTTGTTTTCCTTCTCATTATACCAAATATTTGTTGTAGCTATTGTACCTTGTGTACACTATCTTTTTATATAGAATTTTTTCTTCTTTTTCAATACCAATTTATTTCAATCCAATTTCTATTTTCCTCTATAATTGTTGTATGTGCTCTCCAAATGCCTCTAGACCATCATTGACCCATTCTACATTTGTAGCTACACAAAGTCAAAAATTGTATAGGATTCTTTCAATAATTAACTTAGAATATTGATTATCATGTAGACCTATTTACAAAAAATTGATATTGAAATTCAATTTGTGGTGAATCCAAGTTCTTTTGCTTAGCCTTCTATCCAACATTGCTCCTTGATAGGAAAAATCCTATCAAACACCTCACACTTCCCTTTTGTTTCAAGGTGGTAAGTATTACTAACTATAATTTAGTGTCCAAATTCCTTTGTGAATATCTTCCAAAAATGACTCAATTTTTTTTAATCCTAGTCTAAAGTAATGGATTTTAGAACACCATGCAATGCCACATCTTTTTTGAAAAATGGATTTGTTACTATAGTTATGTCATGGGTCCTCTTGAAAGGAATAAAATGAACTATCTTAGAAAATGTATACATAATTTAACAAATATTGAATCATCATCTCTTTGTTTGTTTGTTAATCTTAATACACAATTCATACTTAGATCTATTCATGGATGAGTTCATACTAGTAATGGCATGCAAATCCCTATATTTTTTGTATGGAATTTGTTAGTGTATGTTTTGAATTTTCTAGTGGGTTAAATTTATTTTAATATATTCTAGTTTTTCTTACACTTTTATTAAAAGTTATTGGGTTCATAAGTTGAGTGGATTTTTGAAGTGTCATCATCCTACAAGAGAGTTGTATTTACTATTTTTAGAATATTTGGTGGCCAATTCCTATTAGTTGTACTTTCTACCTCCAACCTCTTCTTGAGTCTATAAAAATCACTACCTTGTTTGTATTTTCATTTTTTTATGTAGAATCTCTTTGTAAGCTCCCAATGTAATTTTATCATCTTGACTTTGGGACATCTCTCAGAATCTCTAGTCTACATTTGTGAGTTTCATTTATAGTCTTTGTAGATTATTTTTATGTTGAAAATTTATTGGTTATGCTTACGTTTAAAAAAATTAAAATTGTCAACATGATATCATTTATTTTCTTTAGAATTTCGCATGAGATAATCTTCTTGTAGTTTATTTTATTTTATGTTCCTCATGAAAATATCTATTATAACAAATATTTCATCACCATAGCTACCTCTTCAAATATTTGTGGTATTCTTGTTATATCAATTGTTTCCCTATACTTCTCATTGCTCTCTTTTAGATTTCTTTCTACATCATTGATGGAACCCACCCCCTTGCAGGCATCCAAAAATCCACTCAAACAAGAGCCAATAGGTGAAAAAGGAGAGATTGTGTAGTTGTAAAAAGCTTCACACAACCTCTATAGAGAAACGTTGATTACTGGTCCAATAAAAGGTTTTAGGCACATAAAATAAATTGTAAAATGAGTAACTATCTTTCTATCCAAAATAGACAGTTGTTGTATGTAGCAAAAGCTATGTTGTAAGTGGGAGTTTACAATTTAATAATCATAAAATATTCTAAACTTGCACACATAAATCACTACTTTTAGAATAGAAAAGTGATTAAAAATATTTCTCACAATCACACAAAGACTCGGGAGAAAATAACTTTGAAATAGGTAATATATTCAACTTTATTAACATAGAAAAGATAAGCATTTACAATAATTTTATAAATTTATAAAAATTCTATAGAATAGATTTCCCTCTATTATTCCTCTTTCTTCCTTTTGTGTACTACATGTCCCATGTCTACCTTCCAAACATTACCTCTATTTTCCTTTATTGTTCTCTACTACTTTGTTGGAATTTTGTGTTGTCATTGATGTCAACCTATGGAGATGATTTGATTAGTTGCATTATGTTGTCATTAGTAGTATCACTAATGTCAACCTCTAGTGTTACTTTGATGAGCATATGCTTGTGGATATTCAACCTCTTGTATGGTTGAGATGCTAAGAAAGTGTTGTAGATGTGAGATGGTGTTTATGGTGCTTGGTTTCCAAGTGCTTTTGAGAAAATTTGAATAAAAGAGGAAATAGTGTGGTAAAGAGTGTTCAGTGTGGAAGAGTAGTGCTCAATATTTTTCTTCGCATTTCTTCATGGTTGAAGATCTACTTTTGTGATTTGGATATGTTGATTAGAGGTGTTCAAAGGTGTTATATCCAGATATTCATGTTTTGGATCATTCGGAAAAAAGAAGTTGTGTTCACTAGTGTGTGGACTATGTTGCAGTGCTATCTAGGAGAAAAGGATTTGCTTTGCATTTCTCTGTGTTGTGGTTTATGGTTTTGCAAATTTGGAAATGTGATTATATTGCTCATATCTATCTTTAGTTTTAGTTATTTGAAGTTTGGTGCTTCACAAGGTTCGATTCATGTGTTACAGTGTGTGAAAGCTTAACTAGGTGTATAGAATGAGTATGTTCATCAAGTGTATGATGTTGCAAAGGATTTGTTGATGGTATATTCTAGAGTGTTTAAGTGTTGTATGTGGTTCACAAGTCATCTTTGGATTTGGTGAACCATGTACTTAAATGTTTAATGGTGTTCACAAAAGTTCGACCGACCTTGGGTGTTTACAGTAATTGAAGATATGCTTCAGTGTTTGTGGAAGTGTGACATGGAATGTATATGTGGATTTAGGCCTAAGTCTGTGGTCCCACAATTTTTGTTGCACCAAAAGTTTGACCTATTAATGCTTGATATAACCGCTAGATTTAATGGATCCATGGGAGGTAATTAAGCCATGTCATGAATCTTGAGGGGAGCACTGACCATTTACCAACAATCTCCCCCTCAGCATTACCCGAGGTGATTCAAACCCCCTTAGCATTACCGGAGGGGATTCAATATTTTTCTTCGCATTTCTTCATGGTTGAAGATCTACTTATGTGGTTTGGATATGTTGATCAAAGGTGTTCAAAGGTGTTATATCCAAAGATTCAGGTTTTAGATCATTCAGAAAAATAAGTTGTGTTCACTAGTTTGTGGACCATGTTACAATGCTATCTAGGAGAAATGGATTTGCTCTGCATTTCTTCATGTTGTGGTTTACGATTTTGAAGATTTGGAAGTGTGATTATATTGCTCATATCTATCTTTAGTTTTAATTATTTGAAGTTTGGTTCTTCTCAAGGTTGGATTCATGTGTTACAGTGTGTGAAAGCTAACTAGGTGTATAGAATGAGTATGTTCATCAAGTGTATGATGTTGCGAAGGATTTGTTCATGGAATATTCTATATTTTGTTTAAGTGTTGTATGTGGTTTGAAAGTCATCTTTGGATTTGGTGAAGCATGTACTTAAATGTTTAATGGTGTTAACACAAGTTCATCTGACCTTGGGTGTTTACAGTAATTGCAGATATTCTTTGATGTTTGTGGAAGTGTGGCATGGTATGTATATGTGGATTTAGGCCTAAGTTTTTGGCCCCACAATTTTTGTTGCACCAAAAGGTTGACCTATTAATGCCCTATATAACTGCTAGATTTAATGGATCCATAGGAGGGGTAATCCATGTCGCGAATCTCGAGAGGAGCACTGACCGTCTACCAATAATCTCCCCCTCAGCAATACTCGAGGGGATTCAAACCTGTAACATTTGGCTCTGATACCAATTTTTGGCTCCATGATTATTGTTGTACCAAAAGGTCAACATGTTAATAACCGATAAAATTTCTAGTTAACGAATCCACAAGAGGTGGTTAAGCCATGTCACAAATCTTGATGGGAGCATTGACCATATGCCAAAAGAGTTAAGGTGTGATATGGTTTTCCTTCATTCCTCTTCACCATAGGAATGTTTTGGTGTTGACCTAATTTAAATTTTCACATTTGACGTGCATAGCCGACCTTGTATATTTTTTCAAGGTTGATGATGACATATGTGTGTGTGTGTGTGTTGATTTGATAAAGGGTTATGATGTGAAGTGTGTCTGATGTGTATTTTGATGTGAAGTGTGAAAGTACAAAGTGCAGTGTGATATTTAATGACTAAGACTACTAGAAGTAGTGGGCAAAAAGTGTCTACATTCTATAGAGAGAGTGCGAATGATCTGGTGAAGTAGTGGTGAAAATTTTCTATTGCTCTAAGATGGATTTCTCATTATAACAATCTTCTTTATTCTTCTTTCTAATCTAGTAGTGATCCATTGGCAACGAGCCCTTCTTTCTTTTGGGTAGTAAGCCCTATAGTAGTGAGCCTATTATATTTGGTGTTGCAATTACTTTATATTGTGAGCTAATCCTCACCATGGTTTTTCCCTTCTTAGGTTTTCCACATAATTTTGGTCTTATCTTGTGTATGGATGTGTTTGCATTATTGTTTCTCATGTTTATATTCTGCTAATGCATGATAAGGGTTTAATAGTTGTTAAGGGTTTAAATATTAATATAAATCTCAATATTAATGAGGGTTTTGATGTTTTAATGTACAACTGATTCACCCCCCCTCTCAGTTGTCTTGTGCATTCAACAATTGGTATCAGAGTAAGATTCCTGGGAAGAAACCTTAAACACTTGAGGTAGATCTGGGATGTGGCTCCTCTATTGGATGGATCTGATTATGCATTCTAGAAGGCTAGGATGGAAGGTTTCCTTATTTCTCTAGGTTTTGGAGTTTGGAAATCTGTTGAAACTGGATATACAATGCCTACAAATGGTCCAAGTACTGATGATGAGATCAAGTTATATGAGAATAATGGCAAAGCAAGGTATGCCATTTTGAATGGTCTTTCTAATTTAGAACCTGTGAAAGTTATGAGTCTTAAAACTACTAGTGAGATCTAGAAAAAGATGGAAAGTATCTATGAAGGAGATGATAAATTCAAGAAAGCAAAGATGTAGAAATTAAAGACTAAGTTTAAAACCACAAGGATGACAAAAGAAGACATTATAGGCTACATGCATAGAGTGGACAAAGTTGTCATTTCCATCAGAGGTCTTGGTGGAAAAAATGAAGAAGATGAGGTGGTAAAGAAGGCATTAAGAACTCTTCCTAAATCTTATAGTCATAAGGTTTCTAGTATTGAAGAAGCTCAAAATTTAGATCATTATTCTAGAGATCAATTGTTTGGTGCTTTAACTACTTTTTAATTGAGAGAGTTTGGTCCAAGTGATTCAAGAAAAGACATTTCTTTTAAAGTTTGCAAAGTAGACAAGAATGAGGAATATGACCAAGATGATTTTGATGAGGTAGAAGGAAACTTTGTGAGGAAATTGAAAAAGGGCACTAGAAAATACAAAGGTAAGTTACCTTTCAAATGTTTCAATTATGGAAAGATAGGTCATTATGCTTCAAGATTTCCAGTCAAATCCTCAAATGATAGATTTAAGGAGAATAAAGGTAAATCAATTAAGAGAAGTTACTATGTTAAAGAAGATTCTAGTATATATGATGATGAATTTGATTACCCTGATGATGAGGATAATGAATTCTTGTTCATGGCTCTAAATGTTGGAACTAATTCTACTAACTCTAAGAGATGTATGAAGGAAGTTTCTCCAAAAGTAGGTCAAAATAGAACTATGATGACTGCTTTTCATGCTAGAGAAGACAAAATCTATTGGATTGTTGATAGTGGATGCTCAAATCACATGACAAGTGATAAAAGTAAGTTCGTTAAAATTGAGAATTTTGAAGGTGATCTTGTTAAGTTTTGAGATGATGCATCTGCTAAGATAGGTGGAAAATATTCAATCAGTTTTGATGGAAAGCATAATACATATGATGTTCTTTATGTTAAGAGTATCTAGCATAATCTTCTAAGAGTAGGAAAAATGTGTAGCAAAGGATATAATCTTGTATTTTAGTATGGTGGTTGTGAGACCAAAAAGGGCTCCAAAACTCTGGTTGCTATAGGAAGAAGGACATATGGAAATTTTTATTAGTTTAAGGGTGCTAATGGTATGTGGTTTATGACTCAAATCAATGAAATTTGGCTATGGGATAGAAGAATGTGTCACATCAATTTTGATAGCTTAGTGAGGATCAGCTCTACTCAAGTAGTAAGAGATCTACCAAAGATTGTAAAGCCTCTAAATGCAATTTGTAAGGAATATCAAATTGGGAAGCAAACAAGAAAAAGGTTCAATTTTAAAGAATATTCTACCATAGGACCTTTGGAGTTAGTGCATACAAACCTTTGTGGACCTACAAGAACAAGTTTTTTTCAAGGTGACAAGTATTTCATGTTGTTGATTGATGATTACTCTAGAATAACTTGGGTAACTTTTATCAAAGAGAAATCATAAGCTCTAGATAAGTTTAAGGCATTTAAACCTATGGTCGAGAATGAACTGGATATGAAAAACAAATGTTTAAGATCTAGCAAAGGTGGAGAGTTCACCTCCAATGAGTTCAACATTTTTTGTGAAGATCATGGAATAAAGAGACATTGTCAGCTCCTAGGACTCCTCAACAGAATAAAGTGGTGGAAAGGAAGAATAGAATAGTTAAGGAAGTAGAAAGGACAATGATGAAGGAAGAAAATCTACCAGATGTCTATTGGAGACAAGCAATTCATATTGTAGTCTACATACTTAATAGAGTGGAAGGAAGAAGAAATAGTTCAAAGACTCCCTATGAGTTGTGGTATGGAAGGACTCGTACTAACAAGTATTTCAGAGTGTTTGGAAGCAAGTGCTATATAAGAAGAAATGAATAAAACTTAGGAAAATTTGATGCAAGATATGTTGAAGGTATCTTCCTTGGATATTCTACAAAGAGAAAAGTTTACTAATGCTACGATAAGAGGCTAACTAGGATTGTTGAAAGTGCAAGTTTCAAGGTGGATGAAGACCTACATAAAAGTTCAGTTTTGATAGATGGATATGAATCAGATGATCCCTCTTGTAGAGAAGAAGAATGATATGATGGTAAACAAAAAGAAGTGTAGGTTGAAGAAGAAGAAGCTCTGAAAAGGATCCATAAGACCCCTAAGTATGTGGGTATGTGCAGGATCATGATGGGCCAAAAAGTGGCTGACGACTATTTTTTTACCCAAAATTGATGAAACGAAAAGGGTTTTTAAAGGAAATTCTCAACTTTCCACTGATATAAATTATGCTTTATTTTGAATTTAATAAGTAATTATTATTCATTTTCTATTCAAATTATGACTAAAGCCCTGATTGATAGGCTGATTGAAAAACATCTATAGCTTTCAAACGGTATCACATTTTTTAATCCAAAACATGTGTCACATTCTATGCTTTACATAGTATATGATTAAAAAAGAAAAAATTGAATTTCATGAAGTTTTGATCAAGTTAAGGATCACATATGATTTTTATATTTTTTAAAAATTTGTAATAAAAATTCATAATTAATTATTTACTTGGAAAATAAAAATAAAAAAATATGCATCACATCGGGCATGAGTCCTCTAATTATATCTAAAATCTTATAAAAAATATTATCATTTTATTGTGGTTAGGGTGGTCAGACAGATGCCTACTTCTTATTTTTTCCCTGAAATTTAAGTACCACTACATTGAAATTTCAAATTTTCACCTAATATTTTTTTTTTGTTTTAAACAAACCTAGTAGTTTAGAAACTACATTCAATTTGCTATAGATTCTATTCTTACATATTTTTGAAATAATATAGATAACTTATTCAAATTTTTATGTCAAGTTGCCTAACTTTGATTTTTCTAAATTTTTTGCCACTTAAGGGCCTATTTTTTCCATGATGATCCTACACATACCCATGTGTAGAAGAATAATTTTTAAAATCAAAAAATTGGTGACAAAAGAAGAGGTGTATTGATAAGAAGAAAGGATGCTATGATAGAAGAACAAGTAAATTTTATGTTTAATTTCCAAATTTGAACCTAAAATAGTGGTTGAGGCATGCAAATATGAGTATTGGATCAAGGCTATGGAAGAAGAACTGATGTAGATTGAAAAGAACTAGAATTGGGAACTTGTCCCAAGACCAATGAACAAGAATGTAATTGGAATTAAGTGGGTATCCCAGAACAAAATAAATGAGAATGGAGATTTTTTTAGGAACAAGTCAAGGTATGTGTGTAAATGCTACTCACAAGTAGAAGGAATAGAATTTGAGGAGAAATTTTCTCTGGTGGCAAGGATGGAGGCTATTAGGATGTTTTTGGCTTTTGTAGCACATAAGGACTTTAAAATTTATCAGATGGATGTGAATTTTGCATTCTTGAATGGTGAGTTGGAAGAAGAAGTTTACATTTCAACAACTAAAAGGCTTTCAATTGTCAGATGATCCTAATATGGTTTGCAAATTGAAGAAGGCATTATATGGACTCAAGCAAGCCCCTAGAGCTTGGTATGCGAGTTTGGATAGGTACTTGTTGCAGCAAGGATTCAATAAAGGTACCATGCAAATAGAAATATTTACTTTAAATTTGAGAAAGATCAAATCTTGATTGTGTTCAAGTGTATGTTGGTGATATAATCTTTGGAGGAAACGAAAGCATGTGTAAGATATTTGTAGAAGAGATGCATAAAGAGTTTGAGATGTCTATATTTGGGGAGATGAATTTCTTCCTTGGACTTCAAATCAATCTGATAGAAAAAGGAATATTCATATCAAAGTCAAAGTATGTCAAGGAAATGATGAATAAGTTTGGAATGGAAGACTCTAAACCGGTATGCATTCTTATGGTTATTGGTTGCAAGCTAAGTAAGAATGAAGAATCTTCTAAGGCTAACCAAAGAAAGTGTAGATCAATGATTGGAGAGGTTGACCAAAGAAAGTATAGATCAATGATTGGAGGACTGTTATATATTTAACTACTACTAGACCCAATATCATGCATGCAGTTTTCCTTGTAGCTAGATTTCAAGAAGATCCTAGAGAATCACATGTGGCAACAGTAAAATGAATATTCAAATATTTGAAGGGAACTCTAGAGAATGGCTTGTGGTATCCAAAGGATACCGACTTCTCTCTAAGTGCTTATACAAAATCAAATTAGGAAGGTTGTGTGGATGATAGAAGAAGTAAAACTTGTGGTGTTTTCTTTCTAGGAAGAAGATTAGTGTCTTGGATAAGTAAGAAGTAGGATCCAATGTCTTTATCTACTATAGAGGAAAAATACATTGTTGCAAGATCATGTTGCACGTGCAGGTGTTGTGGATAAAACAAACCTTAAAGGATATCAAAGTGTCATATGATGAACCAATTCCTATATTATGTGACTATACAAGTGCTATCAATATTTCAAAGAATCTGGAAATACATTCAAGGAAAAAGCATATTTCAATAGATGGTATCACTTTTTGAGAGAAAAGGTTGTAGAGAATGAGGTGAAGTTGGAGTATGTGCCTACTAAGGATCAAGTTGTATATATCTTCACTAAGGCTCTTCCTAAGGATATTTTTTAGTATCTTTGGAAGAAGTTAGGGGTTATTATCCCTCCTTTAAACTAGATGCATAAATTTATGCATTAGTCCAATGGATTTCAAGATTTTTTCCCAGTTCTAGACTGATATAGGTGGATACCTCTCAAGGGAAGTAGGTAGTGGCATTGTTGGTTATTGATGTCAGGGGAAGATAGTGTTGTTATTGTGTGGAATATAGGTGTTTTCCATTGTCAATTGTGTCAAAAGATATGTGCATTAGTTGTTAGTTGGTGTACTATATTGTGTGGAGAGAACGTGTGAAGAAAACATAATGTAGTAAAAGAAAAGGAAGTTGCAGAGCAGATACAAGTGTGATCAATGTCAAAGGGGAAGCAAAAAAAAGAAATATGTTTTCCTTTTCCATTGATGTCAAAGGGGGAGAAATTTAACTGAAAACCTTATGAACTTGTAAGGGGGAGAAAGAGAAAGTGTTGGAAAGAGTTGATGATAGTGCAAGGGGGAGCAGTGTGCACTAATGTGCAGTATATGTTCTTTTTGTTGTTTATGGTTTTTAATGTGTTGTCATCAATGAAAAAAGGGGATATTGTTGGAATTTTATTTTTTCATTGATGTCAATAGACCTTTGTTGTTGCATTGATGTCAACCTATATGTAGATGCTTTGATTAATTACATTATGTTATCATTAGCAGTATTAGTGATGTCAACCTCTAGTGTTACTTTGATGAGAATATGCTTGTGGATGTTCAACCTCTTGTGTGGTTGAGATGCTAAGAAAGTGTTACAGATGTTGAGATGGTGTTTTTGGTGCTTGGTTTCCAAGTTCTTTTGAGAAAATTTGAATAAAAGAGGAAGCAGTGTGATAAAGAGTGTTCAATGTGGCAGAGTAGTGTTCAATATTTTTCTCTGCATTTCTTCATGGTTGAAGATCTTCCTATGTGGTGTGGATATGATGATCAGAGGTGTTCAAAGGTGTTATATCCATAGTTTCAAGTTCTGGATCATTCAGCAGAAGGAGTTGTGTTCACCAATGTGTGGATTGTGTTGCAGTGTTGTCTAGGAGAAATGACTTTGCTTTGTATTTCTTCGTGTTGTGGTTTCTAGTTTTTTGGATCTAGAAGTGTGATTATATTTCTCATTGAAACATTGAAAAATGAGGGAGAGATGAACCCAAAATGCATGGTTGATCAAATGGGTTCACCTACCTTTTTCACTAGATGTTTCACTCAATTATTGGGAGTATAATACATAAATAGCAATCAAAAAGCAAACCTAACTGTTATAATAGTAAAAAGAAGGTTTTCAAATGTTGAAATGATGTGTACCTTTTTGGAAAAGTGTTGTTTCGGGCTTCACTAAGCAATAATTTACCTAGTGGAGAATGGGTCCCTATTAGGGTTCTAGAAAACTAGTTTCGGGATCCTGTTCTTCAATGTTTGTACTCCCAGATCCCAAGTGCTTAGCTCCCAAAAGTCAAAAATAACTTTTGTAGAGTACTTTCCATGATCTTACAATAAAGATGACAACCTTAGTGACTTTGAAACTTTGAAAAATTTTCTCTCCACTTGATCTTCAATCTAAAACCTGCAATCCCACATCAAAGACGAGAAAAATTGTTGATTGTTAGGGAATAGGGATTTTCCTTGGTCAATCCCTCTTTTGGTAATTAAACCTTGTAATGAAATAATGCATGGAGAGATGAATGAACAACAATATGTAACAACTCACCAATCCTCAATTGAACCTTGGAGTACAAAGAAACAATCTAGCATGGAGTGGCATCAATGTATGTAGATCTTGATCTTGAATTTGGATGTGAAACAATGCTTGAATATGCTTGAATTGGATCTTCAATGCTATGCCAACACATAAGCCCAACAACATGCATGATGCACTATGCCTTTGACACGATGATATGACCTTTGATTGCTGCAATAAACTTAAATAATCTTCCCTTGAATGCCTTTGAAATGCTCTTGAATGCTTTATAATTCTCTTTCTTTCAATCTCATGAAGTCACATAAAAATTCTTAGGTGAAACTATGTAAAATAACCTTATATTTATACTTATCTTAAGATTTAGTCCTGAAATCCAAATAACACAAGTCGACATCAAATCTAGGATTTGAAATCACTTAAATCTCTCCAAAAATATGTTTAAAAAGGGGTGTCCTAAGTTAAGGAGGACCCATTCGCCATAAGGAAAAATGGGCCCTAGCATACTTAACTAGGACCTGTTTCAAAGATTGTGAAATAACATGCCAAGAGGGGTTCCTAGGACCTAGTGAGGACCCATTCACTAGGTGGTGAATGAGTCCTAGGTCACTATCCTACGGCACAAACCTTTCCAAATTAAGTGTTGTGAAATATTATTAATGAGTGTCAGGCTTTATGCCTCAGAAAATGTAATAAATGAGGCTTGGATTTAAATTTAAGGAGCCAGTTAAGCTCAATTAATCTCAATTAATTAATTAAAAGCCCTAGATTAGTGTGAAAGTGTAAAGATACACTTTACAACACCCTAAATAAGGCATCATTAAGTCCATTTTATTAAAAAGGGTCCTAGACTTAATGTCAATGTGTAAAACACATTACAACATTAAATCAAGGCAACATTAGGCTCATTTATTGTTAATTATTCCTAAATTAAGTAAGGAAAAGGGATAAATTTTCTTAGAAAAGGATCAAGCGTCGATAGTTTGTCTAGTGTGAAGTGGACCAGGTCCAGGCTGTTTGTCCAAAAACATTTACAAGCAGAACATAGTGTCCAATATGCAAACAACACACACGCTCACTCTGGGGTAGTGGAACCTTAAGCTGTCCACTAGGTGAGTATCCTAAAAAGGTGGAAAAAGAAAGAACCATTGTATCCTACATACCATACCAAAATTATCCTCCTGAAAACTTTGATAAGGCACCACAATGTTGAATGCTTTATGAATATTACATCTATAGGTTTTTGTTCAAGGGGATCTTGCATCATGTAAGGTCTTCTTCTTAGAGAACATCATGTCTAATGTCTCCAAGAAAGGAAAAATAAAGAATATCAGATTTCCACTAATGGGATGCCTCATTTCACATCATGAAACTAAGGGAAAGTCGTATGCTTAGACATATCACACTCTTGGAGGACATCAAACCCATTGACACCGCCAAGAAAATGATGTGAAATAAAAAGATTTGCAACAATATTTCATGAAATTCAAATAAATTGCATACATTCAACAATTTCATGGAATCGAAAGATTTAACATAAAACTCCATGCATTTATCATTTTTGGAACATTTTCTGAAATATAAAGCATAAAAAATTATTGAAAAAGTAAAATTTATCCCAGGTATTCTCCATGCATGCCTCAAGAAATAACCAAACCAGAGAAAACCATTCTATACATCACTAGATTCCTTCATAGCTAGGCATAGAATGATGCACGAGTTGAAAGAAAGGGGGATTATTTGCCACCGAATAGTGCTAGTATGCACCCTTGAATGGAACAACACAAAATCTTGTTCGATAGGAACAAACAAACAACTACGTAAAATTTCATATCAAGAAACAACTTTGAAATTGGCTATGATATTAGTTAACTTCTAATGAAATATACAAGTTTTTAGTCTAGAATGGAATAGAAAATAGGAAAAAGAACAAAACTTGAAAAGGTTTTTATTCTATGACATCCACAAATTCTGAACTTAAAAAATAAAATAAAGCATCAAATAGCCTTTTATAAGAACAAGGCCCCAAAGAGTTTAAACTTAGTCCCATCAAAGAGAATTAGAGAAATAAATTAAAATGCAACACGTGGCAAGTAATAGTTGTCATCAGAACCTTCTAGGCAAAGTCAAAGATATTTTGACTTCTTCATTAGCAACAATCTTTAAACTTCGGGCTCAAGGTTACAAGTACTTTGCATAAAAATAAGATTGTCGGCATTTTCAAAACCTATGCCCAGACTAACTGCCTTCACCAAGATGAGGAACAATCTTGCAAAATTCATTTCAAAATATACCTATGTCTAAAACCTCTAGATTTCAGTATCGGTTATCTATTCTTCTTTATTGAACTCTAGGTTCAAAGACTCGTCTTCACCTTTCCTCTACTAATATTCCTAGAAAGCAATCAACACTTGATGCATACATTCTTTTGGAACTCCTTGAGTTAGTTTCTAGCTATATTTATGCCTAGCATACTCTTTTGATACCTAAATAATGTTTTCATTTCTCTACATTATTTTTGTCTCATATTTAGTCATAACACTTATGTACTTTATAATTTCATCTATAACCTCTCGACTTAATGAATGAACATGATCCTTATTCACTTTTTCATTCCATTTCTTGAATGGTTTTACTTCTTTATCATCCTATCCTAAAATTTTGGGATCATAACTTTGTTGAGCTATCATTTCAATAAAGCTCCCATCTCTATCAATCAGCTTCTTGCATATCTTAGTGACCTTTTCAAATCCTTCTACACATTGCAACAAAGTGTCACTTTCCTAATTCAATTATTTTCTTCGCTTCTCAAATATCTAAACTTTTTCATTCACCAACTCTCGGACATTTGTCTGAATAAGATCTTTTAGCTTTTTCCTTTCTGCATCAGTCTATTATTGGCGAAATTGACATTCTCCTTCAAGTCTTTTGGACTTATCGCACCAATGGTATGGCTTCCCAATCACATCCATTATTAACTCTTTTCCTTTCCTTTCTAGGAACTCCATCCATTCTTCAAATATGCTTACCTTATTGTCAAGTGTTGTGATGGCAGCTACTTGCTCCTTAGACATGAAAACCGGACTCTGTAGAAATTTAGTCTGCATTTGACCAGATTGGGCTAGCAACTTGATTAAATTCTCTAAGCAAGCAATCTATTCCTTTAACTCTCATTTCTTTTGTTTACTCTTCTCCACTCTGGCGATAGTTGTCTCTAAATTTACTTTCATCTCTTTTCTTTTGTTTACTCTTCTCCACTCTGGCGATGAATTTCTGACATCAATTGTTGTTACCTTATAATCCTTGGGTGTTATTTCATGCTTTCTCTTATCTCCTATCAGAGTAGCTATTTGGAGAGCTCTCCCTCCATTGGAATTCCTCTTCATAGCATGTCTTTTTTTTTCTCTACCTCTAGGTTTAGGGGTCTCTACTTCTTGTATTAAATTTTTGAGATCTAGAGGCACTAGTTCCACCTCCAACGATAGAGCCATTTTCCTAACTAGCTAGTCAGGTTCTTGTTCATTTTGTTCTACCTTTTCATTACTACCTCGTTCCTAATGATCTTCATGTTTAGGAACTCCTCTTGAACTTTCAAGATTATTTGTCACAACCCCTAGAACTTGAACACTTTTTGTCCTTACTATCATGGATTCTCAATTACCTTGGCTTATCGCTATTTCTTCCTTTTCAAGACTTACATTCTCCTATCCTGCCATGTATTTAGCATTAGTCCTTAGATCATCATTTTCCTATTGTCCTGAAACATCATGATTTTCATCATTTCTTGGTTCACCAGCAAAGGTTTGTGAGGACTCTACATTTTCATTCTTATCCCAATTTTCTCCTAATATCTCAGAAGTCTACGGTTGCTCCACATTCTTTTCATTTCTTCCTTGCGGAAGCTGATCATCAACTGTATCTTTTTTATTAATATTATTAGCGAGATTCTAACCTGTAGTATCCCATGTTCTTCTTTCATCAATTTCTTCATGGTTTCCCACTTTTGGAGTGAGTGATCCTCTTATAAAATCTTCTTCTTCTTCATTTCCAAGATTTGACCCTATATCTAACACTTCTTCCACTACTGGCTACATCATGGGATTTCCTTTAGATCGTTTTTATTCAAACTGTTTCATCTTGGAAGTCAATTTATCCAACTATTTTCTAACTTCTTCAGTTTATTTAGGACCTTCTTCTTAGATCACGGGAGTCCCTCCCAGAGCTTGTCTCATCATTGTCGTATTGACTGAGGGTGGAGAAGTAAATATATTTGCTACCTTTTGTGATGCAGACCTTGTCTTAGCATGTGTCTATGTTTTCATTCTCACCTCCTCATTAGTCCTAAGTTGAGCCCTTTGGTTTACTGTAGAATAAAATACTTCCTTTCGCATCTCCATTACATTGGCTGAATTAGCCATAGTCTCTTTACGCTGGCTAGTTGGCATCCTTAAGAATTCTCTAGCTTGAATTATCAAGAATTTTTCTTCACTTTTCTCAACTGCCTCCTCTTTTCCAATCTTTATTTTATTTTTAGTAGTCCCTTCGTACCCTAACTCATCTAATAACTATTGCTTTTCCTTCATGTTAGGTAGGTATGCAGGTTCTACCCCAACTTCTTTCAATGCTTCAACATAACCATTAATCTAGTACTAAGTATATGTCAATACTTTCTTATAAATCTCCTTAATGGTTACTATCTCCTTCTTTGTATAATCTGGGTCTAGGATAGGTTCATCAAAAGTCTTTTCTGTATCATAAATTACATTCAACACCTCTCCATTATTTGTATCCAATTACTTCAAAATATCATGTAATCCAAGAAGCCTCACTACTGGTAATGGCAACCTTTGATATGACTATTTTTTTACCTCATGCTCATCATCACAATTATACCAAAAATCTTCCAGATAATAGACATGAGCATACTTACCACTTATTAACTTGGAAAGGTTTCCTTCTAGATCATAATTTTTCACCAGAGTGTAAAGAACTCCAACTTATAAAGTTTCAACTCTTCCTCACACATATCAACACTCCTAGTTGTAGCAAATTTTTTATTCTCAATCGAGATAGGAAATTTGACAGAGAATTTATTTTGTGCATGTGTGAAAAGAGCATGAGACGGTTGCATCTGACTCACCAATTCTTGTAATATCTTGTCTATTACATACCTGGGCAACATGAAGGGGTGTCCTTTAATCCTTCCACCCTGATATAGGTGAAAATAGGAAATTGAATATACCAACCCCCAACCAACCGAATAACACTTTGTGCTTCCAGGGACAATACTTTAGCTTTGTCGCCTTCCATTAATCTTACTAGCCTCATGGTGAACACATCATTTACCCTCTAGTAATGCTCCTGATATTGGTAAATAGTACTCTGGGGCATATGAGCATAAATCAAATTATTCCCTAGTTCTCTGCCTAGGGTACCAACTCTATTCAATCCTTGTATATTTTCCCTTAGGGCATAGGAATAAACATCATATGAAGACATAGAAAACCATTGGGTGTCCAGGAATGTTATTATCTACTCACATAGCTTATTGTTGATGAAACTCCCCCAATAAATTTGCACAGGGGCTTCCATTATTTTTTCAATAAGCCCGAACATCCAAGGTTCCAATTTGTTGGAAACTTTGAGTCTAAATATCCTACTCAATAGGGTTATTATATCCTAAACATCCTAAATTAAAATAGACCTTGGGACTTTTCTCATTTTCTTTGTAATCTGCTCCCAACACCATGTCGCATTCATAAGCCTTCTATTTTGTTCTTTGGCATTCAGGTATACTGTAGCTAGGACCTACATACTCAACAGATTCATCTATCTGAATGTGGAGAGCCCAAATGTGTATACAATTCCTTTCATAGAGAGGATTGCATAGACTCTTCCTTTCTTCTCAATGACACTCTTGTTTAGGTTATACCAATTCATACATTCCAATACAAGCTCAGGAACTTCCATTTCCATTGAAAACTCTCCTTCCAAATGCATTCCACTTGCAACAATATTCTTAGTGCACTAGGAGGCACCCTCTTGTCGAATCTGCATAGCTAATTCATTATCAATCAACCCTCCTAAATGGGTGTCTATAACTGTCCCACTGATTGATGCAACCTACGAAATAGGGGACTTGAATTCCTCATCTATCAGCTTCTTCTTGGAAGTTCTCATATTTCTTTAGATTTCCTGGTTTTGCTGATGATATGGTTGTCTGAACACAACTCAAACCCTTGGTAGTTGTGTTCTTTGGCTTCTCAAGACTTACCTTTCTTTGCATGCCACAATCTTGGTTTTATTTCTTCAATGTCCTTACAAGTGAGTAATCTAGTCCAAGGTAGAGTGTTATGAAATTAATCCTTGTTTCCTGTGTGGGGCCCACCATTTGAGAGGAAGGTGGCACATAAGTTGACGTGGTACATTTACGTGTCACTTTGATTCTTATGAGGAAAAAGGCCTCAGAGGAAACATCCATCTTGGATACTTAACAATTATCAATTAATCGAGGTTTGAATCATTCAACACCAGACTTTGAAGAATTATTGAGATTCAGGGCTTTTACCCACTAGGTTTGTGAGAACTGGGGGAAAAGTAAAACTTGGGATCAGGTGCAAGTGAAGCAAATTCGTTTGAAACAATAGTTGTGAAAAACTTATGGTCTCTAGTTCTAAAGAAAAGAAAGTGAAACTTGCCAAAGATACATCATCCTTAGAGCAACGACATCAATACCTAGGACCCGAGGGTCTGGTGAATTGATAAGGCTGGGAAAATATTTCACAAGCATTCTGACAAAGCAAAAACTTAAGTGGGGGCTAGGCAAGTTGGATCGAAAAATCACCATTTTACCATTTCCTCCAAAAGCAGCACACCAAAGCAAGCAAAAGCAAAGGAAGAAAAGAAATAGAAAAAGAGGGGATCCATATTTTACTGAAGAGAAAAATGGGGTGTGTTGTGAGACCGCACAAAACTTAGTACTTTAATTTCAACATCTTTATTTATCATCTTTCTCATATCATTAGTATATTGGTTTTTCGTGCCTGTGGGAACACCAAAGTAGGGGATTGACTGTGACACTCCTCTATACACAACCCCAAATTTTTTCCATCTTGTGTATGTAGGTTTTTCGTCAAGTAAATACCTTGAAGATATCAACTTGTGGGTAGGAAGGTGCACTATCATCCCCCTCTTTTATCAATTTGTAGATTAGATCAAGTTAAAGTATTCTTCTTATTATTTTGTTATAAATTAGTTCTTTCTATTTTGTTATCACATTAAACCATATTTATTAGGTTGTTAGTAGGTTCTTCTTGGGTTTTGACTGTGCTTGACACTTTATGTCCATATAGACGTCAGAGCCCCACTAAGATGCCAACGCGTCGCTCTATCGTATATGTTATGCACTGTAGTCCTCTAGTAGTGAGATGCCTAGGTTGTAGTTCAGACTCTAGAAACCATCTCACTTGACTCCCTGAAACATTTGGGCATGTTAAACAACAACAGTAACCTAGTTGCTCTTCCTTTCAGCCTCTAAACCTCAAAATCTCCCTGAAATGTTTCGTTAGCTTGACATAGATCAGGGTAGCCTATTGTTCTAGACCCTCCCGTGACCTGGGGTCTTGAGAATTCGGTCCCCCTCCTCTACAATAGAAAAGTGTAATAGTATAAATGAGCCCAAAATCAATTAATAAACTCCTTAACATACCCATTAATGGTGCAATAAATTCCCTTTAATGGTGAATTAAAAATCCCTACATTGGATCGTTGAATTTGAATGATTGACATGAAATGCATGAGACTTGAGGAACTTTCATCAAGAATCGAGGGTCAAGCATCCAATAGACTAAAGAACCAATGCCGAAAACCTAAAATGGTGATAGAGCAAACAAAGAAAAATCCAAATTAAGGGTTGGGCATCAGGCGTAGGTATTCAAATATTGGGAAAACTGATCTCCTAATCCCCAACAAGGCACTCAAAAGAAAGAAAAGAAGGAAAGAGGAAAAGAAAAAGAATGGAAAGAAAAGGAAGAGAGAGAATGAAAGATAGAAAGGAAACAAAGAAACACAAAATGAAAAGAGGGGGGTCCTATTTTTTCAAAGAAAAAATGGGGTGTAAGTGTAAAGGAACAATAAATAGTAGCCAATGAACAAAAAAAAATTGAAAATAATTTCCTCTTCAAAAATTTTTAGACAAGCTTTAAACCTTAACGAAAAAAGAACCTAACTTTAAGCAAAGGATTCCTCGCTAGCCTAAGTACTACCAATTCACCCATCACAATATAATACCTAAGTCTCATAGTGTGTGCATATGATTAATTCCTTCAAAACATGGTTAGGATGAAATGGAATGACCTACAAACCAAGATTATTTCTATGATCTTGTCTTTATCCCAACTATTTTATTCATATGTATATTCTTTTCTTTTTCATTTTGGGACCTAGTTGGTGTGACTTGGGAATATCTCTGCTACTAGCTAGGAATCCATAGCACCAATAGAGATAACTCTGATTCCCTCAAACATAGCTCTATTGCTAGTTGGGTGTACATATCCTTAGTATAGGTTATTTGAATCACCCATTTGTAGTTTATTCTTGATTGTCTATATCTCTTTATTTATTTTTTTACAATATTTGGTCTAGGCTATCACCTGATGTTGGGTTGGGAATCACATTGGTCACTGAGAAAGATATATTTAGAATTCCTTGAGTTCAAAATTCATTACCACCCATCTTCAATCCAAATCTTGATTTATTTAATTTGTAGGTAATAAAATTCAAGCAGCTAAATTCAGAGGCTCATTGATTTTGATACATCAAATCATCTAAGACTTATAAGCTTAATAAATGATTGAGAAACCTCAAGTTTAAGCAAGGAAGAAGTTTAAAAATAGAAATACCATAGGAATCCTATTCATGATTTATATGTGGACCCAAAACATTCATGAAACCCACAAATAAACAAAGAGAGGAAAACTAAAGAATGAAGAAGACAACACAAACAAGAAATGAGGCAACCAACCAATAGAAATGAAATAAAACAAAAAAACACCTACTCCTAGTAATGTACAAAGAGGAATAATCCTCGTTCTCAAGATCCAAAATAGTGTTTGAGAAACTACCCACTGATGGGAAATGGGGTAGGTTCTCTAGTCATAATACTAATCTTGAAAGTATTCTCTGCTAGGCTTTCAAATATTTGGTAAGAGCCCATCCAAATTTTGTCAAACTTTGAATGGTTTCCTTTCTTCTCTTTGGACTTGTCCCATAGTTGCACAAGATATGAGATCCTTAAATAATTTATTCTAGCTCTTTTTTCAAACCATCACTTGACTATAGCTTGATGTTTTGACACATTATCAAGAGCAACATTTCTTTTTTCATCCAATTTTAGCAAGTACAACAATCTAACCTGAACTTTTTCATTTTTGTCTAGATAAATCTCCACGAATTTTTAAGCTGGAATTATGAGGTTCAAGGGAAATACATTTTCTGGACCATAAACCAATTTGTAAGGGGATTCCCCTAAATAATTCTTTGTTCTAGTTTGGTTAGCCCATAATGCAAATTTAATCTGTGAATGCCAATCCTTTGGGTTTTTTTTCAAATAATTTCTTTATAACACCTATCAAGTTTTTGTTGGTCGAATCTACAACCCAATTACCCTAAGGGTAATAATTTGAAGATTAATTTAAAATTAATTTAAGCTCAAACACCCATTACACAAGTTGAATTGATGAAAAAGAAGGACCATTGTCACATAATAGAGAAAATGACATACCAAACTTGGTCATTATTTGATCCTCTAGGTGTTTTATTACAACATTAGTTGTGCTTTGCCTCCAATAAATCACTTTAGAACACTTTGTGCAATATTCAGTAGCCACAAAATGAATTTATGTCCTACAAAAGAGTGTGGATATATCATTCCAATATAATCTAAGCCCCATTAGGTGAAAGGACATACCTCATATACTAGTTGTAGTGGCATCGGTGCATTTCTTTCTTTGTTGGCTAGTGTTTGGCATATATGACAAGTCCTGACATGCTAGTAAGCATATTTAAATAGAGTTGGCCAATAATATCCTACCCTTAGTGTCTGATAAGTAGTTGCTTCGACTAAACTATGACCGGTGCCAAATGTATCATGAAATTTTGTTAAGACTGAACCAACATCCTCCTTATTTAGGCATCTCAAATAGACACCCTCACAATTTCTTTTGTATAGGATTCTGATTTTTACCATGTATGTTTGAATTTTGATTCTCAAGGCTCATCTTTGAGTTTTATTCATATAATCTGGGCACTTATTTTACAATAAGTACTGGATGATGTCCTTTTACCATTCATTGAAGGTAATATCTTGTTGAGTATACTACTAGCATACCAGCTGTTGATCTACCCCTACTAGTGTCTTTGAAAATCCTTGGTCTCTCACCAACCTCATAGGTTGAATTTATGTATCAAACTCTTGTATAATTTCCATCCACTTCCCTTATCGATCTCTGAGCTCATTTTATATTTATCATGGATTTGACTGCACCATCAGGCACTATGGCTATCACTTTGCTCCTTGAGATTTAGTGTCTAAACTTCTTTACATATTTCACTAGAGCAAATGATTGTTTATCTAGGTTAGGATATCTTACTTCTGCATTATTAAATGACATACTCATAAATGCTATTGTCCTTTCATCACCCTCTTCTCCCTTTTGAGTTAAAATTCTAGCACAATAATGTTTTGAAGAAAAAGTATAGATATTGAAGGGCTTGGTGTAGTTCAGACTGGCCAAAACAAGTGTGCTCATTATGACTCCTTTGATTTCTTGGAAGGCCTTCTTTTCTTATGTTTTCCATTCAATATTCACATCCTTCTTTAGCATATCATTCAAAGGACACACAATCTCTACAAACCCATTGATGAATTTCTTTAGAAAATTAATCTTTCCAATGAAAGAATTTTGTTCCTTTTTGTTGTTTGGTAGTAGTAAATTCAATGTGGAATCAATCCTATCATGGTCTACAAAGATACCCTTTTCAAAAATAATATTCCCTAAGAGCTTTCCTTCAATGACTCTAAAAAATGCATTTCTTGGGATTTTGGGAAATACTCGATTCTTTACATTTTTGGATGATCTTATGCAAGTCACTTATGTGGTCCTCTCTATTCTTAGAAAAAACTGAGTTCATCCATATATATGATAATGTACTTTCCAATTATCCCTTTCAAATATATGACCATTTCTCTTTGGAAATTGGATCCAACATTGATGAGTCTGAATGGCATTCTTTGATAAGCAAAGATTCCCCACATAGTGGTGAAGGAAATCTTTAGTCTATCATCTTCTTTGACCATCAATTTATTGTATCCTGAGTATCCATATAGAAAGGACATCTTCTAAGATCCATTTACTATTTGTAACACTTCATCTAGTGAAGGTAACAAATAGTTATCCTTTTTAGATGTGTGGTTCAAACTTCAAAAGTTGACACAACCAAATTTCTCCATTTTTCTATACATGTACGAAATTTGTCACCCAAGTTGAATTTCATATTGGGTAGATAATTCTAGCACTTAGTCATTTTTTAACCCCTTTCTGAATTAACAACTCAAGCAAGGCATTGACTGGACACTACCTTTTTTCAAAAAGGTTTAGTTTCCTTCTTTAAAGGAATAGTATGGACGATTATCGAGGTATCATAAGTCTTCAATTCCTCATAAATCCAAACAATCACCTCCCTATAATCCTTTAAAGATCAAATTATGCCATTTCTTTCCTCAATAGTGTAGACTTGACCAATGAATACCTCCCTCTTATCTATATCATTCCCTATATTATGAAGGTCACATTTGCTTCCGCCTTTATCCAAGGTATCCTTCTAAGACTTGATTTTACTTCCTTGATCAAATATTCTTTCCAAGGAAACCATTCACTTGGGGATAGTTTTAGTCTTTAAATTGATGATGCCATCCTCATCTATTTCAAATGGATCCCTATCACATTCATTAATAATTTGGGTAGCAAAAACTCCATAATTGGTAATAAACTCGAGGATATGTTGATCATCCTCAAACACCTAAAAGTTTTTGATGTTGTTTAGAATAGATGGTGTAGGAACCATCTGTACTAAAAACCTCTTTATATGAGATCTAGTCATAGGTTGGAGAGAGCTAGATAAAACAACGAGAGCATCTACAACATAGTTTCTCCTTATGGGAATAGATTTTATATTAAATTCTTCAAAATATTCAATCAAATCCCATAATCGATTCCTATAAGCAGCTAACCTTTTGTCTTGGCATGAATACTGACTTCTTACTTGCCTTACGACCAACTGTGAATCTCCTACAAATAGATGCTTCACCTTTTTTTGATGTGTAAGAAACAACCCTCAAATTAATGATTCATACTTCATTGCATTATTTGTACACAAAAATTGCAATCTAAAAGCCCCCAGAAATTACTTTCCTTGTGGATTAATCAGCTTGATTCCAACACCATTTCCTTGCTTCCACTTATATTCATTAAATCTAAGAATCCACATGGTCTTCTTTTTTGGCATCAATGCTTATGGTCCTTCCTCCTTCATATTAATGTCCTTCTGATTGGAAGTACCAAGACCCATCACTGCTTCACCATCTACTTCAAACAAGCTTTCTTTTATATGTGGTTGATTTTCCTTTTTAGTAGGTTCACTTGAAGAGGGCCTAGGGACATCTTCGTCTATGCCTAGCTCCATTTCTAAGGATTGATAATATTGTACCTTGGAACTTTCATCTGATTCTCTCAAGTCATTTGATACCGTGACTACATCCAAATCATTATCCTCCATATTTCGGCAGTGTATCATTTTTACTCTTTCCAATGCATCTTGACAAGTTTGGTAGGAAAACTTAGAATGGTTCGTATTGTGAATTCAACACCAAACTAGAAATAAAAGCATGGAAGTATCTACATATTTTCTAAGATTATTCATGTTATCATGCATTTTTCCTAAGAATTCTTAGAATATATGGTAAGAACTTTTAAATTTTTGCAGCCCTTTGATTGGACTATCCACATATGTTTGTTCATCTACTACTAAAGACATCATCATAATATCATTCATTTTGTACACTCCTAAATCTAGTTCAATGAATGCAACTTCATTTAGAGTGTTATATTCAATTATTATGTGATTTATCTTAGGTTCAACATCAATCTTAATTTGATTATTCAACCCCTTCCATGGTAGCTAGATTTTTGTGAAGTAAGTGGAGAACTATCCTCTCAAGTTGTTAGTCCATTCTCTACTGAGCATCATTCTATGCATTTCATGAATATCTACCATGTGTATGTCAATGTATTCCTAGACTCTATGATTTGAGGCTAGTTGTATGTGATTGTTATCAACATGAGGATCCAAAGGGGTGGGCCCCACCCTTGGTGGGATTCCATTAGTTAGAGGTTCTCTCTTGTTCCTCAAGTTGTGAGTACTTCTATTCTGATGAAAGGCAAGGATATCAACACTTTTTGGTTCATTTTCATCCTCAAAGGGGAAGATAAATTATTCTTCTTTTGAGCAATGATTTGGATTTGTTTCACTTAGCATTGCAAAGGAATATACTATTAAGGAATTCATTTTTGAGGAGAATTTTGAGTGTTTCTCTGCATAATTGTAGATTCCCTTTACATCTCTAGACAACTAGCCTCATTGCAATTGAAATTTTCATGAAACCTACAACCATTGGCATCTATATTTACCAAATTTGCACTATATAATGGGTTTAGGACCCCTCCATTGATTGGTCTAGTATTCCAAGGTATGTTGTGTCAATGTGAATTGAAACCTCTACCCTAGAAACCTTGGTTGTTTTGGTTGTTACCTTGGTTATGATTATAGTTTTTTTATTACCCTATTTTTGATTGTTTCCTATGTGAGGAGGGTTAATTCTCAAATAGTTAAGCTCACTAGTAACCTAAGACAACATCTTCTTCATGGTCTCAAACTCAGAGGCTAGTTGAGCATCTCGAGTTTGGAACTATTGTTGGTTTCTCAAAGAAGGGTCTTCCTGACTATCATATCCTATTTATCCTTGGGAGGTTTCCCTCTTTCTTATATCCTAGATATTTGAGCATGGTTTTTGTATGGAGTTGATGATACAACAAGAAATTATGGGATGAATTTACTACTCCTAGAATAGGATTCATAAGAGGTGTATGATTTCTTAGGGTGTTGTTTATTAGAGAGAGGTGATTTATCATCCCTAGTGTTCCTAAAAATGGTAAAGCTCTACAAGGTTTCCCTTCTTAGGTATCTATTTTATGAGAAAATATTATGGATTCATTATAAGTTTTATACAAAGTATCCCTACTAGCATTTGGTAATCTCCTAAAAAATAAGCTAGTCAAGGGATCTAAGGATCTGAAATAAGTTTGAATTGTTTCCAACTCATGCATAAGATATAGATTAGCCAACCTTTTATATGTCTTGTAGAACCTTATATTGTAAATATGGATGGGTTCATTAGGTGTTTTTCTAGAAGACACAAACTGGTGATACAAGATTGCAATATCTATGTAGATCTTGAATTGGTTAATGAGTTTTTTCTCCATATCTCGCCACACAGTAATTCCTCCTCTAGGTATATTGAGATATCAATTATAAGAAAATTACCCTAGGGATTATGGAAATAGTATAAAAACTACATCTTGGTGCCCAAGTTTGGCTCTATTGCATATTTCTTTAAATGTCTATATGTGATATTTTCTTGTTCAAGATTCACCATAGACAAATTTAGGGTAGAACTTTTCTAGGTTTTTAGGTAACTCCTAAAGAGGTCCTCCCATTGATAATGGAGAAATTTCATATGCTATGAAATAGGCCATGGTTGTCAATGAAGGTATAATAGTAGCTCTGTTTTGTGGTGATACCAGACTTATAGGAAAGGGTTATAGATCTAGGTTTAACAGTGATGAAATTGTGTTATAATTTTCACCTCTACTTTTAACCTTATCACTTATTGTCTTCCAATGTTGGAATAGTTTAGTTAGATCCTCTTTATTTGGGGAATATGTAAGAACTCTATGGTATTTATCTGGGGGGAAAAATGCTATATTTTCCAAATTTTCTTATGTTTTGGCCCTCCTTCTAGTGCTAGTCCTATTGAGGGTGGTTTTAATCACTTACAACATGCTAATAAATAAGGTTGTATTGCTTCTCTTGAAAAGTCGGGAAACTAATCTAAGGTTCATGTAAACTAATCTAAGGTTCATGTATAACTAGTTCTTAGTCATTTGGGTCAACACAAGGTTCTTTGTCAACATATTTCACAAGGGTTATGGCTTTAAGCTTACTGGAAATTGCATGCAATAAGAAATGATAATTTTTAAAAATTTCAAAAAAATAGATTGTTTTTCAGATCCACAATAGATTTGAATAAATTTCAAAGCTATTTCAAAATATTCCAAACTATTTTTTTTTCAATAAAAGGCCATAGCCTAAATATTTATATTAATATTTGTAAAATATAGAGATTACATATAGCTATAATTATAGTACTGGTTATGCAAAATATAAGAAGATCAAGCAAAATTGTGCCATATGCTAACACTATTTTCTTAAGACCACTATTGTATTTCAAAATAGAAAATGCATATCAAATTAATATATGCAAAAATGAAAATTGTAATACACTATACTTCGATGTTTTCATTCTTTCATAAAGCCCATTGCTACATATGTGTCTTCTCATTCTACATTTAAGTCTATACCATTATCACCTTGGCCCTCACTCAGATCATTTTGATTAGCTGGGTTTAATCTAGCAACTAGAAGTGAACTACGACCATGCTGCTTATGATGAGACAGTAGAAAAGAGACTACAAAGAACTTCTCCTTTATGTTATTTACCATATGAAACCCAAGTTCATGTGAATGCACATTTATGACCCTATACAAAACTCAAGGGTCATCATTCTTCAGTCACTTCTTTACAACCTCATATGTTGCTTTGAAACATTGCTTTCTTTTAAGGTAACTCTTCAGAAATAATCTTGCAACATACCCTTTTCCCATGTCTAGATTATAGGATTGCACACTCTTCAACAACTTATCTTCCCCAAGAACATTAGGTTGAATAGACTCTTCAACCATAATTTCAAGAGACTCTAGGGAATGTAAGAGATCCATAGAATTGGATAAAAAAAATGACAATAACTACGAAGGAAACAACAGTCTTGGAGATATTGGGCTTAAAATGTCTTCCCCAATCACTATTCTGATACTATTAACCAGACTTGGACAAGACATACAAAAAAATTGTGAAAGCTCAAAATCAGTTACTGTGTGTGTTAAATCTGCAAATTTAGTATCAACACAAACCTTATTGAAATGATTTATATTGAAAGATTCAAAGCAAAGTAAACTATTCTAAGTTGCAATAAAGATAAATCTTCCAAGAACATCTCATTGTCCTCTATTCTTAAATGATTATTTTAAACCTTTTTGGCCCTCAGATTTCTATGTGCACAAAGGTTATTAGAATGACACTTAAGAAACAAGATTAGTATTCAACATGCAAGCTAATCTAATGCCTACACGAAACTATGTGCAAACAATGATGATGAAGGCTACGATGAGTGAAGGATGATGTTGATGATAAATGAACAAGTGGAGGTGGATACTATGGTAGTGATCTATATGATTCTATGCATGATATTCCATATGCTCAAATGCAAACTTAAAATGAACTAATCTAAAATGCAACTATGATGCAATTTGTTAATCTAAGATGTAAACATGATGCAAAACATGATATGAAACCTATCTATAAGACTCCAAGAATGCTCCAAGCTCCAATGATAAACTTGCATAATAACTCTACTTCAAATGTGGATGATCAAATACAAGGCCCAAGGGTTGTATTTATAGTCTTTTCCAAGCATATAGTGAGGTGGCAATAATTAATGGTCCAGATTGAATAAGAACAATGGATGGTGAAGATGAATTGAATCAATATGTTCTCCCCTTAACCAAAGACAACATGCCATGTGTGTGGAAGAATCTCTTGACCAATGGGAAACATGCCATTTGGATGGAAGATTCAAGTGTGTGAAGAAAAGGCCATGTGCTTCCAAAATTTGTGGAAGTGTGGGAGGAATAAATCATGTGCTCCAAAAGTGGGTAGAAGTGTGGGAAGAATAAGTCATGTGCTCCAAAATTGGTGGAAGTGTGGGAAGAATAATTCATGTGCTTCAAAATTGGTGGAAGTGTGGGAAGAATAAGTCATGTGCTTTTTTAAATGAGTTAAAGATAATTCTAATTAAAAATTAAAGTTATTTATTTTCATGTGACCTTAGTGAGTTGGCACAAAAAGTTGTAGAAATGTGCTCTAATTCCTAATTGGATTTAGTGAAGATTAATTAAATAAAACAAGTTTAGGGAACCTTGTTTATTTCATTAATTTAGAATAATATGTTTTAGATTTTGGAGAATTAGAGAAGGGTGAACAATATAAATAAATTGAGAATTTATTTATACATAGTTGGAATATTAATCAAATAGCTAGTATTTAATTAATTAAAGGTGATGAACATTTTTAGTTGTATATATTTTTCCCCTCTTTGAAGTAATTTGTTTACACATTTCTTCAAATAAAATTTTTGATACCGATGCTCATAAATTTTTTCGATGCCCCAGATGTTGATTTTCATATATTGACGGATATATGCCCCCTCGGGATATAAACCGGTTTGAACTTGTAGGATTTTTGGAATTTTTGAAAAAAAATTATGATGATTTGATGATGATTTCAAGATTTTATGATGTAGAGATGATTTATCTCCCGAAAAATGATGTTGAACCTATCAAGTGATGAATTGATGTCTTGTGTTTCCTCCTTGTGTTTGATGTTTGATGATCTCGTTCGGCCAATTGATTTGATGATGTTGATATGATAGTTGATGATTGACCTCATGATAGGTGAGGATCAATGATAGGATGATGATGATTGACCTCATGATAGGTGAGGGTCAATGATAGGATGTTGATGATTGTCCTCATTATAGGTGAGGATCAATGATAGATTGATGATTGTCCTCATGATAGGTGAGGATCAATGATAGATTGATGATTGACCTCATGATAGGCAAGGTGCATTGATTGATGAACCTCATGATAGGAAAGGTTGGATCAATTGATGAACCTCGTGATAGGCAAGGTTGGATTGATTGATTGATGAACCTTATGATAGGTGAGGTTGATTTGATTGATGAACCTCATGATAGGTGAGGTTGCATTGATAGATTGATGATTGACCTCATGATAGGCGAGGATCAATGATAGATTGATGATTTATGATATGTTATGATCATAGGAGGAATTTTGCATCTAGTGCAGGTGGATTCAAATTTGATTGGGCGATGTGATTTGACTTCTCTAATAGATTGATATGCCCCAATATAGGATTGATTAATGTACTGAGACTCGATGATGTACCGAGACCTGATGTATACACTGATGCGGTTGAGACATTGATGATGAATCGCTTGATTTGAGACATTATGATACACTGCCATTTTTTATATTGATGTATCTCTTTATACCTTTGGATATCCTTGTAAACTTTGACATTCTTTCGAGTTATATATGACATACAGCGATGATGATGATTGATCTATGTATTGATATAGTTTTTATATGTGATGATGCCTATGTGATTTTGATATGATATGCTATGGATGCATTTTATATTTTATGATGATGATTATGTTGCTTATGATGTTGATGAGGATGTAATTTATGTTTTTTGTTCCTTTATAATGCAAATAATTGAGGCAATGAATGAATGAATGTATGATGGATGAAATGATGATGTTTATGCTTTATGGATGATAGATTTGATTATGCAAATGATATGTGATGTTTCATGTGATGATTATGTTGAGTATGTATGGATGCAATGCAAATGATGTGTGATGTTTTGTAATGATGAGTGATGATTATGTGATGTAAATGATTATGCAAATGATTGTGTTCTAGGGTCTTAAGCGTAAATGAGTGAATCTATCCACCTTCCAAGAGTTGTGGGAAGGTTGTTTTTAGTTGATCATTGATTAAGTTAAGCTTCACAAAACCTAACATATTTCCCAACCCTCTTGTAAATCTGAAGAGACTCACTCATTTAAGCTTAGTGAACCACTTCCCTAATGCTACTATATGAAGTGATTTTGATTATGTAAATGAGATGTGATGGACATCATTTTTTGTGTTTTCTGATGCAAATATTATGATGTGACGCATGAATGGATGAATGATGTTGTAATGTTCCCTAGTGTATGCAAGTGATATGCAACTAAATGAGAATGTTTTCTAATTGGTGATGATGCAAGTGATGTGTAATTATATGAAAATGATGTGTTTTTGGTAATGTAAAGTGTACTCAATCCCTTGATAATAGAGATAACATCATTGTTGCAGCTTTGGAAATTCCATAAATATAGATGCAATCTATTCTAACAAGGAAAATATTGTATGCAAAACTTGTCATTCGTATCAACCAATTTGTCATGCTTTTTATCATCATTGGGACTTTAAAATGTTGAAAGTGAATACAAGCATCAATGGTATATTTTAGACCATGATGACCTGAATACTACTTCCATGATGTTTGATAGTGCAAGTTAACACAAGCATCTAAGTATGATTAAATCGAGATGACCTGAGTATTGCTTGCGTAAACAAACAAGAGTTAGTCCTTTTCCTATACAAATTTGGAATGTCATCAGTGATACTTTGTAGAACACATCTCATGACAATTTGCACAGTAATAATGATCAACTCATAGAAAACAAACAAAGAAAAATCATACTCCTTCCTAGCTCCTCTAGTTTGATACATCATCGAGGGGCTCCAAAGATATGATAACAAAAATCAAAGTACAAAAATTGAACATTTGTGTTTAACGTGATAAACTCATGATTCAGAAGAGCATCATCCTTTCAATTTTCTGATGTTTTTTAGATTTTTCAATTTTCCAATTTTTAGGTGTTTTCTGAGATTTTGACCAAGAACCTAACCTAAAGACCTATCCTAGGGGCCTTGGGGGCTGATCAAAGATTATCCTTGCCTACGTTATACACATAGAGACCACGTAGTTCAACTGAATCAACCAATTTATAGGACCAAGATATGAACAAACGAGAGACGACAACTAATTACAAGGGACCACTAAAGGACTTGACCTAGGATGTCTTGGGGGCTGATCAAAGATTAGCCTTGCCTACGTTTAAGCTCAAAGACAACATAGTTTGACAAGATGACTCCATTTTTGTCTTTTTCGACTTTTTGACCTATTTTTGGTTTTTTGATACGATATGGATGTTTCATGCATTTCTGATGGTGATTGATGTTCAATGTTCGGTTGCATGATGATCATTGTTTTGTTGTATTTGTCTTCCAGTTGTTTGTCTATTGGTTCAAGCTCAAATTTTTTTTCCCCCAATAAGTTTAGGATTTTTCCCCCAGTTTATGGTGAGACACGACCACGATACTAGGATATGTACATGATGCTTTTCAAAGGATAGGAAGATGGATGGCGAAAGCGGATGGAAAAAGTGAAAAAACAACATGCTCAAATAGATGGAAAAGCTAACCTATCACAAATAGCGCCTATTGCCAAGTTTTCACTACTTGTTTTTATTGCAATTTTTTAGATTTTATGATTTTTTTAATCTTTTATTTTCACCTTTTTTTTGTATTTTTCTCTTTTTCTGATTTTTTTTTTTTGGTTACCAAGACGCCTATTTTCTAGGTTTTCATCAAGGCAATGATTTTTTTAGGACATTTTCTAATGTTTTTGGTATTTTTCATGACCTTTTTTTGATGCACTGGATGATTCAAGTGTAGAACTTTTTGAGATGCACGCTATTGAGGGGTTCATCAAAAAAATCCCCTTCTAGTATAGACAACTGATATGCTCCTAATCTGAAGGCTGAGACAATGACAAAAAGGACCTAGCCAGTTTGGTTAAAATTTCCCCTTCTTCTCTCGATCTTGTTGATTGTGAGGGTTCTCTTTCAAGACTAAATCGCCAACCTAAAATGTTCTCATTTTGACACTGTGGTTGTAGCTTTTGGATATCCTTTGTTGATATGCCTTTAGGTGATCCACTACATGCTGAAGATGCTCATCCAAGAGTTCCAATTCTTGTAACCTAGACACCCTGTGATCCTCATCTAAAATGATCCCTTTTAGTGAAATGCATAGTGATGGTAGTTCAACCTCAATGGGTAGAATGGCTTCTGAGCCATAGACCAAAGAACAAGGTGTTGCTCTTGTCAGGGTTCGAATACTAGTTCTGTAAGCCCACAAGGAAATATTATATTCAATGTGTCAGTTTTTTCTAGCATTGTTGACGGTTTTCTTCAGGATCTTCAGGATAGTCTTGTTTGAGGCCTTAGCTTGGCCATTTCCTTTAGGATAATATGGTGTAGAAAATCGATGTTGGATGTGAAATTTCTCACAAAGTTCTTCGACATCCTAATTTTTGAAAGGTCAGTCATTGTCAGTGATGATGGACTGAGGGATGTCGTACTGAAACATGATATAGTTCAAGATGAAGGATGAGATTTTCTTTCCTGTGATGGTGGTTAAGGGAACTACTTCAATTCACTTCGTAAAGTACTAGGTGGCTGTGATGATAAACTTGTGTCCATTAGATGAAGATGGATGTATTTTGCCTATGATATCCAATCCCCACTGACAAAACGGCCATGTTGATGCAAAAGGATGAAGTTCCTGCACTGGTGCATGGATGAGATTGCCATGGATTTGGCACTTTTGGCATTTCTTGACAAATTGAAAAGAATCCTTCTCCATAGTTGGCCAGTAATATCCTAAATGGAGGAGTTTCTTCGCTAGGGTTAATCCACTTGAATAAGTGCCACAAACACCTTCATGTACTTCCCATAAGTCTATTTCAGACTTGTCACATTCTAGACATTAGAGGAGAGTTCCATCAAGACCTCATCGATAGAGGACCTCCACAATAAGGGTGTGTCAGGAGGTTTGGCGAATGAAGTTTCATTTTTTATTATGAGATAGGTCAGGAGGGAGGGTGTTATCTTTTAGGTACGTATAGATATTCCTATAAAGGGAAGTGTCAGCCTCAGCTAGATGGTAGATAACTTGGGACTCAGGGTTGTCATAAGATGGGTTGAACAGTTGTTCCACCATGAACTCATAATGGCTCAATTTTTTGGAATCTGCAAGAGAGAAGCAATGGTTGCCATGGCATCAGCAGCTTTGTTGTCACTTCGAGGAATTTTCTCAAACCTTATTTCCAAAAAGTACTTTTCAAAGTCATCAACGATTATTTTGTAGGGAATCAACTTGTCATCCGTTGTTTGATAGCCATCATTTACCTGGTTAATGACTAGTTGTGAATCCACATAGACATGCAACTTTGTGATCTTCCACTCAACTGCTACTTTGATTCCAATGATCAAGGCTTCGTATTCAGCTTTGTTTTTGGTGCAAGGGAACATTAGTCTATAATACTTGGGAATGGTGTGTCCTTGTGGAGACATAAATAAAATTCCAACCCCTGATCCATGTTGTGTATAATAACCATCAAAGTACAAGAACCATTGTTGTGTGGATATTGTCAGGATGTCAACATCTAGAAAATCAACGTTCATGGGATGATTGTCCTACAATGGTGCTTCAGCTAACTAATCTGCAATTGCTTGTCCTTTGATTTCCTTCCTATCAATATATTGGATGTCAAATTCACTCAGCATCATGACCCACTTGGATAGTCTTCCAATCATATTAGCTTTGTTTAGAACGTATTTTAGTGGATCTATCTTGGCTATCAATTTGATGGTGTGGGTAAGCATGTAGTGTCACAATTGTTGGGTAGCGAACACTAATACCAGACAATCATTTCCAATGAAGGTGTAATTGAACTCATAGTTGTTTAAGGTTATGTTGATGTAATATATTTCCCTTTCTTTTCCTGTTGAATCCTCTTGTGCTAACAAGGCTCCCAATGATATTTCAGTTGTTGCTATGTATAATAAAAGTGTCTTTCCTTTTGTTGGTGGTATCAAGGCAGGTGGACTCATTAGATATTGTTTTAATTGATTGAAGGCTCCTTCACATTTCTCATCCCATCAGAAAGATACATTTTTGTGGAGCAAGTAGTTGAAAGGATGGGTCTTTTCTGCCAGTTGTGCAATAAATCTCCTAATAGATTGAAATCTCCCTTGCAAGGATCTGAGTTGGCTTACGTTTTTAGGAGGAGGCATCTCCATGATAGCTTTGACCTTTGTAGGGTCCACCTGAATGCCTTTATCCGACACAATGTACCCCAAAATTTTAGCCGATGTTACACCAAAAACACATTTTTTGGGAATTAATCTCACATTGAACTTCCCCAACCTGGTGAAGATTTTATCTAAGATCTCTAGGTGTCCTTCTTTGGTGTAAAATTTTTCCAACAGATCATCTACATAGTCTTCCATAAAAGTGTGAATCATGTCATGAAATATGGTGGTCATTGCTCTTTGATATGTGGCTCCAACATTTTTCAACCCGAATGGCATGACATTCTAGCAAAAAGTGCCCCAAGGACATGTGAAGGTAGTTTTATCTTGATCTTCAGGAGCAATTTTGATTTTATTATATCCTAAAAAACCATCCATGAGTGAGAGAATTTCATGTCCAACAATCAAGTCCTTGATGATGTCAATGTTGGGCAAAGGAAAATCATCTTTTGGGAAAGCTTTATTGAGATCTCTGAAATCTGTGCAAATTCTGATGCTTTTGTCAGGTTTGGAAATAGGTACAATGTTAGAAATCCACTCTGCATAGTCGATGGATCTGATAAATCCTACATATAACAACTTCTTCAGTTTGGCTTTGACCAAGAGGGTGATGTGGGGATGCATTTTCCTTAACTTTTGCTTGACCTGTTTTATTCCTGCTGGTAGTGATAGGTGATACATGATGAGTTTTGGATCAATCCCTGGCATGTTAGCATAAGACCAAGAAAATTTTATTCTCTTTTCTATGAAGAATTTGATGAAATCTAGTTTTTCTTGATTTGTTAAGGATTCTGCTCGATGGACAGTCTTCATTGTTTCTTCATTTCCAATATTGATAGACTGGGTGGGTTCAACCAATATTTTAGATTGTTCTTGAAAGTGCTCGGGGAGTGTGTCAAATCTTCCATCCTTCAGCACCTCAGAGAGGTTTTCACCATTGGATAAGCTCTTTGTTTTTACTTTTTCTAGATTTGATACTGCCATTGAATGGTTTTCACCCCCAAATCTATTCCCTATATTATTCATTTTGCAGCTAGGAAATTTGACACTCTCCTGATTGGAAGCTGCATTACAATGTTCAATGGTGTAATTTGTTTCAAGATTGGTGGAACAGAAGAAATTGACAATGGCTTTGTCATTTGAAAAGAGGGGGATATTAGATGGCTCAGTTTGATCCCAAACTATCAATTCGGGATGTATCAGGGGTAAGGAGTCATTGGATTGGCTAAAGTTAGATGCAGTGAGAGTCTCAATGGTATTTTATTTGGATTTTCCAATAGAAAAATCGATGTCTATAACATAATTCTCCTCTGAAGTATCTATTTCACTCTGAATCTGATCGTCTTTGCTGGAATCATTAATGTGTAGTGACCCTATTTCAAGCGGTCTATATCCTGACCCTCCTCATGTATGGGTGTATAATTTTGGACTACATCAATTTCCTTATCATGACAAGACTCTTTAGATAATGAATCCCACTCATATTCGTTTGAATCAGTCTCATGAGCATCACTAGCTTGTAGTTTTAGGATTCTTTCAACAATTTGTTGTATGGCTTCTTCTCTGGATTCTTCTATATACTCCAATCTTGTTTTATCTTTGGCTTGCATGGTGACAAGTTGTATTGGTTCTATGATTCCTTCTTTCCTTTTACGGATAGGACCTTTTCCCTCATATCCCATCTTTTCCATGATTGTCTTTCCTTTTCCATACTGCTCTATCCATATATGGAAAGTGGAGGCTTGTGGTGATTCTTCATCTTTGTACAACCAGTTTAAATCCTCTTTGCCATCTAACTCATCCACCAATGTGCTTGCTCTTACAAAGGTTCCATCAAATAGTGTGGTGGGTTGTGATGATTGTTGTCTTGATGTTGATGGTTGTCCATATGAATTTGGAGAAGATGAAAGTTGTGATAAACATAAGGATTACTGAAATGAGTATTCCCCCATGCCTTTTTCTTTCAATTGTATCTTGGCAACTTTATTTGATAAGGATTCAAGTTGAATTTCCTGATTTTGTGGAATAGGATTTTGTGTACTTTGTTTATTTGAGGGATTGGTATCACTGATATCCTTATCCTTTGAATTGTCCTTTTTTTCAACCCACTTTGATAAGGCATTTAGTTGTTTCCCATCATTTGATAAATCCTGAATTCGAGCTTCCCTGATGTGTGGTACAAAAGAATCTTGAGTTTCCTTGAGGGTGTTACAATATTGGAGGTTGTTTGAATTAGTTGCAATAGTGATTTCTTGCCCGTTGAATGGGAACCCCAAACACTGGTGATATGTGGATGGCACTGCTTGCATGTCATGAATCCAATGTCTTCCCAAGAGTATGTTGTAGGTCAACTCTTTTTCTAGTACCTGGCATACTATATCTCTGACAACTGGTCCCATTGAATAGCTAGCACTATTAGCCCTAGTGAAGATCTCTCCTCGTCATCATATGCTTTTATTGTGATTTTCCTTCTAGGATCAATAGCATTTTCTGAATAGCCTAGTGCATAGACAAGTTTCAAAGTATAGATATTCAGGCCAACTCCTCCATCTATTAGGACATGTTTAAAGCAATGTTTGTGGATTAGGACCTCAATGTGTAGAGAAGCATTGTGGGGATGATTCATATATACATCATCATGTTCATAAAAGGATAAGTAGTGCAATGCAGTCAAATGTCCCTCCATAGTCTAGAATTGGCAAACCTCTAGATTGTTGGGTACCGTGGTCACAACTAGAGCTTGATCCAAGATTTCCTTGTGAGCAAGTGAAATCTTGAGAAGTTCTAATATGGATATTTGCGCGGGTATCTTCTACAACTAATCAATGATGCTATAGTGGGTTACAGGGACAACAATAGTTGATTTGGACGTGGAAGGGGTAGCTCCTTTCAATGTTACCTTAGCTTGTCCTCGTGTGATTGCATTGACGGGTGTGTTATCTTGTGGTTCCCTGATTTTGATAACATTGATTTGGTGTGAGGTAGTTTCAACATTATGGTGATGATTTTCAATTGCAATGATGTCTTGTTCATGCTCAATGGTGTCATCGTTGGTTGATTTATCATTTGTAATAATGTCTAATGTATCATGAGTTGGATCATTGACTACCTCAATATGCAAAATGGTGGTGTCATAGACATAGTTTATTATTCTTGGCTTTGTTGTTTGATGACGAGGACTCTCCCTTCTCATAGTTTGGTAGGGGGTTCTTGAATGCCCCATGATCATTGTTCATTTGAGGTCCCTCTACAAATATTTTCTTGTTGTTGATTAGATCTTGTATCAAGTGTTTCAGCTACATGCAGTCATTGTTTTATGTCCCTTGTTGTAGTGAAACTCACAGAAATGGGTTTCATTCCACTATGGGGGTTTAACTTGTGGTTCCCAATTTCTTGCTTCTGGTAAAGTTATGACCTTACCTTTGAGAAGTTCTTTTAATGCTGATTCTGGTGATTTCCCAAAAGGTGTAAACTTAATTCAATTCGAGTATGCTCTATACAATGGTGTCCTTAGTCCAACATTACCTTAATTGTTGCTTTGGTTGGAGTTTTGGTTGTTGTCTTGGTTGTTGCCTTGATTATTTCCTTGGTTGTTACTTTGGTTGTTGCCTTGGTTGTTGGCTTGGTTGTTGGGGAGACTGTTATTCTGATTAGTTTTGGCAGCAGTTACAGTCAAGTTGAATACAAGTTTTGCATTAGGGATTTCAACTACACCATCATTGTTTCCAATGTTCTTGTTTCATTGCCAAAACTTGGGTTTGTCACCATTATTGTAATTGTTGGAGGAGTTTGATGAGTTTTTTTCATTGTATATCTTGATGACTCCTCTTTTGACTAAGGAATCCTTGATTTTAATCCCATTCTTAATTAATTTTTTGAATGTTGGGGGACATTGTAATTCCAATCTATAACCCATCTCGTCATTAAGGTTGTCAATAAAGATTTCTATTTTTTCCTTTTCTGGTATGGGACGAGAGTATTGTGCAAATAACCTTCTCCATTTTTGCAAGAACACAAGGAACGATTCACCCTTCTTCTTTTTTAGGTTAAAAATATTTTTCATGGCGATGTCATGTTGGATGTTGTATGTATATTGGGTGATGAACTTATTAACTAACTCCTCAAAATTGTTAATTGGTGGGGTGATTTTGGAGAACCATTCAAGACAATGTCCACCTAAGCTTCTTGGGAATAATCTCATCAAATAAGTTTCCTCATAGGAAAATTCGAGACTCATGGTTCTAAATTCCCTTACATGATCAATCAGATTGGTTTTTCCATCGTATTTGTCATACTTTGGGAACTCACAATGTTTGGGAAAGGGTTACATGTGAATACTTTGATCGAGTGGATAAGGAAAAATTTCTTCGATCAAGTATCATTTTGAAGTTCCCTTTTGCATGTCAAACATTTGTTGTTGGAGGGTTTTTACTAGATGAGTCAAGGAAACTACTTGTTCAAGATCATTTTCAGGCTTTTTGGGTGGTGCTTTCAATTGATTCATGTCAAATCCTTCTAGTAATTTAGCACCTTGTTTATCCAACATAAGGAGGTATTTTTCCCCATTTCTTTCGAAAATATTTTCTAAACACTTATGGAAATTGGGGTCTTGTTCAACATGTTGGAAATCTTCTTCGGTTACTTCTTCCCTATCAGTGTTGTTGAGTCCCTAAAAAGGATTCTCTTAAGCCTCAACTGCCATGGTGTTTTGTGTTTCACTCTTTTGAGTTTTGGTGTTTTGAGTCTTAATGATCAGAGTTTCAATGGTTGGAATTTCAATGTTCATAGTTTCAATGGTTGGAGTTTCAATGTTTGGCTCTTCAATGTTTTTATTTTCAAGTCCCCTTTTCTTGAGCTTTTGTTTTTGCAACCTTGTTTGAATGGGCATACAAGTGTTATAGTTTAGACTAAACTTTGATCTAGGTTTTGGAAAAGTACCAAGGATTATAGCTACATCAAATAGAATGACAAATTCTAATGAGACTAAGTTGGATTTGACTATGTAGCTTCATTTCATGATGAAAGGATGACAAATCTTGATGATGAAACTGGGCTTAATAAACAAAGGTGTGATAAATTGGATGATGTTGGTACTTGGAGATGTTAGATCTTGGTTTAGGTTGGAAAATTCCACTTGTATAGGTCAATTTGAACAAGTTTTAATTCTAAGGTATCTAAGGAATGATCTTGGACTTTGAGAAAGTTTCAAAATTTCAGTTCAAACTATGAAACTCGCAGTAAATGGTCTTCATAAACGAGGTACTCAAATATTTGGAAAAGTCTTGGATTTTGACAATAGTAAAACATGTATAATTAAGGATTGTTTGTGCAAGCTCTTTTGTAGAAATTGAAGGTCAACCTCTCTCTAAATTTGTAAAGTGTTGATAACCGTCTTTGATGTTCTTTTGGACTAAGAGGTATGGACTTTGGTTTCTGAATCTTGATCTTTCATGAAATCATTGGGTAACATGCATGTTTAGACTCTATTTTTCCTAAGGAATAGTTGAACACTTCTGAAGAGTCCCAAGATAAGACTAATTGTCGGACAAAAGATGAACCTAGGTCAGTTTTTTGTGTTCTGCAAAGGCACCAGAACAGAGACAAAAGGCACCAAAACAGAGAAAAAAGGCACCAAAATAGAGACAAAAGGTGCCAGAACAGGTTCAGACTTGGTTTTTTGAAGGTTTCTTTGAAAATTTGCTTGGTTTTTCTAATTTTTCAATGGGAGACTTGGTTGTTTAACTAAATGCACTTCTGAATCAGGGTTTTCACCTTCAATATGTGATGTTTTGTTTGTTTTGAAAACACTTGGATAAAGACACATCAAGCACATGCACACTCCTATGGTTGTGAAATACTATATTCTTTTGGATTCCACGTGGGTTTTACCCCAACCGCACTTTTCCTTAGCGGATGACTAAATACTTGACCCCACTAGCTTCCCTCCACGACACTCACTTCTCAAGGCAGCCAAGCACCAATACCCATGAATCTCCCATGGCATAATTTTTATCTCTACTAAGAATTGTGAGAATGTGGATTCCTTCACAATGACCATTGTTGCACCAAAGAATAGATAAAGGATTTGGCCAAACTACAACAAGGGTTGTAGTAAGGACATTCCATTCGTAGGTATTGATCCATGTGGTGAGAGAGCATTGCTGCCTTTCTCGTCGGAACCAACCGTGTGATACTGGCCTTTGTTCCGGTATCCACACTTATATACCAGTTGGAAATGCGCTTGGCTTTAGCATGATACAAGTTGGGTCATTCCCTTGGGTGATTACTTTTTCTTACAAGGCCAGCCTACTAAGATAAACAAAAGTGAGCAAGTATACCTGTAGTTCGATCACTCTTTATTTCTCATGAATAAAGAGAGAACACACATGATATACTCAACTCACACTTGCACACAAAAGTGAATGGATCTAGCTTTTTGTTCACCCGGTTAAGGGGAGAGCATATGCCTACCATCCATCACACATGAAAAACATGGTGTTCGTCAATCTCTTAATTAAGCTATGTTCCTAACTTAACCAAAAGGAAACATGATGTTCGTTAACCTTTTACTTAAGCTACATTCCTATCTTAACCAAAAGGAAACCAAGTAAATAACTTCCAACCCCTATAATATGCCAGTAGTTTGATAAGAATGTCTTTGACAAGCGTTTTTGGGAAACTTGCAAATCAACAACACAAAGTATTATCCTTCAGATTTTGCAAAAGGCACCAAAATAGAGACAAAAGGCGCCAAAACAGAGATAGGGTGTTCTAGAATGATGCAAAAGTTGCCAAAACAAAGGCAAAAAGACCCCAGAACAGAGATAGAGCAGCCCAAAATTGTGCAAAAGGCACCAAAATAGAGACCAAAGGTGCCAGAACAGAGACCAAAGGTGCTATAATAGGTGTAAGATGTTCGAAGAGGCTCCAAAATGGGTGAAAAACGCTTCCAAGATGCTCCAAGAGGCTCCAAGAGGCTCATGTTTGATTCTATGAACATAAATTTTCAAGCATGTTAGTGTAATAAATGGGGCAAGGCCCCACAGTGGGCACCATTTTGTGTGTGTGCTAAATGTACAAAGTTAGTATCAACACAAACCATAATGAAATGATTTATATTGAAAGATTCAAATCAAAGTAAACTATTCTAAGCTGCAATAAAGATAAATCTTCCAAGAACATCTCATTGTCCTCTATTCTTAAATGATTCTTTTTAACTTTTTTGGCCCCTAGATTTTTAGGTGCACAAAGTTTATTAGAATGACACTTAAGAAACGAGATTAGTATTCAACATGCAAGCTAATCTAATGCCTACATGAAACTATGTGCAAACAATGATGATGAAGGCTATGATGAGTGAAGGATGATGTTGATGATAAATGAACAAGTGGAGGTGGATACTATGGTAGTGATCTATATGATTCTATATGTGACACTCCATATGCTCAAATGCAAAATTAAAATGAACTAATCTAAAATGCAACTATGATACAATATGTTAATCTAAGATGTAAACATGATGCAATACATGATATGAAAACTATCTATAAGACTCCAAGAATGCTCCAAGATCCAATGATAAACTTGCATAATAACTCTACTTCAAATTTGGATATCAAATACAAGGCCCAAGGTTTGTATTTATAACCTTTTCCAAGCATATAGTGAGGTGGCAATAATCAATGGTCCAGATGGAATAAGAAGAACGGATGGTGAAGATGAAGCGAATCAAGATGTTGTCCCCTTAACCAAAGACACCATTCCATGTGTGTGGAAGAATATCTTGACCAATGGGAAACATTCCATTTGGATGGAAGATTCAAGTGTGTGAAGAGAAGACCATGTGATTCCAAAATTGGTGGAAGTGTGGGAAGAATAAATCATGTGGTCCAAAAGTGGGTGGAAGTGTGGGAAGAATAAGTCATGTGCTCCAAAATTAGTGGAAGTGTGGGAGGAAATGAGCCATGTGCTTTTTGAAATGAGTTGAGGATAATTCCATTTAAAAATTAGAGTTATTTATTTTCATGTGACCTTGATGAGGTGGCACAAGAAGTTGTAGAAATGTGCTCTAATTCCTAATTGGATTTAGTGAAGATTAATTAAATAAAACCAGTTTAGGGAATGCTTATTTAATTAATTTAGAAGAATATGTTTTAGATTTGGAGAATTTAGAAAATGAACAATATAAATAAATTAGGCATTTATTTATATGTGGTTGGAATATTAATCAAATAGCTAGTATTTAATTAATCAAAGTTGATGACCATTTTTTAGGTGTATACAGTTGCTTCCCCTAAGAAAGGCCACTCCCCTTCTCTCATTTGAATAGGCACTCTAAATTTCTTTGATGCAGACTCAATTGGTGATCACTTAGCTACATACCCAGTGACACAAACACTTAGATACCAACCCAGAAATAGTTTAACTAGCAATCTTATTTGCATATAATTGCAAATAAACACCTCAGCCCAAGAAATGCAAACACCTTCTACTAATAACTGTGACCACCCTGATACAGTGAAAGTAACGATCTCTTTTTTATTTAAAATTGCACATAAACACCCCAGCCCAAGAAGCGTACAAAACAATCTTAACTAAAAGGAAACTTAAAAGAGTACGACAACCCAAATAAGAGGAAAACAATGCAAATTCCTCCCAAAGTTAGCTGAAATATTTGGCACCAGAAGATAAGAACATTATAGTGAATCATAAATGTTAGACACACACAAGTTACCACATCACAATGTACCTTCATGATGACTGAGAAAACAAACTATCGACGTGAAAAATAAGCTAACCACCATGAATAGTGAATACACAGTTGACTGTGAAAGCCCACCACAAAATATACCTTCTTTAATTCTCTAGAAATGTGTGTCATTGAATATCAAGGCATTATATAGAAGCAAACATGTCCTTTTGGAATGAACTTGCATTAATTTCATATCTCTTCATAGGAGGAAGTGGATTATTCCACACAAATGAGATCTTTGTTTTGATTCATGGCTTAACACTTCATTATTACGAAGAGTTGTAGTTTAATCCTTTAATTAAACCTATCAATTGAATTACATGCAGATTAATAATAAACCCTTCATGTGGCACAAAGGATTGTTTCCAAGAACTTCATGTAATGATTCCCCTTGTGAACTCCATAAACTTCATGCATGTTTAATCACAAACATAAATCATGTAATCTACAATGCCCACACAAGCTTTGAAGTGTCTTTGTGCCAAAAAAAGATATCTAGGATGATGTATAACAGTGATTGCCACCTTTGTATCTACTTATTCCTATGCATATGTCACTATTCAGTGCATCTTCACCTACATACCAACACAACATGATGTGAAAATGATTTTAATTGCCATGTTGACATGATACTATATAGCCTATAATCAAAAATTGATATTTTGCAATATATCAATAAATTGCATTAATAAATCCTACAAAACAAAAAACCAATTAGAATATATCAAACTCTAATTCCCAAGCTACAAGTAATGCCTCTATTAATCCTCCTTATCTGTTTATCCTATTTTTTCCAAGATTAATTATATCTTTCAAAACTCCTGTGTTCTCATTTGGTTCTACCCAATATGAAATTTCTGATTTCTCCTACTCACAACCTAGGTTTCCTAGATAATCAGCTAATTGGTTACCCTCTCTATAAATAAGATTTAATTGAAAAGACTCTAGATTTTCTATTAAGTGCCAAATTTTTTCCATAACATATTTAAGCTTCCAACTACCTGACCCTCTATCCATGCATGCATTAATGATAATCAATGAATCACCTTCTATCTAAACCTTGGATAAGTTTAGTTGAATGATCAAATGCAAACCATTCAAAAGAGCATAAACTTTTGCTTGATTGTTAGATTCACTAGGAATTCAAATTTATTTGCACCTATAACCACCCCCTCATGATTTCTTATTGCTAACCCTGCACCTGATATTCCTGGATTACCCAAAGCTGCTCCATCAAAGATTAACTTCACAAATTCAGCAAGAGGAAGAATCCATACTATCTTTTTTCTATCTTTCTTCAATTCTACATTTGTCTTTTGACTACCTTTGAAATGAATAACTAGTAATGGCCAAGCCTTAAGTTTCTTTGCATTCCAATCTAAGAATTCTGACCCAACATTATTAGAATTGAATACATATATGTTTGTGCCTTCACAAATCAACTTTTCCAGGCTGATCAACACTTTCTCTACACTAGATATCAGCTTTTGAAAAATCCCCTTGTTTCTCTCCCACCAGATGCACCACACAACTGAAGAAGGGATGATTTTCCAAATTCTTGCAAATAGCGAAGTCTTATACAAAACTAGCAAGCTTGTAAACATCTCCCAAATATTATGTTGAGAAGGAGAATATCACTCTATTTTTTCTTTTACAAATGCCCAACATGAACTTGCAAAAGGACAATGCAAAAATAGGTGGTCTACCTCCTCCATACATGAATCATAGAGAACACATTTGATTGGAGTAATAATTGCAAGCTTAACTAACCTTTCACTTGTCAAAATTCTATGCTTTAATGCCAACTGGGTAAAACACCCTACCTTAGGAAGGACCATTTGATTCCAACAAAAATATAATGCCCTTTGATGTTTTCCCTATGCTTCAACATTCATTACTACTTTATACCCCAATTTCACTATGTAGTTACCTAACTTGGAAGGTGCCCAAATAAGCTTATCTGCAACCTTACGACAGTATACAATCCTATCACCCAAAATCTTGTTGAATTCCACTTGTTGAATATTTTTAATATAATTATGACTCAATTTTTTCCATTTTGCTTTCCCTATATGCTCATCAATCTCATGAAAATAATCTTTGACTTTCATTCCCATGGTTTGAATCGAATGATTTTCTATTGCCTGAAAGTCATACATTGTATTCAATGGGGGATACCCATTCCATGAGTCTCGCCAAAAATTCACTTTTTCACCATCATGAATCTCCCATGTTAAGTATGGGATAATTACTTTTCTACACTCTAGTAAAAAATTCCACATTGTAGATCCTTGAGGTGGGTTTGAGATAGTGAATATGTGATCAGATACATCATAATCTAGGTATATCACTTGCATGATATTACACCACTTAGCATGTGGTTTTACATGCATATTCCAAACTAATTTGGCCCCTAGTGCCACATTTCTTGAAAACAAATTATGTACCCTGACACCAGGTTTTAACTTTTCTATACAAATATTATGAAGAGAAATAAGTGGTATTTTCCTCTTGCTATCTATGTTTTCCTTCCATAAAAAGAAAGATCTGATCAATTTTTGAATCTCTATAATAATAGTTCTGGGATCCTTCAATACATCCATGAAATAGTTTGGTATTGAAGAGAGAACACATTTTATCAGTAGGATTCTTCTTGAGATAGATAACTACCACCCTTTCCAACCTACTGTTCTAGTCTGAATAATATAGATAACTTTGTCCCAGTATGAAATCCTATTTGGCCTTGCAAAAAAGGGTATACCTAAATACTTACATGGAAGTTATGCCACCTAAAACCAAAAAAATCTAAATAACCTTGTTATTTAACACAGGATCAATATTAAAAATATAAACCTTTGACTTGCTTGCATTAAAATTTTGACCAGAAGCTGAAGTGTATTTTTCAAATATGTTTTTAATTTGTTTTACTTCAAATATTGATGGCATTCCAAACAAAATGGTGTCATAGGAAAATAAGGAATGTGTTACTATTAAATATGTGGTAGGAAACTTAATGCCTTTCAACATACCCTGAAAATGATCCTTATTCATAGATCTACTCAATTCCTCCACCAAGATGATGAAGAGAAATAGAGAGAAAGGTTCCCCTTGTCTTACCCCCTAAGTTGAATTAAAGAAATCTAATGGAGTACCATTTACAAGGACTAAAAACTTTCACTTTCCAAGCATGAATAAATCCACTTACACCTTGTCTGAAAACCAAACTTTTTCAAAATTTGCATTAAGAAAGACCAATCCACTCTATCATATGCCTTCATCATATCTAGATTTATGATTAATGATGAAAGAGCATGCATGGATATAGAATGAAAAACTTCATGTGCTACCAAAGTACCTTTAATCGTTTCCCTTCCTAGAATAAAACCACCTTGCTCACTTGAAAACATTCTAGGAATTATATGCAACAAATGCAAATAAATTTCTTTTGTGAAAATTTTATAAGCAGTGTTACAAAGTGAGAAAGGTTTGAACTCTGAGAAAGAAGACATGTTATAGACCTTGGGAATAAGAGAAATGTGAGTTACATTGAACTATTTCAACGTTGAACCCGAGCTTCTGGATTCTTCTAGTGCCTTTAGCAAATCATTAGCAATGAACTCCCAAAACTTCTGATAAAATCTTGTTGTGAACCCATCAAGCCCTGGTGCCTTATATGGAGGCATAGAAAAAACTACTGCCTTTATATGAGGTAAAGTGAATGGTTTCAACAACTGAATATTCTCCTCCTATAACACCAAAGTTGAAATTGCTTCCAAATTTTGTTTCCTTACTCTCCCTAGCTGATATGATTTATTATTTGATGTAGACAATAAGTTTGAAAAAAATTAGCCCCTTCTTACTGAATCTCTTCTTCCTTTGTTAACCTTTCACCCGTTTGACTATCCATTATAGAAAAAAATGTATTTTTAGCTTCCTTCACCTAAGCAGATCTATGAAAAAATTTAGTATTCTTATCACCTTCTTTTAACCACAACTCATGTGACTTTTGATGCCAATAAATCTCTTCTCTAACTACAAGTTCTTCCAATTCTTCTTGCAGTTTTTTTTGCAGTTCATAAGTATTTGGAGTCAAACCATTAACTATGATCTTAGAGTTTACCTCTAAAAGTTTCTCAAAAGCTTCCTCCTTTTGATGAAAAACATTCTTAAATACATAATCATTCCAATGCTTGATATTTCCCTTAACATGCATTAATTTTTGACAAAAGTGAAACATAAATGTGTCTTCCACCAAAGGAGCCTTTATCCACCAGTCACGTAATGAATTTAAAAAATATGGATGGAAGAACCACATCATTTTAAATTTAAATGATGCTTTTGAGTTTGGAACCCCCTTCTTATTTTCAATATTAAGAGACAAAGGAAAGTGATCTGATCCCACCCATGGTAGGATTTATGATATTAAACCAAAGTTTTCCATTATCCAATTTGATAAAACCAAATACATATCCAAGAACACAACTATCTGGAGAAAATCCTTGCACTTGTTTGTCTAGATATAGTTTCCATTACCTGGTTTTATGTCAAGAAGTGCATTATTTTGAACAAAGTAGTTGAAGTCCTCCATAGTTTTCTTAGGAGGAATGATTCCACCCTTCTTCTTAGTCAGAGATAATATTGCATTGAAATCTTCAGCTAGTATCACCTTATGTAAGTCCATTTGATACAATGCTTGATTTAACTCTTCACACAACTACTGTTTACTAGTTGTAGAATTCGATGCATAAATGTTTAGGTGCCAAAAACTCAAATCAAAGTGTGTTACCTTCATTAACTACCAATGTTGTTTGTTTGTTAAAGCTTCCACTACCACAACATTTGAATTCCACAAAGCCACCAAACCTCCTGAAGTACCTTGTGCTATTGAATAACAATATTTCCACCTTGTCCATTTCTTTATGACAGTCAAAATTTTCTTGTGATAACTTTGAATCCAGAAGTAACAAAATGCCAACCCCACAAGCATCAATTTGATGTTCGATATGGGCTCTCTTGTTAGGGGATTTAATGCCCCTAACATTCCAAGATATTATCTTCATATCAACTTCAGAGAGAAATTTTCTCCCCTCAATCTCTTTTTAATGCCACCATCCAACGTCAATTATTTCCCAATTGCTATCTCCTCTTGAATCTTGACTGCATGTGATTTTCTGCCTCTTTGACCTGGTGACTTTTGAATAGTTGGAGACCGAGAAGGAGTTTGTGTAATTGATAAAGTTTGGGAAAAATCAAATCTTCAACCCCCTCTACATTCTCTATTAACCCTATATTGAGAACATCTATTGTCTTTGAAAAAATCTTTTCCCCTAGATTTGTTGATGAAGGGTCAAGTTGGAAACCAGAATTGACAGTAGCATTTGGCCCATTCTCTTTCCCAGCTTCCTCAATTATTCCATCAATGAATGAAGAGCCTACCATGGTGAGGATATTATAAACTATTCCCTCAAAATTACCATCCTCTAAAATTGATTGCAAATCCATTAATCCTAAAGTATCAATAAAACTCTTTTTCCCAAAATACCTCTTTAGAACCTATGTCAACCAAATCTAACTTCCTATCAAAATGGCATAAATTTGATACATTAGATACAGCTGATGACTATGTAACAAAGTCACCCCAAACCAAGGAAGATGGGATTGACCACACTTGTTATATGAAACTGAAGGCAATTTGGGAAAATACAAATGAAAGGATTTGTCATTTACAAACAGTTGAGAAAAATAGGGTAGATGAAATTGAGTACTAATAGAAGCAAACCCTGAATCTAGCTTCTTAACTAGATCAAATCTAATACTTGATCCAAAATCCTTATCCTTTGGCCTTGCAAGAAAATTTGGTGCATTTGAAACATCCTCAGGTGGAAGCACAAATTGTATTGGATTATTTTATAAAATAGATCAAGAATCTTGGTTCATTCTAGCATAAACAAAACTTGAATCTAGCTTCTTAACTAGATCAAGCCAAATACTTGAACAAAATGACATATCCTTTGGCCTTACAACAAAATTATGTGCACTAGAAGCGCAAATTGCATTGGATTATTTTATAAAGTTGAACAAGAAGCTTGATTCTTTTGAATAAAATAGGCATTACTTATTTGAAATGCTTTTTCCTTTCCCTTAAACAACTTATCCTTAGTCAAAAATGGAACATCATGAACCATCCCTTGAGGATCATGATCAACTAGCCTCTGAAATTCCTAATCTACATTTGTAAGTAGTTTTTCATGATCAACTAGCCCCTGAAATTATCGATCTACATTTGAAACTAGATTTTTTTTGCAAAGACTAGTCCTATGCCCCCAAATGTGACACTTGTTACAAACATTGTAAGGATTCTCAATGAAAACATCTTGTACCCAAAACCCTAAATTTTATTTAATCCACAAAAACTTTTGGAAAAGCCTGCACTGTATCCAACAACACATAGACTCTTATCGATAACTTAGGGCTTTAAAAAAAAAAAGTAAAATCATGTTTCAAGAATATTCCTAACTGATTCACCAAGATTTCAACAATCCCTGGCTCTTTGTATTCCAAAGGTAAAGAGTGTAGTTGAGTCCATAAAGGTATAAGCCTAATTGTAGTTGTTTTAGGATTAAAATTTGGATGCCAAGGTTGAATAGACAAGCCAGATTGCCCATAGAACCCATTATTTAACCTTGCAAATCTCATCTCTATCTTTTTTGAAGAAAAAATAATAATGAAAAAACCATTTCCTCGATCTATATAGAAAACTTGATTTACCCCTTCCCAATCATGAAAAAAAAAGATTGTTTAAATCAGAAATGGGTGGGGAAGCCTTCCAAAACTTACAAATTAATGTTCTTTGATGGAGATTTTTTGATTGCAAGCACAAAAAATTATCTAAAAGTGTCACAACCTTCACACTTTTTCTATTTTGTTGAAAAAGAGGTAACCGTTGAAAACTCTCATTCTTTTTCCCCCACTTACTCCTCTGTAGCTAATCCCTACTCATTGGATTCTCAAAACTCTTAAGATGAAAACCCTTGCCTAGAGTAAAATTATTTGGAAATGTTGTTGGAAATCTATCTTTAAATTGCTATGAAATTTCCCTATGAGCTACAAATAGCTGAGATTACCTTTGCTTCTACAAGTGATTCTAATACAAAGATCGATTTAACACAATGTTATTTGGGAAAGATACCTTTATCGGGACATTATTTGGAAAAGTCACCGGAACCCTTGCTTCTACAGAACCCAAAGTACTAAAATATAATGTTGAATCCCCTTCTCCTTTTGACCCACAAATGTCAAGAACTTATTTCTTTTTCCTAGAAAGTTATTTATTAAGGAAACAAAGAAAGCTTGCGTGAGAAACAGATGAAACTATACGAGAATGTTCATGACAACGAGGATTTGCACGAAATCCCTGAACGTAACCTCAAGATCTAGAGTTTCCTTCCCACGAAATTGAAAAATGACCATTGTCACGCACCATCCCATTTCCCAAAGCTCGCCTCATCTCTCTAGTTGCATCCCTCAAAACAAAAAAGTCAAAAGAAGATAGGGTAATAAGAGAATTTGAAATAAAGTATAAATTTAAAAGACAATGATACAATCTATTTCACCAATCAACTCTAGATGCTTAAACAAAATCTTTCAAAATAATATTAAAATAAACAGTAATTCACACATTTTTCATACACAACAATGCAATCTTCCAAGGAAATACAATAACACATAAGATTTTCATATTTTATCAAATCAGAATATCATCAAGCACATGTATATCTAATACAAAACCTTACTTAATTCTACAATAACTCAAAAGATTACATTAATTTTCCAATTTTGATTGAAATAAAAAATTCATACCATCACCATGATAACAAATTGAGATGCATGGAAAACAATTGCAATCCTTTGATTAATCAATAATTCCACATTTTCATAGAGTCAGTAGGAAAATCCACACTAATAGTGTATAAGTTCACTTGCAAATATTACATCAAAATTGGGTCCTTTGGAAAGATCCAAAATTAAAATTATATAAAGACACAAGTTCCCAAAATTTTGGATCTAATAAAAAATCTAAATAGAACTACTTCTAGTGCTTCAGTTCTAACTAAAAGTAGACTAAAAATTAAACCAAAGAAAAACTAGGTGCCCCAATTTGAATCTTAGTTAACTGTACTAAAATTTAGGAAATGAAAAAAAACCAAAATTAACTAAAATATAAATGAAAGTTGTTATTAGTTCCCAAAATTTCCAATGCTAGTTTTGATCCTTTGCATCTGGGCATGGAAATTTTAACAACTGCTTATTAAAAGCATTAAAAACGTAAATAGTATGACAACATCAACATCATTGTCTTTAGCTATTATTGGAAGTTGTCAGTGAATGCTAACATAACTTCATTCATATTTTCCATAGCTAGTCCCTTATAGTACTGGATCTTTATTCATTGGTCAAATGTTGATTTTCCATCTACTATTGTATATTTTTGAAGGTATCCAAATCTTGTTGAAGAGACTGGAGATCGGCCTTCTTATTCATCATCTGATCAATAGCTACCTATGTTTTATACCCCTGCATCAAAACTTGCATTTCTTCAACCATTTTACTATGGTCTCTTACCAACATAGGTGTATCCAAAAATATACAATTTAAGTCTTCAATGGTTTGCTCGATGCTATTCATTGCTTTCTCAACTTGGCCTCTATCCTTAATTAACTTGTGTTTTCACTTACTCAGAATTTTAACTTAGAACTCAGCTACCCGCATCCATTCTAGGAACTTATCTTGGTCTTCTTGTTTAGTCTCTATAGACTTTAAGAGTTCCTCCATTGATGTTTCATTTATTTGGTGAAAAATTGGGATGTAATCCTCCCAAACCAATAACTCCTCATCAATGCTTAGATTAATTTGTTGAGTTGCATTGTCTTTACCACTGATTGAGTGATAAGATTTATTAATTCCTTTAGGACTTTATCTACTAAAGTCAAAAATCCCCTCTTTCCACTGTTGTGTTGTAGGGATCCAATAATCCAAGTCAGAATGTCTTCCCTCACCTTCAAAGTAGCCTGTAGCATGGACTTAGGATCTGTAGCATCAACTATCCCAATTAAATTATTAATACAAGTTGTTAATTGAGGTACTCGAGCCTTTAAATCCTATTTTTTGTTCTCGTCCTTCTGCATCCTCTTCAAAATTGCAAAAATAGACATTTGGATAGATTCCTTCTCTCCCTCTCTAGTCTGAACTCCAAGATTTACTTTCTAGATTTGGTAGTCCTTGAGCCTTATTTTAGACTCAAATTTATCAACTAGTTGCACAACTATCTTTGTTGTTTTATTCCCTTATTTTTCCACTGTCATGTTTGATATCCTCCAGGCTCTCTTTCTTCTATGAATCAGAGATTGGAATGCTTCTAATAATATGATCAAGATTTGATATGGGCTCTCCACATACGCCATTTCCTTCTTTGGATTATATGATTTAACTAGATGGGCACAACTACAATTTTTTTGAGCTATGGGGGAAGTGAATACTTCAGTATTGTGGGAGCCCTCAACATCATCTTCTTGTTCGACATCCCCTTGTCCAAATTCTTGTGAAACCTCTTCTTATTCCCTAATCCTTTCTTCATGGATTTCTTCATCCACATTAGGTTGTTCCTCATGAACTTCTTTTGTCTAATCAACTGCTTGCTCCCAATTCTCTTCCTACGCATTTTCCTTAGCAGGTATTTCTTCAACGTGGGTCTCTTCTACATGGACCTCTTTTATGTGCACTTCTTTGGTATGAACCTCCTTAGTATGGACCTTCTCTTTTGTATGGGGTTCCCTTTGTGATTCTTTTTCTCTTGGAGGTTCAATTTCTATTTCTCCCTCGTCTGGCACCACTTCCTCAGTAGTCTTGGGAATTCGTTCCTCACCTACTAGTGGTTCATCCTCAAGGAGAGGAGGAGGAGATGGAGTTTTTTCATGTGGAGAGGGTGGTAGATGGTGTGGTGATAGAGGAGGTGAGGGAAATGGTGATTTTTTTGAATATCCAAGATACTAAGAGGGGGGATGAATCGATATCTTCTTAAACTTACTAAACAAATACCATCTAATTACTCTGATGCATATAACAGTAAAGATAAATAACAACATTAACAGAGCATGAAATCACACAACACATGAACACCATAATTTTTACATGGAAAACCCAAAATGGGAAAAACCACTGTGAGTGAACATTAGCTCACAATATAGTATAACTGGTTATAAAATATTATAAAATGGGGTGGCTCACTGCCAAGACTCACTATCCAAAATGAGAGGCTCACTGCCTATAGAATTACAATGACAAAATGACTTACATCCATAAAATGAACTGATAATGTACACCTAACAAGTGTTGATTCAGTTCCTATGAAGCTCAATAAATTGACTTGGCACACTCAATCATATTCGTATTTCATCACTTTCACATCATCATAAACTTCTTCTACTATCTCAAAACTATCCAATATATATAGTTGGTACATTCGCAAGCATCAATTAGGTTGTCCTAATTAGATGCAACCCTTATTTATCAAAAATACCAATTGTCAGTTTCAAGCATTCACAAAATCTTTCCAAAGACAATTCAAATGCTCAACACACTACATCATGTCGACATGGACCTAAGATAGGTCACGCATACATTTGCAAGATGAAATTAATTTACTATTACATCATCTATCCATTAGGTCAACCAAAGATAGACCTAATAGAAAAAATTCAACAACATAGCAATGCCAATACACCATTCATGCATCTGAATACGTGAGATTTTGAATATACGTGATTTCAACATCCATAAACCATTTCCCAAAATTGCAAGCAACAATAATCAACAACAAAGGATTGCAAACCAAAATACCAGAGGATGATAACTGCATACCAGTTCAAATACCGGTCTAGAATACCAGATCAAACTAAGACTTAATCTTGTAGTTCCAACTCATATAACATGGTGACATCAATGACAACACAAAACAGAAAAATGAGATGTTCTTCATTCTTCCAACAATCTCCCCCTTTTTCATTGATGGCAATATGTGCCAAAAATTTACAAGACCTCTTATGTACAACACTTCTCCCCCTATCACCAATATTTTCTTTCTCTATCACTTTTCACCTCCCTTTGACATCGAGGACAAAGGGAGACTCATCAGAAAATATGAAAACAAGAAAAACAAACATTAACCAGAGGACGACGAGCCTTGAAGCTCCTTAAGAATACCTTGCCACACAGATTTACCATTCTCCAGAATTTTTTTTGCAGCAATCAACATCTTGTTCAGGAATTCCAAATCCATCATATTTTCCTCTACTTCATCTAAAGTACTAGGAGTTAGATTTATCTTTCCAAGTTTCTCTACACTTTCCAAAGCATTGGCAACTGCATTGTACTCCATTCTCACAAGGTCACCTAACTGACCAAATTTCCTATTGATTTCTTCCTTTTTTTTTCTGTAAAATAAAGAATTTATCTCTATGAGTAGAGATGGCATTCCAGGTTGATCTATCTCTATCCTTGGATGCATTGTAGGTACCTAAGACAATAGTCAATTGGGAATCAATGGATTCCATAAGATTTTTAATAATCTGAGTGGCATCTGACCACTTCAAACAAAGAGAAAAGACAACATTTTCTTCAGTCTCATATTTTCATAGATTCTAGATTTTTCTCGACATTAGTGTGTTCCAAAGCACACTTGTAATGCAATGCTAACATCCTTCTCTCTAACAACTTCTCCTCACCAATTCTGGAGGCATACTCCTTAAAGGAGTCCAATAACAATCTCAAATTTTCTACTGGAGTGAGAGATGTATCAATTGATGTACCGAGTGTTGTCTCGTGTAATGCCTTAAGAGAATTTTCAATCATTTATGTTCCTTTCTAGTGTGTCTCTAGAATCTCTCCTCTATCGGATGTATGCAATGCATCGCTCAATACCAATTTATGAACAGTGGAAATTTTATCTAAATCCACACTGCCTTGAATCATAAGAAGTTGTAAAAGCTCTGGAGGAATCACTGGCTAGAATCTAATCTGCTTGGATAGCAAGCCTTTCAACATATCATCACCGGAGGAGGATTCTCTGGGAGATCTCTGAGATTCTACAACCTACTTTATATTTTATTCATCGTTCCCAACAGATTCCTCATCTTTATTTTCTTCCTTTTCCTTATCTTGCTATTCTTCCTTCTTTTCTCCTTCCACTTTCTCTTCTTCTTCTTCTTCTTCTTCTTTTTCTTTTTCTTCTTTACCCTTTTCATCTTTATCTTTGTCTTCATCCTTATTGCCTTCTTTATCATTACCTTCACTTTCACCTTCATCTTTCTCTTCCTCAACATTATCTTTTTCATCATTATCCTTTTCCTTTTCAATATTATCTTTTTTGCCTTTAGTATGCTTCAGAGGAGCATCATCATGTTTTCCAAGCTCCACTTCACCCTCATTCTGCTTCTCCATTTCTAGAGGATCATTTTCAACACATCTATCTAGAGGGATATCTACATTGATTATTTCCACATAAATACCTACATCACCTGTACCAGGAGGAATATCTTCCTCAACATCTTCAATAGAAACTTCTTCACTAGACTTAAGTGCAGAACCAAGCATGCCATATTTCTTAGCCATATCCTTGATTACTTCTGCAGTTTCTTTCCTTATCTTATTTATCTACTTTTTATCCCTTATCATCAAAATATTCACTCTTTTCTTCATCCATAACATATCTGCACATTTCTTTTTCAGGGTTTCCTGATCATTTGGGGTCAAAGAGGACCCAATTTTATCAAATACATTATTCCTGATTTTCTCTTTGAATTCAACAGCCTCTAATCTCCTTTTCATTAGGGCTATCCACATTTTCTCAGACACATTTTTCTTCACATCATTCCACTTAACATCGAATGTGATAACATATTGAATGGTAGCTAAAATTAATGTTTTTATATCCTCTTTTTCAACTTGATCATAATATTCTATTGTAGGCTTCAACATGTTTTCAAAATGTAACAAAGAATTGAGTACAACCTCTAATTTGAAACAAGGGCCAGGCCTTACCAGAATGTCCTTTTGTTCTTCCTTGTCCAGGGAGGCTTCTTCAGACACCTTATTTTTCTTCGACTCTAGTTTGGTGTACACATGAACACCAAATTCATTTTCTTCATCTTCATCAAAAGACAACACAATATGCAATATTTTAGAACCAATACCTGCTTCCTGAGAAGCACCTTCACCAAAGGATAAACTTCCTCTTCTTTTTCCTACCAATGACACTAAGGTTTTTCTCCCTTGTAGCTTTTGCTTTCTTTCCTCTTTTCCTAGGCACCACCAGAGGAGTTTCTTTCCTTTTCCTAGATCTTGTAGTAGGTCTAGAAGAAGTTGGGCCTTTACCTTTATCAACAATACTAGTTTCAACTTTCACTGCAGGGGCTATGGAGGGTTTAGAAGGAGCGGTCCTCCTGGATCTCCTTTGACCTGATGATTCTCCCTCCATTTGCTCTCTCTTAGCCCTTCCTAGTGTAATATCCTCATCAGTGTAACCAACTTCTCTATGCTTTTTTTCCACATTCTTTCTTATTATTGACTTCTTGTGCTCCAAGTGAACCTCCATAGATTTTTCAGCATAAGTTCCAATTCTAGGTTCATTGGCATCTTTTGGACTTTTTAGTAACATCGGTACATAACCCTCGGCTTCATATTCTATAATTTCATAACCCAATGGTTGAATCCATATGATCTGATGTTCAACAACTTCAATCATACATTCATCAGAAGAGGCATGAAATATGATATCATTTCTCTATTTCCAAAAAACTTTCCTCAGAATCCTTTCTCTCTCATTCATGTTGCTCTTAAATACAACAAAGAATGATGTTAGAGCATTATCTTTGTTCTTCAAATCACCTAGATTATGTAAGTGATAAAAGATCTTATGTGTCACTGGTTTGGATGTATCCAAGAATACCATATCATCCCTTCTGGGAAGTCTCTTTAGAATAAAGAATAATAGACACATAATCAAAGAACCAAATTTAAATTCATACTTCCTTTCTTTGGTCATTCTTAAATTTTCAAGAAACTTTTCTAGGAAAAGTTCACACAAGTCATAATTTGCACCATTGACTGCCATATCAAAACTAGTATAAATATCTATGGCAAAGAAAAAATTCTCTCTATTGGTGAAGTAAATTTTATGACCAATCATTATCGCATCATACTTCACAGTAGGATTAGTGATAGACCTTTTAGTAAGAGCTCTCTTGTCATATTTGACACCGGTGAGATCCATCACCACTTCATTCTTCACGGATTTTAGCATAGGTAATGTTCTAGTATCACAGAGTTCGGTAACAACCTTAATTGCTTCCTTAGTTATTAGATGGGGCGGGTCAGTCCACAAGACTTTATCATGTATTCTACTGAGAACAGGGTTCACATATTTATCATCAACTATGGAATTGAAATTAGGAAAGTAGTTCCATCTGTCTAATCTCTTTGCAACAATGTTCAAGTATTCGGGTTTCACCAAAAAATTATCTCTAGTGAGCTCATTCTGCCAAATATCTATCAATTTACTATGATTGAATTCATTTGTTTTTACTCAGAGGTACATTCTTGTATCCTCGGTTGGCATAACCCCATGAGGAATTGATGAGAAGGCGCCCATAGGGTCATCTTCGAAAACCTTCATAGAATATTTCCTATATGATGGTCTAGGTCTTTCTGACACTGTAACAACTACAAGGGTTTCCATTCTTCACAATTTCGAGCTCAAACAATTCAAAAGATGATTCACACAAACCCACAACTGCATAGAAAAGTAGAATACCTTCTTCTTCATGAAGAACCAGAACTATGGTTTACACAACTCAAACTCCAACTCATCTCAAGAACGCTCCAAAATTATCTTCAATTTCTTCAAACACAAAAGTGACTAAAATTCCTTACACATTCACTTTATAAAACAATGATCTACCCTAATTCGCATTAAATGCGGCAGATTTCAAAAAGTTGCTCAAAATTCTTCTCTACTCAGAAAAACCCTAATTTTCTCCACAAATGATCATGCCTTCACATTTTCTTCTGGTTCCACTTGCATAACCTCTAACTTACCATTCATCACAACATATCATCATGCCAAACTGACACACCAAACATCAGGGAAGTTCAAGCAATTTTTTGTTAAAGCTCCCCTTAAGACCCTGCTATGTCTAATTCCTAGAGGAATTGTTTGTATCGGATGAGGGCACAAACACATCTGTCATTTTGGGCTCTTCTTTCTTCCTACAAATGTTATTCATTTCTTGTTTAGCTTCATTCTTGTCAACTTTCTTCACTAGTTCATTCTTTTCTACCGAATCAATCTACTTTCCCTTTTTACTTATGCAAACTCTTGAGATATTTCCTGGTATGTTGTTGTGAATGGTGGATCTAGAATTACACAAAAATATAAAACCAACACAATATTAGTCACTTATGCAAATCAAAACCATCATTCCCCATAAGATTCATTTGAAGCATGAAGAACAAGAAATAAAGTAGAGAAATGAAGTGAAAGTAATCTAAATCCTATTTAAATCCTCAAACTCTTAATCCCATGGGGGAATTGGTGATATTTTGATATGGAAAATATCCCTCTCCCAATTCCTTGCAAGCTTGATGATGATCAATGGTGCTCCTTGATAAAATTTTCAATAACCTAGCTATGGTGGATGAAAAACTATGAAAACCTTGATGAACTTGGATGGATTTGCTCAAAAACCTGTGGATAGTGACTTTACATAAGTTGTGGATCCAAAATTAGTAAAAGAGCCTTTTATTTATAGAAGAGAATGATCGAAGAATGAGAAAAATAATGAATGTGGGACTAAATATGAGCCAATAGCAAAATTCCACTTCTCAACATGCTAGTGGAGAGAAGTGGAGCACATTTTGGTGAATGTGCAAATAAATACTATTAGGTGGATTTCAAATTTGAAGAAGTGACATGTTGGAGGGAGATGAAAGAAGACTTAAATGCCACTTGGCTCAAGAAAAAGGACATGTAAGAGGCCTTTAATGCCTCGTTGGATGGACAAGTCCTTTTGGGAGGGAGATTTTGAATTTGAAGAATATTCCAACTTGATGCCATATTGAATGAAAATAGGTGAATTAATAAATCAATTAAATTGATTTACTTGTGCAAGTTACAAAATCTAGAGGATTTGATGGATTAGTGTTAGGATTAACTTTGATGGAGATTAGTCTAATTTGACACTTTGACTTAGATTTTGGATTTATTTAAATCAAAGTGAGAGGAATTTGAGATATTAGTGATTTAATTCAATAAATTTGATCTATTTAATTAAAAGAACTTTAGAAGTTAATTTTATAAAATTGATTTATTTAATTAAAGAGATGACTTTAGGATTGATTGATGACTTAATTAAATAAAAATGATTTATTTAATTAAAGAGGAGAATATGATGATTTAATCAAATAAAGATAATTTATTTTATTAAAAGAGGACATTAGGATTAATTAAACAAAATGATTTATTTAATTAATAGAAGATAATGATTTAATCAGATAAAATTGATTTATTTAATTAAAAGATGAAATGTGATGAATTTAATCCAATAAAGATTATTCAATTAAATGGTTAGCAAAGGAGATGATTTAAGATGAACTGGTGTTAGTAAATCAGGATCAGGTGCACGGGATCAATCAGTATATTTTACGTGTCTACATTTTTCCCCTCTTTGAAGTAATGTACCTGCTACATTGGTTCAAATAATAACCTTGCCAAGATCAAAATTAATTTTTTTATTTATATTTTTAGATGCCCCACCGCTGCCCCAACGAAAGAATTATGCTGGTATACTGCCCCCTCGAGAGATCGGATGAAAATTTAGATTTTTGGGTGATCTCGCGAAAAAAGAGGACAAGTCGCCCGACAGGTCCAGAAAGGCTCCAAGATACCAAAAATGTGCCAAAACACAGAAAAAAGATGCAAAACGAGCCTCGGTTGGGCAAAAATAAGGTCGGGGGCACAAACCCTAGCTTGGCAACTAAACAGGGTCCAAAAAACCCTAATTTTCATGCTTAAATAGCCATGGAGGGGTCAGTTTCAATTCATTTGCACACTTAGCCTTTAGAATTTCCAACATTTTGAGCTCTGACCTTTGTCCAAGATGGTGCAAAGAGTGCTTCTCCAACATATTTCTGAGCGAGTTCGAGTCTACCAGAGGCTTCTAGGCATAGGACCATTGGTATGTGACCCTAACCCAACTTTTACTTTCAATTTTTTCACTCATTTATTATGGTTTGAAGAGTCACAAAGTCCAGCCATGTAGTTTAGCGTCGCTAGAAGGGTTAAATCGGTGACACTCAGGTTCAATGAGCGCTGCTAGTGTGACTGGTGATGCCATGCCACAATTTAGCATTTAGGGTCAAACTCCAAAGTGCGATGGATATGCAAATGGCGCCACCGTGCTTGAGTTAGGTCACTAGGGTTTTTAGGTCAAATAGGTCCATGGTCAAACAACGACGCCATGACACTATTTGAAATTTGGGGGTTCTAGCGGCATAGTTTGAAGTTTCCAAATAGTGACACCTTTCCTATTTTAGTTGCAAAAACAACAAACGGGATCTATATTTTTTACGAAACTTGACACTGTGGCTTTATTGTTGTAGGAGGATAGATAGATTGTACATTCACGTGATCACCGATCATCAGTACTTAGCAGATTGACCGGATTACATGAGTTGCTTCAGGAGCACCTTGGAGTGATTGGTCTATGGTATGTTGTGTATGCGCCTATTGTTAGGACACACCTAGCCATGATGACCGCACTAGCCAAGCGATGGCACAGTGAGACGTCATCCTTTCATCTTCCCATCAGAGAGGAAACCATCACACTGGAGGACGTATGGAAAATTTTATGATTTCCCATCCATGGCGAGAGGGTGATAAATGATATGGATGTCAGCATGGATGCATGCTATGAGATCATGGGGATGGTTGAGATTATTTTCGTCGAGGGTCAGATTGAGCTTGAGCGCTACAAAGGTTGGGTGTCATCATTTAGACTGATTTGGGATTTGACTGGATGATGAGCTATTAGTACCAAGAGTTGACCAACTTGTTTACCTACTGATCTAGACTTGAGACTTTTGGACACTTGAGTTTTCACTTTTAACTTGTTGGACTTGTTTCGATTGTTTCACCAAAGGTTGGGGGCGACAATGATTTATTGTGAGTAATGTTTGTTGCAGGTGTTAGCGAGATGGGGTGGATAATTTTTTTTCAAATATTTTGATGTTTTTGAAAATGTTTTGAGGTTGTTTTTGGTATTTTTGAGATGTTTTACAAATGTTTTTATTTTCAAAATTTTCAATGTTTTTGTGTTTTATGAGATTTTGACCAAGAGACTAACCTAAAGACCTATCCTGGGGGCCTTGAGGGTTGATCAAAGATTAGCCTTTCCTATGTTATACACGCAGAGACCATGTAGTTCAATTGACACAAACTCAATTATTGATGAGATATGAACAAATGGATTGCCAGTTTATTATGATGGACTCCTGAAGGACTGACCTAGGTGTCTCAGGGGAAGATCAAAGATCAACCTTACCTACATTCAAAGCTCAGAGACTCAACAAGACAACTCTATTTTTGAATTTTTGACTAACTTTTTGACCTGTTTTTGGATTTTGGTATGATTTGGATGTTTTTTGGATTTTTTGGATTTTATGAATGTTTTTAGATTTTTTGATTTTCATATGTTTTTGGGATTTTTTGATTTTTTGATGTTTTTGGATTTTTTATTTTAAGGGAGACTTCAAGGATTTACATGAATCTGATCTGATGCAAGAACATGGCCCCAGCGTGATTCCATAGACTACTGCGATATAGGTAGGAAAAACTAACCTTTGGAATGGGCCAAGTAGTACTAGGAGGGATCATGATACGAACACAAGACCAAGCTATGATGCGGATGTGGATGGGTGATGGATGGAGAGTATGGAAGCATGATGGATGGATGATGTAGAACAAGTCACATAGATCCTAGTGGATGGAGAGTTCTTATTTACACAAGGTGCATGTTTTCTATTTTTTCACCAAGGTACTTTCCCAAAGCGCCACTGAAGTGGTTTTCACTAGAGGACAATTTTTTTTCTTTACTATTTTCAATCCTTTTTCTAATTTTTTTGGATTTTTATATTTTTGGATTTATACCTTATGAGATTTAGGCATAAATTTTTTTGAGATGGAAGTTATTAATAGGCTCATGCAGAGGTTCCCCTTCAGGTGTTGATAACTGATATGCCCCTGACTTGTAGCTTGTTGTGATGATGAAGGGTCCCAACCAATTGGGTTCAAACTTTTCCTTGCTATCTGGATTTGGTACATTTTTATGATTCTCCTTCAGTACAAGTTCTCTAACTTGAAAGGTTTGACTCCTGATCTTCTTGTTGTAACTCTATTTGAGTTGGTTCTGATAGAATTGTAAATGGTTTAAGGCGTCCATGCACCGCTCATCCAGTAGTTCCAACTCATTCAATCGTGCTACCTAGTACTCTTCATCTCTAATGAGATTCTACAATGATATTCTCAGGGATGGGAGCTTGATCTCAATGGGGAGAATGGATTCTGATCCACAAACCAAGGAGAAAGGTGTTGCACCTATTGGTGTGCGGATGCTTGTTCAGTAGGCCCATAAGGCAGGATTCAGCTGCAAGTTCCAATCATGACCAACATCATTGATTATTTTCTTTAGGATCTTTAGGATTGTCTTATTGGTAGCTTTTTCTTGGCCATTTCCTTGAGGGTAGTATGAAGTGGAAAAGAAATGTTGGATATTGAACTTTTGGCATAGGTCTCAAACATCCTAGTTTTTGAAAGGTGTCCCATTATCTAAGATAATGGCTTGAGGGACACCGTAGCGGAAAATTAGTTAGTTTAGGATGAACTTGGATATCTAGTTTCCTGTGATATAGGTCATGGGAATGGCCTCTACCCACTTCATAAGTACTATGTGGTGGTGGTGATGAACTTATGTCCACTGGATGAGGTGGGAGTAATTTTTCCAATGAGATCAAGGCCCCATTGTGAAAAGGGCCAAGGTGTAACAATTGGGTGGAGCCCATGAGCTAGTGCATGGATGAGATCCCCATGTTGTTGACACTGCAAACACCTTCAGACATAGTCGTGAGCTTCTCTTTCCATTGTAGGCCAATAGTACCTAGTCCTCAACAGTTTCTTAGCCAAGGTCATACCACTCGAATGTGAACCACAGATTCCATTGTGTACCTCAATTAAAGTAGTCAAAGCTTCCTTATAATTTAGACATTGTAACAAGGTTCCTTCAATGCTCCTATGGTATCGGGTATCTCCTAGGATGAAAAAATGGGATGACTTCTTGATGAATGTTTTCTTGAGGTTTGAGGTTATATCAGTAAGGAGGACTCCTATTCTCAAGGTGTATATATCATGATACCAGGGATCACCGAGACCCAACGATTTCGCACACAAATTTAGACTTTAGTACCTCAAATTCCGGTATGAGATGCTGCTCTATGAGGAATTCTTTCTTTGGAACGTTGTGTAGGACATCCACTAGCAATCCAATAGTTTCCATAGTATCTGTTGCTCTGTTATTTTCTCTTGGTATCTGCTCAAATGTGATATCAATGAAGGATTCTTTGAGGATTTCCACCAGTTTCTTATATGGCATCAACTTTTCATCCTTCATTTGATATTTGTCATTGATCTAGTTGATGATAAGCTAAGAATCTCCATATACTTTTAGTGCCATGATCTTCCATTGTACTACAATTCTAAACCCTATGACAAGAGCCTCATATTCTGCAATGTTATTTGTGCATGGAAACAACAGCTTATATGATTTAGGTATGAAATCCCCTTGTGGAGTAATGAAGAATACTCCAGCTCCTGACCCATGTTGTGTGTAGGATCCATCAAAGTACATTTTCCAATGATCTGCCACACTTATGTTAAAGATGGACTCATCAGGGAACTCTGATATGAAAATATTTTCTGCATACATTGGTGCCTCTACCAACTGATCTGCAATTGCTTGTCCTTTAATGGCTTTTCATTCCACATACTCAAATTCATGTTCTAATAGGATCATAACTTACTTATTTTTTCACCCCGTGAGTGTTGCTTTGGATAATAGGTACTTGAGAGGATCTATCTTGGCGATGAGTTTGATCTTATGTGTTAACATATAATGTCTGAATTTATGCGCTATGAACACGACGGCTAAGCAAGCATTCTCGATGGATGTGTAATTCAGCTCATGTCCCACCATGGTCTTGCTAATGTAATAAATATCTCTCTTTCCCATTTTCATCATCTTGTGCCAAGAGAGCACTAAGAGCTACTGCTATTGTTGATATATATAGGATCAAGGGTTTGCCTAGAATTGGTGGCATGACAACTGGCGGTGTGAGAAAGTACTCCTTGATTTTATTGAAAGACTGATCATATTTTTATCCCATTTGTATGCTATCCCCTTGTCGAGTAGATGACAATATGGGATAGCTTTGTCTTCTAGTTGTGCTCTAAATTGGCGAATGGACTGAAGTCTCCCTTGTAAACCTCTAAGTTGTTTCAATGTTTTCAGTGCCTCCATTTTGAGAATTGCTTTGACTTTGGTGGGATCTACCTCAATTCCTCATGGATACAATGTGCCCTAGGAGCTTTCCCGATTGTACCCCAAAGACACACTTCTTTGGATTTAGTTTGACATTGTATTCCTCTAGCCTGTCAAGGATGGAGCCTAGAGCTTATATGTGATCGCGACGTTTCTTTGACTTAGCCAATATGTCATCTACGTAATCCTCCATAGTTTTTTGAATCATATCATGAAATATTAGTGTCATGGACCTTTGATAGGTTGCTCTGGCATTCATGAACCTAAATGGCATCACATTCCAGTAATATTTCCCTCATCGACAAGTGAAAGTCATTTTGTGTTGGTCTTCCTTAGCTATCATGATCTGATTGTATCCTAAGAATCCATCCATTAGTGATAGCCTTTCATGTCATGTTGTCATATCTACAATCATGTCAATGTTTGGGAGAGGAAAGTCATCTTTGGGACATGCTTTGTTCAAATCTCTGAAGTCCATGCAGATGCGGATGCCCCCAATGGGCTTGGAAATAGGTACAAGATTTGAGACCCACTCTAGATAATCAATTGGCCATATGAACCCTGCATCTAGGAGCTTTTGTAATTCCATCTTGACCAACAATACTATCTAGGGATGCATCTTCCTTAGTTTTTGTATCACTAGCTTTGGTTTGGTATACATAGCTAGATGGTGAACCACAACCTCTGGATTGAGCCCAAGCATGTCGGCATAAGTCCATACAAAGTTTACCTTCCTTTCCCTTAGGAAAACAACCAAGATTTCTTGTTCTTCTATTAAAAGAGATTCTGAATAGAATGTTATGTGTGATGTTTCCTCTGATCCTAGGTTGACTGGATTGCACCTTTCTACTAAGACTTCTGACTTCACCTGATGAATAGCACTGAGGGGAAGGTTGAATCCTTCATCCTTTGGTACCTCAGAGAGAATTTCACCATTGGATGCATCCTTTATTTTTACTATTTTTAGGTTAGAGAGTGCCACAATGTGGTTTTCACTTAAAGACCTAGTGATTATTCTCAAATTTTCACTTTTGCAACTAAAGGATTCAATCGTTTCCCTATAATAGGCATGCATGTCAAGTTCAATGTCGAACCTAGCTTTGTGATCTCTGTATGGTATCATGTCCCGCAATCCAATGAATTTTGAGAGTGCCTCATCATTTTTGAATGTGTCTAGAATTGGCAATCCTCATTGGTCGTAATCAATGAGTTGGGGATAGACTAAGTTTAGCTCACGGGTTTGGTTGTTTGACTCAAAAGATAAGGTACTGATCATGAGAAGGGAGGAATCTTTGAATATCATGGGTAGGTCAGTTATGGGATCCTCCTCATCACTACTACACACATCAGTTATGTCAAAGGTAAAGTTATCTATGACTCAACCTGTGGATATGGGTAACTGAAGGGCAGTTGTTGATAACTGAGGGGCAGTTTTGACTATTTTAACTGGGGCACCTCTGCCAAGTATGGTTACCTTCAAAGGGGTACATCCAAGGCCAATATTTCTCATATGCTTCTTAGGAATGATAGGTACTAGAATACCATTGTCATTTTTTTGAATTTTATTGTTTCTATTATAGCCCATACTAAGCATCATTTGAAGTCCTTTGTTGCTATCATCCATGGGAAGATCAAGCATGGGCCTTTCATCTTAGTATAGCAGACTTGATATTTCTTTTTCATCTACCACTTCTCGACTTAGATCTCTCAAACATCTAAATCAGGAGGGGTTTTCTTTAAAGGTTTGGGATGATGTTTCAATCGGCTGGGGCTGCTCATGAGACCTAGGAGATTGAGGTAACTCTCCTATTATAGAAGCACTTTTCTTCATTTTGTAATCCTCACACCTATTGTCTTGAACAATGACTATGATTTTAGAGATATCAGGAATGGCAGGTTTCTTTGTCTCAGAAGTGGAGGCTAAATTAGCTGGGTCTACATATGGTGTTGAAGGGCCTTCATCATTCTTTGCGACCTAGGGGATTTTGTAGTACTTTGCTTCTAGATTCTTGCAGTAATAAAAGGGCTCGAGATCACCATGGACCATGATCTCTTGGTTTTGATATGGGAATTTGACGCACTGATGGAAGGTAGATGCAACTTCTTGCATCCCATGGATGCCCTAGGAGAATATTATAAGGAAAATCAAGGTCATGGACCTGGTAGGTGGTTTCCATGATGGCCGGCCCTACTTGAATAGGGAGTTGAATAATACCTTGAGACACTCTTTCCTAATCATCATATGCTCTAATTGTTATACCTTTACCTTTTTCAATGGCATCATCAAAGAATCCCATATTTTTTATTAGCTTGAGCGAACAAATATTTAGACCTGCACCTCGATCCACCAAGACCCTTTTGACTTTGTTTTTATGGAACATGGAGTGCACGGTTATGAGATAGTTGGGTGGGGAAGTCTTGATCAGAGAATGTTAGGAGATACGGGGTGGTGAGGTGTCTAACCAAAGCTTGGAACTGGTCAGCATCAAGATCCGCAAAGATGGTGGATGAAGCCAAACCTTCCTCAAGGATCTTTCTATGTGTGGGTGAAATCTTCAGTAACTCTATGATGGAGATCTGAGCAGGGGTTCTTTCCAGCTAGTCTAAGACATTGTAACCATTGGGAATAGATTTTAGATTGGAGGTGGATGCCCTAGGTGGTTGTGATGATCCAACAATGGTAACCTTGCTGCCACATGTGGTGACTCCACAATTGGCTTTGGCTCCCTTGATGCTAACAACGATGACCCATTCATCTAGGGATGTGACAACATGATCATACACATGGTTTACATTGCCATACTTTTTTTTTCCATTGTTATTCCCTTTTTTATGATCTGACATTGGATTCATGTATATTTTTAGGTCCTGATTTTTGGCCGATTGTTCAAATTTTATAATCTTGTCATCAATAAGGTCTTGGATCAGATTTTTTAGCCTCATGCAACTGGCTATTGTGTGCCCTTTGATTTTATGAAAATTACAAAGGTGGTTTTCATTATACCATGGTGGTTTCACTTGGGGCTCTTGATAATTCTCATAAGTGGGGATTTTGATGAGATTCTCCTATGCCATTTTCTTCATGATAGATTCGATTGATTCCCCAAGGGCTATGTACTTTCGCTTGGGGGGATATTTGTTTCGTGGAGCTGGTCCCCCTTGATTATTCAAATTGTTGACTTAACTATTGGGTGGTTCTTGTGATACCATGTTGGCTTGTGTGTTGTTTCAATTGTTGGTTTTCGGTTGCTGGTATGATTGGGTGTTTTGTTTTGGAGCACTTATTATGACCTTGGCATCAACCACACCATCATTAGTGGCATTTTTGTTCTTTACCCATGTGTGAGGTTTCTTGTTGTAATTGGTGGATGAGTGGTTGTCTTGATTTTCTTGATATATGGGTGTCCCCCCTTGTGCAATAAGGGCTCTTTCGATGTTGAGCACCTTAGGGATCAAATGGTCATATGTGGTGATACAATACATCTTTAGATGGAATGACAAGGTTTTCTCAAGATTGGTAATGATGGTGCAAATTTTTTTCTCCTCTGGCATGATCCACTTGCTCCTGTTGACCTTGGATCACCATTGTTGCAAGAAGGATTCAAATGATTCACCTTTAGCTTGTTTGAGTGTAGCTAGTTCCTCTAGACTAACATATATGCTGATGTTAAATGCGTAATTTTTTATGAATGTGTCTACAATCTCTTGGAACTTTTTGATTCCCTAAGGAAGATGAGAGAACCATTCCATGGCCGGCCTAGCCAAAATTTGAGGAAATAGTCGCATTAGGTATGTGTTATCGTATGCATCTTCCATACAATGTAATTAGAATTCCATGATGTGATTTTCACAGTTACCAATCCCGTGATATTTTTCAAATTTAGGGATTTCAAACCATTTTGGGAATGGTACCATCGCAAGGCTCCTATCGAATGGATAGGGGCACATATTGCTTGGTGTTTTTGTTGTTTTCCCAGATTGGAGATCTAGCACTTGTTGTGAGAGCAATTTGATTTGTGTTGCTACGTCATTTTGCAGATTAGGAGATTAGGTGAGTATGTTTTGGCATGGTTTGATTGTTGGAGCGATAGGTGGAGTGTTGGGTATGTTGGTGGGAGTTTTTTGTAAGCTCTATTGTGTGATCAAAGCTTGTTGATATGCCTAAAATTATTTTCATGCCAACAACGCTTATTGTTGGTCTTGTCACTGTTGTTCCAACAACACTTGTTGTTGGTCTTGTTGTTGTTGTGCCAACAATGCTTATTGTTGGGATAATAGTTGGGCCGCTTCTTATTGTGCTTGGTACTACTGCAAGGCTTGTTGATATGCTTGTTGCTGAGCTACTCGCTATTGTGCTTGATATTGCACTTGCACTTATGCTTTTTGGGATTGGTATTGTGCTTCAGCCTAATCTTGAGCTTGTTGAGCAACTTGTGCAGCCTAGGCAACCTATTTGACCTGTGCTACTTTTGCGGCTTGTGCAACTTGAGCTGCATGAGCTTCTTGCGTAGCTTGGGAAAATTGGGTGGCTTTCTATTGTTGCAAAAAAGATTCAGCTTGGGTAGCTTGTTGTGCTTGTTGTGCTTATGCTTGTTGATTTTGAAATTACTGAAGTGCCTTTTAGTAGGCTTGTTAGGCTGCTTGCAATGTGATGCTATATTGGTTTGTCATTTTTGGCTTCAGTGGTGGTGGTGGAGGATTCAAAATTGTATGAGAAGTCATGATGAGAGGTGGTTGTTGAGGTACCATTTGATTGATGATAGGAATTTGTGAGGTGGATGGTGCGGTTGATATGATAGGCCCTTGGGAGACCACATTTTGAGGTATTTGGGGTATGGTAGATGATGTGATAATGGGTTTTATTGTTGGAATTGTTGCCACCTGTTGTTGCAATATTGATGGCATGATGGGCATAATCGACATGATGGTTTGATTTATGATTAGAGGATTGTTTTGATTGGTTTGATTGAGGTTTGATAAACGGGGTTTCCCTAAATTTATGAGTGGTGTGAATGCTAATGGTAGAGGTGGAAATGTTGGGAAGATGGGTGGTGTGTTCCCTTGAGAAAATGATGATGATGATGAGGGATCAAAGATCCCCCCTTATCCAAATAATCCACCTTCTCCTTGTGAGGTCTTGGGGAGAGAGGTTTGTGTGTTGAAAGCATATATTGGTGTTGTGTGAATAGAGGATGGGTTATTGGGGTTGTGAAAGGTGAGAGGAATGTATGGGTTTAACAGATTTTGAGGAACGAATTGAACCAAGATGGTGTTCACATCCAAGTCTTGGTTGTTAACAAGGGGATATGTTTGAAGAGCATGTAATAATGAGCTCCCCTTGTTGACAACTAGTTGAGTTGGAGCAATGGATTATGTGATTTGTGGGATCGATTGAGTGATGTTATGAAATGAAGGTGTGAATGAGACTAGTAGCATAATACCAAGAGGTTTCTCCAAAAAAAATCTTACATCATAGTCAGAAGGGAGTTTAGCCCCTTCTTTTGCCAACTCTAGCATATATTGGGAAGGATTAAGCCTCATTGTGGTATTGACAATTCTGTGAGTTTCAAGATTTTGAACCATTTCAATGATTTCATCATGGGTCATCCCCAAGACATTATTGGTGATGTCTTCCACTTGACCTTCCCCTTTAGGATCTTGTGGAAGTGGAGGAGGATTAAATTTCAGATTACTAGACCCGATGGGATTGATTTCGGGAGTGGTTTCACTCAAGACACTCAAAGTTGATGTTTCTTTGTTGGTTTCCATGTTCTTCTTATGTTGAGATCTAGTTTGAACCATAAAAGGGATCAATTTTCAAGAATGTTAGGTGAACCTCTAACTCCTTAGATTGATCTAAACTTTAGGCACAAAAAAGAAAAAAACTAGGATGGTAAAGGATCAAAGGGTGATTATGAGATAAATGAAGGATAGATAATGTGAATGATTGAACTCTTAAGAAATCTTGAAGGAGATACTAGACTTTGGGACTTTTGGATTTTTTTGATTTTTTAATTTGATTTGGTTTGGATAGTGAACTCAGAAACTTTAAGAGATTGGATGTTGTCCTAGAGTAAACTTTTCCACAAGATGATAATTTGACTAATTGTGTAAAGAAGGATTCATCTACACACACCTAGGCAAACAGGATGATTTCGACATGATTTTATTTTGGATTTTGGATAATGAACTTATAAACCCCAAGATGTTGGATTCTATCAAGGGATAGACTTGTTCACAAGAATTGATAATTTGACTAAATATGTGAAGAAGGATTCATCTACACACATCTAATCAACACAAGATGATTTGGATTTGATCTAGAGGATTTTCCAAAAGTCTAGCAAGAATTAGTTTTTTCAATATTTCCAAGAGTTGTTTCTTTGATGATTTTGATTGGCATTTGAGGGATGGATGCAAGTTTTGATTTGATCCTAAGTGAATCTAGAAAGACCTTTAGTATACAAGACCTTGGTGTTGAATAACATTCTATTACTTCCTATGTGAGATACTCAAACCTTTAAAAATGTCTTGAATTTTGACAATAGTAAAATGAATACAAATTTGGACTATTTTTTTATGCACGTTTGTAAAAGTTGAAGGTCAATCTTTCTCTAAATTCATAAAGCATAGACAAATGTTTCTTGCAAGCTTTTTGACTAGGACCTTTAGACTTTGGTTTTCGGATTTTGATCTTTTGAGAAATCATTTGGAGGAGCACATGTGTGGGGTTCAGTTGTTTCTTATCTTTGCTTAATGAATTCCTTTTACCACAAACACCCTCTTGATTAGCTTTTCAAAATGTCTAATGTCCCAGCTTCTTTTCATCCCACAAAGTCCATTATGTGGAAATCAAGGAAATTAAGGCAATAGATCTCTATCGTTGACTTTAGTAAGAGAAAATTGAGATGTGAATTCAAACACTTAGAAGCCTCTAAGGATAGAATCCCTTGGGCAAGCAATAGCAGTTGAATTATATCAAAGGTACTTGCTCCTCCTAAAGCATTTGAAATTTTGAGGATTTTATTGAATGTCTATTTTCCAATGTTTTAGATCCCAACAAATTGTTTTGATTCCAAAATGATGCACAACCCTAGGATAGACTGAGACAATATTCGTTGAGTTCCCACTTGGATAAATCCAGCTATGCCTACTCTTATCGGATGATTAGAAGCTTGACCACACTAGATCCCCTCCACCACACACACTTCTTGGGTCATCCAAGCTTCAATACACATGAAACTCCCATGGCATACTTCTCATCTCTGCTAAGAGCCGTAAAAATGTGAGACGGCTTCAGAATGACCGTTCTTGCACCAATAAATAGATAAGGATTTGGGATTCTAAACAAATTGGTTCTTAGTCATGGTGATCGAGAACATGGCACCTTGTGAGCATCCAACAAGCCACTAAAGGCTTTAATCAATCCTACTAGGGGCACTTATACTTTTTACGGTAGTACCCCGTTCTGAAAGACAATGTACGGCTAAGGCCTACATACCACGAGGACTTGACAATTTAGTCTTATCCATTTATATACTGGCTCGAGTGAAAAACCAGTTGGATTCATCTTCAAATTGGTCTTAGGAAGGCCCCCCTCTAAAGGTAAACAAAAGCAAGCAAGCACATCCATAGTTCGATCAATCTTTGTTTATGTGAACAAAGAGAGAATACACATGATATACTCAACTCACACTCACAAACTTTGTTCAATTTTAAGAGCCCAAATTGAAATATGGAGGAAATATATTATACAACTTAATGTCACCAAAAGGACTTTTGATTCTTAAGATCATCGTGAAGTGTGAGAGAAGTGCATACGCCCTTTTAAATGAGATTACTTTGTAAAAAAGATTACAAAACATAAATGACACATGTTCATTTTACCCCTCAAAGCAATAATGGATTCTTTTTAAGCACCAAGATGAAGTGTGAAGTTTTCTTGTTAAATTCTTAAACCCAAAAAAAAATGTATTAAGTTGTTAAAGTTCTTTTTAAGCCCAAATGAAATTTATTGAGTCCAAAAACTAAAAGATAGAAAATCCTTAGAATGGAATTATAATTGCTTCCAAAGTTTTTAAAAACACTTGATACAATAGAAAGAAGATGTCATAATGAAAAATCCAAATTGCTTTCTCCCTTCCTTCTTGATCACCTTAACCTACAAAAATTGATTAGTTCACAGAAAACCAAAGACAACAAATAGGTTAAAAGTTAAAAATGATCAAAGACAAAAAGCACATGTCAAAATAACTTGAAAGTTGACTTTTACCCAAACCCAACGGCATAATCTGTAAATACGTCGCTATTTGGAGAAGGACAACAGCGTGCTGGTGAAATCAACGTTGCTCTATGGAGAAATAGACACCACAAATGTTTCATTATTTCACCCAGCGACACTGTTTGGAATTTGACTTGAACGGTGTTCAGGAAAACTACTTTAGTGTCTTTGGAAAAGGAGCAACATCACTATATAGCGACGTTGGACTAATAGTGGCACTTTTTGTAGTTTGCAGCATCACAATTTCCTGTAGACACACAAAAAATTGAAAAACAATAGAATTTTTAGAGAAAAATGTGTTAAATATTTAGGATTCGCCCTCCTTCTAGCGCCAAAATGTGAATGGTTGATCTAGACCTGCAAAAAAAATAAACAACCAACACAATATTAGTCACTTATGCAAATCAAAACCATCATTCCCCATAAGATTCATTTGAAGCATGAAAAACAAGAAATAAAGTAGAGAAATGAAGTGAAACTAATCTAAATCGTATTCAAATGCTCAACTCTTATTGGTGCTATTTTGATGTGGAAAATAGCTCTTTCCCAATTCCTTCCAAGCTTGATGATGATCAATGGTGCTCCTTGATAAAATTTTCAATAACCTAGCTATGGTGGATGAAAAACTATGAAAACCTTGGTTGACTTGGATGGATTTTCTCAAAAACCTGTGGATAATGACTTTGCATAAGTTGTGGATCCAAAATTAGTAAAAGAGCCTTCTATTTATAGAAGAGAATGATGGAAGAATGAGAAAAAAGGATGAATGTGGAACTAAACATGAACCAATAGCAAAATTCCACTTGTCAACATGCTAGTGGAGAGGAGTGGAGCACATTTTGATGAATGTGCAAATAAATGCTATTACGTGGATTTCAAATTTGAAGAAGTGACATGTTGGAGGGAGATGAAAGAAGACTTAAATGCCACTTGGCTCAAGAAAAATGACATGTAAGAGGCCTTTAATGCCTTGTTGGATGGAAAAGTCCTTTTATGAGGGAGATTTTGAATTTGAAGAATATTCCAACTTGATGCCATATTGAATGAAAATAGGTGAATTAATAAATCAATTAAATTGATTTACTTGTGCAAGTAGCAAAATCTAAAGGATTTGATGGATCATTAGTGTTAGGATTAATCATGATTTGATTAACTTTGATGGACATTAGTCTGAATTGACACTTTGACTTAGATTTTGGATTTATTTAAATCAAAGTGAGAGGAATTTGAGATATTAGTGATTTAATTAAATAAATTTGATATATTTAATTAAATGAACTTTAGAAGTTAATTTTATAAAATTGATTTATTCAATTAAAGAGATGACTTTAGGATTGATTGATGACTTAATTAAATAAAATTGATTTATTTAATTAAAGAGAATATGATGATTTAATCAAATAAAGATAATTTATTTAATTAAAAGAGGACATTAGGATTAATTAAACAAAATGTTTTATTTAATTAATAGAGGATAATGATTTAATCAGATAAAATTTATTTATTTAATTAAAAGATGAAATGTGATGAATTTAATCCAATAAAGATTATTCAATTAAATGGTTAGCAAAGGAGATGATTTAGGATGAACTTGTGTTAGTAAATCAGGATTAGGTGCACGTGATCAATTAGTATATTTTATGTGTCTACATTTTCCCCTCTTTGAAGCAATGTACCTATTGCGTTGGTTCAAAGAATAACCTTTGCGAGATCAAAATTAAAAAAAATTATGACTTTTTTAGATAACTGACCACTGCCCCAGCAAAAGAATTATGCTGGTATACTGCCCCCTCGAGAGATCGGATGAAAATTTAGATTTTTGGGTGATCTCACAAAAAAAGAGGACAAGCCGCTCGACAAGTCCAAAAAGGCTCTAGGATGCCAAAAATGTGCCAAAACATGGAAAAAAGATGCAAAACGAGCCTTGGTTGGGAAAAAATGGGGTCAAGGGCACAAACCCTAGCTTGACGGCTAAACAAGGTCAAAAAACCCTAATTTTGATGCTAAAATAGCCCTCAAGGGGTCACTTTCAATTCATTTGCACACTTAGCCTTTAGAATTTCCAACATTTTGAGCTCTGACCTTCATGCGAGATGGCACAGAGTGCTTCCCCGACACATTTCTGAGGGAGTTCGAGTCTACCAGAGGCTTCTAGGTGCAGGACCATTGATATGTGACCCTAACCCAACTTTTACTTTTGATTTTTTCACGCATTTATTATGGTTCAAAGAGTCATAAAGTCCAGCCATGCAGTTTAGCACTGCTAGAAGGGTTAAATCAAAGAGGCTCAGGTTCAAAGAGCATCGCTAGTGTGATTGGCGATGCCGCATCACAGTTTAGGATTTAGGGTCAAACTCCAAAGTGTGATGCATATGCAAATGGTGTTGCCACACTTGAGTTAGGTCACTAGGGTTTTTTGGTCAAATAGGTCCATTTTCAAATAGCGATGCCATGACATTGTTTGCAATTTGTGGGTTCCAGTGGCATAGTTTGAAGTTTCCAAATAGCTACACCTTTGCTTATAGCGACACCTTTAGTATTTCAATTCTGAAAACTCCAAACGGTATCCATATTTTTTACGAAACTTGACGTTGTGGCTTTATTGGTGCAGGAGGATAGAGAGATTGTACATTTACATGAGCACCGATCCTCGGTACTTAGTAGATTGATCGAATTACATGAGTTGATGCAGGAGCACCTTGGAGTGATCAGTCTATGGTATGTCACGTATGTGCCTCCTATTCAGACACACCTAGCCATGATAACCACACTAGCTGAGCGATGGCACAGTGAGATGCCATCCTTTCATCTTCTGACTGACGAGGCGATCATCACATTAGAGGACATCTGTTAGATTTTACAATTTCCCATCCATGGCGATGGATGAGATTGTTTTCGTTGAGGGTTAGATTGAGCTTGAGCACTATAGAGGTCAGTGTCATCATTTCGACTGATTATGGAAGCCATTATTTCAAGACTTGTAGCTCCAGATTGGTGGGGCAGGTATTTCAGCCCAAGATGGGGTCTAGCTTGGGAGAGGATGCTCTTTTAGAGGTGCTTCTTTACTTGGGGGCTAGTGATACTGGCCTCACATTATCATGACTTGCATAGTTGGCATACATGGATAACAGAGCCATTGGTGCAGGGGTCACGCTCCACATCTAGGACTAGGAGCACATTGGTGTGCTTCAACCAAGAGTCACAGTTGTCAGTGTGGAGCTTAACAATCTAACAGTTTGGTGATACATGTGTGGTCTTACATTCTCCCACATAGGACAGACTTGCATTGCTCACTGGAGGATGGTTATCGATGAGATGACCAGATTTACTTGGAGGCCCTGGCTAGGGATGCCCACATGGTATGACAATGTACAATAGTTGTTTTATGCAAGGCAAGATTGGCTCATGCAGGGATGTGAGAACACTATGATTGAGCGCTACTTGCCTGATCGAGTAGCCAGACAGTTTAGGGACACCTAGGATATGCCAGATGATCAATATGTGGCCATTTTTGCTTGATCCACTAGGGAGATGACATGGGGTAGGACGATCTCCATAGAGGATACAATTGACTCCTTCTAGTAGCTAATAGTGAGGCCCTGGGCTTATGATCAGGGGCAGGCGGACCTAGGGATGACACAGGCCTATGTCAATTGGTTTAGGCCACCAGTTCGCTTCATAGTTCTAGGCACAGTCCTTCCACGACGAAGACCTAGAGGTCAGACATCAAGGTAGGGGTAGGGATGAGGAGGAGGAGGAGACGAAAATGGAGACGGAGGAGGAAAAGATGGAGGAGGAGGGGTAGGAGGACCACCTCCACACTAGCCACATCAACACCAGTATCAGAGAGGGCCAGGAGACTAGTAGAGGGATGCCCCTAGGGATCAACAACCACCTCCGAGGGACTAGTAGGCATCATGGAGAGATCATTAGCCACCGCCACCTCTGCTACCTTAGCTCAATCAAAGAAATCCTCTGATACAATAGCTCCAAGCCTAGGTGCAAGCACTAATGATAGAGAGGGACCAAGCCAGACAATAGGTCTAGGCCCTTACAACGGAGAGAGATCAGGCTATACAACAGTGACAGGTGAGAAAGCTACAACTAGCATAGGAGACTAGGAGATGCCAACAGTTAGAGAGCACACAAGGTAGGACAGTCCTGACATGGATGTACCAAGACGCAATACAAGAGGCTGAGTACTATAGAGTACATTATTGGTAGGCAGTGCCTTCAGCGGCTTAGGTGCCAGAGTTTTCACAGTATACTGGATACAGATAGGATCAGTCTGAGAGGCAGGCAGGTGAGGGGAGCAACCATCAAGGCTAGCTCACACATTTTTTATCAACAACACTATTCTTTTTTAGATCCATGGGCTCTATTTTTGATAGCCCCGTGGATATTGTATACATTTGATTGATACACATGCCATTTGATCTTGATTTTGTACCATGATAGTTACATTATTGATATATAAATGATATGATTCGATTATGAGATATGTCCTATTTTATTTATGCATGATGGATGGATGTATTTAATTTTCTATATGTGATGTGATTCTATATGATGTGATGTGATGTATGATTATGCTTATGGATGGATGGATGCATTTCTTTTTTTAGTATCTTTTCTATGCACTTTCTATGATGATGGATGTATGAATGATATGGATACAAATGTTATGCTATGCAAATGATTTTAACATGCTTAGACTATTAGATCTATAGTATTCCCCTAATGGATGGTGTATTGTTATTATCATGACATGTATGAAATGTTATGACATATTCCTTTCTTTTTATCAGTATCCTTTTCATGTATGATATGATGATGCTCATATGATTATGCAATGGATGACATGATGATGCAATGTATATGTATGCACGATGCAAGAATGTGATGTTTTTAATGATGCTTATGTGATGATATGATGATGTATATAATGATGCTTATATAGATGGTATAATGATACCTATATGATTATGCAATGGATGCAAATGTGGTGCTTTATGAGATGCTTAGAATAACTAATCTATATTTATGATGATGAAATGCAATGCATGTGATATGATCAATGTTTTATATATGATATGATATGCAGCATGCTGATGGTGTTTGGATATAGGATGGATGCATTAGTGATATTTTGATTAACTATCATGGTACCATGTTAGCACGAAAAGAAGAAAGAAGAAATTAGGCAAAGACAAGAGGATCCAACAAGTCCATTATCTATGAGACCTTATTGGAAATGATGACAATGATGATGATGATGATGCTGATTGGGAATTGGGATTTTTAAAAGGTCTACTTACCTTATGTTTGATAACACACATAGGTACGATACATCGAGGTATAAAGAACTAGGATGGCATTGCACCTAGTGTGATGGACTTTGACTTGACAATCAGATAGGAGTACTCCTATTCACACCTGGCATACGAAAACTTATTCAGAATGCAATTCAAATATTTCAAACATCTCAGACCAAAACATAGAAAGGAAAGCCTTCCTATGTGGTCAACAAGACACCTAAAACACCCTCCCTAAAAACCAAAAAAAGTACGCATGACTAAGGTTATATTACAAGAATATCCAACAAGCACAGTAGATAAAAAGATAATGATCGTTGCCCCATTCCTTTCTCTCTAAATCCCTTTGTCTAGAAATCATCGAGAGATTATTAGAATGAGCACAATAAGATAAATCAAAAGACAAAGATCAAGTAAACAAAAAAGCTAATGTTCTTCATACCACTAGCCAAGACTAAACTATAGTGATGTCTGATGCTGATTTCCATTGTAGGAAGGATTCATCCTAGGACATGATGTTATTAGATGATTTTGGATTCAACTAGATGATGAGCTATTAGTACCAAGAGTTGACCAGCTTGTTTACCTACTGACCTAGATTTGAGATGAATTTTGGACACTTGAGTTTTCATCAGGGAACTCTAATATGAGTGAATTTTCTACATACATTGGTGCCTCTACCAACTGAACTGCAATTGCTTTTCCTTTAATGGATTTTCGTTCCATATAGTCAATGTCATGTTCTATCAGGATCATAACCCACTTTACTATTCGCTCTGTGAGTGTTGCTTTGGAAAATAGGTACTTGAGAGGATCTATCTTGGCAATGAGTTTGATCCGATGTGCTAACATATAATGTCTGAATTTCTACACTCCAAACATGACGACTAATTAAGCTTTCCTAATGGATGTGTAATTCAGGTCATGTCCCACCATGGTCTTGCTAATGTAATAAATAGCTGATATATATAGGATCAAGGGTTTTCCTGGAATTGGTCGCATGAGAACTAGTGGTGTTAGAAAGTACTCCTTGATTTTTTTGAAATCCTGATCACATTTTTCGTCCCATTTGTATGCTACCCCCTTGGGGATTAGATGATAATATGGTATAACTTTGTCTGCTAGTTGCGCTATAAATCAACAAATGGACTGGAGTCTCCCTTGTAAACCTCTGAGTTGTTTCATTGTTTTCGGTGCCTCCATTTCAAGAATTGCTTTGACTTTGGTGAGGTCTACCTCGATTCCTCATGGATACAATGTACCCTAGGAGATTTCCTGATTGTACCCTAAAGACACACTTCTTTGGATTTAGTCTAACCTTGTATTCCTCTAGCCTATCAAAGATGGAGCCTAGAGCTGATATGTGATCCCGATGTTTCTTTGACTTAGCCAATATGTCAGCCATGTAATCCTCCACATTTTTTGTAAATCATATCATGAAACATTAGTGTCATGGCCCTTTGATAGGTTTCTCTAGTGTTCTTCAACCCAAATGGCATCATGTTCTAGCAATATGTCCCCCATGGACAAGTGAAAGTCATTTTGTGTTGGTTTTCCTTAGCTGTCATGATCTAATTGTATCCTAAGAATCCATCCATTAGTGATAGCATTTCATGCACTGCTATCATATCTACAATCATGTCAATGTTTGGGAGAGGAAATTCATCTTTGGGACATGCTTTGTTCAAATCTTTGAAGTTCGTGTCGATGCGAATTCCTCGAGTGGGCTTGGAAATAGGTACAAGATTTGAGACCCACTCTGGATAATCAATCAGTCGTATGAACCCTACATATAGGAGCTTTTGTAATTCCATATTGACCAACAATGCTATATGGGGATGCATCTTCCTTAGTTTTTATCTCACTGGCTTTGCTTTGGGATACACAACTTGATGGTGAACTAGGACCTCTAGATCAAGCTCAGGCATGTCAGCATAGGTCCATGCAAAGTTTACCTTCCTTTCCCATAGGAAAGCCTCCAAGATTTCTTGTTCTTCTCTTAAAATAGATTATGCATAGAATGTTGTGTTGCATTTCCTCTGATCCTGGGTTGACCGGATTGCACCTTTCTACTAAGACTTCTGACTTCTCCTAATGAATAGTACTGAGGGGAATATTGAATCCTTCATCCTCTGGCACCTCAAAGATTTTTTCACCATTGGATGCCTCCCTTATTTTTACTGTTTTCGGGTCAGAGAGTGCCACAGTGTGGTTTTCACTCAAAGGCCTACAGATTATTCTCAAATCTTCACTTTTGTGATAGAAGGGTTCAATCTTTTCCCTGTAATAGGCATGTGTGTCAAGTTCAATGTTGAACCCAACTTTGTGATCTCTATATGGTATCGTGCCTTGCAATCCCATGAATTTTGAGAGTGCCTCATCATTTTTGAATGTTTGTAGAATTGGTGGTCCTCGTTGGTCGTAATCGTTGAGTTGGGGATAAACTAAGTTTAGCTCATGGGTTTGGTTGTTTGACTCAAGTGACAAGGGAGAAATCTTTGAATAGCATGGGTAGGTCAGTTATGGGATCCTCCTCATCACTACTACACACATCAGTTATGTCAAAGGTAAAGTTATCTATGACTCAAGTTGTGGATACGGGTAACTAAAGGGCAACTGCTGATAACTGCGGGGGAGTTTTGACTATTTTAATCGGGGCACCTCTGCCAAGTATGGTTACCTTCAGAGGGGTACATCCGAGGCCAATATTTCTCATATATGTCTCAGGAATGATAGGTACCAGAATACCATTGTCATTTTTCCCAAATTTATAATTTTTGTTATAGCCCATACTAAGTATCATTTGAAGTCCTTTGCTGCTATCATCCATGGGAAGATCAGGCACGAGCCTTTCATCTTGGTATAGCAAACTTCATATGGCTTTTTCATCTACCACTTCTAGACTTAGGTCTCCCCAACATTTGAATCTGGAGGGGTCTACTTTCAAGTTTTGGCATGATGTTTCAATCGGTTTGGGCTGCCCATGAGACCTAGGAGATCGATGTAACTCTCCTATTACGAAAGCACTTTTCTTTGTTTTGTAATTCCCACACCCATTGTCTTGGACTATGACTTTGATTTTAGATATATTAGGAATGGTGGGTGTCTTTGTCTCAGAAGTGAGGCTAAATTAGTTGGGTCTACATATGGGGTTGAAGGGCCTTCATTATTCTTTGGGACCTAGGGGATTTTGTAGTACTTTTCTTCCAGATTCTTGTAGTAATAAAAGGGCTCGGGATCACCATGGACTGTGATCTCTTCGTTTTGATATGGGAATTTGATGCACTGATGGAAGGTAGATGCAATTACTTGCATCCCATGGATCCATGGACGCTTGAGGAGAATATTATAAGGAAAATCAAGGTCAAGGACCTAGCATGTGGTTTCCATGATGGCCATCCCTACTTGAATAGGGAGCTGAATAGTGCCTTGAGACACTCTTTCCTGATCATCATATGCTCTGATTGTTATACCTTTACCCTTTTCAATGGCATCCTCAGAGAATCCCAGATTCTTTATTAGCTTGAGTGAATAGATATCTAGACCTGCACCCACATCCACCAAGACCCTTTTGACTTTGTTTTTATGGACCAAGAATTCAAGATGGAGTGCACAATTATGAGATGGTTGGGTGGGGAAGTCCTAATTAGAGAATGTTATGAGATGCAGGTGGTGAGGTGTTCAACCATAGCTTGGAACTAGTCAGCATCAAGATTCACAGAGACTATGCATGAAGCCAATGCTTCCTTAAGGATCTTTCTATGTGCAAGTGAAATCTTCAGTAACTTCATGATGAAGATCTGAGTAGGGGTTCTTTTCAGCTGATCTAAGACATTGTAACCATTTGGAATAGATTTCGAATTGGAGGTGGATGCCCTAGGTGGTTGTGATGATCCACTAATGGAAACCTTGCCACCACATGTGGTGACTCTACAATTAGCTTTGGCTCCCTTGATGCTAATAGTCACCCATTCATCTAGGGATGCGACAACATGATCATACACATGGTTTACATTGCCATACTTTTTTTTCCATGGTTATTCCCTTTGTTATGATTCGGCATCAGGTTCTTGTATATTTTTAGGTTCTGAATTCTAGCGGGTTGTTCAACGTTTATGATCTTGTCATCAATAAGGTCTTGGATTAGATTTTTCAGCCTCATGCAACTTGATGTTGTGTGCCCTTTGATTTTATGAAAATTGCAAAGGTGTTTTTCATTATACCATGGCGGTTTCACTTGGGTCTCTTGATAATTCACATAAGTTGGGATTTTGATGAGATTCTCTTGTACCAGTTTCTTCATTACAAATTCGATTGATTCCCCAAGGGCTAAGTACTTTCGCTTGGGGGAATATTTGTTTCACGAAGGTGGTCCACCTTGATTATTTAGATTGTTGACTTAATTATTGGGTGGTTGTTGTGATACCGCATTGGCTTGTGTTTTGTTTCAATTGTTGGTTTGCAGTTGTTGGTATGATTGGGTGTTATGTTTTGGAGCACTGAATATGACCTTCGCATCAACCACACCATCATTAGTGGCATTTTTGTTCTTCACCCATGTGTGAGGTTTCTCGTTGTAACTAGTGGATGGGTGGTTGTCTTGATTTTCTTGATATGTGGGTGTCCCCCCTTGTGCAATAAGGGCTCTTTCGATGTTGAGCGCCTTGGGGATCAAATTGTCGTATGTGGCGATACACTGCATCTTTAGATGGAATGACAAGGTTTTCTCAAGATTGGCCATGATGGTGCAAATTGTTTGCTCCTCTGGCATGACCCACTTGCTCTTGTTGGTCTTGGATCACCATCATTGCAAGAAGGATGCGAATGATTCACCTTTAGCTTGTTTGAGCGTAGATAGTTCCTCTAGAATAGCATCCATGCTAATGTTAAATGCGTAGTTTTTTATGAATGCATCTAAAATCTCTTGGAACTTTTTAATTCTAGGAGGAAGGTGAGAGAAAAATTCCATGGTGGGCCCATCCAAACTTTGAGGAAACAGTCGCATTAGGTATGTGTCATCATATGCAACTTCCATGCAATGTACCTAGAATTCCCTGATGTGATCTTCATGGTTACTAAGCCCATGATATTTGTCAAATTTAGGGATTTCAAACCCTTTTGGGAATGGTACCATCACAAGGCTCCTATCGAATGGATAGGGGCATAGATTGCTTAGTGTTTTCATTATTTTCCCAGATTGGAGATATAGCACTTGTTGTGAGAGCAATTTGATTTGCGTTCTTACATCATTTTAATATGGTTTGATTGTTGGAGTGATAGGTGGAGTGTTGGGCATGTTGGTGGGAGTTTATTGTAAGCTCTGTTGTGTGATCAAGGCTTGTTGATAGGCCTAAAATTGTTGTCTTGCTAACAATGCTTGTTGTTGGTCTTGTTGTTGTTGTGCCAACAACACTTTTTGTTGGGTTGCTTCTTGCTATGCTTGGTACTATTGCAAGACTTGTTGATATGCTTGTTGTTGAGCTGCTTGTTGTTGTGCTTGATATTGCACTTGTGCTTCTGCTTGCTAGGCTTGGTATTGTGCTTGAGCTAGAGCTTGAGCTTGTTGAGTAGCTTGTGCAACCTGGGCAGTCTGTGCAGCCTATGCAACTTTTGTGGCTTGTGCAACTTGAGCTACTTGAGCTTCTTGCATAGTTTGGGAAGCTTCGTTGGCTTGCTATTGTTGCAGCAAAGCTTCAGCTTGAGCAGCTTGTGAGGCTTGTTGATTTTGAAACTGCTAAAGTGCCTTTTGGTAGGCTTCTTGGGTTGCTTGCAATGTGATGCTATATTGGTTTCTCATGTTTGGCTTTGGTGGTGGTGGTGGAGGATTCAAAATTGTATGAGAAGTCGTGATGAGAGATGGTTGTTGAGGTACCGTTTGGTTGATGATAGGAATTTGTGCGGTGTATGGTGTGGTTCATATGATAGGCCCTTCAGAGACCACATTTTGAGGTATTTGGGGTATGGTAGATGATGTGATGATGGGTTATGTTTGTTGGGATCATTGCCACCTGTTGTTGCGATATCGATGGCATGATGGGCGGATTCGGCATGATGGTTTGATTTATGATTAGAGGATTGTTTTGATTGGTTTGATTGAGGTTTGATAAACGGGGTCTCCCTAAATTGATGAGTGGTGTGGATGCTAATGGTAGAGGTGGAAATGGTGGGAAGATGGGTGGTGTGTTCCCTTGAGAAAATGATGATGATGATGAGGGATCAAAGATCCCCCCTTGTCCAAATAATCCACCTTCTCCTTGTGTGGTCTTGGGGAGAGAGGTTTGTGTGTTGAAAGGATATATTGGTGTTGCGTGAATAGAGGATGGGTTATTGGGGTTATGAAAGGTGAGTGGAACGTATGGGTGTAATAAATTTTGAGGAAAAGATTGACCCAAGATGGTGTTCGCATCCAAGTCTTGGTTGTTAATAAGGGAATGTGTTTGAAGAGCATGTAATAATGAGCTCCCCTTGTTGACAACTGGTTGAGTTGGAGCAATGGATTATGTAATTTGTGGGATCGATTGAGTGATGTTTGGAAATGAAGGTGTGAATGAGACCAATAGCATAATCCCAAGAGGTTTCTCCACAATTTTTCTTACATCATAGTTAGAAGGGAGTTTAGCCCCTTCTTTTTCCAACTCTAGCATATATTGGGAAGGATTAAGCCTCATCATGGTATTGACAATTTTGTGAGTTTCAGGATTTTGAACCATTTCAATGATTTCATCTTGGGTCATCCCCAAGACATTATTGGCGATGTCTTCCTCTTGACCTTCCCCTTTAGGATCTTGTGAAAATGGAGGAGGATTGAATGTGGGATTACTAGACCCGATGGGATTGATTTTGGGAGCGGTTTGACTCAAGTCACTCAAAGTTTATTGTTTGATTGGATTGATTGAGGTTTGATAAAGGGGGTTTCCCTAAACCGATGAGTGGTGTGGATGTTAATTGTAGAGGTGGAAATGGTGGGAAGATGGGTGGTGTTTTCCCTTGAGAAAATGATGATGATGATGAGGGATCAAAGATTCCCCCTTTTCCAAATAATCCACCTTCTCCTTCTGAGGTCTTGGGGAGAGAGGTTTGTGTGTTGAGAGGATATATCGGTGTTGCGAGAAAAGAGGATGTGTTATTGGGGTCATGAAAGGTGAGAAAATGTATGGGTGTAACAAATTTTTAGGAATAGATTCACCCAAGATGGTGTTCACATCCAAGTATTGGTTGTTAACAATGGGATGTGCTTGAAGAGCATCTAATAATGAGCTCCCCTTGTTGACAACTGGTTGAGTTGGAGCAATGGATGATGTGATTTGTGTGATGGATTTAGTGATGTTTTGAAATGAAGATGTGAATGAGACCAGTGGCATAATCCCAAGAGGTTTCTCCATAATGGTGATTACATCATAGTGGAAAGGGAGTTTAGCCCCTTCTTTTGCCAATTCTAGCATATATTGGGAAGGATTAAGCCTCATCATCATATTGACAATTCTGTGAGTTTCAGGATTTTGAACCATTTCAATGATTTCATCTTGGGTTATCCCCAAGACATTATTGGTGATGTCTTCCACTTTACCTTCCTCTTGAGGAGCTTGTGGAAGTGGAGGAGAATTGAATGTGGGATTACTAGACCTGATGGGATTGATTTTGGGAGTGGTTTGACTCAAGTCACTTGAAGTTGATGTTTCTTTGTTGGTTTCCATGTTCTTCTTGTGTTGAGATCTAGTTTGAACCATAAAATAGGGATCAATTTTCAAGAATGTGAGGTGAACCTCTAACTCCTTAGAATGATCTAAACTTTAGGCACAAAAAGAAAAAAACTAGGATGATAAAGGATCAAAGGGTGATTATGAGATTAATGAAGGATGGATAGTGTGAATGATTGTACTCTGAAGAAATCTTGAAGGAGATACTAGACTTTGGGAATTTTGGAATTTTTTTATTTTTGGATTTGATTTGGTTTGGATAGTGAACTCATAAACTCTAAGAGGTTGGATATTGTCCTAGAGTAAACTTGTCCACACGATGATAATTTGACTAATTGTGTAAAGAAGGATTCATCTACACACACCTAGCCAAACAAGATGATATCAACTTGATTTGATTTTGGATTTTGGATAATGAACTTATAAACCCCACGATGTTGGATTCTATCAAGGGATAGACTTGTTCACAAGATTTGATAATTTCACTAAATATGTGAAGAAGGATTCATCTACACACATATAATCAAACAAGATGATTTGGATTTGATCTAGAGGATTTGCCAAAAGTCTAGCAAGAATTAGTTTTTTCAATATTTCCAAGAGTTGTTTCTTTGATGATTTTGATTGACATTTGAGGGATGGATGCAAGTTTTGATTTGATCCTAAGTGAACCTAGAAATACCTTTTGCTTACAAGCCCTCGGTGTTGAAGAACATGCTATTACTTCCTATGTGAGATACTCAAACCTTTGAAAAAGTCTTGGATTTTGAAAATAGTAAAATGAATACAAATTTGGATTGTTCTTTGATGCACATTTGTAAAAGTTGAAGGTCAATATTTCTCTAAATTCATAAAGCATAGATAAACATTTCTTGTGAGCTTTTTGACTAAGACTTTTAGACTTTGGTTTTTGGATTTTGATCTTTCGAGAAATCATTTGGAAGAGCACATGTGTGGGGATCAATTGTTTCTTGTCTTTGCTTAATGAATTCCTTTTACCACAAACACCCTATTGATTAGCTTTTCAAACTTTCTAACGTCCCAACTTCTTTTCATCCCACAAAGTCCATTATGTGAAAATCATGGAAATTAAGGAAATAGTTCTCTAATGTTGACTTTAGTAAGAGAAAATTGAGATGTAAATTCAAACACTTAGAAGCCTCTAAGGATAGAATCCCTAGGGAACGGAATAGAACTTGAATTATATCAAAGGTATTTTCTCCTCCTAAAGGGTTTGAAATTTTGAGGATTTTTTTGAATGTCTACTTTCCAATGTTTTAGATCCAAGCAAAGTTTTTTTATTCCAAAATGATGCACAACCCTAGGATAGAATGAGACAATATTTGTTGAGTTCCCATTTGGATAAATCTAGCTACGCCTACTCTTAGTGGATGATTAGAAGCTTGACCACACTAGATCCCCTCCATGACACACACATCTCAGGTTAGTTAAGCTTCAGTACCCATGAAACTCCCATGGTATAATTCTCATCTCTACTAAAAGCTGTAAAAATGTGGGATGACTTCAAAACGACTGTTCTTGCACCAACAAATAGATAAGGATTTGGGCTTCTAAACAAATTGGTTCTTAGTCAGGGTGATTGGGGACATGGCACCTTGTGAGCATCTAGCAAGCCACTAAAGGCTTTAATCAATCCTACTAGGGGCGCTTATACTTTTTATGGTAGTACCCCATTCTGAAAGAAACTGTACGGCTAAGGCATACATATAATGAGGAATTATCAATGTAGTCTTATCCATTTATATACCGTGCCGAGTGAAAAACTGGTTGGAGTCACCTTTGAATTGGTCTTAGGAAGGCCCCTCTAAAGGTAAACAAAAGCAAGCAAGCACATCTGTAGTTCGACTGATCTTTGTTTACGTGAACAAAGAGAGAACACACGCTATATACTCAACTCACACTCACAAACTTTGCTCAATTTTAAGAGCCAAAATTGAAATATGGAGTCAATCTTTTATACAACTTAATGTCACCAAAAAGACTTTTGATTTTTAAGATCGTCATGAAGCGCGAGAGAAGTGCATACACCCTTTTAAATGAGATTACTTTGTAAAAAATATTACAAAACACAAAGGAAACATGTTCATTTTACCCCTCAAAGCAATAATGGATTATTTTTAAGTACCAAGATGAAGTGTGAAGTTTTCTTGTTCAATTCTTATATCCAAAACATAATGTAGTAAGTTGCTAAAGTTCTTTTTAATCCCTTTGATTTTTATTTTTAAGCCCAAATGAGATTTATTGAGTCTGTAGACATCCAAATTTGAATCCTCCCATACGATCAAATTTACCTCTCTATTTATCTATTCTACCAATATTAATTTATTTAATTAATATTACACTTCTTGCCTAACATTTTTAAAGTATTTAATTTAACAATGAAATGCTTTACCTTCCACCTTTTTCCTCTCTAAATTAAATAAATACTTCAATTTATTTAATTTAGTCATCTTAACCCTTTTTGAATTAAAATCAATTTAAAATTCTTCTTTTCTCTCTCCTTGTCACATCCTCCATAATCCCTCTTTAATTTGGATTAATTTAATTAATTTATGATTAATATGTGCATCCTCTTAAACAAAGATTAATGCCACATCCTCAGGTACATTTTCCACTTGCTTCTAATCTCTCATTAATTAGCTTAATCAGGTATTTGCACAACCTTAATCAAAGTCATTAGCCATTTTTAGCACCACTTTTTAGTCAACCTTTTCATTTTCCTTTCTTAGCATTGACCCTCTTTCCCATGTGAATTTTTAATTCACATTTATTCGTCCTAGGTCTCTCTCCTCCCCATGTGAATTTTAATTCACATTTTATCCTTCCAAGGCTTCTAGAACATTTGACTTGTCACCTCATCCACATGTGACCAATTCCCACCTTTTTGGAGACCCTCTCTTATCCATTAGATTCTCCTAAGAATGTGAATTTTTAATTCACATTCATTTCTCCAACCACTTTCTCATTTCCCATGGAGATTTTTGAGGAATTCCAAAATTCCTCAAATGTCACTTTCATTCTCACTTGGGGACAAGAAGTTCCTTTTTGAGGAAATCTTCTCACTCCCCAAGGTACTTGGAAGGTACTTGTCCTTCCTCCACATCATGTACTCTCCTTCCACATCACCTATACATCATTCACCCTTAGCCACTTCACATTCCACATGTCAAGATGTGAAGGCTTGTGAGTCCTCAACTCACCATAGCCCTACAACTTGATCTTGGTGGCTAGATCTCAACCATTGAATTCTCTAGAGAATTCAAATTTCCCTATAAATACCCCCTCCTCTAAGGCATTTTCAACACTTAGCCATTTTGCAACCTTATGCTGTCATTTTGTGCACTCATTTTTCTCTTATCTAGCCATCCTTTTTAGCCATTTTACATTTGCATCCCACCATCTACTTAATCTTGCATTTAGCTACATCAATAGCCATCTAGGGATCATACAATGCAATCCAAATCAAGGTTGAACCAAGGAATTTTAGTAGAAAAGAAGGTATAATCGTCTTGTAATCTTCATTTTAGCTTATTTCTTTGCTTTATCATTTCTTAGGCTAATCTTGAGGTGTCCCTTTGTGTTTTATTTCATTGCATAATTTTTGTTTTCACATATTTAGGGTTGATAAACATTTAGGATCACATTTATGGCATGCCCGGTTATTGCAGAGGGGCGAATATGCCCCAAAACAACACATTTTGAGAGGTAAAACGACCGTTTTAGCTTAGTTTTTGCTCCATTTTTTTGTTGTTTTCCGATTCTAACCCCATAACATTATTTTTTGCAAGGATATTGGTGTTTTTGCTAACATTTTGCAGCATATTCTTATGTAATTGGCAAAGAAAGAAGGATAAAACAACTAACATTTTGTTTGCAAGGCTATCCATTTGCTCAGATTTTTAAAAGCTATCCTTGATGTCTTCGTTAATCTAGGAACATAGTTTAATTAGGGGAGGTAATATCCATTATTTGTTGTGCCTATCTTTTTGTGTTACCCAAAGAGGGCATTAGTTTGTTTTCACTTTCCCCTTGCACTTCGTGTGAGCCTGAGGAGTAGTTGGAAATGATTAGTGCTTTCTTTCTAGTGGGACCTGCTTGGGGATTTCATCACCCCAAGGGACGATTCCAACCACGTGTACCAGTGGGGTATACAAAGGGGGGAGAGTGAAAGTTGTACCCCAATCCAGTCGCATCGTAATTGGTGGAGCGTCAAAGCTAGGATGATACCTAGATAGACGTGAAGAGTTGGTCTTAGCCCTTCAGTATCTCGCTGGGGTTCCTGACTCACGCTTGTGATGAGCTAGTGTTCACGGTTGTGCCTCACATATCAAGAGTATATCGAGAACTCCCTAGACACCTTGTGCATCCTAGATTAAGACCTTTATTGGCCATACCCTTAATACTAATCATAGGATTGTGCTTGTTTGAAAGTGCTTTCTTGTGAGAAACCAATGAACTTTTTGACAAATTGACCTTATTGTTGTCAATTTAAGTCCTTGCCATAGTTATTTTCATCAAAACCAAGTCTCTGTTTGATATAGTGGGGTGAATTTTCCCTCTTGTTTACTGCAATGGTGTGAATTTTCCCTCCTGAATAGTGAAAATTTCCCTGTTTAGCTCCATTTAGTCTCTAAACCATCGTTTAATCATTCCAAACCTTTATCTAATCATTCCCAACCTCTGTTTTGTCATTTTAAACTTATGAAACCCCTGTTTGATCATTCTAAACTACCATTTTATCATTCCAAACCTTCATTTAGCCTCCAAAATTTCTATTTAATCATCTAAAATCTTCATTAGTCATCCCAAAACATCCAACATTTATTCTCTCAATCCGCCCACTTGTTTTGAATTTTTTGGTAACTCGTTTGGAAAGCCCATATCATCGCATAGTGAACTTGATTCTCCAAAATATTACCATTTGCATCACCTAAGCCATATCACATAAACACCACTCATCATCAAATCACCTTATCCTCGTGTTAAAAGTTGTTACCCAAATTGACCTTAACACTTGAATTTGATTGCTATCCTTCACATCTATCATTAACTTGGACCCAAATCAATTTACTTCTATCTTGAGGTGAATTTGGTGTCATAAGTTATCATCCTCAGCCCAAATCAATCCATTTCTATCTTAAGGTGGATTTGGTGCCATGATCATCCACTGGATCAATCAATTCTCTAGGTCACTAAGGGTGATGTTTTTTTACTAGATTTAGGGTCCCTCACATCATCCAGTCACACCTATCAAATCACTAAGGGTGATGTTTTTTTACTAGATTTAGGGTCCCTCCATCATCCAGTCACACCTATCAAATCACTCAATCTATTTTATCAAATCATCCAATCAAACCAATCACACTTATCCAATTATCTAATCAATCCAATCACATCTATTCAATCAACCCAATCCAATCTATCTTAACAATCCAATCAACTATCAACCAATCAAAATCCAATCTTAACCAATCAAAATCCAATCTCATCCAATAAAAATTGAATTGTTCATTAAGGACATATTTATAATCTTCCCATAGCACATTTGCATGCCCGTTCAAACTTGGTCACAAGCCAAGAAGCAAATGGCACAACAACAAGGTCAAAATTCCTAAGTGAACATGTCTCAAGATCTTAATAACAATGCAAATCCCACAAATGGTGCAAATGTCTCTCAAGATCCTAACAATGGAGTGAACACCCTTGAAGATCCTCATAATGGCACTTCATCACACTCCAACACCGAAAATTAGAACTCACCACATGGTGAGCAGAGTATGGCTAATCAACCCAAACTCACACTTGAGGAACATTTCAATAATCCCGCCAATGTGCAAATGACTGACCGCATATTCAAAAAACATGGGGAAGAAATCTTGGCCCACCTAATTGAAAAGGTGTCAAACCTCCATCAGGTGTTGACTTATCCAAATATAGGAGTTCCACATCTGATATACCCCAAGGTTCACAAAGCACACCAGATGGTTCATACATCCCCAATGTTCCTCCAGTAGAGGGTTGGCACCAACCTAAATCATTCTTTATCATGTTAACCACCCCCCACACGCTACAATCTCAATCATGGGGGCTCCTCAAGTGTCTGATCCCAATAATCCTTTCACCTACGGTATTCCACAAAACATTCCACAACCTAATCCATTAATGCTAACAACACCACCCCTTTTGATTCAGCCTCCTGTCAACACTGGGGGCACCCCTTTTACCACATTGCTTCCATCTCCTGGGGACATAAATCTACCACCACTTCCATAGACATCTCAATAGCCTCATCAATCCAACCTACCACCTCAATTACCTCCACAAGGTACATCCCAACCAAATGTTCCAGTTGGTACCCAACAACCTCCTTTACAGAATGTCTCTACGTTATCTCAGCCACCTCATTAGCAACAACCCCCGCATAATGCTTTAGTTTCTTCACAACAACCACCATACTAATCGCAAGGCAATCCATCCTGACCTCTCATCCAGACCATATCCCCATTCCTCACATCCATTTTACATCCACAAGCTCAACCACAAAACAACATCCCATCTCAGCCCACGCAATAGTCGACATCACAACAACAACCTCCTCAGCATTATTACTATCATAACTAGCAGTAGTTCCCACAACAACCACCCTATGTGGCCTCCCAACAGTCGCAGCAGTACCTCCAATACCAACAAACCAATCCACAATATCACATTAAAGCTCCTCAACATTTGGTCACACATTCTTATTAAACAAATTCGTACTATACCTCACAACAACAACCTCCATACCAACAAACACCCTCGACACATCAGCAGGGAACACCATCCTCTCATTATCAAAATCCTTACGTCCATCTTCAAACATTATCTCAACAAGATCCACAATCATCTTATCATCCCTATCCATCCAACTCACCTACCTTGATTGCACAACCAGTCAACATGGATCTGTTAGAAATTCAAGCTGCTTGAAAGATCTCCAAGCGGGGATTGGTAAACAATGCTTTAAATTAGAAGTTATATGTCCCTATCCATTTGATCTGTCCATCTCACTAATTCCATCCTCGAAACACTTTGAGATACCAAATTTTAACAGATACAAGGGAAACAAAGATCCTAAGGCCCACTTGCAAGAGTTTTACTCCCAATGTCAGGAAGTTATGCACAATGACAACTACCTCTTGTGATTGTTTCCATGAAGCTTGATAGGTAATTCCCTAGAATGGTTCATGGGTTTAGAACGAGGGTCCATAAAATCCTTTGTAGATCTTTCAAAAAAAAAAAATTCTTACTTCTCCTTCAATTTGGAAAAAGACACTGATACTTTGGACCTTCTTAAGGAGAAGTAATGTGAAGGTGAAGCCTTTGCTAGCTACCTTCAAAGGTGGTGAGCACTAGAAAGCTGAATGAAAACCCCTCTCAAAGAGAAAGACATGGTCACTCTCTTTGTGGAAAACTCACATCCCGATATGGCCCACAATTTCAGATTGCACTGTGTTACCACTTTCGCTGAAATAGTGGAAAAAGGACCCATCCTTGAACGCAACCTTATTGCCAAAGGGCACATCAAGATACATAACCATGACAAAGAAAGGCCATCTAGCGATAAGTCACGCTTTTGGAACAAGAACAAAAATGCAATGAATGATGGTTTCACTGACACTAAACATGTTTAGGTGGCTAGCACATCCTAGAGGAAACCACCATCTATACTAATTCCATATCCATGCCACATGGGGCATATCTTCCTCCTCAACAGTCAACCCAGAACAACCAAGGGAATGGAAAATGCCAATATACTCAATTAGGAGAGCCCTTGAGTGTCATCTTCAATAAGTTGTTACAGGTCAACTATCTGATCACGTACCCTATCACCAAACCACTTGATGAATCCAAGCCCAAACCTGCCTGGTTTAGGGAGAATGAATATTGTGAATTCCATAAAATTAAAGGGCACACTTTGAATAAGTGTCAAGGTCTCAAAAACTATGTCCAAGATCTTATCGATCAAGGAGATATCAAAGTCAACACGAGTCAAGCTCCATCATCCAATGCTCAATTACAGATATACCAAAACACCTTCCCTAACCATAATCAAGGCACACACACCTCCAACAGCAATCCCCAAGACAACAACACAGATAATATAAGCTATAAAAATGTACCCCTCAATTATGATGGCATTTTCCATTACATTGAATAGGTAGAACCCCGTGTATCTATGATACATGTTAAGGCTAAAGATCCCCAATGTGCTATTGCTACTCGACGGTCTCATATTACTATCCATGCAGCCTCCACATCCACCCAATCAAATCCTATAAACTCTCAATATAACACTCTTGATCACTTAGGAAAGACCCCTACTCAGATTTCAATCTTGGATCTGCTTAAGTCTTCTCCCGTACATCAAGAAATACTCAACAGAGCTTTACAATAAACTCACGTACCTAACGACATCGATCCCACATGGTTCCAAGCTTTAGTAGGACACCTAGTTTTGTCTTACCAACTACACTTCAGCTAGAATGACATGCCAAATATTGACTCCAATCGTAACCGTCCCTTACACATTGAAGTCTTGGTTTCCCGTCATAAAATAAAAAGGGTCTTGGTAGATAATGGCTCTACCCTCAATCTATGTACTCTAAAGTTCATAAAATAGGTTGGATATACTCAAGCAAATTTGAGTAATCAATCATCACAATTAAGGCTTATGATAACACAAAAATGAATTCTAAAGGGATTATTAGTCTTCCTATCTAGGTTGGACCTTCTGTTCAGTATACTACTTGTCATGTCCTTGATCTAGACTTACCATATAATCTTGTCCTCAGTTGCCCATGGCTCCATGCCATGCAATTCGTACCCTCCACATACTATCAATGCCTAAAGTTCTCAGTTAATGGACAAGAGATCGCCATTTATGTCGACCCACAACTATTTAAATATAGTCATGCTCTAGAAGCATCATTTCCCCATTTACATTATTTTCCTAGGGTCGAAATGGGGGCATCTCATTCATCATCCTCCAATCCATCATCCACCACCACGACCATGCCATCTCCGGCCACCAATTCTTTTGTTACCAAAGTGCAAATCATTGACAAGGGGTGTGGTGAATATGAAATATATACAGCCCTAAATGTGGCAACCATGCCACCATCACCACACATGTATGACCAACCTTCATAGGCTACTCTAAAAGAGGACAAGTCTGTCACCTTCAATGTTAAAAACATCCCTGCCACCACTTTCCGGTCTCCTAGTATAAAGACAGATTCACCAAAAGAAGATATTAGTCAGTGGGTATATCGTGAAGAACCCCAACTGGATCCTCCTCTAAAGGAATACTTTCAGGAAGTATACCCTTGGTCAACTAAGTTTGTAGAAAAGCATAACTACTAAGGCGGGGGCCTAGGAAAGGAAGAACATGGATGGTTGCAACCTATTGATGTATCAAAGTTCCTGCGGAATATAGGCCTCAGATATACCAAAAAACATAAAGACCCTGCAACATCATCTAATACCTCCAATAGTGTTACTGTGGAGAATGGTCCCTTCGAAGACATACCCAAGGAAGAATCTGTCATACATACATATGATGATGTTGATCACATAGACCTATCATCCATGTTTTACTGCTTATCTATTTGTATCAATAACCTTTCTCTTCGCCATCCCAAACTCATTGATTGGGACCTACGAGACAGCGCATTTGTCAATGTCTCCTTTGATACATATGTCAACCTCATGGGATTGGGGGAGGATGAATGCTCCAGTCGCAAAAATAAAAACAAGAAAAATAAAATACGGTCATCTAGTGAAAACCTCCCCAAGGAACTTCCTGACCTAGAAAAAGTAAAAATAAATGATGCATCCGATAGTTAAAACCTCAAAGAGGCACTGGAGGATGGAGAAGTTCATCTTCCACTTGTGGGAACTCAATTATCCACGTCTTCATCCATTCTAATTGAAGAAACTCAAGAAGTTAATCTGGGTACCACAAAAAACCCTAAGATCACCTATGTGGCCAAATCTTTATCAAAGCAAGAATATTCAATCATTGTTTAGCTACTCCAAGATGGTATCATTAGCTTCGCTTGGTCATACTCAGACATGACAGGCTTAGACCTTGCTTTAGTAGTTCATCATCTAGATGTTCACCCAGATGCCAAGCCTGTCAAACAAAAACTCCAAAAAATGCATCCACATGTAGCATTATTAGTCAACAAGGAATTGGAGAAGCTACTGGATGCTAGCTTTATTAGACCCATTGACTACTCTAATTGGATCTCCAACATAGTACACGTTTCCAAGCCAAACGGAGACATTCGGATTTGCACGGACTTCCAGGATCTTAACAAAGCTTGTCCAAAAGATGGCTTCCCACTGCCCAATATTGACATGTTGGTCAACCTTACTACAGGACATGAGATGTTATCCCTTATGGATGGTTTTTCTGGTTATAATTAGATTTGAATTGCACCTAAAGACCAACACAAGACCGCTTTTATGACACCTTGGGGTACTTTTTGCTACAATGTTATGCCCTTTGGTCTCAAGATTGTGGGGGTGACATATCAGAGGGAAATGAATATCATCTTCCATGACCTCATCCATATTATAATGGACGATTATGTGGATGACTTGCTAGGAAAATCCAAAACCAGAACAGAGCACCCTGCCATCTTGAAAAAGATCTTCGAGTGGTTAGAACATTACAAGCTGTGACTAAATCCAAAAAACTATGTCTTTCGTGTTAAATCAAGGAAATGTTTAGGTTTCATAGTCTCTTGAAGGGGCATTGAGGTTGATCCTGCCAAGGTGAAAGCTATTTTGGATATACCACCCCCACGCAATCTGAAACAATTAAGAAGTCCCTAGGGCAAGCTGCAATCCATCCGTCTGTTCATAGCCCAGCTTGCAGATAAGTGTCAGTCATTCACCCATCTTCTAAAAAAAGACTCCACCTTCAGATGGAACCAATAGTGTTAGATAGGTTTTGATAAGATCAAGGAATACTTGGCTCATCCACCAATCCTAATGCCACCGATTCTAGGGAAACCCCTCTTGTTTTACATCTCTGCCACTTCAGTTGCACTGGGGGCATTATTGGCACAACATGATGAAACATCAAAAGAAAGAGCAATCTACTACATCAGTCAAACATTGGTCAGCCATGAACTAAACTATTCACCCATGGAGAAAGTCTTCCTTGTAGTGGTCTTTAGTACACAAAAACTCTAACATTACATGCTTAGCCATCTGGTCAAATTAATAGTAAAAATTGATCCACTAAAGTATCTATTATCTAGAACCACTTTAACTAGTTGCATGGCTAAGTGGGTCATGCTCTTAAGTGAATTTTACATAGAGTACGTGGATCACAAATCCATAAAGGGACAAGTCATAGCTGATCAGTTGGTTGAGGCACCAATAGTGGATGCTTACCCTCTAGTCACTGAATTTCTAGATGAAGAAGTTTTCATAGTTACAGAAACACCAGCTTGGATATTGTATTTTGATGGCTCATATACTCATAATGGATTAGGTGCAAGAATTATGTTGGTTACCCCTCAAGGTGACTATATTCCAAAATTGTTCAGGATAGCATTCCCATGTACTAACAACATAGCTGAGTACGAATCCCTCCTCACGGGCCTCCGAATTGCAAAGCAATGGCACATAACTCACTTGAGAGTCTTTGGCGATACATTGTTGGTCATTAAGAAAGTTAATGATGAGTTCTTAACAAAAGATGATAAGTTGTTACCCTATAAATGCATGGTGGATGACTTCAAGAAGTATTTCACCTTCATACAATTTGACCAAATTCTGAGGATACAGAACAAAGCAGTTGATGCAATGGCTACTATTGGCTCCCTGATTGACATGCCTAAAGATCAGACAGAATGTGAGTTCCTTGTGTAACAACTTTTAATCCCAGCATATGATATCCCTGAGATTGACATGGTGTGTGACATTGTAGGTCTCGCTTCCCCATGGTATCAATACATATATGCTTATTTGCATGATAATATTCTACCTCCAGACCTCACACGCAATAGACGAAAATCCTTTATTCAACGTTCAGCCTGATACATTATCATCTGTGATACGCTTTATTGTCACGGGTATGATGGAACCCATCTCAGATGTCTAAATGAGACTGAGGTCCATACTACACTAATGGAGGTACATGGTGGTGTTTGTGGGGCCCATTCAAATGGTATGGATTTGGCCAAAAGGATTCTCTGAGCTGGATATTATTGGCCTACATTAGAACATGATGCTTATGAATTCATGAAGAAATGGCTTCCTACTAGCAACATGCAGACTTGATTCATGCTTCAGCACAAGACCTTCATCCCCTACTAGCACCATGGCCCTTCTCTCAATGGGGTTTTTCCTTGATTGGAAAGATTTACCCACCCTCTTTTGATGGCCATATATTCATAATTACCGCCACTGAATACTTCACCAAATGGGTGGAAGCAATGCTACTCTCACAAATCACTGGTACTCAAATTTCAAAATTCATCCTTTACCATATTCTTTGTAGATATGGTATTCTATCCACCATCCTATCTGACAATGGAAAACCTTTTAAAAATCAAGCCATGAAAGATCTCTATGACACCTTTCATATCCAGCATCATTGGTCAACGCCTTAATACCCCTAGGGTAAAGGTTAGGCAGAAGCAACCAACAAGACCCTTATCCACATCCTTAAGAAGGTTTTCAATAACACTGGTCGAGATTGGAACCTCCATATTCATCCTGCCCTCTGGGCATATCGCACTTCCATCCATACCCCTACAGGCACCACCCCCTATTCTTTAGTATATGGTGCCGAAGCCATCTTGCCAATCAAATTTGAGATCCCATCATTGAGGATTTCTCTAAAGAACCTTATCAGTGAGGAGGATGCTCATGTTGCATGACTTACACAACTGGAGTTACTTGATGAAAGACGAATCAAAGCCTATGATCATCTACAAGCCTACCAAAACTACCTCAAGCATAACTACAACAAGAAGGTTCATCCTCGACAATTCCAAATTGGTGAACTAGTCCTTAAAGAGAACCAACATACTCAACAAGACCACAATAAGAAAGGGAAATTTGAAGCAAATTGGTTGGGTCCTTATATGATAACCGCTAAATATGGATCTAGGGCATACAAACTTGCTACCCTTGAAGGAGAACCCTTAGAAGAGCCTATCAATATCATGCATCTAAAGAGGTTCTACACCTAAATTTGCTTGGTAACCCTACCTACAAAAATACAAAAAAATTAAAAAAATCAAGAAAATCCAAAAAATAGTAAAGAGAAATAAATTCATCCTGTGGTGAAAACCAACCTTGGTGGTGCCTTGGATAAGTACAAGTGGTGAAAACCTATTCGCATGCACTATTTGTAGAGGGCTTAATCATTATCTACTTGGCATCCTAGTTATTTTATGCTTTCATCCACCCTATCATCCTCACCCATCCCATCCCCGGCCGCTTGGTATATATCTTGATTAAGCATTGGATGATCCACCTTGGCTATCCCTCATCCTGAGCTTTTCGGTATCCCACTTTGAGCTTGTGTCATTCATTTTATCATCAACCAGTTGATGTCATCATATAGGATCATCCATCGTGTTGGTGTCCATCACGATCTCATCCTGTCGCGTCGGTCTTCTCATCCTTCCTCAAACTACGTTGTCCCTATGCTTTCACATAGGCAAGGCTGATCATTTCATCTACCCTCGGGGCATTTTGACCATCCCGTGATGGTCATCCATCATTTTTCTTCATTCTCCCATTTTTCTTTTATCCATGGTTGGTTGTCATTTGTCTTTTCCAAACTACGTTGCCCATGCATTTTCACGTAGGAAAGGTTGATCATTTGATCCTCCCCCGGTGCATTTGTGTGTCATGTCTTGTGTCATTCATCATCGATCACCATCGTCTTCTTTCTGCTTTATCCATAGTATTTTCAAGAACTACGAGGGCTCTACGCTTTCATGTAGGAAAGGCTAATCTTTGATAGGCCCCTAAGCCCCTAGGTCTGTAGGATGTGTCTGTCTTCTATTTTGTGGCTTGTTTCTCTTGTATTGTGTCATTAAGCTATGCCCTTATCTAGCTAGTTATTAACCAATGAGATCCGCTAGTATCAGCAAATCCAATTGGTTCTGAATATCTCGTGTCATAGCAATCTTTTAGTTTAGTATCCATCATCGATCTTAATAGGATACATCCTTCCTAACAAATCTCATCAACCTCATCCATCCTCTCAATCTTATGGAAAGGGACGTTTGAAATTTGATTGTGATCTTTCGATACTTTTGGTTTTTGTTTATCATTTGAGCTCCCTATTATAATTAGTTAAGATCACCATAATCTTTCATGTTATGGTGTGTTTTGGCTGATTCACATAGGGGCATATCTTGATTTTTTATTGTTGTTGTCTACTGGTTTGTCTCACGTAGTACCCATCAAGATCCTTGTGCTCTTGTTTTACATTGGGACATCCCTTTGTGCTTTCGGTTATCCCAATGCCTGGCCCGGCCAAAGTTTTCACTACTTTGGGGTGTTGGGATAGCCTTCTTGTTTGTGTGTTTTTTTCATGCATTAGATGCTAACTCGCCTTGGTTGCCTATACCTTGGCACTTGGTGTCTTATGCTATAGCAAAAACAGTGCTCCAAAGATGGAAAATCATATTAGGATTTCATTTCATCATCTATTGCATTGCATTCACCCTATAATTTTGGTTGTGCAAATACTTACCTCGCTCTCTCCCATTCTTCTCAGGATACTAAAACTTATTGACAGGTGTCAAATTACACCCATTTCCCACAATCACTACACATACATCTTCCCCTTTCCTTTCATGTCAATCCTTATTCAAGCTTATGACCATGTGTTATTTCCTTTCGTGATTTACTATTCACATTGATAATTCATTACAACTTTAACTCCATTACATGTGCATTATCATCCACACATATTAGATTCCTTCTACTGTTCATACATACATTGCCACCTACATCGTAACATGTTAGAACCATGCATACATCACCACCTACATCATAAAGTGTTAGACTCATAATACATCACATCCTGCATGTATAAAACATTCATAAAAGTATCTACATAAGCCATCATACACATATACATACACGCTAATAAATCACATAAGCATCCATACATAAACATCTACACAAGCCATCATAAATAAAACATATGCATACATCATAACATCATATAAGCATCTGCATTAATAAAATCATCCATAATCAACAAATGCATAAACACGATCATTCATCCAACGCATGAACATGGTGTCAATAAGGGCTATCATATATAAATATAAAAAAAGTCTAAAATACATCTCATAAATAGTGACTATCACATGAATAATATCATAATAATGTCATCGATGTCATCATATCTATGACCATCGTATATAAAAATCATCAGAGCAAAATACTAGTACAAGGTCCTGTAAATCACCATTGTCACTATGACCTATCCATCAACCCTGCACCTGTCAAAAACTCAGTAGCCTATCACCTGCCAAATGAGCTACCCACATCTGATCTCTGAGGTGAATCAGTTATTGAACTCCTACCTAGTGAAACCCCTTGTGAATCACTAAAACCTTGGGTCTGCGTCCCCAGTGTCTAGGATGGCCCTCGCATCTGTGGTGTCTGCCGAACATACTGGAACATCCATTGTGCAGGGTCTGGAACTACATGATAATATGCAGCCATCCAAAATCCTACCTCCCTTGCATTCTCCTCTCGCTCAACAACCTGGAACAGAGTGAAATTATGCTCTTGACAATACCTATCCCGATCTCTAGTGATCACTCTCCTCTACTGCTCCTAGGCCTCCTGGGATAGTCGTAACTATGCCATCTCTGCCTAAACCCGATCTATCATCTACTCAGTAGCCACTGATGCGTCCCTCTCCCCCTGTAACCCCTGTATATATGTCCCTATCACATTACCAACCTATACTAATTGCAACTGAGCCACTGTTGCATCCCGCTCTCCCTGTAGCATCTGCATCTGCATCTCTACAACATCCATCTCCCTCTGTGCAACCTGTGACTAAGCCACTGTTGCATCCCTGTCCCTCTGTAGCTCATGTACTCTCAAACCTGATGCATCTCACTCTCTCAGCAGTGATGATACCTCTGCAACCACCTCCTCTCTCCTCCTCCGAAGAGACCATATTTTTTTCTCTACCAACTCTCTCTCACTTTGCAAAACTTGAACTTGTGCCTATGCCACATCCCTCTCTGCCTCCATATCTAGCTCCTATGCCTGCGCCACATATGTCTCTACCTACATAATATGGGCCTGCTTCCTTGCCTCGCCATCTCTCTCATGCATCAACCCCATTTCTTCAACAATCTACTCTAAACAATGCACTCTATCACGTAGCTCATCTCGCTCCCACCGGAGATCATCTATCTGCTGCCCAATGCCTATTGACCCCTGATCTGTCACCCCCTCTGGCTCCCCCCTGGCCTATAATATAACCACCTTTTCCTATAATCTATCACGGTCCCAACTAACAATAGCCAACTCATCCTGTACCCTCTATATGTTAGCCTGTAGTCCATCTCTCTACCTCCCCATCACCTCTACCTGTGTGGATAGGAGGTCAACCATAAATCTATAATCTCTCTGACATGCTACCGGTACCCTCGATAGCTCGACACTGAGTCTGATCACCTCCGCCTTAGCTATCCTCAACCTCTGATCTGTCATCTAAAGCCTCTTTGTAGTATCTCTTGGCTGACCAATAGGATTCTCTAATGCCACATAAGGAACCACCGCCAATGGCTCTGCATCCAAAATATTTGGAACATCTCCATCTATCTCCATAACATCATTGCCCTTGCACTCCTACTCCTACTGAGTCTCTCGGTCCTCCACAATGGGGCGGACCCGAACTCTCCGCAACTGACCATGCCTACCCACTCTCATCAGTCTCCTCGACTCTCCTATAGCCCTCACCTCCCCCTCTAGCTCCTCCTCATCCTCGCTCCCCCTATCTCTACCACGAACGACCCCTACTCTACCACACTCTGCACCCTCCTTTTTCATCTCCTACTCTCTGCCTGACCCCTGGCCTCAATCTCCTCCTAGGCTCCATCCTGCTATCCACCCCCTTCCATCTCCTCCTACTCTGCCACGCTCTGCACCCTCCTCATTCATCTCATACTCTCTGACTGACCCCTAGCCTCAATCTCCTCCTCGGCTCCATCCTGCTGTCCACCCCCTCCCATCTCCTACTCAGCCCGCACCAACACTCTCCTCCACCATACCCTACCTCCTATGCATGTTTGCTAACCAGCCCCACCCTCCACCGCATGTATCATCTCTACCTCTAGCTCATCCTGTCCTACTGCATCTAGCTCTAGACCTATCCCACCCTCTTGTTGTCCTGCTATGTCCACCTCCTCCTCCTCTCTAACTGTCCTACGGCCTCAACCTCATCCTCTCCTCTGCCTTGTTGATCAACACTCTCTGCATCCTCCTATTGTCTTGCTGCCCTACCCTCCCTTGCCCCCTGGCACTCATCCTTTGATCTAAATCCTACAACTCCTACAATAGGAACCAATAGTGTAATCCTCTCCCATCGGTGGTTGTACCACCACCGGTCATATCGTATCATCACTCTTGCATCCTCCACCCCAACAGCTCTCCCTAGGTAGGGTACCTACACTGTCACCACCCATGCCACTCTGGCATCCCTTGGTCTCAAAGTAGGTCCCCATGGTCGCTCTCTCGAGAGTCGATGATACCTAAGGGGTGCCTCCAGAATATCTTGTATCAGCCCAAACTGCCTCAACACTCTGTCTGGTCTATGCATCTCCACTATGCGTGGCTGAATCCCAATCAAGACGCATCGACTCATAAATTAACCCCTCTACCTCTCCTCCTCCTCCCTCCACCCCCTAAACTGTCGATACATATATGGATGCCATAATATGTCTCTCTCCTTCAGGCCATCTATTGCTCTCCTCCACTGATCCATATCCCCCTACATCTCTTACCGCAAAACCTAGCCCCTCGCCTCCCCATACCCCAAGGTTGTAGGCTCCCTATCATCTTCATCTCCCTCCCTAACCCTATGGGTCTCGTCACCATAATATTCTCCCATGCCCACACCTATAGTAGGGTCATGTGTGTCAAACTCATTGAGTTCCGGTAGTAGATCACATGCATATCCGTGTATAACTGTGCTAATACACAAGTAGCCCATGAGATCTGTCCCTTGCGCCACTCAACAGTATGTCGAATCACCTCCATGTACCGTAAACTACAAAAACCACTTGCTACGATCTAGTAAAAATATCCCACTAATCAGTCCACCCAAAAATAATGGTATGGGTGGTACCCCCACTGACAAACATATGACTAGATCCAACTGTACACCCTGTATGGGAAAATCCACATCTCCAAATAACACTGACACCGTGTGATCTAACTTTGCCCCTCTTGATACCACATAACTAACTAACAACCCCACTATCGGCAAGTTCAAGATGCACCATACATCCTCCAGTGTCACCATCATCTCCCCCGTTGGGAGATGAAATGTCAGTGTCTCTAAACCCCATCTCTCTATCAATGATCTTGGCATTGCTCAATGTGCCCTCATCACCAGAACCTATAAAAAGTACAATAACACTGCATGATCCAATGCTACATGATCTACTCTGGTCATGGCCGCTGTGGTCATTGCCAGTACCTCTGACCATCGTTCATGTGTCCGTAATCACCTGAAACCCTACATCCATATTACTTGATTGTCAGTGCACCATATTCCCAGCCCCGAGACATCGCTCATTTTCCTCTCTTCCTTTCTTTTATTTTGTTCTTCTTTTTCTGCTTTACCCTCGTCGGAACAAACTTGTCTTCCTAAACCCACCTGGAGGCACTCCCACATTGGATCGAATGCACCCTTGCGTAAGAGTGGACCTACCTTGGTTCGGGGTGGAGTCACCCTCGCGCCGGGGTGGACGCGTCCCTGTCCCAGGGTGACTCTGCACCTAGTCGGGGCGGATGCGACCCAGCCCTAGGCAAATTTTCCCTGACCTGAGGTAGACATGCCCCCAACTCAGGGCACTTTCGCACCAAGCTGGGGTAGACACGCCCTAGACCAAGGGCACATCCGCCCCCCAACCAGGGCGCATCCACCCCCAGCTAGGGCAGACATGCCCCTGGCTTGGTGCGCTTCCACCCGTAGCCAAGGCAAACATGCCCCCGACCTGGAGTGCTATCACCCCCAGTTGAGGCAGACATGCCCCTGACTCGGGGCGCTTCCACCCCCAGCGGAGGAGGACACACCCCTGACCCGAGGCACTACTACCCCTAGCCGAGGTGGGAACACCCCTGACCTGGGATGACTCTTCCCTACCCTAGGTGAACACGTTCCCGCTCTGGGGAAACTCCGCCCCGACCCAGAGCGGATGTGCCCCAATGTCGGGCGGCTCCACCCCGAGCCGGGGAAAACACAGCCTCGCCCCGGGGCGGCTCCACCCCAAGCCGGGGCAAACACGGCCCCGCCCCAAGGCAGCTCCGCCTAGAGCCGAAGCGGACACGCCCCTACCCCGAGGTGACTCTGCCCCAAGCCGAGGCAAATGCACCCCAAGCTAGGGTGGATATGCCTTGTTGCATGGTGGCCTTGACCCAGTCTAGGGTGAATTCGCCCCTCTCAGCACCGTCTGTGCCCTCTTAAATGTCTTATTTTCTCTATCTATTTTCCAAACTTCAATCTACCCATTTTTCTATTTTATCCCATAAATAAAACCCATGTTTTACATTTTCTTTAAACATCCCAAAACATACTATAAATGTTTAAAATACACAATCGGGGTTTTATTACTAACCTGGCGGGGCACTGCGTAGTGGGTGTGGCACCTCAGTCCCTCGTCCACCTAGGGAATGATATCAGAGTCGTAATCCTATGACATCATTGCTCTTTGTTCTCCTCCTCTCCTCTCCTCTTCTCTCAACTGCTACAGTGACAATGTGACAAGCTAATTCTTAAAATTACCTTTTAACCCCTGTTTTCCCCTTTTTCAAATAAAAGGTATTTTTTACCTTTTATTTAACTTTTTTTTCCTCCAACTAATTCGCTCCTTTCCCAAGGTTGCCATTTGCAAACCATGTGTCTGATCAACTCCATTCAAAATTCAAAGTTTCCTAGCTTTTCGAGCTCTATCCAATGGTGTCTTTCATTTCTTCCTATCGAGAAGTCATTTGGGGCCCCTTTCTTCCCCAACCACCTTCTCAAGGGGGCATACTCTACCATTTAACCTCCATCCCCTCATGGTAGTCACTGGGGCATCTCCCTCCTTTTTTCCCTCTGCTTGGGTAGCTCATTCAACCTCTTTCATGTTGGGGCATCAAGCCTTATCACTTTCTTCACCACCGAACTTTCTTCACCACCAACATTTTATTTTTCTTTGAAACACTGTTATTCTAACATTATTTTGAAGAGGCAAAATGTAGACATCAAATTTGATCACTCCCATACGATCAGATTTACGTCTCTATTTATCTATTCCTCCAATATTAATTTATTTAATTAATATTACACTTCCCGCCTAAGGTTTTTAAAGTATTTAATTTTACAATGAAATGCTTTACCTTGCACCTTTTTCCTATCTAAATTAAATAAATACAACAATTTATTTAATTTAGTCATCTTAACCATTTTTGAATTAAAATCAATTTAAAATTCTTCTTTTCTCTCTCCTTGTCACATCCTCCATAATCCCTCTCTAATCTGGACTAATTTAATTAATTCATGATTAAGATGTGCATCCTCTTAAACAAAGATTAATGTCACATCCTCTTACATTTGCCACTTGCTTCTAATCTCTCATTAATTAGCTTAATCAGGTATTTGCACAACCTTAATCAAAGTCATTAGCCACTTTTAGCACCACTTTTTAGTCAACCTTTTCATGTTCCTTTCTTAGCATTGACCCTCTTTCCGATGTGAATTTTTAATTCACATTTATTCATACTACATCTCTCTCCTCCCCATGTAAATTTTTAATTAACATTTTATCCTTCCAAGGCTTCTAGAACATTTGACTTGTCACCTCATCCACATGTGACCAATTCCCAAATTTTTGGAGACCCTCTCTTATCCATTAGATTCTCCTAAGAATGTAAATTTTTAATTGACATTTATTTCTCCAACCACTTTCTCATTTCCCATGGAGATTTTTATGAATTCCAAAATTCCTCAAATGTCACTTTCATCCTCACTTGGGGACAAGAAATTCCTTTTTGAGGAAATCTTCTCACTCCCCAAGGTACTTGGAAGGTACTTGTCCTTCCTCCACATCATGTACTCTCCATCCACATCACCTACGCATCATCTCACCCTTAGCCACTTCACATTCCACATGTCAAGATGTGAGGGCTTGTGAGTCCTCAACTCACCATAGCCCTACAACTTGATCTTGGTGGCTCAATCTCAACCATTGAATTCTCTAGAGAATTCAAATTTTCCTATAAATACCCCCTCCTCTAAGGTATTTTCAACACTTAGCCATTTTGAAACCTTATGCTGTCATTTTGTGCACTCATTTTTCTCTCATCTAGCCATCCATTTTAGCCATTTTGTATTTGCATCCCACCATCTACTTAATCTTGCATTTAGCTACATTAATAGCCATCTAAGGAGCATACAAAGCAATCCAAATCAAGGGCCAGCCAAGGAATTTCAGCAGCAAAGAACGTATAATCATCTTGTAATCTTCATTTTAGCTTATTTATTTGCTTTATCATTTCTTAGGCTAATCTTGAGGTGTCCCTTTGTGTTTTATTTCATTGCATTATTGTTTTTTTCACATATTTAGGGTTGATAAACATTTAGGATCACAAAGTCCTAAAACTGAAAGATAGCAAATCCTTAGAATGGAATTATAATTGCTTCCAAAGTGTTTAAAAACACTTGATACAATAGAAAGAAGATGTCATAAAGAAAACTCCTCCTTGCTTTCTCCCTTCCTTCTTGATCACCTTAACCTACAAAAACTCATTAGTTCACAAAAAACCAGAGACAACAAATAGGTTAAAAGTTAAAAATGATCAAAGAAAAAAAGGACCGCGTCAAAATAACTTGAAAGTTAAATTTTACCCAAACCTAGTGGCGCAATCCACAAATGTGTCATTGTTTGGAGAAGGTCAGTGGCAAACTGGTGAAATCAATTTCGCTCTATGGAGAAACAGAGACCGCAAATGCATCGCTATTTCACTCAGCGGTCTTGTTTGGAATTTGACTTGACCGGTGTTTAGGAAATGACTTCACCATAGGTCTTTGGAGCAAGAGCAACGTTACTATATAGTGACAATGGATTGATAGCGGCATTGTTTGTAGTTTGCAATGTCGCAGTTTCCTATAGAGACACAAAAATTTGAAAAACAACATAATTTTTTGAGAAAAATGTGTTAAATCTTTAGGATTTTCCCTCCTTCTAGTGCCAAAATGTGAATGACGGATCTAGACTTTCACAAAAAAAAAAAACCAACACAATATTAGTCACTTATGCAAATAAAAACCATCATTCCCCATAAGATTCATTTGAAGCATGAAGAACAAGAAATAAAGTAGAGAAATGAAGTGAAACTAATCTAAATCCTATTCAAATGCTCAAACTCTTAATCCCATGGGGGAATTGGTGCTATTTTGATGTGGAAAATAGCCCTTTCCCAATTCCTTACAAGCTTGATGATGATCAATGGTGCTCCTTGAAAAAAATTGCAATAACCTAGCTATGGTGGATGAAAAACTATGAAAACCTTGATGAACTTGGATGGATTTGCTCAAAAACTTGTGGATAATGACTTTGCATAAGTTGTGGATCCAAAATTAGTAAAAGAGCTTTCTATTTATAGAAGAGAATGATGGAAGAATGAGCAAAAAGGATGAATGTGGTACTAAACATGAGCCAATAGAAAAATTCCACTTGTCAACATGCTAGTGGAGAGGAGTGGAGCACATTTTGATGAATGTGAAAATAAATGCTATTAAGTGGATTTCAAATTTGAAGTGACATGTTGGAGGGAGATGAAAGAAGACTTAAATAACACTTGGCTCAAGAAAAAGGACATGTAAGAGGCCTTTAATGCCTTGTTGGATGGACAAGTCCTTTTGGGAGGGAGATTTTGAATTTGAAGAATATTCCAACTTGATGACATATTGAATGAAAATAGGTGAATTAATAAATCAATTAAATTGATTTACTTGTGCAAGTTGTAAAATCTAGAGGATTTGATGGATTAGTGTTAGGATTAATCATGATTTGATTAAGTTTGATGGAGATTAGTCTGATTTGACACTTTGACTTAGATTTTGAATTTATTTAAATCAAAGTGAGAGGAATTTGGGATATTAGTGATTTAATTAAATAAATTTGATCTAATTAAAAGAACTTTAGAAGTTAATTTTATAAAATTGATTTATTTAATTAAAGAGATGACTTTAGGATTGATTGATGACTTAATTAAATAAAATTGATTTATTTAATTATAGAGGAGAATATGATGATTTAGTCAAATAAAGATAATTTATTTAATTAAAAGAGGACATTAGGATTAATTAAAAGAAATGATTTATTTAATTAATAGAAGATAATGATTTAATCGGATAAAATTGATTTATTTAATTAAAAAATGAAATGTGATGAATTTAATCCAATAAATATTATTCGATTAAATTGTTAGCAAAGGAGATGATTTAGGATGAACTGGTGTTAGTAAATCAAGATCAGGTGCATGGGATCAATCAATATTTTTTACGTGTCTTCATTTGCAATTGTAGAAAACAACATTTTTCTGATTATATTGTCCTCCATTGACCCTTGACCTACACCGATTAGCTTTGTGTCCAATTTTTTTACATGTATAGTAGTAACCATTAAAGGATTGATTCATTCTTCCTCTATTAGACCAATTCACCATCTTTGTTATGCATTCACTAGCTCGATGTCCAATTCTCTTGCATGCAAAACATTGACCAGAGAAGGAACCAGGAAATTGATTCGTCCTACTCCTACACTTTGTTGCCCTATGACCAGATTTGTTACATGAAAAGAAAACATCATTGAAATATGGATAGCTTTTTCCATTAGGCTATCTCACAGGCGGACTCCTAGTAAGGTTCCTTGAATTTCCTTTCTACTTGCCTTTATTGAATCTTCTGATTATCCTTAGAGTTTTCACCTCCTTCCATTCCCAAGCCACCTTTATCTTTACTTGGTTCCTACCCTGAAATCAACTCATCAAGTTTTTTTGAGCTAGATTTGAAATTATTTTTACATATTTTTTCTTTCTTCAAATCTTTCAGATTCACCACTTCTTGTTCAAGCTTAGTGCATTCATTAGACTTGATTTGCACCATTTTATTTAAACATTCTTCAATTATTTTCTTTTCCTCTACTTGCACCTTCAAACTAGTAATCTCTTCATTAGCCTACTTCAACTGCTCATTTCCCTATGTCTTTTCTTTGAACTTCTTCAATTGCTCTTTTAATTTCCGGATACATTCATTTTCTTCATCAATATTTTTTTTCAAGTCTCTATTTTCACTTTCAAATTTGTCAAGATCTTCAAGTGCAGCCTGGAGCTCTTCTTTATCAATCATTTGTTCCATATTCAAGATCTTCCTCAAGCTATTAGGCTTCTCCGAAGGAACCAAGCTCTTATACCAATTGTTGAATATCCAAGATACTGAGAGGAGGGGTGAATCAGTATATTCTTAAACTTACTGAACAAATACCATCCAATTACTCTGATACATATAACAGTAAAGATAAATAACAACATTAACAAAGCATGAAATCACACAACACATGAACACCAAATTTTTTTATATGGAAACCTTAAAATGGGAAAAACCACGGTGAGTGTTAGCTCACAATATAGTATAATTGGTTATAAAATATTACAAAATGGGATGGCTCACTGCTAGGACTTACTGTACAAAATGAGAGGCTCACTACCTACAAAATTACAATGAAAAGATGGCTTACAACTAGAAAATGAACTAATAATGTACACCTAACAAGTGTTGATTCAGTTCCTATGAAGCTCAGTAAACTGACTTGAAACACTTCATCATATTCTCACTTCATCACTTCTGCATCATCTTCAACTTCTTCTTCTAAAATATCAAAACTATCCAATAGATATAGTTGATACATCTGTAACCATCCATTAGGTCGGCCTAATTAGATGCAACCCTTATTCATCAAAAATACCAACTATCAGCTTCAATCATTCACAAAATCTTTCCAAAGACAGTTCAAACACTCAACACACTACATCATGTCGGCATGGACCTAAGATAGGTCACACATACATCCGAAAGACAAAATTAATTTTCTACTACATCATCTATCTATTAGGTCAGCCAAAGATGGACCTAATAGCAAAAATGCAATAACAAAGCAATGTCGATACACCATAAGTGCATCTGAATACATGAGATTTTGAATATACATGCTTTCAACATCCATAAACCATTTCCAAAATCCACAAGAAATAATAATTAACAACAAAGGATTGTAGACCAAAATATTGGAGGATGATTATTGCATACTGGTTCAGATACCGGTGTAGAATACCAAATCAAACTAAGACTTAATCTTGCAGTTGCAACTCATATAACATGGTGACATCAATGACAACACAAAACAACAAAATGAGATGTTCTTCTTCATTCTTCCAATAGATTCATGAGGGGGAGTAGAGGAATAATCTTGTTTGGCTTCCCTTTGGGTAAGCCTCTATCTGATTGCTTCTTTGGTTTGTTTCTTTCTTACTAGAGTATCTCTTTCTTCCTCCCCACCCTCACTTGAGGGCACGTTGATGGGATATTTTTATTCTCTTCTATACTTCCATCTTGGTAGGTTCACCCCTAGTCTTCTCTTTAGTTGGGGTAGCAGTGGATGGTTCTTCTCTAGTAGAAGCAATAGATGAACCTTCTCCCTTTTTAGCCTTCTCATTTACCTTTGCAAGTGCTAAAAATTTAATCATTGGGAAAGGTTTTCTTACCCATTGGAGAGAATGTGCTATAAAATCATGGGGTAAGTGCACAAATTTGAGGGGCTAAAAAGGGGTCTCAAGTGGCCACTTTTTTTTTTTCTGAAATCAAGAAATACTAACCTTGGATGAGAAATTGAGGATAGTTACACTCAAAATTTTAAGATGCAACAAAACACATGTACTTTCTAAACTACCATTTTTTTTTTAAATGGTAGAGATTAAGGGGTTCAAACAAGTTACCCACATAAATTGGTCCTATTTTTTTTAAAAAACATAACATAGCATTTGTTGTGGGTAAGTCAAAAGGTTAAATTTTTTTTTAGTATTTTTAGAATCGCTTCAATGAGAAACTAGGTAACAACATTTATTGCGGTCTCAAATTTTTCTGATAATTATTGATGAATATATAAATTTTTTTATGAATTTTCATAGTGGATACATCCGAAAAAATAGAAATTTAGCCATGCTAACCCTATAATTTTTTAAAACTAATCAAAAATCAAGATTGTTTTTAAATGTGTAGAATAGAGTCAATTTTATAAAAATGTAATTTATTTGAAATTCAATGAATGATTAAAAAATGAATTAAAAATAACAAATAATGGTTTTTGACAAAAAAGGATGCACCAACAAAATAAATTAAAGATAAAAGCCTTAAAATAGTCAAAACATGAAAAAATTACATTGTTAAATAGCTAATAGAGAGCTTAACATTAACTAGGTGTTTGTTGCACTAGACATTGAAACACGTGCAAACCTAATGGTTAGCACAAACGAGATTATGTGAAATTTTCTAGAATATGCAGAAACATGTTTTTTGGGAATTGGAAAGGAAGTCCAAGCCTTTGGGTTAGAAATCCAAAGAAAATCCAAGCCAAAGGCTCAGGGATTCCCAAATCAAGATAAAATGTGAGTGTGTTATAATGCACTCGTATTATGTCTTGATTTTTTTTTGTGTGTAAGTTTGTTAAATGTATATTTTATGTAGGTATGTTTGTATGTATCATTGCATGTATGTATGTTTGTATACTTGAATGCATATGTATGAATGTATGTATGTTTGTATGTATGAATGTATACTTGTTTGTGTGTGTGTGTGTGTATGCTTGTATGTGTGTGTGTATGTATGTATGTATGTATGTATTTTTTTATCCTTGAATGTGTGTATATGTATGTTTGTATGTATGGTTGTATGTATGTACATATGTACAAATGTATGTATATTTTTATGTATTTATTATTGCATCTAATTACTTAGAGTGAGTATTCAGCATTAGGAGGGGTCCCAAAGTGGCTTTAAAAAGTGTGTCAAATTTATACACCAAAATGGACAACTTGAAGCTCTAGAGTATATGGTTTAGGGTATTAGGCTGATAATTTAGGGTATATGGATGAGGGTTGAGGGTGTATGGTTTAGGGTTTAAGGTATAGGGTTGAGGGTTAAGGTATATTGTTCAAGGTTGAGGATATAGGGTTAAGTGTATAGGCTATAGAGATTAGGGTTTAGGATATTTGGTATAGGGTTGAGGGTTCATGATTTAGGGTAAATTAGGGTACAAGGTTGAATGTAAGGTTTAGGGTTTAAGTATGATGTTGAGGGTTGATGGATTATAATTGAGGATATAAGGTTAAGTTTATAGGCTAAATAGGGATTAGGGTTATGGATATCAAGTATAGGGATTAGGGTATGGGTTGAGGGTATAAATCATAGGGTTAAGGGTTGAGAGTGTAGGTTCTAGGGTTTAAGTATAGGGTTGAGGGAATATGATTGAGGGACAATGTTTGAGTTTTATGGTATAAGGTTGAGAGTATAGGGTATAGGGATGAGGGTTGAGGAGGTAGGGTTTATGGTTTGAGTTATAGGTTTGAGGGTTGAGGGATAGTGTTCAAGGATGAGGGTATAGGGTTAAGTGTATAGGGTATAGAGATTGAGGGTATAAGGCATAGGGTGAAGGGATGAGATTTTATGGTTTGAGGTTTAAGTATAGTGTTGAGGGATAATGCTCATGGTTTAGCATATAAGGTTTATGGTATAGGGTAAATGGTTGAGGGTTGATGGTGTAAGTTTTAGTGTTTAACGTATAGGGCTGAGGGTTGAGGGTTTATAGTTAAGGATAATGTTAAGGGATGAGTGTATAAGATTATGTGTTTAAGGTATACAGATTAGGGTAAATATGATATTGGGTATAGGGTTTAGGGTATGGGATTTTGGTATAAGGCATAAGGTTAGGGGTTTAGAGTGTAAGGTTTAGGGTTTAAGTATACTGTTGAGGGTTAAGGTTTGAGGGAAAATGTTGAAGGTTTAGGGTACAAGGGTAAGGGTATAGGGTATAAGTATGAGGGTTGAGGGTGTAGGGTTTAGGGTTAAAGGTATAGGGTTGATGGTTGAGGGATTACGGCTTAAGTATAGGGTTGGTGGTAAAGGGTTGAGGGTTTACGATTGAGGGATAATGTTCAACCTGTTGATTTATAAGATTAAGTGTGTAGGGTATAGGGATTTGGGTTTAGGATACTAGGTTTAGGGTTTAGGGTATGGGTTGATGGAATAAGGCATTGGGTTAATGGTTGATTTTGTATGGTTTAGGTTTTAATTATAGTGTTGAGAGTCAATATTCAAGATTGAGGGTTGAGGGTTTTTGGTTTAAGGTATAGGGTCAAGGGTTAAGAGATTAGGGCTTAAGTATAGGATTGAGGGTATAGGGTAGAGGGTTCATGGATTGAGTATTAGGTTTAAGTATAGGGTTAACGAACAATATTTTTTGTTTAGGGTATAAGGGTGAGGGTATAGGGTATTGGGATGAGGGTTGACATTCTAGGGTTTAGGGTTTAAGGTATAGGGTTGAGGGTTAAGGGATTAGGGCTAAAGTAATAGGTTGAGGGTATAGGGTATAGGGTAATGGGTTTATAGTTGAGGGATAATTTTTAGCTCATTGATTGTATAAGATTAAGTGTGTAAGGTATATGGATTAGGGTTTAGGATATTGGGTTTAGTGTTTATGGTATGAATTGAGGGTATAAGGCATAGGTTTAAGGGTAGAGAGTGTAGGGTTTAGGGTTTAAGTATAGGGTTGAGGGATAATATTTTAGGTTTAAGGTGTAAGGGTGAGGTTATTGGGTATATGGATGAGGGTTGAGGTTGTAGGATTTAGGGTTTAAGGTAAGGATTGAGGGTTTATAGCTAAGGGATAATCTTCAAGGTTAAGTGTCTAAGGTATAGGGTTCAAGGTTTAAGGTTGAGGGTATAAGGTATAGGGATGAGGATTGATGGATTAGGGCTTAATTATAGGTTTGAGGATATAGGTTATAGTGTATAGGGTTGAGGGTTGAGGGATAATGCTCAGGGTTGAGTGTCCAAGGTTAAGCATATAGGGTATAGGTCCATTAGAATTTAAGATATTGGGTTGATAGATTAGGGTTTAAGTATAAGGTTGTTGGTTGAGGTTGTAGGTTGTAGGGTTTAGGGTTTAAGGTATAGGTTTGAGGGTTTAAAGTATATGATAAAAGGTTTAGGGTTGAGAGTTTTTAGTAGACGGTTGACAATTGAGGGATTATGATTGAGGGATTCGGGTTGAGGGATTAGGGTTGAGGGTTGATAGTTTAGGGTTTAAGGTATAGGATTGAAGGATTAGGGTTGAGGTTCTAATGTATAGGTTAGAAGGTTTATAGTTGAGGTTTTAGGGTTGAGGGATTAGGGTTGACGGTTTAGGGTATAGGGTTTAAGGTTTACGGGTTGAGGGTTGATGGTTGAGGGATTAGGGTTTAACATATAGTATTGAGGGTCGAAGGTTGAGGGTTGAGGGTCTAAGGGTTGAGGGTTAGGGGTTTAATGGTTGAGGATTGAGGGTTTAGGGTTTAAGGGTTTAAGGTTTAAGGATTGAGGGTTGAGGGTTTAAGGGTTGAGGGTTGAGGGATTAGGGTTGATAGTTTAATGTATATGGTAGAGATTTGATGGTTTAATGGTTGAGGGTTGAGGGTTTAACTGTTGAGGTTTGAGGGTTTAGGGTTTAGGGTTGAGGGTTGAGGGTTGAGGGTTTGATGGTTTAGGGTTTAAGGGTTAAGGCTTTAAGGATAGGGTTTAGGGTTAAATTCTAAGGGATTAGTGTTTAAGGGTTGAGGGTTTAAGGATTTAGGGTTTAATAGTTAAGGATATATGGTTTAAGGGTTAAGGGTTGAGGGATAATGGTTGAGATTTTAATGTATAGGGTAGAGGGTTAAGGGTTGAGGGTTGAGAATTGAGGATTGAGGGTTAAAGGGTTGAGATTTGAGGATTGAGGGTTAAAGGGTTGAGATTTGATGGTTTAGGGTTTAGGGTTTAAGGTTTGAGGGTTTAAGGGTTGAGGGTTAAGGGTTGAGGGTTTAAGGATTGAGGGTTTAGGGTTGAGGGATACATATAAGGGTTTAAGATATGGGGTGGAGGATTGAGGGTTGAGGGTTTAGGATTGAGGGTTGAGGGTTGAGGGTTTAAGGGTTAAGGGTTGAGGGTTTAAGGGTTTAGGGTTGAGGGTTGAGGGTTGATGGTTTAGGAGGTTTAAGGGTTTAAGGTTTAAGGGTTGAGGATTGAGGATTTAGTGTTTAGAGTTTAGGGTTTAAGGGTTGAGGGTTGAGGGATTAGGGATAGGGATTAGGGTTGACAGTTGAGGGATTATGGTTAAGGGTTGAGGGTTGAGGGTTTAATGTATAGGGTACAGGGTTGAGGGTTGAGGGTTGAGGGTTTAAGGGTTGAGGGTTGAGGGATTAGGGTTTAAGGGTTGAGGGTTTAAGGGTTAAAGGTTGAGGGATTAGGGTTGATGGTTTAATGTATAAGGTATAGGGTTAAGGATTGATGGTTGAGGGTTTAAGGTTTGAAGGTTGAGGGTTTAGGGTTGAGAATTGAGGGTTTATGGTTGAGGGTTTAGGATATTTGGTTTAGGGTTTATATTATGGATTGAGGGTATAAGGCATAGGGTGAGGGGTTGAGAGTGTATTTTTTAGGGTTTAAGTATAGGGTTGAGGGAAAATATTCAAGGTTTAGGGTATAAGGGTGAGGTTATAGGGTATAGGGATGAGGTTTGAGGTTGTAGGATTTAGGATTTAAGGTATAGGGTTGAGGGTTGAGGGATTAGGGATTAAGTATTGGGTTGAGGGTATAGGGTATAGATTTGAGGGATTGAGGGTATAAGGCATAGGGTGAAATGTTGAGAGTGTATGGTTAAGTGTATAGGGTATAGGGATGTTGCATTGAATGAAAACACACACACAAGGGTCATGTAATGTACAATGAAACATATGACATATAACAAGGGAATTATGGGGAAATTTCATGACACACAAAACAACACATACATAGCACTTACAAGATGTCATCATTTCTTGAAGAAAGGTCTCATAGATATACCTCAACCTAACAACCTAAATAGACATGATAATGTTCAATAAACCTTAACAAATTCATCAAATCCAAAATGTGAGCACAATTTTTTTTAAATTGATATTTTGCACCATTTCATCTAAGCCAAAGCACACTCATGTTATAATGTAATCATGTTTTATAAACTTCTTAAAATGGTTAAAAGAGCATGACACCCATGATCCAGGCCCACATAATTTGTTATTCTCCTGATTTTGTGCCTTATCTAACAAAAAAACACTTTTTCATGTTGTTGGGGAAAGAACATGTAGGTTTTAAGCATTCTACCACATTTGCACCACATTTTTATTGTTTTCCAACTTAGGAAGGAGGAAATATAGATTTTTTACATCAAATTTGATTATATGAACTCAAATTTTCATGTTTATAGTGTTGCAATGTTAATTATGATTTTAATGTTATAATTTCATATTATAGGTTGGTTAATTATACAGTTTCGAGTAATTCGATTAGAGTCATATACAACTGAACGTTAAAAAGGAAGCAACTTCCAATTCTTGAGGAGTTTGATGTAAGAAGAAAAACAAACTACACATAATTGGGTCATTTCTCAAATTGAATATCAAATTTTAAGGTATGTAAAGTATGTATACATGTTCTTTACATTTTCCTTCATTCTCTTATGTTTCTTTATCACTTCTTATCATACATTCTTAATATAATTCTTTTATTTTGTTATCATGTTGATTTTGGGATTAGATTTTGATAAGTATTCAAAATTATGAGTGCTCGACATACATACCCTTAATCAAATGCATTAGTTTTGCTAAGGGACTAGATTAGATCTTGTTAATATAATTGAATGCATCATATTAATCATTCTTATCTCTATAGTACTCAACATACCCTTCCTTAGAAGATAAATTTTCATCATTTCTTATTGAGAGGGAATTTTCATATTCAAATAAAACAAATTTAGACAAAATAAACTCAATGTATATTATATTTTATTATATTTTAACTCTAATTAACTCATTGAAAATATATTTTTGGTTAGTGTTCCAAAATCACCACATCAAATTTCTTCTATCCTGTAAAATTGACTATGTGATTCCATCCCACATTCAATTTATAATGAGAATACAATCCTTAATATAATATCTCATCATTACATAAATTTTACATGGAGTCATGCTTGCATGTGTCAAGGGAGTCACATTGGTTCTAACTCAAGTTCATTATGTTTCATGATTCTATCTACATCAACTTTGCATAGTGGCATGCTTACATATGTTGTGTCACGCTATCTCCAATTCCATGATGCATTATATTCTATACCAAGTTTATGTGGTGTCATACATGCACATGTTGGGCCACACAAATACTAACTCATTGATTGCCTTATGTCTCATGATTCCATCTATATCAACATTATAATGTGGTAATGCATACAAATTGTGGGAGCCACACTAATTACAAATACATGATTACCATATGTTTCATAATCCCTTCTACACCACTTACCATGTGTAAAATTTGTAGGGGCTATACTATTTCCAACTACAAAATTCCCTATACACCATGGCACACATCACATCAACTATCACATCGTATTACATTTTTTTCTTCACACATGTTGAATGAAACGATTGATGAATATGGTTCTTTTTAAACTTGACCCTCCTCATGCCCTTTTTTTCCCTCTTCATTCCCTTTGATGCCACTCCTCATGCCCTTTGCTGCCCTCTTCATGCCATTTTCTTCCCCTCCTCATGCCCTTTGTTTCCCTCTTTATGATCTATCATAACATACCATCAAGTAAACAAAGAGTAGCAAAGGGCATATTGTTTTGAGTGTTGTCTAGCTAACTGTCTTATTCATAATTGTTGATTTGAGTTGATAAAGAATTTAAATTCCCCTCCAACATATATGATGGCAAATGCTATATATTCATAAGTTGGAAAAGTTATATATTCACAAGTTGGAAAAGGAAAATGGGTTGAGATGTTGAATATTTGTTAACATAGTTGTATAACCAAATAGAAAATAGAGTGGTAGAGTTTTCCTTGTATTTATATGGTGTTGAGTGTAATTTTGAATGTATAAGTTTGAATTCATTGTCTCACTATTCCATTTCTTTTGCAATCTATTAGAGGAATGATAAAAAGTGAAATATTCAGTCATTTGAATGTATCCATGTTTATTTCATGTACTTTTGGTAGTATATCTAACTATCTTAACCACAATTGCTGATTTGAGTGTTGTCTAGCTAACTATATTAATCATAATTTTTGATTGGTAGTCTACCTAACTATTATATGTTTCCAATATTTACATATAGATTCTATCTTATGTTTGGGATTTATAAACATTTTCCTCCATGTCATCTTGAATAAGGTGCTATCTTGTGTCCTAATTTAGTGATGCTCTATGATCATGAATTCTTGACTTTGCTACCCATATTACCAAGTAGAGTTAGTTAATTTCCTATAATTGTTTGATTTCATTCCACATTACTGCAAAGTTTCTACAACCCTCATAAAGGTCATTCATAATGAAATCTACATTACTTTTCCACCAAATCCATGTGTGAAGTGAGATAATATACTGCAAATATTAAGGAGTTAGGAATAATTCATTATGATCTCTACTTAGAGAGGTGTTTCATCCTTGGTTAAGGTTTTTCAACACAATGGTTCCTAGGAACAATTAAATATGATCTTCATGTGTTTTGGATATGGTTTACCTCAAGGTCAATTTCATCATTATTTGACCTTAGTCTTTTCAAAGAATACACCTCAAGGAACAAATTAAAATTTTAACAATGTTAACAAAATAAATTTCATCATTATTTGACCTTAGTCTTCTAAGCTTTCTCTTTTTCCTACTTATGGACCTTGAAAATTCAGTTGAAAAATGTATTGATTTGGTTGTTGTTAATCCCAATGAACCTACTCCTCTACCTCTCCATCAGGGTCTTATACTAAGACTACCATTTTCATCTGGCTTTATGCCCTCCGAAACCTATTTTGGTCATTTGTATTGAGGAAATTGAGCCCCCCACTATGCCCAGCTTGTCCCCATCTGAATATAAAGGCCCTATTAGAAAGAATCACCTGGCCCCTTTTGATCCTCTGAAACCCAAACCTGCTACTAAAAAACTCAAGGGTATTGATGGTGCTGCCCAAACCAATGTGGTAGTTAGTTTGTGTGACCTAAAGTCTACCCCTGCTAAGACTCCTGCTAAGCCTGGCATGAAGAAGAAAGGTAAGGAGGAGAAGGTGCCTTCAAGTAAAGGGAAGAATGTTGTGATGAAGGACTCCTTGTGTGATACAGTGGTTGCAGAGACTGTGGTGATTGGTTGCGATGCCACCATTAAGCACTTTGGAAGGCTGGTAAAGAACAAAAAAAGTGCAAATTAGAGACTTGGACACTGAAGAGGAGCTGTCTGAAAGCAAGGACAATAGAGTGAAAGAGGTGTCGGAGGACGAGGAAGATGAAAAAGCTAGAGGCCCCTCTTTTGTTTCCGACAAGGGAAAATCTCAAGAGGAGGTTTCAGCCTCCCACTCATCAGAGCCGTTGGAGATTGAGCAAAATGATCTTGTCTACACTACGAGCAGCAGGGAGGAGCTTAGTGTGCTGAAAGAAAGATTGGACATCCTAGACAAATAATTCTATGGGTTGACCTGCTTCACAGTCAAGATGATTCACTGTGTCACTAGCACCCTGTCGGCCACCATGAAGGATGAGTTGGGGATGAAGAAGACCGAGGACCACCAAGAGTGGGTTGGGGAAGATATGGTTTAGGTGTTGTCTAAGAACTAAGAGAAGGCCAGCTAGTATGTTGTTGGTTTGATGTTGGTCTGTGTGTGTTGTTAGTCTTCGTCTGGTTTTGATTAGGTGTTTTTTGGTGTAGTGTTTTGTTTTTTGCTTTTTTGATCTAGACTTTTTGGCCCTTGTGGCTTTTTGTATAGGGTACAACACCCTATAAATGTTGCTTACATTATCAAAAACAATATATGACTAAATAAACTACTAAAAATTGTGTATAAATGACTAATTTTAGTCATGTGACTATTAGTAGTTTATTTGTTGTCATTTATAATGCGACCAAATTTATGACTAAACTATTTGTCATTTATTTAGTCATTGATTTAGTCATATATTTAGTCATTTATTTAGTCATATATTTAGTCATTAATTTAGTCATTGATTGTTGTTAACTAGTCATATATTTATTTAGTCATTAATTTAGTCATTAATTTAGTCATTAATTTATTCATATATTTAGTCATTAATTTAGTCATATATTTAGTCATATATTTAGTCATATATTTAGTCATGTATTTAGTCATGTATTTAGTCATTAATTTAGTCATTACTTTAGTCATATATTTAGTCATTACAAATCAAATCTAACTTAATTAATCCTCACAAATTTATGCATATAAAATTCAAGTATCATAGATATTCTAATGTTGAAGAAGCACCATGAAATGAAGACTAAAATTCTTGAACAAATATCATTGATCAGACACAAACACAAATAGATTGCAGATCAAGAGGAGCCACAACACAGTATTTATGAGTGGAGAAAAAACCACTCTGAAAATTTACTTTATTAAGCCTCATTGGAAAATTAAAATATCATTGGTTACATTCAATGTCTCAGTGACACTGTATAACTTACAGAAACTATATAAACATAATACTCCTATTTTCATATACTTATACTATTTTCCCTTCCTTAAATGCAGTCCTTTTGGAAGGGAAGTGACCTCCTATAGGGGCTCAACCCATTTAACCCCCTTGCAAATCCACAACTTTCCCGCCATTATTGGTTTCGGCTCTAGACTCTTCCTCGTTGGTATTCACCTTTCACTTCTCCAATTTGGAGTTGCAGCTTGAAAATAATGTTTCAAAATTTGCACATCAAAAACTCAGAAAAGTCAATAATACAAAGGATAAAATTCAAACATTTTCTTTTCCTTTTCCAACTATGGCACCCTAAACTTAGGCACTAGATATAATGTTTCCTAGTTATCTCTTACAATTTTTAAAAAGATGAATTCATGCAAGACAACAAACAAATAGACAAAATTCAATTAGTGATATACAACTACCTTATTCTTGAACAATTGATCAATAGCTTGATTATTGATTGTAAATTTGCAATTGATATGCTTGAAAGTGTCCTTCTTTCTTGTGTGTGAATTGGAGCTTTGGATGAGGATATGAACATCCATCAAAAGCATATTTGGAAGTAGATTTTTATCAGAAATTGTAGTTGCAAGTTTCACTAATTATAGTAAAGATAAATAGTTTTACCTTTCTACATCAACTAATGCAATTGTGATAACTTTTAGAGGATCGACAATGCTAGCCTTTATCATATCAACATACTCACCTGTAAGTTGCAACACAACATTAAACTTATTAATTAGATTCAACATATAAGAAAGAAAAAGAAACTTCAAACATTATCAATTTAGTAAAAATATCATCAATTTCAAATATCAAAGTAGCCAATGCTTCACTTTGTACATCCTCTGCTACAATCAAAAGAAGCCTTTGTTTTTGTGATAAATGTAGCAAGAAATTATATTATTTTTCAAAACTTATCACTATGTACTTTTGAACTCAAGATCATTCAAATTGTCAAACTAATCGACATGACTACCTAATTTATTTCTATCACATACACTTTGGGTATACAAGATCATTGAGAATCCCAATTATTGAACTATGAAATTCAACAACGCAACGAAATTATATCTTAAGTAAAATGTAAATCAAATCAGCATTACATGTCTCAGCTTATCAGTTGATCTCAAATTGTATATACACCTTTGTCATATGAATTAAGGACATCTACAATAGATATGAAAAAAATGAATTTGGTGGAAATGCTTTAAAAACCTTCAAGCGAATACAATTCACAAGTGTAAAGCCAAATTCCACAACCTTTGCCAACATCATCCCTTCCTGTTCCAAAATGGGAGCTTTGAAACAAGATATGAATATCCATCAATGCATAGAAAATACACGATAGTATCCCTATAAGAAATGTGGTCTATGGATTGCAATATTGCAAGATATTCATAAAATGGATTTGTTGAAAAGGCTTTAGAAACTTTCAAGCAAATGCAATTGGCAGGTGTAAATCTAGATTCCACAACCTTTGCCAGCATACTCCCTACCTATAATAAAATGGGAGCTTTGGACAAGGTATGTACATCCATCAAAGCATAACAGAAGGTGGATTTCTGTCAAATATTATGGTTGGAAATGCTCTGGTAGATATGCATGCAAAATGTGGAAGCATAGGCAAGGCACGTGAGCTGTTTGACAGAATGCCTCAAATAGATGTCATCTCATGGAATGCAATGATTGCAGGTTTTGCAGAAAATTGTTTGTTGAAAAGGCTCGAAACTTTCAAATGGATGCAATTGGCAGGTATAAAGCCAATTTTTTTGCCAAAGTCCTCCCTGCTTGTGCCAAAATGGGAGCTTTCGAATGGGCTATGAACATGCACCAAAGCATAATGGTAGGGGAATTTTTTTAAAATGTTATAGTTGGATATACTCTAGTAGAAATATATGCAAGATGTGGAATCATAGACAAAACACCTGAATTGTTTGACATAATGCCTCAAAGAGATGTCATCTCATGGAATGAAATGATTGATTGTAGAATGTGCACAAAATGGATTTTGCAAGGAACCTCTCAAAATCTTTGAATTAATGTGATCATTGACAAGGAGTTCATAAAGGAAGCATGCGATCTCTCTTCAAACATAGTTAAACTAGAGGCTCAAGTGGAAGAATTAGGAACAAAGAAGCTACAAAATGACCATCTCATGCTTCAACTTTCAGTCAAGAAATTTCAAGCCACTTGATCTCATTGCAATAGGAAAATTCATCAACAAATGGAAGTCTTCTACAAGTGGACTATCACCTTCAAGAAGGATTGAAGCCATTAATGAGGAATGAAATGTGGATCACATTATATTTTCACATTGAGGCCATAGATCCCATCATGGGATTATATTTTTCAAGTGACTTTAAGTCATCACTTAATTCAAGCGGTCCCACTTTCTAATTTCAAAGTGTTTTAAGTGATAACTTGTTAATTTAGGGTAAATCCTAGGCAGTTGTGAGAGTTAGTTATGTAGGTAGCTTATAACTTCCAGGGGGTTATAAATAGGGATCTTTTATCATTGTAAACAATATTTTTTCTCAAATAGAAAAGAGAGGAGCTATTGAGAGTTTCTGAGTTTGTAAAGGAATAACTACATTTATTTTCAATAGAGTGAAGATGTCTTGCAAGGTTTTTATGTCACAAAAGAGATCTGTCTTTTGAGAGTTAATCTTGTGGATTATTTGGTTTATTTCTACAAGGTTATATTGTATGATGGTTTATGAAACAGGTCTACCTCCACCCTGTTCTGTGCATTATTCCAAGTGGGTGTTGAATATTTTGCAATGTAGAAATAAAGGAGAAAAATTTTCATTATTTCTCTACATGGTGTTATTTTATTAAGATGGCATGTTATTGAATAATTGATCTAATAGCTGATTTTTGTATGAATGCAAGTATTCTTGTATATTCCACACCTTGTAAATTTTCCACAGGTTATAAATAAAGGGAAACCTCCCTTGATGATTTTAACAAAAAGTATAGGATGTTGCACTTACATGAAGTATGTCCACTAAGAAATATTTTGTGACCTTCCCTTATGACATGTCCATTTCCATGACACTCAACCCTCCCTATAATGTTATTAAATTTCTAGAAGAACCTCATACTAATTAGAAGGCTAATTTGAATCATCAATGATAAAATAATAATAATAATAAATAAAGAGCTTGCCACCAAAATGATCATTAATTAGGAAGAGAAAAAAAGCTAAGACTAAAGTTTATTACTAGAGGTTGATAAGTTATTCTCAACTGATATTCCATCTAGAAAACATTGCCAAAAAAAGTCAGGGTGAGGTCAGTCAACTACATCTTTCACATCATCAATTACAACAGTAGTTACAAGTGCTAAGAAAAAAAGCCCTGCCATAGACTTAGATCAAGAATTTAAATTTATCAATAGCTGTCCTAAATCAACTGAAAAAGAAAACCATTTATACAAAGATAGAATGCAAAGCAAATAAGAATGTTACCTAGAATAGCATGGTGTAACTCATTAATATTTATGTGAAAAAAATAGTAGATACAAATTACAATGGATGGTACAACTACTGCAAGTATCTGATAACAGTTAACACCCTTCTTGTCAGACATGGAATTGCAAATATCTATAGTAGATGAAGGTAGATTCTTTATTCATTAGCTTGAGAAAACATTAAGTATAAAAATTGATTCAGTGTCCTGTAAGAAGAAATGTGTAGCAGTAAATGTAGTAAAATATTTCTTATGAAAATTTGTTATTACTACAAATTATAGCATGGAAAGGACATACAAGAAATGATTCCAACACTTACTGGAACAACCCAAAATGGGACTATGTTTTCTTTGAGAGGATACATCAGGTCATTCAGAATAGTTTTCCCCACAAAGTGATTGAATGGATCTATGAGGTTAAGTATGCCAATAATTTCTAGAAGAATGAGAATCATGACCTAGTCATGCTTATGGAACCTCATCAACTGGACAATAAGGGATCTTGGTGTGTTCAACACACAGCTCTTCTCCTCTCTCATCCTGAAGAATTTAACAAAGATTCTTGTCATGTAAGGAAATAAGAGAGAATAACAAAAGCAAAAACTCAAACAAAAAATGCTAAAAATGAATGCACTTTTCATGGTTAAGCATGCTCTCACCCCATCGGTGGGATGTTGTGTTATCTTCCGCCGATATGTTCTAGTGCTTCCAATATGCTTTCATCAGTCTATCGGTGGAGCTATGAGGGCAGTTCCCCTAATGTAGTAATGTTAGGCCGATAGTGAATATAGGTTGAGTATTTCCAACAACATTGCTTTTTTAGTTGGATCCTAAAAATGTCGCAACTTATGTTCTTCTCTAAAACATCTCTATGAGGTTCAAATAGTAAAGAGATTGATGAAAGATAGACGAATTAAAAAGATCCCTAGATGTTATAGTTGGATATGCTCTGGTAGACATATATGCAAGATGTGGAATTGTAGACAAAACACCTGAATATTTTGACATAATGCCTCAAAGAGATGTCATCTCATGGAATGGAATGATTGATTGTAGAATGTGCACAAAATTGATTTTGCAAGGAACCTCTCAAAATCTTTGAATTAATGAAGCACTCTGGAACACATCCTAGCATTGTAAGATTGTCTTGGGTTCTAGTTCTATGCAGTCATGCAAGGTTTAGTGGATGAGGGTTGCACATACTTCACACATCAGTAACCCTTATTGCATTAAAATTTACATACATAGTTGATCATTAGGTGTGCATGGTTGACCTTCATGACTGTGTTGGCTATATTGAGGACACCCTAAACATTATTACTAAGATGCTAGTTAAATTTGTGGTACATGTGGATCATGTATGAATATAGGCTAAGTATTTCCAGCAACACTGCTCTTTTAGTTGGCCAACACAACAAAATAGATAATTAAATTATGGCCATATTCATACTCCTTTAAATTCCAATCCAACTCACTATTGGATCTTATATCTCATAAAAAATTCAAAAGCATCAATTTCCTTTCTTGAATTAGAATAATAATACATGAAAAAATTTATCATACCTCACTAAGATTAAGTTGCTCATGCAGATATTGCATTAAAACCTGCAGCAAAGTGAACGTAACAACATAAATTTTATAAACCATATAAAAATTGGAAGAATGACAAAGTAGGATGCTACCAAAAGCAATCTCCAATGAAAAACAAATTTCAATTACATCTTAGGTACAAAAAAAATAGAGTAAAAAGGTCTTTGCAACATTGTACACACCGATCCTGTCACTTACTTCATGTATAATCAATCACCAAGTAAAATATAAGAAAAAAAATTGTGATTGATTGTCACAATGGAATTAAATTTCATAGATCTCATGATTGCTTGCAGGAATAGTTCTTACTAGAAAAATGTTGAACATGATTAATAGGTGACAATCATCCTCACCAAATAAAATGTCTACTACAGTCTCTTTTGTAAAATAAATATGGAAAATTTCCAACCAATGTTACATTAAGATCTGTTTAAACATTAGTTTTTGAAATAGTATTAGAAAAAAAAAATATTAATGTTTACAAGTGACCAAAACCAAGCCAACAAGACTCAAAAGTACATTCAATTTCATTTGAGAAGTAAGAGAGTAAAGTAACTGTGGAGAAGAGCCTCACAACTAAGGACCATCTAGAAAGATGTGTGTGTATGTGTGTGTCTGAATGTGTATCTTTGTCTGAAGTGTGTGTGCATGCGCATGTGGTACTTTTAGTCATTTGTGGACATTTTGGTAATATATTTCTATCTTTCTAATTGTAGTCACATTTCAATTTGTAATGTATGCAATTAACATCTGGCAAAACATTACATAATGTAATATTGGTAGGGAAATTCATCATTTATATTTTACAAAACCAACTTTAATATACAGTTTATCCATTGAAGATGAGATTCCACATATTAAAGCTCCCATAACAATAAAATTATCAAATACCTAACACTAAAATGAGCACTTTTAGGATCACATCAAAAAAAAAATATTAAAAAAATTGACTGAAGCTAAAATTAGATAACACTGACTACCTCATCCAATTATCTTCCTATTCCTCTCTTTTTCCCTTTCCAAGGTTTCAATAAAAACCTTCCAGACTTTGAAGATTTAATTTTTTAAGTTATGGAGTCCTGCATGTGACCAATTCATTGCAAATCAAACCTAATACAAGAAATGTATATAACCATTGGTTGGTGATTGTACCTAATTAAATTATAACTCTAAATATGGTAATCATGTATCTTTTATGATATCATTCAAAAAATTATTATTAGCTACATAAGATATACCAAAATGGACAAAAAAATTTAGTGTCCATTTTGATGAGCTTGCAAAAAGCAAATGCAACTGAACTCAAATTAAGACAAAACTAACAACCTCCTCTAGTTTTCTTCTTTGCCTCTCTCTCTCTCTCTATTTCCCACTTCCAAGGTTTTCATAAATTAGCCTTCCCGTTTATTAAATTTAAACCTTTGGGATATGGACCCCTCCAAAGTCTTTCATATGATTGATTTATTGGAAAATCCAACACCAACCACTGACAGCCATATAACCACTAGTTAGCTTTATCTACCAAGTCATTATCATTTAACTCTTTGTAATATGACAACAATTATAATGTTATTCAACAAGGTAACTAGTAAAACTTAAAATACCTTATACTTAAATGGACACAACCCCTAAATATCCATTTAGATGACTTCAATTTTATTTTTTAAGGGGTGCCTACTACTATTGAAAGATCAAGAAACACAGACTTCGATGAACCATATTGCAACAAAGCTTAGCATTCATTTTAAGGCATGAAAAACCCCAAATAATATATTAGATTTAATGAAGAAGATGTTCCAAAATATTTATGAATACAAGATTTAAAAATTAAATCATGAACCATATGCATTTGATCCATTAGTGTCTGACAAAATTGTGGACTATCTAGCTCATGTGAATGATTATCTATTTCAATTGGAGGAGTGCAGAAAGGAGTATGAAAAAGTATGGTGAGATCGTTAAGATCATCCTTGAGAACTTGAAGCCACCATATGATTCATATCTCTCCACATTTTTATCTAATTGAACTTTGATAAGAGAAGAAGGTAAGACTTTGTCTTTTATTTGATTGAGCTCCTTGTTGGTTGTGGAACAAGAGGAGCTCACCATGATGGATCTGTGTGGTTCGAGATAGCAAGTTCATTGTGCAAAGTTGTCTTTTATTGTATTTACTATCATAACAAGGTTCCTATGGAAGTTGTTTGTGACATGGTAGTATAATTGAAATGGTGTGGTAGGAAGCCAAGTTTTGTTCACTATAAAAAAATTTATTGTGGCTTAGGTCCATATTCCATATGAAATGAGGAAAAATCTTGATTCTAAGAAACACAAGTGCACAATGGCAATCTATGCAAAGGAAACCAAGGCCTGACAATCATGGGATCTTGGTAAAATTCAAATCATCATTCAAAGAGATGTCATATTATTTTAGGATGCATCAACATGCATTGCAACTCCCACTATTGTCCAATTACTTGGTGCAAATGAAGATAAGACACCTAGTTCTATTTTAGAGGCTCTCCTTTAGATGTGACTTCTTAGGATCTTTCAAGTTTTGATGAGGTTATGTTAGATGATACTACATCATTTCAAGTGTTTAGAGGAAAAAGATCTGGATTTTAGCTCCACCATGTTGGGTGATGTTGATTTGAGACATGAGACTCCCATTTCCAAGGGGTATATCAATCAACTTGATCAACAACTAGATGGATGCTATTTTTCTTGGGGTGATGGAGCCAATAATTGAGATGGAATTGTTGCAGATGGGAGAATTTCTCAACATTTAATGTCTTTCTACTGCATTCAAGATGGATATGTGGTCTTGTGGGGTGGCCATACCATGGAGTCAACATTATTATTTTATCTTTACTTGAAAGAATTGGTTCAAGAAGAAATTTAGTTATCCATGATTGTTGTCATCCAAAATATGATGTGTTGATTAGGTGAACTGTTCAAGGTTGTAATGCCCAAATCTAGAATCATATGGTAAATCAAGTCATTGGAATTCTAGTGCTTTGTTTTAGTTCATTGACATGGATATTCAGATCATGCAGATTAGTGAGCATTTACAAATTGCATGGATTGTTCATTAATTGAAAATTTTGTCCAATACACCATATCAGGGCTGACATTTTGTCATTTGTTATCCCTTCACTGGCATTGTGGGGTGCAAATGGTGATGGACTTAGTATGAGATTCACAAATTGTTTCAGTAATTTTGTTTTCCTGAAAATTTGATTTCCAGTAACTTGCTTTCTTTTTTAGTAATTATCTTTAGAGATTGTAGGTTTTAAGCCTTGCACATAGGATTTAATTGTCATTGTAGTTAGAAGGCATTGATTTGCATTTTTGGAGTATAGATGCTAGTTGAAGATGATGAAGTTGTCTTAGACCTTTTTGATGATTAGTTGGGACTCTAAAGGATGAATGTGACAAACCTACAATTGTAAACGACGTTGCACCCACCAATTGAGCTTATTATATGATATTCCTATTTTTTCTTGAAGAAAATGTTTGTTCAGGAGGGTGACACTACCTCAAGATGGTTCCTTTGTAACAAGTTGTAGCCCATTATTTCACTCAATTCATATGAGAATTGGTTTTTATTCACAATGACCAAAGTGGGATATCTATTCCACTCTTTGTAGAAAGCAAAGGTTTGCCTATGATTTGATTCAGTCCCAGTACTAGGACATGTGAGCAACATATTTTTTTTGTTCAGCTCAAAGTAAGTTTGGATCAGTGAATAACTTATATGATAGAACTTAAACCAAAAATCCCACTAGATGTTGGGAATGTTATGACATTCATGTACCTGAGTAGCAGAGATTTTCCACACAATTGATTTCATAGGTTGCTAGAAATTATTTTCATGGGGAACTTGGAGTATTTATGGATTCCATTCATTCTATGAAAAGAAATAGATTGGATTCAAAGAAAGTACTGAAATTGGTATATGTTCACAAATTCCTTATCTTTTGTCTAATGGCAACAAAAACCATACAAAGAGACAATTCAAGAAACAAGGCCAAAAGGTTGATGGCATTACCTTAGGTAACAAATCTATGAGAGATGGACTTATAAAGTTTTCCTCTCTTTGTGGACTACCGAGATGAACCAGAGCTAGACATTAATGTTTATCCTATGAGTATTTTTATTACAAGATGCATTTGATATTGACAATGGAATGTTTGTAAGTACTAGTGGAATACTAGGCATAGTGGTAAATTGCAAATGTAGATTCAAGGTCATGATAGCCTTTCATGACTTATGAAACAATGAACTACAAATTACATGTCTAGGAATATGCATTTGTTAGTTTCACACATATTCAATTTTGATATAATGATGAAAATGAGTAGTTTAATTTTCCGACGAGTCTTTAAAATGCATGTTTGTGATAATCACAAATCAAAATCTATAATTTTTTGTGTTTATCACTTAACATTACTGTCATCTGACTTATCAAATTTAATTTTATGAGAGATGTGAGCCATTTCCATCATTTTAAACAGGGACAATATCAGCCTAACATTACTCCATCGAGGGAACTCCCCTCATAGCTCTACTGATAGACCGATAAGGTGGGGGTAGTTAGTTCCATTTTCTATAATGTGGTAAGAGTCATACAGGTAACACTATGTTAGGTTGGGGAACTCTTCGTGGAGGTTCTAAATGATTTTCCTCCTCTTTATAAGACTGTGTTGGCAATGCAACCTGGATCATAGTTGTTTGGTGGGATTCCAAACCCAAAAATTGAGGTGCAGTTGTGGAAATCTCATAGAGAGAAGCTACAAGCTACCATGATGATTTTTTTGAGTGAATTTATATCAGAGTCTTGCTTAGCATGGCTTAAGACATGTTTGGATGATATTCTCTTTATAGATAGGCTTGGGGGAAAGTATTTGCTTGATCTTGTGAAAAGTGGCAAGGAACTTGCAAAGAATGAGACATTGATCAGAGAAACATTGGACAGTCTGGATGCATTTGAAGGGAGCTTGGAGTGGCTAAAAATGGTTTTTGGTTCAAATGTTGAGTTTCCATGGAAATATGTGTGTGAGATTGTTTTGAAACACTCAAAGAGTTTGTGGGATGAACTTTTTGAAAGCATGTTTGTTAGATGGATGAAACAAATAATAGATGATGGATTTGCAGATTTGTGTGAGAGAGTTAAGGTTGGTAAATGCCGTGAAGCCATAGTTACATCTCTGGAAAGTTACAAAAATGTTGAAACCCATTTTCACAAATTAACTACTAGTGAGGGTTGGCTTGTCAAGAGAGGGGACCTAAAAAGTGTCAATTTACCTGGGTTGAGTTTTAGATTTATGATGACAAATGATGAAGACTGGTTTGGTCGCCTTAATGCTTATTTTGGAACTGAGGTTAGTCAAATAAAAGATACCATAGATGAGGGGTCCAAGAATATTCTGGAAGACCTCATAATTTTTCTTCATGCACATAGATCTCCTTCAAGGATAAATGATTTAGCACCTTACTTGCAAGATAAATGCTTCCATTTTATCTCAACATTGGTTGTTGAGATTGAATAGCATCCTGCACATCTTTCAAAAGCTCTCTATCAAGAAATGAAAAACGAGGAGATGCCAAAAAAAATGAACAAGGAGACACTAGAATCGATAGTTATAGTGGAAAGGGAACTTTTCTTAGGAAGGATTTTAGTTGCTCTTAGTTTTCATTCAACTTCCCTTCCACTAGTTCTTGGCTTGTCTTAGCTCTTGTTTGTCGAGAATAAAGCTTTAGTTTTAGGGAAAGGATCTTTGACTTTTAGATATTCCAGTATTGATTTTGATTACCCTCTTCTAGACAGTTCTGGAAGACAAATACTAATGAGAGGGGTCGATTTGAAGCCTGAATCACAGGATAAAAATAATAGCACCAAATTGAATAAACTGAGAAGAACTATGCACAATCTTTGTATCAGAGCTCATAGCATGTGGATATTGTGGATAACTAAAGAGATTTCAGGCATTCTCACAAGAGATCTAGGGGAGGATGCTTATTTATCCATATTCAATCCTAAATTATTAATTCAAAAAGATGACAATGTTTGAAATTTGACACCAACTCTTAGTAAACTTACTAAATCTAAGTCCTTTCTTTTATTCTATATACAATTTCCTTCAGTGGATGTATGTAGAGATTCATAACTAACATGATAACAAAGTTAAGGTTCCAAACAAACCTATAATTACTTTGTAATCAAATGCCATTTTGCAAATTGTTGGTAAAAAAACTGAAATGGCTTGCTTTTTGCCCCTTGCAAGTGGCAACTACACCATATTTAATACTAAAATTCTTAATTCAAAAAGATGGAAATGTTTGAAATTTAACACTTAATATTCTCATCAAAATGACATCCATTTTGGTTGCCTTGAAAGATTTTGTTAGCATGTGATACATAATTCAACAACAAACACATCAACCATGATGCATACAAAAAAAAAGGATTAAAGCTTACTTGCAAGAGCTTGGCAATAACACTGAACTAAAGCCCTCGCCAAAATTCCTGAGCCCATCACAAGCAAATTTGCCATAATTTTTGCAACTTGTATATGCCATATGCAATTTCAAAAAAAAATGCAAATGTATACACAGTTTAAAAGAAATTTTTTGAACTTCTTCATACAATAATAATATTACTATAGTAGGCTCCAAACAAGAAACATGTCCTCAATAAATGATGTAAGAGACTCATGTTGGATATAAAACCAAAATAGTTTATGAAACAATGTACATAAATTATTGTCTTACATACAATTACACACACGAACACAAAGTTGTCTACAATAATGGAGTGGGCATGAAGAAAATTATAATCCTAATGTGATCATCTCTCTAATCCTTTCCAAGTAAAATTAAATCCCTATGGGGCCTCAAATAGGAATATGAAGGGACACATCGTAAAGAGGTGATAAAAGATGCTAACAAAAAGATTTTTAGCAGTTATTCAAATATCCTGACACTAAATCTATGGTCAAAGTCATTGTGATCAAAGAGTCTCTATAGTATGATCCAAAAGCTTTTGTTAACAATATCCTAGTGAAAGAGGATAGTAAGAATATTATAAATGTCACTTGGGGGCGGTGCTGATGGCACCACGGCCGCAGGGATTAGTCTCGCCTCCAGCTCACCTCCTCCTGAACCAGTGTAAGGGGGGGCGTTGGGCTGGGGTCGCGGGGATACCCTGCGACAACAAAAAATAAAAATAAAAAAATATTATAGACGTCCATGAACACTGGGAGATGACCAATCAAACCTAGCTATTTCTTAAGGAAATATACCATAAATTATAGCCTTTGGGTGACTTCTGTTAACTTTCTAGATGGGAAAATATTGATTACCCATCTTTTATTTTATTGAGTAAAGTGTACTCATTGTAGGTAGGGGATATGCTTTTCTAAGTAGATTGTGGTTCTATCTGAATTTCTGAATCATTACCCTGTTCACATCAAAGGTAATCTTGTATTATGACCCCTAGGAAGATTTCAGCAAGTATGTAGGATAGCTAGATTAGTTAAGGCTAGGGTTAATTTCACCATTGCATAGCAACCTTGGCCACTTGACACATCTACATAATCACCTCTCTTTGGATCACGTGGTATGTAATGTTTGAATAGAATGGGGTGAGGGTAACCATCTACTTCACCTAGTCCTACTTTTCTCACAAGTTGCTTAATCTTTATCTCTATGATATTTAGAGCACAAATTCTCAATTAACTATTGAATGTTTCTTTTAGCTTTTTAGCCTATCTTGTACTCTCTAATTTATACCTCTACTATGTATACCTAGCTTATGACATATAATGTGGAGAATCAATGTTTGTTGGCAATGGAAAATGAAATTGAGGTGGTAGAGAATTGTAGAACAATTAGTGACCATAATCTAAGAATCAAAAATTTCTTGAAAGCAAAATCATTTCAACCTTTTAATCTCCAACAACCAACAAGAAATGTAAAAACTGCAGTAAAGAGTAGTGGGGCATTGTAAAGCTTACCATGGTGTTTGCAATAGTGTGCAATGGCAATACCTAGAAAACTCAAACAACACCAACTCTGTAATATAAACTCCAGGTCTGGATTCAAAAATGCTTCTACATCAAAACCTGGAGAAAAGAATGGTCAATTAAATTCAATATAAACAGAAATATAAAGAAATATAAATTTTGTGAAACTAAGAAAAATTTACACAGGCCATTAATCAAAAAGGGTTACATGAGAGAGGTCTGCATCCTTTTCTTTGTATTTAGTGCAAATAAGGGATAATATTATTTTATTTCAAAGAGTATTAAAAATATTTTTTATAGAAAGTAGTAAATCTGCTATACATAAAATCCTTGATTGGAGAGAAATGAAATACAACTTCAAAAGTGCCACTTCCACCATTTGAAACTATGCAGAATGTTTACCTTTATCTTGAGACCTTGTACCTCATTGTCCTTAGCTGAGAAAAATAACAAACTTAAAGACTATTTTTATGATAGGAAGAATATAAATTACCTTTTAATTGGCATAGAACCATAAAAAAGACATATATTTGAGATAAAGTAAATTATTTGGTAAACAAAAAATTCTAGATTTAAACAAACCAACTCAATCTAGCACTGCTCAACCATACACATTGAAAATTATTTAATTTTTTTACAAATGAGTTCAAGAAAGGCTAAAAGGCACAAAGGCATAACAAATTTGCTTAAATGTTAAAATGAAAAATAGGGAGAACACCAAGTTAGGGACTTTTCTATGAACTATTATCAAGTAACAAACTATGCTTCAGAACTTGCATACAACATTTTTGTTTCTTAATATTTTCATAAATATGATAAATAACATTAAAAATAAATTGAAGGAATCAGAGAAATTGAAGGAAGCGACTAAGAATGAAGTAGAAGCACATGCTCTTCTTTTGTGTTTCTAGAGATGTGCAAATCTTGCATTCCCATCAATTCTATTGGAAGGAGACCCCAAAACTATAGTCAATGCTATCATAGAGAGAAACTCATAGAATTGGAAGGTGGCTAACATCTAACAAAATGTGTGGCCATTATTAGACACCCTAGTGTTTTTCATAATTCAACATTGTCATAGAGAGGTTAATCAAGAAATGGATTTTCTAGCAACATAGGAAGTCAATCATGAGGAAGATTTAATCCTTGAAAATACACCTAGCTCATGGGAAGGATTTGGAGATCACTTCAAGTTCAAACAACCTTTCATAATCACTAATTAAGCTACCCCTAGCATAGAACCATTGGATAGAAAAGCATCAATGACCTAAAAGATGTTGGAGGTGTCAACTGGAGCAACATAATGGGTGAAGCCGCAACAACAACAAGTTAATAGGTGGTGTGGTCATTTATTATTTTTATAATTAGCAATAGAAGGGTTGATGCATAAATTAATGTTTATAATGGGAGTGGTCCCCAAGACCACAACTAATGCATCAATAAAATAATAAAATTTGTCTGGTATTAAAAATTAAATTTCTAATTATATCATCATCTAGATTACATTTTTATGACCATAAGAAGCATTTAATTTAATTGACCACTAAGAAAGAAGCATACAAAAAGAAAATAACTATGCTACTGTATGCATTAAAGCATTTTTTCATTGACAGAGAAGTAAAATGGCAAGATTGATAGATTTTTTTTTTTTTAAAAACAAGAAGTCTGATAGTAAACTAGTTAGCACTTGAAAATAATAAAAAAAGTATCAACACTGAATTCAATAGTGCAGCCTTAGCAGGATGTACACTTCCAACAAAATGTAGTAACAAAATGGGACAAAATCTAAGTTATTTCTTCATATCTCTATCAAAACTGGGTCAAAATTTTCAATAATCTCAAACCAAACACAATTTCAATAAAAGATAGTACAAAGCAAACTCCCATTGAAATTGCTTAATTCTAGATAGTACTATAAGGAATAGTGCTCCTAGGATCAAAATCTTGATTGAAAAGCTAAAAGAACACCAAGAGGGCCAAATCAAGCAAGAAACTAAAGTAAAATAAATAAGAGTCATGTTGGACCTAGTACGAGGACCCAAGTGAACAAGAAAAAACCATTAAATCTGAAAAAAATGATCTCACAGAGTTCAATAAGCTTCAAGAGAACTTTTATGTGAAAAAAATGGAAATTGTTGAGACTTTGAAGCATGTAGTACCCCTCCACTTTGCTTATGTTTTCTGTCAGCATGTTTTTACTATGATAGACTTTGGTAATTTGTTTTGGATATTTTGATCGCTGACATTAGAGCAATGGTGGATTTATTTTGTGATGTGATGATACATTGTATGGTGATAATTAATTCTGTCATGCTTTATGTTAGCATAGATGTTTCCTTCAGATGTTATTGCTATATATATGTTTATGGTAGATTAACTATTATTTTATTTGTCAGTTTGATGTGATGTGTATTGGTGTGAAGAACGGAGTTGCATCACTCGCTTGTGAGTGCCCTGTGATTTCTGTCATTTTCTCTGCACGGTGTGCTTGTATAATGGATTATATATATATGTATGTTATTTGTTTGATTGCAGGATTGCAGGTACATGACACCGACTCCACCTGGTTACTCAGTTCTTAGCGTGTCAAGACTCAACGGAAATGTTGATTGGGAGGTAGTAACAAGGTTTTTCCTAGTCTAGTCTCAAACCCAGTCATAGTATGTCGTCAGTGTAAGTTTGGTGTTTTTGGTTGTCTCGTATGTGCCTGATTGGATTAATTGTTTTGAAAGGAAAATTTTGTTAATTTAATGATAGATCAATGTTCTTTTAATTTAATGTTTATTAAAATTAATTTTAAATGTTGAAAATAAAGCTTTACATTTTATTTAATTAATTAATTAGTTTATTTGGTTAAGTAATTTAATCATTGAGGTTAAAATTATTTAATTAAATAAATTAAAGTTACTTTATTTGTAAGATTATATTAAATTTAAATTAAATTGCTTTGTTGGAAATGAAATTTTAATTGTTAAATAAATAAATTAAATAAGAAAAAGGGAAATTGTATTTTGAAATTTGAATTCTTTAATTCTTTAAATGCGTGAATTCTTGATAAGGAAGAAAGAAAGAATCATCTAAGAGGTGGTTAGAAGATATTTTCTTCTTGACATGTGTGGTAGTTAAATTAATTGCTTCTTGTTGAGGATTCTCTCGGAAGATATCATGTGATTTGGGGAAAACATGAAATGACTTCATGGGAAATGAAAAGAATAGGGTTCTGCTAAAAAAACTGATTTTGGAAAAAATTTGTGATTTCCTTTGTGATTTGTTGTATATTTCTAGAAGTTCTCCGGTTTAGTATTTGCATATTCTGGGTTTTGGTATTCTAGAAGGGCTTTGGAAGTTGCACACAACAAGCAAAGCTTCTCTTCAACAACCAAGTTCTTCAAGCTACAGGAAAATAGGTATTCCTCTATTTAATTTAATTTGTCTTCTTTTGAAAGATTGCCTATGTAAGAATTAGTTTTGTGCAAATTTGTTAAATTGTGAATGTAAAAGATTGCCAGAGGAAACTATTGTGTTTGTGATTTTTGTATTCTTCTCAATGATTTTTGTGAAAATGGTTTTGCAGAAATTTGTTATTTCTCTTGAATTTTACAAAACAAAATATTATAGTGAAATCAGAGGGCAACACAAAGATTTTTTTTAACAGTAGTAAATTCATAGAAGAAATTGACGAAATCTTTGTAGGATTTTATGTTAAAATCATCTGTTAAATCCGGTGATAAATTTTGGAGTTTTGAAATAAAAACCTCTGTTATTGAAATTATTAATTTGGGAATAAATTGTTCAAATTTATAGTTTTCCCAATTTCCTGTAGAAAACTTGTTGAAAATAATTGCCAGTTACAATATTTTTATTGTTATTTAAAAATTATATGTATATATATATTTATATATGTATATGTATTAGTGCTATGTATACATATACACATACAAATACATATACATATAATTTCTTTTTATTTATAATCGCAGTGTCGATTTCCATAGAAAATCGTCGTACGCAATTTTTAAATCGCTGGAATTTCTTTGTTAAAAAAAAATAGGGGTTAAGATTTCTTTTAATGGAGCCGTTGGAGGCTTGTTCCCCACAGCCGACCCCCATAAGGGAGCGGTTGTGAGGGCAGCGCCCTACACTACCTTCATAGGCAGCATCGGCGCTGCCTACACAGCCGTGCCCATGGAGGGTTCGGCTGTGTTAAGGCAGCCGACCCTGCCTAGGGTATAAACTAAGCTTATGGATTTTTAAATTCATTTTATTTTTATTTCATTTTTAAATGATAATTATTATTTATATATATATATTATATATGTAATATATATTATTAATAATATATGTTATATATATAATATGTATATATATTGTAATTATATGAATTTATAATTATGTTTAATTATTAGTGAATATAGACTTATTTCTGATAAATTTAAATATGTATTGAAAAATTTTATAATTTTTTTTATATGTTAAAATTGTATATATACATTCTAAATTTATTTATTTTTTAAATAGAAGAATGAAATGAATTGTTTATAAAATAAAATGTTCTGCAAAGAGAAATGATTGTTATGATTGAGAAATTGTAGAAAACAATTAAATTCTAATACATTATTTGTTGGAAAATGAAATTGTATTTAGATAGTATATTTTGGTCCAAGAATTATTATTATTATCTTGAGATGGCAGTTGGATTTAGAAAATCCTAGAGATAGTTAAGTAAATGTTTGCTTTGCATTTTAAGTTTTTTTTTCTTTTATATTCTTATTGGGAAAATTGGGGTATTATGTGATTTCAAGTCTTCTAGTTGTAGTCTTTTTAAGAGAGTTAAGTTTTACAATGGCTTTATATTTTTTTTTTAACAAACTAGGGTAGTGCACTTGGTTTTGTATGGTTTATAGACACCTAGATTCTATGATCAAGTTGTGATGTTTGTTGTAAGTTATTGGTACGAGATGTTTTATGTGCACTTTGTTTTACCTTAGTTAGTAAACATAGATACCTTGTGTTATTTCTAGGGGAGTGGCTCTGTGTGAGGGCCGGTACACAAAGTGGTACCTGGGTAACTCATGTAGAGTTAGTAAGTTAGTGAAAACTAAATCAACACATTGGGTATTCTAAAATATTTAACTGGATTAATTATGCCTCACTTATGGACTCAAGAGCTAGCTTAGTCTTGAGAATGAGTCAAGAAGGCCTGGAATGGAAAAGTCAATATCTTGTTATTTTAAAAGATATTCGATTCCGCAATAGTTTGCATGAGGGGCGAGTTTCGTAAGAGGTTGCCAGGGTAACCCTAGTTTGGGGGCCGAAACCTAGGAAGAAACACTAGGGTAACCTATGCAACATTGTGATGACACTCCACCTAAAATAACAGTATCCTTGTAAACTTAGTATATTTGATTATCCTTATTCTGGAAGCAATGTAACCAATAAGTTAAGTTTGAACTTGTATAGTTTGTCCATGGTTTTACTTGTGTTTAGGGTTTGTAGGTTATGTCTAGGGAACCTTATTACTGTCTCCTAGCATGAGGGGTGGATCTACGGGTACCACATGGTTGGGTGGAATGTGCACCTTACTCTGTTGGGTCCCCAGTTCTTGATCGTGGCAACGAGTGCTTCATGGATGGAGAGCTCGTATTTGGATATATGTGTACTTCCTTATTTGTATTATTGGAAATATTATATTTGTAACTTTCCTCAATTGCCAATGAGGTGAACATTTGTAATATGTAATTGTAAATTATTATTTGATCTACCTCATTCGGAGAATGAGTATTGTAATATTATTTCAAATACAATGTATAAAAGAATCTTTTGTGAATGTTATACCTTCAATGATGAAATTAAAATGTTATACAATGTATGTTTTTTAAGTTATGTGAATTAATATATATGCAATGCTAAATACTAAAGTCATCTATGGGAATTTCAAGTAGTGTGTCGTCGCATTACTTAGGGAATGTTTGTGATTAGTTAAGTACGTGTTTATACTTTAAAAAAAAAAAAATTATCACACTTTCATAGACAATGCATCATTCTTTAGGTTTCAAGACGGGGCATTACAAAGCACCTTTAAGTGTTCAATATACTTTTTTTGGGTGTTTTTTTACCTTTGCTAGGGGTTCACTTTGCAAACATTTTGATCATGCAAAATCATAATTTTTTCAAGGACTTCAAAATTTTTAAGGTAAGGTTATTTAAGCATCACAATCTCTATTCATCTACAATACTTTGGAATTAAGCATAATTGAATTATTCTTTGTCATTATTGATTGTTACATTATATGGATGGATTGCAATTGTATGTAATTTCAAGATCATTATTAAAATCCTATTTAAACATCAAAACATTTTTCATAGCTTTACATATAGAGCAAATATTTTAGAGCTCTACTTGCTTTATTTAATACATTATGTTGTGATATTCGAAAAGAAACATTCATTATGAAATACAAAGGAAGGTTGTAATAAGACAAATCATCATCATGTATAAAAGAATATCACTTTCACATATCACTATCCCTAGTCTTTTCATTAGATGTAAAATGAAAACAACACTGAAGAGAAGTTACTGAATAGTTTGTTATCATTACAACAACCATGCCTTTAAGAATTACAACCTATTGCTTTGGATATTTTAAGGTTCTCCATAACATTGTGTGTCGCAACTTCTCGGTGGTTCAAATTGTTGGTTGGCCACAAAAGATTGGGTCAGTATGGATCTAAGAAGTTGATAGAGAATGATGTTATAAATAAATAGTAGATGTTGTGATAGAGCTTGATGGAATCTTGATTGATGTAATACCCCTCATGTTGTTGTTTGGACTTGTTATTTTTCTATGGTTTTTTCTTGATACTTTGAGACTTTGATAGTTACTGTTTATTGGTTGGATTGGTGGATTGGATAGTTTAGACTACTTGATGATTATGCTATTTTATTTGATGACATGGATATTATGATATGACATTATGGTTTGGTGATGTTTAATTTCATTTTAGTAGTATATTGTGATGCAATGGATTAGTAATCATTGTAGGATGATATGATGTGATCAATTTAGTTTAGCAATGTTACTTTATACTTGATGTTGTAATTGTTATTATAGTTTTGGTGAGGGGACAGTGTAACACCACTCGTTTGCGAGTGCCCTACTACGTTACGATTCCTTCTCACGATGTGATGTATTTGATTATATATATATATACATGTTGTACACAACCTTGTTTGTATGTAGGAATTGCAGGAACAAAGTCTCGATTCCACCTACTTTGGTAGGACAGGGCGAGCATCAAATTAACCCAATGGGCATGAAGTTGAAACAGAGATGACAAGGAAGTCACCCCATCCCAAGTTTTCCAACCTATTTTATGTTTAGTGGTATTGTGCGTCTATGACCTTTGTCATTTTTGCATTTTATAATAGTTGATTTGTGTGAGTGTACTTTTGATATTTATTTTACATTGGTGTGTAGTACGATGTAATTTAAATAATTAAATGATTATAATAAATGTTAATAATAGTCATTGGAATAGTTTATATTAAAATATAAAAAGTCTTAAATTAAAAGCCATGTAATTTATTAAGGATAAATAAATTGAAAGGTGTAAATTAAATTATTTAAATTGGTATTTAGATAATTTAATGAAAATAGCATGTTGAGGATAATTAATGGAATAAAATAATTAAATAAGTTAAATTGTGTGAATTGCAAGTATAATTTGCAAAATCAAAATTAAAACAAAAAGTGTTGTTTGAATAGAAAAAAAATCAAGAAAAGAAGAAAAGGACCAATGAATGTTGAGATTTTTGGCTAAAAGGCTAGTGATGAAATAGAAAACTTCTTTTAATTCTGATTTTTGGAGTTTTCGAAAAAGAAGAAGATATATTTTTATTTAATAGGAAAAATGAGAGGTTTTCATGGACGAGAAAATTGACAGAAGCTTCAAAATATTGAGTTTTGGAGAAATTAGATCCTCTCTTGTTTTCTCTATTTAATTTGTTTCTCTTTCATAGTTCTAGAAGAGAGGCTCTTCTGAATTAAAATATTATATTAGAAAATTGATCAAGGAAACTGGTGGAGAATTTTTGAAGGACAGAAGGGGAGCTCTTCAAAAAGGCTATTTGGAATCAAGAAAAGCTTCATCAATTCCTCAACAAGCGTAGGACTTCAGATTCCATTCTATTTCTTTGATTTTTATTCTGAATCAGTAAATATAAATATGTTTCTCTGTAAAAGAAAAATATTCTGGATAGCCAACAAATGAAAGAAATTTATTTGGGTCTCTTAAAATGTCCAATGTGTTTAAAATTTTGTTTTTGGAAAATCATCCCCCTTGAGATAAATGAATTTATATATGTTTTTTTTAATTAAATAAGTGTGCTTTCAATTTTACTTAATCTGTTCATGGTTAAATATATATATACACACACACAAAGTGATGTATATATAAATATATAAATATATATACATATATATATATATAAATATTAAATTTATTTTGAAATGTATTTTTTTACCAAGGGCCGAACCTATGCGTCGACTGGGTGGGGGTTATATTTTTTAAAATAACAAAAAAAGAATATATATATATATATAAAGAAATTGTTTTTTGGTTGAAGGGAAGGGACGACGTTGGCCATACCCTCCCCCTCTCCCCTCTCTACAAGTGGGAACTACCCACAGCAGTCCGCGGACTGCTGTGCGTAGCAGTCCTATGGAATACCATCTGCGACAATCCTATGGACTACTGTGCGCAACAGTCCTATGGACTTTTGTGCATAGCAGTCACAAGGACTGTTGTGCACAATAGTCCTATGGACTGTCGTGCGCAACACTCCTACGGACTGTCGTGCGCAACAATCGTACGAACTGTCGTGCGCAACAATCCTACGGACTATCATGCGCAACAGTCCTACGGACTGTCATGCACAACAATCACGAGGACTAATGTGCACAGTCCACTGCACAGGCAATTTTAAACTGCAATTAATGTTATTTTTATGATTTATTTATATATATTTTTAAATATATTTATATATAAATATATATATATATATATATATTTATGGATGGCATATGTTTTCTTTTATATATATGTACATATTATGCAGAAATTAGTCAGTTCAGAATTATTTAATAAATTAAATTAAACGAAATTTATATATGAAATATAAATGAAAGTGTATTTTGATTCTTTTTATATGACTATAATTTATTCTTGGAAAAATCATATACCATAATTATTATGTTTTATTTCAAAATTATTTCATCGGAAATGGATTTAGTTATATTGTTTAATTGCAAATAAAATAAAACAAATTGTGGTATTTAGAGTTTTTTTGTAATACCCATGTGTGGATACTATTATATTAACTTGTATTGTCAAATCTTGTCAAATTGATTTGGTTATTTTTCTTTATTGTTATGTTATTGCTTTAGTTTTTTTTTCAATGTGGGAACCCAGTTTGTTTTAGGAACCCACTTAGGGATGTTGTAGGCTTCCAGAGGCTTGAGTTAATTAATAGCTGATGTTTCCCTCCTTATGTGCCTTGATGTGGCAAGTGCTTTTGTATCATTATTTTGAAAGGGTTGTACGGGAATTGTTGAGACTCTAATTATGCACTTTTAGCGAGATGGGTATTGCCTCATATGTTTTCCTGTTGAGATTTTATGTTCATTTTATGTGGTACAACCCTTGGTTTTGTATATGTTTTGGGGTCTCTAGGAGAGTGGATCTTCGTGGGGGCCGACGCCTCAAAAGGAGGAAGGGCTAGGATAACCCACGTAGGAGTTAGATTAACAAGTGAAAAACTAATAATAGAACTTAGGGGGATGGGTAGTAATAACATAATAAGATAATCTTGGATACCTCATCTATCCATTAGGGATATCACAAACTAATGGTAGACTGAGAAGGTTGTGGTTGGAAAAGTCGTTACCTCGTCCTTATGAGAGGCTAATGGCTTCGCATGAGTCACCCTATGGGGCTAGCACCTCAAGTAGGAGGAAGGTCCAGGATAACCATAGATGGGGGTCGGCGCCTCATTTTGGAGGAAGGGCCAGGATAACCCATGTAGGCTATGCGATGACACTCTCCACTAGTTTCCCTTATGCTTTGCTTTCTTGCTTGCCTTTGGAAGTGGTTAATGGTTGTTTCCTTTAGTTTATTTATGATGTGTTTTATGGCTTTGTGTTTATAATGATTGGATCTTGGTTGTTGTCGTTTATGATCCATGTAATCTTTTGTTGTTGCTATTAGAGTTATTGTTACTTTGATATTCTTTATTGGAGTTAGTTGTGTGGTATTCTTGGTCGTGGTTACTTCCTTGGCACCTTTGAGCATGGGGGTGGGTTTTTCTAAAACCCACATGATCGAGTGGAACATGCTCCACACCCGTTGGGTTCCCCATCAACGTTCGTTCTTCACAATATCCTTCAGATGGAGCTTGTACTAGATATTCATCTTGTATTTTAGACATTCTTTGTATTATGTATTTATCCCACATGTATGGGAGGTTTTATTGTATCTCATGTATTGTGAACATGTAATGTATTAAAGATGATGTTATGTAAATGAACTCTTGTAACCATTCACGATTTATGAGATTTATTATGGTTTGTATCATGTAATGTATTTATAATTATGCTTATGGATATATGTATGTTATCTTTTGTAAATGGTTATTTTAATGTCTGTGATGGATGTAAGATTAGTTAAGTTATTTATCCTTATATGTATCTTTCATTATGCATTGGTTTTATGCGATGTGACCTTGCGTGCCCCAAAGGACTTGATGTTATGATGTTATCGTGTAATGTGATTATGGTTAATGGTTCATTAAATGTTTACTTTGTATTATTAAAAAAAAAATGTGTGCATTGTTTTGTCCTTTGGGGTTTGCACAACGAGCATTACAATTGACGTGTAGAATACTTGTGCGAAACCTTTTCCTTGGTAACTGCAAAACAACATGAGTAAATGAGTTAAACAAGGAAATGCAAGCCAAAACAAGGATTCCCCATGAAATCCATTTACAACATTCAAACTAGGAATAAAATATTGAAGGACACAAAGCAAATGACAAAACAAATATTGAATCCTAATTAGAAAAGCAAACTCTTGATCCCATGGGGGAATTGGTGCCAATTTGATATGAAAATTGGCCCTTTCCCAACTCCAAAGATGCAATGTTGATTTGATGAAGAGATTTGATCCACTTTGATGATGAAGGATGAGAGCTCCAAGCCAAAATCTGTAATAACCTAGCTAAGAACTCAAGATTCATGAGTGGAAATGGCTATGTATTTTAGCATGGTAACTTTGCCTAGATTGTGGATAATGAAATGAGGATATGAGCATTTTATTTATAGAATTCCAAGATGGATGAATGTCCAAATTTGAGCAATGTGGGACTAACATTCATCCAATGGCATGATGCCACTTGTCAGGCTATGAATGGATGAAGGATGTGCAAGATTTGGGGTTTGTGCCAATAAATGCATAAATTTGAATTTCAAATTTGTTGAAATGACTTGTAAGAGGGAAGGGAAAATGCAATAAATGCCACTTGGCTCAAGGAAAAGGACATGTAAGATGAATTTATTTCCTTGTTGGATGTAGATTTTGACTTGGAATTTTTGAATTCAAATTGAGAGAATATTCCAAAAGATGCCTTGTGAGGAAAATAGAGATTTAATAAATGAATTAAATATATTTTCATGTGCAACTTGCATTATCTAGAGGATGGGACATGAGATGAGATTAAATTAATCAAGGATTAATTAATTTAATGAGAGAGGTTAGATGATGTGACCTATTTGACTCAAATTTATGGATTTATTTAAATCAAATAAGAGGGGAATATGACAAGAGATTAATTAAATAAGGATTTTGATTTATTTAATTAAAAGAGACGGTGTTAGATTAAATCAAATAAGGTTTTAATTTATTTAATTTAATGGATAGACTTTAGAGATTTAATTAAATAAATTGATTATTTAATTAGATAGAGATAATTAGATCAGATGAATTGATTTAATTAACAAAAGAGATTGACTTAATTAGATAAAATGATTTATTCAATCAAGATACGAATATTGATGAATTTAATCAGATAGGGGAATTTGATTAAATGGTTAGACTGAGGGATGATTCAGGAAGAAATGATGTTAGTAAGTCAAGATCAAATGCACAATGTCAATCAGTATATTTTACGTGTCTACATTTTGCCCCTCTTTGAAGCAATGCACTCGTTGCATTGGTTCAAAGAATAAACGATCTCGATCAAAGCCAAAAAATTTTGATATTTAAAACTTGCCCCACTATTGCCTGGTGGGAGAGAATATGCCAATATAATGCCCCCTCTAGAGATTGGATGAAAATTCCAATTTTTGGGTGATCTCGCGAAAAAAATAGGACAAAGTACCCGATCGGTCCGAAAAGGCTCCGAGAGGCTAAAAATATGTCTAAATGCAATAAAACGATGAAAAACAAGCCTGCATCAGACAAAAAGTGGTTTGGGGGCCCAAAACCCTAGTAGGACAGCCAAACAGGGTGAAAAAACCCTAATTTTTAGGCTTAAAAGGGGCCCGAGGGATCAATTTCAAGTCATTTTCACACACCTCCGCTAGCAACCTTGAGATTTGGGCTCTGAATCTCTGGCGATATGGCACAACGACAGCTTCCCCTACACATCACTGATTGAGTTTGGACGTACCGGTGGCCACCTGGCATCGGGGCTTCGGTATGTGGTCCTTACCCAAGCTTCATTTTTTTCATTTAATGCCTTAATTAATGCTTTAAAGGGGTGGCTCTCCTCTAGCGGCACTATATAGTGCTGCTCAGCATTCAAACTGTGTCGTGCGGTGCTATTTTGTGCCATAGCGGTGCAATTTGAAGAGCCGCAGGATCGGCCTGATGATGACTATGTAGCCGTCTTTGCTCGCAGCATGACACAGGTGTCATGGGGACAGTACATTCCTACCTCAGTGGCAGTTGACAGTTTTAGGCACTTGGTAGCCCGATCGTGGGCTTATGATCAGGGTTTAATAGACCCAAGCACCACTCAGGCCTACAGAGACTGGTTCTGACCTCCACTTCGACTGACTATTCCAGGTGAGGACCCAGATCTACGTAGAGTTAGAGGTAGAGGAAGAGGACGAGGACAAGAACCAAGGGTTGATATTCGACAAGATCCACCAGTTGCGCCCCCAGTCCCGCCATGTCACGAAGATGTACATATGTAGGATTAGCAGCAGGAGCCACCACGAGACGAGGATCAGCCTCAAGTACAACCATGTGTGCAGCCATAGGGACAGGTAGATGGTTGAGATGCGTTGATTGCGTAGTTACAGGCCTAGGTTCAGGCAGTGACAGCGGAGAGAGATCAGGCGAGGGCTGAGAGAGAGCAGCTTAGAGTAGAGAGAGATCAGGTTGTGCAGTAGAGACAGGCTGTGAAGCTACAGGCAGCCACTGAGTTAGGTCGCAGATAGTAGATAGAGAGCATGACAACCTCCTCCTCCCAGGGTACAGTATCAGTCCGGTCCTACAGGGATGCCATCTGAGAGGCAAAGTACTACCGACGGGCCTATCATGAGATGGTACCTAGAGCAGAGTGGGTCCCTGAGTACTCAGAGCAGGCCAACCACAAACCAGCAGAGGGTCATGGTGATAGAGGCGAGGGAAACATTCATAGAGACCAAGCCTGACTGAGATGTTATATATAATTTTTGTGCCTTATGGGCTCGTTTTTGATAGCCTCGATGGGTGCTTTGTATTGATTGACACATGTACAGTGATCCGATTTATTCTTTGTACTATGATAGTGACATTATTGATGATATATATTCGATGATGATTCTGATGTGATGTATCATGTTCTCTTTATGCATGGATGATTTATTTCTATATGCTTTGCAATGATGTCTTTGTGGATGCATTTATTTCTTGATGATGCATGCATTATGATTATGACTAACAAATCTATAGTATTGCTAACCTATGATATGATGTGCAATGATGTTATCTATATGATGATCTATTTGTGATAATGCAAATGAGATGATCGATATGTGATGTTAATATGATCTATGATGTTCATGTGAAATGATATGTGACCTATATTTGTTTATGGATGCATATATGCCTTGCTTATAATGAATTTTGCACGTTTATGCCTATATGGAATGATTTATGCAAAAAATGATTTATGATGCTATTTATGAGATGATATGGATGATGTAATGGTTGTGATATGATGCAAATGAGATGGTTCTATGAGATGCTTAGAATAACAAATCCTAAACGTAATAAACGATTATGTAATGTATGTGATGCAAAGTGATATGAGGATGCAATGTTATGTTAATGTAAAGTGATGCAATGATGTGCAATGTAATATAAATGTGATGATGTCATGATGTTATGCAAGTATGCAAATGAATTAAATGCTTAAATGCCTATTGTTTATGATTATGCAAAAAAAAATGATTGTGAAATTCTTCTGTAAATGTTATGTGATGATTTATATGATAGATGGTAATATGAAATGGTTATGAAGTGCAAATGAATGTTTATGCAATGATTGATATAATGCCATGATATACAATGTAATAGGTGAAATGCTAATGAAATGGATGTACCTATCTATGAAGAATGTTTATAATAACCATTTTATATGATGATTAAAATGTAATGCTTATGTTTCCTATATGATATGTTTATGCAATATGCTAATGATTTGTGGATGCAAGATTGATGATGATGATGGTGATGATGTTCAACTGTCATAGTACCTTGTTAGTACGGTTAGTAAGAAAAGAAGAAGTCATTTCAACAAGAAACAAGATGATGCAAATGTAAATGATGATGATGATGATTACTTGCCATGGAATTGGGATTTTCAAAGGGTCGATTTCCTTATGTTTGATAACGCACATGGTATGATGCATCAAGGTATAGAAAACCAGGATGGCGTTGTACCTAGTGTGATGGACTTTGACTTGACAATCAGATAGGAGTATCTTGTTCACACCTGACATACAGAAACCTTGCTAGGATGGACTTTAGAAGTTTCAAACATCTCAGACCAAAACACAGAAAGGTAAACCTATCCATGTAATAGTCAACAAGTTACCCTAGACCTCTTCCATACATACCTATCAAAGCAAGTATTCACCGAGGTTATATTACAAGAACGTCCAACAAGGATAGCAGACAAAAGATAATGATCGTTGCCCCATTCCTATTTCTCTAAATCCTCTGTTTTGGGATATCATCAAGACGTCCTTGGAATGAGTGCAAATAAGATAAGTCAAAAGAAAAAGATAAAGCACACAAACAAGTTGATGTTCTTCAATACCATTAACCAAAAGGGAATGTGTTTTTAAGGATAAGAACCGAAACTATTGCCAAAAAATAATGCCCATTGTAGGAAGGATACATCCTAGGACATGTTAGTGGATGGCGGCACATCATTTCCTTTATCCAACGTGTTCTAAGGGATGATTGATATGGGACCAATTTAGATGATGAGCTACCAATACGAAGAGATGACCAACTTGTTTATGCACTGACTTAGACTTAAGACTTGACGTTTTTGAGTTTTCACTTTTACCCTGCTAGACTTGTTTCTAACTATTTCACCAAAGGTTGAGAATGACGATTAGTTAATTATGAATGGTGTTTATTGCGGGTGCAAGCGAGATGAGACGGATGAATTTTTTCAAATGTTTGGATGTTTTTGATATTTTTGGAATGTTTTGAGGCTGTTTTTGGTATTTTTTGAGATTTTCAAATGTTTTGATTTTTTATTTTTCAAATATTTTTGGGATTTTCTGAGATTTTGACCAAGAGACTAACCTAAAGACCTATCCTAGGGGTATCGTGAGCTGATCAACAGATGATCCTTTCCTACGTTATATACGGAGAGACCATGTAGTTCGACTAGACAACCTTGTTTTTTACTTTTTGACTGACTTTTTGACTTGTTTTTGGGATTTTGATATGTTTTGATGTTTTTGGATTTTCTGATTTGAGGACTTTAAGATCATAGACGAATCCGATCTGATAAGAACATGCCTCTAGTGTGATGCAATAGACTACTCCTGATAAAGGCAGGAAAAACTGACCTTGAGGATGAGCTGAGTAGTACTAAGAGGGATCACGATACGAACACAGGACCAAGCTATGGTGCAGATACAAGTGGATGAGTGATGGATGGATACCTAGATGCAATGGATGATGGAAGCGAAATGGATGGATGATGTAGAACAAGCCATACAGATCCTGGTGGATGGAAAGTGCTTATTTACACAAGGTGCCTGTTTGCCAGGTTTTAACCAAGGTACTTGTCAAAAGTGCCACCGAAGTGGTTTTTACTAGAGGATGGTTTTTTTAATTTTTAATTTTTATTTTCAATCCTTTTTTTTATTTTTTTGCTTTTTGATTTTTTTTGTTGTTACCAAGACGCCTGTTTGCCAGGCTTTCGCTGAAGTAACCATTTTTCCAGGACATTTTTTTTTTTTTGGATTTTTAGTTCTATACCTTGAAAGATTTAGGAATAAAACTTTTTGAGGTGGGAGCTATTCATGGGCTCTTGTAGAGGTTCCCCTTCGGGTGTTGATAACTGATATGCCCCTGACTTATAACTTGTTGTGATGATGAAAGGTCTCAACCAATTGGGTTCAAACTTGCCTTTGCTGCTTGGGTTTGGGACATTTTTTTTATTTTCTTTTAAGATCAGTTCTCTGACTTGGAAAGTCCTACTTCTGATTTTCTTATTATAGCTCCTTTTGAGTCTATTATAATAGACTTGCAAATGATTCAGAGCATCGATACATCACTCATCCAATAGCTCCAACTCATTCAATCTTGACACTCGGTAGTCTTCATCAGTGATGAGGTTTTGCAGTGATATTATGAGGGATGGGAGCTCGATCTCAATGGGGAGTACGACTTCTGATCCGTAGACCAAGGAGAAGGGGGTGGCGCCGGTGGGTGTGCGGATGCTGGTTCGATAGGCCCAGAGGGTAGGATTAAGTTGCAAATGCCAGTCACGACCTACGTCATTGACTATTTTCTTAAGGATTTTCAGAATGGTCTTATTTGTCGCTTTTTCTTGGCCATTGCCTTGGGGATAGTATGGGGTGGAGAAGTGATGTTAGATTTTGAATTTCTCACACAAGTCATGAACTTCCTGATTTTTGAATGGTGTCCCATCATCTGAGATAATGACTTGTGGAACACCATAGCGGCATATGAGATAATTCAGAATGAACTTTGAAATCTACTTCCTAGTTATATACGTCATGGGTATGGCTTCTACCTACTTAGTAAAGTACTCAGTTGCAGTTATGATGAACTTGTGGCCATTAGATGAGGTGGGTGTGATTTTCCCAATGATATTGAGTCCCCACTGTGAAAAGGGCCATGGTGTGATGATAGGATGAAGCTCTTGAGCATGGATGAGGTCCCCATGCTGCTGACATTGTAGACATTTTTTGGCATGATCATGTGCTTCTCTTTCCATTGTGGGCCAATAATACCCCATCCTCAGTAGTTTCTTAGCAATGGTCATTCCAATGGAGTGTGAACCACAAATACCGTTATGAACTTTGGTTAGAGCGGTTAATGCCTCCTCAACGTTTAAACAGTGTAGTAAGGTACCTTCTATGCTTCTACGATATAGGGTATCACCTAGGATGACAAATCTGGATGCCTTTTTAACAAAGGTTCATTTTAGGTTTGATGGTAGGTCGGTGGGTATGACTCCTATGCGAAGATATGTGTAGATGTCATGATACCAAGGATCGCTAGGACCGATGATTTCACACACATATTCTGATTCTAGTACCTCGAATGCAGGAATGAGAAGTTGCTCGATAAGGAATTCATATTTTGGAACGTTGTGAGGGATGTCTAATAGGGACCTAATTGTTTCCATGGCGTCAGCTACTTTTTTGTTGGTTCTAGGAATCTGCTCAAATGTTATTTCAATGAAAGATTCTTTGAGAGTCTCCACCAATTTCTTGTATGGAGTGAGCTTGTCATCCTTGGTCTGATATTCATCATTGACTTGATTTATGATCAACTGAGAGTCTCCATACACTTTTAGAGCTATGATGTTCCATTGCACTGCTATCCTAAGACCTATGGTTAAGGCCTTGTATTCTGCAATATTATTAGTGCAAGGAAATTCCAACTTGCATGACCTTGGTATGCAATCCCCTTGTGGGATGATGAAGAAGACACTAGATCCTAACCCATGTTGTGTGTATGAGCCATCAAAGTATAGTTTCCAATGGTTGGCTACGTTGAGGTAAAAGATGGATTCATCTGGAAACTCTGAGACAAGAGGATTCTCAGAATAAATAGGTGCTTCTACTAGTTGATCTGCAATAACTTGACCCTTGATGGCTTTCCACTCTACATACTCAATGTCATACTCTGAAAGTATCATTACCTATTTTTCCATTCTTCCTATGAGCATTGCCTTTGATAGTAGATACTTGAGGGGGTCAATTTTGGTGATGAGCTTTATCTTGTGTGCCAACATGTAATGTCTAAATTTTTGAGATGCAAACACTACTGCAAGACATGATTTCTTGATGAAGGAATAGTTTAGCTCATGACCAACCATTGTTCTACTGATATAGTAGATAGCCCTTTCCATTCCATTTTCATCATGTTGAGCTAGGAGAGCTCCAAGGGCTGCTGTTGTTGCTGATACGTATCGGATCAATGGATTTCTTGGGATGGGTGGCATTAAGACTGGTGGTGTTAGTAGATATTCCTTGATTTTGTTGAATGCCTCTTCACATTTTGTATCCCATTTGTATGCTACCCCCTTGTGGAGTAGGTGAGAATATGGGTTCTGCTTGTCTGCCAGTTATGCTATGAATTGTCTAATGGATTGGAGTCTGCCTTGGAGGCCTCTCAGTTGCTTTAATGTTTTCAGTGCCTCCATTTTGAGGATTGCTTTTACTTTTGTTGCATCCACCTCGATACCCCTCATGGATACTATATATCCTAGTAATTTACTTGATTGTACACCAAAGATGCACTTCTTGGGATTTAGTCTGACCTTGTACTCCTCCAGTCTGTCAAAGATGGCACCTAGAGTTGCTATGTGATCTTTTCTCTTTCTGGACTTAGCTAGGATATCGTCAACATAGTCTTCAACTATTTTATGGATCATGTCATGGAATATCAATGTCATGGCCCTTTGATATGTAGCTCCTACATTCTTTAGGCTGAATGGCATCATGTTCCAGTAGTAAGTCCCCCATGGACAAGTGAAAGCTATCTTATGTTGATCTTCTTTTGCTATCATGATTTGATTGTATCCTGAAAATCCATCCATTAGTGATAGCATCTCATGTCCTGCTGTCATGTCTACTATCATGTCGATGTTAGGAAGCAGGAAGTCATCCTTTGGACATGCCTTGTTCAAATCCCTAAAGTTTGTGCAGATTCTGATGGCTCCATCAGGCTTTGAAATAGGTACCAAATTTGACACCCATTCTGGGTAATCGATTGGTCAGATGAATCCTACGTCCAATAGCATTTTTAGTTACATTTTGACTAACAGAGCGATTTGAGGATGCATTTTTCGAAGCTTTTGTTTGACCGGCTTTGCTTTTGGATACACTACTAAGTGATGAACCACAATCTTTGGGTCAAGCCCTGGCATGTCAGCATAACTCCATGCGAAGTTTATTTTCCTTTCCCTTAGGAATGCTACTAGGAGTTCTTGCTCTTCTGATAGTAGTGATTCTACATAAAATGTGATATGCGGGGTCTCCTCTGTTCCTAGGTTGACAAGATTGCATTTTTCAGCCAAGAATTTTGACTTTTCTTGATCAATAGCTCTTAAAGGAAGATTGAATCCTTCATCCTTGGGCGCCTCAGAGAGGTTTTCACCATTGGATACATCCTTTCTTTTTACTTTTTTCTTGTCAAAGAGTGCCACAGTGTGGTTTTCACTCAAGGACTTGGATATGATTCTTAATTTCTCACTTTTGCGACTGAAGGATTCAATTGTTTCCCCATAATAGGCATGTGTGTCCAACTCCAGTATAAACCCTGCCTTGTGATCCCCATCTAGAATGTTATCCCTCAATCCCATAAATTATGAGAGCACCTCATCATTTTCGAATGTATCGAGAACTGGTGGTCCTCGTTGGTCGTAGTCAATCAGTTGGGGATACACTAGGTGGATCTCATGATTTTGATAGTCTGGTTCAAAGGATAGGGTACTAATCATGCATAGGGTGGTGTCCTCAAATAGCCTAGGTAGATCGGTCATGGTATCCTCATCATCGCTACTAATATAGACCTCAATTATAAAGTTATGTATGCCTCTACCTATGGGTATTGGTAAGCGTACTTCTACTGCTCTTGGCTGAGGAGAAATATTAACCGTTCTAACTGGAGGACTTCAGCCACGTATGGTTATACTCGGAGGGGTACATCCAAGGCCAATATTTTTTATGGGTCACGTCTCTGGCATGATAGGTATTATGAGCCCATTGTCGTTTTGTCCCAGTCTTTGATTTCTATCGTAGCCCATTGCGAGCATCATTTGCAGGCCCTTGCTTGTCTCATCCATTGGTAAATTAGCTGTCGGTCTTTCATCTTGATATAACATGTGAGATGGATCTACTTCAATAACCTCCTGGCCAAGGTCTCCCCAGCTTGTGAATTCGGGATAGTCTTCAGGAGACATTTGTGATGTGGAAGCTTGGTTTTCTTGTGGGCATCCTCGTGATCTAGGAGATTGCGGTAACTCTCCTATCATAGAAGCATTGTTAGGGAGCTTGTAGCTTCCACAACCATCCTCCTAGATGATGAGCTTGATGTCAGAGATGGTGGGAATGGTGGGAGTGGCGGGTGTCTCTGTCACAGAAGTGGATGCAAGAGTGGCAAGGTCGATGTATGGTGTGGATGGACCCTCATCATTTTTTGGCACTTGGGGGATTTTGTAATACTTTGCTTCAATATTTTTGTAGTATGAGAAAGTTTCGGGATCTCCATGGATGGTAACCTCTTGTCCATTATGTGTAAATTTCACACATTGGTGGAAGGTTGATGCTATTGCTTTCATCGCATGGATCCATGGACGTCCTAGGAGGATATTATATGGCAAGTCAAGGTCCAAGACCTGACAAGTAGTTTCCATGAGAGTCGGCCCTACTTGAATAGGGAGTTTGATCGTGCCTTGAGACACTCTTTCTTGGTCATCGTATTCTCTTATCGTGAAGCCCTTTCCTTTGTCAATGGAATCTTCTAATAGTTTCAACTGCTTGATTAGGCTTAGGGAACAAATATTCAAACCCGTGCCTCCATCCACCAAGACCCTTTTGATTTTGCTCTTATGTAGTATGGCTTCCAAGTGAAGTGCACGGTTGTGAGATGGTTGGGTAGGGAAATCTTGGTCAGAGAATGTAAGAAGATTAGGCATAATGATATTTCTGACCATAGCTTGGAATTGCTCTACATCAAGATCTGCGGGGACAGTGGATGATGCCAACGCTTCCTCTAGGATTTTCTTATGGGCAGACGATATTTTTACCAACTCCATGATGGATATTTGTGCTGGTGTTCTCTTAAGTTGATCTACAACATTGTAGCCATGCAGAACAGATCTAGATGAAGGGACTATGTTTGGTTGTGATGATCCTGCGATGGTGACTTTGCCGCCTCTTGTGGTGACTTCACAATCTTCGGCATGAGCACCCTTAATGGTGATGACCATGCAATCTTCATTTAGGGAGGCAACGATTGTTTCATACACATGATTTACATTTCCCTTCCCTTTATCATTTTTATTCCCTTTGTTGCCATGATTCGGCATCAGATTCATATAGATCTTAAGATCTTGATTTCCTGTAGGTTGTTCCACGTTTATGATTTTCTTATCGATGAGATCTTGGATGATGTTGTTGAGTCTCATGCAATTTTTTGTGGTGTGGCCTTTGATTTTATGGAATTCACAAAGTTGATTCTCATTATAACAAGGAGGTTTGACATCCGGTTCTTGGTAATTCTCAAATGTAGGAGGCTTGATGAGTTTTTCGTCGATCAAATTTTTCATTATGTCCTCAAGTGGTTCCCCCAAAGTGGTGTATTTTCATTTGGGATAACTTTTACGTTGGGGTGGTCCTCTTTGCTCATTGAGATTATTGATTGTTGGATTGTGGTTTGGTTGGTGTGTCATGTGATGATTGTTGTGGTGTTGTGTTTGGATTTGCGGTGCGGGTGTGTGTTGGCAAGGAGCACTAATGACCACCTTGGCATCGACGACACCATCATTAGTAATGTTTTTGTTCCTTGCCCACGTGCAAGGTTTATCATTGTAATTGGATGGTGGGCGGTTGTTTTGTTGTTCGTGGTATGATGTTGATTCTGCGGGTTGAGTTACAAGGGCTCTTTCGATGTTAAGCGCCTTGGGGATTAACTGATCGTATGTGGTGATGACCTAAACCTTGAGATGAAATTCCAAGTGGCCTTCAAGGTTGGCTATGATGGTGCAAACTTGTTGTTCTTCTGGCATGGTCCACTTTCTCCGATTGTCCTTAGATTGCCATCGTTGTAGAAATGAGGCAAATGACTCACCCTTTCCTTGTTTTAGAGCGTATAGTTCTTCAAGACTAACATCCATTGTGATGTTGCATGCATAGTTTCTAATGAATCCATCCCTAATTTCTTGGAATGTTCTAATGCTTGAAGGTAAGTGAGAGAACCATTCTATAGCATGTCCTGCCAAACTCCTAGGGAATAGCCGCATCAGATAAGTATCGTCATATGTGACCTCCATGCAATGAACCTAGAATTCCCTAATGTGATCTTCAAGGTTTCCCGTCCCTCGATATTTGTCAAATTTGGGGATCTCAAATCCCTTAGGGAACGGTTTCATCTCTAGGCTCCTATCAAATGGATAGGGACACAAGTTGCTTGGTGTTTTCATTGTTCGTCCAAATTGTAGATCGAGCACTTGTTGCGAAAGCAACCTAATTTGTGTCGTCATATAATTTTGCGGATCAAGGGGTGGGATGAAAGTGTTTTGGATTGTTTCAATCATGGGTTGGGTGGGTGTGTTGGTCAATGTGTTGTTTGATGGTATTTGCATGTTCTGCCAAGCGAGTAGGCTTCTACCTACTTTTGTATGAACAACGCTTGTTGTTGATCTTGTTGTTGCTGCGCTAAGATTTGTGCTTGTTGTTGCACTTGTTGTTGTTCCAACAACGCTTTTTGTTGTGCTTGTTGTTGTTCCAACAACGTTTGTTGTTGGGATGCCAATTCTGCTGCTTCTTGCTACTCTTGGTATTGCTTTAATGCTTACTGATATGCTTGCAATTGCACTGCTTGTCTTTGTGCAAGAAGTTGTGCTTGATATTGGGCTTGTTGTGCCTAATATTGAGCTTGCGCTTCAGCTTGCACCACTTGTGCTTATGCTTGTGCTTGTGCTTCAGCCACTTGTTCTTGTAATAGGGTTTGCGCTTGAGAAACCTTTTGTGCTTGCAATGCTTGTAATGCTTGAGCAACTTGGGCGGCTTTTTGTTGTTGTTGTTGTAATAATGCTTGGGCTTGTTGCGCTTGTAATGTAGCTTGTGATATTTGGGTGGCTTGCATAGCTTGAGCAGCTAGTTGTTTGGCATTTTGTTTTTGAACTTGTTGATATCCTCTTTGGAAAGCAGCTTGTAATGTTGTGTTGCATTGGCTTGTTGTTGTGGAAGTTGGTGGTGGTGGGGGTGGTGGTGGATTTGGAATGGTGTTTGTGAAGGTGGTGTTGGTGTTTTGCGTGATGGATGGTGTTGTTGATGTGGTTGGTCCTTGAGAGACCATTCTTTGTGATGTTAAGGGGGTGTTTGATGATGTTGCGACCACTTGTGCATTTTCCATTTATTGTTGCAACATCAACGACAAATTTTGAGTGTTTGGTACAATGCTTTGGTTGATATTTGGAATGGTGGTTTGATTGATATTTGGTAGAGGGGGAAGCCCTAAACCAAGGAGTGATGTGGATGATGATGGTAATGGTGGAAGAGGTGGAAATGTGAGGGGTACAAGTTCTTATGAAAACGTTGTGGTGTCAAAGATGTCCCCTGGTCCAAACATGTCTCCTTCCTCTTGCGAATTTGTGAGGAGAGGTGTTTGAGGTGTTGCACTAAAAAATGATGATGATGGATCATGATGGAAAGTAAGAGGAACATTTTTATGCAATGGATTTTCAAGTATGTTTTGTTCCAAGGTGGTATTTGCATCCAATTTTTGATTATTAACAAGGGGGTCTGCTTGAAGAGCTTTAAGAAGTGTATTTCCCTTATTAACGTTGGGTTGGATTGGAGCAATAGATGTGATTTGCGGAATTTTTTGTGTGATATTTTGGGATGGGGGTGTAGATGAAATGGGAATGGTGGATGATATGGGAGGAAATGATATCTCCACTATGGTACTCACGTCAAAATCCGAAGGTAGTTTGGCCCCTTGTTTTGCTAGTTCAAGCATGTATAACAAAGGGTTGAGCCTCATCATGATGTTGATGATTCTATGGTTGTCTGGATTTTGGAGCATTTTAGTTATTTCTTCTTGAGACATTCCAAGGGTAAGATCATCTCCTTCGTTTTCCTCTTGTGGATTTTGGGATGATGAGATGGTCAAAGGATTGCTTGATTCAGTGGGATTCATTTCAATGTTTGTTTGGCTAAGATCACTTGAAGCGAGTGTTTCTTTGTTGGCTTCCATGCTCTTCTTGTATTGAGATCTAGTTTGAACCATAAAACGAGGATCAATTTTTGAGAATATGGGAGATGAATCTCTTGATTCTTTGGATTGATCTTTATTTTATGTCCCAAAGTGAAAAGTTTTAGGATATCTTGAGGATCGAGATGATGATTTTTATGATCTTTTGGTTAATCTTGATGGGAGATGCTAGGCTTTCTTGGACTTTCAGATATGTTTCATATTTTGATTTTGTCTTTGATCTTGATTGGTTTTGATTGTTTTTATTTTGAACAAAAAGACCCCAAGATGTTTGATAATGATCTAAGGTATAGATTTTCTCAAAGGGTGATGATTTGAATATGTGTGAGGAGAAGGATGCATCTACCCACACCTATCGAAACAAGATGATAATTTAGCTAAGCATATGAAGAAGGATGCATCTACGTATACCAAGCTAAATAAGATGATTTTGATGACTTTGACTAAGCATATGCAAGAGGATGCATCTACTTATACCTAACTAAAGGTGATTTTGATAATTTTTTCAAGGATTTAATCTCAAGGATTTGATAATGTTTGATTTTGCCAAAGAAAGCCTAGCATAAGGATGTTTTCAATATTTTCCAAAAGGTGATGGTGAGATGATGTTTGTTTTGATGTTTTGAAGGATAGATGAAAGGATTTTGGTTTGCTTTTGATCCTAAGGTGAACCTAAAAAATAAACTTTGTTTGCTTAGACCTAGGTATTGAAGAACATGCAAGTGCTTCCTATAGACCTTTGTGACCAAAGAATGATTTAATTTGAACACACATTTTTGGATTTTGAAACAATGATCTTTGCTTTGGATTTTTGAAATTGTGAGTCTTCAACACACATGAAAGTTCATTTTGCTTAGCTTTTCTTAATGGCTTTATTTTACCAAAAACACTTTCTTATGATTAAGTTTCCAAACTATGATGTCCAATGTCTTAATTTCTTCTAACCCCACAAGATATGTTATGTGGAAATTCGATGAACTCAAGGTAAGGGTTTCCCTATAGTTTACTTAAGGAGACAAATTGAGATATAATCTAATGTTTAGAAACCTCTAAGGACGTGAATCCCAAGGGCAAGCAATAACATGTAGATTGAGTCAAGAATATTTGTCCTCCAAAAGGGTTTGAAATTTGGATGATGTTAAGTGTTTGTTTTTGAAATGTTTTCGATCAAGCAATGCATTTTGTAACCCAAGAATAAGTACAATACTATGGATGTGTAAGACAATATTTGTTGGATTCCCACTTGGACAAGTCCAGCTACGCTTATCTCTAGCGAATGGTTAGATGCTTGACCCCACTAGCTCCCCTCAATGACACTCACTTATATGGGGCAGCCAAGCATCAACACCCATGAAACTCCCATGGCATGTTTTCCATTTCTACTAGAAGACCATAAAAGTGTGGGGTGGCTTCAAAACAACCGTTCTTGCACCAACAAATAGATTAAAGGATTTTGGAAAATTATAGCACATGGGTTTTAATAAGGACTTTTCATTCGTGGAGATTGACCCATACGACAAGAGTCCCCTTTCGGATCCATCTTGTTGGAATCAACCATGTGATATTGGCATTTCTTCCAATATCCACATTTATATCTCGGTTGGAAATACTCTTGGCTTTAGAGTGTTACCGATTGAGTCATTCCCTTGGGTGAGTACTTTTTCCCCAAGGCAGGCCCTCTAGGATAAACAAAAGCGAATGAAGAACAATATTCGTAACTCAATCAATCCTTGTTGGCAACAAGGAGAGAGAATATACGCAAAAATGCCCCCACTCACACTCGCACAAGATGTTCAATTTTAAGCCCAAATCGAAATGTGGAGGTGATTGCTTTATCTTAACCTGAAGTCATGAAAAAGGCCTTTTGATTCTCAAGATTGCTATAAAGCATGAGAGAAGCACATACATCCTTTTTCAATGGCTTTAGTTCAAGTAAGCCTTCACAACAAACAAAGTTACACTTGTTCTTTTTAAATCCATAAAGCAAAATGTGAGTTCTTTTTAAGCACCAAATGACAAGTGAGAAAAATTTGTTCAATTGTTAATCCAAGAAACAAAATCTAGTAAGTTGTGATCCTAAAGTTCATTTTAGCCTTTGCAAGAAATGGAAAAATTCTTTTTAAGCCCAAACAAAAACTAGTGTCTTAAGGAAGAAAAAGATAACAATTTCGTGAAAAAATGTTAAGCAAACACTATAGTGTTTAAAAACACTTTGATTTGACGAACATCCTTGTCATGCTTCTCCTTCTTTTGATTTCGATCTCCAACTTACAAGGAGGAAAAACCAGTCAGATTCTAGAAAAACACAGAAATTAAAAACCAAAAAAGAGAATATAAATTAATCATAAATCAAAAGCACGTGCTAAAATTAAATTTTCCCTTTTTACTGTCTCCCAGGGTCGCAACTCGTAACTATGTCGCAATTTGGTTTCTGAGCGGTGCCCTCAGAGCGCCGCTTACCAGTCAGCATCGCTCTGTGTCAGGACAGAGAACTCAACTACGTTGCTCTTTTCGCCCCTCGTCGCAGTTTTCGTCCAGCATCAGAGTTTAATATTTTTTGAAAATTTCTGCAGGTCAACGAGTCCAGCAGCAGAGTTTGAAATTCAAATATTTTGGTGGGACGAGTCCAGCATCGCAATTTCAGATTCCAGCAGTGCTATATAGTGATGTTGAAGAGTCAGTGGTGCCAAAATAGTGACACTGAGCTCCCAGCGTTAGAATTTTCTATGTGAAGAAAAACGCAGAAATTTGAAAAAAAATTGATTGAAAGTGAGATGCAGCTCTCCCTCTAGTGCCAAATGTGCGAACCCTTTTCCTTGGTACCTGCAAAACAACATGAGTAAATGAGTTAAACAAGGAAATACAAGCCAAAACAAGGATTCCCCATGAAATCCATTTACAACATTCAAACTAGGAATAAAATATTGAAGAACACAAAGAAAATGACAAAACAAATATTGAATCCTAATTAGAAAAGAAAACTCTTGATCCCATGGGGGAATTGGTGCCAATTTGATGTGAAATTTGGCCCTTTCCCAACTCCAAAGATGCAATGTTGATTTGATGAAGAGATTTGATCCACTTTGATGATGAAGGATGAGAGCTCCAAGCCAAAATTTGTAATAACCTAGCTAAGAACTCAAGATTCATGAATGGAAATGGCTATGTATTTTTGCATGGTAACTTTGCCTAGATTGTGGATAATGAAATGAGGATATGAGAATTTTATTTATAGAATTCCAAGATGGATGAATGTCCAAATTTGAGCAATGTGGGACTAGCATTCATCCAATGGCATGATGCCACTTGGCTCAAGGCAAAGGACATGTAAGATGAATTTATTGCCTTGTTCGATGTAGATGTTGACTTGGAATTTTTGAATTCAAATTGAGAGAATATTCCAAAAGATGCCTTGTGAGGAAAATAGAGATTTAATAAATGAATTAAATCTATTTTCATGTGCAACTTGCATTATCTAGAGGATGGGACATGAGATGAGATTAAATTAATCAAGGATTAATTAATTTAATGAGAGAGGTTAGATGATGTGACCTATTTGACTCAAATTTATGGATTTATTTAGGGGAATATGACAAGAGATTAATTAAATAAAGATTTTGATTTATTTAATTAAAAGAGACGGTGTTAGATTAAATCAAATAAGGTTTTAATTTATTTAATTTAATGGATAGACTTTATAGATTTAATTAAATAAATTGATTATTTAATTAGATAGAGATAATTAGATCAGATGAATTGATTTAATTAACAAAAGAGATTGACTTAATTAGATAAAATGATTTATTCAATCAAGAGGCGAATATTGATGAATTTAATCAGACATGGGAATTTGATTAAATGGTTAGACTGAGGGATGATTCAGGAAGAAACGATGTTAGTAAGTCAGGATCAGATGCACAATGTCAATCAGTGCCATGTCTGTCTCTAGCAATTTATGTTTTACAAAAAGGCCACAAGATTCTAGAAATATTTGCATGTAATTAATATCAATAAAATCTTGATTGATTACAAGTTATAAATGGTACCTATCATTGCACATTTTCCTCATAATTGTTGCCTATATATTATATGTCTTTGACATTCTTTTCCAATTGATAGTTTTATATCCATTGTTTCAATTCTGTCAATGAACATCCCTATTTTTCAGCAATAAGAAATATCTTGGGTGAAACCTATAAGAAAGGGCTTGAGGGTTATGCACTGTCTTTTAACCAAATGCAATTGGCATGTGTAAATCCAAACTTGACAATGTTTTCCAGCATCCTACCTTCTTGTGCCAAAATATGAGCTTTGGAACAGGTTTAAACATCCATCGAAGCCAACTTGCAACTGCCCTGGTAGACATGTATGCAAAATATGGAACCAGAGACAAGGCATATCAACTATTTAAGATAATGCCTCGAAGAGATGTCATCTCTTGAAATGGAATGACTGCAGGATATGGATAAAATGGATTTGTTTAAAAGGCTTTAGAAACTTTCAGGAAAATGTAATTGGCAAGTGTAAAGCCAAATTCCAAAACCTTTGCCAAAATCCTTCTTGTCTTTGCTAAAATGGGAGAGTTTTGAAACAGGATATAGACATCCATCAATTTTTTATGGAAGGGGCATTTTTGACAGATATGATAGTTGGAAATTCTCTTGTAGACATGTACGCAACATATGGAAGCATAGACAAGAAACTTGTGTTGTTTGACAAAATGCCTCAAAGAAATGTGATCATAGACAAGGCACATGAACTATTTGACAGAATGCCTCAAAGAGATGCATCCTTGTGAACTACAATGACTATAGGAAATGCACAAAATAGATTTCTTGAAAATAATTTAGAAGCATTCAAGCAAATGTAATTCATAGGTGTAGAGCCATACTTGGCGACCTTTGCCAGCATCCTGCTTGCATGTGCCAAAATCAGAGCTTTTGGAATAGGGTATGGCCATTCATCGAAGCATAATGGAAGGGAGAAATTTGTTAGATGTTATAGTTACAACTAGAAATGTATGTAAAATGTGTATTTCCATGATTGTAGGATATGTAAAAAATGGATTCATTAAAAATACATGTTAAAACCATGTTACAAAGATGTGAAACATATGAACTATGCTTGAAATTTTTAATTTACAAAATGAGGAGAGAAATAATAATAATCTAACCTTGGACATGCTCATCAAAGGCGAAAGCGACTCCAATTCAACAATTTCATAAGCATACATACAATCTTCTTCATTGGGTACATCTTTCGAGTCTTTGGGGAATAACACAACAAGGAGTCGTGGCTCTTCTCATTGAATTCTTGTTTGATGTAGGACATGGTTTTTCCTTTTTCCCTTTCCAGACTTCAAATGTGTTTTTCGTTTAAGTTTTTTTTTGAAATTGTTCCCTCTTTTCTTGACTTGAAATCATAGAATTTCACTCTTTCAAAATATTTGATCTACAAAAGGAAAGAGAAATTGTTAATTTTTTTACATTTAATTTTAGGGGCATCGTTGAAACCCTGCACTGTCCTGTGTCAATGGGTTGGTGAAATATAAATTTATAATTTTTTTTTAATTATTATATGTTTTATAAACTAGCAATTGTACCTTAGTGTGCAATGGGTACGTCGAAGAAGTGGAAGGTCAATTAGGCAATAATTTGGTCCATTTTATGCATACATTTGTGTAGTACATGAAATCAATTGGTAAAACCTCTGAATCGAGAATATAATTAGGCTCTATAGAAGATCATATGAGTATAGTGTTGGAGATATTTTGGCAATATATTTGTACCTATAAAATATTACGATAATATCTCCAACCCTAGCACTCAATATATATGAGTGCAAAAAAACCATCTGTTGTAATCTAATATATAATTTAGACATCCATCTCCATACGTAAATTTCAACACCCAAATCAACCTTAGTTAGCTAAGTATTGGTATCCTAACATTTTCATAACTACTCCATGATTCTCTCCAAATCCCCATGCTCTTTCCTTTTTTACTACTCCCACCTTACAAGTTATCGTAGTTGTAAATAGAAACTATAATGACACCTAGTGCCACTCCAAATAGAACACCCCAAATATGGTAAGTATAAGTAATGAAAAATTAATCAAACAAAATATTTCAAATAGAAAGATTGCAAGGTGTATGGTACCTGCCCCAAATGGCCCGCTTAGGTAGGGGTGCCATGAGGGGGGCTTAAACTCTATGGATTATGATCAAATTCGAAAGAAAAAAGAATACAGGAGTAATAGTCATTTATTTAGTCATTTTTATTTGTCTGATATTAGTCATTTATTTAGTCATTTAGTTGTGATTTTACTCGATGACCAAATAAGTCACTTATAAATGACCAAATTAGTCATTTATTTGCCAAATTCTACTAGTGGATTGTTTCTAAGGAATTCAAAAGGATTAAACTTCATGATTTATGAAAACATATATTTATAAAGGGCAGCAATATTTAGTTTTATAATCATTTAGTCCCTCTTCATGCCCTTTGTTTCTCTTTTCTTATCATGTTTGAACACACATTCTCTCACTTACTATCAAACCTAAAACTCCTTGCATTTGGCTATCCTTTGATTGTTAAATGCCTCTTTAGATTGTCATATATTATACATCATAATTCGATGACTAATTTCTGATTTGTGTAAGATGTGTTTTTACTCTATAGTACCATGGTGGAACTAATATTTATCTCATTTTCATAATACAGATACACTTATCCATCAATATCAAAGAAATGGTCAGGGACACGACATCTAACACCAGATGAGAAGGAAGCACATTGTGCAAAGAAAAGAGAGGAAATGAGGCTAATTCGTGAAAGAAGGAAATTGAACACGATAGTATACGACATGCCAATTCAAGAGGAACATGAACCACCAATGAGAGATATAGCATTGGTGGCACAAAGGAAACAAATGAAAAACCTTCATGTAATGAGAGATTTGAATCTCATAGTTGGAGACACATCCTCTCCCACAAGTCAAGATGGAGGGACACCATCTACCACATCTCAACTTGAAAGTACATCATCACTCACATGTGAAGAAGGAGGCACACCATCTTTTCCATATCAACTTCAAGTTACACCATCTATTCCATATTCAATCGAATGTATGCCATCTATTATTTGGTAGAAGAGGCATATCATTCCCTCAACATATCATATGTTTGAATAATTATGCATCACAATTCAAGAACTCATGGATGTTCTATTGGTTGAGCAAGATGCATAATATTACAAGTTTTCAGAATATGTAGAAATTTTGTGAGGTCGAGCATGGAAAGAGGGAGCATGATGGTGTAGAAGCATGTATCAAAAGAGCCATAACATGAGAATAGTTAAAGTATAAAGACAATGCAAAGTTGACATATGTGAAATTAATCATCTAGTGGTGTAATGCTTCAATGGGTCCAAGTAATGAAGGTAAGTATTTAGTTCATATATTTTTTTTGGATAATAGATGATACTAACATTGCAAAATATGAGGATTTTTGTACACTAACAGGATCAAGTGAGCTACTCTTTTAGATGCTCTAATGTAGGTTCATGGAGTATCCATATGCGAAAGATGACATCCTTTTGTTCTTCATGTACAGTTCAAGCCTTGAATGAGTGTGAGTCAAAGGAGTGGGTTGATGAAAGGTGGTTAATATTTCTAAGCCCACTTGACATGTATTGTCTCTCGATGACACTATAACTAACATAGATGGAATCATTGGTTGAATTTGATCACATATTAGATCTAGTTCAACTAGGTAATATATCTACTTGTATAGTTTTTGAAACTCCTAATGTTATCCTTCTTTGTAGTGTTTATGTAATAATGATTAAATGTTGCAAGAATGGAAAGATTGAAGGTTTTTTTATTGATGTCAACTAATTTCTATTTTCATTAGTGTCATGGATATAGGTTATTGGTTGTATATGTCGAGGATATTGAGAAAATTGTAATGAAGACGTGTTGCAAGTGTTTTAGTAATTGCTCTAGGTTTTGCTCCTATATTTGCATGGTTCAAATATGTTGATCATGGTTGTTAGAAGATTCTATATCTTGATTTTTGGTTGTTGATTCATTTTGTAGTGTGAATTGTGTTCACCTATTGTGAACTGTGGTTTTCTATGTTTCTGGTTGAGGTCTAGGAGAAATGTTGTTGGTCCGGATTTCTCTTTGATGAAGTCTTATGACATATGGTTCTAGAGTTGAGTTATATCAATTGTATTAAAGATAATTTTGGTATCTAGAAAGTTCATGCTTAAGTGTTCTATGTGTTTTACACTGGTTTGGCCGACCTTGTGTGAAATACTACTTTCAGAGTTAGAGAAGCCTATTGGATCTATTTGGGTCCTAATGAAGCATGTGTTTGGCTTACCCCCATTCTAATTATAGCCTATAATTTTTTGGTTCTGACCTAATTTGAATTTGAATTTGGATAGCCGACTTTGGATATGTTTCAAAATTGAAGATGGTATAAATGCAGAATGAGTTACAGAAGAAAAAGTGAAGTAGAGGAAAAATAAAATAGAGAAAAGAGCACAAGAGAATAGAGATAACTTTGAATCAGTATGTGTCTATGATGTGAGTATGGCAGATCAATGCAAAGCCTAAATGTTGAGTTTTCGAAAGTAGTAAGTTGAAGGTGCACTCTATCATTCGTGCATGTCTGCAAGTGGATTAAGTGAATTGTGGTGAAATCTTTTATTGCATTGAGATTGTCTTCTCTCTGTAACAAGTCTTATTTATCTTCTTTGTATCTCTATGGTAGTGAGCCCTCCGGGTTGTTAGCCCTATTGGACAATGATTCCTTGTTTTAGACAGTGAGTCCTTGTTTTGGGAGTGAGCATTATTTCTTAGGTAGTGAGCCTATTGTAATCGGTTTTGATATTCTCTATAGTGTGATTTAATCCTCATCATGGTTTTTCCCTCATTGGTTTTTCCACATAAATCTGGTGTTATTGTGTTCATATTATGCTTTTCAGTTTCTCCACTAGTGTTCATTGTTTAATCTATTAAGAAATGTTAAGGATTAGTTCTGATGGATGAATTAAAGTTTAATATGTGACAACTCATTCACCTCGGGTCCTCTCAATTATCTTTTTCAACAATTGGTATCAAATCTTGGTTCCCTGGTGAAGAGCTTAACTACTTGAGGAAGGTTTGGGATGGCTAGAAAGATGACTTATGATTATCTAAGATTTGACGAAACTAACTATGCTATCTAGAAAATATTGATGGAAGAATATTTGGAGGATTACAAATATGATGTGGATAAAGATAAAAGAATCCTTAGACTCCTCCTACTAATGGTCCGAGCATGGCTGATGAGATCAAAGCAGATGAAGCAAACAACAAGTTGAAGTACATTTTGAAGAATGGTCTGGTGCATTCTGAGTTGATTAAGGTTCAAAATCTAAAGACTGTGAAGGAAGTATGGGATGCTTTGGAAAGGGCGGATGAAGGTGATGAGAGAGTCAAAGAGGCAAAATTATAGAATTTGGAGACACAGTTTGAGCTTCTGCATATGTCTAAAGATGAAAATGTTAAAGCTTATATATAGAGATTGGATGAGATATTGGCCGGTATGCGAGGAATTGGTGCTATTATAGATGAAACTAGAATTTTAAAGAAGATTATTAGAACTCTCCTTGATTCTTACAGTGAGAAGGTGTGTGCTATTTAACAAATTATAGATTATAAGACCTATTATAAAGATCTATTGTTGGGATTTTTGACATCTTATGAGATGAGGAAGCCGAGTCTGAGGAATGGATGCAAATTAGAAACTACTTTTAAGGCTACAAAAGATGAAGATACAAATGAAGAAATCTTTGATGAAATAGAAGCTAACTTTGTGAGAAGGATGAGGAAAGGTTGTGGTAAGTATGAAGGTAAGTTACCCTTTAAATTATTTAGTTGTGGAGAAATAGGTCATTATGCTACAAAGTGTCTAGAAAGAGCTAAGAGGAATAAACAAAGATATGAGAAAGAAAAGAAAGGAGAGAAGATTAATAGAGCATATTATGTGAATGTGAATGCTAGTATATCTAACAAAGATTATGAGTATGAAGATCCTGATGATAATGAATGCTTGTTCTTGGCTATAAAGGATGAACCTACTTCTGCTAATTCTGAAGAACAGGTGAAGGAAAGCCCTCCAGAGAAGGAGAAAAATGAAGGTATTGTTATCTTTTCCCTTCATGAAAAACAAGAAACAAACTATTGGGTTTTTGATAGTGGTTGTTCACATCACATGATTGGTGATAAAAGTAAGTTTGTTAAGCTTGAAAAATACATGATAGAGGCTTGGTTATGTTTGGAGATGATACTGGTGCTAAAATTTGTGGGATAGGTTTAGTAAATTTTGATGGGAAGCATAATATTGATGATGTCTACTATGTTAAGGGATTAAGGCATAATATTTTGAGTTTTGTTAAAATGTGCAATAAAGGATATGATCTTGTGTTTAAGGATGAGAGGTGTGAGATCTAGAAAGGATCAGAAACATTGATTGTTGCAGGAAATAAATTTGAAGGAAATATCTATCAACTTAAAGGTGTTGATGCACGATGCTTTATGACTCAGATTAATGACAACTGGTTATGGAATAGAAGAATGTGTCACATGAATTTTGATAACTTGGAGAGGATTAGTGCAATTCAGGATGTGAGAGATTTACCAAGAATTAAAAATCTTGTTAATGCTATCTACAGGAGTTGTCAGTTCGGAAAGCAAGCAAAAATTCATTATAGATCAAAGGAACAGTCTACTATCAGACTACTGGATTTAGTTCATACAAATCTCTATGGTCCTACAAGAGTGAGAAGTCTACAAGGTGAAAGGTACTTTATGCTTTTGATTGATGATTATTCTAGATATACATGGGTTACATTTCTTAGAGAGAAATCATATACATTAGATAAATTCAAGACATTCAAAGCTATGATTGAAAATGAAGTGAACTTGAAGAGAAAATGCTTAAGGTCTAAAAGAGGTGGATAATTCACCTCCCATGAGTTTAATATGTTTTTTGAAGTGCATGGAATAAAGAGATAGTTATCTGCTTTGAGAACTCCTCTATAGAATGGAGTTGTTGAAAGGAAAAACATAACAGCTCAAGAGGCTACTAGATCAATGATTATTGAGGCTGGTTTACTGGAATTTTACTAGAAAGAAGCTATCCATATTGTTGTTTATGCATTCAATTGAGTTCAAGCAAGAGAAAAAAATACAAAGACTCCCTGTGTGCTATGGTTTGGAAGAATTCCTACTGTTAAGTATTTCAAGGTATTTGAAAGAAAATGCTATATTAGAATAGATGAAGAAACTTTAGGCAAGTTTGATGCAAGAAGTGATGAAGGAATTTTTCTTGGGTATTCTACTAATAGCAAGGCATACAAATGTTTCAATAAAAGATTGAGAAATATTGTAGAAAGTGCAAATTTCAAGGTTGATGAGACAGTGAAGAATTCAATTGACATTGATGGATATGAATCTAACAAACCTAGTCATGTAAGAATTGAAGAGATTGTGAAAGAATAGGAAAAGGATGAGCAAGAAGAGAAGAATGAATAGAATGAAAGAGAAGAAGATTCTATGATGATGTCACCTAAGACACCTAGATATGTACAGAAGAATCATTTAAAATTTTGGATTATTGGAGATAAGACTAAAGGATTATTAACTAGAACCAGAGTTGTTGCTGAAGTTAATCTATGTTTACTTTCTGAGATTGAAATAAAGACTGTATGTGAAGCATGTAAATATGAACATTGGATGGAAGCTATGAAAGAACTTATGTAGATTGAGAAAAATAAAACTTGGGAATTGGTCCCAAGACCGATAGATAAAAACATTATTGGATCGAAATGGGTATTCATAAATAAGTTGAATGATAATGGAGAAGTTGTTAGAAACAAAGCACGGCTTTTGTGTAAAGGTTACTCACAGGTGGAAGGCATAGATTTTTAGGAAACTTTTGCTTCAATAGCAAGAATGGAAGCTATAAGGATGTTCTTAGCATTTTTTGAGCTCATAAAGACTTTACTTGTCTATTAGATGGATGTCAAGTTAGCATTTTTGAATGGTGAGATAGAAGAATAGGTCTACATGGAACAACTAGAAGGATTTTAGTTGTCAGAGCAACTGGATATGGTGTGCAAATTGAAGAAAGCTTTATATGGATTGAAGAAAGCTCCTAGAGCTTGGTATGCAAGGTTGAACAGGTATTTGATTCAACAAGGTTTCAACAAAGGTATGGCGGATAGTAATCTATATTTTAAGATTGAAAATGACAAAATATTGACTATAGTTGTATATGTTGATGACATTATCTTTGGAGGAAATGAAAGTATGTGCAAGATGTTTGCAAAAGAGATGCATAAATAATTTGAATTGTATATGTTGATGACATTATCTTTGGAGGAAATGAAAGTATGTGCAAGATGTTTGCAAAAGAGATGCATAAATAATTTGAAATGTCTATGTTTGGAGAGATGAATTTCTTTCTTGGGCTACAGATCAATCAAATAGAGAAAGGAATATTTATTTCATAGTCTCAGTATGTAAAAGAGATGAAGAATTTTTGGATGGATGGTTCCAAACTAGTATGTACTCCTATGGTGACTGGTTGCAAATTGGGTAAAGATGATGATTCACCTAAGGATGATCAGAGAAAGTATATATCTATAATTGGTGGACTATTGTATTTGGTTGCTACTAGACCATATATTATGCATGTTGTTTTTCTTGTGGCTATATTTCAAGAATATCCTAAGGAAACACATGTTGTTGTTGTTAAAATAATATTTATATATTTGAATGGAACTCTAGATTATGGATTATGGTACTAAATTTACTCTAAGTGCTTATACATATGCAAATTCAGTTAGATGTGTAGATGATAGAAAGAGTATAAGTGGTGGTGCATTCTTTCTTGGTTGCAAATTGGTGGCATGGTTGAGTAAAAAGAAAGATTCAAACTCCTTGTCTACTGTTGAAATTGAATATATTGTTGTTCATCTTGTTGTACACAAGTTATATGGATGAAACAAACATTGAAAGATATCACAGTGGTGTATGATGATCCTATTTCTATCGTCTATGATAATACAAGTGCAATTGAAATTTCAAAGAATCTTGTGATGCACTTGAGGACGAAGCATATATCTATCAGATATAATTTCTTAAGAGAGAAGGTCATGGAGAATGAAGTAAAACTTGAGTATGTTCCAACAAAGGATTAGGTGGCTGATATATTTATGAAGGATCTTCCTAAAGATACTTTTGAGTATCTCTGGGAGAAGTTAGGGGTTATTTCCCCTCCTTTCCTTAACTAGATGCATATGGAGATGCATCAATCTAGTGGATCTATGGATCTATCTTTCTTCTAGACTAATTTTTTGGTGGCTACCTCTCAGGGGGAGTAGGTTTTATCAGGTGTTGTCATTGTGAATATTATGTTTTCTGTGTCAATGGAGAAATCAATGTAAAATATCTTTTTCCTTTTCCATTGATGTCAAATGGAGAGAGGAAGCATGTGAAAAAAGAAAAAGAAAAAAAAGGAGAGGAAGCATGTGAAAAAAAGAAGAAAAAAAGGAGAGGAAGCATGTGAAAAAGGAGAAGTATGTAAATTAAAGAGGAAGAATATAAAATACTATCTACTAAAGGGGAGAAACGAAAAGGAACACAAAGAAAAATTTCAAGAAGTGTATTCAAAACAGTATGGTCTCTTTCATGGCTTTTCACATCATGTGTTGCCATCAATGACAAAGGGGGAGATTGTTGCAAGAATGGAAAGATTGAAGGTGTTCTTATTGATCTCAACTGGTCAATTGGTTAACAATTGATTGCTATTTTCATTAGTGTCATGGATACAGGTTATTGGTTGTATATGTCGAGGATGTTGAGAAAATTGTAATGAAGACATGTTGCAAGTGTTTCAATAGTTGCTCTAGGTTTTGCTCTGTATTTGCTCCTATACTTGTATGGTTCAGATATGCCGATCATGGTTGTTAGAAGATGTTATATCCTAATTTTTGGCTGTTGATTCATTGTATAGTGTGAGTTGTGTTCACCAATTTTGAATTTTTGTTTTCTATGTTTTTGGTTGAGGTTCAGGAGAAATGTTGTTGATTTGAATTTCTCTTTGATGAAGTCTTATGGCTTACAGTTCTAGAATTGAGTTATTTTGATTGTATTAAAGATAATTTTAGTAAATAGAGAGTTTCTGCTTAAGTGTTCTATGTGTTTTACACCGGTTTGGCCAACCTTGTGTGAAATACTATTTTCAGAGTTAGAGAAGTGTGTTGGATGTATTTGGGTCCTGATGAAGAGTTTGTTTGGGTCGCCCTCATTCTAATTCCACCCTAGAATGTTTTTGGTACCAATCTAATTTGAATTTGAATTTGAATAGCTAACTTTGGATATGTTTCAAAGTTGAAGATGGTATAAATGCAGAATGAGTTAGGGAAGAAGAAGCAAAGTAGAGGGAAAATAAAATAGAAGCAAGAGCACAAGAGAATAGAGGGGTATGTGCAGGATCATCATGGAAAAAATAGGCCCTTAAGTGGCAAAAAATTCAAAAAAATCAGAGTTAGGAAACTTGATGTAAAAATTTGAATAAGTTATCTATATTATTTCAAAAATATGTAAGAATAGAATATGTAGAAAATTGAATGTAGTTTCTAAACTACTAGGTTTTAAAAATAAAAATCTATTTGGTGAAAATTTGAAATTTCAATGCAGTAATACTTAAATTTCAGGGAAAAAATAACAAGTAGGTGTTTGTCTGACCACCCTAACCACAATAAAATGATAATATTTTTTTATAAGATTTTAGATATAAGTAGAGGACTCATGTCTCGATCTAATGCATATTTTTTTGTAATTTTTTTCCAATTAAATAATTAATTATGAATTTTTTATTACAACTTTTAAAAAATATAAAAACTTGTATGTCTGACCACCTTAACTTGGTCAAAACTTCATGAAATTAAAATTTTATTTTTTTAATCCTATAGTATGTGAAACATAGAATGTGACACATATTTTATATTCAAAAAATGTGATACCATTTGAAAGGTATAGATGTTTTTCAATCAGCCTATCAATCAAGACTTTAGTCGTAATTTGAATAGAAAATGAATAATAATTACTTATTAAATTCAAAGTAAAGCATAATTTATATTGGTGGAAAGTTGAGAATATTCTTTAAAAACCCTTTTCGTTTCATCAATTTTGGGTAAAAAAATAGTCGTTAGCCACATACCCATCATATTGCCACTTTTTGGCCCATCACAATCCTGCACATACCCAGAGATAAGTGTGAATTAGTGTGTTTGTGTGTATGATGTGAGTATGGTAGATAAATGTGAAGCCCAAATGTAGAGTTTCTAGAAGCAATAAGCTAAAGGTGCACTCTATCATTCGTGCATGTATGCAAGTGGATTCAGCGAATAATGGTGGAATATTTTGTTGCATTGAGATTGTCTTCTCTCTGTAACAAGTCTTCTTTTTATTCTTTGTATCTTTGTGGCAATGATCCCTCTAGGTTGTTAGCCCTATTGGACAGTGAGTCCTTGTTTCAGACAGTGCGTCCTTGTTTTGGCAGTGAGCCTTGTTTCTCAAGCAGTGAGTCTCTTGTAATCGATTTTGATATCTTCTATAGTGTGAGTTAATCCTCACTGTGGTTTTTCCCTTATTGGGTTTTCCACGTAAATCTGGTGTTATTGTGTTTATGTGATGCTTTTCAATTTTTGCACTAGTGTTCATTATTTAATCTATTAAGCAGTGTTAAAGATTAGTTCTAGTGAATGAATTAAAATTTAATCTGTGACAACTGATTCACCCCCCCTCCTCTTAGTTGTCTTGTTCAACACTAAATTTATCTAATTTGATGCACATATCAATGCAAGGCATGTTTATGCAATTATTGTAGATGGAGACAATGAAGAGGGAACACATTATTACTTGTGTTGTTTTTTCGAGGCCAAAAATAAATTGGAGGCCCTAGTTATAGATGGAGAAAACATCGAATACCCAATAGGCTTGGTGGTTGTTATTGGAACATGGCTTAGAAGGTACCTAGTTAAAAAAATTTATTTTTGGCTATTTCAAGACTTTGACATGCATCCGAAGATTCTTCATTACTCAAACCTTGTCATGGCATCCAATGTTAATTTGATCAAATATAGGGTAAACCTTTGAACATGAACTTGTGGAAGGTGCATGAGTCTGACCATGAGGCAATACTTGACACAATAAAAAGTAGAGAAAACCAGCCAGATGGTTCATTGGATTAATTTGTAAGTATGTACATTGAATTTGTAAAGTCATGTTATTGATAAAAAAATTTGTGACTTTCTTTCGTAGATTTTAACACAATCCATAAGTTTCAATTGTGAAATTAATCTTGAATAAAATATAAAACTATTTGTGTTTCTATGTTTTCAATATTTCTTTTGATATTAATGTATTGCAATTGATAGTTAGACCTTTCTCTATCACATTTCAACTTTACTTATGTTATGGTTCCAAATTTTATATGGCATAGGAATGACTTACTTCCCCTCTTTAACTTAAAGTTTCTCATTTTTAGGTTGCTGCATTTTTACACATATACAATGAATAGAGGGTAGATTATATGCATATTTATGGTAGGTCTATTTAAAATGGTGCATAGTGGACTTTGTTGTGATAAAAATTACATTCACTGTCTTTTGTTGTGTTTCACTATCAAGTCAAAGTGATGCCAAAGTGAACTGTCAATGCCCCTATTGAAACTCTTCATACAATTTAGTTTGGAAAACATAGTAGAAGGGTTACAATGATAGAGATAAATGTCATAACAATGAGATAACCAAAGTACATAAAGAAAAATTCAACCTACACATGCCACTATATAACAAAAAGGTCAATATAATAGAGTAGGGCATCATAAGGAAGGCATTAGTAGTATATTTAAGAGGAGAAAAGTTTTAAGGTTTGAATGATAGTTATGAGAGGTAAGTTATATTATAGCTCAAAATAAAAATCTTTAAGATAAAGAAATTTACTAAAGAGAAAAATGATTTTCATAATATACCTCTCCAATTATCTTTCTTTCACTCTTGCATTCCTTGAAATAGAAAGGGATATGTATAAGATATTGGAGATTATAGAAATTTTGGAAACATAGGTTTGAATGCACCCTCTATCTCTAGGATAACAATTATTTCTAAGTGCTTCATATGATTTTACTTTCATTGTTCTTGCATTGTTCTTAAAAATTAACTATGCGTTATCACTATGGCTCATTGTATGGACTATCCTCATGAATGGATTATTTTTTGTCCTTTGTGTTTGACCTATGACTAGTTTAACTTTGTTGTCTTCCCTCGGTCTTAGCTCAGGAAATCTACACATCTCTATTGTCATCTCCACCTTTTCAATTGCAATTTAAACAGATTGTTATCAACTATAAGATTGATGTATCCATTGTAAACTACCCCTTCATTCTCTTTGTATGGAATTTTATCTTACAAGATTGATGTATCCATATCAACATTCACACTTTTTTTAAAATTTGAGTCATTTGCAATAACCATATTAGTTTTTCTCTTCATTTTATTATTGATATTTTTAAGATTTTGCTCTAACATAGGTATATCATGTGCTTCTATTTATTCAGTCCCAGTTGTAAAGTGTGCATTCTCTATCACACTAACAAATTATTCCTTCATAATTGAAAGGTTCATATTTAGGTTTTGTACATGTTGATCAATTGCAATAGCACCTAGCACTTAAGAATGAATTTGTTCTCCTTCTTGTGTACTGATAGACCCCTTTTTTGCCCCTGAAGATGCCTATGTGCATGTAGTGTAAAGTTGCAAGGTGGCATATTTTTTATTATATTTGTTATGTGACCAAACTGATAGTTCCAACACATCTAGATGGGTAGGTTTACACTATGGAAAGTCCTATTTCACACCCCAACATACTAGAAAATTGTAGGCTACATTGCACCAATGATTTCTCTTAAGAGACCAAAGTGTGAAAAAGAAGAAAACTTTGACGAGCTCTTTCTCAAAAATCGTGGCTCTTAAAACCATTCCATCCAAATTTGTAGGTTCATGTAGGGCCCCTATACAAAACCCTCTCTCAATTTTTCATATCTCCAATCCATTTGGCAGTGGTGACAAGTTTTCAGTTGATGGAAAAAGCGTCAAATGCATGTAGTGTAAAGTTCCAAGGCGATGTATTTTTTATTATTTTCATCATGTGAACAAACCAATAGTTCCAAAAAATTTGGATGGGTAGTTTTAAACTAGGAAATGTATTGTTTTGCACCCCAACATGTTAGAACGTTCTAAGCTGCATTACATTGGAAATTTCTCTTAAGAGACCAAAGTGTAAAAAATTAAAAAACTTTGACAATATCTTTCTCAAAAACTATGGCACTTAGAAACATTATGTCTAAAGGTATAAGGTCATCAAGGTTCCCTTTATAAGTTTTTCATATCTCCAATCTATTTGCTCGTGGTGATGAGTTTTTAGTTGATGGAAAAAGTGTCAGATGCATGCAGTGTAAAGTTGCAAAGTGGTGTAAATTTCATTTTGTTCATCATGTGACCAAACTAATAGTCTCAACATGTCCAAATGGGTACATTTATGCTAGGAAAGGTTTTTTTTTGCAACACAACATGCTAAAACATTCCAGACTACATTGCACCAACGATTTATTTTAAGAGACCAAAGTGTGAAAGGGCAGCAAACTTTGACAAGTTGTTACTCAGAAACCATGACACTTAGAAACATTTTGCTTGAAGGTACAAGATAATGTAGGTTAGTTTACGATAACCTCTCTTATTTTTCATATCTCCAATCCATTTTCCCATAGTGACAAGTTTTTAGTTGATGGAAAAAGTGTCGAATGCATGCAATGTAAAGTTGCAAGGTGGTGTAATTTTTTTTGTGTTCATCATGTGACCAAAACAATAGTTCCAACACATCCGGATGGGTAGTTTTATGCTAGGAAAGGTCTTATTTTTCACCCCAGTATACCGAAACAATTTGGGCTACATTGCATCGATGATTTCTCTTAAGAGACCAAAGTGTAAAAGGGTAGAAAACTTTGATGAAATATTACTCAAAAACCTCATCACTTAGAAATATTTTTTATAAAGGTATAGGATCATGTAGGGTCCCTCAAAAATAACCTCTCTTAGTTTTTCATATCTCATTGAATCCATTTTCCTATGGTGACAAGTTTTCAGTTGATGGAAAAAGTATCAAATGCATGTAGTGTAAAGTTGCAAGGTGTTGTAATTTTTGTTTTTCTCATTGTACAACCAAACTGATAGTTCCAACACATCTAGATAGGTAGGCTTATAATATGAAATGTCTTGTTTTGTACCCTAGCATGTTGAACATTCGGGGCTACATTGCACCGATGATTTCTCTTAAGAAACCAAAGTGCAAAAAGGAAACAAAATTTGACGAGTTGTTACTCAAAAAATGTGGCACTTAGAAACATTAGTTTTAAAGGTATAGGGTCATGTAGGGTTCATCTATAATAATATCTCTTATTTTTTCATATCTCCAATCCATTTTCTCGTGGTGAACATTTTATAATTCATGGAACAAGCATCAAATGCATGCAGTGTAAAGTTGAAAAGTGTTGTAATTTTTATTCATTTCATTGTGCAACCAAACTAATAGTTCCAAAATGTCTGAATGGGTAGTTTTATGCTAAGAAAGGTCTTATTTTGCACCCTAGCATGTTGGAACATTTCAGGCTACATTGCATTGATGATTTCTCTTAAGGGGCCAAAGTACAAAAGGGCAACAAACTTTGACGAGCTATTACTTAGAAATTGTGGTACTTATAAACATTTTTTCTAAAGGTATAGGTTCAGGTATGGTCCCTCTACAATAACCTCTCTCAGTTTTTCATATCTCCAATCCATTTTCCTATGGTGACAAGTTTTTAGTTGATGGAAAAAAGCATTAGATGCATGTAGTGTAAAGTTGCAAGGTGGTGTATTTTTTTTTGTTCTTCATGCAACCAAACTGATAGTTCTAACACCTCAAGATGGGTAGGTTTATTCTAGGAAAGGTCTTTTTTCGTACCCTTGCATGCTGGAACACTCTGGGATACATTGCACTAGTGATTTCTCTTAAGAGACCAAAGTGTGAAATAAAAACAACCTTTGACAAGTTGTTACTCAAAAACCCTGGCACTTCCATCCATTATGTCTGAAGGTACATCATCAGGTATGGTCCCTCTACAATAACCTCTTTTTGTTTGTCATATCTCCAATTCATTTTCCTGTGGAGACAATTTTTCAATTGATGGAAAAAGTGTCAATTGCATTCAAAAGAAAGTTGTAAGATAGCATCATTTTCATTTTGTTTGTTGTGCGACCAAACTGATATTTCCAACATGTTAGGGTGGGTGGGTTTATCATAGGAAAGGTCATGTTTTGTACCCCAACATGTTAGATCATTTAAGGCTACATTGTAGCAATGCTTTCTCTTAAGAGCCTTAAGTGCCAAAAAGTGGAAAACTTTGACAAGTTGTTACTCAAAAATCGTGGAACTTAGAAACATTTTGTTTGAAGGTATAAGATCATGTAGGGTCTCTCTACAATAACCTCTCTTAATTTTTCATATATCCAAGTTGTTCCACCATGGAATTTAAAAGCTTCAAAATTTCTAAAAGTGTCAGTTGCATTTAGTAAAAAGTTGTCGAGAGGCATTTTTTACATTCTTCATCTCCTAGGGGTAAACCAACAATTTGAACATGTTGAGGTGGCTATAGAATAAGTCCACTTTTCATTTTTTGGTCAACGTAGGTGTTTTTATAATCTTATGATTGAATAATCTACACTAAGGAACTAGTCTCCTCTGGTTATTGAACTCAAGGAAGTCATAAACGTTTTGGTCAATATAGGAATGCATTTTTGGAGATGAATGAAAGTGTGGGCATGAATAATACATCTATAAATTTGAAGCAATGATCAAACAAGTAGAGGATGGGTACTTGGATATAGTTGAATAAAATTATTAGAAATATAGTGTAAATTTTGTATGCTTTGTCTTGAATAAAACTTGATTCCATAACTATATTCCAAAAATATGTCATCCAAGACCACAAACACAAACTGGTGTAGGAAAAATAATAATTAACCAAAAAATATAGATGAAATGAGTGTAAAATAAGTTATGAAGCATGGAATACACTTGGATTTAAATATTTGAAGTAAACCATCTACAAATATTGATTAAAGCTTGTTGTTCTATAATGGAGGCAACATATTATTACCAAAAACTTGGAATCTAAAAATATAATACTTAATTAGCTCTTTTTCCTTGTGTTTTCATTACATGATTGAGAGATAAACATCTTAGCATGATTTGAAGCACTTTGTTTATTGTAAGGAAATAATATAGGAACATTTATGTAAGAATGGATTGGAATGACATTTTAATCATTTATAGTTATGTCAAATAATTAATTAATTATTTAAATAATCATTTATAATGGAAATATGGACACCATCAATAAAAAAAATATATGTATTAACCAAATATCCATATAGGCATACATCAAGATATGTTGATATAAGTATAACATATATACAAAATAGCCATATAGTCTTACAAGAATTCCATATGGGAATACAATGTCATGTATATAAAATACAAAATATATGTCCAAAAATACCATATAGGCATACAACAAAGGACCCTAATAAATAGTCATTTCCCTCCAAGTGAAGAAAATAGATCACGAGTGGCCTTTGATCGTCGGTGGGATGGGGATGCATATGATGGTAGTCTACTTTGAATTTGAGGGTTCCTATTTAATTCTTCATGGAGCCACACCTATTACAATAAAAAGTATAGACATAAATATATATAAATTACATTATATAAAATGAAATATTTAACAAAATAATCACTTATCGCCTCCAAATGATCTCTCTCCTCATACAAAATAGTGGTACACTCACATTGTGGTTCTTTGAATCCCTATAGCAACCATCCAATTAGAAATTAAACTACAAATCAATAATCATTTTATTTTTCAATAATAGATAGCTAAACCAATTAATACAATTTGAAATTTACTAATTTTCCTCATATCCTTTTCAAAGGCATTGAGCTCTCTATTGATGTAGTTACACCATGCTCCATTTTCCTATCAATATCAGGAGAAGTCTCTACTTTCATCATTTGAAAATAAAAAAATATTATTCAATTACCAAAACTAGAAGAGTGATTCAGGTCATGGCTTATAATGTATGACATAGTCAACAAAATTTTGAGTACTTATTGAACTATATATTGCTTCATAGTTTACTAGGTGGTTACTAGACTATTATGTTCCTTGGGATATGTTAATGCATCCAATTCTATTTCAAATCTTGTTTTATGATCCTTGAGGAAGAAATTATCTTGAAGTCCCATGAAGGTGATGACAAAATTATCATTATGGAGGATGTGAAATGGTGTGCAATTTTCTTGATCTAGGGTGATGAATTTAAGAGATAGATGATTAAGGTTAGTCATGGGGTCAATGAAAGGATTTGTGATAGGGGTGATGGGATTAAGAAAGGGATTTATGAAGGGATTGATGGAAGGATTAGTGATGAGGATGTTAGAAAGATTTTTTATGGGGGTGAGAGGTTCAATGAAAGGATTTACAATAGAAAGTTCCTTGGTGGAACAATGATATGGAATTATTTGATGTTAGGAGAGTTTAACCTAGTGTTCACAGGTGTAGAATCCTTATTATTCTTATCAAGAAGGTTATATTTGATGCCTTGAAATCCTTGGTTTGAACAAATACAAATGTATTTGAGGAGTAATTATTTGTGAATGGTAAATACTCTAACTTGATATTTCATGATCTTCCACATACTATTTTTGATGATCTTCCACATAGGATCTTTATTATTTTATAGTGACAAAAAAACAAAGGAAAAAAGAAGGTGAAGTTTCATGATTTCTATACAAGTGACATGTTTGTGTTGATAGTCCTAGGGACAATTAGGAACAGTGAAGGAAACTTTGAAGATACTAATATCTAAGACCAATTCGACATAGAAGAGAATAATGACAATGGAAAAAGGAGAAACAGTGTACAGTGATATGAATGATAAGAGCCATATAAGGAATAAAAGGAAAAATCATGATAATTTTCTTCATATAAGACACGTGCATAGTAGACATGAATCATTTGAAGGATAAGCATTTCTAGAATAATAAAGAAAAAAAATTATGAAGTGAGTAAATGAATAGTTTAAAGAGAGACAAAAGAGGATAAGACAATATGATGACAAGACCCCTATCAAAACCATTCATGAACAATATGGTGAACAAAAAGTTGATAGAAGAGAGAAATAAATCCTAGAGAACCAAAAAGACAAAACACAATGCAAAAGAGCCATATTGGGAAGTTTATAAGTTGGTAGGAAGAAGTTGATAGAGGAAGAGGTTGTTATAGGAACATCTTGCATAGTACAGGGTCTCATGAATGACAGGACAACATTGTAATAATAGAAGGACAAATGAGAGAGCAATGTGATATTTAGGACAAATGAGGAGAAAGGATAGAGCATCCTATCTTCTTGACTATGGACATAGTATGCTCATATCAGTAAGATTCTTCATGAGTATTAATTGAATGTCAAGGCTTTATGTAAAACCCCATCCCGCAACCTAGAGGACGATGCAATACTGTGGAAGCACAACTAATTTTTTTCTTAAAAAGGTAAAACAAGACGAGTAAGGTATCCTACTCTAACCAAATACATCCTCTAGGCTACACAATGCATCTACATGTGAACACCACTACTTATAAAATTTAACCAACCATAGCATATGAATATTAAACTCAAGGTACAACTTACAACAAAGCATTAAACCATTGCAAGATAAAACTAACACATAGAAATGTATTGAAACATATTTCCACATATACAACACCACATAACATCCAATATACCATTAAATCCAATAATGAAAAGATCATAAATATTATTACAGTTGCATCACAAAGGTTCACCTTGATACAATTGAGGTACTACAATTATACATATAGATCCATAGTTACAATGAAGAAAGAGAAGAACAACTCCAGAGAACCACATGAGCTCCTCGAACAAGAAGATCTCACCATCACGAACAGGAAGAGAACTCAACAGTGTAAGGTACATGCCACCCAACCATCTGGTACCCGTAGGCTCAACCCCCGTGCCAGGAGATAGTAAAAGGTAATCAAGGAAAACCTACTACCTCTAGACACATGCAATATACAAAAATACTCACAGTACAGATAAATAAGAACTAGGGTCACATTGCTTCTAGAATCACTGAATCAAGTACAATCACAATACAAATAAACCAACTATTGTCATAGGAGGAGTGTCATCACAAAGGTTGCATTGGTTGTCCAAAGGAGATCTTCCAAGGTCCCGGCCCCCCTCTAGGGTTATCCTAGTAACCTCTCACGATTCCGGCCCCACATGCACACTAGTGCAGAATCGGTTATCCTTCGAGAAGACAAGATAATGATCTAGCCATTCCAGGCCTTCCCGACTCATCTCAAGTCTCATACAAGCCCTTGAGCCAATGAGAGAGGCTAAATATCTTCTTAAATGTGTTAAGCTAATAGATTATTTAATTCCCACTTGATTATACTGACTCCAACATGAGTTGTCTTGGGAACACTTTGTGTCCTGGCCCTCGCTGAAAGACACTCCCCTATCGACAACACACAACTCAACTACATACCAAGGGTAGACTGCACTAAAACTGACCACAATAATCAATACACCTCAAAAGGTAACACATTTCTACGGATGTCCAATATTGAAACCCAATATGTGCACTACCCAAGAAATCTCAAAGGGTGAACTAAAGTTACCACAACCCTTTCACAATTACAACTCTGGAAGACTTAGATTCACATAATAACAAATATTTCCCCCCCAATACACAATTACAGAAAACACGTACTTAAATAAATACAACTTTAAGCAATTAATGAAATGCTATCATTCAGATTTCCTAAATCCAATACAATCAATTTCGCATATTTAAAATGCACCATTTAAACATAATTCCAACTTACAATTCAACAACGAATAAAACTAATTGTTCATCTTCTAGTTTTCGCAAGTACTTATTAAATTAACTCAAATTCACAATAAAACAATTAAATCATTTTAATTTAATTAATCATACTTATTCAAATAATTATTGTATTGCACACACATTAAATAAATATATACAAAATATATAATTTACATATATTAGTTATAATATTAAAATATTATAAACTAATATATATAAATTACATATATATTTCAAACCTAAAATATATAAAATATATATTATATATAATATAAATACATAATATACATTTTATATATATTAAATTTAATTTGAATTTAAATGTACAGATAATTGCAGGTTAAGGCCTACGCAACACATATGAGGGAAGGTTGGGCCTGCTACCCATGCAGCCTTCCCCCCATGGGGTCGTTGTCTGTGGAGGCACTGCCTCCACATCCAATGCTTCCATGGTGGGTGTGGTTGTTGGGTTAGCACACATCCAACCCCCAACAATTAACAATCAATTTTCTAATTTAATACTATTCAAAACAAATTCACCGTACAGGCGTCCCAAAGGGTTTTGAATTTTTTTTTTTAAATAAATAATTTCTTTAGGAAATTTTCCTGTAGCTCAGGTATTTACAAAAAAATATATATTATATGTATATGTATACATATTCACCAGTATGTATATATATATATATATAATATATATGTACATATTTATATATCCAACCAACAGTCTGAATGGACAATTTTTTTCTATAGAAAAATTACAAAAGAACAATTTCAAAAAACTTAAATTTTCAAATTATACTTGAGAATCTCAATCTAATTATAGAGATCTACACAATCTACTATTAAAATTTGATTCCCTATAGAGGTTTTCTAATTTTCTTAAATCAATCTAATTCAAATGAACAATTTGCACAAAGGATTTTAATTGTTTTCTACAGAGGTTCCTCTTTCAGGCAATCTTTTAAACAGAAAGAAACAAGAACTTCTACAATATTAAAAATCCTTTCCTATCATTTCCAAATTGCATTACAGTAATAAAAACAACGTTTCAATTCAAAATTCACGAAAACAATAAAGGAACCTATTCCAGAAGAACGGTTGCCTCAAGAAATGTTGCCGAGCTTCTCTGTAGCTTCAAATTTTCCAATGTAGCCAAAGCTTCCTCCAGTGCAATTGCCTCTTTCCAGAAAACACAACAATACCACAGCCAAGAATTCTATAGCAAGATTCTAAAACAAAAACCTCTAAGAGATCCACAATTTCCTCAGCAAATTTTTCAACCAAACAAAAACTCTTCCCGTGAAACAACTTTATTTTCCCCCTTTTTCCAATGTCCCCTCTGAGAATCAATTTATCAACAATTAGATAACAAATTCTAACTCACAGTTATCCCAACAAAATATATTTTCCCTCAACAACCAAAGATATTTTCCAATCACATGCATTTAAAATAAAATGAAACAATTAATATCTTTCAACAAATTTAAATAATCTTATTTATTTAATTCCCATATAATTTAATAATTAAAAGTTATTTAATACATAACTAAATCAAATTTATTTATTCCAATTCTTTCACAACAATAATTCCATTAATTAAATATTTAAATCAACCACACATTTAATCTACAAAATTAAACTTGCACAATAATAAAATACCATGAACAACAATGATAAGGCTAAGACCAAAACTCAAACTAATGACACACTGTACTAGAGTAAAGGTATGACTAGGTAGCCTATTACTATCTCCCAATATTATTGTTGAGTAGTGGACACGCTCAGACCTATGAAACCAGGTGAAGCTAATGTCTTGTACCTGCCAACCTGCAAACAAGCAAATGTCGTACATGTATCCAAATAACAAAGCATACACACCGTGAAGAGAGAATCATGGAAATCGCAGGGCACTCACAAGCAAGTGATGCAATATAGTTCTCTTCACCAATACAATGTCACATCAATTGACGAGATAATATATCAATTAAACTACAATAAGCATATATAGAAATGCCATGACAACTAAGCATCTATGCAAACATAAAGCATATTAAACATAATCGCCATGCATATAATGTGCCATCACATCAATATAGTCTATCATCACTCCACTGTCACCGATAGAATATAAATAACATAAAATAAAGTATAACAAAGTATTTGAGCTGTCAAGAAAACATAACAAAATAGAGGGGTGTCACAGTTTACATGTTTCATAAGGATAATTTCAAAGTTAAGGATAGTCACAAGATGACAGTCCGAGGGACAATCATATCATGCAAGAATGGGACAATATCATGATTACATAAAGAAGTCATGCAAACATTTTTTGATGTGAAGTGTGAAGAATTTTTGAAGTGGGGATAAGACTTATGGAAGTAATGGGAAGCATGATAGTGAGACGCATGAAAAGAAGCAATAATAAGCACTATCAACTAAGAACAAAATGATATAGAGATAGCCAACAATGAGGGGACTATAGTCCTAAGATCTTGATAACAATTCACACCTATAAAGACACTCCATTATTTTCATAAAAACTCAAAATTCTATTCATATTCGGGTATGTGCAGGATCATCATGGAAAAAATAGGCCCTTAAGTGGCGAAAAAATTCAGAAAAATCAAAGTTAGACAACTTGATGTAAAAATTTGAATAAGTTATCTATATTATTTCAAAAATATGTAAGAATAGAATCTGTAGCAAATTGAATGTAGTTTCTAAACTACTAGGTTTATTTTATTTTTTTAAAATCTATTTGGTGAAAATTTGAAATTTCAATGCAGTAGTACTTAAATTTCAGGGAAAAAATAAGTAGGTGTCTATCTGACCACCCTAACCACAATAAAATGATAAAAAAAATTTATAAGATTTTAGATATAAGTAGAGGACTGATGTCCGATGTGATACATATTTTTTTGTAATTTTTTCCAAGAATTATAATTATTACAACTTTTAAAAAATATAAAACTTTATGTTTGACCACCTTAACTTGGTCTAAACTTCATGAAATTAATTTTTAATCCTATAGCATGTGAAGCATAGAATGTGACACATGTTTCATATTCAAAAAATGTGATACTATTTGAAAGCTATAGATATTTTTAATCAGCCTATCAATCAAGACTTTAGTCATAATTCAAATAGAAAATGAATAATAATAATTATTTATTAAATTCAAAGTAAAGAATAATTTATATTAGTGAAAAGGTGGGAATCTCCTTTAAAAACCCTTTTTGTTTCATACATTTTGGATATAAAAAAAGTCGTCAGCCACATACCCTATACATACCCATCATATCGCCACATTTTGGCCCATCATGATCCTACACATACCCATTCATGGGTGAATCACAAAGAAGAGATAGCTAAGAAATGGAGTGAGATATCTTCATGATATTGGATAGTGTAATAGTCACATAGGAAGAGTAATGATCACAAGCAGAAATGGTAAATAAAGGAAAACAAACAAACAATAAAGGATATAGAGTAAATAAAGAACTATAATAGGCCAGATACATAAGAATGAATATGATAGTCTAAATCCACAAGATGTAATAGGACAATCACATGTATTTCAATACCAAATAATGCTTCACATGATAATTGTGGAAGATGATTTTTTATGAGGAGATACTTTATATGTTTTCAATCAAGATACCTCATGGTAAAGAGTGCATGAAAGTCATGAATGTGGTGTTAGTCATAGTAAATCCAATGCTACAAGATAGTCTCATATGAGAAGCAAAAAAATTAGTATAATGGTATAAGAGGAGCATGCATTATTTATTATTAAAGGATAATTTAGAGTGGCAGTGACCTTTTAATGATCTTATTCATAAAGGATAGTCCTTGTGAAGAGATAGAAAGAGGGCATATATTTCTAAATGATAAGTGGAAAATACCTTATCTATGGAGTAGATACCATTGAATACAATTGATAGAAGATGATAGCATATAGTCAAGAAAGCAAGAGTGTAGTCCTTTATGATGTCAAGAACTTCAAAGGTATAAATGAAAGTCTACAACCATAACATGAATGCAATAACATAGTCATCATGATAAGTATAGACAACATAGGACAAAGGTAGTAGTAAGATAAATATCTCAAGCAACATTCATGAGCCCAACCATGAGCATAGAGATGGTATGCTACAAGCTAGTGATGACAGTTAGGAGGATAAGAGTGAAATGATATGCTACAAGCTAGTGATGCCACTAGCCTATATTTTTGGAGGTCAACAAAATGAATAAATGAAATTCATAGATTATGAAGTGCATAACAACCTGAAATAAAATTAATTAAAATGTACAAAGCATACTTACAAACTATCTAGAACCTTAAAGTCATTGAACATTATTCAATTATAGAATACAATTTTGTATTTTAAAATTAAAAATAATATGTATTACGTGAGTGAAAATTTGATGACTACATCCACTGCCAGGTGTTACCATCGAAGGTCCAAGATTAACCTATTCAACATCCAAAATAAGATATAAGAATACCATTCATATAACATTTAGTTATTCACATATAATATTTATAATTATTTACTAGTTACATACCTCTGTAGTAGATGTGGTCATGCAATAGGGAGGTGGAGGATTGTTGAAAACACAGTGAACACTATGACCTTAAAAATTCATTATAATCATTAAACTAATTTAGTTAATCTTGCATTTCAAAAATGAAATTTAATAAATTAAACTAAGTAAAATTACTAATATTTACCTAACTATCAAGGTTGAATGCGTCATTTAGGAGGGAATCTGTCATCACCATCTCATTAGCTAAATATGTACCCTGGGCACTTGCATCCTGACTATCCTCATTATCATAAACATAGACTAACCCACAAGTTTGAAATATATGAGGTGAAACTCTACTCCTCAAAGACTCACCCAACTCACCCTGCGCTAGAGGACTGGTATGCTATATGAGGCTCTGGGTGAGGGAACTAATCAACTATAATGTATCCACCTCAACACTCTCCTTCACAATGGAAGGGATAGTCAGATGCATATACACTGGTCTACTGAGTGGTTGTCTTGCTGGCCACTATGCATTAATACATGCCCCAACTCTATGATGTTCAGAGCCCCACCTCTACCTTGGAAGTCCCACATGTCAAAATATTTTGGGATTTTATTGAGGAAAAACTCACAATAAAGTTTTCTCAATAAATATTGTGGAACCTCATTGTTGTTGCATGGAGGATGATCAAAAACCATCCACCACCCTTAAAGAACCTATTGCATCAAGGATGTAAAGGTTGATTCATTTTAGGGTTTGTGAATAGTGCACACAAGTCAAATTTTATAATTTTTCATCTTTAACTTGTTTATACATGATATTTTTTCTACATAAAATCATCTAAACTATCATCTCTTGTTTGAACAACTAGTTATTTTATTTCTATTTAAATCCACATGTGATGTTATGGATTCAAATGATTGAGAAAGTGTGGTTCTATGCAAGGTTGTGCCTGCAAGATCTCTCAACCTTGTAATTAACTCCTTTTTTTTGTTATTTTCAGTTTTCCCCATTAAATTTTCTTGAGTTCCTAGAGCATGATGATGAATTATTGGAGGTATTTTTTGAGGTTGTTCTTCAGGAGGGATTTTAGCATGAGGTGAATTAGGATTTTGAGGAATTTATGGAGGATTTGGAGGTGCATTATTATTTCTTAAAAATTAAATAAATTTATATCAAAAAACATATTAAATCTACCTATTTAATACCAAGTTCACACAAAAAAATAGAAATTACTTACTCCTTCGACCTCCCCAATGTCATGGTGACATTTTCACAAAGATTTGGTGAAGAAATCAAGTGGTTTTGACCTTCCAAAAACACAAGCACGTTATGTAGGGTTTGCAGCCATGAGGGAGGTTTTTAACAGCTGTTGGAAAAAATGAAATGAGCATTTTCTTTTCTTTTTTTAAATAGCTTATAATTTTATCATGTTATAATGTGAGCACATTATAACATGATCACATTTTGGATTTTTATAAAAATCAAAATGGGGTGGCTCTTGTTTCAATGTCATCATTCTCATTTATCAAGAAATATTCATTGAAAATTGGTTGATTAGACACCTTTTAATTTTGGTAGGCAAGGTCAAGGACCACTCTATCATCTTTTTCCTCCTTGGACACATGAGTTTTTATATATTGTTTGATAAAATTTACTATCAACCAATAGTAATCTTTCATCCTTACCTCAAATTCTTCTTCACAATTGGCCCAATAGTCTTCAATCTTAGGCTCATCGACAAAAAATGATCCTATCACCTAGAAAATCTTAGCAATAGGATCAAATTGGCGCCTAACATTATTGTACAGTACCAAATTATACTTAGAAATCTCCACATCTACACCTTTTTCATTTTGCATATAGGTGCATGAATATACCCCTGCTTGAATGGGGAAGTTGTACCCAAGCTTATGTTTCCTAGCAATGAGCTAGTGAATTATTTTTACCTGCCTACAAACTTCCAACAAAATTATTTTGTTTTATGGGTACCTTGGGAGTTTATATTACATCTTGTGAAAGCCTGCCACTTAGATGTAGGATAAATTTTTTAACTAGATGTACCAGTTCCTCATACTCTTTAATACTTCCATGGCCTCATTGGAGATCCTTCTAGATAAATCTCCCTCTATCCCTTTGATTACGATGTAAATAAAGTTGTCATTGATAATGTAGAAGTCTATATAATTGTCGTCTAACTTCAATTGGGGATAGTGAACATTCATAAATGGCCACTTTTCCCATCTCAAAAGAACCAATTCTGTCAAGTCTTGGGAATGAAGCCTAAGAGGATAAAAAATATACCAAGAAGTGATATAGAACTTAGAAGTTGTAAGGACGGTGCTCAATTGATCATGGATGGTGTCACTTATGAGAGTGGACCAATCAATTTTCTTCTTGGAAGCATCACTGATGGTCTTTATGAACTTCACTATCCATGGGTATAAATCTCAGGCATGTTAATACCCAAACACCCTACTTAGAAAAAAAATCAAATCTTTAATGTCCTTAAACTCAACTTATGCTAGACCTTGGCCATTTTGACAGCTACTTTCCTGGTGTGGGCTAGCATGTTATTATTAATATAGTTTAGTTTCTCCACTTCATGGTCATCAAAGTGTTTGATGGTCAACAAAGTGTTTGATAGTTTGATAATTGATATGGCCTATGAGTATTATATAATGGGATGATGTAAGTAAATAGTTGCTAACCCTTTTTTTAAATGGTAATGTTTAAAATGTATTCATTAGTGTCCCAAATAATTTGAATGTGGTTAGTGCTATTAATTTGATTAATCAAGTTAGTGAAGTAATTTCATTTCATAATTTTGAATCCCTTATTTCTAATATGAGAGGTGACACTATTTTTGTCCCTAAGAGTGACCAAGGTGAAGGTATTATGTTAAATACTACTAATTTATTAACTTTGTTGTGAATGTATCTAATGATTCTTTAGTTCTGGTTTGTAAGGTGTCTTATATTTTTATTTTAATCTTTAAGTAATTCTATTTAGTGTTGAATCTAATAAAATAGTTTTATAAGTCTTATGTTTGTTCCTTTTTCTATCACATCATATTATTTTACTATAAGTTCTCTTCATTTTATATAACTATATGAATCAAAATATTACCAAAGTTATACAATAGTTCATATAATTTTGAATCTTCTTTATCACTAAATGAATCTTAAAAAAAGTGTATTATGAGAACATACATTAATATAAAACACATCATCATATAACAAATATTCATCAACCTTATTATAATAAGATGAAATGTCACTATGCTCATCACTTCATATATAATCAATCAATCATGATCGACATGATAGAGAAGGATCATCATGAATGACATGGGTGGTGATGAAATAATGTAAATGTGAAGACATTGAATATGGTTACTAGATTTAGGGTTTACAATTAAAGGTTATTAGATTTGAGAGTTTATGATTTATAATTTATGATTAATAGCTTAAGGTTTATGATTTTAAGGTTTAGGGTTTAGGGTTTATAGTTTAGGGTTTTAGTTTTCAGGTCTAGGTTAGGTTTTAGTTTATTGTATGTATCCATTATTTTGATGAATATATTTAGAAATAAAATTTATAAACTATTGGAATTCATCCTAATTACAAAAATTAAAATAACCAAAAAATATAAACCATGAAATTTCAAACCCTAAACATTACATTATATAATTAAAATTTAAACCATAATTACAAACAAAAAGTATTAAATATAGCAAAAAAGCACAAATACTAACCTTGAGGTCACTAAAATTTGGTACGTAGAAGGGAGGAGGTGGCAGGCACAATTTGATGGAATAGATGGCTTGCAAAATGTGTACTCATTTTCCTCTAGTCGCTCTCTCAAACCGCAAATTTTGTAGGTGAAAATGAATCGACGGTCATTTTTTAAAAGAATAAATAGATTTTTAAAATGGGTGTTATTTTATAATGGGTATCCATTTTGTAATGACTACCCATTTTGTAACAGTACCCATTCAGTTTTAGGCTGGGGATCCCATTTTGAAATGGTTATGGTCCATTCCTTTTGATATTTTTTTATCGAAACTTCCCCTCTTCGTGGACCCAACTTCTTGCACCTACCCCTCCTTATCATCTTCTTCCTTATCTTCTACATACATCTCATCCTTCTTAGCATAATCACCAAACTCCACCTCAGTATCCTAACATTGCTCTTCCTCAGCCTCAATCTATAGGTACACCTCTTGGTACACACTATAGATGTCATCCTCAAAGAAATATTTTGAATGAGGTAGGAACTCCTCATCCTTGAATTCATTCACATCTTTATCCCTGAAGGAAGAAGCTTGTTTGACTTTAGTAGCTAAAGAAGTACCCACATCAAGGACTTTGGTCAGCCTATTGTTCTCACTATTAAACATTTTGATTTTCTTACACCTTTGATACTAGATTTTTTGGGATTTCATCAAGTTGTACCATATTTTATATGTTTTCCTTTTTCTATTTATTCACCTACAATTGATCTTTGTACATGAACTTCTCATTGAATATCATATCTCTACTCCTAATTACTTTTTGAGTTTCATAATCCTATTTAAGCAATAACCAAAATCATTAACTCTATATCCAATTAAAGTACAGTTCTTGGATTTTTCCTCAATATTTGTTCTATTTTCTATATATCAATATGGACAAATTCTTCACAACTATTTTTTTTAGAAATGAGTAGTTTACCTTTTTAACTATACATTCCTCTAGCATACCACCATCTAGGTAAATTGAAGGCCCTTTGTTTAAGTAAACAACAATATCCGCAATATTTTACCAAAATTGTAATGAAAATTCTACATGGTACAAATACTAACTATCGAACTCCTTGCTACATCATTCCCCTCCATTATCTGATCTAAGATACTTCCTCTTATAATTTCCTATCTCATTCCCAACCAAAAATTTCCATTTCTTAAAAGTATAAAATACATCAATTTTTCCTTAAATAAATCAAACCCAAGTTTTTCTTGTTACATCATCAATAAAAGTAACATAATAATAAGAGCCACCAAGAGATAATACTTGAGTCAATCCCCATACAGTTGAATGCACAAGCTCTAACTTTTCACTCTTTTTTTCCTTCCTAACTCTAAGAAATCTAACTCTCTTTTGTTTTCCATAAATATAGTTTTCATAGAAATCCAAATCAACCTTCTTCAAACCTAACAACAAATTATTTGAGTGGAGAATCCTCATCCCCTTCTCACTCATGTGCCCAATCCTATGGTGCCACAATGTTGTATCCACTCCTATAGAAGTTGAGACAATAGAAAAATCAAAATTATCAGTACATAAATGCAATGTACCTACCTTTAATCCTTTTTTATTATTAATGCTCCTTTAGTGACCTTTCGTGAATTTTCTATAAATGTAAATGTACAACCTTCACAGTTTCCCAATTTTCTTGTTGAAATTAGTTTTCTTATCAAATTAGGAACATGCCTCACCTCTTTCAACAACCATTGGTTTCCATTTGGTTATTTTATTTTATCTTATCATTTAAAAAAAAATAACATGGTTCACCATCACCCAAATAAACCTATCCAAAATCACCTTGAACATAATCTGAAAAATATATTCTATGGGGTGTGGCATGAAATGAAGACCTTGAGTCTAACATCCAAGACCAATAAAATTTTCTAATAAAAGGATCAAAGCACCTTGCAACACATCACTTACTATATTTTATTTCTTTCTAATTTCTTGTTGTTTGTCTCCATTTTTTCCCTTTCGAGAACAACATTCTTTATTTCAGTATCCTTTATTATTGCAATGTCATCACTCTAGCCTTCCTCTAGATTTGGGTCTTCCCCTCTTAGACTTCCCATGGTTTCCTCAAATCTTTCCTCTTTCCCTCTATCTTCCCCTACTCTCCATAGTCAAAGTATTAACTAATGTATCACATGTGCTTTTCAATCACATTTCCTCACTAAGGATAACACCAACAACATGAAAATTTAAAGTTCTTGAACTATAAACAAAATTAATCATAACCTTGAACAAGTTATTCCACATTTTTAGAAATGAGAAAAAAATCAAGAGATCCCTAACCTCATCAACAAAGGTTATATTTATAGAACTTAACTTATTTGTGACTATGTTAAACTCATTTAAATGATCAACAACACACCCACCTTTTGATATATTCATGTTAAATAAATATTTCATAAGAAATACCTTGTTGTAATTTTAGCACTTTTTCATATAGTTTAGTCAATTCTAACATCATATCCATCATTGTTGTTTCTTTTGATATGTTAAAATCCATTGATGTTTTCAAGAACAACCATATTGTTCCTAGTTCCTTTCTATCAAGAATATCCCATTCTTGATCTTTCATATTTCCCACTTATTTTATTTTCCTCTCAATGGTATGGAAAGATCCTTTTGATATAGATAATCATCCAATTGCATCCTCTATAGCTGGTGGTTCTGGCCATTGAACTTCTCAACTCTAAACTTTCCTTCTTCCACCATTGCTCCCACATGAACTAGGAAACCCTCCCTTTAATCTTGATTTTTATCCAAATAAATGTATGGATCTAATACCATTTTTTAGGAATATGATCGTAGATTAAAATATAAAATAAAATGATCATTTGCTTAAATAAGATATAAAATAAAATAAAAATAGAGACACATATATACATGGTTCACCCAATAGGGGATGCATCCATAGAGAAATAGCCAATCCTTCCATTGTTTCATCCATCAATGTGAAGGAATACACCTTACAACAAATCCACTACAAATTCCTCTTCTCTCTATTGTAATCTCCTCTCTCAATACAATACAATGAAATACACAGTTGTAATATAATTCCCTCATAAAAGAGGTTTCCTTCTAGGGAAATAAAAAAACCAAAACAATCTTTACCATTAGATCTATAGTGTAATAATGAATAGTCCAAATTTTCAATCAAAAAATATTATGTAAAATGTGGCTTTCAAGGGAACTACCCCCAAACCCTCACTAGGGCACATGATGCCCAAACCCCTCACTAGAGGGATGGGCCCCTTGAACCCTACAAAGGGGTACCCCCCATACTGAAATGGGCTCTAAAACCAACAATATTAGGCTCCATAACCAACACCTAGTACTATTTTTCCTATGCTCACAAGTTTGGTCACTATCTTAGATGTCAAAATGGCACCCTTGAAATCAGATTTCTTTGTTATGGGTGATGGTATACTCTTTCAAGATGACCTATAGATAATGGATCAATGCTAGCATTAAAAATCCTTTAGAACATGATACAAATATTTTGAAGTTTAATGCTTAGTTATTAAGGCAATTTAGATATTTGTAGTATGTTTGTATATCAAAAGATATATTTTTTAATAAATTAGAGCTTTATAGGCTTGACATTCTACAAATACTCTAGATTATCTTTACAATTTTATATGGGGTTTGGTTCTAAAAGAAATATTATAGAATGAGTTGAAAGAACTTTTTTCCCAAAATTTGATTGTGATTTCAAACTATTAAACTTAACTTACAAGAATTAAAGAAAAATTATTTGAAATCATAAAGTGAGTAGGCCTCAAGGTTGTGGACCAAAATGTAAGTTGTATAATGATGAGGCTTACAATTAGGGATTCATAATAAATGTACAATTTGTGATTTTTTTAAAAAAAATTAGTGTGATTTCTTTTTGACATTTGAATTATAAAGAGTTTGAGGTTGACAAGGTTTCAATGTTAATACTCTACAAGTATTTCACATTTGACAATTTCAATTTCTATTTACAGTTTTAAAATGAAGTATAAATCATAGCTAGATTTTATATCATATATTTTTACTTTGAATTATTTTCTTAATTAGTAGCTGTGAGTTACAATTTATAATTTTAGTTCAAATTCTAAATGGTCTAACTTGGACTTTGAATTCTAGATAAATGTAGCATTTTACAATTTTGATATTTGTAATTTGAATTTTGAATACAAAGTCTATGTGGAGATTGGACCAAGGTTTACAAAATATCAAACTTAATACTATTAGCATGTTTCCCATTTTCAAAAATTTCCATGATGTAAGTTGAGCCCAAGAGTCCAAACATATGGGTATCTAGATTACTCCAACCATTAAAATTCAATCGAATGTGTAGTTTATAAAATTTAAAATTTAATTTATTAACAATTTGAGGCCAAACTAAATGGGGCATGATTACTATAGTTCCAAAACGTTAAAAATTTGAAAGGTCCTGGTTATAGTTCTTTCAAAAAATTTAAAATAAAATCACAACATTCAAGTTGTTGGAACCTCGTATTTTATGTCTAATTTATGCACTCTTCTACCCTAAAGATATACATTTTTATTTTTACTAGCCCATGTTTATCATCAATATGAGAGATTATAAATGGTCCATCTTTCTTAAAATTGAACCTTTGGTGTTGTATTAGATCCACTTTTCATTTTTTAGTCAAATACATTAACTTAAAAAACCAAATTTTGACTAAGTGTTGAGTTGTTTAGAGTTTTAGATTTTTGAGGTTGTTTATGATTTTGCATAATTTCCTTTGCAATCCCAACACCCTACTCCAATCTTTCAAAAAAATTCACTAAGTGTTGAATGGGTTTCCCTTATTCTCATGCTTCCTTTAAGAATACTCAATACAAAAAAATTAAAAATTATAAGTTGCATCTATGTTCTTTTGGTGGAGTATTGGTGATTCACCTTCCCCAATACCATTCCTTGGCATCCTCAATCATCAAAGCCTAAAATTCTTTCATCAAGTCTAAGTCCTTTGCATTTTTTTACTTTTGTAATTCTTCATCCATCCATCCCCATCAGACTTACCATCCAGGTCATGCTTCCCTTAATAGTTCAATACTTTATTGATTTCTCTATGTATCTTATTGAAGTCAATCTTTCAACCATCCTTTATTTAGATAACTATTTCCATGCACCACCGCTACTCCAAAACTCTCTTGAAGTCATTGAATTTTTTCTAAATATTTTTTAGTTTCAAAGTTTAGCCTGGATTTCTCTTATCTTCCTACCATTCCTTCCTTATTGGATTCCCCAAAGCCCATTATCTTTCAGAATTGTGGACTTCTTCACCCCTTCATCCCTTTTTGACCTATCACCCCTAACATGCCTTTCCTTTTAGGTCTTATTTTTAGGATTTTAGAGTTTTTCATATCAACATGCCTATCATACTTTCAAGGAATTTTTCCCTCACTCCCCTTTGGCATGAAAAGTATCAAAACTCTAATGTTCAAACAAAAATATGCACCTACTTTCTAGCATGACCCAAGATGCCATTAATGGTCAGAAGAGACACTTGTAGATGGGAGATGGAATTGCATAAGCTCTATCATTACAATAAGGATGTGGTCAAGGTATGTTTGAAGCACATAAATTATTAAGACTCTGAAAAGAATACATGGTCACCACCTATAGTTGTAGGAAATCATGGATTTTTTTGGCCCTTATGAAATCCTACAAGTTTCCCATTTTGGGTAACCTATAGAAGGATATATGTGGATTGAATTTGATTTTTTAAGGGAGGATGAAATTTTGGATTAGAGAGGGAGAAAACCAAGAAAGGGGAGCATATACAAAACTTGTAGAACAAAGATATTCATAGGAATCCCTAAGGTTTCAATTTCTAATTCTGGGAAAGGTATTTTAGTATTGTAAAGATCTTGGTTCATCCAAAATTTGTAATAAAAAATTGTAATTTTTTGGATTTAATGGTTAAAGGAAAAATAATCCATAGTTGAGTGTCTCCCTATGTATGGTCTATATTTTTGGATGTGTGTTGTTTAGTTAGTCAACCAGATGACTGTAAAATCCTTGAAAATCCTTTGTAAGGTATATTTTTAGCATAATAAAGGAAATGTATGGGTATTCTCATGGATTACTAACAAGACTCACTTAATATGTATTGCAACCATTTATTGTTTTTCCAAATGTATGCATAGACCCTATTTTTCTTGTGCATTTCAAAAGGTGTGTATTTTGCGGTATCAAAAAAGGCATCAATTGCACCTTCAAGCCCATCTCCACAATAAGAAATCACATCCCTTCTCCTAAAGACCCTCAAGACCAATTCCTCAAGTCCAGTGTCTACAAAGTGGTGTGCGCATGTGGCATCCCTTACATCGGGGAAACGGGTCGTTCCATCAACACAAGAATCAAAGAACATTGTGCTGACATAAGACACGAACGCATCCTCAAATCTGCTTTAGCTGAACACTCTTCCAAGACTAAGCATCACATTTCCTTAGAAAGCACCAAAATCCTTTTCAATGAAGATAACTTCTTTAAGAGAAAACTTAAAGAAGCCATTGAAATCAACAAACATCCTTGCAACCTCAACCGAGATGGAGGATGGACTCTAAGTTTCTCCTGGAGACCCTTATTAAACAATCTCAATGTTCCCTCTCCCAATCAATCTTGATCCTCCGCCTTTCCCTCCCTTCTCCCTTTCCTTTCCCTCAAGTTTTTGTCCTGTCTTTTGCTTTTGTTCTTGTTATTTCAATTTGATTGAGAAGCGGAGTGTTTCCTTCTTTGATTTTTTTTTATTTTTTTTTGTCAACTTCTTCTAATCGTTGCATTCTTCTCTCTTTTTGAATTACCTCATCTTTCTTACCTTAATTTGTAATTTAATTTTTATCCTTTTAGTGTTCTCTACTTTTCCCTTTCTTCAATCCTAATCTTTATTTCATTTCATCCTCAATTTTGTCACTTTGTTTCTTATTTTTTGCGTGCTTATTGCTTTTCTCTTTTATTTTATTAATTTCTTTCTTTTTCTTGCTAATTTCTTTTATTGTTTGATTATTGTTATCTCTTGGTATTACTTTTATTATTTTTGTCTTATTTTCTTGGTCTTTAATCTCTCTTGATTATTTTTATTCTCTCATTTTTTGTGTCAACTTCTCTCATTTGGTTGCATTCTTTTCTCTCCCCCCCCTTTTTAATTACTTCATCCTTCTTTTCTTAATTTCTAACTTAATTTAATTTTTCTTGTTCTATACTTTCCTCTTTCATTTATCCTTGTATTTATTTCATTTCACTTTGTTTCGTTATCTCTCATACTTATTGCGGGTTTTTTGTTTTTTTCTTTCATTTACCTTATTTGTATTATTTTTGTTCGCTTATTTCCTTTGTTTTTTCTATTTTATTTATTTATATATTTTTTATCTCTTATTATTATTATTATTGGTCTTATTTTCTCGGCTTTTACTATCTCACTTATTTTTACATTTTTTCAATTTATTTCGTCTTGGTCTCTCATATCTTTCTTAAGTGTTTATTTCTTCTCTCTTTCAATTGTCTCCCATTCAATATATTCATTTCATTTTTTATTTTGATAATTCTTTTGTTTTATTTTAAAGATTACTCTTATCACTTTCCAATCATCTACTTGTTGGATTTCTTTGTCATCTTTATAATAATTTGATCTCTTCCGAGCTTGATGTAGTGTTTTATTACTTTTATTATATCTGGTTTCTTTATTGCTTATAATTCTTGTGTGTTTTTTACTTTTCTTTCTTTTATTCATCTTAATATTTATCATATTAATTTCTTTCTTGTGCTTGCTTAGTTCTTTTATTTTTTATTATTGTTTTCTCTTATTACTTTTATTTTTATTTTTTGTCTTATTTCTTGGCTTTTATAGTCTCTCTAGTTTCACTTTTTTCACTTGCTTCTTCCATTTTGTGTCAACTTCTTTTATTTTTTGCATTCTTCTCTCCCCTTTTAATTTAATTTAATTTTTCGTGTTCTATTCCTTCCTCTTTTATTAATCTTTTTCTCATTTCATTTTTAATTTTGTTTTCTTTACCTCTTACATTCATTGTGTGTTTATTGCCTTTCTTTATCTTAATATTTATTATATTTCTTTCTTTTGTTCGCTAATTTCTTTTGTTTTTGTCTATTTTATTTATATTATTTATCTCTCTTTTTATTTTTATTTTTATTTTTGTCCTATTTTCTTGGCCTTTTTAATCTCACTTGTTATTACATCTTTCTCAATTTTATTCCACCTTCTTATCTCATTTCTCATGTGTTTACTTCTTTTCTCTTTCTATTGTCTTCTATTTAACATATTATTTTCACTCTTTTGTTTTGTTTTCTAAAGTTACTCCTGACACTTTCCTTCATCATCTTGTTACATTTTTGTGATCTTTATAATATGTTGAATCTTTCCTTTTGGGTTTGATGTTTTGTTTTATAACCTTTTTGACCTTTTTATTTTAATACTTAATAGCTTTTTTGGGTTTTGTGTTTCCCTACCCTCTCACCCCTCTCCTATTTATATCCAAGTCTGCTTATCATCTTTCAATTCTCTCTTTCTGCCATTCATCCTGATGATGGATCATGGAGTATGATCCGAAACGTTGATGTAAAAAATGCACACAGTTTATCCAGAAGTCTTGAAACCAACTATCATATTGGTTTCAATTATTGCATCTTTGTATGAATACAAATAATATGTTTCACAGCTGGATAAAGGAACTAGTTTGTTATTGGTTTCTTGTCCCGATCATCCTCTAGAAACTCAAGATAAATCAATATAAACGTCTAATTTTATTCTTTCTAGTGTATTCCAACTACCATGTCTGGGAGTATATAATAGAATAGGGCTTTATCATAAAAGCACATTCTTAGAAACTCATATGGTAGATTATCTAATCTAATTAAGTGCTTGACCTTGAATATTATAACTAGCATATAAGCATAAATTGGCAACCGAAATATGGGTGCACTATGTATTAGGTATGGTTTGTATCAAGATAAGTGTTAAGCTTATTTGACCTAATATCTATTGCAACACCTTAGTGAAACCCTCCTTGGTTTAGAAAATCCATAAGTGAAGAAGGTCTTACCCACCTCAATAATTTTTCCTCACTTTCTTAGCCTAACTAGATAGGTTTTGTGGATATTCATCCTAGGTTTAACACCCTTGAAACTTGGAAGACTATCCATCCATAGGGATTTTGGATACATAACTCACATCACCAACACAAGTTATCATCGAAATCAAATGAGTGAGACACTAACAACATTTGATTCAAAAAAGAAAAGTTCCAAGACATAATATACATTCAAAAACCATACTAAATGAAAAATGTGAAGGAAAATTAGTGATAAAATTGAAAAATAATGAAAAAATATGGCTTTGATAATTTTGTAGTCAAAGCTCGTGATCCAAATCTCCCAAACTAATCCATATTTTTCAACGATAAATGTATGGAGTGAATGGTTGCAAGGTCATACTTCTAGTTTGTATACACGATAATTATGACCCAACTATTTTGGCCTTTTAGAGTTTTAATTTTTGACATTGAATTGTAAATATGTAAGGTATAGTGTTTGGGGTTCGATGGGAAAATAGCTTTGGGTTTGGCCTCATTTAGATAAATTGTACAACTTGCATTTAAAATAAAGGGCCCAAAGAACAAAGGATCCATAATTCATACCTTAGAAATATTTGTGGTTTGCAACTTATGTTATACTTCAAAATTGCATACCAAAGTATAAGTTAAAGGAAGTTCAAGGTTTGTGGAAGAAGAACAAAATATAACTTGCAAAACCACTACAAAAGTGTAAATTTTCTTAAATGATTTGAACCCTTAGGTTTAGGATAAATTAATCAAACTTCATATTTATGTCTTCCATGGTGTTTACGAAACCTCCAACCTCTTATAGGATTAATTTAACACACACTTGAACACTAGGACCCTAAATGAGGAACACCAATTTATTGACCAAATATGATAAGATAAAAAACACTAGCCATGACTAGGATTGACAAAATAGAAGAACAAGAATGAAAGCATAGATTTCAAAATAAGAGTCCATAAATTTTAAAAAATTAGAGGCATGTTGTGAAGGCCACAACATTATCAAATTTAATGTTAGAGATACTAGGTGTCACCATAAATGTACAAATGATCCTTAGAGATGCTTAAGTCTTGAATGAAAAACTATGTATTATGTTATATTCCCATAAATATATAACATATACCAACATTTAAATGAAAATAGAACTTGTAGCAATTGACACATAGACTAATTTGAAAATAACACACAAAAGCTCCCTAACAATAATTTTCAACCAAACCTCTTTGCATCTACATAAAATTCCTATATAACTCTCTAAACAAACTTTACTAACACAATTGATATGACAGCTCAAAACAACCATCTACACTCAAGCCTGTGATGTATTGCTTCATAATAATATTTTACAAATTCTCTATTACAACATCCCAAAAAAAATTTAAAAATATTTTATATACAAGTAAAACACATTACATTGTAGAAAAGAAAAATGGATACACAAGAGCTCTCCAAATTATTGAAAGTATTGAAAGTCCTTGCCTAAATGAGGTACAAGGCTATATTTTAGGTACATCAATCTTCTTGAACCTTATGAGAACGTCTCTAGTAAGTTTTAAGAAATCACAAACTTGACAATTCAATTTGCCATAGCCACCCCACCCCACCTTGCTCTATGCCTATTACCATTCATGTTTTACTTCAACTATGTTTAGTCCAACTTGCAACATCCTAGGATATCTTTTATGCACAAATGTGGGATATAGTCCTAAGCTAGAGAAAAGAGGAGCCCGCAGATTCCAAAAACATGATAAACCATGCAAGGAGGAGTAAGGTAGAGGGCTTAGGCAACATAGGTAATGTGCAATCAAGTCTTGCACATTATGCAAGGCAATAGAATATCTATACATGGTTCCAAGTTGCTGCATTGTCCCCATAAGACCCTAATTACCAAAGAGCACATACATGCCAACAAGACTAATGAGATCATTCTCATTTCTATCAATTCTCTCCATACGAATATACCATGGAGCCAAGAAAAAATGTACTAGCCTAGGTCAACTAACATTGTCTTGCAAAAACAAGGACAGATGGCTTCCTACAAGTGGAAATCCACTTGATATGTGATAGTTACATCGTGGTCCTCTTTGAATAGTCCAACGAGTCTCTACAACTACATGTAAAGCCTTTAAGTATGTGTCATGGATGGAGAAGAATGGCAAGGAACCCACAGATAAAAAGATTTAAATAGGTAAGTGGCAGGTGAGATAACTTGTTTGAACCTACAAGGAGATCAATGATTGAGCATGGAGGAGCCTTTAGTTCTTGTAGCTATCATGCATCGATTAGCATAAAGCTGTCTAATTGAATTTCAACTGACGATACAATTTCACTTGCCAGCTAATAAGATAACGTTATGCAGTTATTGACAATAAAATATATAAGCCTTTGAAATGATGAGTCCACCAAATATGAACACCGGATCCACCACAATAGCATGCAACACCATGTGTTCCAAAATGATTCATTATTGCATAGCTAGATCCACGCCAACATCTACAAGTAGTCTTGTGGACCAGTAAAACTTTGCAACAAGTATAGATATAACCAGCTTGTAGGAGAAAGACATTTTTATAGAAGAAACAATTGATCCCCTAACTGAAGTCAAACTACTAACATGTGGTACCATGCTGCTGGTCTGGACACACCACACAACTGAGTTGTTAATCCATATACATGTGGCCCAATGAAATAATGCCACATAACCCCTCCCACCTAGGCACAAGGTAGGCTAGCCATGATTACACTTTAAGTAAGTATCCAACAACTTAGAATATTGCGTGATGTGTGACATAGATCAAACCATCAAGACATGATTAAATGAGTACTCAAGTTCGCAATGTTGTGGTCACACAAACTCTAAATAAGTCACCAACTTGAAACAACTTCAAATTTTCTAAAGCACTAGTGAACTCGGATGCATAAAGCAGTCCACGTCTCCGAACACCAAAGCACCATCATACCTGATGATAAGGCTTAAAAAAACTAGCCTAAAAGGAGCTGGGTCCATATTCAAACTCATGATAGCAAGGAGCAAGCTCAAGAACATATAACGGGTAAAATATGTGAGCTCGAGGGATTTAAACTAGTTACCATGACTAAAACTTGGCAGCATTACACAAACATAACATGAAGATCTCTGACACGAGGCATACATGAAGGTGGCCTCTTTAAAATGATTTCTCAAATCAACCATCACCATAGGATAAATAAGAGGCTAAGAAATCTGCAATTTTGGGGGTATATCTAATATAACTTATGACCAAATAGTTAGAGGGGGAAAATGGTTCAACACCTTATCCTTGATGATCCTTACATATTGAGCACACTTACAATTCTTTAGATGGGTACTGAATGGTTCTAACACCTTATCCTTGATGATTCTTACATATGGGGCACACTTACAATCCTTTGGTATGATGTATTGTTGAGTAAGGAAGGGATATGATAAATTTAAGTTCGAGAGTGCGTAGTTAGAAGAAAAAATGTTCTATTACAAATTCAATAGGTTATGCTAGAATTATAATTTGTGTATTGCAATTTGATTCATCAATAATATTTTAGACAATTTTGTTGTTACTATTTGTAAAATTGATAGTTCGTCACTTGACCTAAAACTCTTTTGTCATTGTGAATTTCTAACATTACATTCAATTATTTATTACAAAACTAATCCCACCTTGTTTTGATTGTTCATGTAACTCACTGTGGTGAATGGAAAATAGCCCTAAAGATGGTTTGGGCATTGGCAATCAATAAAACACATCTCACAATCAATAGAGCAATAATCATCATTAGAAACATAGACAAACAAGATCTTACATTTACAATGGTGTCATAATTTTGAAGATTACATGATCTATACGACTCCTATGTATTCTTATTCCATCAATATGCATGCATGCAAAATAATATGAAAGTAATCCTTCAAAAGTAGGAGGATAAGTGTCTCAAACATTATGAATATGAAATTCCTAGAAATTATCTATATAATGTACACAGATATTTTCTTATATTTAAAAGAATTAGGTAAATTTTAATATATTTTCTCCAATATTAATGATTTGTGATGTACAACTATTTAAGTAAAATAACTACAAACAAACACTCCTCTTGTAATCAAGGATCATCAAGGATAAGGTGTTAGAACTCTATACTCCTCCATCATGATCCATATTGCATATCATAGAGGATTCCCTTTCTATTCTAAGTTCCTTTGATGATTATAAAATTTCACATGTCTTCCGTGGCAAATACTTTGGCTAATGGTTTTGATAATGTGGGTGTCTTGTCTCATAAATTTTGGCATTCTTATGAATCCATCCCTATTAATCTCCAAAGCATCATTTATCATGATCAAATGTCTTATCTTGGAGGTGGTAACCTAGGGAGATAATAGTTTATTATTTTGGCTTTATCTCCTCTCTATTTGGTTTAGGAGTATAGAGTTCAAATCCCATCTCATTAATAATTACATATCTTATGGAAACGAGCTCATGGAAGTGGTAATTATAGCTGGGTGTACTCGCACTATCAGGTTTACATGGATTATGGGGGCCTTTTTGCCTTGTTTTTGGATTGTTCTCTTAGTTTTTCCTACTCATTAGAACAAGGAGAAGGTCATGGTGAGGGTGTCTCTAGTTGCTATGGATGAAGATTGTTGCAAAAAAGAGCCTCTCTCCTGTGAGGAGTTTAGTTGTAATGCAGTTGTGTGTGAGTATTTGGAGAAAGGGGGAATTTTCCCTTATTTGCTTAAACTACATGGGTTTGATTTTGTTGCTAAAATCATGAGATTACCCATGAAGGGCAATAAATTTTACAAAGACTGTGGGGCTTCTAAGTGCACTATTTCCAATTTCTTCAAGGGTAAGGAACGGGACAAGCTTAGGAGTGTGGGAAGTAGAGGGTATGACCATTCTTCTATCAAGCTACTATGGAGGGATGTGGCACTGGCAATTATGAAATATTTCATGCTTGATGACAAGTATTCTATAATCTATGGGTACCATTTTATGTTGTTGAATCACTTTAGGTATAATAGTTTGGTGTCATTTCCCTACTATTTTCTCCTCTCCATGGAAACTAGCATAAGAGATCATAGAAAAAATCCTAGTAAAGCTATTCTCCATGAGGGACGCATGCTTCTTATCATATACTATATCAAAATGAAGTTTATTCCTGAAATCCCTAAGATTCCTTGTGGATGGAAAGGTAAGGGTCTTGTGCCAGGTTATGACATGAGGGACTCCGCAGAGGAATGGGATGAGGATTATGAGGAGGATGGCTCTAAATATTTGGATTCATCCAAAGGTTTCTATCTCTTGGTCGAATGGCTATGAAATTGATACTAAAATGAAGGATGTTGTGTCGTCTAGTGCAAAGAAGGGGTCTAAGGGGAAGAAAGGTGGTCAAAGGGATGAGAAGCGAGATTGTGGGAAAGGAAAAAACTTGGCTGAGGAAGGGGTGAAAGGTTTTGGTGTGTCCCCTATTCATACTATTAAGGGGAAACATGGGAGCAATAAGACCAATAAGGGGCATCATGCGTAAGTAAAAGGTCTTGAGGGCGATGGCTTTAAAAGTATTGGGGATGTTTCCCATATGAAAACTAGGTTGGTGTCACTTTTTTGTAAGGGTTTCAAGTAGGTTGAGGATGAGAAAGGGCTACTAGAGCTGCTAGAAAACTCAGTGGTGAACTCTAGTAAGCAACGGGTGGAGGTAGAAGTTGTTGATTTCGAGGATTCTCTTGTTGAGGATGTTTTGAAGGGTGAAGGTTTGGATTTGAAGTGTTAGCCTGAGAATGTTTCTACTCCTTCTGCTGAGCCTTTGAATTGGGATGAAATTGACCTGGATGTTTTTGTAGAATGGCAGAGGATGGGATGAAAAATTTCCTTTTGTTGTTTAAATGGATTTTCTCGGAGGTCAAGGATCTTACTTTGCTAAGCTGAATGAATGGTAGAGTGTCTGTCTAACATTGGTTAACTGTAACAAAAAGGAATGGATGGTGAAAAGCAAGTTTAAAACAATGAATGTTGTTCTTAACAAGGTGGTGGTGGATGTTGAGAAAATGGGTAGGGACCATGAGGAGAGGTTGGTGTCCTTGGAGGATAATTTTTGTAGGGATAATGAGGAGCGGCTTGTCTCTTTAGAGGACAAAGTAAATAAGATTTGTTATGATTTGTACTATGTATGGAAAATTGGTAACTAGTCTCTCAATTCAAGCGTGTAAGGACTAACTTTGTTGAATGAAAAATCCCTTAGGTGGACTAGTAAACAACTAGATCTCACAAGAATGAGGAGGCAATTGTTGATGTTAATTGTAAGAATCAAATGTAGAAGAGTATAGATGATGGTCTGTGTGTGTGAACTAGAAGCAAGACCAAAAAGAGGGTTGTCATTTCTTTTGAGGAGCTTGAAGATGTGGTGGAGATGCATGATAATGTTATCTCTAGTAATTTGGAGGCAGCCAAGGTTTTAGATAATCTGCTTTAGTTTTTGTTTCTTTGGCTTTTGTGCTAATGTTTTGTTGTAGGTTTAGTTGTTGGTATGTCAAGGTTTATCTTATAACAACTATTTTGTTTTTTTGGGGCTGGTTGGTGTGTATTGCTTAATCTTGTGTAGCCTTCTCTTGTTGTAAAGGGTTTCAGGATCCCTTCAAAACCCGCTTTTCCTTATCAAAAACACTCTTGTAATTCCTAAAATTTATTTTCAAACCTTTCAACATATCCATTACACATTAAATATAATTATTATTTTTATACATTAGTCAATTTAGCCATATTAATCAATTAACCTAAATTAAAAATTAAAGGGAAGTTTTTAATTTTATTTTCTTTACATACATTTAATCTTTTATATTAGTTTATTGTATATGGGAAATAATCCAATATTGAGCAGTGATAAATTTAAGAAACTTTTGAAATAAAATATGAAATCTTCACAAATATTTCATTTTTTTATAAAAAAATTAATCTCTTGGTGAATGTTTTAAAAATATTAATTTTATTGGAATTATTTTAAAATTACCAAAAATTTGTAGAAAATCTTGACGAATCTTGATAAAAAATAGGAAAATGCATTAATTACCATGGTGAATCCTTTTATTATTAAAAATAAAATTTCTATGAAACATTGAATGTTTTAAATCAACCCTAAATATTTATTCACCACCATTGATTTTATTTATAATCTATTGGTTTGGGTTTGAGTCTAGGCCCCATGGGAATTAGAGCTCTTGGATGCATTTTGAAGATTAGAAACATAGACAAACAAGATCTTACATTTACAATGGTGTCATAATTTTGAAGATTACATGATCTATACGACTCCTATGTATTCTTATTCCATCAATATGCATGCATGCAAAATAATATGAATGTAATCCTTCAAAAGTAGGAGGATAAGTGTCTCAAACATTATGAATATGAAATTCCTAGAAATTATCTAGATAATGTACATAGATATTTTCTTATATTTAAAAGAATTAGGTAAATTTTAATATATTTTCTCCAATATTAATGATTTGTGATGTACAACTATTTAAGTAAAATAACTACAAACAAACACTCCTCTTGTAATCCATCAATAGCCTATCATGGCCTCCTTCTTGCTAAAGAGGCTGGGGTGAGAAAATTGTGGTTGGAAGGGCACTCCCTTAATATTATCAATTGCCTAATGAAGGTGAATCCTCCATCATGATCCATATTGCATATCATAGAGGATTCCCTTTCTATTCTAAGTTCCTTTGATGATTATTAAATTTCACATGTCTTCCATGAGGCAAATACTCTGGCTGATGATTTTGCGAACATGGGTGTCTTGTCTCATAAATGTTGGCATTCTTATGAATCCATCCCTATTAATCTCCAAAGCATCATTTATCATGATCAAATGTATTGTCTTGGTGGTGGTAACCTAGGGAGATAATAGTTTATTATTTTGGCTTTATCTCCTCTCTATTTGGTTTAGGAGTATAGAGTTCAAAGCCCGTCTGATTAATAATTACATATCTTATGGAAACGAGCTCATGGAAGTGGTAATTATAGTTGGGTGTACTCGCACTGTCAGGTTTACGTGGATTATGGGGGCCTTTTTCCTTGTTTCTGGATTGTTCTCTTAGTTTTTCCTACTCATTAGAACAAGGAGAAGGTCATCGTGAGGGTGTCTCTGGTTGCTATGGACGGAGATTGTTGCAAACAAGAGCCTCTCTCCTATGAGGAGTTTAGTTGTAATGAATTTGTGTGTGAATATCTGGAGAAAGGGGGAATTTTCCCTTATTTGCTTAAACTACATGGGTTTGATTTTGTTGCTGAAATCACAGGATTACCCATGAAGGGCAAGAGATTTTACAAAGACCATGGGGCTTCTAAGTGCACTCTTTCCAATTTCTTCAAGGGTAAGGAACAAGACAAGATCACGAGTGTGGGAAGCAGAGAGTATGACCATTCTTCTATCAAGCTACTATGGAGGGATGTGGCACTAGCAATTATGAAATATTAGATGCTTGATGACAAGTATTCTATAATCTATGGGTACCATTTTATGTTGTTGAATCACTTTAGGTATAATATTTTGGTGTCGTTTACCTACTATTTTCTCCTCTCCATGGAAACTAGCATAAGAGATCATAGAAAAAATCCTAGTAAAGCTATTCTCCATGAGGGACTCATGCTTCTTATCATATACTATATCAAAATGAAGTTTATTCTTGAAATCCCTAAGATTCCTTGTGGACAAAAAGGTAAGGGTCTTGTGCTAGGTTATGACATGAGAGACTCCGCGGAGGAGTGGGATAAGGATTATGAGGATGGCTCTATAGAGTTGGATTCATCTGAAGGTTTCTATCTCTTGGTCGAAAGGCTATGAAATTGATTCTAAAATGAAGGATGTTGTGTCGTCTGGTGCAAGGAAGGGGTCTAAGGGGAAGAAAAGTGGTCAAAGGGACAAGAAGCAAGATTGTGGGAAAGGAAAAAACTTGGTTGAGGAAGGGGTGAAAGGTTCTGGTGTATCCCTGGTTGTTCATACTATTAAGGGAAACGGGGGAGCAATAAGACCAATAAGGGGCATCATGTGTAAGTAAAAGGTCTTGAGGGCGATGGCTTTAAGAGTATTTGGGATGTTTCCCCTATGAAAACTAGGTTGGTGACTCTTTATTGTAAGGGTTTCAAGTAGGTTGAGGATAAGAAAGGGCTACTGGAGATGCTCGAAAACTCAGCGGTGAACTCTAGTAAGCAATGGGTGGAGGTAGAAGTTGTTGATTTCGAGGATTCTCTTGTTGAAGATGTTTTGAAGGGTGAAGGTTTGGATTTCAAGTGTCATCCTGAGAATGTTTCTACTCCTTCTATTGAGCCTTTGAATTGGGATGAAATTGACCTGGATGTTTTTGTAGAATGGCAGAGGATGGGATGAAAATTTTCCTTTTGTTGTTTAAATGGCTTTTCTCGGAGGCCAAGGATATTAATTTGCTAAGTTGAATGAATGGTAGAGTGTCTTTCTAACACTGGTTAACTGTAAGAAAAAGGAATGGATGGGGAAAAGCAAGTTTAAAACAATGAATGTTGTTCTTGATAAGGTGGTGGTGGATGTTGAGAAAATGGGTAGGGACCATGAGGAGAGGCTGGTGTCCTTGGAGGATAATTTTTGTAGGGATAATGAGGAGCAACTTGTCTCTTTAGTGGACAAAGTAAATAAGATTTGTCATGATTTGTAGTATGTGGTGCAAATTAGTAACTAGTCTCTCAACTCAAGCGCGTACAGACTAACTTTGTTGAATGAAAAATCCCTTAGGTGGACTAGTAAACAACTAGATCTCGGCAAGAATGAGGAGGAAATTGTTGATGTTAATCATAAGAATCAAATGTAGAAGAGTATAGATGATGGTCTGTGTGTGTGAACTAGAAGCAAGACCAAAAAGAGGGCTGTCATTTCTTTTGAGGAGCTTGAAGATGTGCTGGAGATGCATGATAATGTTATCTCTAGTAATTTGGAGGCAGCCACGGTTTTAGATAATCTGCTTTAGTTTTTGTTTCTTCGGCTTTTGTGCTAATTTTTTGCTGTAGGCTTGGTTGTTGGTATGTCAAGGTTTATCTTATAACAACTATTTTGCTTTTTTGGGTCTGGTTGGTGTGTATTGCTTAATCTTGTGTAGCCTTCTCTTGTTGTAAAGGGTTTCAAGATCCCTTCAAAACCCGCTTTTCCTTATCAAAAACACTCTTGTAATTCCTAAAATTTATTTTCAAACCTTTCAACATATCCATTACACATTAAATATAATTATTATTTTTTATACATTAGTCAATTTAGCCATATTAATCAATTAACCTAAATTAAAAATTTAAAGGGAAGTTTTTAATTTTAATTTTCTTTACATACATTTAATCTTTTATATTAGTTTATTGTATATGGGAAATAATCCAATATTGAGCAATGATAAATTTAAGAAACTTTTGAAATAAAATATGAAATCTTCACAAATATTTCATTTTTTTATAAAAAAATTAATCTCTTGGTGAATGTTTTAAAAATATTAATTTTATTGGAATTATTTTAAAATTACCAAAAATTTGTAGAAAATCTTGACGAATCTTGATAAAAAATAGGAAAATGCATTAATTACCATGGTGAATCCTTTTATTATTAAAAATAAAATTTCTATGAAACATTGAATGTTTTAAATCGACCCTAAATATTTATTCACCACCATTGATTTTATTTATATTCTATTGGTTTGGGTTTGAGTCTAGGCCCCATGGGAATTAGAGCTCTTGGATGCATTTTGAAGATTAGAAACATAGACAAACAAGATCTTACATTTACAATGGTGTCATAATTTTGAAGATTACATGATCTATACGACTCCTATGTATTCTTATTCCATCAATATGCATGCATGCAAAATAATATGAAAGTAATCCTTCAAAAGTAGGAGGATAAGTGTCTCAAACATTATGAATATGAAATTCCTAGAAATTATCTAGATAATGTACACAAATATTTTCTTATATTTAAAAGAATTAGGTAAATTTTAATATATTTTCTCCAATATTAATGATTTGTGATGTACAACTATTTAAGTAAAATAACTACAAACAAACACTCCTCTTGTAATCCATCAATAGCCTATCATGGCCTCCTTCTTGCTAAAGAGGCTGGGGTGAGAAAATTGTGGTTGGAAGGGCACTCCCTTAATATTATCAATTGTCGAATGAAGGTGAATCCTCCATCATGATCCATATTGCATATCATAGAGGATTCCCTTTCTATTCTAAGTTCCTTTGATGATTATAAAATTTCACATGTCTTCCATGAGGCAAATACTCTGGCTGATGATTTTGCGAACATGGGTGTCTTGTCTCATAAATGTTGGCATTCTTATGAATCCATCCCTATTAATCTCCAAAGCATCATTTATCATGATCAAATGTACTGTCTTGGTGGTGGTAACCTAGGGAGATAATAGTTTATTATTTTGGCTTTATCTCCTCTCTATTTGGTTTAGGAGTATAGAGTTCAAAGCCCATCTGATTAATAATTACATATCTTATGGAAACGAGCTCATGGAAGTGGTAATTATACTTGGGTGTACTCGCACTGTTAGGTTTACGTGGATTATGGGGCCCTTTTTTCCTTGTTTCTGGATTGTTCTCTTAGTTTTTCCTACTCACTAGAACAAGGAGAAGGTCATCATGAGGGTGTCTCTAGTTGCTATGGATAAATATTGTTGCAAAAAAGAGCCTCTCTCCTGTGAGGAGTTTAGTTGTAATGCATTTGTCTGTGAATATTTGGAGAAAGGGGGAATTTTCACTTATTTGCTTAAACTACATGGGTTTGATTTTGTTGCTGAAATCACAGGATTACCCATGAAGGGCAAGAAATTTTACAAAGACCATGGGGCTTCTAAGTGCACTCTTTCCAATTTCTTCAAGGGTAAGGAACAGGACAAGATCACGAGTGTGGGAAGCAGAGGGTATGACCATGCTTCTATCAAGTTGCTATGGAGGGATGTGGCACTGGCAATTATGAAATATTTCATGCTTGATGACAAGTATTCTATAATCTATGGGTACCATTTTATGTTGTTGAATCACTTTAGGTATAATATTTTGGTGTCGTTTACCTACTATTTTCTCCTCTCCATGGAAACTAGCATAAGAGATCATAGAAAAAATCCTAGTAAAGCTATTCTCCATGAGGGACTCATGCTTCTTATCATATACTATATCAAAATGAAGTTTATTCTTGAAATCCCTAAGATTCCTTGTGGACAGAAAGGTAAGGGTCTTGTGCCAATTTATGACATGAGGGACTCCACAGAGGAGTGGGATAAGGATTATAAGGAGGATGGCTATAAAGAGTTGGATTCATCTGAAGTTTTCTATCTCTTGGTGGAAAGGCTATGAAATTGATACTAAAATGAAGGATGTTGTGCCGTCTGGTGCAATGAAGGGGTCTAAGGGGAAGAAAGGTGGTCAAAGGGATGAGAACCAAGAGTGTGGGAAAGGAAAAAACTTGGTTGAGGAAGGGGTGAAAGGTTCTGGTGTGTCCCGAGCTCTTCATACTATTAAGGAGAAACAGGGGAGCAATAAGACCAATAAGGGGCATCATGTGTAAGTAAAAAGTCTTGAGGGCGATGGCTTTAAGAGTATTGGGGATGTTTCCCCTATGAAAACTAGGTTGGTGACTCTTTATTGTAAGGGTTTCAAGTAGGTTGAGGATAAGAAAGGGCTATTGGAGCTGCTCGAAAATTCAACGGTGAACTCTATTAAGCAACTGGTGGAGGTAGAAGTTGTTGATTTCGAGGATTCTCTTGTTGAAGATGTTTTGAAGGGTGAAGGTTTTGATTTGAAGTGTCAGCCTGAGAATGTTTCTACTCCTTCTATTGAGCCTTTGAATTGGGATGAAATTGACCTGGATGTTTTTGTAGAATGGCAGAGGATGGGATGAAATTTTTCCTTTTGTTGTTTAAATTTCTTTTCTCGGAGGTCAAGGATCTTAATTTGCTAAGTTGAATGAATGGTAGAGTGTCTTTCTAACACTGGTTAACTGTAACAAAAAGGAATGGATGGGGAAAAGCAAGTTTAAAATAATGAATGTTGTTCTTGACAAGGTGGTGGTGGATGTTGAGAAAATGGGTAGGGACCATGAGGAGAGGCTAGTGTCCTTGGAGGATCATTTTTGTAGGGATAATGAGGAGCGGCTTTTCTCTTTAGAGGATAAAGTAAATAATATTTGTCATGATTTGTAGTCTGTGGTGCAAATTAGTAACTAGTCTCTCAACTCAAGCGCGTAAGGACTAACTTTTTTGAATGAAAAATCCCTTATGTGGACTAGTAAACAACTAGATCTCGGCAAGAATGAGGGGTCAATTGTTGATGTTAATTGTAAGAATCAAATGTAGAAGAGTATAGATGATGGTTTGTGTGTGTGAACTAGAAGCAAGACCAAAAAGAGGGCTGTCATTTCTTTTGAAGAGTTTGCAGATGTGTTGGAGATGCATGATAATGTTATCTCTAGTAATTTGGAGGCAGTCAAGGTTTTAGATAATCTGCTTTAGTTTTTGTTTCTTCAACTTTTGTGCTAATGTTTTGCTGTAGGTTTAGTTGTTGGTATATGTCAAGGTTTATCTTATAACAACTATTTTGTTTTTTTGGGGCTGGTTGGTGTGTATTGCTTAATCTTGTGTAGCCTTCTCTTGTTGTAAAGGGTTTTAGGATCCCTTCAAAACCCGCTTTTCCTTATCAAAAACACTCTTGTAATTCCTAAAATTTATTTTCAAACCTTTCAACATATCCATTACTCATTAAATATAATTATTAATTTGTATACATTAGTCAATTTAGCCATATTAATCAATTAACCTAAATTAAAATTAAAGGGAAGTTTTTAATTTTCATTTTCTTTACATACATTTAATCTTTTATATTAGTTTATTGTATATGGGAAATAATCCAATATTGAGCAGTGATAAAAAATAGGAAAATGCATTAATTACCATGGTGAATCCTTTCATTATTAAAAATGAAATTTCTATGAAACATTGAATGTTTTAAATCAACCCTAAATATTTATTCACCACCATTGATTTTATTTATAATCTAATGGTTTGGGTTTGAGTTTAGGCCCCATGGGAATTAGAGCTCTTGGATGCATTTTGACCTGCATAATTAACCCCAACCCTTAGATTATAAATTCTCAACCACCCAACTACAATTGCAAGCTTGATGGGCATTGGATATCCATAGGTATATTTTAACTCATACAATACAGCCCCAACCATTAGATTTTAAATAAAATCAATGGTGGTGACTAAAAATTAGCAATATGGCCCTAAAGTAACTAATGATTGAATAATATTATTGACAAATTAATTTAATTTTGTAGTATAACTTTATAAATTTAGGTGAATCTATCTAATTAGATATTGAATATTGTGAAAAAAAAATAACTTTAAAAGTTCAATTAAAAAAATGTTTTGATGTTTAACCATGACTAAAATAAAATTTTATAAAAATGCAACAATTTAGGTAACCTTATAGCTTGTACTATTAGCCAAATTTTAAATTCCCAATTTTAAGTTAACCAATTAGTGAATATTTGCCACTAAAATAATTTTCCATACTAAGCACATTACAATTGTTGTGATAGATTTAAAGTGTGCTATTTTCAATAGCATAACCCTAATAGTTGTCACTTCAAAGTTTTTAGTATTGACTAATATTACAAATAAGTGAATGAAATGTGCTCATTTAATACAAAAAACAACAAATCATGTTATGCAAGATTGAAATATCAGTAAAATATGATTTAATACATAATTATTAGTTCCTCCCATGGAACTATAGGGGAGGGGCATTTTGTAACTGGTGATTAAATTGTCTAGTTTAGACTAATCAAAAACATGAAAATATTGTTCAAAACATATTGTTTTAAAATTTCAAAATATTTTAATTGTTCAAATTATCACTTTTTAAACATAATAACATAATAAACATTTTTTCTCTATTGTGATTGGAAAAATTATTCTTCTCTAAAAAAAGGAGGCAAAAAAACCTACAATAAGACTAAATCGAGTGACATCTAGCTTCCTATTTAATGGGTTTTTCTCCTATTATTGGGGGCAATTTCTAAATCCTAGGAAATCATTGAGTTAATGGAATATTTTACATTATCCTTCATACCAAAATTCAAGAACATTCAGGTCCATGTAAATGGCCTACCAAAATTCATATTTATTGTTTACAAATGAATTTTCATTATATACATATATGAAATCAATTAAAATGTTAATATTTTTTTGAAATTATAAATATTTTGGAGAACATAATCTAGATATTTTTATCCTATAATTATATAATCTAGATATTTTATACATTTTTTCTTGTCTTTTTAGATTAAATAATGAAATAATAATTTAAATTAATTAAATTTAATATATATATATATGTTAATAGATTTATTTTTTATATTTTAATATTTATATGATCTATTATATGATATAAAAATTAAATATATATTATTCAATTTATTATACAAGTAAATTTTATTATTATTTATATATCAATATTTTTAGTAATTAATTTAAATTTTTTAACAATTTTTTTGACATTTTTTCTTCAATTTCACAATTTTTTACATTTCAAATATTAATAATATAATATTTGTAAAATAAGAAACAAATAAATCTATAACTTTTTAGAATTAAATTTACCAAAATATTGAATACTGAATTTTCCAAAAGTAAAATTAAAAGTTACATATACACAAGTAAAATAAATATACTAAAAAAATAAAATAAACAATATAGATGTAAATAATAAAAAAGATTTGCATCAATTTAACATTTTTAAATAGGAAGGCCATAGTAAACAGGATGCTTCCTAGGAGGAGATTGATAATATGAAAAAAAAAATTGAGAGCAAAAGACTGCAGGATGTTACTTGGATTTCCTTGAAGATTATGCACAGGTCCACCACTACACTTTGTCTACTGTAGAAGGATATGGTTGCAAACGAGGTGGAGGATGGGTTTTGGTTTTTGGCTGTGGATGGTTGTAATAGCCTTCGATCATGTTTTGTTTTGTTAAAGTTATTGTTAATTTCCACTATGACTGGTACAACCTACTTCCATGATGGACTCTGCTGGTAGTTTTAGTTCGGTTGTGTATTTTTTGTATTATTTTTGATATGTTCTGCTTAGGGTGATGGCCTGATTTTTAGACTTGTTGTCACTATGTTGTTAGTGTTAATCTGCTATGAATGGTTGTGGTTGCCTTGTTTTAACAGGACAACACCCTTGTTTTGTTGCTTTTAATATCAAAAAAAAATTTAAATACGAAACTCAAAACTTTAAATTTAAATTTCAAAATTGAAATCCATGTAAACAACACATGTTCCCTATCAAATTTTGAGCACATGCATAGAGACAAACAAGTTTCAAACAATGCAATTTAGTGAGATCAAGTGTGTGAGTTACAAATTTAGATTCAAAATTCAAGTTCAATTCTACATACATAAAGATCACATAGATGGCATTAGAAATGAACCAAAATAGTACACAATCAAATTCATAAATTGGTGATAATCATTAAATTTTTAAATTATAATGTATGGAAAAATATTTTTATAATAGTTCATCTTCATTAAATTTAGAGTTATATAGTTGTACATTTAATTTATTTTTTCATATTCACTTAACCTTTTTATTACAATAATAATTTTTTATTTAATTAATTAATCTAAAAGAAAATTATAAAAGAAATCTCCTTAAATTGTAATACCAAACTTATTTAACTCTAACCCTAATGTAATTGTAACCTTATCCCTAATAAATTTCTAACCCTAACGCTAATTCTAATTGACCATTTATTGAACTCTAACCTTAACTTTGAACCCTAATTAAATCATAACCTTAATTGGACCTTGAGCTTAACCATAACTGAACAATAACCATAATTGTACTCAAAATTTTAACCTAATTAAATCATAACATAGAAATAATAGACATTATTGTTCACAAAACAAAATGTTCATTATTAATAGGTCTACTCATACAAAGGAAAATAATTGTTTATACAAAAATTGTAAAAAAAAATAGTTATATATAGGTGATCAAAGTGTTTTCATATTTGACAACATTTAAATCACCTTTCCTCATCATTGTTAAAAAAATAAAACAAAACCACAACTACTCTCAATTATTCTTCACTTCAAAGAACAAAATGACCTTGCCAGCATTTGGCAAAGCTTTGCAACAACGCGACCTTGTTATAACCTATTGGGTAATTATTGATCTAACCTTTTTAAAATGTTTTCAACACTTCAACAAAAGTCATGCTAATGTGACATCATATTAGATGATGTGACCTAAGACCTTATATTTAAGAAAGTAACTTGTCAAATAAACCACTATAAAAATTCTAGTCCAATTTAAAATTCTCAATAATTTTTAAAGATACAAAATTAAGATACTCAACTAATAAATAATCTCCTTAGACATATACAAGTACTTTTATCTCCACTAAACTTATGTAAGTACCTTTTGTTTTATTGTTGTTAAGATTTTGCTGAGAAAAGTGTGGAATAAAACACACTTTATTGAAAATCAGAATACAATCCATCTTTTTATTTTCAATAGAACAGTACGCAACCATGGAACCTGCCTTGGGCATCTCCACCCAAAAATATATATAAACAATAAAAAAAAAGCAGCCTCCATTTACCTACGCAGCCGTCAGCATTAAGCCCAATGCATTCAACCCTGAGAAACCGGTACTCGTTCGTGTGGAAGACTAAAATGTTGCGCATAACGACAGACAACACCCCTTTTTACCGCGTACTCAACATCCGTTTGTCTCCGACCGAAGTTCAAAACGAGCCGCATTCTCAATATAAATGTCCATTCGCTTGTACAACTCGACCTTAAGATGGAAAGGACTTCTTCTCAAGTATCAAAAAGGTCAATTTCTGTACTGTTTTTGCTATTTCCGTGCGTGGACAAGATGTGTAAGAGTTATTGACTGTCCAGCTGGAACGTTCGACTGTTAAATCGTTTATAAAGAGAATCAGATTGTAAACTTCTTCTATTACACTTCAACTTTCTACTGGTCGTGCAGAGAAAAATGTGTGCCTGCTTTTGCTTCTTGGGTGCCAAAAACTCTTCTTCACCTTCACAGATGACGCCCCATAAAACATCCTCCGCTGGGAGAAACAGCAGTGAGAGTGAAAGAGATGGCAGGAGTGGGAAAATGGGGGAGAAAAAGCGTTGCAAGGGAGCAATTAGTGAAAAATGGGCCAGAGTTTACATCATTGCGCGATGTGTCACTCTGCTGCTCTCATCGCACAGTAACAAGGATTTCTAAGATAGAATCTACTCCATTTTGCTACTGTATTCCCTAACTTTGTATTGTGATCGGAAGATAAGTACTTAACTCTGTATATGAAAATTTTTGTACCGTCTACTAGTCGGACATCAATGCATGTATCTGTAACATCACAGAAATCCACAGTTTTGATCTTTCTTTTTCTTTTGTGTTGTTCAAATAGTTTTTTTTTTTGAATGAATGAAGGAATTCTAATGGCATTCCTGAGATCAACAATCTAAGAAATCAAAGATCACATCTTTAAACATATTTTCAAGTTCTTTTTAATATCGACTCTACTAATATAAATTTTGATCAAGAAACCAACCATTTTATGAAATCTCGCTGTTCAAATAACTTTGAATATGATAGGTACCCATTTATACCTATTGTTTCTTTTATTATATGTGAGAGGCAGAAGAGAAGATTTGTAAATTTAGTTGTCAAATTTGTAGGCGAAAAAAATAGTGTGTATTCTGTGGATATAATGATTAATTTAAGAAATCAAGAAATCAATATTTTCAAGTTCTTTTCAATGTGGGTTCTACTAATATGAAGCTTGATCAAGAAACCAACCATTTTGTGAAACCTCGCCAACTCAAATATCTTTGAATATGATAACTACCCACTTATTTCTATTGTTTCTTTTGTTGTATGTGAGAGGCAGAAGAGAAGATTTGTAATTGTAATTGCCAAATTCTAGGCAAAGAAAGTAGCGTGCATACTGTGGACATGGCGGGTCTTGAGTTTACAATCACCTGGCCGGTCACATAATGTACTTTTGTAACAGCTAAGTAAAACAATCGCGTTAATTGGGTTTTCTGTCTGCTCTAGGCTGTTCTAGTTCCCATCATTTCGGGGTTTAGTGGGTCATATGCAGTGATCTCAAAAATCTTGTTTTGCTTTGCTTAACGATTAAAGGTTTAATGTTTGAATTCACAACTTATCATTTTAGTGCATGTATACAAGTGTTAACTCATAAACTTTAAGATATTTTATGCGGACAGAGGTTATAATAGTGCAAACTCGCATATTTAGATTATTCACATTAATGCAGTGCATTCATTTATGATCTCATCTGATTCGAACCAGACTAAAATAAATTCTGAATATACCCATAAAATTTAGACATGCTATAAATTTCAGTCTATCTCCATAAAAATAAAGGTTTTTGAATGAGCATATATTTTTCTTACACTAACTTCTCTGTGATATTTTTACTCCTATTTTATTTTCTTTCAAATAAATTGACACCCATCTGAACTTGTTTCATTATGGAACACTTTTATCTAATTGCATGTTAAAATATTTGTTAATCAAATGTTTCGTTTTTGTTTGATAAGCATTAGGGTTTTTATTTTTTCCCTAATTATCAACTGAAAACTTTAAAATATGGCAATACATTGATGACCTCCTTAAAGTCCTGTTCGAAGTCTCTCTCCCATGCACGTCCTTGAACCTCTTATAGCTACAAACGAAGTTACAAGTAAATGAAATTATTTCATTTAAATTGTTGTGCATTTTCATATTAATGAAATGCAAATTGATTCTATTGAAGATGGGTGAGTTTCAAGATACTATAATACTCTAGTCATTCATATTTCTATCTTCCGATGCATGTTACTTCAGAAAAGCGATTAAACATAAAGGAATCTTATGAAGTTTTTTTTTAATCTATGGAATAGTTAAAGGCGTTGGGTCCTCTTAAATATGTAAAACTTAACAGTTTAAAAAAATTTAAAATAATGTTTAATTTTTTTATTGGTCTAATCTAAAAGATCAACAAAATAAGTAATTTAAGTAACAATTATTAAATGTAATATTGTTTCTAAAGGAGGATTAACTAAGATGTGTAGGTTATTTTTAAAGAGATGATATTTAACACAAGCACTCCTTACAATTAATAAGTCTTGGAATTATTGGTCTACCTCAATCTAATGGTTATTGTATATACAAAAATGTTGACATTGGAGTAAAAATTTTAAGATTGAGAATTAAAGTGAAAAACTAATGAAATGGTTTGCTCAACCATAGACCTTGTTATATCATAGAATATCAAAACCCCAACATATTTCTAACAAAGGAGAAGCCCGTAAATGTGTCTCATCAAGTTGGATGCAAAAAAGTTATTAATTCAAATATGCAAACTACCAAATAAAGAAAAAGGAATATTAAATGATGATGGCTTCTACTTGGGCCTACAATGGTTAGGAAAACCATTGGGCTTTTCTTAAAAGGAAAGTTTCCATAACCATTTATGAGGAAGGAATGGGGTTTCTTTTGGAACCTATCTAAAAGTCTCAATAATAAGAAAATTTGAAACCTTATGTTTACCACCCTTGATATGTGAAGAGATATAACATTTGAAGCTCCATAAACTACTTCCGAACCAATCCAAAATTAAATTTCATGCTTCTCCAAGATACATTCCAAATTGTAATCAACTAAAATTTGTTCAAAATCAATAAATAATTACAATAAATAAAAAGAATCCCAAAACATTGGAACTATAGGTTGTTATAGTAATTTTTTCAGCAAAGAATCAAAACATAAAGAAAAAATGAGAAATCTAATTTAAAAATGATAATAAAAAATATAGATAACATTAAAATGAGCCTTATCATCTGTGTAGTTTTAGTAATAATAAATTATCATTTGATTTATTTATTTATTTCATAACATTTACAAATATGAGAAATTAAATGCAAATTGTTAAGAAAAATTTCACTAAGCTGATCAAACCATTTCCTACATAACCCCATAAGAAAAGAACACATACAAGAATAACTATAATACAAAGAGAAAATAAAATACCACAAGAAAAAAGATATACCTTTGGGAGAACCCCAAGAGGGAAAAAAACTCAACCCCTAACAATACATCCACACTCAATGTATTATTCATCAATGAAAGATTACAACACACCTCATAGAGTCTCCTATAAATACTTTTGAAACAAGAAGCTCCTCCAATGCATCCTCCATGTGTCCAAGCATTTAACCACACATCCCATCCCATGCTTCATATATGCACTCTTCAAAAGAGATCTCAATACAATGGCAACCATTCCCAAACAATCAACCAACAAAATAGCCAACCTTAACCACTAAACATGTAATTTTCTTTTATCAAATAAATTCTCAAGATAAAATAACCAAGTGGCAAGGTGGGGAAACCACATAAAAATCATTGATTCGACATTTACTTTTTGGTACCAAGTTTCCAAATATTAAATATATTTTCTATGTGTAAATCTACAATGTCATAAAATTGCACCCCTTGCAATTTAACATATATGTTTGCATCCGCTTTAGTGTCCACTTCCTTAGCATCTTGTGTAGGCTCATTTTAGCCCATGCATTGAAGCCTTTTTCCCTTCTCAGGATGCTCTAGCTCCCCTTTTTAGTAGCAACCCTCATGTGTTAGCTTTGCATCAAACCTTGTGTTTTTCCCGTTTGTGTTGTTTTGTAGCATGATGTGTCCGGACACTTAGTAGCCACCATTTCTGAGCATGTTTTCCACTTTTCAGTAAGTTTTATCAGTGGTAACTGCTAGGGACACCTTGTAACCGCCTGAGAAGCTTCTTTTCCCTCTTTAAAAGTCATCTTTTCAACTCATTTGGGCTCTAGATTCACCCTAGATTCTTGGATTCTCTCTTTTCCCTCTTTACTCTCTTGCTTGCACAAATCTCGCACTTGTTACAGTAGCTTCAAGCACCCTCAATCTCTTACAACACCCTCTACAACACTCTTGGCTCTTGCAACTCTCTTTGTCTCCCTCCTTGGCTTCCTAGAAGCCTTGCATGTGATATCTACCTTGTGCCTTGCACATTTGAGTATCCTGGATTTTCACACATCCCCTCTCTATTGCATCTCTCTACTTCATGATACGGGTTCTCCCCCTCGAGCGGGGATTGCTTTTATCACCTACATTTTTTGATATGAGTTATCCTCATCGAGTGGGGATTGCTTTTATCACTCTCACATTCATTTCATTTCTATCATCTTTATCTATCTATCTGGCTGTCCATGGAGGTGGGAACACCAAAATGAGGGTTTGACTGAGGAAAACCCCTATACAACCCCAACATTCCCTCCAGATCTTACGCATGCAGGTATTGAAGACATTCATTTGTTGTAGGCTTCATTACTTGGGTGGTTGTAAGCACTTTATTTCTTCCCCTTATCTTTATCATTTATAATTAATTAGGGCTTGCACATACCTCATATATTTTATAGTTTAAATACTTGATACTTTATATTTGGCTAAAAAAATATGATGTTATCTTTTATATACTTCATTTATGAACTTAATTATGCATGAAGACTTAGAATTTGAATGCTTTTATATAAATGCTTATTTTCTTTGAATGATTGATTAAATGCCATTTAATGTTGTGATTGTTTTATTATTATGTATATTTAACTCATGACTGAAAGAGCATTTATTGATCAAATGAGATTGGCGGCTAACCTATCATGACTCAGCAGCTTCGACCAAGTGACTTGTCAGCTGAACAATAGTTCTAGGTGAACGCGCATTCCACCTCTATAGTTCTTCTCAACATCAACTGAAGATGATTTCAAGATCTTCATGATTGTTCTTCCCACGCTCCAGAATGTATTTAATAATCTAGAGTTAGTTAGATTTCTCGCTTTTTCCCACTTTTCAAATAAGAGAGGATATATACATCCAAACTCAAGTTAATTAGGATAGTAGATTGTATTAGTTTCTGATTTCAAGTAGATTTCATTTTCTCAATTCATAGTTGAGTATTTTGTACTTCGCCCCTCTTTGGGAAAATTTGATGGTTCAAATAAAAAGAAAAAGTTGATACAATTATATTTTAGATCCCTCCAAAGGCAGAGCAGAGCCCACTCTTCCAAATGAAGGCAATCCTATTAATTATTTCTTCATCTTCATTCTTGTTTTAAATTGGAATTCTTTCATCAGTATCATGTTAGAGTAAATCTTAGATCTAGTACTGCAATGTCATAATCTTTGATCAATTACTATGTTGATCATTTATATTTTTTTCTATTTTAGTTTAGTTCACTTTCCAGTTAATTAGATTGAAGATAAAATAATTAATTCATCATTGTTAAGTAGTTATGTTCTTAATGGAATATGTATAGAGAAGGAATTATTACTTGTTAGATTAGTTGAATGAGGAATGGAGTAGTTTGCTTTTGAATTAGTTAGATTTCAATTTCATTGATTAATTATATTTTGAATTCAAGTAAGGCTAGACTCTCATTTTCTACAAAATAGATTAATTTTAATGATATGTTCCACATAATATGATCCAGCTTGAAATATGAACTACCTTTGCACATTTTCTATTATGGAATAATTAGTTTTCATTTGAAATATTTTAGATAAGTCTAAGAAAGAAATAGGTTATAAGAAAAGCATATAAACACTTCTGATAAAGAAGTAACACCTATGAACCACTCCTAACAAAGCAAAACAACAACAAAACCCCCCAAAACCAACCCAACTCTTACCGCAGATAGCTTTAGACACTCACGAGTTGACAATTAAATATTAAATGATTAGGGAATTGTGACAACAATGACCCGTAGCCATCATTATTTGTGCCATTTCTGGGGATGATCTAGCCTTTAAAATAAAATTCAAGCCTTAAGTGTTGGTAAGAATATCCTTGTTAGTTGATGAACAGGAAAAGAGATTAGTTTGGAAGATTCATAAGAAGATATCTAGTACTTTCTTCAGAAGTATCTCAATCACATAGTATAAGTTCATCATCGTCCACTCGAACAGTCTCCAACCACTCAAAAAATATGGGGGATGAGGGAGATAGGGATGAAGAGGTTTCTAACAAAACATTCTCTTTCCCTATTGCTATTAATAGGCAGGCTAATGAACCACCTATGAAAAATATTTCACCTTCTATTTTATCTACATTTCATGGGAAAACTTTGGAGGACCCTGACAAATTCTTGTTTGAATTCAAAGTATTGTGTCAAACTTATGATTACACTTCTGAAAATCAAAAGTTAAAACTATTTCCATCCACTCTAAAGGAATCAACCTTGTGTTGGTTCATGGGGTTGAATGCTAATTCCATGAACACTTGGGAAGAAATGGAAATAATTTTTTTGGACAAATACAAGGATTACTATCAGGTTATGGAAAAAAAGAGGAACTTCTTAAAATGAAACAGTTAGAAGAGGAGAGTTTAGAAGATTATGTGGATAGATACCAGTTTATTTTGAAAAGATGTGGGAATGGGTTGGATGAATAAATTAGTAAGTCCATCTTCCTAAAAGGAATTGATGATGATTCTAGAGAATCCTTGAACTTGATAGGAAAAGGAGACATCAATAAACTTAGTTTTGAAGAAATAGTTGAGATTTTTAGGAACTATTCAAGAACAAGGCCAAGCTCTAGGAAGAAGAAAAAGGGTTCCTCTGCTGATGTTTCCAAGGTCATGGAGGAAATGGAGAATTTAAAAAACTAATATCCTTCTCCACCTTAGTTCTCAACCTGACAAAAGAACAACTGAACCATTGGCTATATATTGTCCTAAATGTAGAGACAAACATCCATTGAGGGAATGTCCTCTCAATCGGGTATATTTGTGTGATATTTTTGAGAAGAAGCATCCTACTGGTAAATGTAGTCTCCTCCCAAAGATTAAAAACCATTTGAAGAAACCTTCTCAATCTTCATTTGTGGAAGAAGAACTCAACTACATAGGACAAAGGTTGTTTAACCCTACTTTTGAAGGATAGTCTAATCCTATAAATAATTCCAATTGGGGTTCGAATCAATGGAATCCTTCTAGTCAACAGAATCCATAGTCTCAGTGGAATTCCAAACAAATGCCAATTCCACCTCCTTCTATGGAAACATCCTAGGGACCACCTTGGGGACAACCTAAATGGAATAATCCTCAATGGAACTAGCCATAGTGGCAACCTAATCAATATTAGTGGCAGCCTAATCAACCTCAATGGCAGCCTAACCAAGGTAATAATCCTCAATGGAAAAATAGGGACCAAGAAGACCTTGGAATCAAAGTCAATCATTTTTTCCTAGTTCCACTCAAACTTCAAATTTTGAAGTAGTAAACCAACCTCAAATTCTAACTCAACCAGTTCCCAATCCTAAAATTTCCAAACCTCAACGACCAGCTTACAACATTGATCCTAATATAATTGGTTTAAACAACATTGATTTGAATGATATTTAGTTGAGAACTCAAGTAGTACCATCAAAACCTGATTTAAGTAAAGATGACCAACAGAGGGATTTGATGAAAGATACACTATAAAGAAATGAAGATATTTCTTCTAATAAAAAAGCACCATTCCCTGCACGATTTCAACAAGAATTAGTGGTTGAGAAGCAAGATGAGGAGAAACATGATGATTTGGTAGATTCCCAAATTATCAGAGAACTTAAGAAGATTAACATTGAAATTTCACTTTTGAGAGCTATTTGTGATAGCCCAAAAATCAACCAGGTGGTTAAATATTTGCGTGTCAAAACACCTGGAAGGAAAAAGAAGTTACCTTCCACAATTAAAATTGGAGGAAAAATATCTATTTTTTTGTTGGGGAAGTTGATTCCTCATAAGTATGTTGATCCAAAAATTCTAGTGATTACCCTTTACATTAATGGCATTGAAATTCCAAATGTTCTTATTGACTTAGGGGTTTCCATTAATGTTATTACAACTGAAACAACTGACAAATTAGGAATCAAAAATTTTCAACCAATGACCAAATTTTTACAATTAGTAGATCAATCAATTGCAAAACTGAAAGGGATTCTTGAGGATGTCATTGTTACCATCCATACATGGGAATATCCTAATGATTTCCTTGTCTTGAAAAGTAAGCAAAGAAAGACAAGCTACCCAATCATTTTGGGGAGACCTTAGTTGGCAACAACCACTTCCCTTATTGATTGTAGGTCTAGAAGTATGACCATCCCTAATGGAATTAGACAGAAAGAATTATCCCTTTACCCACCAACAAAACCTTCTTTATCATCTGAAAACCAAAGCTCGATTGATGGTCTTAATTCAGAAGATGAGGATATTCAAGAATTTGCAATGGTAACATTGACAAATTGTAGGGAAGAGTATGAAGTATGTATGAATGAGAAAGAGGGAAACCTTGAAGTTCATGATGTTATTGAAATTCAAGACCACTTTCCTTTAAATGGTGTCATAAATTCTAATTCAAATCATAACAAATTACTCCATCAACTTTTGGAACATCTCCATCCTTTAAAAACTTTGATCGGATACCCCTCCACTCTTCAAAACAAGACTAAACAAATCTTAGTGCAAAAAGATAACCCTTACTCATTAATGGGTCCTTATCAACTAAGCAAGAAGATCATCTAAAATAAATTTTAGAAAAGAATACTAAAGTATTTTCTTGGGATTATAAGGACATGAGAGGGATCCATCTTGATATATGTACACACCACATTTACATTGAGGATGTTAAACTAGTAGGACAAGCTCAAAGAAGGATTGACCCTACACTAAGAGATTTTGTGAAGTTGGAAATAGAGAAGTTGCTCCAAGTAGGATTCATTTATCCTATTTCGGATAGTCAATGGCTTTCTCCATTGGTCATAGTACCTACGAAGAATGATAAATGGAGAGTATGTGTGGATTATTTCAGATAGTCAATGGGTTTCTCCACTGGTCATAGTACCTAAGAAGAATGATAAATGGAGACTATGTGTGGATTATATAGAGTTTAACAAGGCTACTAAGAGAGACTATTTTCCACTGCCTTTTATAGATCAAGTATTGGATAAAGTTTAGCAAACAGTAGTTACTTTTCTTTTTTTGATGGTTTCAGTGGGTATAACCAAATTTAGGTAGCTCTAGAAGATCAAGATAAAACAATGTTTATTTTCCCATGGGGTACCTTTGCTTATAGAGTCTTAAATTTTGGACTATGTAATGCACTTGCTACTTTTTAGCATGTTCTTGCCATTTTTTCATATTTAACAACAATGTGTGTGGAGGTATACATAGATGATTTTTCAATCCATGGTAAAACTTATGAAGAATCTTTGAGTAATATGAATAAAGTTTTGAATAGGTGAAAAGAACATAGGTTGTCATTGAACCATGAGAAAAGTCTATTAATGATGACTAAAGGAATTGTGTTAGGACATCATGTGTCAAAAGAAGGAATCAAGGTAGACCCTAAGAAAATTGAGGTTATTCTACAAATACCAATACGTCAAACTCAAACTGAGGTGAGAAGTTTTTTAGGACATGATGGCTATTATAGATGGTTTATAGAAGGGTTTAGTAAGATTGCAGGTCCTCTATTTAATTTATTAAAGAAAAATTCAAAATTTCTTTGGACTTCAATGTGTCAACAATCCTTTGATGATATAAAACATGCCTTAACAACTTCACCTATCATAGTTGGGCCAATTTGGGATGCACCTTTTCACATAAATGCATATGCATCTAATTGTGCAATCAGAGCAGTTCTTGGGCAGAAGGAAGAATCTGAAGTGATGCATGTCATTTAATTAAATATAAGTAAAAATCTTAACCCAGCTGAGCAAAATTACACCACTACTGAAAAGGAATTTTTAGTAGTTGTGTATGCCATTAATAAATTTAGACATTATATTACTGGTTATAAGATTTTTGTACATACAGATCATGAAAATATTTGATAATTGATGAATAAAGTTGTGGTGGGAGGATGCATCATTTGATGGTTATTTTTATTACAAGAATTTGATATAACAATAGTTGATAAACTAGGTAAAGATAATGTTGTGGCTGAATTTTTGTTTAGGATAGTTTTATGGGGAATAATGAACCAGTAGAAGATGCATTTCCTGATGAACACCTATTTTCCATATCTATTCAATCACCTTGGTTTTCTAATATTGCTAAGTATTTAGTAACTAGGAAATGTCCTTATTTTTCATCTAAGTAGCAATAAACATTAATTAGAGAAATTTCTAGATTTGAAGGGATTAATGGTTTGTTGTTTAAGATGTTTCCAAATCATGTAATGAGAAGATGTGTACAAGAAATAGATTTTTATGATATCTTGAAGGCATGCCATGATGAGCCAGGTGTAGGAAATTATTGTGAGAAAAATACATAAGATTCTTGGAGCAAGCTATTGCTGGCCAACAATGACTAAGGATGCAGCTCTTGGTTACATTAGGCATTGTGACGAGTGTCAAAGAATAGGAAGGGCTATGCTTTCAATAGAAATGTTGCTTCAACCACAAGTTTCCTTGGAACCATTTGAGAAATGGGGAATTGACTTTGTTGGTCTCATAGATCCACTGTCAAAAGGGAATCATTACATACTTGTATGTACTGATTATGTCACTAAATGGGCAGAGGTCAAAGCATTACCAATTGCTAAAGAAGAAAAAGTTGTAGATTTCTTATATAAAAATATTCTACAGAGGTATGGGGCACCTAGAACACTTGTATTAGATCAAGGGCCACAATTTATGTCTTTAATGCTTCAGACCTTTCTTCAAAAATATCAAGTGCAACATATAAAGTCATCACCATACCATCCTCAAGTGAATGGTCAGGTGGAGGTGACTAATAGAGAACTGGATATTATACTCACAAAGATAGTTTCATCTCAAAAGAGTGATTGGTCTAATAGATTAACAAAAGTTGTTTGGGAATATAACACAACATGGAAAATTACCATAGGGTTTTCTCCATATGAGTTAGTTTATGGAAATATGCCTATTCTTCCTATAGAATTTGATCTTGAAACACTTAGAACAACTTTGAATGTGAATATAGACCTGACTGAAGCATAGAAAAATAGAGTGTTGTAGTTGAATAGGTTAGATGAAATTAGGATGGAAGCTATGCATCAAATGAAGATCATTCAAAATCAATGGAAATAGTGGCATGATAAGAATATCTATAGAAAACAATTTACTATAGGAGATTGGGCATTACTGTTTGATTCATGGTTTCAGAAATTCAAAGGGAAGTTGCATACCATATGGCTTGTACCATATGAGATTAAAGAAGTTTTTGATAATGGAGTTATCCAGTTAATACCTATTGATGGAGAAAAGAAGACAATGCTAGTAAATGGAATTAGGCTTAGGATTTATCATAAACCAACATCAAATGAAGATTTTACAACTAAACTTCAATCAAGGATATAACATTTTACCAAGAAATATTTTTCTTCTTTAGGTGAAGTGTCTTGTCCTTAATAATTTTTGGTTGCTATGAATAAAGGGAAATTGAAAACTATAAATGGTGGTTTACCTTTCGAAAAACTATTAAAAAAAAAAAAATTCTAATCTTCTTGTCTCTTGTAGGTATAGATCTAGATAGATTCTAATGGATCCTCATAGAACTAGAAAGATCCTAATGGCTCCTAATCACATTTGAAATCAATTCCTTGATGAAGCTTTGATTAAATGTTCAAAATAGTTCAATTCGTGATGGCTCCTGATTACTCTTGATTGGTTGTCCTAAAAAAAACTTAATAGGAAGACTTCTAATAGCTCTAAGTTATTAAATACTAGTTGATAGTTGATACAATTCATGATATTCAGGAGCAGAAGAATTAATGCATCATTGGAAGATTTCAGTTTCATTATTTTTGCTAACTTGTTTGTTCACTGTGCAGGAATAGGTTCAGTTGATATTTCATTTTTTTGTGGTTTGACATCATAGCATGTGGAAGAAAGTGGGCTCCCACAAGGGTTGAGCCTAACGTGCTACCTTCTTATTTTGAGAATGATAAAAGCGTACAAGTATTATATTTATCAACTATGATTGAACACATTATACAATCAGGCGAACTCTGACATTTTTGATCCTTTTTTGAAATAGTGGACGATATTCTAGCTAAATTTGATGTCAAGTATACCATCTATCAATATCGATGTCATTTCACACCATTGGGAGGTAGGTGTTTATATGATGTATTTATTTTTGAAAGTTTAAATGTCTTAATTATTTGTCATATAAAGTTGATGTAAAAGCCATGCCATCATGTTTGAATGCCAAATGTAATTTATTAAGTAGTTATAATGTGAGGTGGTAATAATGATTATGAAGTAGTGGTTTAGAAAAAGTAACCTATATGACAAGATCAATGAATGTACTTTTTCCACCTTTTGTCATTTTTTTTTCTAAATTCATTGGCGAGAAGTTTTAGGCATACGAAGTGTACTTCATATCAACTAAACATCATGGCAAATAAGGGCCATTTAATGTCTAAGTATAGGAGAAGTTATGATCTATTTCATATTCATTTAACATGAAAAGAAACCTTTTATCATTTCTGCAATATCACTTTCTGCATATCTTCTAACAAACACTACATTTTAGAATTTTTTAGTTCTTAGTTTGTGAAAAATGGGTTACAAGCGAATGGAAAAGACGAAGGAGTCTATTATTGATAGTGAAACTAGAATATGGTTGTAGCAAGTAGGTTGGTTAGACCTCATTCTCAAATATGAAAGTTATGAATGGAATGTAATTCAAGAATTTTTTAGAAATTTCCACATCAACTTCACAGTGGTGAGAGGAGAAGCTATTGATGTGTCCACTAGCATCATTAGTGCATTATCAGGAATTCTTGTGGACGAAGAAATTGTGAAACGAGGTCAACATGATTTAAAGGCGCTTATAGAAATATTCCATGTCGACCTAGAGCCTCTACCTACTTTTCAAATCCACAAAGGAAAGAATAAGGGCATTGAGTGAGGAAGCCTCCAAGAACCTTGGCCATTAATTGTCCTTTGCCTCATGAAGTGCTTTACCTATGAAGGCCAATTTGCTACAGTTTTGGGGCCAACTCTTTGGATACTGATTCATATTCATCATGGGGAAGCTAAGCCAAAGGTAAGGGTAAATCTATCTGCATTCTTGTTCTCACAAATTAGTGACATGGAAATGAAATGTAAAGAAAAAGAAAGTAGGATTACCCACCATGGGTTAATGCATTTGATTGTTAAACATCATTTTATGCAAAAACCAAATGGTGAGGAAAGATGAAGACAATTATTGATGCATACTAAGGGGGAGTGTTCTAGAAAATACAAAACCCCTATCAACAAAACTTTGAAAGTAGAAAAGAAAGGAAACTCAAAGAAAATTGGAGCTAAACCTACAGGGAGACCTAGGAGACAGAAACCTGAGGAACCAAAAACTTCAAAGAAAAGAACAGTTAAAGAAATGAAAACTGCAAAAAAACTTGAACCTAAAGGAGAAAGCAGTAAAAAGAGAAAGGGGACTAAAAAGGAAGAAAAACTGAAAAAGGAGGAAAATAGACATTTGAAAAACATGAAAAACTTGAGAAGAAGAAGGAATTAAAGAAAGGAAGGAGAGAGCTCAAAAATATCCTCCTATAATCAGGTTGAAGAATCTGATATAGAAGAACCTGATAAAGAAGGGGAAGGTTCTCAAGAAAATTCTATGCCAAACCCTTCTCAAGAAGAGGGAAATTGTGTTGCTCAAAAATCTCTTGTTGAAAAGGAAGTTTCACAGCCTTTATCTCTAGTGTCTGAAGAAAATGTTGTTTCACCAGAGTTTCAATTATTTGAGGAACCCCAGATCCATGATGCCACCACTGGTTCTCCAACCCAACTTGGAGAACAAAAAGAGAACCATTTATCCATAGAGAGGGAAATTATCCCTTGGAGCAACAGGAAGGGCCTAATAATAATTTAAATAAAGAGAAAAAAGAAGAAAATCAGGTCCAATTTGCACAAAAATTGTCAAGGTTGGAAAGAGAAATACAAGGATTTAAAATACAAAATATGATATTGGAAATCAAATTGAAACAAAAGGATGAAGAAATTTCAAAGTTTGAAACAAAAGTAGAAAAATTGAAGTCACAATTGCAACAAGACACAACTTGGAGTTGTTCACACAACTGGAAAATGCTAAAGAAACCCTAGAAAAAGTGAATGAAGAATGTACACAGAAAGATGAAGAAATTCAAAGGTTAAAGGAAGAAATATCTAGAAGGAAACAAGTAGCTCCTAAAAAAGAAGAACCCAAATGAACAATTCCATCATCTTCTAGGTTACTTGGGTTACCTCCATTAGTGGGAAAGCCACAAGAAAAATCAACAGGGCCGAGGTATCTTTCCCTCACTACCATGAAGTACAAACAACTCAATGTACAACTTCAAAATGAGGTTCAAAAAGTTACCAAGGAAAGAGATGAAGCAAAACAAAGGATGGATGAGATAGTTGATATTGCTTTTGCAATGGTAGCAACTAGGAAACCTTCAAGCATGTATTGTTTATTTCTTAGAGAGTTATTTTTAAAGTGGAAATTAAACCATCTTGTGTTAAAGAGGCCTATAGATTTCAGATCTGATGATGATTTTCTTCAATCATATTTCAAAAGTCACCTAAGTCTCCAAAATCAAATGTGTGAATTTTACCAACATGCTTTTATAATGGGATATATAGATGATTCTCTTCTTAACATTTATGTTGGAGAACTTCAGATAAGGTCATTTGTTTCTTTACTGCAAAATCAAATTGAATGCAGAAAAAGAATGGGAGAGTATAGAGATGCACATAAAAAGTGTGGTCTACCCATGAGGGGAGAAATACCATATGCAACTGAATACATTACAAAATTTAGATTAATTTCCAAAATCAATGATATTGCTCCAATCTATGTCTCCAACTTATTAAAAGTATTGCATGCTTCCAAGATGTAGAGGGTACATTAACCCCATTAGCTCATGAGGCATGCATGGAAAGATATAACTCCATTCCAGAACCATTGAGAAGAAGAGAGCCTATCAACCCCAATAATACAAGATGGATTTTGACTAGGGTTAGGCTACAAATCATTAGTTTGATAAAACAACAACAAGATTTTTGGATTGGAATGATATTCAGAATTCAAATCATCATCATGCCTACTCCAAAAATATTGATAAACCAGAAAAGATTACAGATGAAGTGTTAAAGTCCTAGTATGAAAAACTAGAACAGAATCATGGCTTCACCAAAAAACATAGGACAACAGAAAAATATAGGGGAGGAGTCTTTGATTGTGCCTTATGGATTGAAACTCTTAAAGAAGTCATACCTAATGCAATCGATGTGTAACCATGAGGGCATGGTTAAAGAACAAGAGGCCCGAAGGATGATGAGGGCTTGGATAGACCTCATATATTTGGTTTAATGCTTGGGGATCATGATGGGTAAAAGGTGGCAATATGATGGGTATGTGGCTAGCGACTATTCTTTTACCCAAAATTGATGAAATAAAGGGATTTTTAAAGGAGATTCTCAGCTCTTCTAATATAAATTATGCTTTTCTTTGAATTTAATAAATTATTATTATTATTCATTTTCTATTTGAATTATGACTAAAAGTCCTGATTGATGGGTTGATTGAAAACATCTCTAGCTTTCAAATGGTATCACTTTTTTGAATCCCTAAACATGCATCACATTCTATGCTTTGCATACTATAGGATTTAAAAAAAAAAACTGAATTTCATGAAGTTTTTGACCAAGTTAAGGTGGTCAGACATATGAGTTTTATATTTTTAAAAAGTTGTAATAAAAATCATAATTAATTATTTACTTGGAAAAATTACAAAAAATATACATCACATTGGGACATGAGTCCTCTACTTATATCTAAAATATTATAAAAATATTATCATTTTATTGTGGTTAGGGTGGTTAGGCAGACACCTACTTATTTTTTCCTTGAAATTTAAGTGCTACTACATTGAAATTTCAAATTTTCATAAATAGATTTTTTTTTAAATAAACCTAGTATTTTAGAAACTACATTCAATTTTCTACAAATTCTATTCTTACATATTTTTGAAATAATATAGATAACTTATTCAAATATTTACATCAAGCTTCGTAACACTGATTTTTCTAATTTTTTTGCCACTTAAGGGCCTATTTTTTGCACGATGATCCTGGACATACCCACTTGATACTTTATATTTGGCTAAAAACTTATGATGTTATCTTTTATATACTTTATTTATGAACTTAATTATGCAGGAAGACTTAGAATTTGAATGCTTTTATATAAATGCTTTTTTTTTTGAATGAGTGAATAAATGGCATTTAATGTTGTGATTGTTCTACTATTATGTATATTTAACTCATGAATGGAAGAGTATTTATTGATTAGATGAAGTGCTAACCATTTTCTTATTCAAATGAGATTGGCAGCTAACCTATCATGACTCGGCAGATTTGACCAAGTGACTTGTTAGTCGAACAACTGTTCCAGGCGAACATGCATTCCACCTCTGCAGTTCTTCTCAACATCAACTGCAGATGATTTCAAGATCTTCACAATTATTCTTCCTATGCTCCAAAATTTCTTTAATAATCCAAAGTTAGTTAGATTTCTTGCTTTTTCCCACTTTTCAAATAAAAGAGGATATATACATCCAGTATCAAGTTAGTTAGGATAGTAGATTATTCTAATTTCAAGGAGATTTCATTTTCTCAATTCCTAGTTGAGCATTTTGTACTTTTCCCCTCTAAGTTGAGAAAATTCAATGGAAATAAAAAATAAGTTGATCCAATTTTGTGTTAGATCCCTTCAGAGGCAAAGTAGGGCTTACTCTTTCGAAGGAAGGTGATCCTATTAATTATTTCTTCATCGTCATTCTTGTTTTACACTAGAATTCTTTCATCAGTATCATGTTAGAGTAAATCTTAGATCTAGTACTGCATTGTCATAATCTTTGTTCCATTACTATGTTGATCAATTAGAATTCTTCTTTGTTTTAGTTTAGTTCACTTTCCAGTTAATTAGATTGAAGATAAATAGTTATGTAGTTAAGTAGTTATGTTCTCAATGGAATATGTATAGAGAAGGAATTATTACTTGTTAGATTAGATGAATGAGGAATGGAGTATTTTTCTTTTGAATTAGTTAGATTTCAATTCCTTTGTTTAATTAGATTTTGAATTCAAGTAAGGTTAGACTCTTTTTCTACAAAATAGATTGTTTAATTATTTATTCCTCATAATCTGATCCAGATTGAAATATGAACTACCTTTGAAATTTTCTATTCTAGAATAATTAGTTTTCATTTAAAATATTTTAGGAAAAGTCGAGAAATAAATAGGTTAGAAGAAGCCTAGAAACACTTACGATAAAGAAGAAACACCCATGAATTGCTCGACAAAGCGGACCAACAACAAAACCCCCAAAACCAATCCAACTCTTTGTAGATAGCTTTACACACTCCTAGGTTGACATTAAATATTAATGATTAGGGAGTTGTGACAACAATGACCCCTACCCACCAATACCCACTTCATTTCAGTTTTGTTATGTTCTATCATTTTCCCTACTCTGGAAGTTCTTAGCAATATGATTGTTGGCAGTCATTTAGTTGCTTCCTATTATAAACTTGTTTTTTGGTCCATACGAGATGCTAGTGCACCTCTGAGATTCTAGCACGCTGCACTATAGTTCGTATTCCATGTTGTCATCCTTTTCCCAAGATCTCGCCGGTTGTTCAAAAATCTTTTGACTTGCTCTTTTTAAAAAAAATCTATTAGTTTCAAAAAAATTTAGGGGGAGCACGACCAAAATTCTGCTTTTTAAGAAGTGCCCACTTAGAAAATTAATAAAAAATCAAATATTCATTAAAAAATTATCAAAAAAAATCTTGTCCCTACTACATACTGTTATCTAACTTCTAACTGGAGTGATTTTAAAAATACTACAAAAAAGTTCACTGTGCTCGGGTCACATAAGAGTTGCTATGTTATGTTTTTTCTGACAAAAACAACAATTTGTGTGCATCCCTCTTTTGAACCCCTTAATCTCAACCATTTTCAAAAAAAATTAGTAGTTTAGAAAGAAGACTCAGAGCATTGTGGTCCTTGTTTTTGTTCCATCTAAAATTTTTGAGTGTAGCGATCCTCAATTTCACATCCAAGGTCAGTATTTCCTGATTTCAAAAAAAAGTGGCCACTTAAGCCCTTTTTTTGGGAACCATCTTGGTGCACTTACCGCTTACTACTTTTAAAATGAATTTAATATCCTCTTTTATGATTTAGTATCTAATTATATTCAAAATGTTAACGATGTTTCATTTTTTCATGCGGTAGTGACTTGGCTTTGCCCATGTCACTTTGTATCTTTGATCCTTCTCATGAGATTCCTCTTGCTTTAAAGGATATCTTGTTGCAAGAAGATGAAATCATTGATACCTTTCTTAACATTACTCTACCTTCTCTTCATTCCAATGTACTCTCTTTTAGAGATGATGCATTAGTGAATGATGAATCTCTTCTCTATTCCAATGCACTCTCCTCTAGATATGATGCATTAGTGAATGATGAATCTCCTTCCACATCTGATCCTCCCTCGGTCGATGTTGAGAATATTTCTCTAAATAATTATTCCACTAGTTGTGATGATTATATAAATGCAATCTATGTCTCTACTACCCCTCAAAGGCCTAAGAGACCAATCATCTACATACTCTAGCTAGTCCTTCTCCTAAAAGGATTTGTTCTATTGAGGGTTTCCCATTTGATAGTGATTCTCTTGATCTTTCTATGGCTCCTCTTACAGAGTAGTAGCACATACTCATGAGAATAGAATGAATAAACAATCAAGTCTTATTTAAGCTCCTAAACCTATGACTAAAGTAGCTAGTGATTATGATCCTATCGAGCAACTTTGAGTTACTCCGGCTAAGATATCACAATGGGACTTGCTTTAGTCTACTTTGGTTTACCAAGGTATGCTTTAGGAAGCCTTGCAAAAGATCCTCTTGCCTTCCTTCACTAGGTCAATGTATGTTGATGCATTGATGGCTCATATTCATGTAGATTCATTGAATATTGTGTTCTATCCATAGGAACTCCAACCTCTAGAAGTATAGAAGCAGGCAGATTCTCTAATGATCATAGATAACATTAATAGTATTGGTATTAGATGTACTCTCATTGATGTCAGTTCAGTGCTTAATGTATGCAGTATTGATCTATTGCTTAAAATTAATATTGATTCATCTTCCCTTAATGCTTTTTTTGTTGTCATTCATGGGTTTGATAATGTTGGTCGACAATCCCTAGGCACGAAAGTATTGCCTTTGAGGTTGGGACATGTTACTGTACCCACCCTTGTATATGTTATGTCAAAAAAATTACTATATAACCTTCTTCTTGGTAGACCGTGGATTCATATTATGAGTGTAGTCCCATCTATCTTGCATAAATCTATTAAGTTCATTTGTAACAATCGAGTAGTCATAGTCAAGGTTGACCCTGAGGCTATGTACTTATGTGAAATGGTAGCTATTGGTCAAGTTTCAGTTGTGCCTACTCTTATTCATCTACTGTCTTCCAATGTGTCAATGCTTTCTCCAGCAATACCTACTACAAAGGACACTCTTGAGATAGATGTCCCTAAAGAAGATCCTTTTTAAGAAAGAATTCCTAAGTCTAATCCTACCTCTTCTCAAGAAAATGCATTTCTCAGTGATGATTGGTGATCCAGGAGGATCTCCACAGTTGAAGAATGCAAAATTTCTTCATATCACCAAAGGTTTTTGAACAAAGAGCTCACAGGGAGCTTTCTAACACAACTTGAACGGGGTCGAATGGACTTCATATGCAAAATATATGGCTTGCTGAATTAAAGGGACATAACTTAGGCTAAAATCAACTTAAATGATTAATGATTTGTATTATTATCTCTCAAATGAAATAGGAGACTAATGGAAGAGGTATGTAGCTCTCTTGTTTCCTAGTTTCATGGAAAAGTTGAGATATTCATGGGATGTTGAGATGTCTATGGATGGAGTTGAGATCTTCATGGGGATCTCCCATTATCTCATTCCTTGAATTGTGCCCCAATCCTAATTTAGTGGATCATGAGAGAGATTGTATCCTGAATATGTGTAAAGAGCTCTTATCCATGTAAAACTATAAAATTCCCTCATTGGGAGAAGGATGGGGAAGTTTTTGAGAACTTCAAAGTAAGCTTTGTGTGAGGAGAGTTTCATCCAAAGATGGGAGAAATGTGCCACTTCATGTGAGATCATTAGTTCCTATCGGTGAGGAGAAGGTTTCCCAAGATTGGAATGAGCCACATGTTGTGAGAATCTTGCATTTCTCTTGTAAATGACACATATCTTCAAAGGAGAGTAATGAAATGGATCAGTGGTTGATCAAGCTCAGAGACGTAGCCAAATTCTTGTGAAATCCATTATCAAACTCCTCTCTCTTATCTTATCATACGTTGTATCTATTTTAAGTTCATTTTATTTATGTATTATTGTTTAAAATTATTTCATTAAAGAATTATTTTCTCTTAATTCACAAGCCAATATAGGTAAAAAAAAAAAAGGATCCTCAACATAAAAATTTTGTATTAAGTAATATTCACCAAGTTTCCAAATCAAGTTGGTATCAGAGCTAGTTGAATTTTTTTGCTTAGTGTGAATACTTACCAGGTCTAAACTCAAGCAAAGAGTACTTGAAGAAATTATATCGATTCCAAGAAATGAGAATCCTTCTTATCCTCTTTTTGTCAAACCTTATAAAGGTGAATTAGTTTTTATTAAAGCATTCTTCACCATGAAGAAAATGGTGGAGGAAATGTATGATGATGAAAGAGAGAGTGTTAAGTTGCAAAGGCTATTGAAAACATCAAAAGAAGATAATCAGGTAAATCTTCAAGAACTCGAAGAAATCAACCAAAGCCTTTAGCTGGAAAATGTTGAGTTGAAAAAGCTACTACAAGTAGTACAAAATCAGTTGCAAGCCAAGGATGAACTTTTGGAAAAAAATTGGAGTGATGAAAAATTAGAGAAACCATCTCATATAGAACTTATCACTGAGGAATGCAGTACAAGTAATTCTTTGATTATGCATTCTTCCCATCAAGATGATTCTTTTGGTGCATTTGAGAAGCACACTAAAGGTGTTGGCTTTAATTTGCTAAAGAAAATGGGATATGAAGGAAAATGCCTTGGAGCTAATGGCGAAGGCATTGTGAATCCCATCCAAGAGGTAGAAATACCTCAATATGCAGGACTAGGCTATGACAGAGAGGAAGATGGAGCAAACTCCAAAACCATGGAAACTAAGAAGTCTTCAAATGACAAGTCTAAATCAATGCAGAAGGAACTCTCATAAACCACAAGCACATCACACTATTTCGATGATCATGATTCCAAGTCATCTCCAAAGGGAGAGCATTCCAAAGGAGGAGCCAAGTCAAGTTCTCCTCACCAGATCTACACTGAAGACCACCATCCAAGGTATAATATGCCTAATTATTCCAACATTCCTTTTGATTATAAGAAGATTGGTAATGTAGAGCAAAGTTTATGGCATAGAAAACCATGTACATTTTGTGGTTTGAATAACCATGCTACTACCAACTGTTGGAAAAGAATGGCTTTGTACAAGAAAGATATGTCTACCATCCAAGGAGACAAACCATGAAGTCCCCTCTCCTCTCTCCTCATTGGGAGAAAAAGGGAAAGAAAGTCTGGATGTTAAAAGACCATTGCACCCATTGTAATAAGAGTGGGCACCAGAAAGCAACATGTTGGAAGCTTCATCCAGAACTACATCTAAAGAAGGGCCATAAGCTTGTGAAAACACCTATCAAGGAAAAAACCTCATGAAGAAAGCCAGCTACGTGAATAAAGACAACTACAGAAAGAAGGGCCTTTAAATTGGTTTGGTAAGAAATGGATATCATTTTTGCATAGCTGAGCTTGTGCTTGATTCGCAGAAAGAGTTCGAGGAAAAAAAGGTGCAGAGTAGCTCTAGGTGCTCAACAGCTTGCAAGTTGCTAAGACACCATTGTATCACTTCACCACCATTGTTATTGTAGGCATGGGCTTCTTCACAGAAATGGGTCATTATATCGATCAAAAACTAATTGTGATAGATTTCCTTGGAATATAAAATTTATAGATATTTGATTAAATTTGAGAAGCATAAGCTCATAACAGGGTTCTATTGAAGACTCGATTTGAGAATTATCCCAAAGGTAAGATCTTTAACAAAATTTTGCACAATCTGTTGGGCAATGGCATCTTCAACACAGATTGAGAGGCATGGAAAATCCAGAGAAAGATCGTGAGCTATGAGTTCAATACAAAGTCATTGCAGAATTTTATTGTCGATTGTGTGCAGACAGAGATGACGGATCATTTGGTGCCTGTGCTTGAGCAGGTTTGTGAAAGATCAAATTTTCTTGATTTGCAAGACATTTTGTGGCACTTTTCATTTTCCAACATCTGCAGTTGGGTGACTTTATCATCCCTATGGAAGATGACTATCTCCCAGATTGTACCTTGGTGAGAAAGGGTAGTTGGGTGACTTATCATCCCTAGGCCATGGGAGAATGGAGAGCATTTGGGGTGCAGATTGCATGGAATTTAAACTAGAGGGATGGATTAAGGAGTACTTCCACACCACCCCAATTTCCTCACCCCCTTCACCCTAACGAAACAATGTCATGGAGCCAAGCTGAGGTCGGGTTCCAAATGGATTATAGTGTAACTTAGAATATTTTGGGCACACATGCAGTGAAAGGGTTTGAGGACCAACTCAGATTCGACACCAAGGTGCATGAAAGGAACGAAAAGTATGTCGATCTACTCTTCACAAGCATCTTACTCAGTTGTCCCATTCTTGGAGTTGGATGTCTTGGAATGGACTTAAGAATAGTCCACAAGTTGCTCCCCTAAAAAGGAATGCACCAAGTTGCACCAAAAATGGGGCACACAAAGCCGAACCCTTAGGGGGACGCCTAGTTGTAACTTGGTTACCATGGATTCTAAAGTCATAAATTGAGGAGTAGTTCTGGGAATGGGAAAACTAGAAAAACCAGAGATCTTGGTTATCTTTTCTTGATTAGAAAAAATCAAGGAAATATTCATAGGAAGGCGCGCGATAGTCATGACAGACTGATCATCCAAAGAAACATGGCATTTTTTTTTCTACTGGTGAAAGGAAAGAATTGAAACTAAGAGTAACTGGGCATATTTGAAAGGAGCAATAATTGGCTTAGCATTTAATGGCTAATGCATGTACTATGATTTGTTGTGATTTTCTACTACTTAAAGCTCTCCAATTTCATTTGAAATTTTTTCCATACTCCTTGCGTTTTGAATATGGACTCATTTTGTAAATTTTGCCACATGATGAAAAATGACAATCAAAAAGGCATTTTTTATTTTTTTTTCCTATGCCAAAGTTCGAAATGGACATTAAAGAGTTTTTGGCCTATTGTTGCACACATTTTGTAGTGCAATCAAAGTCATATAATTTTCTGCTAATTGCACATTTGATGCATTGGGGGGTATTTAAAAAGCCAAAGCTACCCATTAGTGCATATTGTTGGCATGCCATGTTGCCATAAAAATTGATGTAAATTTTCTTATAAAGCATTGTAAAAGGCTTTATTGTAGCCACTCTTAAGTGAGGAAGAGTGAGAGGCTTTATAGCCTAAGCCTTGATTGGCTTCATTGTAATGATTATGTAATCACTGCTGAGTGAGGCATGGTTGCCTAGGCCTATATTTGGAAATCTATTGTAAACTTGACCAATGAGTGTTCTTATAAACTCATGGCAAGTATTATGCTTCAAATTTTGAATAATTGTAATCCAGGTACTATCAGCTACAAGTTTGTATGTTGGCTTCGACATTCCAATTCCTAAGTACAAAGGTGAAGGAGTAGGGGAATGTGCCTTTTAGAAACATTTTCTATGTAGTTGGTACAAGTATTTATAGATTATAGTTAATACTTTTGAAGACCAGAAGTTTCTTTTGTGGGGAGGTTTGATCCAAGAGGATCTCCGCAATCGAAGAATGCAAAGGTTCTTCATCATCACCAAAGGTGTACGAGCAACAAAGAGCTCATAGGGAGCTTTCCGATACAACTTGAACATGGTTGAATGGACTTCATATGTGGAAGATATGGCTTGTTAAATTAAAGGGACATAAAGGCTAAAATAAACTTAAATAGTTAATGATTTGACAACTATATGATTTGTATTACTATCTCTGAAATGAAATAGGAGACTAAAGGAAGAGATACATAACTATCTTGTTTCCTAGTTTCATGGGAAAGTTGAGATATTCATGGGATGTTGAGATGTCTATGGATGGAGTTGAAATATTCATGGGGATCTCCCATCATCTCATTCCGTGAATTGTGCCCCGATCCTAATTTAGTGGATCATGAGAGAGATTGTCTCCTTAATATGTGTAAAGAACTCTTATCCATGTAAAACTATAAAATCCCCCCATTGGGAGAAGGATGGGGAAGTTTTTGAGAACATCAAAGTAAGCTTTGTGTGAGGAGAGTTTCATCCCAAGATGGGATAAATGTGCCACTTCATGTGATAGCCTTAGTTCCTATTAGAGAGGAGAAGGTTTCCCAAGATGGGAATGAGCCACATGTTGTGAAAATCCTGTAGTGCGCTTGTAAATGATGCATATCTTTGAAGGAGAGTAATTAAATGGATCGGTGATTGATCAAGCTCAGAGATGTAGCCAAAGTCTAGTGAACTCATTATCAAACTTCTCTCTCTTGTCTTATCATGCATTGTATCTATTTTTAGGTTCATTTGCTTTATGTATTGTTGTCTAAAATGATTTCATTAAGTAATTATTTTCTCTTAATTCACAAGCAAATATAGGTAAAAAAAAAGATCCTCAATGTAAACTTTTTGTATGAATTAATATTAACCAAGTTTATAGATCAATTGGGGTTCCTTAGACTTTATAGAACCCTTTACTGGAGAATGCAAATTCGACTTGATCCACTTCAACCTCTCGATAACATCATCCAAACCTGCTATTGAAGATGGTTACTCTTCTATATCATAGGATAATGTAAGAAAAAATTGTAATGTCCTCAATGTTGATCCTCCTACTTCTGAGGAAGATGATTGTGCTTCTATTAAATAGGTTAATGATAGTAGTCCTATAAAGAAGGTTGATGGTCATCTTGTAGAGGACCATAATCCCCATTGCTGGAATAATGCTCTCTATGAAGATCCTCCTCCTCTATCTGCTATCTTCACATCTTCTTCTTGTGAGGAGTCAAACTTTTCTCTAAAATAGAAATGGTTGCTTCTTGCTCCTCATTATTTATCTAGGAAAGAGAATATTTTGTTGTGGCTTCTAAAATCCCACTTGATTACTCTTCCTTCTCCTACATGTAAGAAGTTTCATAAGCATGATAAATAAAAACATTCTTTCTACGCATACTATTGAGTGCTTGGTCGTTCCACTAGTGAATGTAAGGCATTGAGGGATAAAATACAACAAATTCATGATTTTTATACCATCACTCATTTGTTTATTGATGCACCTATCTCTTCTTCAAAATGAAAGCGATATTACATGGTTCTCCTCCCCTATATGTTGAGGGAAGTGATAACTTGTTTTGGAGATGTGTGTCCTTATTAAGGACTCCCTCTCTTCTCTCTATCTTTCAAATGAAGTGTCCCTTGAGTGGACCTCTTTCTATTTTGAAGGGTTCCCGAGAGACCCCCTTTGAAATATTTTATCTCAAATGAATTCTATGATGTCTAGCTTGGGGGTAGCCTGATTAGACCTGCCCCATATCTTTGCATCTAGCTTGGGGGTAGCCTGACTAGATCTTAGTTTTCAAATAATGCATCCCTTGAGTGGACCTCTTTTCTTTTGAAGGGTTCTCGAGGGACCTCTTTGAAAGATTTCAAATTTTGGATTGTCTATGTGATTGTCTGCTTGCTTGCCTACGTGGATTTTTTTCTTCTAACATGTTTTATCTTCAAATTAACATGTTGCTTTGTAGTTCCACCTATAAGGCCGCTTTCCAATCGTACTCTACAAAGTCCCCTTCTTTTGGTTTCCCTCATGAGAGAGAACTTTGGGGATGCCTCCTTGCAAGTTTTTGGGCCTATAAGGTGCTTACTTCACTGGGCTTCCTTCATGAGAGAGAACTTGGGGGTTTCCTTCTTGTAGGTCTGTGGGCCTGTGAGATGCTTATATCCTATGGGATCTATTCACCACTAGCCTGCGGGCCTCTGGTGTAGTTTGTTCAACTCTGTAGGAGAGAGTACCTATAAAGTCTTTTGTTCACCTTCCATAGGTCTGTGCATCTATGGTACATTTGTTAAACTCTCCTTGGGTCCCAAGACCTGTGGATCCATGTCTCTTGGAATTTTCATTCCTCCTTCTTGCTCTCTCTTGAACCTTTTCACTTCTCTCTCTTCCCAATTGTGTATACCGGATCGAAGATCCGCATCTTCTTTATCTTGAGTATATGCTCTTTCTCTCTTCAATATTGGCTACTTCTATGACTTTTGGGTGCATTCTCCTTTTGAAGCAATCAATCCTTACGTTCTTCTCTTTGTTTTAGAATTCTTTTATGTGTTATTGTTTGTAATTTGGGGATGACACATAGTACTGAGACAACCTTTTACATTGAGGTCTCTTTCACTTTGCTGACTCAAATCCTTTAGTTAGTTAAGTGCATGTGTATGTGTTTTTATATTCTAACCCCTCGATGTGATGGCTTTCATGTTCTAACATTGTTGTCTTATCTAGGTTTTTCTTTTCTAATGCATATGTTTTGTAGGTCTTCAGCCTAGGGGCATGCTTCCTTGGTTCGAAGGGTTGTCTTCTTCCTCTACAGTAACCTTTTGGCATAATTATGTTATTTACATTTAGTAAAATTTCTTTAGCGTGCATATTAGTGTAGATTCATATACCTACTAAAGTGGGGGCAAAATGTATTGTCGTAAAATTGCACCCCTTGGAATTTCACATACATCTTTGCATCCACTTTAGTGTCCACTCCCTTAGCATTTTGTGTACACTCATTTTAGCCCCTACACCATCCCTTCTCCTCTCTTAGGATGCTCAACACCCCTTTTTAGTAGCTACCCTTTGTGTGCCAGCTTTGCATCAAACCTTATTCTTTTCCCGTTTTTGTCGTTTGTAGCATGGTATGTCTAGACACTAGTGCACTACGTAGATGTTTGTGCGCCATGCTAGTATCTTGTGACATTTCAACATTCAAAAACTATTTCCAATAATTTTTTCCACTTGTTAGTGATTTTTTTTGGTGGTAACGGCTGAGGACACGTTGTAACCACTCAAGAAGATTATTTTCCCTCTTTAAAAGTAATATTTTCAACTCATTTGGGCTCTAGGTTCACTCTAGCTTCTTAGCTTTTCTCTTTTCCCTCTTTTCTCTCTTGCTTGCATAAATCTCTCACTTGTTACAGTAGCTTTAAGCACCCTCAAGCTCTTACAACACCCTCTACAACACTCTTGGCTCTTGTAGCTCTCTTTATCTCCCTCCTTGGATTCCTAAGCCTTGCATCTGATATTTACCTTTCACCTTAAACCTTTAAGTATCCTAGGATTTTACACATCCCCTCTCTATTGCATCTCTCTACTTTGTGATATGGGTTCTCCTCCTTGAGTGGGGATTTATTTTATTACCTACATTTTGTGATATAGGTTCTCCTTGAGTTGGGATTGCATTTATCACTCTCACATTCTTTTCATTTCTATCATCTTTATCTATCTATCTGGTTGTCCATAGAGGTGAGAACACCAAAATGGGGGTTTGACTGAGGCAAACCCCTATACAGCCCTAACATTCCCTCCAAATCTTATGCATGTAGGTATTGAAGACATTCATTTGTTGGAGGCTTCATTACTTGGGTGGTTGTAAGCACTTTGTTTCTCCCCCTTATCTTTATCATTTATACTCCGCTTCATTTCAGTTCTATTACATTCTATCATTTTTCCTACTCTGGAAGTTCTTAGCAATCTGATTGTTAGCATTCATTTAGTTGCTTCCTATTATAAACTTTCTTTCTGGTCTATACGAGACGTTAGCGCACCTCTAGGATGCTAGCATTTCATGCTTTCATTCATATTTTGTGTTGTCATCCTTTGCCCGAGAGCTCGCCAGTTTTTTTAGAAAATATCTATGACCCACTCTTTCTAATTCTAGAACTCTCACATTGTTCCTTGAGGTAGTTTAGGGTCATTCGCCTCGTGAGGCTCTCTAATTGAAGATAACTTGTTAGTAGTGAATCCCCTTTCTCTACACAATCCACACATAAAATATCTAACCAATGTTACATAAAAATTTATAAGTGGACCCAAATAAATATTTAATGTGGCTAAACACACCTCCTTAAGGTGCACCACAAATAATTTTTTATTTTAAAAAATTAAAATAATTCATTTTTATGCAAGGTATATAACACCTTTTTCCCAATATTCTACCACTATTTATATGCATTGCATAAGAGTCAATTGATGAAATACACCATCATAGCCATCCATGAAACCACATGAATGTCTATCATACTCTTGTGCTTTATTAAGATCCTACAATAACATCCAAGATGTCCACCATATCAAGCAAGATATCCTCTTATCCTCCAACATGCCATGTATATAAGAAAAGGAACAAGCCAAGGTGGAGATTCATCAATCCAAACAACAAGAACATCAAATTCAAAGTGATAACAAAAACACCAAGCTCTTGTCAAATAAAAAAAATCCACATGAATAGAAATAACAACAATAGAAAATGCTAATCCATATATTTTTCCATACCTGAAAGGTATGAAGAACATTAATAGAACTCATGCCAATATCATACCAACCCATAAAATTCAATCACAATTTCCTTATATAAAACTTGTCCTCGAAGAACATACACATTTAGAAACTCTTGCTACATGGGTAATGCCAAATCTAAAAATAGATCAAGGCATACCAAGTCTACCAATCAACATTCATACTAAGATGTTTCTTATAATCAAAACCATATAGTATAAAGAACAATCACAATGATCCACACATGCAACCATTATGTACATAATTTCTCACATGTCACCATTAGTCTCCCAAGTCCACCACACTAAACCATATGAACATGAACCTCTAGGAAGAAGTCATTGAAGAAAGAGAGAAAACCTATAAATTTAATATCACATAAGATGTCATTCTACCAAAACCTCAAAGTTCTTAGAAGCTATGTAAAGTAAGATCCCCTTCATAACCCTAACAAAAAATCTTTAACAATACCCAATTGTTCAATCTCCAAGATCAAACAAAACATAGGTATCTCATATCACCAACATGAATTTCACCCCCTCTAACCAAGGAAGATCAAATTCAAATCCATTCCCAAAACTAGTAATAATCCCCATGAAAACTCTAAAATTTCTCTTAAGTGATATAATCAAAATCATATGCACAAGGAGATCAAAATTTTAAACTACTCCTCAAATGAGTCCCCAATAACTAGCAAGCATAGCTTAAGATCCATAATCATGAGAAGATAAAATATAAAATACAATGTGTCTAAAAAAAAGATAGTCAATACCTCTTGTAGACATGCAAAATGAACATCATGCATCTAAATCTAACTAATTAACATCAAATTCTTTTGTTAATCAAATAAAACAACTTATTCAATTAAAGTCATCCATTTAAATTGAATAAATTCATCTTTATTTGATTTAACACTAACATCATCCTCTTTGATTAAATAAATCAAATATTTATTTAATTAAATCGAAAATCATTTTCTTCTCATTTTGATTTATTTTAATCCTAAAATCTAAGTCAAAAGTCAAAATCACCTAATCTTCACTTAAATTAATCATAATCCTAATCACTCCAATCCTCTAGGTTTTGCCACTTGCACATGAAAATGCATTTAATTGATTTATTAAATCCCTATTTTCTCTCAACATGGCATAAAGGAAACATCATTTGTCCACTCTACAACTTCCCACCCAAGTGTTTTCAAAATTTCATGATGCCTGCAAGTTCTAGGGAGGCCTTTGTCTCCCCCCAACCTGACCCCCCGCTTGATACAAACAAGATTCATTTGCATGCAACACATGGGGATGCAGCATTTGTTTCATGTGACTCCAATGCACTTTTTGGGTCTCCTGCTAGTGGGGACAATGGATGCCCCAAGGGTGTTGACTCTCCTAAAGAGTGCTAGAAGAATATCCTTACGACCTCTAGATTTAATGCTCTTGACACCTTTAGTCCTAAAACTGTTCAGACTAAGGAAGGCTCCGAGCTCTGCCTTCCTGATACGGTCATGGATGAGTTTTCTTCCTCTCTTCACCATGCTTTGGTGGGAATATTCTTGGACTTTAGGCCCTATTGATATGGTCTAGAGATGGGCTAATGCTCAATGGAAGCTAAGGGTAGTGTTTCTATTTCGGCAATGCTCGACAGTCTTTTCCTTTCCAAATTTATGGTAGAGGAGGATTTGATTTATTTCCTCTTAGGAACATGGGCCTATGGTAAACATTTCCTTTCTTTGGCTAAATGGAAGTTGGGGTTTGACCCGTCTGCTGAACTCACTTGTATGGCCCCTATTTGGGTTCAGTTACCAGGCCTTCTATTGGAATTCTAGGATGAGAGGACTTTCTGGTGGATTGGGAACTCCTTTGGTAGCTTTGTTGTGGCGGATGTGGTCACACTAGTGAAATCCAGGTTGGTGTTTTCTCGCTTTTGTGTTAATGTCTCCATTAATGAAGTTCTCCCCAAATTTATCACCCTCAAATCTAAGTAGGGAAAATGGACCCAGGCTCTAGTTTATGAGAATTCCACATTATTTTATCAAAAATGTGGTAAGCATGGCCATATTATTGCTGACTACAAAAGTATTACACCAAAGGAACCCCTTTCTAAGGGGAAGAACCCATCTTTCCCTCTTGTTTTGCAAAAGATTCAGTTGGATCCTAGCACTAGTACTATGGGGGAGAGTGAAAAAATTAATGAAATGGATGATTACCCATTTACTAACAGATTGTATGAATTGATGAAATCCCCTATCCCCGAGGATAAGACCAAAACTAATTCTAAAGCTTTGAGAACTTCCTTGGATCCCTTGGAGGATGGAGATCTCTCCTCTCTTAGGGATCTAAGGGATCTAGGCCTGGGGTTTGGTCCTCTCAGCTTTAATGGGGATGAAAAGGCGGTCCAATCTCCTCTATCCTCTATGTGTATGGACTTGGGAAACATGAAGTTGGGTTATGTTGTTGTTGATAAACCTGTGGGTGTGCCTTCGATGGAGGCTATTGTTTCTACCCGATAGTTGATGGGGTTTGGTCCAGTTACCCCTTCAAAATCCAGTTTGGTGGTTGCTACCTCATGTATCTTCTCTTCCTAGCAGGATGATGTGGAGGTTTGTGCTAGGGAAGTAACTAAATCTTTCCTCACTCTAGAATCCAAGTCCTTTCCCACTAAAGCTCTGGAAGTTGGTGATAATGAGGAGGATTGGCAATCCTAGAAGAGGAAAGTAAGGACTAAGAAAGTGGATGTGGGAAATGATAGTAGAGTTGGAAGACCTTCAGAGAGACTATCAAGGTATAAAGCTACTGCCAGGGATATTTCTAATGGTCGGTAATCAACCCTTGATTCAACACATCATAGTAAAAAATGAAGTTCCTTTCATGGAACATACGAGGACTAAATAGTCCTCAAAAATAGTTTGCACTAAGGCAATATATTGTGGATCTTAAAATTGATGTCCTTTTGCTTCAGGAGGTTAAGATGACTTACCAAACTTTTTCTGTTACTACTAACAAAATCTAGTCAGGCTCCACCTTCTTCTATAGCGAGGTAGTTGGTGCCTTGGGTGGTATTTCCACTATGTGGAACTCTGCTAAAGCTGATGGGGAAGCCTTTGCATTCTCACAAAGTTTCCTTGTTGTAACCTTTGAGGCTGACAATCACACTTGGCATCTGTTTAACATCTACACCCCCAAATCTAGGGGAGGGAGGAGGAGTATGTGGGAGGAATTTTTATCTTTAATATCAATTGATAAAAATTCCTTGTATATGGTGGCTAGGGACTTCAACTCCCCCCATTTCTGTTCGAAGAAGCTTGGTGGTGTAATGGACTATTCTGACAACATGAATGATCTAGCAAAATTTATCAACAAGTATGGGTTGTCTGATTTAGATTTACAGGGTAATCCTTTCACGTGGTCTAACAATAGAAAAGGAAACCACTTTATTTAGGTTCATTTGGATAGGGTGCTTGTCTCAATGGGTTGGGATCTGGGATGTAATGCTTCTCTTATTTCTCTCCCTAGAACTATTTATGACCATAGCCCAATTCTTCTCCAGTGGATAAATAAGTTGTTCCATGGCCCTCATTCTTTTTGGCTTGAAATTATGTGGATGACACACCAACATTTTAGAAAGCTCATTGAGGATTGGTGGTGCTACCCAGTTCAAGATTCTTATATGTATATAATTTCCCAAAAATTGGACTTTATTAAAAAAGAGGCTAAGGGATGGTCTAGAGTTACATTTGGTGATTTTTTTAAAACTAAAAAGATGATCAAGGATAAGCTAGAGGGGGTGAAAAATTTGATGGCCAGGGGCTCTCTACTTCAACCTCTACATGAGGAGGAGAAATATTGGAGTAGGAAGTGGAAATATTTATTAAGTAAAGAAGAAATTTTTTGGAAGCAAAGATCTAGAGTTCAGTGGCTGAAAGAGGGTGATAGGAACTTTGCCTTTTTCCATAGGAGGACTTGTAGGCATAAAAAAAGAAACACCATCAAGTGCCTAATAAATAATGACAATCAGGAGATTATGGAGGCTGATAAAATTGGAGAAATAACAGAGCACTACTTTAGACAAATTTACTTAGAAACTGGTACTACCCCTTCTGCTTATGTGTAGGATAGACTCCTGAGGAACCTCCCTTCTAGCATTAGTGAAGTGGATAATTTATAGCTATGTGCCCCTGTTTTGGAGGAGGAAGTCAAAGTGGTTGTTTTTGCTATGGGGGCCTATAAAGCCCTAGGGCCTTATGGATTTCCCCCAATTTTCTTTCAAGAATACTGGGACATTGTTAGCTATGATTTAGTCATGGTTGTTAGAGATTTTTTCAGAACTAGTAAGTTGTTAAAAAAATTGAACAATACCTTCATTGTCTTAGTCCCAAATATGTAGGAGACAAATCATATGGTTGACTTCAAGCCTATAAGTCTTTGCAACACTATTTACAAGATCTTTTCTAAGGTCCTTGTTAACCGGCTCAAGCCACAATTGGATAAGATTAGTAGCAGATGCCAAAATGGATTTGTTCCTAGAAGACAAATTCTTGATGTTGCTATTATGACTCATGAAATAATCCACTCCATAGAGAGAAGAAAAAATCAAGGTATGGAATTCAAATTAGACATTTCTAAGGGTTATGATAGGGTCAAATGGAAATTTATTTATTCAGTTCTTGCTAAATTTGGTTTGAATCATAAGGTGATTGGTCTAGTTAAAGAATGTGTGGAGACTATCCAGTATTCTGTCATGGTCAATGGGACCCCTTGGGGGTTATTTAAGGCAGGAAAAGGCATTAGACAAGGTGACCCTCTATCACCTTACCTATTTATTATGATTGTTGAAGTCCTTGGTAGAAATTTTTTACCCTTGCTTCACTATGGGAAAATACAAGGAATTTAGGTTGCCTCCACCCTTCCCCCCTTTGTTCTTCAACAATTTGTGGATGATACCTTCCTCTTTGGAAAATATTATGTGGTTGAAGCTAGAGAATGGAAGTGCCTTCTCCAAGACTATGCTAATGCCTTCGGGAAATGTATAAATTATAATAAAAGCTATATGTAGTTTTTCAATAAGAAATTTGATCTCCAAGCTAAGATATTATCTATACTGGGATGTCATAGTGCTACTCTCCTAGGGATTTACCTTGGTTTACCCCTCACTATTAAAGAAGTTACTCATAGTTTTTGGAATAATATTTTAGAGAGAATGCAAAAGAAGCTCGCGGGATGGAAAGGTACACTCCTTAGTAATGCTGGAAAACAACAACTTATCAAGGCTTCCCTACAAGGAAAACCAATCTACTTCCTCTCCCTCTTTAATATTTCAGGCTCTATGGCTGAAAAAATTGAAAGAATACAAAGATCCTTTCTTTGGACTGGTGTTGAAGAGAGAAAAAGGCTTGCTCTTGTAAACTAGGACATTGTTTGTCATCCTAAAAGTCAAGGAGGTCTTGGGATTAGAAAGATCACCAATTTGAACAAAGCCCTCATCACTAAGGTGGGCTGGAATCTTGTGTAGGGAGAGGCTAAATGGTGCACCATAATAATGGATAAATATTTGAACTAGGAACACTTCTCCAGTGCCCTAGATTTGATGGGTCTCCCATCGGGGTAAAAATTTTGGAACAATATCCTAAAATCCAAATCTATTTTGAAGGAAGGTATCCAATGGAGAATTGGGAATGGGAGATCAATATGATTCTGGGAGGATAGCTGGCTTGGGGGAAGACCCCTTGCTAATAGTAATTTCAGCATCTTGAGGGAACATGCTAAGGAACATATTGGTACTTTTATTGCAGATTATACTATACCCAAAGCCAAATGGAAAACTATGAAATTGAGTTTCTTGGATAGACCAGACCTCCTCCATAAGGTTGTTGAGCTATAGGTTCTTTTAAACAAGATGAGACTTCCTCTCTTTCCTAGGGAGGACAGGATTTTTTGGTCAAAGAATTAGTCAGGGGATTTCTTTCTCAATTCTCCTTATCATCTACTACTAAAGTTCAATGGTGATGAGTATTGTTGGAAGAAGGTATGGAACCCTAATCTCATCCCCAAAATCAACTTCTTTTGGTGGGCCTTCATTCATGGTAAAAATTTAACTATTGATAACCTTGTCAAAAGAGGCTTTCAATTTCCCAACCGATGCACCCTCTATAAGTCAAAGGAGGAAACAATTTCCCATCTCTTTATCCACTTTCAATATACCTCCCAAGTTTGGCAGAATGTATTACAACATCTTAGCATCCATTGGGTTTTTGACAATAATATTCATCAATCCATCCTTAATTGGAGGTGCCCCTCTAAACACCCTTTAATCAGACAACTTTGGTGACTTATTCCTCCTCACATTTACTAGTGCTTGTGGAAAGAAAGGAACAACTAGATTTTCAGAGAGAAGGAGAACAGTGTGGATAGTCTACTGATAATCATTAATAAACTCCTTAATAATATCTCGATTTTCTAGTGGAAAACCCCCAATTTCCCTCCTACGAGCTAGGATAAAAATATAGCTAAAATTTAGAAGTTACCTAGTGACTTTCAGAAGTTCGATAACTCCAAGAAGATTGTCAAGAACAACATGAAGTGGAAAACTCCAAAACCACCCTAGGTTAAGTTAAATTTTGATGGGCTGGCCAGAGCTGGGAAGGTTGCGGGAGGTGGTGTAATCCATGACCATAATGGTGGTTTAGTTGCTGCCTACTCAGGGAACCTAAAAGATCACACTTGCAATTAGGTGGAAGGTATGGCCCTCCTCTGGGGCCTCAAAGTTGCGCTCTCAATCGACGTTAATTCCATGGAAATTGAGGGTGACTCGCTGCTGATTGTGGAAGCCACAAAAGGCACAATGGTTGTTGGCTGGGCCATTCAAGGGGTAATTGAAGAAATTTTCTCTATTCTTACCAGACATAAGGAGTTCACCATTCAACATGTTTACAGAGAAGGAAATGTGGTTGCTAATAGTCAGGCTGTAGTCGGGCTTGATCAAGAAGGATTACGGTGCTAGAGGAAAGAATATTTTTTTTCCTCCTTCTACCATGGCTCTTCTAAGAAAGGATTTTAATGAAATTCACCATGATTCTTAATAATTTATTTCCTAACTTGGTGTGGCTATTACTAACTTATGTTAGTAATGATGGCAGGAGTTTTTGTTTTAAAAATTGGCCATTGTGTGGGAAGAGTGTGGAGGAGGGTTTTCCATGTGTCATGTATGACATTTTTTGGTTCACCACCGGGAGTCACCATTTTGATCCTAATGACCGATGGGATCATTATTTTTTGAACCCCCTCAAAGTTCGCGATGATCTCTTCAGACTGGCAGATTTTGTTTAATTTTTTGAGTTGTCAGGGTCTTTCTCTGATATCATTTCTCTTCATGTCATGGACTTCTCGCACGAGGAAACTACTTGGCCTATGCTTCCTATGGGAAGGTACATTTATTATCATTGTTTTTGGCTTTACAAGTTACCTTTTACCAACCATTTCTCTGCAGTGTTTTCTACACTTGGTTTTCTTTGTATCCACCTGACTATTTTTCTTCTTGGCACTATTCTAGTTTTATGTGGCAAGTTTGTTAGAGCTATGGGTGGGGACCAGGTGCATGCGGAGCATGATAAGTGCAATGACTAGAAGGCGGATGGCATTGTCTGGCATATATGCAAGGATGGTGGTATCTCCCAGTATATGGAATTTAGGACTGGCCATGATGAGGGTCTTTCCAAACAATTTGTGACCTCTTGGAAAGATAAAAGGGTCACTATTGTAAGCACTTCCTTTTATATCAATGAGGAGGTCATCACTAGGGCCACGGGTCCTACACTAGATGGGCGTACATGGAAGAGAACCACCAAAGTTGTTGATCAGACCAACCTCAACCTATTCTTCTAGGGCAATGAGAAACCTATCAAGTTACATGGAGGCTATGACCATGAGGTGCTTCCTGAGCCTTGGGACAGAGTTTGCATGGTGGTGATGAAATAATTCACCCTTGAAGGAAGATACGGTGTGTATTACTGCTGCCATTTCAATTTCCTCAATCACCTTAGGAATCACCACACTATTTCCTTCCTATTTTTTCTCATGCATTCTCTTAGGAGTATTGTGCTTGATGCGGTTGAAGCCATGAATTCAAATAAAAATTTCACCATCCTCCACCAAGGTCTCATATCCAGGCTTTACCATTTTCACTCGGCCCTTTTCCCTCCTCGACCCATTATCATTGTTGATGCTTCCTAAACCACCTCTACTGAAGAGGCTTTGGATTCTTCTGCTCCCCTGTCAGCTAGCATTATGGACACCCCTGGCCCAAGCAAGATAAAATGTATAAAAAACCTTTCCTTGAAATTTTCTCCATAGGACACTTCCCCCTCTCTTGGGTGTGCTGTGGAGAGCAAAGACAAAAATCACATAGCCCCCACCTCGAGAACTAAAGCCAAAGCCTCCAAGAAGACTAAATTTTGGCTCCATCAAATGGACTCTGACATTGAGATCACTGAGGAGACTAATACCCTTCACAGGTCAAATAGACTGGTTATCAAGCAAGAAAAAGGGAATATTTTTAAGGAGGTCTCATATTCTAACAATGGGGACGAGAGTGAGAGTAGGAGTAAGGAGTAAAATTAGGTGGAGGAGGAGGCTCTCTCAGTCTCTGCTAGTAGCTCCTCTCATGTTTTTGAAAGCCTTAAAAGGGGTCCTTCCAGCATTAAAATCAAGGAGGTCAAGTATCGCACCTCCAATATTGTGAAAGGTAAGGATCCCATGGAGGAAGCCCACAATAAATAGGATGATGTCTGGAAGGAGGTTGAAAATCTAAAAAACTAAATCGAGGGTTTGGAGAAAAGACTACAGGATGTTACTCATTTTTCCTTGAATATTATTCATAGGTCTACCACTACATTATGTCTAGTGCAAAAGGACAAGTCATTGAACGATGTGGAGGAAGAATCCATCAACAAGGAGCTACTTAGGTTCCCCACTGAAGATTGGGCTACCATAACTTTAGTTAATCCATGCAGTGGGAAAAAAGATTAGTTTTTAGTGGGTTTTGGTTTTAAATCATGCTATCATGATCGATATAACTAGTAGCTTTAGTTTGGTTGTTAGTTTTTTGAGTTGTTTTTTATATGATCTGCTTAGGGTGATGGTTTGGTTTTTAGACCTACTGTTACTATGCTGCTAGTGTTAGTATGTTGTGGATGGTCGTTGGTGCCTTGTATTAATGGGGCAACACCCTTGCTTTGCTAATTTTTATATCAAAAGCATGGCATAAAAAGAGAATATTCTTCCAAATTTGAAAATCCCTCCAAATGGGATTTTTCCTTCCAACAAAGCATTTAACTCCTCTCTTACATGTCTCCCACTTGGAATTTAAGACTCTTTCTTCTCCCTCCACAAGCCAACTTTCAAATTTCAAATCTCCCCCTCTTGGGAAAATTGATCAAAATGTGCACAACCTTCATCCTCTCACATCTTGACAAGTGGCATCTTGTCATTGGCTCATGTTTTGTTCCACATCCTTCATGTTTTGGATTCTTCCATCCTTCTTGGTTATAAATAGAGGCCTCCTCTATTGTATTAATCCTCCAAAATATTCTCCACAATCTCAGTCATTTGAATCCACATCCATCATCCAAGAGGTTATCAAGGACTGGGAAAGGGATTCTTTCCACATCAAAGAAGCACCAATCCACTATGAGATAGGGTTTGATTCATGTTATTGTGTGTTTTATTTAGCTTCCTTGTTTCCTTTGATTGCATACTTAACATGATTCATTATTTCATAGATATTTTTTGGTTTGATTTGCTTTAAATGATTAACCATATTAATGTGTGTTGAAGTTTTGAGCATTTACTGATTTTAACATCTACAAAATGGTGCTAGAAGGAGGGGATATATTTTCTTCACATTTGTTGTGCATTAGCTTACTTCTAACTTTTTATTAGCATAGAATTTATCAAAGTTTCTAAAGCCTCTGCAATAAATCTATTCTAAGCACATCCAGAATACATTTCTTTGAAGAATTATTTCAAATGAATAATGTCTATTTTCTATTTTCGCATTTTGAATATGTTACTACCTGACCCATTTTTTTTGTGTTATTCTAGTATGTATTGCTACTATTTCAATTTTATTTGCATTTGTTGAATCTGTTGTTTGGCACCTAGAATAGTGATCACACACCTAACCTCATACCATAATGTCACTGTCACTATCCAACTTTTATGACACAACATTATGAAACACAGTTCATATGATTATTATATTGTTGCTACATATGAAACAATAGTTTATATAAATACTCTTTGCATTAATCTCAAATCTTGTGCACAATGTAATAAGTAGACATTGTTGTATTTAACTCCTCGAAGAAGTTCTTGATAAATATTTATGTCAAATGAGCATTTGGTGTGCATATTGAGAGATTTGGGATGAAACGTTGCTGAAAATGGCAAGGAGGGCACTCGATGCTAGACATTTTTCTTGGTTGTTCGTAGATGCATCCTCAACTTTTCTAGATAATTCACTTTAATATCTTTGTGACTACTATGTTGTGGAGGAGGAATCACTTGGGAGATACCTAGTGATTGTGAGATGCATAGAAGAAATGAGGATCAACATTCCCATTGAATGGAGAAGACCTCATTGCCAACAACCATTTGTTTCTAGCCGATAACTATGGGTGTGACTTTTGGATCTGACAAATGCATTTGCTTGAAGTTTTATTATGCATTTTTGGGAAAATCCATTTTATGAATATCCCGCTATCATTGCATTCCATGAGGCTGCATTCTTTAAGGAAAATTTTTCATACAATTTGAGTGCCTTTTCTATGCTTCCAATTTTGCATACGTGTTAACAGAAGGTAGTTTCAACTACAACATCTGACAAAATTCTTCTATCCTTCATGCTTTTGTTGGACGTCATTTCTCTTTTCCAAAGCTTCCATTCGCACACAGGCTGGGAGGTTGTTGGTGAAAGATTGGCTTTAAACCTACCAATCACATTTGATTGAAAGTTTCTCAATCCTTTTTTTAATACCTTTGGTGCATATCTGACTATCATGGAATTTGATGAAACCACATTCTTTAACACATTCTATAAAAAAATTCGCATACCCTATCAGTGCTTCTGCATTTTACAAACATTGGGATGCCAGTAAAGTAGAAGATTGTTAACATCTCTATGATTAAAGATGGTTTTATGAGACAACATATCTAATTATTGTTGTTGTGTATAGCATCTTTTGGTATTTTATTTGACCTTTATTCAAATCAGGATGCCATTAAACTCTTTAATTCTCTTTAAATATCGACTGTTGTATTAAATAGGAAGGTATTGACTTTATTTCTTTTCAAATAAATAGGTTGGCTTAGCGACATCTTTGCTACAACAACGACTTTAGATAAGGTACTCATCATGGAAAAGCAAGCTGGATACTCATCATGATTTGATTTGTGATTTTCGCATGCAACCTAAGAAATTAGAAATAAATAACAACAGGTATTATTACAAATGTTGAAATGCATCTATCGACTGAATTATCACTTGCAAGTTTAGAATAAAACAATATCAGTCAAAATGTGGAGATAAAGAGGCCCACTTACCTACGTTTTTTTTTTAGGTTTTCCAATCTGTTTCTCCCATTTACCTTTTGCACCTAGTTTGATGGGTTATGACCAAAGTTAGTGATATAAATTTTATTTTATCTATTCTAACTAATATGGGATCTCTTATTGACTATGATTGAAGGCAGTAGGTAGGACTGTAACATCTCATTCTTCCATTTATTCACTGGTTTATACTTGTCAATCACATTAGCTTGAAAATCTCTAAAACAGAGGGAAGATATTTTTGTTGTTGTTTAAGAGTCATTAAATAAGAGGATTTGAAAGGTCAGTTGTGGATTTCAAAATTGGCTTACTAATAATTGTAGATTTAGAGGATAGCAAGTTGCAAATCAAATCAGTAGTTCTATATTATTAAAAAAAATCTCTTGATTGGTCATTAAAGGGCGATGCTTCATCAATTCATTGGCCCATCAATAGCAGTTGTTAATGTAACATTTGCATTTCTCAACACCAGCCATGGTATGATATTTACATTTGTCAATAACAGTCGATGGAAGAGGCCCATCAATATCAATAGCAATCCCATAATCATAACTGAGTTATTTGATTGAGAAGAACACCAAGTGGCCAAATTTTTTTATATTGAGTAATTTGATGTGCTTTAATACTATGATTATGATGGTGTTTTCTCCCAGTCACTTGATTTAATTCCTTTTTGGGTCGGTCTTCTGAACCATATTTGCTACATTTATGATGGCATTTTTACATCAGATATCACACTAATTCAAAAAGTCTTTAGTTTTTTCCAAAATGGATTTGTTATCGGTATCATTGATCATAGAGTATTGTCCATAATAGAAAAAACAATAAATGAATGTTTAGTTAGGTAGAAAGTCATTATCAAGGAATGGAATTCATTGTCACATGATATTAATGCAAATGTTGCTACACTTGTCATATGCATTTAACAAGAATTGTTGATTTCCTTTTTGTAGTGATAGTGATGCACATGAAGTGTACTTTTCTAGTGATCTACTTTGATAACGGAAGTGTAGAAAACATTTTTTCTTTGAAATAATCTACTTTTCTTCTACAAGTGACTGAAGAGCCATAACTACTTGAAATGTTTGCAAGCAGTTAATTTATCAGTATACGTCGTAGCAAATGAACTTGAGTGCTTTTTTGGATTGATTGTCAATTAATTCAAAACAATTTTTTGTGCTAAAATAATATTATGAGCTAGTTTATGTCTGATCACATTGGATTTGGTGCAGAGATTTTGAACTAACATCATTTCTTTCTTTTTAGGAGGTTGGAATCAAGAAACAATAGTGGTTTTCTCTCACATAAGAATCAAACAATAATCAGATTTGAGTTGGAGGAAGTGCTTATCAAACTTGAAAAAGAATTTTTAAATGCTTATAGCTTGAAGCATCCATTTATCACTTTCATTTTCTATTTTAGGACAACTCACTTCAATTTGAGTTTAAAATCAATCACTAATTTGATCCTTTCAAAGTTGGATTAAAACTAAACATTAGAAACTTACTAGCTTTCTGATTTGGATTCTAAAAATTTGACAAACAAATCTCACACTTCAAAGTTGGTGCTTAAAAAGAACTCATTTTCTACTTTGAAGTTAAAATGAACATGTGCATTTGGTGTTTTGTAATCTTTTTCACAAAGTAATATCATTTTAAAAGGTGCATACGCTTCTCTCATGCTTTACAGTGATCCTGATAATCAAAGATCTTTTTGTGATATTGTAAAACCCCATCTTGCAACCTAAAGGATGATGCAATACTACAGAAGCACAACTATTTTTTTTCCTAAAGTTAGAACAAGACGAGTAAAATATTCTACTCTATCCACATACATCCTCTAGGCTACGCAATGCGTCTACATGTGAACACCAATACTTATAAAATTTAACCAACCATAGTATATAAATAAAAAAACTCAAGATACAACATACAACAAAACATTAAATCATTGCAAGATAACTCTAACACATAGTTCAATGTATTGAACATATTTCCAATAATACAACACCACATAGCATTCCATACACCATTAAATCTAGTAATGAATATATCATAAATATTTTTATAATTACATCAAAAAGGTTCACCTCGATACAAATGAGGTATTAAAATTATACATAATGAATCACAGTTACAATGAAGAAAGGGAAGAAAAATTCTAGAGAACCACATGTGCTCCTCGAACAAGAAGATCTCACCAACACGAACAGAAGAGAAACTCAACAGTGTAAGATGCATGCCACCCAACCATCTGGTACTCGTAGGCCCAACCCCCGTGCTAGGAGATAGTAATAGGAAACCAAGACAACCTATTACCTCTAGACACATACAATATACAAGACCACACTATACCAGTAAATACAAAACAATACTGTACTAGTAAACAAAAAATAACACTGTACCAATAAACACAAAATATAAGGTTACATTGCTTCTAGAACCATTGAATCAAATACATCCATTGCACAATACAAATCGACCATTGTCATAGGAGGAGTGTCATCACAAAGGTTGCATTGGTTATCCAAAGGAGACCTTCCTAGGTCCCGACCCCCATCTTGGGTTATCCTAGTAACCTCTCACGAACCCGGCCCCACATGCACACTAGTGCGGAATTGATTATCTTTCGAGAAGACAAGATAATGATCTTGCCATTCCAGGCCTTCCTGACTCATCTCAAGTCTCATACTAGCGCTTGAGCCAATGAGTGAGGCTAAATTATCTTATTAAATATTAAGCTACTCTATCCCTAATAAAGGTTATTTAATTTCCACTGATTAAACTGACTTTCACATGAGTTGTCTTAGGACCCCTTTGTGTCCTGGCCCTCATTGAAAGCCACTCCCCTATTGACAACACAATAACATATTCCACAATATAAGGGTAGAAAATGCACAAAATACGATAACAAATATCAATCATTCTACAAATAACAACACATCCCGTTCACAGTAACTGGGTGCTCAAATCAAATCATACAACCCGTTCATAGTAATTGGTGTTCAAACTAATTCACACATCCCTATGGATTTCAAATACTGAAACTAAAAAAAATCATGCACTACCCAAGGAAAATCTCAAAAAGGGTGAACAAAAAATACAATAACCCTCTCACAATTTTACAATCTCTGGAAGACTTGTAATTTTCTCAACAACCAATATCCCCAATTCCCAATACATAATTATAGAACAATACACAATTACAATAAGCCACTCAAATAATTAAATAAACAACCATTAGGATTTCCCAAAACCAATAAATCAACAACGAATTAAACCAATTATTTAACATCCAGTTTGACAATTACTCATAATATTCAATTCAAATTGCCCGCAAATCTAAACAAAAAATAATACAATTAAAATAATTCAGGCACTTAAATAATCTAATATTTGGATTTCCTAAATCCAAATTCAATCAATATCTATTTAAATATAAATCAACTTTCACTCCTAAGTCATTTTATTTTAAGATTTTATTAACCCATGCATTTACATGTTTTTATTAATATATATATACTTCTGTTTACAAATCATAAGAAAATTAAAACTAATTGTTAACTCAAATTTCACAAACAAATATAAATAGAAATCTTAATCTTTCTAATAAAATCATCTTATTATAAAACACCCACTTGTGCATTACATGCATTAATTAACAACATAATATTCATTTAAATATATATATATATTTTCTAATTACACAATCTAATTATTATTTTCCAATATTTATTTAAAAATATCTAATTGTGCATGTGCATGCACCTATTTAAAAACACATTTAAATATATTTATATTTAAATACTCTAAAATTATATGCAATATTTATAATATATATTTTTAAATAAATATATATATATATAAATTTACAATTTTCAAACAGTACTAATCACAAAACCAGTATGTTGCGACTTTAATAACTTTCATTTTTGGATCTGGGTTTCTCTTAAATTTTTACAGAAGGTGCGCAATCAAGTCATCTAACACTTAAAAAAATTCAGCCCTACCTAGTTCATAAATTTTGAGTTATGATTAATTTAGTGACACACTTTCTTTACTGTTTTAATTTTTAAATTACCAGAGGATTCCAATTATTTCAGTTTTCTCAGAAGATTTCATTTTCAATCCTACAGAGGTTTTCTAATTCCTCAAATACTTCCTTTTAAATTTTCTATTGTGTTAAAAAATTTTCCCTACAAAGATCTAAATCTTTAACGGTAATTTACCATTTTCTATAGAAGAATAAATTATGTTTTCACAGGAAGAGGTTTCTAAGTTTTGATTTAAATTCAACAGAGGTTCAATAATTCCACTATAATTTCCTTTTGTATAAATCTATTTCAAATGAACAAATTACATAGAGGTTTTTTAATTTTTTTCTATAGAGGTTTCACTTTCACGGTAATCTTTTAAAAAAAAGAAATAAGAACTTCTACAGTACTAAAAAATCTTTTCCTAAAACATTTCCAATTTGCATTACAGTAATAAAATAACTTTTCAATTTCAAATTTCACATAAATAGTAAAGAACCTATTACAGAAGAATGTTGCCTCAAGAAAATGTTGTCGAGCTTCTCTATAATTTCAATTCCCAATGTAGCCAAAGTTTTCTTCAATGCAATTACCTCATTCCAGAAGACACACACAAAAAACACAATCTAGAAAATTTCTATAGAAAAATAATTTTTATTCAGAGAGATCCATAATTTCCTCACCAATTTTCCACAACTCATACAAAATTTTTCCCGTGAAACAACTTTCTTTTACTTTTTCCTTAATATCTCTTCCAAGAATGAATTTACAACAACCAGATAACAAATTTCTAACTTAGAGTTATTTCAACAAAATATTTTTTCCTTCAACAACCAAAGATATTTTCGAACCACATGCATTTAAATAAAATAAAACAATTTACTAATTGCAACCAATTTAAATATTCTTATTTATTTAATTCTCATTAATTAAATAATTAATATTACTTAATAACATAACTAAATTAAATTGATTTATTTATTTATTCTAAAGTTTTCACATCAATAATACCTTAAATTAAATACTTAATCAAACACACATTTTAATCTACAAAATTAAACTTGCACAATAATAAAATACCTAAAACAACAATAATAAGGCTAAGACCAAACTCAAACTAACAACACACTATACTAGGGTAAAGGTATGACTAGGTAACCCATTACTATCTCTCAATATTACTGTTAAGTAGTGGACACGCTCAGACCTGTGAAACCAAGTGAAGCTAATGTCCTATACCTGCAAACCTACAACAAAAATAAAAGTCGTACATGTATACAGATAATAATTCATACACACCGGGAAGAGAGAATTGCGGAAATCACAGAGCACTCACAAAGTGAGAGATGCAATACCATTCTCTTCACCAATACAATCACATCAGAACTGATGAAATCAAAACATCAATAATCAATAAATGAGCATACATCAATATTAACTCAAATAACAACTATGCTAATGTGAAAGCATGTTATAAACAAATAATCAGTCACAACACCAACTCATCAAAATATCACCATGTCCTGGAAGTAACATCCAATAGTGCCATAAAGTTTATCAAATAGTAACATAAATTCAAAATAAAAAACCTCATAAAGTCTAAATAAAATCCCATAAGCTATTCAGACAAGGTAAACAGAGGGGCATTACAGATATTAAGTTGTCAAAAAATTGCCTCCACATTTCAATTTGGGTTTAAAATTGAAAAATCTTTCGAGTGTGAGTGGAATATATTGCATGAGTTCTCTCTTTATTTCTCAATAAAGATTGATCAAACTACAAATATGTTTGCTCGCTTTTTTGTTATCTTAGATGGCCTGCCTTGTGGGAAAAAGTAATCACCCAGGGGGATGAGGCAACTAGAAACACGCTAAAGCCAAGCAACTTCCACCTGGGATATAAGTGTGGGTACTTGAGGAAAGGAAAGTATCATGAGGATTGTTCCAACGAGAAGGGAAGCAATACTCTCACCGCATGGATGATCTCCCATGAATGGAATGCCCCTACTAGAACCTTTCTTTAGAAAGACCAAAATCCTTATCTATTTGTTGGTGCAAGAATAGTCGTTCTGAAGCCACCCCACACTTTTACAGCTCTTAGTAGAGATGAAAGTATGCCATGGGAGATTCATGGATATTGATGCTTAGATGACCCGATAAGTGAGTGCACTGTAAGGGGGAGCTTGTGTGGTCAAGCATCTAATCATCCGCTAAGAGTAGGCATAGTTGGATTTGTCCAAGTGGGGATTCAACAAATACTTTCTCAAATATCCATAGGATTGTGCATGAATTTGGGAACAAAACACTTTTCTTGATTGAAAACATTGGAAAAACAAACATTCAACATGGGCATCAAATTTTAAACCCTTTAGGAGAAGAAAATATTCTTGAACAAATTAATGTGCTATTTTTTTCCCTTGGGAGTCATATCCTTAGAGGCTTATAAGCATTTGTATTTCATCTAAATTTTCTCCTACTAAAGTCAACATTAGGTAACATTTTCCTTGATTTCCTTGATTTCCACATAATGCACTTTGTGGGATGAGAAGAAGTTAGGACATTAGACATCTAATTTGAAAATCTAATCAAGAAAGTGTTTGTAGTAAAAAGAATCCATTAAGCAAAGATTAAATCAATTGAACCCCACAAGAGTGCTTTTTATCTTTTGTCTTATGGTTTTCCATGCAAACATTGGTCTTTTGGTTTGAACTACTCTTAGAGAAAAGCATGTTCTTCAATATCTTGGTCTAGTAAACAAGTCCTTCTTAGGTTCATTTAGGATCAAAATAAAACACTTCATCCATCCCAAACATCAATCAAAATCTCTCACAAACAACTTTAGATATTTGGAAACATCATTATCTAGACTTGGGTACATCCTTAAACCAAATCAAAATCATCTATTTAGTTAGGTGTGTTTTGATGAATCCTTCCTCACATATTTAGTTAAATTAACACTTCTTTGAACAAGTTCATCCTAAGATAATGTCTAACATCTTAGGGTTTACAAGTTCATTATCCAATAAAACCAATCAAAATCAAACCCTAAGTCTAGCATTGATCCAAAGTTCCTAAAATTTCAACACCCATATCATTCACCCCTTTCATCCTTCATCTCATCATTGGTCCTGAACACCTTAGAGGTTCACTTTTGCAACAAGGTCAAAACACAAGAAGAACATGGAATATAAACTTGATCCATACATCATGAGCGGTCTAAACCAACCAAACTATCAAAGCCTTACAATTCCAATTGATTATCAACACTCAAATTTATACAATCAGTACATGGGATCATTATCTCCTACAAACCTTGATGGTACAACAAATGTGAGTATACCCAGTCAAAATTTTGGAACACCTTTTGCTATGGTAGATTTAAATCAAAGTCCAAACTTACAAATCTCTCAACCAAACAATCAATGCATGAATCTTCAAGCAAACAACATTATCCCACCAAATCTATACATGCCAAATGTGAATATACCAAGTACAAGTCTACGAAACATGAACATTTAAAATCCACACTTGGTAAAATTTGGGATGGATATGTTTGTGAATAATATGAATGTTGTTCAAATTCCAAACAAGATGTTAACATCTGCATGTATTGATCCAAGTCAAGGTAACATCATGCAAAATCAAAGTTACCTAAATCAAGGCAATATGTTTCCAAATCAAAACAATGTTCAAATTCAACCTATAATGCCAAATATAAATATCATCCCAAATCAAAACATTGTCCAAAATCAAATTTTCCATGATCCCATACAAACACCACAAGTACACATTCCAAATCTGCTTGAACAAAAGAATCAACTATATCGAGGGATTCAAAATCAAAATTAGGATCAAATTTCACTAGATCAACTTGCTTCACTTGCCAAAATAATTGACATATTGGGCCAAGAGACATCTCCACCCCAAAATCAATACTCTCTTCCATTGGTCAAACCATGTCATTAAAGAATTGAGTTGTGTCCACAACCACATCAAGAACAATATCTCCAATGTTAAGAGGTTGGATATCAAGATCAACAACATCAACAACAAACCCAACCTCCACATCTTGAAGATCAATCACCACATCTCAAAGATCAATCACCACATTTCCAAAATCAATCTCCACAAGGTCAATTTAAAGTACAAGTCTCACAGGGTAACACACGAAAATACACACCACTTGGGAAACCAATCGAATCAGTCATGCAACAGTTGGTGCAGGAAAATCTCATTAAAATGCCCATCTACGAGAACTATCAAGAACCCTTAGTGAAATTGCCATGGTACAATGAAAATAACCTTTGTGTTTTTCACAAAATAAAGGGACACACAACATCAGATTGTATTTGACTAAAAAAAATCATCCAAGACCTTATTGATAAAAAAAAATAACTATTGGGGACAACGATGAAGATTCAACCAATAGTGATAACATTGACAATATCCCCACCACAATTGTTGAAAACAATGATCAAGTTGATCTATCCATCAATGAGCATAGTCAAGATGTTTCTACCTCATCTGAAGATCAAATCAACATATATCAAGAGTCACTTTTCAATCATGATAAAAATCCACCAACAATACCCAACAATGATCCAATTCATGAAATGTCAACATCACTTGACCCTATGGTTGAAGACATTAACAATCTCTCTGCCATAATTGTTGAAAACAATGATCAAGATCTATCCATTAATGAGCACAGTAAAGATGTTTCTACCTCATCTAAAGATCAAATCAACATATATCAAGAGTCACTTTTCAATCATGATCAAAATCCACCAACAATACCCAACAATGATCCAATTCAAGAAATGTCAACATTAGTTGACCCTATGGTTTAAGACATTGACAATCTCTTCGCCAAATTTTTTGAAAACAATGTTCAAAATCTCTCCATTAATGAGCACATTGAAGCTATTTCTACCCGATTTGATGATCAACTCACCATACATCAAGAGCCACTTTTTAGTGATCTATTTCAAGGAGTGTTAGAATTATTTGATCTCATTGACATAATCTATGATCCATTGACCAATGATCATATTGAAAATGTCTCTACATCGCCTTATGAGTTAGAGGAAATATCTCAAGAATTTATTCCAAAGCATGATCAACATCTGTCACCAAATTCTATCAATGGTCCTTTCCAAGATGTATTTACATCCTTTAACCTCATGGTTGCAGATATTGAAGGAATCTTCAACTCAAAATTTGATCCAAGTCCACTCAAATATCAAGAGGATATTGAGCCACTTCCCATGCCTAATGACGACATCCAAGAACCCTTTATAAGCAATCCATCCTTTGAAATTGACCCATGTCAAGAACTTGATCCAAAGCATGTCAAAATCAATTTCGAAATTAATCAAGATCAAGAATTCGTATCTCCAAGATACTATAATGATCTAATGGAAATTCTCCTATCTATTCAAGATGTCGTGAATGATGATCACATCCATATAGCACATAATCCTCCATATACCCATGAGATTCTTTCTTTGGATGGACACATAGATGATCTTCATTCATAACAAGATTCCTCTACTCTTGACATTATTACAAAAACAAAGTAGGTTATTGATTCCTATAGTCAAATTGAATTGTTAATGTCAAGATCAAATATATCCCAAATTCAGACTGGGGACATCATGTATGAAGATATCCAACATTATCCACTCAAGGAAATAGGTCAAAAAAAAGGATATTTTGGAGTCGAGAGAGCAACAAATTGAAGTAACGCCATCTGCAATGATCATTTATCAGAGAATGCTTACTAAATAGGACATGTCAAAACAAGCATAATCAAGGAATGAAGGTTCTACTACCACCATACTGGGGAAAATTTTATCTAATGCAAGCATAAACATAGGGAGCATGAAGAATCCTTATGATGAAACTGATGCCAATATTACAACCATCCATGTCATGAATCTTCATCCACCCATCACCCCATCCAAAAATTGGGACCAACATCAAAAGAAGGAAATGAATCAAAACAAGAATAATGTCATCAAAGCAAAGGATGTTGGGAAGCATAAAGGACAAATAAAATACACATAGATACCAAAAAATACAAAGAAAGATTATCCCTATCAAACTCCATCAGTCAAAGAAACTATGGGGAAAAACAAAAAGGTAAATGTATCCATCAAAGATGTCCACAAAGGAAAAGGAAAGTTTTTCAAACAACGTACAAAGTATATCAATCAGTTGGTCCCAATTCCATCCACACTTCCATATCCACCCATCATTGCTCATCTTCCCAAGTTTAGAGAGTCAAAGGTTCCAAACTATCACCCAATCCATCTTTTATTCCTAAAAACACTCCATCCACACCTCCACGCATAATATGCAATTCTCACATTGACCATGTATTGGCAACAACCCTTCATCATAAGGATTTAGAAGGGACTCTATCACAATGTGCGCAAAAAGACAAAGTTAACCTTGATATCAACAAAGCAGATTAGGAATCCCAAAAGTTGCATTCAAGAGCATGTATCTTGGCAAAGTGGCTTCTTGAAGTAGGATATTGATGGAACATTATGATAGAAGCATCTACATTGACACCACCAGATGGTTTAGCATGAGCATAAGATCTTTTAGAAAAGAAAAAAAAATCCAAAAAATAAAAAAATAATGAAAATAGTAAAGATAAAAAATCGTCCTCAAGTGAAAAATGCATGGTTGGCGCTTTGGATAGGTACCATGATGAAAACTTGGCAAATAGGCATCATGTAGAATCGAGCATCTACGTGCACCAGTTCAGGTGGAAGCATCTCATCCCATCCATATAAATCCAACATTCCATCCATCTTATCCATAATAAATCCATTTCATCCATGAACCATTTATCCAAAAAAAATTCATCCATCTACCATCCATCTTCCTAATTTATCTTGATCTTGGTAAAATTTTGGTGTACACTTTACACTAGCTTATGATAAACATCTCGATGTGGGTCATTTTCATTGATCCTATCCTATACCCAACATTATCTGAGTCATGAAGCACTATCCAAATGAGCATCCTCTATTTGAACACCTTATCTTATCATAAGATAATCCATAACCATCCATCCATACACCTATCCAAGCATCCACCAATGGGATTCCATACATTACTAGAAACTAGGGGTAGATATTTGCATCTTGTTTCGGGAATAAATATTGATCTATATCCTCCAACTTATGTGGTGATCCGAACATTGGAAAATGTAAAATAAAATTGGTCAAAAGCATTTGTGATAAAAAATCCAAATCACTAGCCCATGGCATATTTTGACAAGAAGATGTTCCTTATCAAGCTTTATCTTTCATCGAACATCAATCCAAACAATCAATGTCAAGTTGCATCTAGTTTGCACTTCAAACATCACATCAAATCATTCAAATTTTTTTTATTCCAAATCAAGCTTCAATCATGATCAATCAAATCTAATCAATCCATCATCTTGGGATATCCTTCCTAATCCTTGTGTTTCTTAACACTATCATTACATTGTTGTGTATCCTCAACAATGTTATCATCAGATCAATCCCTCATCATCTTGGGATATCCATCCTAATCCTTGTGTTTCTTAACACTATCCTTGCATTGTTGTGTATCCTCAACAATGTTATCATCATGAATCCATCAATTCAATCAATCAACCTTATCCTAATTTTCAACAAAATCCCAAAACAAAGCACTGATAGCATTAGACACATCCTTATCCAAATCATCAAAATCATGCAAAAAATCCAAAAACATTCAAAACATATCAAAAATCTAAAAACATCAGAAAACCAAGAAAATCCAAAATCATATCAAAATCCAAAAATATTCATAAAATCAAGAAAATGCCAGAAACATGGAATCTGAACTACGTCATCTCTGAGCTTAAAAGTGGGCAAGGCTAATATTCAATCAGCCCCCAAGACACAAAATCAAAAAACATTCATAAAACTTAGAAAACGCAAAAAAAAGTCAAAATTTTGAAAATCAAAACATTTGTAAAATCTCAAAAATACCAAAAATAGCCTCAAAACATTTCAAAAACTCCAAAAACATCCAAATATTTGAAAAAATCCATCCGTCTCCATCTTGCTTTCAGCAGCAATAATCAATCATCCATAATAAAACAATCGCCACCTTCATCCTTTGGCAATACAAATGGAAACAAGCACAACAATTAGCAAAAGTAAACTTCAAACACAAAATCAAAATCGAAACAACTTTTAAATACAAAATCAAACTCTTGATCATTTGCAAACATGTCAATCAACCTTATATCAATAGCATTTTTGAACAACCTATCAACTTGCCACATCCACTAACATGTCCTAGGATGTATCCTTCCTACAATGGGAATTATCTATTGGAAAAACACTTTGGATAAACAAAACGACGTGTTGCCTTCCACTAACATGTCCTAGGATGTATCCTTCGTACAATGGGAATTATTTATTGGAAATCGTTTCGGTTCTTATCCTAAATAAAATAAATCCCTTTGGCTAGAGGTATGAAGAATATTTACTTGTTTGTGTGCTTGATCTTTTCTTTTTGATTTATCTTATTGTGTTCATTCTAATGACCTCTCAATGATGTCTAATGAAAGTGATTTAGAGAGAAAGGAATGGAGCATTGATCATTATTTTTTTGTCTGTTGTGCTTGTTGGATGTTCTTATAATATAACTTGGAAAATACTTGCTTTGTTAGGTGCATCCTAGCAAGGTTTATGTTTGTTAAGTGTGAACAATAATACTCCTATCTATTTGTTGAGTCAAAGTCCATCGCACTAGGTACAATTCCATCTTGGTTCTTTATACCTTGATGAATTGTACCTATGTGTGTTATCAAACATAAGGTAAGTAGCCATTTTAAAGTCCCAATTATTGATAATCATCCATCTCTCATCATCTTCAATAAAGTTGGCTTGTTGAATCATCTTGTCATCATCTCATTTCTTCTTTCTTCTCTTTGTGCTAACAATTAATCATCATCACCAATGCATCCATCCTACATCTACAAATCATCAACATATTGCATATCATATCATATCATATAAAAAACACTAATCATCTCACATGCATGTTCATCATGATAATATAGATCTATTAGACTAAGCATCTCATAAATCATACATTTGCATAAAAAATCCATTGCATAATCATATAGGCATCATCACATCATTCATCTCAAATGCAGTACATAATCATTTCAAGTTGTTTAGGCTAATATAGATTAGTTATTCTAAGCATCTTAAAACCATCTCATTTGCATCATTATCATAACCATCCATGCATCCATCTTGAACCTCTTTATTGTGATCTATCGACCTTAAAATTGAACTTTTTGCTTGATCTCTCGAGGGGGCAATGTACTAGTATGCTTCTTTTTGCTGGGGCATCTGAAAAAATTAGATTTTTTTTTTAATTTTGATCCCGACAAGTTTATTCTTTGAACCAACACAACAAGTACATTGCTTCAAGAGGGGAAAAATGTAGACATGCAAAATCAACATCATATATCTAAATCTAACTAATTAACATCAAATTCTTCTATTAATAAAATAAAACAACTTATTCGAGATTAAAGTCATCCATTTAAATTAAATAAATTCATCTTTATTTGATTTAACACTAACATCAACCTCTTTGATTAAATAAATCAAATCTTTATTTAATTAAATCTAAAATCATTTTCTTCTCATTTTGATTTATTTTAATCCTAAAATCTAAGTCAAGATTCAAAATCACCTAATCTTCACTTAAATTAATCAAACCATGATTAATACTAATCCTAATCACTCCAATTCTCTAGATTTTGCCACTTGCACATGAAAATACATTTAATTGATTTATTAAAACCCTATTTTCTCTCAACATGGCATAAAAAGAGAATATTCTTCCAAATTTGAAAATCCCTCCAAATGGGATTTGTCCTTCCAACAAAGCATTTAGCTCCTCTCTTACATGTCTCCCACTTGGCATTTAAGACTCTTTCTTCTCCATCCACAAGCCAACTTTCAAATTTCAAATCTCCCCCTCTTGGGCACATTGATCAAAATGTGCACAACCTTCATCCTCTCACATCTTGACAAGTGGCATCTTGTCATTGGCTCATGTTTTGTCCCACATCTTCCATTTTTTGCATTCTTCCATCCTTCATGGCTATAAATAGAGGCCTCCTCTATTCTATTAATCCTCCACAATCCTCTACACAATCTTCTCCACAATCTCAGTCATATGAATCCATATCCATCATCCAAGAGCTTATTGGATCAAGGATTGGGAAAGGGCTTCTTTCCACATTAAAGAAGAAGCAATCAAATATGAGATAGGTTTTGATTCATGTTATTGTGTGTTTTATTTAGCTTCCTTGTTTCCTTTGATTGCATACTTAACATGATTCAGTATTTCATAGAGATATTTTGGTTTTATTTGCTTTAAATGATTAACCATGTTAATCTGTTGAAGTTTTGAGCATTTAAAGATTTTAACATCTACACCTCTCAAATGATTATCCATTGAGTAGACCTAGAGTGGGAAATGATATTTCTCCTATAGGATACACCATCACAATGAATTTCTCCAAGAATAATATCCTCTATTCATGAACTCACATCCATATCTAGGTGAAGGCTCCAAGTACTTATTGTTGAAACCTCAACAAAGAGTAACCATATCAAAAAATTATGTCCAAGTTCAAGAGAAATCTAGCCTCACCTAAGTCTACAAATATCTATGAGTGCCTACAATTAATCAATCCATGCTATGTTCCAAATTCAACACTGCACTCTCATGAAGCTCCCAAGAAAATGTCCAATATAATCAATACAAAGAGAAGTTTCTAGATCACTATTAAAGCTAAACCATAGAATTAGGAACACATTATGACATAAAGATCTAATTGTATGATTCCAATACTCTAATGTGAAATAGATATTAAACCATGGCACAACACTAAGCATCCTCTTAGCAAAGGATAACTTATCAAAAATGGAAATTCATAATTTAACACATCAACCGAAGACTCAAGAGTACTTCATGGCTAACCAATATGTCAACATCTCCAATCACATGAAGATAACCATATCCTAATAGTGAAAATAAAAATTTCAAATAGCTTTTATTATATAAAAAATGATCCAATAGCTCCACTATGACACCAACTACTATAGAAGACCATCCATTACCATATGATGAATCCATGTTAGCTATTGAAGCTCCTATTCAATCATGATCTTGAGCTATCCATGAAATCATGATAAAAATATTTTACAATTCCAAATAACCAACTATCCAAGCACTCTAATTGTCCCTCCTTTCATCCTAATACAACATACCAATACACCAATGATGAAAAACAAGACCAAATAACTAAACCTACAACAAAATTGAAAAGGAATATGGATTTAAATAATCTACATTCGAGTCATCCGACTACAAACAATCGGGTGGCCAATCCACACAACTACATATCTCAGAGATCCTTAATCAATGCAACATGAAAAATCACCATCTAATGTAGGAGCATCCAAGGGTACCAAGCATTCCTGCACAACAAAAAAAATGAATTTGTTTTATTTTCTTGATTTTTGGTATGTTGCTGGTTTTGTAGGTATGTGACTCATCTTCAAATCTTCCATATGGGACCCCTTTTCATAAATCAATAATATTATTTGAAGTTAAATTGTAATTTTATTGCAAATGTTGTAAATTAAAAATTATTATTGGGAGCCAAATTCCCATGCCTAATGTAAATTGATTTAAATATTTATTTATTTGTAACTCCCAAGAATAAAGAAGAGTGGAGAAATTAATCATTGTAGGTAGTGCGCCTGGGAGTGGAGGTGTTGGAATAAAATATTGGAGGTCAATTTGAGTAAATTTCTACAATTTTTTTGGCAAAACATTGAAGAGGACAATGGCATGAATTACCATGCCAAGAATGGAGAAGATGGAGGTTTGAATGACATTTTGGGGAGAGAAAGATTTCCAGAAGTTGTTCCTGAGAGGACCAGTTTCAATAAAAATGGCATAAATTTCTCATACAAAATTGAAATCAAGAATTTCAAAATGATCAGAACGACACACACCAAACCCAAAACCCATTTGAGGAGTTTTATAAAAATGAGGGAGTATTGATAGGCTGAAAGTGACATGTTTTAGAAGCTTTGGGATGGAAAAAGAGAAGAAAAATCAAGGAAATGAAAGGAAATTTCTTGTGAAGCCTAGTTGGAAGGCATAGGGGTGATGTTATAGAGATTTGTAGCTACAATTTTTGTTGATTGTAGCTTATTGGAAGAGTCTTGGGTTTGATATTCTGATGTTGAGTGTAAGATCTTTCCTATGACAGTGTTTTGGTTGTGTTAGTTTCTCTTTGTTGCCTGTAGCAGACTATCCAGGAAATAATAATGAGACTCAAATTTATCCTTGAATTTATGTAATTTTATGTGATGGTAAATCCTTTGGAATGTGCTCTTTATTATTTAAATTCATAATTCTTGGGTTCAGTGATTTGTGTGTTGTTGCAACTATCTTATGTTGCTAGGAGTCAATTGTTGAAAGTGGGGATTTAAGAGTTTTTTGAATTTTTAGCTGTAAAATCATAGGGTTATTGGTGGGAGAAAAATTATGATCTATTTATTTTCTTGTAGATGAATGTGGGGCCTTTCATTTTCCAATTTTTTAGTTGAAAAGGTTTTGGTTTGACGGTTCAAAATGTTTTTTAGAAAGGGGTCTTCCATGAGTTTGAAGTGCAGTTTCAGAGTTTGAATTTAAATTTATGGGTTACTATACCTATATTGTATTTTTGGTGTCTTGGGGTGGTTGTGCATGCATCAAATGGTATCAGAGTCAGTGATCTTGAGTGCATAAGCAAAGTGTCGAATGTCAGGAAACTTATGCTAGGATCTATGGGTGAGGATTGAAGTTGTTTCAAAGCTCAAGAGAATTTTTGTGAGTGTGTGAGGAGTCATGAGAAATTGAGAGTCGAGAGGGAAAAGTCATGGAAATGTACAACATGTGATTTGAGGTGAGATTGTGATAGACAAGATGGGATGGGTTGTGAGAAAACCCATGAGAATATTTTTTTGGGAACAATATTGAGAGAAGGCAGAAAATGAAAAGTTTGAGAAGATGGAACAAATGGTCCATGAGAAAGTGAGAAACATCAAGATGAGCATAGATAAATTGAAAAATAATATTGGAAAATATAAGAGGATATTGGTGAAGAAAAGTGAGAAGAAGAAAGAGGACAACGAGAAAAAGAGTAGAGAAAATGAGTGTTGCAGTCCAAGAGAGAAGGAAAAAGAAGTGAAAGGAATCCCTATAAAGGATGAAGCAGATGGTGAGATTGCATCAACAAAATCTTGTCTTTTGGAAGACACGGAGGAGAACAAGCATGAGATGGTGGTAGAGGTTGAAGAGCACAATAAGGCTACAATAGATAGTGATAATGGAGAAGGCTATTTTCATACTAAGTGACCAAAATTTGATGAAGAAATTGACAAAAATGAAGAGAACCTCCTATTGATAAAGGAGATGGAAAGAATAGATAGGTGGCTAAGAGGAGATTTAAATCTTGTGGAGATAAAGATAGATGCAAATGATAAAGAACATAGAGAAATTGCAATAGATGATGATGAGGTAGAAGTTGTAGCAGCAGAAGGAAGAGTATAATGAAGTCATGTTGATGGACATAAAGCAACGAATTGATGAAGAGGTAAATTTTGATTTTCTACATTGTGTGATGAAGTAGTTTATGTGAATTTGCATGAGTTAGTGCAAGAAGATAGAAAGAGAGATTATGTAGTTGCAAATTGGTGTGTGGATGTAGCATATTTATATGTAGAAGCTATAAAAGATGTTGTAGGAGATATTTGGTGGAGGTGGTCAATTTGTGATGGGGTAAAACCCATGAAAGAGGAGAAGAGGGATGGAAATATTCTTTGGAGGAGGATGGTGAATGTTCTTGCAAGATGTTGGAAGAAGAGAAAGAGAAAAATTTAGAAGGATAAGGAAGAAGAGTGGATCTAAAGCAAACATATGGTCTTCAAATGTTCATGAGCTTTCAACTCATGGAAAATTTCACTTACCTCGAGTGTTTGATGCAGGAGCATCTAGGCATACCAAGCAATCCTGCACACCCGAAAAAATGAATTTGTTTTATTTTCTTTATTTTTGGTATGTTTTTGGTTTTCCAAGCATGTGACTCATCTTTAATTCTTCCATACGAGACCCCTTTCCATAAATCAATAATATGCTTTAAAGTTAAATTGTAATTTTATTGCAAATGTTGTAAATTAAAAATTATTCTTGGGAGCCAAAGTCCCATGCCCAATGTAAATTGATTTAAATATTTATTTATTTGTAACTCCCAAGAATAAAGAAGAGTGGAGAAATTAATCATTGCAGGTAGTGCACCTGGGAGTGGAGGTGTTGGAATAAAATAATGGAGGTCAATTTTGGTAAATTTCTAGAATTTTCCTGTCAAAAACATTGAAGAGGACAATGGCATGAATTACCATGCCCAAAATGGAGAAGCTGAAGGTTTGAATGACATTTTGGGGAGAGAAAGATTGCTAAAAGCCGTAGAGGACCAGTTTCAGTAAAAATGACATAACTTTCTCATAAAGTTCAAAATCAAGAATTTCAAAATAATCCAGAAAGTTGAGAACAAGGCGCACCAAACCCAGAGCCCATTTGAGGAGTTTTAGAAAAATGATGGAGCACTGATAGGCTGAAAGTGACAAGTTTTAGAAGCTTTGGGATGGAAAAAGAGAAGAAAAATCAATAAAATGAAGGAAAATGCTTGTAAAGCCTAGTTGGAAGGTGTAGGGGTGATTTTATAGAGATTTTTATTTACAAGTGTTACTAATTGTAGCTGATTGGAAGAGTCTTGGGTCTGATATTTTGATGTTGAGTGTAAGATCTTGACCGTGACAATGTTTTGGTTGTGTTAGTTTCTCTTTGTTGCTCATTGTAAACTATCCAAGTAGTAATAACGAGACTCAAATTTATCCTTGAATTTATGTAATTTTATGCGATGTTAAATCCTTTGGAATGTGCTCTTTATTATTTCAATTCATAATTATTGGGTTAAGTGATTTGGGTGTTGTTGCAACTATCTTATGTTGTCAGGAGTCAATTGTTGCAAGTGGGGACTTGAGAGTTTTCTGAATTTTTAGCTATAAAATCAGAGGGGTATTGTTGGGAGAAAAATTATGAACTATTTATTTTCTTGTAGATGAATATGGGGGCTTTCATTTTCCAAATTTTTAGTTGAAAAGGTGTTGGTTTGATGGTTCAAAATATTTTTCAAAAAGGGTTATGTCATGAGCTTGAAGTGCAGTTTTAGAGTTTGAATTTAAATTTATGGGTTGTTATACCTATATTTTATTTTTGGTGTCTTTGGGTGGTTGTGCTTGCATCAGATGGTATCAGAGCCAGTGATCTTGAGTGCATAAGGAGAGCATTGAATGTGAAGTAGCTTATGCTAGGATCTGTGGGTGAGGATTGAAGTTGTTTTGAAGCTCGAGAGAATTGTTGTAGGTGTATGAGTCTTGAGCAATTGAGAGTCGAGAGGGACAAGCCATGAAAATTTAGAGCATGTGATTTGAGCTGAGATTGCAATAGACAAGATGGGATGGGTTGTGAGAAAACCCATGAGAATATTGTTTTGGGAACAATATTGGGAGAAGGCAGAAAATGAAAAGTTTGATAAGATGGAACAAATGGTCCATGAGGAAGTGAGAAACATCAAGATGAGCATAGATAAATTGAAGAATAATATTGGCAAAGATAAGAGGATATTGGTGAAGAAAATTGAGAAGAAGAAAGAGGACAGTTAGAAAAAGAGTAGAGAAAATGAGTGTTGCAACCCAAGAGAGAAGGAAAAATAAGTGAAAGGAATGTTGAACTCAAGAAACACTAAGAGTGGGGGTGAATTAGTGTTGTGCAATTTTTAACTTTATTAAATTGATCTCTCAAGTGTATATAACATTCAATCAAAAGAAAGATGCATGAACATAGAACAATAATCCACAACAACATAAAACAAGGGGTTTTATGTGGAAGCCCAGTTAAGGGAAGAACCGTGGTGGAGGTCAATCCACAATTTGAGTGCTCAAAATATACGTGTCTTACAAAATGGGGAATGTACTTGCATTTAGGCACACTACCTAGAGCTCACTACTTAAAATCATAAAGGCTCACTTCCTTACAAAAGATTTGGATTACATCAAAATGTTGAACTAAGAAAATAGCATCTACAAATGCCTGATTACAGTTTCAGTTAGGTTCATATATCAGATTTTGGACCTTCTATCTAATTCTACACTTCACTCTGCTCTATCTTAATTTGCTTCACAAAATCCTCTTCTACACAAATGAAAATTGCTCAACTTCTCTTCTGATACTCGCACATACATCAACACATATTGAATACTCACATACACACACCAAACTAAATTAATTGATTTGATATATATATCCGCTACCAAGAATTTAGTCACTATATGTCGGCTTCAATATAATAGAAAATATCTTCCAACTATCGACTCAAATCATGAATAACATTTAATGTGCATCCACCAAAGTTGGCCATAGCATAGTTAGGACCCAAAACAAAATATTTGAACACAAAAATACTTTAAAAAAATTCCACTTTAGACATCCACAACACCCAACATTCACTTAGTCAGCCTTCATACATTGATGAACATAAAATAGAATGACTGGATCTCCTAACTTGTACACCACTTGATGCAACAACACAAAACTCTAGAATAACACATTTCATATACCCAATGACCTTCCTAGAGATCCACAACCAAAACTGTTAAACTGATGATGCAAATCTCTTGACAGTTTCAACTTCAGTCAAATACCATGTTCACTCTGTCTTTTGGTATGGTTAGATACAAAAGTGCAGATGAGACCAATGACTTTAGTTTCCATCAATGACAACACTAGAAGCCATATTCCAACAATCTCCCCTTTTGGCATTGATGGAAAGACTTAGTGAAAAATGACTAAGTGTTGAAACCTTCAAAACTTCAAAACACCATAGCTAACAAAACTCAGAAAAACTCTCCCTAAGTTTGATAAGGCATTTTTTACTACTCTCTCTCCCCCTTTGACATCAATGAAAAAAAGATAATAAAATATTTTCTTTCTCCCCCTATGAAGTGAAACCAAAAACTTACTTATGCAAAAACTAAAGGAATACAACTACTATTTGAAGATTATTTTGTACTTTTCCTTCATCTCTAGAAGAAACTTCTTCCATGCTTCCACTACAATCCCGGTGATTATGATCATGTTGTTTTTTTCAGATGTCTCATTGATAATCTTGATGAGGGATTCTGGAATGGTGAAGGCATCTTCCAATACTTCTCCCTTCCTTAGTAACTCAATCAATTGTTCCAGCCTGCATTCAGTTATGTCCTTCATTTTCTAGAAGGTGTCAACAATCTTGTTCCTAGAGTTATAAACATTTGTATGCTCTGTCTATAATTCTTGAATCTTTTTCTTGATTGCACCATCTTGATCCTGAGAAATGTTAAAATTTTTTCCAATATTGTTCAACTTCATTTCAAGTTGTTTTAGATTTTCTTTGTATTTGTTGATTGCATAAGGCCATCAAAGACAATAGTTATAAATGTTGTTTGATGTGGTTATGCATTTCCTTATTTCATGCATGTGCCTTTTTAGCTTGGTAATTGATAATTTGTACTATTTCTTCAAGTGTAGGATCACTTCTTCCTCCTTGTTATGAGACTCAGAGTCCATGGTTTCCTTGATGCATTCAATCATCTCTTCTAGAAACTTATTCTGTAAACTCTCCAATTTGATATGATTGTGCAAAATATGAGCACTTAGTATACTTAAGATCATGTCCTACTCATATGATGGCCTAATAAACCACATGTTCACAATTTTATGCATTCCACCTTCCTCATGAATAAGTTCCAATAACTATTTCTTGGTTAGATCACCTTCTTCACTTCCTTCTACCATTACCTTTTCTTGTTCTGGTTCAACTATTTTTAGTTATTTTTCAAGGGTGTCCTCAGATTCCTTATCAAATTCCTCATCTGGTATGTCCATAATCACTTATTCTTTTCCTTTCCCTTCAACTTTTCAGTCTTGCATGCTGGTAGAGTACATACAAAAATTTCTTTTGCTCTTCTCTTCTTTCTCTCCATCTCACCGGAGGATGAACCAAATGAAAGTTTTCTTACCAGAATGGGAATACTAGTTGATTCAAACTTCCTTAGCAAACCCTTAAAGAAACTTTCATATACTTGATCACAGTTTGCCAAATTATTAGAGTATATGTAAATCTACTTACAAACTGGTTCACTCTCTTCCCATATTACATTGTTATTCAGGGGTAAGCAATTTAGAAAATACATCACAAGGAATATAACCAAAGTACCAAAACTGAAAGGGTAATATGTCTCCTTTGTCAATTGCGCATTCTCCATCAATTGATCTTTTAGTAATCCACAAAGATCAAAATCATGATCTTCCATTATCATCTTGTGTGAAATGTAAACAACACCTACCAAAGTTGCACCTTCTTTGTTTCTAAAAAATATTTTGTAGGATATTCCATGCACAATGTACCTTGTCACTAAATCTTTAATTGTGGATATGATCAATGCCCTTTTATCTCCAGTTACTCCAATTAGGGTTTCAACTTCTTTATTTTGGATTGAATTTTTTCTTAGCACATCCCCAACTTTGCATAACCCAGTTACAGCTGCAATCACTTCTTTTGAGATATGGTAGGGTTTATCCAAAGTCAAAATATCATCCTTCAATCTTTCTAGAATAAACTCAATGACTTTTTGTTTCTAAAATAGGGGAATTCACTCCAAATATCCAAGCTTTTGTGCTTTTCTTAATTCAACCACTTCAATTCATCATGTGACAACATGTTTCTTTCAGCTCTAATCTTCTCACTGCTATATTCATCTAGTTTTACCATTCCTTTGATTTGTTCCATTTTCCCTTCTGTACACATATCTTGAAAATAAGTTCTTCAACCTCACACCAAATTAAAATTTCTCAATACTACCGACATACTTGATGGATTAGGGTTTCATTGCCGAATTCTCTTCACGTTTTAAAAATTATGTTGTAGAGTGCTCTCCTACTTCTTTTTCTTTGATACAAAGTGGAAAATGATGGTTTCAAATTTCCTTTTATATTTCACACACCTACAATGCTCTTTCCCTAACTTATTTGGATACCTTATTTTCTCAGTCATCAAACAAAAACTTTTGTGGATCTTCAACTCAACATAATATTCTTTCCAACTATTCCAACAACATTTGTAGATTATTAGTGCAACCACTACACTCATCCATATCCCAGTGTCATTTACCAGCAGGGGATTTGAAAGATTTTCTTGACAGCTCCCCCTAGGCCAAAGGCCCAAAACTAATTCTCGGAGGAATTACCAGAAGCAGGTTTTGGTGCTAGCTCATTTCCTATAAAAGAGGGACACTTCTTCACCCATGTCTTCTTCATCTAATCTCTTATTTCATCCACAGTCACTTTCCCTTTTCCTTTATCATCTTTTTGCATATTTTTTCCTTTGTATACCAGACCTCTTCTATCCATATTCTTGTTTTTGTAGAATCTTGCACTATGATGGTATTTGTTGCAATTAAAACACACAAAATTTCCTTGTCCAAACCAATCACTCCATTGATTTCTTCTTGATCTGCACAAGTTAGCAATATTCCCAAATCTTCCATGGGTATAACATCTAACACTCCTATTAACAGGGTTTTTTGACACATTTCCACATTCAATTGACTTGTGACCAAACTTATTACAATTGAAACACTGACCGGAAAATGATGAATCACTTAACTTCATTTTGCTTCTACATTGAGCAGCCATATGACCAAATTTATTGCAAGCAAAATAGTATCCATTAAACTTTTGAGCATTAGGTTGTCTTACCGTATGCCTTTTTGCTTTGTCAATCAAATTTCCTTGCTTAGAATTCCTTTGTCTAGATCCAAAACTCTCTCATTTTTCATAACCAAGACCTCGCTTATCATTTGTATTATTCTTCCCTTGAGTCAACTCATCAAGCTTAACTAAGTTAATTTTGAACTTCTCCTTGTATTCATTTGCAGTAGTGAGTTCATCCCTGAGAATAACAATACGTTTTTCAAGCTCTTCTTGATTGTTTCTAGATTGTTGTAGTTCAATCTCTAACTAAATGAATTCTCCATTAATTTAGCTAAATTCATCAAATCTCTCTTTTAAGGACTGGACAAGATTTTCCTCATTCTTCTTTCTTTCTTCAATCTCCTTAGTCATCTTCATCGCCATAGACTCCATCTCATACTTTATGGTGGCATTGTCTCTAGCAAGCTTTTCACATTCTTCAATTATTTTTGTAATGGAGCATTATTTATAAACCTAAAAGATGCAAAATACAAAGAAATGAAAAAGGGGAAACAACACAACAATACCTCAAGATTAGCCTAAGTTTACTTGAACAAAATAAAGATAAACAATAGATTATACCTTGTCCAAGTGATCCTTTTGATTGGCCCTTTGATGTAGTTTGAATGTGCTCTCCTTGATGGAAAATAGACTAAAATGCTATGCAAAGTGATGCAAATTGCAAGATGAATGCAAAGATGGAATTGGGTGCTTGACTAAATGTGTGAGATGAATGCAAAGAGAGCTTCACAAAATGAAACAATGGTGGATGAATGCAAAAAATGCTTGAGATTTCTAGAGCTTGAAGTTTGAAATTGTGTATGCAAGTTATGAATGAAAATGAGACAAAATCTTCTATTTTAAGGGAAGAGTCTCTAGAGGATTCAATGGCTAGGATTTAGCCAACATGAACGAGATGGAGGGCTGTGGTGAGTTGAGGACTCACAAGTCCTCACATCTTTTCATGGGGAAAGGGAGGTGTCACAAGGACAGGTGAGGTGGAGGTACTTGCAAGTACCTAGGGATTAGGGGAAGATCTCCTTAAAAAGGAAGTTTTTCTCCCCATGTGGAAGGATGGTGACAAGTGAATATTTTTAGAATTCCTCACTAATCATCATGGGGAAGAGAGAAGTGGTTAGGGAAATAAATGTGAATTTTAAATTCACATGATTGGAAGTACCTTAAGGATAAGACAATGTCCTCATAAAGGAAGTCCTTGTCCCATGTGATTGATGTGACCTATGAGGGAATTTAGAATTTTCCAACAACCTACATGGGGAAGAGAAATGCATTGAATGAATAAATGTGAATTTTTAATTCACATGTTGAAGAGGTCAAGGCTTAAAAGGGAAAGCACTTATGAAGGGTTGACTTGGAGGACATACCAAAGATGGCATGTGATTAGATTAAGGTTGTGCAAATAGGTGATTAAGAAGATTAATGAGGGATAAGAGACAAGTGGCCAAATATAGAGGATGTGACATTAATCCTAATTAAGGGTGTGCACATCCTAATCATGTATTAATTAGACTAATCCATATTAGAAGAAGATTATGGAGGATGTGACAAGGAGAGAGAGAAAAAGGGAGAATTTAAAATTAATTTAAATTCAAAAGGTTAAATGACTAAATTAAATAAATTGATGTATTTATTTAATTTATAGAAGAAAGGGTGAAAGGTAAAGTATTTAATTGTTAAATTAAATACTTTAGGAACCTTAGGAAAAAGGTAAAATATTAACTAAATAAATCATTTAATTAATATTGATGAAATAGACAAATAAAGGAGATGGATTTGACCATGTGGGAGTGATCAAATTTGGAAGTCTACAATTTCCTTCAAGGTTTGATTCAAGTGAACATCATCCATGTTTTTGCTCTCTTTCTGTTTAATCTGATCACAAAGATTCTTTCTCTTTTCCCTAGACTGAATAATTTGATCCTTGAACTTTTGAATGAATTTCTCAGCATCCTTAAGATTTTCTCTCGATTCCTGGACTTGTGCTTTAGATTGATCAAGTTCATCAAGTGCCAACAAAAGCTACTATTGAAGACTACCAGAGTCCATTAAATTCCAAGATCCACCTCAAGTTGTTAAACTTCTTCTGAGGAACTTAGCTCTAATACCAATTGTTGGACTCAAGCAACACTAAGAGGAGGGATGAATAATTTTTGTGCAATTTTTAACTTTATTAAACTAATCTCTCAAGTGTATATAACATTCAATCAAAAGAAAGATGCATGGACATAGAAAAATAATCCACAACACCATAACACAAGTATTTTTATGAGGAAACCCGGTTAAGGGAAAAACCACGATGGAGGTAAATCCACAATTTGAGTACTCAAAATATAAGTGTTTTACAAAATGGGGAATGCACTTGCATTCAGGCACACTACCTAGAGCTCATCGCTCAAAATAAGAAAGGCTCACTACCTACAAAAGATTTAGATTACATCAAAAGGTTGAACTAAGAAAAAGCATCTACAAATGCCTAATTATAGTTCCAATTAGTCATATATCAAATTTTGGACCTTCTGTTTGATTCTAAACTTTGCTCTACTTTGTTTTAATTTGCTCACAAAATCCTCTTCTGCAAAAATGAAAATCACTCAACTTCTCTTTTGATATTGCACACACATCAACACACATATCCAATACTCACACACACACACACCAAAATGAATTAACTGATCTCATATATATATCCGCTACCAAGAATTCAGTCACTATATGTTGGCTTCAATAGAATAGAAAATATCTTCCAACTATCAGCTCAAATCATGAATAACATTTAATGCACATCCACCAAAGTCATCCATAGCATAGTTAGGACCCAAAATATTCAACAAAAAATACTTCAAACAATCTGCCTCTTTAGACATCCATAACACACAACATTCACTTAGTCGACCTTCATACATGATGAACAAAAAATTGAATGACCGGATCTCCTAACTCGTACACCACTTGATGCGACAACACAAAACTCAGAATAACACATTTCATATACCCAACGACCTTCCTAGAGATCCACAACCAAAACTATTAAGCTGATAATGCAAATCTCTTACAAATTCAACTTCAGTCGGATACTTGTTCTTCACTCTTTCTTTCGGTATGGTCAAATACAAAAGTGTGGACTAGATCAATGACTTCAGTTGCATCAATGAAAAAACTAGAAGCCATATGCCAACAAGCAACCCCTATAAAGGATGAAGAAGATAGTGAGATTGCAGTAGGAAAAGCTTGTCTTTTGGAAGACATAGAGGAGAACAAGCATAAGATGGTGGTAGAGGTTGAAGGGCACAATAAGGCTACAATAGAAAGTGATAATGGAGAAGAATATTTGCATACTAAGGGACCAAAATTTGATGAAGAAATTGAGAAAAATGAAGAGAACCTCCTATTAATAAAGGAGATGGAAAGAATAGATAGGTGGCTAAGAGGAGATTTAAATCTTGAGGAGATAATGATAGATACAGAGGATAAAGAACATAGAGAAATTACAACAGATGATGATGAGGTAGAAGTTGCAGTAGTAGAGGAAGAGTATAATGAAGACATGTTGATGGAAATAAAGCAAAAAATTGATGAATAGGTAAATTTTGATTTTCTACATTGTGTGATGAAGTAGTTAATGTGAATTTGCATGAGTTAGTGCAAGAAGATAGAAAGAGAGATTATGTAGTTGCATATTGGTGTGTGGATGTAGCATATTTATATGTAGAAGCTATAAAAGATGTTACAGGTAAGATTTGGTGGAGGTGTTCAATTTGTGATGGGGTAAAACCCATGAAAGAGGAGAAGAGGGAAGGAAAGATTCTTTGGAGGAGGATGGTGAATGTTCTAGCAAGATGTTGGAAGAAGAGAAAGAGAAAAATTCAGAAGGATAAGGAAGAATAGTGGGTCCAAAGCAAACATATGCTCATTAAATGTTCATGATCTTTCAACTCATGGAAAATTTCACTTACCCCAAGTGTTTGATGCAGGAGCATCAAAGGGTACCAAGAAATCCTACACACTCATGAAAATGAATTTGTTTTATTTTCTTGATTTTTTGTATGTTGTTGGTTTTGCAGGCATGTGACTCATCTTCAATTCTTCCAAATGGAACCCTTTTTCATAAATCAATAATATGCTTTGAAGTTAAATTGTAATTTTATTGAAAATGTTGTAAATTAAAAATTATTCTTGGGAGCTAAAGTCCCATGCCCAATGTAAATTGATTTAAATATTTATTTATTTGTAACTCCCAAGAATAAAGAAGAGTGGATAAATTAATCATTGTAGGTAGTGTGCCTAGAAGTGGAGGTGTTGGAATAAAATAATGAAGTAAAATTTGGGTAAATTTCTAGAATTTTCCTAGAAAAAAAATTGAAGAGGAAAATGGAATGAATTACCATGCCCATAATAGAGAAGATGGAAGTTTGAATGACATTTTGGGGAGAGAAAGATTACCAAAAGTTGTACTTGAGAGGACCAGTTTCAGTAAAAATGACATAACTTTCTCATACGGAATTGAAATCAAGAATTTCAAAGTGATCTGGAAAGCTAAGAACAAGGAGCATGAAACCAAAAACATATTTGAGGATTTTCAGAAAAATGAGGGAAAAATTATAGGCTGAAAGTGATGGGTTTTAGAAGCTTTGGGATGGAAAAATAGAAGAAAAATCAAGAAATTGAATGGAAAATTATTGTGAAGCCTTGTTGGAAGGTGTAGGGGTGTTTTTATAGAGATTTGTAGCTACAAGTGTTGCTGATTGTAGCTGATTGGAAGACTCATGGGTCTGATATTCTAATGTTGAGTGTAAGATATTGCCTATGACAGTCTTTTGGTTGTGTTAGTTTCTCTTTGTTGCTTGTTGCAGACTATCCAAGTAATAATAATGAGATTGAAGTTTATCCTTGAATTTATGTATTTTATGTGATGGTAAAACCTTTGGAATGTGATCTTTATTATTTCAACTCATAATTCTTAGGTTGAGTGATTTGGGTGTTGTTGCAACTATCTTATGTTGTCAGGAGTCTATTGTTTAAAGTGGGGATTTAAGAGTTTTCTAAATTTTAGCTATAAAATTAGAGGGGTATTGTTGGGAGAAAAATTATGAACTATTAATTTTATTGTAGATGAATGTGAGGGATTTCATTTTCCAGGTTTTCAGTTGAAAAGGTGTTGGTTTGATGGTTCAAAAAAATTTTCAAAAAGGGGTATGTCATGAGTTTAAAGTGCAGTTTCAGAGTTTGAATTTAAATTTATGGGTTGCTATACCTATATTTTTATTTTGGTGTCTTGAGGTGGTTTTTATTTCATCACCATCACATTAATAATGTGAAAAATGAGAGAACCAAGAAGATATTGTGTATATATATCAAGACTCAAACACTAGATCATCTACAAATCCAATTTTCTAAGAAAATTCACAATCAAGTATCATATTAAAGAGACTAAACAAGCATCTAGGAGATAACAAAAACATCCTAAAACTAAACCATATCACCACATCTTAATTACATACATGATCATGTTTTTCCAATACTCAAATGAAAATAAACATCCATGACACCAAAATCATCACCATCACTATAATTTTACTCAAATCTCATTAAAAAAAGAATACAAGTATTAAATGTATATCAACCATGTCCTCAAACAAAAAAAAACATGTGTCCCTATCTCCATAAAAGATAAAACTATGAAAACACATGTAAACCTACATCAATGAGCACCACATATGATAATCAATTATACCATCATATAATACTCATAAAAATATAAATTCTCTTCATTTTTTCCCTTAAATTCATACTATTTCTCACTTGATAAAACCACAAATATTAGGATTCTACAAGTCATAAAATAAGTACCAAACCCTCTCCATTTATCCAAGTGAAAAAACACTTGATCTACTCTATAGTACTTTGCAAATTCTCTCCATCAATTATTCAAAATTTTAAAAATATAATTATGTATGCAAATGTTTTGATTTGTTAATTGTTTTAGAGAAATGGGTGAATTTCATGCTCCTCATAAGAAACCAAATTTATCTATTACACTTTATAGGGATAAAGTGTAAGCATTTGTATAGTTGACATTACCATTAAATCATCATTGATATCAACAAGAAGTGATCATGTTGTGTAGAGATGGTAGTGATGCATGATTGGTTCTCAGTTTTGAAAATGTCTTAATTTTTATTTTACAAAAAAATATGAGGGGCTAGCTAAAGGGCCCCACCTAACTAAGGGCTAGGGACCAAGGGCCTAAGGCCTCATTGAACCAACAACCTCTAGTAGAGTTGACAAGTTGTCAATGGTTATTAATGCTAGCAATATTTCCTATTGGGTTGCTAGTCTGACCCTCCATAGGGTAAAAGGGTCTATAAACCTACTCACATTAATTATTTTATTTCATTAATTTTTTCAAATATTTTGATACACAAGAAATATTTCATTTTTTCTTACCTCTGCAAATTAACAAACCATATAGCTAAATAGTGGAGGGAAAAATTTGCAAGCCCTATCGACTAGAATAGGTCAAATTTTATGCCAATCTTCATCTCTTGGGCCTCCTGGATCCAATGGCAAGGTCCATTTTATTCCAATGGATCATGTTTAAAAATTTCACCATAAGAAACCTCATGGTGAACACCCATAAAAACCCTCTTTGTAACTCATTTCTAAACCATTTATCTACAAAATATAATGATAAATTTGCAAACCCCAAAACTCTAAATCTATAAATGTCAGCTTACAAAACATATCACACCTTGAAATGTATAAAATATTTCTATCATTGTCTTGGCTTCAACATTGAATTAATTATGCTCATATAAGGGTTAAAAAAACTAGGGAGATCCTTCCACAACCACAACCATGACTTTGATACCACTTATTAAGAAAATTGTATAAGTTGATCAAAAAAATTATTGCATAACCAAATGAGAGTTAAATATGTTGAAAAACTTACAAAATAACCATAATAAAAAGATAAAATACATACCATAACATAACACAAGATATATACCTTGGAAAAATCTTGAAGAGGGAAACAACCAAGCCCCAAAAAACATCTATGTACTTAATAAATTTTTCAGTAATGAAAACATTACAATGTACTTATAGAGTCTCAATGAATAATTTTGAAACACCAAACTCCTCTAGTGTATCATCCATGCATCCAATTATATAACCACACATCCCATTCCATGCTTCACATATGTACTCTTCAAAAGAGAGATCAATACAATGAAAACTATGCCTAAGAAATCAACCAACTAAATAACCAACCTCAAGCACTAAACATGTGCTTTCTTTTATAGAATCAAGATCATACAAAAAAAATAAGTGGTTAGGTAAAATTATGTGCCTCAAAAACCATGAGCACAAATAAACATTGAGCCCACATTTACTTTTGAGTACTAAGTTTCCCAATATTGAATATTTTCCCATGTGCAATCTACAAATAAAATATCTAACCAATGTTACAAACAAATTTACAAGTGGATTCATCCGTGACCACAAGGGGAGGTTAGTTTTGTCTTATTCGATCAATCTAGGGGTTTAATCCTCTAGTTTTTATAAGGTGGTAGTGGCCTTCCACAAAATTAAAATTGCCATGCAAGCTAGTTTCTCTAATGTAATCATCAAAGGGGACTCAAGGAATATGGTTCTTATGTTGACTTGGCTTGCCTCTCCCTACTGGACTCTTCAAGAATTGCAGTGTGAATCATGTGTTTAGGAGTAACAATAAAGTTGTAGATGCCTTAGCAAATCTTGGAGAGTTTACTCCAAATTTGGTAAAATGGGATGATATCTGCCAAATCCCAAGTTAGGTGAATGAATTAATTCAAAATGATGTCAAAGTACTGTCCAAATGAGATCGAGTTGGATTTGTTGTTAGCTTGTTTTTATGGTTTCCACGCTCATAATTTATGGCAACTTAAGCCTCCTAATCAATCTTCGATGCTTTATTACTATTTGTGTCTCTAGTTTCTAAAAAGTCATTTCCATTTCTGGTGTTTCATTGCTCTATTTTTTGTGGGTTCCGTGATGGGAGGGGATTTTGTCCAAGATGAACCTACTACTTGTGATGGTTGGAAGCAAGACAAAGAGGTCTAGGTGTTTCTTGAATGGGGCAAGATGGCCTCATATGTGGAGGGGATGTAGGGTGTTAACCCCAAAATTTCCATGGAGTTCGCCAATTTGTGGGTGGACAGGACTATTATTGTTGGTGGTATTTTTTTTATGGTGACCCCCAAGCTTATTACAGAGGTTATTTGGCTTTCCCTGGAAGGGATTTGAATCCCGCACAATTTCAAGAGCCATTACTAGGAGGACATGAGAGTTCCTAAAAGAGGGTGAGAAAGTGAATAGGCTGCAAAATGGTTTCAATTATGCTGCCCTTCCTAGTGTTTGGAGCACCATTGCTGAAATTATTATGAGGTACATCACTCTTGAAGGGCGTTTTCACCACTTCCACACAAACCTTTTCCCTATGGTCAATCATTGTAGGTACAATATCAAGATGAATTTTCCCTTTTGGATTATGTCTTCGCTTGAGCAGTCTGTCGGGAATGTCCAAGACAAATATAAGAAGTTACCCTCCACTAGGGCCTTATATTGCACTTATGCAAGTTTCATGCACCTTTGCTCCCCTCCCCTACTATTGTGTGCAAGAACACCTTGACTATCTTGGACCCCACTAACCCCCCTAGGTTCCCCAACCCTTCTATCACTATCGACAAAACTCCTTCTGCCATTTTTCATAACACCTAGGCCCGAGGTAAAGCTCTTGTCAATGATAATACCCCTCCCATCCCTATAAAATACACTCCCCTGTCAGATCCCACTCCCATGAACATTTCTTTTGGGTCGGGGGATTCTAATAACTCCAATGAAAATGATGATTCATGGAACCCCACCTCGGCTAACTCCCTTGTTCACTCCTTGGCTCAGGGCCATGACTCAGAGGTTCCCAATACCTCGCATGTTTCTAACCCTATCCCTCATAACTCTTCAAACCTGTACGTCAATTTGGAGGAACCTAGTACTTAACCTAGCTCAATTTGTATCCCTATCGACCCCATAAGCAAAAAATTGAATGAAAGCTCAGAGACTATTAATTTTCATAAGGATATTATGAAATGGATTTTGGGGAATTTAGTTACTACTAAAGAAAGGATCCAATTCTTGGAGGGAAAGGTTCTAGAAAGGCAGGTTGTGTGGCCTAGGGAGGTGGAAAATAAGATGCATTGGGACATGATAACTTCCTTGGTCGAGAACTTTGAGAAATGGGAAAGGTGGGAAAAAGAGTTGGATGATCTTTAGGCCATTGTTGGTTCTAAGGAAGAAAAGAAGAATTTATTGACTAAAATTGATGCCATACACCAGAACCAAGAGAATACCATGTAGTGCTTGAGGGTTATCACCAACTATAGTAAAGAAACAATGAAGAATACAACCCTCACTCTATAGGTTTTTTAGGATGAGATAAGGAAGAGCATGAGGGTCATGTGCAGAAGAAGAAGGGAAAGAATCCAATTATTTAACAAATTAGTTTAACCTTCAAGACTAATTTTGAAGAGTTGTAAATGTAATTTAGATATAAATAAAATTTGTAAGAACATTTGTAAATTTTATTTGACTCCTTGTTTTAGCTCTATAAGAAAATATTTTCCTAATCTTAGTAACTTATATATTATATATGTTTGAAATCTTTCAAGTATCAAATAATGTGGATGTCTATTGACATGTGAATATTGATGCTCAATGATACATTTATATTTTATGCATTATATGTATTTGTCATATTCCTATTTCTAGGAGTAATATTTGTTGGAAAAATATAGAGTTTTGAGGCACAACAAATGGCATTTGGGTCATTTCTAGACCCATATATCCACTATATAACACTTAAATAGCCTTAAAACACATCTAATATTTCTAAATAAGCTATAAAAGTATAAAATATTATGGAGGAAAAGGTAAATTTGTGGGAAAATGATAATTAAGTTTTATAGTGTGGAATCATGTGGAATTTTATGAATTAAATATATGTAAGAATAAGGAATATGATAAGGAAGATTAAAGCAAGATGAATTAGTTATAATACATGCATAAGTCATGAAAGTATATTAATATATGATGTTATGTGTGTATATGTATGAATCTGTATGATTGTTAGTGTAAGTTCTATTTTTCTAGTGGGTTGATTTATTTTAGCTTATTCCTAGGTTTTTCTTACACTTTTATTAAGTTTATTTAGGTTAATAAAGTGAGTTTAATTATTTAAGGGCTAGGAGATAATGTGATGAGGTGTTATCATCCTAAAATGGTGGAGAATTTACTATTTTTATCACTTTATTTTATATTGGTGATCTCTCCCTATTATTTGTATTTTCCACCTCCATCTTCTCGCTAGTTCTATATAAAATTACTACCTAACTTGTAGATTCATACTCTTGCATACTCTCGCATATTCATTTTATATTGCATAAGTTTACATCCTGGAAGCTCTTAATGTATTTTTTTCATTTTGACATTGCATATCTCTCAGACTTATTGATTTGCATTATTTATGTTCTCTCAATTTATGTAGCTTAGAATTTCTCCCATACAATTTTTTGGGTTATCAATCTATTTCAGATTTCTAACATGGTATTAGAGCTTTTGTTTTGAGAATTTGAGTTTATAGATTCCTAATCAAAAGTTTGAGCTTATTATGTAAGATCTTGTAAAATATTGTATTATCTTCTCTTGTGTTTTGAATGATCTAGAGAATTAGAAAATATTTATAAAAATATGATATCCTTTTCATTTTGCATATGTGTTTATAATATTTAGGTTATTGAAAATTTGTAGTTATATTGGCTACATTTATGGAATTTCTAATGTGTCTAGAAGGCTCATGATAGATTTAAGATTGGATTTTGTTTCATCTGATTTGGAGATGTTTAACATAGTTGCAAATAAGGCTTTGAGTTTTAGATTTGGAAAACAACTTTTTATTGGAGGATTTTCAACCCAAATGGACCCTCCCATTGTGCTCAAGAGGTTGAGTAGACAAGTTTTGATATAAAATTTACCAATATTCTATGTTAGGAACCTTCGAGGAAAAAAAAATTAACTAGGAGGACCATATGGCCCCCTAGTTGTAGTCATATGGCTCTGTCATGTCTTTTTCATTAGAAAATTTGAAAAAAATAAATAAAATTTATTATGAACTTTAATTTACACTAAAGTATTTAGCCCAACAGTTAGTGCTAAAGGGTTAAGACCAATGCTTAAGCATTGAGGGTGCCCCATGACCCTAAGCCACTACTACATAGTTGCAACTAACATGAGCTACTAGCCACAACAACTATACAAGCTGCTAGTGTTTTATTAATAAATCATCAATAGTTTTAGAAAACCATAGAAGACAATGCCAACTTAACTACTAAATATTCATATGTAAAAAATGATAGAAATCAAGAAAATTTTAAATGTTTGAGTAGAGATAGAGCTGCCAAGATGGGTATCATTAATCATTCTAAGGAGGTGCTAATAAGGAATAAGTAGAACACATAAAGTGGGTTGTTGGAGTAAATTAATCATCAGTAATTTAATCTAGTGCTTAATGCAAACTTAGGAAAAGATCATCTAGTTCTGATTGTGAGTGTTATTACTTTAATCATGCATTTCAATCAGTTAAGAGACTTAACTGATTCATGCATTTTGTTATCTCACTCTTGTCTCAGTCAAAACTCCATCACATGTTGAGTTCATCTAGTCTACATAAGGATATTCAATCCTTCATTGTATTCATTCAATAATCAATAATCATTATTGTTTCACATATTTTGTTGTGCAAATTTGTTTTATGTGTTTGTCATCTATCTCTATGATCTACAAAATTCTACATGGTATCAGAGCTTAGGGGGAGATATTTACAAGCCGAAGGTGAATAAAACTGTATTTTGTTGGATTCCATTACTATGTATTTACAATTGTAGGAAGATGGTTAGGAATTTTTAAAAGAATTTTTAGGTGTTGCTTAGAGTCAACCAACACATCTACTCACAGTGGGAAGAAATCAAGGGTTTGAGCCCCAATTTGTAGGACGTGAGGAAAAATTTGTAGGTTGTGATTATCCAAAGGCCACGATTTCTCATCCATTAGGGAAATTAGCATGTCACATTGGGGGTTTATAGGAAGCAATTCATAAGCTCCGACTTGATTGGGTAGGCTGTGAATCAATTTTTTGTAGATCCTATTGATCCACTTTAAATTGGAGGGTGTGCTTCACTTGCAGAGGTTGATTCACTTTGTTGGAGTAGGCCGCAACTATGGTAATCACCATACATGGTGTTGGAAACTTGTACAACTTGAAGTTTTTATTCTGCCTACGTGATTTCCCAAACAACTGCAAGTTTATACAAGTAGAGGTAAACATTTGAATTTTTGCATAAGTCTTTGGGTGCTTTGCACAAAAGGTTGCAACTATTTGAAGGCACACCCTTCAAATTGTTGCACATTGGAATTCACAAATTGTAGACCTTTCATTTGATATTGGTGAGTGCCCTTTTTCAATTGAAGATTAATAGGAAAACACATCTACAAAGTTTGACTGTGGCATGAAATATTTCCTAAGTTGGAATTTTCCTCTATTCATACATGCCATGATTTGGAGTAGCAGAGGTCGTGGTTTGCATAGGAGGTGAGAGAATATTTTAGGCTCAGGTTCAAAGGTCTATTTTTTAGTAGGTCGATCTCTAAATTTTGGGGTCGATTATTTCCTTTGGAGGTTGCATATCATTTCTTTGTTGTAGGCATGCTTTGGTACAATTTTTTCTTCTATGGACCACCACAATGGAGGGAGATGTAAAGCTTTGCATCTAGTGTAGGTTTCTTTCATTTTGCTTCTGAATAAAAAAACTTAGAATATTAAAATTTGTTAATTAACCACTAAGCTTCGCACTGTTCCTCCCATCGGCAGCCAAAAGTGTTCTTTTGTTCTAAATTCCTGTCTACATGATATTCTAGAGTTGCATCCTCATGTGCTTCCAAAGTTTCTTTCTAGTAGGGTTCCTAACTACATGAGCTTCCAGAGTCAGATTCTCCTGTGCTTCCATAGTTTCTTTCTAGCTATACAATATTGAGCATTGAAAAAAAATGGCATCATCCCTAATAGAGGGCATCTTTGCCATTCTTCAACAGTTACAACTTTCTTCTTTATTTTGGATAAATTGTTGACAGCCACATCAATGTTGTTGGCCCACTATCTTCATCACCTTTGCAGCTCATTCTCAATCAGTCTTCACAAGATCTTGGATCGACATCATTGCTTTCTTAAATGTGGACATGTGAGAAGTTTTTCAGAGGGACACATCATCTAGATTTGGACTCCAGAATCATCCATTCTTTTTGATTGGTTTCTCCAATCACCAGTGGATCTATTTCTTTAGATGTTCATCATTGGCATGAGAGCTTTTTCTTTATGGGGGGATTCATATCCTCTTTTTCTCTCTTATCTTGGTTTCATTTATTGTACTTGCAAGATAGAAGCAGTCCTTGGGGGGTCACATTGAATCCTCTTTCTATCCTTCTTTCTTTAGTACAATCGTTTATTTTTCTCTTTTGGAGAGGAGTTTTTCCCATGTCATTTTTTCCTTTTCTCTAGTTATGAGAGATTTCATGTTGTTCATGGGTACCTCATCAATCCTTATAACTAGGACTCATTCTGCATCCATCATTGCATTCTTTTCTTTCATCAATTTTTTCTTCTCCTTATTTTTCATTTAGAGGGGGTGTTGGAGTAAATTAATCATCAGTAATTTACTCTAGTGCTTAATGCAAACTTAGGAAAAGATCATCTAGTTCTGATTGTGAGTGTTATTTCTTTAATCATGCATTTCAATTAGTTAAGAGACTTAATTGATTCATGCATTATGTTATCTCACTCATGTCTTAGTTAGAACTCCATCACATGTTCAGTTGAAATCCACCATTCAGGCATCTCATGTTGAGTTCATCTAGTCTACATAAGGATATTCAATCTTTCATTATATTCATTCAATAATCAATAATAATTATTGTTTCACATATTTTGTTGTGCATATTCATTTTTTGTGCTTGTCATCTATCTCTATGATCTGCAAAATTCTACAGGTTTCTATTAGGAGAGAACCATAAATATAAATGAAATGATGAAGGGTAAGTGCAAAAATATGGGGGCCCAAAAAGGGTCTTAAGTGGCCACTTTTTTTTTTTGAAATTGGGAAATTCTAACCTTCGATGATAAATTGAGGATAGTTACACTCAAAATTTTAAGATGCAACCAAAACAATGTAAGAAGTGCTCTGAGTCTACTTTCTAAACTACTACTTTTTAAAAAAAATGAAAGAGATTAAGGGGTTCAAAAAATGGAGCCACAGAAATAGGTGCTGAAAACATAACATAGCATCTATTGTGGCTCCCTCTAAAGGTTGACCTTTTTTTTGGTATTTTTAAAATCACATTAGTGAGAAATTAGCTAATAACATGTAGTTTATGCCCAATTTTTCTAATAATTTTTTAATGAATATATGATTTTTTACTAATATTTGAAGTGGACACAACTGAAAACTAAAATTTTGGCTATGCTAACCCTATTACTTTTGAAAACTAATCAAAAATATTTCTTTTTTAATATGTTTGGAATGGAGTCTAGTTTATAAAAATGTAATTTATTTCAAATTTCAATGAATGGTTAAAAAGTAAAGTAAAAATATTGAACATTAGTTTTCTGACAAAAATAGACACACAAACAAAAGACATTAAATTTTGAATGGCTTAACATTTTTTAAATGTGAAAAAAATTACATCGCTAAATAGCTAAGAGAGAGCCTAATATTACCCATGTGTGTGATTGACTCAACCTTGAAACACGTGCAAACTTGATGGTTAGTACAAACGAAATTATGTGACACTTCTTAAAATATGCAAAAACATGTCTTTGGATGTTGGGAAGGCACTCCAAGACTTTGGGTTAGAAATCTAAAGAAAATCCCAAGCCTAAGGCTGTGGAATTCCCAAAGAAAGAATCGAATTTGTTATAATGCACTCACATTATTTCATATTTTTTATATATTTTTTGCATTTGTGCTTGAGTTTCCTAAGCTAGACATAACGTGAGTGCATTATAATGTGCTCGCATTATGTCTTGCTTTTTGTTAAATGCTAGTTTGTTAAATGTATGTATATATATTTGTATGTATGTATGTATGTATGCTTGTATGCATGTATGCAATATTGTATGTATGTATGTATGTATGTATGTATGCTTGTATGTATGTATGTATGCTTATATGTATGTATGTATGTATTTAGAGGGAGGGATAATTTTAAGAGAGAGAGAGAGAGTTGTCTAGGTAGGGTGAGAGGGAGAGAGGAAGGGAGAAACCAAAGATAGAGAGAGAGGTAGTGAGAGAGAGACTTGAGAGGAGAAGTGGTGGGAGGGAGAGACCTAAGAGAGAGGGACTTATCTAAGTAGGGTGGAAGGGATAGAGGGAGGTAGGGAGGGAGGGATAGAGAGAGAGAGAGTTCTCTAGTTAGTGTGGGAGGGAGAGACTTGAGAGAGAGAGGTAGTGGGAGGGAGAGACTTGAGAGAGAGAGGGAGTGGGAGAGAGATAGATGGAGTGAGAGAGATCTGAGAGAGGGAGAGAGGGTGGGATGGAGAGACCTGAGAGAGAGAGAGGGATAGAGAGAGAGTTCTCTAGTTAGGGAGGGAGGGAGAGACCTAAGAGAGGTAGAGGGAGTCAAAAGGAGATACTTGAGAGAGAGAGAGTTATCTATTTATGTAGGTAGGGTGGCTAAGGGAGAGGGGGGGTGAGAGGGAGAGACTTGAGAGAGGGAGAGAGAGGGAGTTGGATAGAGATAGAGTGAGAGAAAGACCTAGGAGAGGGAGAGGGGGTGGGAGGGAGAGACCTAAGAGATAGGAAGAGAGAGAGAGAGGGTTGAGGTGAGAGGGAATTATAGAGGTATGGTGGGAGGGATAGATGGAGGGGGAATGAGAGAGAGAGAGAGAGAGAGAGAGAGAGAGAGCCAAAGGGAGAGACCTAAGAGAGAGGGGGTGGGAGGGAGAGACTTGAGAGATAGGGGGAGAGATAGAGGGACTAGGAGAGAGAGGTAGTGTGAGAGAGAGGGAGTGAGAGAGAGGGAGTGGAAGAGAGGGAGTGGGAGAGAGATAGAGGGAGTGAGTGAGTGAGAGAGCGATTTTTCTAGCTATGTAGGTAGGGTAGGAGGGAGAGACCCAAGAGAGTGAGGGGGTGGGAGATGTTGGAACTATAAAATATTGAAAATTTTATAGTGGTTTACACTCATAAGTCTCCCAAAGAAGTCCATATCTTGAGTATAAAATTGATATAATTTTTTCCGCATATCATAATCACTAGTGATCACAGTAGTTTTGACCCTCTGATATCTTGAAATCCTTCTAAGAAAAAATATGTGAATAAATAAATCATATCGACAAGAGTTGGTGCAAGTCTCTCCAACCCAAAAGACATTACATTCCTATGCAGGTGTTTTCAACATATCGGCAAGAGGTCAGGAATGTCACACCAATCAGATTTCATAAGAAGATGTGCATCGAGAAGATACAGTTCACAGTCTCACTGATGAAGAAATTCATCAGCAAGACAAACACCATCAGGGTGAGATCAATAGGTGATACTAAGCATATATGTCTTACTGATGAAATATCATCGACATGAAATATATGTCTTGTTGATGAAGCACAAAGAAGCATATCAACAAGACAAAACCTATTAGGGTAAGTTTGAAATGTCCCCTCGACTTTCCATGTCACGCTGATAGGATTGCATCAAAAAGAGTCTTGGTGATATACTTAAGATCGAAGGAATGAACATTGGGGAGATTTATAACATTGGGGAAATTGCTAAATGTCTCAGTGATACATGATATCTTCTTGATAAAGATACAAGTGGATCAAAGGGTTCATTGGGGTGACTCTTGGTGATATCTGTGTAGTATGGATCAAAAGCATAAATTATGTGATATCAGTGAAAAGGATATAATGTCTCCCCGACCAACAGGGTGTTCAATGAACGTTGGTTGAACCCGAATAAAAACAATTGCCCAGAGTTTTGAATTATCTTGCCAATAAAAAACATTTGATGTGATAGTGCAAAATTCGAAGATCAACTGTACTCATGTTCAAAGCTAAGGCATTAATGGTAGAACTACCACCCAATGTGTTGATAATTCCCCGAATTGAAGAGGAGTAATTGAAGGAAATTATTGCATAATTGGTAGTAGGAGAGTGAAAGAAGGGCCGAAATATTTTACAGCTGAAGATTTTCAAACAAACTTATAAGTTCTCTATAATTGCATTTTTGCTTTTGTAATTTATAGAAGGTAAAATGGAAAGTACTAGCTTAGGCAAAACAAAAAGTAAGAGGCAGAGTGAGAGTAGTCGCCCTAGAGGGATAAACCAAAAAACTAAAATTGAGAATGAGCTGGAGGTAGCCGAGAGGAAATTGAACCAAAACCTTATTGATCAGTTGCCTGGCTCGGGACCTAAAGCTAGGCACTCTACATAGCTTAGGGCAGAAGTAGAGAAATTGGAGGACAAATGCAAGCATGTAGGTGATATCTAGACTCCGATTAGGGGATATGAGCTATTCATTTTTCATTACCACCAAAGGAATTGGTACAAAAAATTATGTAACCCTTGGAAATTCAACCTAGGAAAATTAGTTTTCCCAAATGTGTTTGTGGATGTAGAATTGGTAAAAGTGTTAGCTATTCACTATGACCCAAAGCTCAAAGATATTTTTGATCCATTGTGAAAAACATTCATACACATATCAGTGACTGCAATATGTGAAGTGTTTAACCTAGAAGGGGTATGTGATGAAAAAATTGTACATGAGGACCTAGAAAGAGAATTTTGGAGAATGGATACCATATACAAGGGTTGGAGATTAACCTTGCATAGACTCAAGAAGGATGGAAACTCAATTCCACTGGATGATAGTGATGGCCCTCCATTTCATGTTGACTTGTTTGAACCATACCTAAAATATACATACTTTTCAGCATGTCAAGTATTAGGGATGGAGGCTCCAAAATACATGTCAATCATGCCCATGGTAGTTGCAATGGATGTTCAATGCCATAATTCTAGACCTTTTGATTATGCCTCACATATTGTCAAAGGGCTTGATGTAGGATTAATGGCAATAATAAATAGGTCTCCTGTTTTGCATTTTAAGCATTATTCAATACTTATGCATATAATTTTCTACTATGGACAAGAGTTGAGGTGTGGTCTAAGTAGTTAAGAATATCACAATTGGACAAGGAAGGAAGATCATTACCAGTTCAACTCTAGACTTCCATCTAGGATATTAGATTTTCCAATTCTTATTTCATACATTTTGAAGAGTATTTTGTGAAACCAATGTATAGATTATATAGCCACCCTTGTGAATATTCATTGTCTAATGAAATAAAAAGGTTTCTCAGACCCAAGGATTTCAATGGGCCAATTAATCACAATTGGGGAGACCAGTATTGCTTAGAAGGTGTAAATATAATCAGAGTATATGGATTTGAGGATGCACCTTTTATTCTACCCAAAACGGTGCCTGATAGGATTGCTTATTTGGAGATTGCTAGAAAATTGGATTATTGAGATGTTATGAACCTAAGTTCAGTGTATTATCAAGGGATGGGTATGATGTGGTTCTAAATAAAATTTTGCAATACAATTTGAAGAAAGGTCCACCACGAAAGGGTTTTTTGACTTTGCTAGGAATAAAATGAACTTGGGTGGGTATGATCATGTACCGTATCAATATGATGATCTTATTAGGAATATGGAAGAAGAAGAAGTTGAAAGGATTGTTGATGAATACAACAGAAGATTTCCAGATACAGAACTATTGTCTTCTAGGGAAGAAACATTTGGTGATGATAGGCCTCATAGCACAGTTGATAAAATGTCCAGGCTAAGAACCCAAGATTACAAATGTCCTCCTAGGGAACTAGACGTTGAAGAGAGTTTAGATGCAGATACAAGACAAATGGCATACAGATCATTTGTGGTTGATGATGAGTTTGTCAAAACTCCAGAATTTAAAGCTTTTTTGTACAAGCAAAAGGGGAAATCAATAAGGGAGTGAGTGGAAAATATAACACCAAATAATGAAGGGAAATTATTGAGAAATTTAAAATTAAGTGAAGAGAAAGAAATGGAAGACATGACCTCTGAGAAGGGAAGAAATATTTTAGAGGATGTAGGTGTTATGATTTTCCCTGGGTTAGATCTAAATTTTGTTTTGGTTTTTTATAGCTTCTTGAAGAATAATAATACCACAAAAAATCTCAACACTAAAGGGGTAGCAGAGATATATGCAAGATCCAAGTATAATTCAGATGAAGGATCACTCATGATATGGGCCCTATATCCACCACACAATAAATCTATTGTAATTGATACTGAGAAAGCTTTTGGGCATGCAATGATATTAAAGGTTGGAGAAGTTGATCCCATAACTACGACAGAGATTGGCATCAATTTTTCCAAGTTGAATAAGGCCCAGATCCAGATGTTGATTAAGGAGAAGGAAATGTACAAGGCTAATAATGAAAGATTACTCAGTGAAAATGATCACTTGAAAGATATGATGGGAATTACCCTAGTATCCAATAAGCAGTTGACTCATGGTGAGAGTTCTCATACAAGAGACCAGTGGGAAGGATCAAATATATATTCTCAAGGTAAATATGATGCACTTATTGCAGCGATAAAAAAAGAGGAAAGCTAGCTTGATGACTTGGTTGAGTAGACTTTGGGGAACAAATTCAAAAAATTATGCTGCAGAGTAAGAACATAAGAGAATTGATGGGAGAATCCAGGAGAAGTTCCAAGAAATAAAAAGAAGAGATGTTCTAGATAATGTGGCTATTGATACTACTAACCATTTCGTAAGAAAACACAGAGACTTCCATGAAGAATTGTAGGGGGGTGAACATGGACTGATTGATGCCACGAAGAAGGGATTACTAGCGCTATTTGAAGAAGAAGGAAACATGAAATAAAAGGATAGGTAGATTAAGGAATCTGAATCAATGTTGGAAGTGATTCTAGAGATGGCCACATGAAATAATTCAACACTGGACGAGGCTTGTGAGAAGAATGAAAGGATGGTGATAATGGAGATAGCAATCCAGAATGCACTAGGAGATGCTGACACACATGAATGATAGGATTACTTGGATCATTTTTCAAAATTCCACTTATGGCTAAATAGAGCCTAATTTTGAGTTTCATTATTGTTGTTAAAAAAAAAAAAAATATGAAAGGACGTGTCCTTTAATGATTTTGATATATTTATATCTGTTCCATAATGTCAAAAATAGATATAGGTGAATAGAAGTATACAATAGATAGTTTTCAATGATGTTTTCATTAGAAAGGACCAAGATGTATGTGTAAATTTTGAAGGAGTTAATGGAAAATCTCATATTCAATGGCTTTGTGTTGGTATCAATTGTTTGTTAAGTTAATTGAAGATATTATCAGTTTTTCTCCATATTTAATATTTCTCTATTGTTTAAATTGATATATCAAGAATATTTTCAATTTATCAGTGCACATTTGTTGTATCTCTGTGGCATAATTAATTGGATCTTTCAAGTAAAGATTAAAATCCTCTTGATTATTCACAATAACTTATAATTATTATTTTGGATCATTAAAGAAGAATCTGATAATTACATCCCTGCCAGTTTATACAAGTTATAAACATAGAAGTGCCAAATAGTTTGAATTATTACTAGTTATAAGTCACTTAACTCTTATTTCTATTTCACTCCATATACCCAATAGGCACTGGTCCCATACATCTCATTTTGTTCATTTCATTTTTTGCATCTATTAACTAAACATATTGATCTTTACTTTAAAACTACTTATACATCTATACCAAATTAGGATTTCATGTCTCCACATCAGATTGCCATTGTGGATAGATTTCTTAGGAAAGAATCACATAGTTCAAGCCTCCATCATTCACATAGGTAGACCCAATTAGGTTTAGCAACACCTGAAGAGAAGAAGATCTAAACCATCCGGCCTTGTATGTTAGCCTGAAACGTATAAAGAGTTTGGCAACCTCTTATGGTATTTTACTTTCGTTTTTGAGTTCTAAGAGTTTGGAAACTCTACTGGGGATTACTTGAGAAAATCTGGTAGCAGGCAACCTTGCCTTATAGAGTCATTAAAAATTTCAAATTAGATCTTCAACTAGAGATTCAAAATTGTACAGTTTCCAGCTCCCCATCTGAGTCACGCACCTAACATTTTGGCAACTCTACTGGGGAATCATCTTATAGTTAGGGCCTTTGTCATAGAGTCAAAAATCTTACAGACTTTGCTAGGAATAAGAAGTTATAGGATTTTCTCACTTTTAAGAAAGTGAGTACCGACTCTAATAAAAAAAATTACACATCAAAACATCACTACAATTCAACATACATGGTAGAAGGTCCCAATACAAAGGAGGTCCTACTGGCAATAGTAAATGGCCACATAAGGATGATAAGGGTAAGAAGGTATCTGATGGCATGTGCATAAAAAATAAGGACAAAGCATCAAAACCGCACTATAAGACATATGATCACTATGATACATGGACAAATAGTTCAGGTGGAGAACCTTGTACTCCTGAATAAAGAAGAAACCCTTTTTATAACCCTTAGAAACAAGAGGAATTCTATGCTAAACTTGAAGCTAAAAGAGTCAAGATTCAGTAGGAATATGATCAAAGAATGGAAGGTAACCAAAATGATCCCATTAATAATGTAGCCCCTCAAGAAATTTATGAATTCATGACTCAGGAAGAATTAGAAGCACAATTGGAATTTGAGAGACAAGAAGTGGAGAGAGAAAAAGTAGAGAAGGAACAAAAGAGGCTCCAAATAATAAAGGAACTCCAAGCTTAAATTCATGCTCAAACTAATAATCTCTCTAAATATGTACCACCTCACAGGAAAGGAAACAATAAAGTAGGACCTTCAAATCCACCAAAGTCTCCTCAGAATCATATGGGGAATCAATACAGATAGCTAAATGTTCCACCTCACAACCCATCACAACACCCAAATTCCCAACCACCTCATGGTCAAAAATATGTGCGACCTCCTCATACACAATACAATAATCCATTGTACCAATATCAACATTGTCACAACCCACCCCCTCAGCAATATACAACCATGATTAGACAATTTGACCTAGCAAGATTTCAACTATGTCCTTACCCTATAGATAGTAGTTGGAGAAGCCTTGTCCCAAAATTTATAGGAAGCAGTGCAATCACTGTTGAGGAACATCTAAGGAGTTTCAATTCCTTTATTCAAGATTTTGAAATGCAGTATGAAGTTATGAAGATGAGACTATTTATGATGTCATTAACCAAAGAAGCTAGAGACTAGTTTCATAGTTTACCAACAGCTTCTATTGATTCCATTCAATAATTTCATGATCAATTCCATGAAAAAGATGGGAATCAATGTACACCAGACTTTTCTTTTCATGAATTAGTGGGTATCCAAAAGAATTAGAATGAACAATTTATGACTTTAACCAAAGGTTCAAAAAATTGCAAAATAAGATACCACCTGGGTCAAAATTGGTAGACCCTGTAGCATGAGTATTTATCTGAAGGCATTTGATCCAAAAAATAGGATATGAGCTCAGAAATAGGTGCTCTAGGAATTTAGATGAAGCTCAAAAAATAACATTAACCATAGAAAACAATAGGAAGGTTGCATGAATGGTTGCTAAAAGGGATAATCCTAGGGTTCCTCAATAGTTCGACAATCCTCAACATAGATAAGAAAATATATACAGAAATGAAAGGCCAAGGCTACATGACATGTCTTATAATAAAAATTGGAAAGATGGAAAACCAGTGATGGATAGACCTACAAGTAAAGAGACCCCCAACCCTTTGAAAAAGAAAGTAGCATATATGGTTAACAATAATCTTTGGTGTGGAATTTGTGATGCCCCACATTCCCTAGATCACTATATTGTGGCTCAGAAAATACAAGAAGAGGAGATATTAGTAGATAATGAAGGAGAAGATCACATAATTTATATAACCTCTCACACCATTCACCCCATTGAACAAAGGTATTCGTCTTTAAAGGAGGAAGGCTATGAATATGATGGTACAAACCAAAGATGCAATATCCATATGGTTGAACAATAGGTTTTTTCTAATTTTGAAGAGAATAGTGAAGAAAAATACCCTACTAATACACCTACTCAATGTAATATAAGGAAACCAATAGAAGAACAAATTAAAAGGCTAACCATTGCTGCAGTTGAACAAGAAAAAAAACAAGTATTGGCTAAGAAATAGAACAGTGAATGAAAAGGAAGGCATCCCAAGAGGAATATTTGTGAAAGGTAAAGAAATAACACAAGGAGATTTGATGAAGACAAAAAACAAACAACATGATAAGAAGGAACAAAAACTTGTCCAAAAAGAAGAAAATAAAGAATTACACAAAGAAAAAAAAATATTGATCAAACAAATAAAAAGGAAAAGGAGGAAAACAAAGGAGAAACATTGGAACAAAATAAATTGATCAAAGTAGAAGGTTCTTTTGATTTCACTCAGGCTTTATCTCAAGTAAAAATGTATGTCCCATTGCTTGAAATGATGAAAATTAAGGAGTATAGGGATAGTGTTATCTAATTGATATCTAATGGGAATGAAAAAAACACAAATTCTGAGAATAAGTTAGCCACTAGGATTGTTCATAAACAAGAAAAGGCAAATATCTCAGAGGTTTTCCTAGGTGATGCATTAATAAATCCACCAAAATTTGATCCCTTTTCACTACATTACTTATAAATAACAAACTGGTGAGGAATTGTATGATAGACTCTGGTGCTGCCGTCAACATTATGCCAGTTGGAGTCAGGAAACATCTTGGCATGTGGGTAGATACTAATGGTGGAAAATGCTATGCAATGGATAGTAGACCTATTCGATAGTAGGTATTATGAAGGATGTTGAAGTAAAATTGGCTGCTTATCCTCAAGCAACCTATAATATAGATATAACTGTGATTGATACTCCTCAATTTGGAATGCTTCTATCAAGACAATGGACAAAAAAAGTTGGGGGAAATGTGCAATTTGACTTATCTTATGCAACAATACCAACAAATGATCAAGAATTCAAGTTGTATAGGGAGCCAAGGGTGAGTCAAAGTGTAGACTATGTGCCTCAAGATCAGTTAAATTTCTTTTGTGATGTAGATCTTAAGATTTTCAAGATAGAACTAGCCCAACTTAAACTAGTCAATAATGATCCAATTGACAAACATGTTTCTAAAAATCATGATGGTGTGTGGAAGATGTATTTCGATGGAGAATGTAGCCAAGAAGGTAATGGAGCAGGGATAGTCTTTATTTCACCTTAGGGGACTACATTCAAATATTCATTTCTACTAGCATTTGAATGTACAAACAATATAGTAGAGTATGAAGCTTTGCTAACTGGTTTAAACATGGCTGTTAAACATAAGATCAAATTGCTAGCTATTCTAGGGGATTCTAAGCTAGTTTTTTCACAAGTTAAGTTAAAATATGCTACAAAACACAAAATATTGAAGCAATATAGGAATGTTGTATGGGATACAATTTAATTGTTTGATGCTTTCTCCATTAAGTGGATAGATAGGTCAAAGAATATAATGGCAGATTTTTTAGCTAATGTAGCACTAAGAAAAGATGATATTACACTGGCTGGAGTATCTCAAATTGAATTCAAAACAAGGCCTACTATCCCCGACAATATATATAGCCAGAAATTTTTCAATGATGATACAAACCTCTTAAAATTTCTTCATTGCATAGATCAGTATGAGGCATAGGAAATTGACTTCAATGCTTTTGTGGAGGAAGTAGATGGAAAATAGACTATATCTAGGTAGGAGGACTTGCAACTTAAAACTAATAAACTTCCCAAAGGGATAGTAGCTTGTTGGAAAGAGTATATGATGGAAATGATCGATCCCTCATGAAGCAAACACCAGTCAAAAGGGGAGATATTGAAGAAATCAATTTGGGGACTGAGTTAGCGCCAAAAAAGGTATATATTGGAAAGAGAATAAGTCCTACAATCAGGAGAATGTTGATTGTGTTGTTGAGAAAATACAAGCATGTTTTTACATGGTCCTATGAGGATCTCAAGGCATATAGGGAGGATTTATTTCAACATGAGATCCCACTGAAACCATATGCAAAACTGTTTAGAAAAAAGTAGAGGCCTATCAACCCAACTCTAGAACCAAAAATTCAAGAGGAATTGGTGAAGCTCAGAGATGGGGGCATTATCAAGCCTATTAGACATTCAACATGGGTCTCAAAATTGGTTCCAGTAAGAAAGAAAATTGGGGATATTAGACTGTGTGTGGACTTCAAAAATATAAATGTTGCCTCCCTCAAGGATAATTATCCTCTCCCTAATATGGAAGCTATATTACATAAAGTGATAGGATGTGAGTTATTGTCAATTATGGATGGATTTTCTAGCTACAATCAAGTCAAGGTCAAGGAATCTGAGTAGTACAAGACAACTTTTACTAGTCCTTGGGGAACGTATGTTTATGTGAGAATGCCATTCGGTCTCACAAATGTAGGGGCAACCTTCCAAAGGGCTATGGACGTGGCATTTGCAGACCTGATCAATGCTATAATGGTAGTGTATCAAGATGACCTTACTTCTTATTCAAAAAGGACTAAAGATCATGTGGAAAACTTGGAAAAGATATTCATCAAGGCTTTGGAATACTGTATTAGTCTGAATCCTAAAAAATGTCATTTTGTTGTTATAGAGGGTAAAACTTTAGGGCATATTGTGTCAAAAGATGGAATTAGAATAGACCCTGAGAGGGTAGAAGCCATGGATAAAATCCCCATTCCTAAAACTGTCAAGGCCATTCAATCATTTTTTGGGCAGATTAACCTTGTTAGGAGATTTGTGTCCAACTTTGCTAAGATTGTTAAACCCATATCCAAAATGCTGAAAAATGGAGAAAAGAGGGACTAGACTCCAAAATCCTTAGAAGCCTTTATATCTATCAAAAAATCCATCAAAGAAGCCCATACCTTAAAGTCCCCTAATTTTTCCAAACCTTTTCAAATATTTTCATTTGATTCATTTCATACTATAGCAACCGTCATGTTACAGAAGAATGATGAGGGTCATGAGCAACCTGTATCTTTCTTCAGCAAGTCACTACAGGGGTCAGAGTTGAAGTATGGAATTATGGAGAAGCAAGCTTTTGCACTAGTCAACACAACAAAGGCTTTTAGACTATATCTTGTTGGAGCTAAAGTAATTTCCCATGTCCCACATGTGGTTGTGAAAGATATTCTAGTTCAAACAAAAGTAACAGGGAAGAGATGCAGATGGATTAATACGATCCAAGAATTCGATATGGAGATTCAAATTACTAAATTGGTGAGGGGACAGGGTTTGGTGAAGCTAATGGTAGAGACAAACATTGAAGAAAATCAAATCTGCAATACATAGAGTGAGCAGAATGTAGTTGCAAGCATTGAACATACTTCTTGGTACACAAATATTGTGTATTACCTCAAACACATGAAGTTCCCAGAAGGATTGAATGACAACCAAAGGAGAAATTTGAAGTTGTAAGCATCAAAGTATGTGTTCATAGAGGGTGATTTGTTTTGGAAAAATAGGGATGGGATGTTATTGTTGTGTCTAGATGAATCACAAGCTGAACATGTCTTGAGGGAGATACATGAAGGAGTGTGTGGAGGACACTATTCTGCCAAAACGACTATACAAAAGATCTTCAGGGCAAGCTATTATTGGCCTAAAGTAATTAATGATTATTTTTCATATGTAAGAAGATGTGAAGCTTGCCAAAAGTTTTCAGGGAAGATGAAATATCATGGAGCTTTTCCACTCAGGCCCTTACAAGTAGAATCCCCTTTCCTTTAGTGGGGAATTGATTTTATTGGAGAAATACAAGAGAATTCAAGTGTTGGACATAAGTGGATATTGGTAGCCACTGATTATTTCACTAAGTGGGTAGAGGCCATCCCAACTAAACAAGCCATGAGCAAGGTGGTAATAAATTTCCTAATGGAGAATATTCTGACTAGATTTGGTATACCAGTTTGATTGATTACAGATAATGGGATGTGTTTCAGGTCTGATGAGTTTAGAAATTTCTACAGTACATATGGCATTACTATCTCTTATGCAGCCCCTTACAACCCACAAGCAAATGGTCAGGCAGAGTCTAGTAATAAAAGTCTTCTGAAGATCATAAGGAGGATGTTGGATGGAAATAAAAAAGCATGGAATTCAAAGTTGAGAATGGTTGTGTGGGAAGACAGGATTATTGTGAAAAAGGCAATTGGAAAGTCTTCGTTTGAATTGGTATATGGAGTGCAAGCTAGGATGCCATTACAAAACTTGTTACTAGTTTACAAATTTATCCTTCAAGAAGATATAGACATTCCAAAACCAATGGAGGAAAGAATGGAGGAACTTGTAGAACTTGATGAGATGAGGAGAGCGGCTCAAAACCAAAATGTGAAGTTACAGTCACAAATGAAATATCTATTCAATAGGAAAGCTAAAGATAGAAAATTTGAGGAGAATGATTTAGTGTTGATGTGGAATGCTAGGCATCAGGAGAAGGGAAAGCATGGAAAATTTGAATCTTTGTGGTTAGGGCCCTTTGTTGTCACTGGAAAAGGAGGAGAAGACTCATATTACTTGTAGAACATGTCTGGTGAAGAACAAGAGTTTTTTGTACATGGGTAGTTCCTGAAACATTTTTTCTCTTGAAAACATAGAGGATTAAGGGTTGCCAGTGCATGGAAAACTCTTGAAAAACCTCTTAAAGTAAATTTTATCCATGCACAATAGTTTAGGGAATCAAAAGGAATAGGAATTGTCAGTACATGGACAATCCCAAAATACCTTCATTTAAAAACAAACAAAATATTTCTATGTACGGTAGTGTAGGATCACTTCCATATCCATATCCATTTATCATTCCATCCTCTTCACAAATCCATTTTCGTAACCCCTTGTAGTCTGGTCTGCTCTTCTAGAGATCTAAATCCTTGCAATGATCTCATAATAATTCATCCCCAAATGGAGCCACTATTGGAATTATAAAATTTTGAAAATTTTATAGTCATTTACACTCATAAGTTTCCCAAAGAAGTCCATATCTTGAGTATAAAATTGATATAATTTTCTCCACATATCATAATCACTAGTGATCACATTAGTTTTGACCCTCTGATATCTTGAAATCCTTCTAAGTAAAAATATGTGAATAAATAATTCATATTGACAAGAGTTGGTGCAGGTCTCTCTGATCCAAAAGCCATTACTTTCCTATGCAGGTGATTTTAGCATATCGGTGAGAGGTCAGGAATGTCACACCGATCAGATTTCATAAGAAGATGCGCATCAAGAATATATAGTTCATGGTCTCACAGATGAAGAAATTAATCGGAAATATAAGCACCATTGGGGTGAGATCAATAGGCCATATCGAGCATTAATGTCTTACCGATGAAATACCATCGGTATGAAATATGTCATGTCTCACCAATGAAGCACAAAGAAGCATATCGGCAAGGCAAAAGCTATCGGGTTCAATTTGAAATGTCCCCCTAACTCTCCATGTCACACCAATAGGATTACATCGGCAAAAGTATTGGCGATATAATTAAGATAGAAGGAATGAACATCGAGGAGACTTATAACATCAGGGAAACTGCTAAATGTCTCAGCGATACATGAGCTCTTGCCGATAAAGATACAAGTGGATCAAAGGGTTCATCGGGGTGACTCTTGGAAATATCTATGTAGTATGGATCAGAAGGATAAATTATGTGATATCGGTGAAAAGGATATAATGTCTCCCCGACCAATAGGGTGTTCAATGAACATTGGCTGGACCCAAATAAAAAGGATCGCCCATAGTTTTGAATTATCTTGTTGATAAAAAACATTCGATGTGACAGTGGGAAATTTGAAGATCAGCTACACTTGTGTTCAAAGCTAAGACATTAATGGCAGCACTACCACACAATGTGTTGATAATTCCCCGAATTGAAGAGGAGTAATTGAAGCCAAATTTTGTAGAATTGGCAGTAGGAGAGTGAATGAAGGGCCAGAAGATTTTCCAGCTAAATATTTTCAAACAAACTTGTAAGTTCTCTACAATTGCATTTTTGGTTCTATAATTTATAGAAGGTAAAACGGAAAGTACTAGCTCAGGGAAAAAAAATGTAAGAGGCAAAGTGATAGTAGTCTCCCTAGAGGGAAAAAACAAAAAACTAAAATTGAGAATGAGCCAAAGGTAGCTGAGAGGAAATTGAACCAAGAACATATTGATCAGTTGCCTAGCTCCGAACTTAAAGCTAGGAGCTCCGCATAGCTTAGGGAAGAAGTAGAGAAATTGGAGGACAAATGCAAGCATGTAGGTGATATCTGGACTCTGATTAGGGGATATGCGTTGTTCATTTTTCATTACCAAAGAAGGAATGAGTGCGAACCAGTATGTAACAATTGGAAATTCAACCTAGGAAAATTAGTCTGCCCAAATGTGTTTGTGGACGATGAATTGGTAAAAGTGTTAGTTGTTCACTATGACTCAAAGCTCAAAGCTATTTGTGATCCATCAGAAAAACCATTCATACACATATCAGAGACTGCAATTTGTGAAGTGTTTAACCTAGAAGGGCTATGTGATGAAAAAAATGTACATGAGGTGCTAGAAATAGAATTATGGAGAATGGATACCATATACAAGGGTTGGAGATTACCATTGCATAGACTCAAGAAGGATGGAAACTAAATTCCATTAGAAGATAGTGATGGCCCTCCATTTCATGTTAACTTGTTTGAACCATACCTAAAATATACATACTTTTTAGCATGTCAAGTATTAGGGATGGAGGCTCTAGAATACATGTCAATCATGCTCATGGTAGTTGCAATGGATGTTCAATGCCATAATTCTAGACCTTTTGATTATGCCTCACATATTGTCGAAGGGCTTGATGCAAGATTAATGGCAATAAAAAATGGGTCTCTTGTTTTGCATTTGAAGCATTATTCGATCCTTATGCATATAATTTTCTACTATGGACAAGAGTTGAGGTTGTGTTCTAAGAAGTTAAGAATATCACAATTGGACAGGGAAGGAAGATCATTGCCAGTTTAGCTTTGGACTACAATCTGGGACATTAGATTTTCCAATTCTTGTTTTATACATTTTGAAGAGTATTTTGCGAAACTACTGTATAGATTATATAGCCATCCTTGTGAATATTCATTGTCTGATGAAATAAAAAGGTTTCCTAGACCCAAGGATTTCAATGGGCCAGTTAATCACAATTGGGGAGATTGGTATTGCTTAGAAGGTACAACTATGATCAAAGTATATGGATTTGAGGATGCACCTTTTATTATACCCAAAATGGTGCCTGATAGGATTGCTCATTTGGAGATTTCTAGACAATTGGATTATTGAGATGTTATGAATCTAAGTTCTTTTGGAAAATAGGCATTTATGCCTAGCACACTATGCTTTGGTGATTTTAGTGTGTTATCAAGGAATGGGTATGATATGGTTCTAAATAAAATTTTGCAATACAATATGAAGAAGTTGATCCCATAACTATGAAAATGATTGGCATCAATGTTGCCAAGTTGAATAGGCCTAGATCCAGATATTGATTAAGGAGAAGGAAATGTAGATGGATAATAATGAAAGATTACTCAGAGAAAATGATCACTTGAAAGATATGAGGGGAATTACCCTAGGATCCACTAAGCAGTTCACTCATGGTGAGATTTCACATACAAGAGACCAGTGGGAAGGATCAAATGCATATTCTCAGGGTAAATATGATGCACTTACTGCAGTGATCAAAAAGAGGCAAGCTAGCTAGATGGCTTCATTGAGTAGACTTTGGGGAACACATTCAAAAAATTATGCCGCAGAGCAAGAACATAAGAGAATTGATGGGAGAATCTAGGAGAAGTTCCAAGAAATAAAAAGAAGAAATGTTCTAGATAATTTGGCTATTGATACTACTAACCTTTTAGTAAGAAAACACAAAGACTTCCATGAAGAACCGTAGGGGGATGAACAGGGACTGATCAATGACACAAAGAAGGGATTACCAGTGCTATTTGAAGAAGAAGGAAACATGAAATAAAAGGACAAGTGGATTAAGGAATGTGAATCAATGCTTCGTGTGATTTTGGAGATGGCCACAGGAAATAATTCAACACTGGACGAGGCTTGTGAGTAGATCGAAAGGATGGTGAAAATGGAGATAGAAATCCAAAATACACTAGGAGATGTTGACACACATGAATGATAGGATTACTTGGATCATTTTTCAAAAGTCCTTTTTGTGGCTAAATAGAGCTTAATTTCTAGTTTCATTATTGTTGTTAAACAAAAATATTTCTAAAAGGACGTATCCTTTCACGATTTTGATATATTTATATTTGTTTCATAATGTCAAAAATAGATATAGGAGAATAGAAGAAGTATACAATAGATAGTTTTCAATGATGTTTTCATTAGAAAGGACCAAGATGTATGTGTAAATCTTGAAGGAGTTAATGGAAAATCTCAGATTCAGTGGCTTTGTGTTGGTATCAATTGTTTGTTAAGTTAACTGAAGATATTATCAGTTTGTCTCCATATTTAATATTTCTCTCTTGTTTAAATTTCTATATCAAATATATTTTCAATTTATCAGTGCACATTTGATGTATCTGCGTGGCATAATTAATTGGGTCTTTCAATTAAAGATTAAAATCCTCTTGATTATTCACAACAACTTATAATTATTATTTTGGATCATTAAAGAATAATTTGATAATTACATCCCTACCAATTTATACAAGTTATAAACATAGAAGTGTCAAACAGTTTGAATTATTGCCAGTTATAAGTCACTTAACTCTGATTTCTAGTTGAATCCATATACCCAATAGGCACTATTCCCATACATATCATTTCATTCATTTCATTTTTTACATCTGTTAATTAAACATATTGATCTTTACTTTAAAACTACTTATACAATCTATACCAAATTAGGATTTCATCTCTCCACATTAGATTGCCATTGTGGATAGATTTCTTAAGAAAGAATCACATAGTTCAAGCTTGCATCATTCACATAGGTAGACCCACCTAGGTTTAGCAACACCTGAAGAGAAGAAGGTCTAAACCATTCAGCCTTGTATGTTACCCTAAAACATATCAAGAGATTGGCAACCTCTTGTGGTATTTTACCTACATTTTTGAGTGTTAACAGGAAGGAGATACTTGTGAGAGAGAGAGTTCTCTATTTAGGGAGGGAGGGAGGGAGAGACTTGAGAGAGGGAGAGGGGGTGGGAGAGAGAGACCTAAGAGATAGGGAGAGAGAGAGAGAGAGAGAGTTCTCTAGTTAAGGTGGGAGGGAGAGACTTGATAGAGGGAGAGGGGGTGGAGAGAGAGACTTGAGAGAGAGAGAGAGAGTTCTCTAGTTAGGTGGGAGGCAGATACCTGAGGGATAGGGATGGAGAGGGAGAGGGAGAGAGAGGGAGTGGGAGGGAGAGGGAGTTTGAAAGAGATAGAGGGAGTGAGAGAGAGACCTAAGAGAGGGAGAGGGGTTGGGAGGGAGAGAGAAAGAGAGAGAGAGTTCTCTAGTTAGGGTCGGATGGAGAGACCTGAGGGATAGAGGGGTTGGGAGGGAGAGACCTGAGAGAGAGGGAGAGAGAGGGGGAGAGAGAGGGAGTGTGAGAGAGGTGGTTGGACCTAAAGAATAAAGCCTAAACCCTAAACTATAAAACCTAAACAATAATCCATAAACCATAAACCATAAACCATAAACCCTGAACTCTAAACTATAAACCCTAAACCCTAATCCCTAAAGCCTGAATTGTAAATCCTAAAGAAATGTCTCAAATAAGTGTAGTCTCATGGAATGTTATTATTGTAGGATATTCACAAATTCAATTTTTAAAAGACTTTATAATTTTCAAGAGCTAATTATTATTGTTATCATCATGGTGTTGATTTCAAGTAGGGATGAAAACCCTAAGATGCTTATTATTGTTTGGATGGTAGGGTATTTTCTGCAGTGCCTATTTCCCAAGATTTATGTCTACTTTGAGAACACAAGGAAAAATCACAATAACTAGCAACAACAATAAAGTGGTTCTTCTGATAGAAATTTCCCATTTTACAAATGCTAAAATTGTTAATAAAATTGGCACTATATAGAAATAATCCTTGTTGTGTGGTAGAAGCTATGTATATTTGATATGCCAATGGAGCCAACCTATATTGTGCCTCATTACTAGTTTAAATACTAGCCATAAATTTATATATACATTCTAATATAGTTATATAATTTACTATAACATAATAAAATCAATTTCAAGATATTATCATTTATCAACTAGCTACTTCCATTTTCATTAGTATGAAAACTTTTAACTTTTAAAATTTAATTCAAGCTAATATTTCGTGATCCCATCTCACCTAGAATTCTAAAATTATCTATTGTATACTATTCTCATCTTACAAATTATTCTTATAATAAGATCAATCAAGGCCATATTCAACTAATGGAATTTATACTAGAAACAAAATTTAATTATATTTTTTATACTTAGGTAATGTCATAATACACCTACTTAAGAAATTATGCTTTTAACTATCCATCATTTAGAAAAAACTAGTAAATATCAACCCCTACTCTTAACATGTCATGTATACTTGAATCCTTTAATAAATAAAATTAAGAAACATAATTGGCACAATGTTGTAATACTTATACTAATTTCATGATAGAAACATCATGCAAACCAATATTCCCATGCTCATGGAATAAAGTAGATAACTATTAACATGAACATAATATTATATATCCATGATGTTTAATACTCTTGCAATAGCCATTGTTCCAAGTTAACATGAGTATCTTCCTAGTATATCAAGACATAGTACTTTAATAATAGTAATTCTAAACTTATATCCAAATTATACTAACCATATAGTATGATACCAAGTCCCAATTTCTACCATGTTTGAATAGTGTAGTGAAAATAATATTATCCTTATCGTATTCTATTAATTTCCTTAATCACATTATATAATGATCGCATACATCGCTTCTATATAAAATAAAGTTAGCAACAATACCAAATACATATAAAAAAGTATCTCATATGACAATTTAAACTACGATGAACTTATAAATAATAATTGAATAATATAGATTGCAATTATTTCACAATAGAAACTATCTAAGTGACATAGTTGAAGAAACATGAACTTACAAATACCCTACATCTCACAAAAAAACTAAATATCCTTGGCTAAGCACAAAAAGATGGGAAGCCAAAAAGGGATCTTAAGTGACCACTTTTTTTTCTAAAATTAAGAAATTTTGACCTTTGATGACAAATTGAGGATAGTTACACTCAAAATTTTAAGATGCAACAAAGACAATGTAAGATGACATTCCATGAGACTACATTTCTTTGAGGCAAGGAAGTGAGCTGTTTGAAAAAATTCCTCAAAGAAATGTGGTCTCATGGTGATTTCCATCACCATGAGACCACATTTTTTTGAGGCATTTTTTCAAACAACTCATTGCCTTTTCCATGCTATTTTTTACTATTATGCTTTGATAGATTTTTTTCAAGCATCTATAGTTTGTTCAAAAGCACTTATTTTATGCTTTTAGCCATAGCAGCAAGGAAGTGAGTTGTTTGATAAAATGCTTTGGTAGACATGTATGTAAAATTTGGTAGCATAGACAAGGCAATGAGTTGTTTGAAAAAATTCCTCAAAGAAATGTGGTCTCATGGTGATGTCCATCATCATGAGACCATATTTCTTTGATGCATTTTTCAAGCAACTCATTTCCTTTTCTATGCTATTACTTACTATTATGTCTTGATATATTTTTTCCAAGCATCCATAGTTTGTTCAAAAGCACGTATTTTAGCTTTTAGCCAATAGAAGCAAGTAAGTGAACTATTTAATAAAATTATTTGGTAGACATGTATGGAAAATGTGGTAGAATAGATAAGATAGTGAGTTGTTTGAAAAATTCCTCAAAGAAGTGTGGTCTAATGGTGATGGACATCACCATGTGACTGCACTTCTTTGAGGCATTTTTTCAAACAACTTATTGTCTTTTCTATGTTACCATATTACTATTATGCTTTGATAGATTTTTTCCAATCATCCATAGTTTGTTTGAAAGCATCTATTTTAGGCTTTAGCCATAGAAACAAGTAAGTGAATTATTTGATAAAATGCTTTGGTAGACATGTATGGAAAATGTGGTAGCATAGATAAGGCAATGAGCTATTTGAAAAAATTCCTCAAATACATCATCATGAGACCACATTTATTTGAGGCATTTTTTCAAATAGCTCATTTTCTCATCTATGATATAGCTTAATATTATGCTTTGATAGATTTTTCCAAGTATCCATAGCATAGACAAGGCAATGAATTGTTTGAAAAAAATCCTCAATAAAATGTGGTCTCGTGGAATTCCATGACAAGCAAATGCAATTGGCAGATGCTCCTAGTTATTGGTTATGAAATGTGAAGTAATGATTTGAGTTTGAAAGATGTGAAATGCAATGTAATCAATGGTATGAATATAAAATACAAAAATATATTAAGTACAATTCATTACTTAAAATATTTATTTTATTACCTAAGCAAAGCTTTGAACTCCACCTCCACTGGGAGGTGTTGATGTGAAATCTCCAAGATTAACCTATTCAATATCCAAAATCATAAATTAGAATACCATTCATATAGAAATGATATTCACATGTAATATTTATAATTGTTTACTAGTTACATACCTCAATAGTACATGTCATAGTGTAAAATAGAGGTGGAGAACCATTGAAAATTGGAAGAATGTTGTGACCCTAAAATTTCATTACAATCATTAAACTAAATTAGTTCATATTATATTTCAAAAAAAATAAAAAATAAATTCAATGAACTAGCTAACGTTTACCCAAGTATCAAGGTCAAAAGCCTCATTTAGGAGGGAATTTTTCATCACCAATTACTGAGCTATAGATGTATCATGTGCACCTGCATTTTGACTAGCTAAGGGGTCATAATCATAGGGTGACCCACAAGTCTGAAAAATATAGGGTGGAACCCTACTCCTCGAAGTCTCCCCAGACTCATGTTATGCTACAAGACTAGCATGCTCTATGATGCTTTGGGTCAAGGAACTAATGGACTGTAGCATGTCGACCTCAACACTCTCTTGAACACAACATAAGGGATAACCATGTGCTCATAGGCTGGTCATTGTGGGTCAAGACGTTCCCCTATTCTATCTTGTGCTGACCCCCCACCTCTACCCTGGAAGTCTCACATATCAAAATAGTTTGGAACTTTATTGAGGAAAAACTTGTAGTAGAGTTTCCTCAAAAAATATTGTGGGACCTCATTATTGTTGCATGGAGGATGGTCAAAAACGATCCACCGCCTCTACCATAAATTTTTCTTTATCCCTTGGTGATTGCACCAATGGATAGGGAACCTCTTGCTTGTACCTGGTGTAGAGGTTGATTTGTTCATGGGTTTGTGAAAAGGGAGCACAAGTCAAATTTTGTAATTTTTGACTTGTTTTTAGGATAGTTTATCTACATAATATTCTCTATACTCTTGTCTCTTCTCTGCCCAACCACTTAATTACTTTCTAATTGAATCTACATGTGTTAACATAGATTCAAGTGATTATGCAAGCATGGTTCTTTGCAAGGTTGAACTTGTAGGATCTTTCAACCTCACAATTAATTCCTTAATTTTTTTTCATTATTTTCAATTTCCCCCATTAAATTTTGTTGAGTTCTAGGGGGATGTTGAGGAATGTTTGGAGGTGTTTGTTAGGGTTGTTGTTCAAAAGGTATTTGGGAATGAGGTGAAGAAGGAATTTGAGGAGGAGAAGGAGGTGGATTATCAACTCCTGAAAATTAAAGAAATTAACATCAAAAACATGTTAAATCTACCTATTTAATAACAAATTCTCAAAAAAAAAACTTACTCCTTTTGTGCTCCCTGTCAATGTGGCAGCATTTTGGTGAAGAATTGATGAAGAAACTATGAAGTTTTAGCTCTCAATAATGTGATCACACTTGGGAAGGGTTTGTAGGCCACAGATGGAGGAAATAGCATACTCAAAAAATGAAATGAGATTGCTTTTTTTTCTTTTAACATGGCATAATGCACTCGTGTTATAATGTGAGCACATTGTAGCATGATCGCATTATGTTTTTTTTAAATCAAAGATGGGTGGACACAAATTAGCCCCCCATATTCCTACACCCACCCTGAAGGATACAAGTTGTTTCTGTAGCATAAAAAATTATCACCCTTGACAATTTCACACTATGTTTTTCTCCCTCTTAAATTATTAGACATGATTGATATTGGTGTTTTCCCAGTACACCTAAGGAATCTCTAGGGAGTAGCAAACTCTTATTTTTAAGACCCTTAAAGTTAATGGACAACTAAAAAGATTCAGTTGAAGACTGAAATCTTCTACTCTTCAAGCTCTGTGGGACCTAGGAGGGTGTTCCTTTTAGCATTTTATTTGACTATTTCAATGAATGACACAACAAAACACAGATCAATTCCTATAAGTGGTAAACAACACAATTCACTCAAAGGTTGGCTATGTTGGCATATGGATTCTAGTGTTGTCATTGATGGAAACCTAAGTCATTATTTTGGTTCATAGATTAGGATTTGATCATACCAAAAGGCAAAGTAAAGAATAGAGTATTATCGAAAGAGAGAATGAAGAACATGGTATCCAGTTAGTATGTCAATCTATATGCTTCACCAAATTATCATTTTGAGTTGTGGATCTCAGGGAAGGTTGTTAAGCATCTATATTATCTTACTGTTAAGTTTTGTGATGTCTCATTAACATTGTATAAGTTAGGAGATTTGGTAGGATGATTTTTTTGTTTATTAGCTCACAGTGGCTGACTTGGTGAATATGGCATTTCATGAATATTCGAGGTATAATTAGTTAAGGTATCCTATGCTTGAAGATTTTGTTTTGGGTCTTGGCTATGTCATGGAAGACTTTGATGGGTATGCATTGAATATTAAATGTGGATTGAGCTGACTATTGGAAAAAAAATTTATTTTGCTGAAGCCGACATGAAGCGACCAAATCTTTGATAGCGGATATATATATAAGAGATCAGTTAATTCATTGTAAATGAGTGAAGGTGAGTGTACGAAGTATATTGTGAATGTTAGAAGGGTTTTTGAGCGATTTGGCATAGTTTCACTTGTGTAGAAGAGGATTGTTGTATTAAGGCAGAGCAAAACGAAGTGCAGAATCAGACAAAAGGTCCAGAATCTGATCTATGAGCCTCATTGAAATTGAAACCAAGAATTTGGAGATGCTACTTTTTCAGTTCAACTCTTTGTTGTAATCCAAATATGTTGTAAGGAAGTGAGCCTTCATGATTCTAAGCAGTGAGTTCTAGGCAGTGTGCCTGAATGCATGTGTATTCCCCTTTTTCTTCATACTTTTAATAGATTATAAATTGTGGATTAACATCCACCATGTTTTTTCCCCTAACAAGGTTTCCACATAAAAATATTGGTGTTATGGTGTTTTGATTGTTTCCTTCATGTGCTTGCATCTTTAATTTTTTAAAAATGTTGTAAATGGTTTAAGATATGGATTGTAATTTGAATATTGTTGAATATTGATTCACCCCCCTCTCAATGTTCCTTGAGTCTAACAATTGGTATCAAAGCAAGGTTCCTCTACAGAATTTTAATAGCTTGAGGTGGATCTTGGAATGCAATGGACTCTGGTAGTCTTCAAAAGCAGCTTTTGGTGGCACTTGATGATCTTGATCAATCTAAAGCAGAAGTCCTGGAATCAAAAGAAAATCTTGAGGATGCTGAAAAATTCATTCAATCATTGAAGGATAAAATCAATGAGTCAAGAGAAAAGAGGAAGGAACTATGTGATCAGCTGAAGTAGAAAGAAATTAAATGCTTGGAAGATGTTCACCTGAATTAGACCCTAAAAGAAATAATTGAAGAATGTGAAAAGCTTGCTAGAGACAATGCTACTCTAAAGCTTGAGATGGAATCTATGGTGATGAAGCTAACTAAGGAGATTGAAGAAAGGAAGAAGAATGAGGAGAATCTGAACTAGTCCTTAAAAGAAGGATCTGAGGAATGCAACAAAGTTAATAGTGGATTTATTCATCTAGAGAATGAAATGCAACAATCTAGAAATAATGAACAAGAGCTTGAAAGAAAAATAGTTATTCTTAGAGTTGAACTCGCTACTACAAATGAATACAAGGAGAATTTTAGGATCGGTTCTACTAAGATTGACGAGCTAACTAAAGGATAGAAGGATGCAAATTCCAAGCGAGGTCTTGGATATGAGAAGGGAGAAAGCTTTGGATCTAAACATAAGGGTTCTAGACAAAGAAATTAGATGAACAAAGGCAAAAGGTATTCGGTAAGACAACCCAACGCTCAAAATTTTAATGGTCACTGCCTTGCTTGTAATAAATTTGGTCATATGGCTTCTTAGTGTAGAAATAAAATAAATTCAAGCATTCCATCATTTCTCGGTCAGTGTTTTAGTTGTGATAACTTTGATCATAATTCAATTGAATGCAGAAGTATGTATGTCAGTGTAAGGAATGTTAAATGCTACACCTGTGGAAGATTTGGGCATATTGCTAACCAATGCAGATCAAGAGGAAATCAATGGAATGAATGGTCTAGAAAAAGAAATCATATATGTTACAATTGCAATAGATTTGGTCACATTGCAAGATTATGCAGGAACAAAAACATGGATAGAAGAGGTCTAGTATACAAAGGCAGAATTTCACAGAAATATCATAAAGGGAAAGGGAAAGTGACTATGGAAGAAATAAGAGATTAGATGAAGAAAACATGGGTAAGGAAGAGTGAGTCTAATGAAGGAAATAATACCACACCAGAATCTGCTTCTAGTAATTCCTTTGGAAATTGATCTTAGGCCATTGGCCTAGGGGGAATTTTTCAAGAAAATCCTTTGTCCCCCTATTGGTAGTTGGCACTAGATTGCAGGAAATTGTTAGTAGTTGTGCTAATAGTTTATAAATGTATTGGTGATCACTTGTGCAGAAATTTGAGAAGTAGAAGGTCCGCAGATGAATCCTTCTTTTGTTGTATGAGAAAATAGAGTATCCGGAACACCTAGGGAAAAACACTTGATGCGGTAAAAAGGTTAGGTGTGCGAGTTATAAAAGGGTATTTGGAACCCTCATTTGTCACCTTGCATTGAAGAAGAATAGAAGGAGAGCCTCTGCAGTAGAATTTTGAAGGAGTAAAGTCAATTCGGTGGCGAATTCATCAGGTATTTTAGTTGCTTGTAGAATTCTCACTTAATTTGGTGTTCGGTAGAAACTTGTTTGATATGAAAAGGAAAATGAAGAAAATAAAAGGAATGGTGAATTTAGATGAATATAGTAGTGAGAAGATTATGGATGTGAGAAATATGTTTCTAGCCAATGAATTGAAATTGCTTGAAGGTGTTAAACAGAAAATTTTGGACATTTGGAGTGAATTTCCCTATTTTGATAACACGAAAGTCGTTAGGTTTATCCTGAACAGATTGAATGATGACATTCTAAATTTGAATTAACCCTATCTCATTTTGAAAGAGGTGATTAGGAATATAACTAGATTATGCAATGTTGGGGATATACCAAAAAAGAAGTCAATTTAAAACAAAGAAGTCGAAACCCTAACCAGAGTAATTGTAGATCAAAGGGCTTTGATAATTTTGACTATCAAAGATCCGATAACAAGGTACATTGCACATGGAATCTCATACAAAATCTTTTTTAGAAATGGGGAAGGTACAACTTTGGCAAGTGCAGTTTACATCTCTCATAAAATGATAATGGAGGATCAAGATTTTGACTTGTGCGAATTGCTAGAAGATCAATTGATGGAAAATCTGCAACAAACAAAGGAGGCAGATTACCCCTTTAGGTTTGGTACCTTGGTCATATGTCTTGTGATGTATTTTTGAATTTCTTTCCATAGATCAATAATGTTGTATGCAAAGAGAATGAACCGGTTTGTAAACAAATTTTTGAACATTCTAATACTTTGGAAAATTGTAAGCAAGAGTATGCAAATTTCTTTAAATAATTGCTAGGGAAGTTTGGATCAATTAGCATTTCCATTCCTGTAAGAGCACTTGAAGTTGGATCCTCTTCTAAGTAGATGGAGAAGAAGAAGAAAAGAGCACAAGAGATTGTTGATTACACTCCTTTGGCACACAAGACTCCAAAAATTGAAGGAAAAGGTAATGAAAAAGTGATTGTGGACATACCAAATGAGGAATCTGATGAGTACACTCCAAGGGAAGAACCAAAATCAGTTGAACCAAATGTAGTATTAGTAGAAGGAAGTGAAGAAGAAGGTGTTTTATCCAAAGTAAAGATACTACAACTTGTTCAAGAGAAAGATGGGATGCAAAAAATTGCTGACATATGGTCTGATAAACCCTCATATGAGCAGGACCTAATTGAGAGCACACTAAGTACTTATTTTGTGCAAAATAACATTGGATTGGAGAGTTTCCAGAATGTGTTTCCCGAAGAGATGTTTGAATGCATTAAGGAAGCCATGATCTCTGAGTCCTAGGACAAGAAAGAGGGAGAAATAATTCTACATCTGAAGGAGCAGTTTAGGCTATGTCTTACCAAACTAAAAAGGAAAATGAATGTGTTGAGGCAATGCATAAATACAAAAAATAACATCTACAACTGTTGTCTTTGTTGGCCTCATACAGTTGGGAGATATATAGATAAGATGGAGCAGATTGAAACTGAGCTAAACAAGATTGGTCAGGATTATAACATGTTTCAGGATCAAGATGGTGCAATCAAGAAAAGGATTCAAGAGTTGCAGTCTAAGCATAGAAAATTTCATTTCACTATAAACATCCTTGTAGACACCTTTTGGAAAGTGAAGGATTTAACCGAATGTAGAATGGAGTAGTTAATTGAGGTTCTGAGGAAAGGAGAGAAATTAGAAGAGGAAATCACAATTCCATAATCTCTCATCTAGATTATCAACCATACATCTAAGAACAACAACTTGATCTTAATCATTGGGATTTTAGTAGAAGCTTGGAGGAAATTTCTTTCAAAAATGAAAGATAAGTACAAGATAATTTTCTGACTCGAGTAGCAGTTGTATTTCTTTAAATTTTGATCCAATTTTTGAATTAGCAAGGGAGGAGATCCAAAATATTTTTTTCATTGATGTCAAAGGGGGGGAGAGAGTAGTGAAAAATGCCTTATCATTCTAAGGGGGGGTTGTATTTTGAAATTTTGAACTCTGGCAGCATAATCATATTGGTTCCAACACTTAGACATTTTTCACTATGTGTTGCCATCAATGATAAAGGGGGAGATTGTTGGAATATGGCTTCTAGTGTTGTCATTGATGGCAACCTAAGTCATTATTCTAGTCCCCATATCATGATTTGTTCATACCAGCAGGTAGAGTAAAGAACAATGTATTACCAAAAGAGAGAATAAAGAATAGGGTATCTGGTTAATATGTCAATTTATATACTTCACCAGATTATCATTTTGAGCTGTGGATCTTAGGGAAGGTTTCTAAGTATCTATATTATCTTATTGTTAAGTTTTGTGATGGCACATTAATCGATGTATAAGTTAGGAGATCCGGTAGTATGATTTTTTGTTTATTAGCTCACGGTGGCTGACTTAGTGAATATGGCATGTCGTGGATATTCGAGGTATAATTAATTAAGGTATATTGTGCTTGAAGATTTTTTTTGGGTCCTACCTATGTTGTGGCCAACTTTGATGGGTACGCATCAAATATTAAATGTGGATTGAGCTGACTATTGGAAAATATTTTTATTTTGCTGAAGTTGACATGAAGTGACTAAATATTTGATAGCAGATATATATAAGAGATTAGTTAATTCATTGTAAATGAGAAAAGGTGAGTGTGTGAAGTATATTGAAAATGTTAGAAGGCTTGTTGAGTGATTTGGAATAGTTTCACTTGTGAAGAAGAGGATTGTTGTATTAAGGCAAAACAGAGCGAAGTGCAGAATCAAACAGAAGGTCCAAAATCTAATCTATGAGCCTCATCGGAACTGAAACCAAGAATTTGTAGATGCTACTTTCTCAATTCAACTCTTTGTTGTAATCCAAATATGTCGTAAGGCAGTGAGCTCTAGGCAGTGTGCCTGAATGCATGTGCATTCCCATTTTTCTTCATACTTTTAATAGAGTATAAATTATGGATTAACCTCCACTGTGGTTTTTCCCCTAATAGGGTTTCCACGTAAAAATCTTGGTGTTATGGTGTTTTGATTGTTTCTTTCATGTGCTTGCATCTTTACTTTTTTTTAAATGTTGTAAATGGTTTAAGATCTGGATTGTAGTTTGAATATTTTTGAACATTGATTCAACCCCCCTTCTCAGTGTTCCTTGAGTCCAATAAGCTAATCTTTAAGTAAATATCCATCCATTTACCATGAACATGGAAAATATCTCACATACATGCTTCATTGTAGATAATTTTACAAGATTTATATTCTAACCCTAAATCAATAGTTTGATATATTATTATCATTTAAAGGACCAATACAAGGACAAATACACTAGTGTCTTCATCGATTAGGCAATGTAGTCATACATATTACAACCCATCATGCATAAATTCTTTAAACCTAATAATTATGGACTATTTCCACAAGAACTTGCATTATGGAAACTCTCTGCATATAATTCATCACTTCTTACCAAATTCTCAATAAATCATCACAAGTTCATGACCTCACTTAAACATTTAATTAATTCATTGAACCAAAAGAAGAAATGAAGGCATGCATTCAATTGAAACATCTGAAGATGAACCAAATATACTTGATATTATATTCAAAACTTGTGGAATGGTCTACAAAGAAGATTAGATAAACTATGTATGGAATTTACTTTCGATATCAGTAATTTCTACAAAACCATTTAAGATTTTCATATGCAAAATTTAGAGCCCAAGACAATTCTACTATCCTATTTTCTAGTATTCCACTATTTTCTACCCTTTTACATACTGGACCTAAAGACTCAAAAATGTTATAACCATTTGCAAATGAGCCCTGAATTCCCTTTTATAGAATAAGGGAGCCAACAAACTTCAAGACTAAAATGTAGTTACATTACCAAAATTTCATTTCATATCACATTTTAGTTGCATTTCAAAATTCCCCACATGATAATTCTATTGAAACGGGGAAAGCCAAAATTGCCACAGCCGCCACGAGGAAGAAGCAAAGTACTACCAAAATTTTACTCAACTTCCATGTAAGAAGCAAGACCAATGCCCATAGCACCATGAGGACACACAATCAACATCCAACACCCCAAAAAACTTCCATGCACGCAGAGAGAGAAAATGACCACCCCCAAAATCATTTATCAACACAAAAAACTTATTCACCACCACCTTTTCACTAACCAGAAGTCCTTTTCTTCATTTAGCATGGCCCCATCACATCCGCTCAGAGTTCTAACTACTAGAGGCTGAACAGAAAACACCTCAGCTCCAAGAGATGGAGCTTGACCCAGGGTCTTGAGGTATTGATGGTAACTTGAGTTTGTCTTTGTTTCGATCTCTAATGAACTCTCTGTGATGTTGATGGGAGAATTCTATCATCTGAAGGAGCCATAAACATATCAGAGCTTGCGTTGAACTCTGCTAGAAGGCCCAGCCATCTCTTCTCCATTTGTTCCCACCGCCTCTGACCTCTCAACCTAGACTCTCAAATGATAGCTGCATTTGGTAGCAATAGGTACAAAACCCCCTCCCCAAACATCCTCATTGGCACATTTCTTTTGTTCCAAGTCCTCATCATGGGACCTTAGTGAGCTTAGTCAAGAAGATCTTCGTACTAGAACTGATAGAACACTGGGCTTGCTCATTCTGCTACAAGAAAGTATACACTCAAACTTTGGCTCTCTACACAAACTTGAAGACTTGACAATTAATTGCTATGGTGAAAATAGAAACTCACCTCTTCTATTTATTTAGCAATGTGATGATATCAACCATGAATGCTTAATGAAAAACACATGTGCAAACTAGGCAATTCGTTGGCATGTGTATTGTCATTGTTTAATTCCCAAGTGCATGGAAATCTAGAAATTTTACTTCATGATTTCCAGCAATTAAGTCTCCACATGCACGAAGATCAATTTGATCACACCTGCAGAGAGTATATCATTAATTCCCATTGGTTATAGAATGAAACAACTATCACATGTTGTTTTATCAATTTTGAATATTGACCATTGATCTCATGATGAGATGGCAGATCAAACGACTCCATTTAGGTTGAAATTTTTTTAAATCTAGTGGTGCTTCGCTGATTTATCCTCAGCCAATGGTGTTAACACACCTCATATGGAAACTTATCCATCAACGAGCTCCATCCATCTCACAAATTGAGTGGATTGATCCACATGTCAAGATCTCACTAATCTTGTGGCTTTTAATGAGTGTTCACTTTCTCCTTGCGGGACAACGGGGAACAGTGGAGATTATCCTTGAGATTTGATCTCAGCCGTCAATTTAAAACCACAAGCCATGACCTTGATAGTGGAGACTGGGCCCCACATTCGTATGAAGACATGCATCTTCATTTTGCTATTCTTGCCTTGCATAACCAGCCAACATTTATCACCCGCAAGCTGGCAGGGTATGGTCAAGATCTCTTCCCATAGCCTCAAATCTCAAAACCTATACACACGGAAAGGTTAGCATTTAATAAAGGTCCTTTTTTAGGCTGACGGTGACATGACCCTCACAGGTTGATTACTTAAGCTAAGATCATTGGGGAAAATTAAAACTTGACTTTAGGAAATAGCTAAGGTTGATGGGCTGACTGGGTGACCAATTCTCTTAACCAAAGGGGGTCGGTAAGAAAACACATATGATGGCTCAGGTGATAACTCAAAGAACTAAAAACTGGTAGGACAGGTCAATTCAATATTAGAAGATTGGATGCTTTTAAAGGAAACACCCTACTCACACATGGGGACAAGGGTTTTTTGTGCCAACAGGGTCTATGGATAGCTTAAAAATTGGAAAATTTTGGAAGCTCCATCAATTGAACCCCTAATTTCTAAAAGTATGCATTCCATGGCCTATTTTTAATAATTACTGACAAGTTGCAAGAGAAAAAAAAATATTTATCTAATAATTTTCCCTTGACACCTTAATTTCTAGAAAATAGGGCTAAGATAGAGATTCCCTATGGCGGCTTTGTCCCCTTATATTTCTTAGCCCCAAATTCAAATATATGAGTGTTGACACTTTATCATTTATGATTCAAGTTGCCAATGTTGGCTACCAAGATCTAATTTTTGGGAAATTATATTAAAGGCCTATAAATACCTAGTTATTGCATTATTTCAAATCTATCTAGCAACTATTGGAAAAACCTTATCATCAAGTAGGTCAAGAGAAACTTTTTAGAGCTTTATTACAGTAATTCAAGATCCAATCATCATGTCAAATCATATGTGAGTTTATGTGTGTTCATGTTATCATTTTTTGTGAAGGCTAACCCTTTCGTAGTTCTTCAAGAAAATAAAGCAAGCAAGATCCAAGACCTTGAAGTGATTTGCATGACTTCAGTCTTTCAAGGAAGCCATTGAAGGGTGGTGAGTTGCAACATTTTATTGACTCATCATTCTTTCCCATCATTTAACTTTTTAATCATTGACATTTCCATTATGGAAGTGGAAACACTAACATGGGGTTTGACTAAGGCAAGCCCCTAAATGGCACAACCCTTCATCTCTCTTTGAATGTGCAGGTTTTAGCTTTGGAGAAGATTGAAGGAAGCTTTAAGATCCATTTTCAATTGTTGCATTCAAAACCCTACACCTTGACAAGCCATGCAAATTCACTTACAAAATTATCTAACAACAATTTGAAAAATTTACAGGTGGAATCAAGAAGTTCAGATCTGGAATCAAAGGGTTGTGAAAAAATAATTAAAAAATATCTACAAGGACATAGACGCCCTCAGGTGACATTTTCCTCCTATTGTGGGCGACTCCAAATTTATAGGATAGGTACACAGAATTTTGTCTTTCTCATATTTGGTGGTTAATTTATATTACAGTTTCTCAATTGTCAAAATCTTACATTTCCATATTAGGGCACATAATTTAATTATGTTAATCAAGGAAAATCAATTCTAATCGATTTCCAAGGCCTACAAGGGATGTAGGTCTAGGTCTAATTGACTCACCTTCATGGTAAATTCAATCTAATCCCCTTGTTGATTTGCATCCTAATGATTCTGTAGAAAAAGGAAAATTGATCCTAGGTACTTTGCATTAGATTCAGGATCACCTTTTCCACATTTCATTATGGTGAACCTGACCTATTAACATTATATACCTTCTGAAATTTCACCCTAGATCTAGGTTTTGCATTGCATTGTTTACTTAGGGTTTCATTTTTACATCATAAAAGACATACAAATTCAAAAAATTGCATACAGTATTGCATCAAAGGTTGCAATAGGGTTGATTTCATTCATTCAGGTTATATCTATATTCAAAATTTCCTGCATAATTATCATTTGTTGTTCAAGCATTGTTACACATATGCATTTAAGTTACATTGTCTTAAATTGAGAAAATTTTGGTAAAATACTCAGTGTCATACCTGTTTACACACAAATATTAAACCCTTAAATAGTCTAATAAACAATAAAGCTTTCAGTTTTTTGAAACCCTGTCTAGGACACAAATGCCCTTTGGCAACATTGTCCTTCTATTCTTGGCTCAACAAAATTTTACTCAAATATTTATTTTTTGTGTCCTTAGTTTATTTCTACTTGTTGATTGTTGATTTGGAATTCTTAACTACATCCATTTAGGCATTTTTCATATAGCTCAAAAAGTAAAAAATTACTTTCTTTTGTTTCAAAATTACATCAAAATCATCAATTTTCAGATTTTTGCATCTTAGAATCAGTCAATTGTTGCATTTTAGATTAGAAAATTGCATCAAAAATTGTTGTTTATTGTTCAAAAATTTTCAACATTGTTGCACACTTGCATTTTGAATTACATTGTCATAAATTGAGAAAATTTTAGAAAAATATTCACTATCATATTTGTTTGCACACAAACCCATAATTTTTAAATAGTATCATACAAATTCAAACTTTGAATTTTCTGAAACCCTATCTAGGACATAGACACCCTTGGGTAGCTTTTTCCTACTATTTTTGGTTGAAATTTTGCTCAGATCTTTGTTTACGTGTCCTTTGTATGCTTTTGTTTCCTAAATTTTGGTTCTGAATTATGTTTTTCATGTAACTATTTTTTTTACTAAAAACATTGCTAGCTTGATCCATAGGGCATACCATCATGTTCTCATTGCCAATTTTTTTTTTCATAATTCATGTTCTATTATCAAATTTTGTTAAGCATTTCAAGAATCTTTTGTCACAAGCATGTCACAATTAGTTTATTTCCCCTCTTTTATTATTTTCATTGATCCCTCTCCCTCTCCTATGTGTGAGGGTATCCTAGTGAAAGAGAATTCAATCGTTGACAATCATGAAAATCATATTTTTTCTTCTCTCAATATCTCTCTTATTTGTGAAGAAGGTAGCTTAGTGTTAGAAGATCCAATTATTGAGTGCCTTGAGAATCTTTTTTTTTTCTCTCCCAATACTTTTCCTACTTGGGAAGATATTGTTGGACAAGAGGATGACATCATTGGCACATTTCCTTCAAAATACAATAAGTTAGATTGTATAGATGAATATGCTAAGGTGACATTAGATTCCCCCTTAATATAAAAACATCAACAAGTGCTTAACTCTGTTGAGGTTATGAATGCATAATTGGCTATTAGATTTCCTCTAGTTATTGGACCTCCTAAGACTCTTTTAATTACTGGACATCCTAAAATTCCTCTAATTATTGGACCTCCTAAGTAACCTCTCATTATAGGACCTCCTAAACCTCATGGCCATATCCTAAACTTTGTAAAACAACTCACTACTCATGTGTCAAAGCAACCAAGTTATCACACAATGGATCACACATAAATAACTAGGAATAACAAGAAAATGAAAAACCAACATCAATTCTATTGCCTCAACCATAACTCCCACCTACTCCTAAAATTTTGCAATGTAGTGGTAAATAGTATGATCTTATTGAGCAACTTCATAACATTCCTATTAAGATATCCTTGTGGGATTTTATTCATCACCTATTTATCATTGCATGCTTCAAAATGATTTGTAGATATTTTTTGTCCCTCCTATTATGCATCCAAATTATGTGGCATCCTTGCTTGAAGCTATGAATGAAGATAATTTGGATATTATCTTTCATCAAGATGAATTACCCCCTTTGGAAATGCAAAAACAAAATGGTTCTTTGATGATAATGGTTTTTATTAACCAGGTTGGGATTAGGTGTACCATTATTAACAATGGATCAGGGCTTAATGTTTGTAGTGTTCATCTTTTGGATAGAATTGCAGGGGACAAAAATTTAATTCAACCCATTTATTTGTCGATCAAGTGTTTTGATAACATGGAAAGACAACCACTTGGTATGATAATGTTACCTATTAAAGTTGGTAAGGTTGTGTTACAAAATCCCATCCATGTCATGCCCCATGATCGTTCATATAATCTTCTCTTGGGTATACCATGGATTCATGAGATGAAAGGAGCTTCCTTAACACTACATTGTTTAATGAAGCACACATACAACAATAAGTTTTACACAATAAATAATGATCCTAAATCTATAAGGTGTTTACAAATTGAAACAAGAATAAAGAGTCCTTTTAGAACATACCAAATTCAAAAGTGGAACCTTTACAAATTAAGGACAAAGATGAGTTCCTTTCATCCATGAAATTTTTTTTGAATGATCATTGGGGATCATTAGATTTTTCACCTACATTCATTGGGGAATACAAGATTACACCATTAAAATTAGGAAAAGAGAAAGAAGTTGCAATTATATCTACACAATCTATCATTGAATCATCAAAACCATTTGATTTCACAACTACTAGCAATGAGGAAAACACAAATTAAACATCTAAATATGATGAAATTTATTATCATAATCCATCTTTTTTGAAAGAAATTGAAGCCATTTATGGAAGAGGTTATCAAATTTTGAAACAATTTGGCTATAATGAAAAAGGAAGTGGTGTAATAGAACAAGGTAAATGTGTCCTCATAGAGCCCAACATGAAAGAAACAATAAGAGGTCTTGGTTATTGTCCTTCAAAAATAACAAAAGCATCAAAAATACCTTCACTTAATCATGAAAAATAGCATTAATTGTTGCTCCTTGCCATGTGGTAGTTGTAGTATCATACAATACTCACTACCATGCATGGAGGTATAAACTAGGCTTTATGCAATCATATTTCATTTTGCAAGGAGCAACATATCATAATCCATCTTGGCTCAACTTTATCCCTACACTTGGGGGCAAGGGGTTAGATATCCTTGTGTTAGGAGAATTTCTTCTATCAAGGGATCCCTTTGTATCTCCTTAAAATGTTAGTGTATCAAGTACACTAACATTGTAAGGGGGAGTATATTGTCCCCCTCATATTTTTTGCATAAGAATTGGTCCCTTTTTAGTGATGATAGTATACATCTCCTAGAAAGTGTGACCTTGTTAATGGAAGTGCGGCCTTCTCAATCCATGTTGTGTCTCCTTTGTATTGATATTTGGCATGACATCTTCTAAGTGTGTGACTTTTCTTGGCATATAACATTCCCCTTTGTGGTAATGTTATGGCTAGTATTCCCTAAGGTGTGACTTTTTATTCCCCGACATATCCTCTCTTATTAGTGATGTCATGTGTGATATGCCCTATTGTGTGACCCTTCATATATTGAGAAATTCCCCTGTCATTTTATAAATCACCTTTTGTTGTGGTGATGTGCATAACAACCCTTGAGGTTTTGGCCTTATTTTATGTGCCTTCGTAGGAAATTTTTGCACCTTCGTAGGTGATTTTTCCATTTTTGTACCTTCATAGGCGAGTTTTCCCATTTTGTGCCTTCATAGGAAAGTTTTACACCTTCATAGGAAAGTTTTCCATTTTTGTGCTTTCATAGGTGATTTTGTTGTTTATGTGCCTTCATAGGTGAGTTTTTCATTTATGTGCCTTCATAGACAAGATTAGTTTGCACCTTCATAGACGAGTTTGTGCACCCCCTGAGGTGAGGTTTTGGCAAGATAATTGATATAGATTCAGCATAACAAAGCTTGTTAGGTTGTGAACTTGAGCACCCTTTTAACATGGTCACTGAGCATAATGCAACTTGCTTGATAGTAGAGCTATGTGTTTCATAAGTGTCTAGCATAATGCATCTTTCTAGCCTTGTGGAAACCCCTTGCTATTAACATGGTTTCTGAGCATAACACAACTTTCTTGAAAATAGATCTATGTGTTTCATGAGTTTTTAGCATAATGTAGCTTACTAGCCTTGTGGAACCCATCATATTGCATGGAAACCTAGAATAATGCATCTTGCTAGACAATGGATCCATGTGGCTCATGAGTGATTTGGCATAACACAACTTGTTAGTCCTTATAGGAGCATTCCTTTAACTAACATTTATTCAATGGATGACATTTTTCATTTGACATAATTTAGGACTAAGGTCTCTTTACCTTATCAACTTGAATCCCTTTAGTACTAACCTTGTATTTTTGTTGTGTGTCTTTTTATGTGTCTTCTCTATGTTTGTAAATGTAGCATCAAAAATTGTCACCCTTGAAAATTTCACACTATGTTTTGCGCCCCCTTAGATTATTGGACCTGATTGAACCCCTGAATTCCTAAATTATGCATTCCATGGCCTATTTTTAAAAATTATTGATAAGTTACAAGTGGAAAGAAAATGTATTTATCTAATACTTTTCCCCCAACACCTTAATTTCCAAAAACTATGGCTAGGACAGAGATTCCCTATGGCAGCTTTTTCCCCCTATTTTTTCTATCCCCAAATTCAAATAAGTTAGTGTCGACACTTTATCATTTGTAATTCAAGTTTCTAATGTTGGCTATCAGGATCTAATATTTAGGAAATTATATTAAAGGCCTATAAATACCTAGTTATTGCATCATTTCAAATCTATCTAGCAACTATTGGAAAAAACTTATCATCAAGTAGGTCAAGAGCAACTTTGTAGAGATTTATTGTAGAAATTCAAGATCTAAGCATCATGTCAAATCCTATGTGAGTTTATGTGTGTTCATGTTATCATTGTTTGCGAAGGCTAACCCTTTTGTAGGTCCCCAAGAAAATCAAGCAAGCAAGATCTAAGACCTTGAAGTGATGTGCATGACTTCAGTCCTTCAAGACATTTATTGAAGGGTGGTGAGTTGCAACACTTTCTTGATTCATCATTCCTTCCCATAATTTATCTTTTCTATCATTAACATTTCTATTGTGGAAGTGGAAACACTAACATGGGGTTTGACTAAGGAAAGCCCCTAAAAGGCACAACCCTTATGCTTTATTTGAATGTGTGGTTTTTAGGTTTGGAGAAGATTGAAGGAAGATTGAAGATTCATTTTCTATTGTTGTGTTCAAAACCCTACACCTTAACAAGCCATGAAAACTCACCTACAAAATTATCCAACAGTGATCTGATAACTTTGAAGGTGGAATTGGGAAGATCGGATCTAACATCAAAGAACTACAAAATAAAACTGCAAAATATTTACAAGGACATTGATGCCCTTGGGTGGATTTTTCCTCCTATTGTGGCTAACTCTAAATTTACAAGATAGGTACACATGACTCTACCTTTCTCGGATCTATTGGTGAATTTCAATTATAATTTCTCAATTGTTGAAATCTTGCATTTTCATACTAGGGTACATATTTTAATTAGGTTAATCAAGGAAAATCAATTCCAACCAATTTCTAAGGCCCACAAGGGATGCAAATCCAGGTTTTATTGACTCACCTTCATGGTTGAAAGTCAATTTAATCACCTTGTTGATTTGCATCCTAATGATTATGTAGTAAAAGAGAAATTAATCCTAGGTTCTTTGCATTAGATTTAGGATCACCCTTTTCCACATTTCAATTTCACCATTTTTTCTTGAGGACAAGATAATTTTTTAGTCTTGGGTATAATTTTGGTAGGATATAGAGGGTTTTGAAGCACCACACATATTATTTGGGTCATTTTTAGACCCATATATCCACCACATAACACTTAAATATCCTTAAAACACCTCTAACATGCCTAAATAAGTTGTAGAAGTATAAAATATCATAGATTAAAAGGTAAATCCATGGGAATAACCAAATATTTTAAAAAATCTATAGTTGGTGGTTGGTTTTATTCTTTTGTTTGGTTGGTTGTTTGCTAGTTTTTCGCTTATGTTTAGCTACTTTGTCTATTTTTTATTATCTTTTAAAGCAATGCTCTTTTTTTGTAATGGGTTTCAGGGTCCCTTCAAAACCTACTTTTGGGTGATCCCACAATAATGGGTTACACTTTTTGGTCAAACTTGACATTGAAATCAACATTTTTCACCAAATCTTCACTTTGTTACACCTATAGCATCTAAATAATTAAGAATTTGAAGATGGATCAAACTAGTGATTTGTGAGATTTTGTTTGTAGCTTCTAATTATATTTTTTTTAAAAATTAAAAATTAAATGTGAATCCTTTTATGTAATTTTTAATAACTTATTTTTTCTACTAAACAACATTTTTTAAAAGGTGATGTTTACTTCAGACTGCATAACCTTTTTTATAGAAAGGATACAATTCTAATTTTTAAAATACAAATTTTTCACACCAATATCTAGAGCATGGATATTTTTTCATTAATTTTTGTTACATTTTTTTTAAATTAATTTTCCAAGTCAGAGAAATTATAATTTGGGCAGAGGTGTACCTCATACCGCATAACTTTTTATGTATGCATTTGAATCTACTTATTCTTCTTCTTTTGGAATAAGGACATCAATAACTAGTGCACATGTATTTTTTAGAAAAAAAATTCTCTATTTTCTTATTTTTTCATACTTGTGAAACAAAGAACCTGATGTTCATTGAAAAACCTACATTCACAAGAAATAAAAAATAAATATAATAATCAAATTAAATAAATTTAAAATTGTAATTTTTGGGAAGATTATAATAAGGGCTACATACTCACAAAACATAGATTTAAAATGAATTCATTTGATCACCCAAAAGGTAAATCAAAAGTTTTTTTTATTAGCACTTTGATAGGTGTACAAGAGACCCCATTATATGTATGGTTTAAATTTAACGGGGTTCTATCCAAAGGGGTTTGATCAAACCCTCTTTAATTAAAATCATTTAAATGGAACCTTTAAAGGCTCAAATCATTATATTTTCCAAAAATATGTGATTTCAAGCAAAAATCAAGATGTCCCAGAAAGTGTAACCCATTATTGTGGCAACACCCATTACTTATAATCAAAAACATAATTTAGGTGTTATTAGGAAAGGATATGACGGAAAGATATTAAGGAAAGTCATTAAGAGGCTATATAAAGAAGGAAAAAGTGGGTGAAAGAGTGTGGAATCATGTGAAATTCTATAAATTGAATATATGCAAGAATAAGGAAGATTAAAGCAAGAGGAGTTAATTATAAGACATGCATAAGCCATTAACGTATATTAATATATTATTTTATGTGTGTATATGTATCAATCCATATAATTTATTATAATTTGTCTAATTTATCCCTTTCTATTGCATCACATCAAGGTTTACTACATGTAGTGTAGGAAAATTAAACATCCCTTTTTTCACACCTAATTTGGGAATAAATGATTAAGAATAAAATGAACTAAATGATGCCTTAATTTAGTGTTGTAATATGCATTTTAAATATTCACATTAAGTTTAGGGCCTTATTAAATAAAATAAACTTAATCCTACCTTAATTTAGTGTTGGAATATGTATTTTACATATATTCACATTAAGTTTAGGACCTTATTTATTAAAATGAACTTAATTTTGTCTTAATGTGGTGTTGTAAAGTGTATTTATTTACATTTTCACACTCATCTAGGGATTTATTAATTATTGAGGTTAATTTTCCTTAATTGGCCCCTTTAATTCAAATCCAAGCCTAATTAATTAAATTTTCTGAAGAGGAAAACCTAACATTCATTAATGATATAACATAACACTCGTCCTTAAAGAATTTGTGTCCTAAGTAAGTGACCTAGGAACCATTCGCCATAGCGTGAATGGGTCCTCACTTAGGCCTAAGACCTAAATTTAAATAATGTTTTTGGTGGTATTTTAAGGATTTCAAATCTATATTTCAATGTCGGCTTGTGATATTTGAATTAAGGATAAATTACTATAAATACAAGGCTATTTCATCAAATCAAGTCTAAGTTTCTAGAGAATTCTGATGATTAGATTTTTGGGAGATCAATTTCAAGAGCCAAGATTATTGTCAAGAGTATTCAAGAGCAGATTTCTTCATCATTTTTTGCAGCAATCAAGATCCAAGTATTATGTTAAAGTTATGTGGAGTCATGGATATTTTTAGAGCTAATATGTTGATTTGGTTTCATGATTCAATCAAGCATTCAACATATCATTTCAAGAAAAGATTCAAAGTCAAGATCCACATACATTGAAGCTATTTCATGCAAGTTGCAGACCTCCATTATCAAAGGTTCATTCAAGGGTTTGGTGAGTTGTGACATAGAGTTTTTCATTCATCATCCCTTTCATGATTTTATTCATTTCAAGGTTTAATTACCAAAATGGGGTTTGACCAAGGAAAACCCCCCTTCACCAAAAAACAAATTTTTTTCCCTTCTCTTTGAGTGTTGCAGATTTACAGGTTGAAGAAAGGTTGAATATCTCAAAAGTGGAAAATTGCAAAGTTGTCAAAGTTGTCACCTTTATTATCATTTCATGAAAACTTAGATTCTGAATTTATTTCCAACAGTCTGACTATGAAAATCAAGAATCTAGGAGTGCAAACACAATAGCAAAGAACCAAGAAACCATTTTTGTAGAGCCCTAGTCAGGACCCATTCACCATAGGGAAAATGAATCCTTAGTTGGTTTCAAAAAAACACTTTTTACGAGAGGTACGCAACATTTATGCCTTCCAGATTCTCCCTAAAGTCTATAGGTTCCATCATTTTTATGTTTAAGCTTCCAAGTACACTTTATAGCTTGCAATTTGGAGTTTATTTTATGGTCTTAATATTTCCCCCCCAAAATACTATTTCAATCATACCCTCATCATAGCAAAAAAGGGAAATTTGTAGATTCACACCTTGATTTGATTCATCTAAGGGTTGATTGTCATTTCATTGTATGGATCTCATTTCCTAATGAATTAAGGAAAGATAGGACCCCTTTTCCCTCTTTGGATCCACTTTTCTATTTTGGGAAACCCTAGGGACACCTCCTATTTTCTTTCATTTCATTTTGGTGAACCCGACCTTATACAACAACATTCTAGAAATTGGAGTCCTTTTAACCCTAGATCTAAGATTTGCAATAGATTTCATTAGGTTTACATTAGTTGCATTGCATTTAGGGTTCTTAAAATATTGCACTAGTTTGCATTGCATATAGGGGTTTAAATTTGCATTTTTGCATTGTTTAAATCTAAAAAATTCAAAAAAAATCATGCATATTACATTAATTTTGCATAGTGTTTGCATGTTAGTGTACTTTTCATCATTTAAATTCAAAAATTGGATCAAAATTGCATTTCGAAAAGTGTCATATAGTTCATTATTTATCATTATTTTTTCTTGCATTTATGCATCAAATTTTGGAAAATTTTGTTGCAAAAATACCAGTTTGAAACCTAAAAGAGAGAACACATCACTCAAAAATTGCATCTTTCAATTTTAAAAAATCTTGTACCAAGACCCATTCACCACTATGAAAATGAATCATTGGAGGCCTATATAAACTAACTTTTCTAATATTTTTTGTGGTTTTCTACACTTCTTAGGCCTACTAGTAACCTATGGTATTAGTCTAGAGAGTTTTAGAAAAAAAAAATTATGCATCTAGGTCCAAAAATCCATTCAGTGTAGTCATTTTTAAATCATTCAAAAATAATATCATTAGAAAAAATCTTTAGATTTGTAGGACATTCATTTACATTGTTGAAGCATTGCATATGTTGGATAGTTTACTTTTCATGTTAGCATGTTTCCTTTCAAGAGATGTTGTTTTAACATGGTTAAGAATGGATTGTATAAGTACAACATCCCCTCTTATGAGTTCAATTTAGAGAAGAGAAATTAGGTCATTAAGAAAATTGTTAGCCATCCTTCCACTATTTTTCCTAGTTATGAGAACATCTTAGAGCAAGAGAGTCAAACCATTGACACAATCCTTAATATCACCTTGCCCATCTGATGTAGGAGCATCCTTGGGTCATGGAAATATTTCAACACCCAAAAATATTTTCATTCCAGTTTGTCTTTGTTTCAATTTATGTTTAGTTCTAATATGCTCTTAAGGTAGAGGATAAAGTGAAGAAAAGAAAGCAGAATAATCCCAAAGGGAAGGAAAAGCAGATAAATAGCAGTAGGGAGAAGTAGACAAGTGAAGAAGAATCAAGACATAAGTGGAGTATAGAATTGGAACAGAGGGTACAAAGGCGAGGAAATGGAAAAAAATAGTTCTTGGAAAAATGTTTGAAGTGTGGAGAAATTGGACATTGATCTTTTGAGTGTCCTGAGGGATCAAGTAAAGGGACTGGTAAAAAGAATTGTATGGCACATGAAGAGCAGGTAGTTGAAGATGGGATAGAACCAGAGCATGGAGAATCTCTTATGATTAGGAGAGTCTTGATGAGGCAGAGCAAGGAAGAGGTTGACACTTCACAGAGGAAGGACCTTTTCCAGACTGTGTACAAATCAGGAGGTAAGTGTTGTAAGGTTATTGTGGATACTTGAAGTACTGATAACCTGGTATCTAAGGAGATGGTGGATAAACTTGGTTTAAAGAGGATTCCACATCCTTTTCCTTATAGGATAAATTGGTTACAAGATGATCATGTAAAGGAGGTGAAAGAATAGTGTTGGGTGAACTTTAATATTGGTCCCTTTAGAGATGAAATTTTGTGTGATGTTCTATCTATGAGTGCTTGTCATTTTTTGTTGGGTAGACCCTGGCAGTTTGATAGAGGAGCTATATATTATTGCAAATGAAATTCGATTATGGTAAAGAAGGATAGACATAAGTTTACTTTGGCTTCCTTGAAGAATAAGTAGGAGGAAGTGAGGAACTTGAGTCTAGTGAAGAGTTGTAGTGTTGAGAAGCAAGATACAAAGGTTTTACTGAAGGATGGCATGGGTCTGAAGAAGAACCTTATGGCTAAATCTGAAAGAGAGATGGAACTGGAAGAATGTAAAGGTATAATTATGCAGAAGAAGACTTGGGTTGCAGATAAAATAGCAGATAAGGTGAAGTTCAGTAGAAGAGGTAGATTAGATGGGTGGAAAAGGGTGAGTGGTGGTAAATATCCCCTACTACCTTATGCAGGTATGAGGTAGGGAGAGGAAGGTTAAGAGAAGAAGTTGTAGGATCTAACTAGAGAAAGGAGGTTAGGAGGAAGAGAAGTTTAGATGAATAAGGCATTTGGATCAAGAATGAGCATGAGATCTACATCTCGAACCCAGTTCGATGTTCATGAGTTCCTCTAATGGAACATCTTTTCTCACCAGGGGTGTCTGATGTAGGAGCATCCTTGGGTCATGGCAATCTTGCATCACCCAAAAATATTTTCATTCCATTTTTTCTTTGTTTCAATTTATGTTCAGTTCTAGTTGGTAGATCCGGTGATTCTTCATGTTTGCTCGCTAGACCTTGCGGATCTATGTTTATGTCATGGACGTGTGAATTGGCCTTATTCCAAATTTTGAGTGTGATTGGTTCATTTTCTGGAAAGTTATCATTTCTGAATTTTGTGGTTGTTCTTGAACTGGCACTAGAATATTTTTTCTTATCTAACGACTAATTTGATTGCTTGTGGATCATTCTTGTATCTTACAGATCTTAACAGTGTGATTTGAAATGTTCTATGGAGTGTCCCCGACCTTGTTTATAGGTCCATACTTCATCTTATGCACCTGTTGGAGAATAATTTAAATTTGAGGCCGACCTATTCATGCGCATGTTATATTTTCTTTCATTAGAGAATGTCATGATCTTTTGGGCCGGCGCGGATGTTTCTGGATCTATGAACGTATGTAAAGAATTGTAATTGATCATTAGAAGGCAATGGTAGTGGTAGTAAGTAGTGGAATTATAGTTAGAGATTAGAGAAAGTAAGATTTGTCCTATAGGATTTTCACTTGCATTGAGTAGCATGTGAGAAGATGGTATTTTGAGCATGTTGTAATCAGGCCTATGAGCCAAATCTATAAGCCCGAATGTTTTTGATTGTTTGTAATTAAATTTTCTAATAATCAGAATGTTTGAATTGGTATTTTCTTCCATTTTCTATGTTACTTCCATTGTGTGACTCTTGCTACATGGTTTGAATTGTTCTCTTTGAGGACCCTCTAACCATGGCTGCATTAGATGGTTCAGAGTTGATGGTTGCGAACCTATGAATCTTGAGATGAGAGGTAGTTGTGAACCTACGAATCTGGAGATGAGAGTTGGTTGCGAACCTTGAGTGGGTTGTCATCCTTGTGGTATTCCTAGGGTGAATAGATCACCAATTTGAGGTAGGTTGTAAGTGTGTTCAATAGGTCGTCGAGAGAGAGGCAATTGAAACCTTGTAGTCAGATCACCAAGTTGAGGCAGTTGCATCGAGCAGGGGAGAGATTCTACCGAGAAGGATGAACCCTAGAAGAATGGAGAATATGATGGAGGACTTTAAAATGATATGATGAACGAGATCTGAAACCTCTTGGGTGGTTTTGAGGAGAAACCCTAAACCAGAGGATGAATATGAGGAAGATGCAGGAGAACTTGAGACTAAAGAGGCTGAAGGGTCGATAGATGAGAGAGAAGAGAGATTGTTGATAGCAATGGAAAAAGTAAGTAAAATTCATAGGGTGGAAGTTTCTAACTTCTTTGGTACATTAAATCTAGAAGACTTGATGGACTGGATAGGAGAGTTGGAATACTATTTTGAGCTTGAGGATATTAGAGACCCATTGAGGGTTAGATTAGCACAAACTAAGTTGAAAGGACACACTACTTTATGGTGGAAATAATTGTAGAAGGAAAAAGTGGAGAATGGTGAAACAAGGATCACTCGGTGGAGATAGATGGTTGCAAGGATGAAGGCTAAGTTTATTCTGGAAGACTATGAGTTGGAATTGTTCAAAAATTTGCAAAACCTAAAGAAAAAGGACATGAGTGTGAATTAGTATACTGAGGAATTTTACAAGATTCCAATCAAATCTGGGCAACAAGAGATGACTAAGGAAAACGTGGAAAGGTATGTAAGTGGCCTTAGATTTAATGTTCAGGATGAGATAACTATGTTGAGGATTTCTATAGTTGAAGATGCCTACCAATATGCTCTTAAGGTAGAGGATAAAGTGAAGAAAAGACAACAGAATAATCCTAGAGGGAAGGAAAAGTAGATAAATAGCAATAGGGAGAAGTAGACAAGTGAAGAAGAATCAAGACATAAGTGGAGTACAGAATCAAAATAGTGGTAGAAAGGCGAGGAAATGGAAATAGAGAGTTCTTCAGAAAATGTTTCAAGTGTGGAGAAATTGGATATCGATCTTTTGAGTGTCTTGAGGGATCAAGTAAAGGGAATAGTAGAAAGAATTGTATGGCACATGAAGAGTGGGTAGTTGAAGATGGGATAGAACTAGAGCATGGAGAATCTCTTATGATTAGGAGAGTCTTGATGAGGAAGAGCAGGGAAGAGGTTGACACTTCATAGAGGAAGGACCTTTTCCAGACTATGTGCAAATCAGGAGGTAAGTGTTGTAAGGTTATTGTGGATACTTGAAGTACTGATAACCTGGTATCTAAGGAGATGGTGGAGAAACTTGGTTTAAAGAGGATTCCACATCCTTGTCCTTATAGGATAAGTTGGTTATAAGATGATCATGTAAAGGAGGTGAAAGAATAGTGTTGGGTGAACTTTAATATTGGTCCCTTCAGAGATGAAGTTTTGTGTGATGTTCTATCTATGAGTGCTTGTCATTTTTTGTTGGGTAGACCCTGGTAGTTTGATAGAGGAGCTATATATTATTGCAAAAGAAATCCGATTATGGTAAAGAAGGATGGATAGAAGTTTACTTTGGCTTCCTTGAAGAATAAGCAGGAGGAAGTGAGGAACTTGAGTCTAGTGAAGAGTTGCAATGTTGAGAAGCAAGATGCAGATGTTGTACTAAAGGATGGCATGGGTTTGAAGAAGAACCTTGTGGCTAAATCTAAAAGAGAGATGGAACTGGAAGAATGTAAAGGTAGAATTATGCAGAAGAAGACTTGGGTTGTAGATAAAATAGCAGTTAAGGTGAAGTCTAGTAGAAGAGGTGGATAAAATGGGTGGAAAAGGGTGAGTGGTGGTAAACATCCCCTACTACCTTGTGCAAGTATGAGATAGGGAGAAGAAGGTAAAGCGAAGAAGAAATTGTAGGATCTAACTAGAGAAATAAGGGAGGTTAGGAGGAAGAGAAGTTCAGACGGAGAAGACATTTGGATCAAGAATGAGCATGGGATCTACATCCTGAACCCAGTTCGATGTTCATTAGTTCCTCTCATGGAACATCTTTTCTCACCAAGGGTTTCTGATGCAGGAGCATCCTTGGGTCGTGGCAATCTTGCATCACCCAAAAATATTTTCATTCCAATTTTTCTTTGTTTCAGTTTCTGTTCAGTTCTAGTTGGCAGATCTGGTGATTCTTTATGTTTGCTTGCTAGACCTTGTGGATCTATGTTTATGTCATGAACATGTTAATTTTTCTTATTCCAAATTTTGAGCATGATTGGTTCATTTTTTGGCAAGTTATCATTTATGGATTTTGTTGTTGTTCTTGAATCGGCATTGGAATATTTTTTCTTATCTAACAACCAATTTAATTGCTTGTGGGTTGTTTTTGCATCTTTTGGATCTTAACGGTGTGATTAAAAATGTTCTATGGAGTTTCCCCAACCTTATTTATAGGTCAAAACTTCATCTTATGCACCTGTTGGAGAATAATTCAAATTTGAGGCTGACCTATTCTTGTGCACGTTAAAATTTCTTTCATTAGAGAATGTCATGATCTTTTGGGCCGATGCAGATGTTTCTAGATCTACGAATGTATACACAACATTGTAATTGATAATTAGAAGGAAATGGTAGTGGTAGTAAGTAGTGGAAGTAGAGTTAGAGATTAGAGAAAGTAAGATCTATCATGTAGGATTTTCAATTAAATTGGGGAGCATGTGAGAAGATGGTATTTTGAGCATGTTGTAATCAAGCCTATGAGCTGAATTTGTAATCCTGGATGTTTCCAGCTATGTTTAACTAAATTTTCTAATAATCAGAATGTTTGAATTGGTATTTTCTTCCATTGTATGTGTTGCTTCCGTTGTGTGACTCTTGTTGCATGGTTTGGACTGTTCTCTTTGAGGACCCTCCAACCATGGTTGCATCACCATCCCTCACTAAAACCTTATTGTCTCTCCCATTTGTGAGAATGATATGATATAAGAAGATACAAGCATAGATAATAATGAAAACCATAATTTTTATTCTCCTAATACCTCTCATCACCAATTGTTCACTCTTGATACCTCTCCTATTGGTGAAAGATGATACAATCATTTAGAATCATGAGAGCCTTATTTGTCCCTCTCCTCCTCTCATTTGGGAAGATATTATGAGGCAAGAAGATGAGATCATTGACACATTTCTTAACATTACTTTACCTAATCTCCATTCATCCCCCAACATCTCTCCTACTTGTGAGAATGCTTTAGTGAAAGAGGATGCAATCATGGACAAACATGACAAGAACATTTGTAAATAGGATGTTTTAGTGTTAAGAGATCCAATGATTGACATTTATAACATTATTTCTCTATTTCCTAATGTCCCTAACATTTGGAAAGATCTATTTGAATGAAAGGATTTGATCATTGGTAAGAAATAAAATCATAGTTGTTCTTCTCTTGATGCCTCATTTACTTGTGATAAAGCTATCTTACAAAATCTAACCATAGAATGTGATCAAGATCTTGTTTACTCCTCTCCTAAAATATCTCCTACTAGGGAATATTTCATGGTACAAGAAAATGATAGAATGGATACATGTCTTTCAAAAAAATTTAATGTGGCTTCCTTAGATGAAGATGATGATGTGACATTAGACTCCCCTTCACAAAGAGATCATGAAAATAAGTACAAGTCTTTTAATGTTATGCACATTAGACATCCCTTGAGGAAATATCCTAAGCCACTTCTTACCATTTACCCACCCTCACATCAACCTCAAGTTCAAAATAAACCTATGCTTATCTTAGAACCACCTAAAAGGAAACTTGATGATGATAATTTGTTGCAACAATTGAATTACAATAATGTTGCTCAAACATATAATAGTAGAAATAATCTGCAACCAAGAAAAACAACTCCAACATCCCTCCCATTGCCTCAACCTATCTTTCCTAGTGCTCCTTGTTTTCCCTCACATAGTGGAAAGGAGTATGATCTTTTTGAACAACTTAAGAATACTCCCAGGTGCTAAGATATCCTTATGGAACCTTATTCAAGACTCACCTAGTTATCATAACATACTTCAAAGTGCTTTATGACAAGTTATTACCCCTCCTAATGTGCAACCAAATGATGTGCCAGCCAAAATTCAAGCTAGAACTCTGATCAACTTGGACATTACTTTCCATCAAGATGAGTTACCCCTGTTAGAAGTGTAAAAAAAAAAAAAGCTTTCATGATATTATCCCTTGTTAATAGGATTGGGATAAAGAGAAACCTTATTGACAATGGATCAACCCTTAACATGTGTAGCATAAACCTTTTTGATAATATTGAAGTAGACAAAAGCCAAATTCAACCTGACTCTTTATCTATTCATGGGTTTGATAACATAGGAAAACAAATGCTTGGTGTAATTACATTACCTATTACATTTTGAAAGGTTACATTGTAAACTCTGATCCATGTTATGCCTCATGATCTTTCATATAATCTTCTTTTAGGTAGGCCAAGGATTCATGAAATGAATGGGGTGCCTTCTACTCTTCATCGTAAAATGAAGTATGTATAAAAAAAAAGTATACACAATCAAAGCTAATCCCAAGCCTTACAGTGTTTTACAACTTGAAAAAGAAAGGAAAATCCTTTGAAATCATTGACACCAACTATACAAGTGGAACCTATGCAAGAATAGGAAAAGAAAAAAGCATATTGAAGAAGTTACAAAGTTACTGGAAGATGATTGGGGTTCCTTGGATTTCACACCTACATTCATGGGAGAATACAAGATCATAACAAAAGAGTCTGAAAGGGGAAAAGAAAATGGGGTGATGTCAACACAAAATTCAATAGAATCTTCAAAAGTATCCACTTCAACGACTTTAGAAATAAATACAACTTACACAACAAACTTTGATGAAGTTGATTATGAACAACCCTCGAATCCAAAAGAAATGAAAAAACTTTATGGAAGAGGTTATGAACTTATGAAACAAATTGGTTATAGCAGAAAAGGATGTGGTGCTAGAGAACAAAGAATGTTCATCCCTATAGAGACTAACACATAAGAAACAACTAATGGTCTTGGTTATTTTCCATCAAAAGAAATGAAAGAATCAAAAATACCTTCACTCAACAACAACACTATTACAAAAGATTCTCCTAAGCCAACCTTAAACTTGGTGCATCCCGAACTGATAGAAACTAGTGGACTTGGTTATTGTCCTTCAAAAGAAACAAAAGAACCAAAGAAATCTTTTCTTAACATAAATTTCATCACATAAAACACTCCTAGTACATGTCTTAGTAATGATTGGAGTTCATTATATTTTATGACCTCCCTTAAAGGAGAGTACAAAATCTCACAATCTAAAGAGTCTTGTCTAAGTATGACACCTTGTACTAAGAAAGAGATATCTTTGTCACAAAAGAAAGGAACATCTTCTACAATTGATCAAGAGAGCACCTTGTTGAGACTCCTCCAAGATCGTTTGATATCTCTCTCTCCAAGAACATGAAAGAAATTTTACAACAAGAGTTCATTTTTTACATATCATAGAGTTCATGGTCATTCTACTAATGAATGTAAGGCTTTGGGTAATGAAATTTAACATCTTAAGGATTGTGGTGCTCTTCCTTGTGTTGAAGCACCTAGTTCGTCTAATTGATATTGATTTTCAGTTTATCATGTTTCTCGTCAACCATCTTGGCTCATCCTTATCTTGCATTAAGTGGGGACAAGGGGTTTAGGTAGCCTTATCCTCTTATGGCACTTGTTGGTTGTCCCATTTGTATATTTGATTTCCTTCCATGTCTATATAAGATAAAGCTTGGGATGTGGATGAAATTCCCTATGGCATACTATGTTATCTTTAGTATTGTGTTTTGGGGGCAACCCCTTATTCATGATGTAGCTTCATTTGGGAATATATGACTTGGCATAAGACTTTATGAATAAGCTCTCATGTCTTCTTCTAATTTAAAGTATATTTCTCACACTAATGGTGTTATAAATCGCTTTAAAGTGAGGGCATACATCGACACTCATGTTTCTTTGTGCAATTTTCTTTATTCTTATGTGCCCTTTCCTTGGTGGTGTCATTGGGTCTGATGTCCTTTGAGAGTGTGATATTTCTTTTATCCTTGACTTTTCCTCTCTTGGAGACATTAGGCATGATGTTCCCTAAGAAGATACCTTACATGAACTAAGAAAAGTCCCTTGGAATAAACCTCTACTCGCATGTTGTTCATAAGTGTTTAGCATAACACAACTTGTTAACCTTGTGAAGCTCGAAGTTTCATTTTGTGGTGCCCTATTGAATTTATCAGAGTGATAGCTTTGGTATGGTTAGTATGATTAGAGCCTATAAAAAGGCATGAATTTCTCATTGTACAGTGAGAGCCTAGACCTAACATGACTTTCTCACTAAGACACTTTTTTGGGGGCTCACCTAGTGGATGACCTGAGGTTCCATTATCCTAGAGTGAGTGTGCATTTTGGATAAACAATTGAGGCTTGATCTACATCAAGTTGGACAAACATTCAAGGCTTGATCCACCCCTTTTTGGTTATGTTTTTGTTTTTGTTTCTTTTAGTAATTGGCATTGTATGTTTGTGTATCTTGTCTTACTAGTACATATCATACACCTTATGTGTGTCCCTTTGTACTTATGTTGGTTTGACATGGGATCTTGGATCCTAGGGGCTTGATCACCCTCCTTGGTCTTTTTCATACTATACCATTCAGATTGGTACACTCGGACCCCTCGACTACTTTAGTGCAAGTTTGATGCAAATTCTTCCTCTCACTAAAGTGGGGGCTAAATGTAATGTAGGAAAAAGTATCCCTTTTTCACACTTAATTTGGGAATAAATAATTAATAATAAAATTATCTAAATGATGCCTTAATTTAGTGTTGTAATATGTATTTTACATGTTCACATTAAGATTAGGGCCTTATTAAATAAAATGAACTTAATCAATGCCTTAATTTAGTGTTGTAATATGTATTTTACATATTCACATTAATTTTAGGACCTTATTTATTAAAATGGACTTAATTGTGCCTTAACGTGGTGTTGTAAAGTGTATTTATTTACATTTTCACACTCATCTAGGGCTTTATTAATTAATTCAGGTTAATTTTCCTTCATTGGCTCATTTAATTAATTGCATTTTTTGAAGAGGAAAACCCAACATACATTAATGATATAGCATAACACTCATCCTTGAAGAATGTGTGTCCTAGGACCCATTTTCTAGAGGGTGAATGGGTCCTCACTTAGGTTTAGGACCTAATTTTTTTTATTTTTTTTGTGGTATTTTAAGGATTTCAAATCTATATTTCAATGTTGGCTTATGATATTTGAATTAAGGATAAATTACTATAAATCCAAGGCTATTTCATCAAATCAAGTCTAAGTTTCTAGAGAAGTCTCATGATTAGATTTTTGGGAGATCAATTTCAAGAACCAAGATTATTGTCAAGAGCATTCAAGAGTAGATTTCTTCATCATTTAATGCAACAATAAAGATCCAAGCATTACGTCAATGTTATGTGGAGTCATGCATGTTTTCGGAGATAATATGTTGATGTAGGTTTCATGATTCAATCAAGCACTCAAAGTATCATTTCAAGAAAAGATTCAAAGTCAAGATCCACAACTATTGAATCCATTTCATGCATGTTGCAGACCTCTATTATCAAAGGTTCATTCAATGGCTTGGTGAGTTGTGACATATATTTTTTCATTCATCATCCCTTTCATGCTTTTATTCATTTCAAGGTTTACTTACAAAAATAGGGTTTGACCAAGGCAAACCCCCCTTCACCCAAAAAAAAAAAATTCCCCCTCTCTTTGTGTGTTGCAAATTTGTAGGTTGAAGAAAGGGTGAAGATTCAAAAGTGGAAAATTGCAAAGTTGAAAAGGTTTTCACCTTTATTTTCATTTCATGGAAACTCAAATTCTAAATTTATTCTTGAATATGGGTATGTGCAGGATCATCATGGAAAAAATAGGCCCTTAAGTGGCAAAAAATTCAGAAAAAATCAGAGTTAGGCAACTTGACATAAAAATTTGAATAAGTTATCTATATTATTTCAAAAATATGTAACAATAAAATTTGTAGCAAATTGAATGTAGTTTCTAAACTACTAGGTTTGTTTAAAACAAAAAATAGTCTATTTGGTGAAAATTTTAAATTTCCATGCAGTAGTACTTAAATTTCAGGGGAAAAATAAGAAGTAGGTGTTTGTCTGACTACCCTAACCATAATAAAATGATAATATTTTTTTATAATATTTTAGATAGAAGTAGAGGACTCATGCCCCAATGTGATGCATATTTTTTATAATTTTTTCCAAGTAAATAATTAATTATGAATTTTTTATTACAAATTTTAAAAAATATAAAAACCCGTATGTCTAACTACCTTAACTTGGTCAAAAATTCATGAAATTCATTTTTTATTTTTTTAATCCTATAGTATGTGAAGCATAGAATGTGACACATGTTTTGGATTCAAAAAATGTGATACCATTTGAAAGCTATATATATTTTTCAATCAACCTATCAATCAGGACTTTAGTCGTAATTCAAATAGAAAATGAATAATAATTACTTATTAAATTCAAAGTAAAGCATAATTTATATTGGTGGAGATTTGAGAATCTCCTTTAAAAACCCTTTTCGTTTCATCAACTTTAGGTTAAAAAAAAGTCATCAACCACATACCCATTATATTGCCAATTTTTGGCCCATCATGATCCTCAACATACCTATATCCAACTATGAAAATTGGGAATCTAGGAGTGCAAAAATAGTATTAGAGAACCTAGAAACCATTTTTATAGAGCCCTAGCCAGGATCCATTTGCCATAGGGCGCATGAGTCCTTAGTTGGCTTCAAAAGAGAACATTTTGTGAGAGGTACGCAACATTTATCCCTTCCACATTCTACCTATAGTCTATAGGTTCCATCAATTTTATTTTTAAGATTCTAAATAAACTTTATAGCTTGCATATTAGATTTTATTTTACGGTCTTAATCTTTCTCCCCAAAGTTCTATTTGAATCATACCCCCGTCCTAGCAAAAAAGGGAAATTTGCAAATTCACACCTTGATTTGATTCACCTAAGGGTTGATTGTTATTTCATTGTGTGGATCTCATTTCCTAATGAATTGATGAAATGTAGGACCCATTTTCCCTCTTTGGATACACTTTTCTATTTTGGGAAACCCTGGGGATAGTGTATGTGCAGGATCATCATGGAAAAAACAGGCCCTTAAGTGGTGAAAAATTCAAAAAAAATAGAGTTAGGCAACTTGACATAAAAATTTGAATAAGTTATCTATATTATTTCAAAAATATGTAAGAATAGAATCTATAGCAAATTGAATGTAGTTTCTATAGTACTAGGTTTTTTTTTTAAATCTATTTAGTGAAATTTGAAATTTCAATGCAGTAGTACTTAAATTTCATGGAAAAAATAAGAAGTAGGTGTCTGTTTAACCACCTTAACCACAATAAAATGATAATTATTTTTAATAAGATTTTAGATGTAAGTAGAGGACTCATGTCTCAATATGATTCATATTTTTTGCAATTTTTTTCCAAGTAAATAATTAATTATGAATATTTTATTACAACTTTTTAAAAATATAAAAACTCGTATGTCTGACCACCTTAATTGGTCAAATCTTTATGAAATTATTATTTTTTAATCCTATAGTATGCAAATCATATAATGTGGCACATGTTTTGGATTCAAAAAATGTGATATTGATTGAAAGCTATAGATGTTTTTCAATCAGCCTATCAATCAGAATTTAGTTGTAATTCAAATAGAAAATGAATCATAATTATTTATTAAATTCAAAGTAAAGCATAATTTATATTGGTGGAAAGCTAAGAATCTCCTTTTAAAACCCTTTTTGTTTCATCAATTTTGGGTAAAAAAAGTTGTTAGCCACATACCCTACACATACCCATCATATTGTCACTTTTTGGCCCATCATGATCCTGCACATACCCGACACCTCTTATTTTCTTTCATTTCACTACATATAATAAAACTATTAAAGGTCTTAGACTTTGGTCAAGGTTTTTTGTCAACACTAATCATTTGAGATTTATTGTAGTTAAAACTATGCTTATTAGTGCTAGATATTTTAGTTTATTTGCATGTATTGGTAAGAAATGCATAAAATAAAAAGTGTCTTGAAGTATAGCATGGCATTTTCTATTTTCAAGATTCCTTACCTTGTTCCTATCATTACATGAATGGGGTATTCAACCCAAATATGAATATTTTATCTTTAAAATGTATTCTAAATATCTCTAAATTATTGAAACTAATTGTGATATTTTTAGTTGGAAAACTAATAAATTAGCACTCAATTGTGCTTTAATGTGCAAAACAACACATTGAATTTCATTATAAGTTTTAGCTCATTGTTAATATGTTATTTTAAATTTATAAAAAGTTATCTAACTTATAAATTTTCCTTTTTTTTCTAAATCAAATGCTTTTCCTATACTACTCTAGGATGAGTCTAATTTTTTGATTGGGATGTTATGTTTTTGAGTGTTTTTTATATTTATCAAATATAAAAGATAAAAAAGAGAAACTAGACTATCCTAGGATTTTTTAAACTTAAAAATATATATTTTCACTAAGATAAAATAATGCATAAAACATAAATTATGCTAATTAACCACTAACTAGAACATAAATGTAACAAACTAAATTAAAAAGAAAAACTAAAAACTAGAAAGGAACATGGAGGAATTTTCTCATATGATTTTGAAAATAAAATAAAAAAACAAAGAGGTCAAGCTCATTTGAACTTATCCTCTCATATTTCCAAAAAAAATTGTGAGTAATAAACATTACAAAGTTGATCAAATAACCAATAAAATGTTGCCACTATGGTTGTAAGGTTGAGAAAGTAAGATTTATCAATTTTTTAGTGTAAAAATTAAATTTAAAAATCAATTTAGGAATTATTTTGATCCAATGTTGTTTATTTTTTAGGAATTGAAAACCACTTACCAATTTATGAAAACTTTAATTCACCAATTCATGAAAACCATGTTGAAGAATAACCTTAAAAAATGCCTCAAACAAACCCTTGACATCCTCTCAAGACACAATAAAACCTCCTAAGGAAAATATTAAAACAATAAAAAAATTAACTTCAATTATTAATCGAAAGGTTGAGAAATCTAAGTGAAACTACTTCCCATTGATCTACCCTTGCCACTTCATTAGAATCTATCATGTCTAAAATAGATTCCATGAGTGGAAAAAAATAGCATGTGGTAGAAAGATATTTATGAAACATGTCAATACTATGTCACCAAATTATCTTATTGAAAAGTAAAATAAAAATATATTGAAATCTAATTTTTGTTAATTCTTTATTGATCCATAAACTAACACACCCCTACACAATAATTGTTGAAGTTTATCTATCAATTGAGCCAATGCTAATGGATAAGTGATTTTTTTGGGAGAGGTGGTGGATAGTTTTTACTATCCTCCATGAAGCAACAATGAGATCTTGTAGTAAATTTTGAGTAAACTCTATTATTAGTTTATCCTTAATGATATCCCAAACTACTTTGACTTGTGTGAGTTCCATGGTAAAGGTGGGAGGTTTGCATAGGATAGAGAAGGGTGTTATGCCTAGGAATAGGAACAAAGATCTCTTTCTATAACAAATATTGTGCATGCCACAATCCCCTCCACTGTGAAGGAAAGTGTTGAGGTGTAGATCCTATAGTCCATAAACTCTCTCACATAGACCATTTTACAACACACTATGCCTTAGTACAAGGTGATGAGGCCAAGGATCGTAAGTCTTGACATTCACCTCACATTTGCTAGAACTATAGATTTATTTGTGATTATGGGTTCATCAATGCATGGGATGAATGTGGCCAGTAGAAAGAAACATCCATATTGGATGAAATGGTGTTCACAAATTACCTACTAGATACAACATTTATCATTGATAGATAGGTAAATTTGAATAAGGTTAAATTAAGTTTACTATATTATCTTTTGAAATATAAGATTAAATATATTCATCTATGCTAATTGAAAATTAATCTAAATTTATTGTAATAAGATTTAAAGGTTAGAGTGTTCACCCCATATCTAGCAACCCTTCAGTTCCCAATTCCATTGTAAGGCCCAAAACTACCTAACAAAAACAAGGCTAAGGACACCACAAATTTAAAATTTTGACCACAACACAAGACTAACTCACAAAATTTTGTTTCTAAAGCACATATTTCCGAACGAGAATAACAACATTTGACCAATTATAACTTATAATATTTAGTTAGATAACTAAATTTATTAGACAATCATGGTTGGTTTTCAAAAGGAGACATGGAATTCAAATCATTAAGATAGACTTAATTAGTTTTGTAATTCATTAATAATCTAAAACATAATTAGGTCACATACTATGCAAATAATGTAATTAATAATTTCCAAGTAATAATGAAAGTATAGGACCTTAGGGCCAGACATACACCTCAGGGGCTCATCTCTAATGGCCTTACCTACATAATGCACAAAGGCTTCGTAGTTCAATAACTTGAGCTTAAACCATCACATACTTGGTTGGGTTAATCATCATATCTACCACCTAGGTTTAACTCACAATTGATTTCACAATAGTTTAATAAATACCTAGAATATACAACAATGGTGATTTTATGAGGACTCCTCTTGCTAGATGGTGTGATGATAGAAAAGAGCTATAGAGGGAATTCCCCTAGATTATTAACACATTCTATGTTCATCGTATTAAAATAATCCCTATGATATACTTATGATTCAATACTATACACTTTATGTATCATAACCATTATCTATAGGATGAATATACAAATATACTATACGCTCCAATATCATTAATTTATATAATAGTAAGACTTATTTATAATTAATGGTGTCTATAATTGAATACTTTAACAATGTAGGATGACAATGTAAATACATAGAAAAGAGTAAATAGTTCCAATAAAATCAACATATTTACTTTTAATAAATGATATCTTTAATTTATGATTTATATCGTTACAATCATTAGGACATTTACCCCTAATCATAAAGACAATGTAACCTTTGTGTTAACTACATCTAGTTATAAAGGGATTGATCAACCATAAGGTTTATAGAATTGTCATTCCTTCCAATATTTTATTTTTTGACATAACTATACCTTCCTAGAAACCTCAACACTATACCTTATGTGAAATACAGAAACTTCACAATGGACAATAATAGTAAAATATAAACATAATTTCCACCTTATGGACAATGGACAAGGGATATGGAAGACCCTTTCAATGTACCCACAACATAAACTCCATGATGTGCCAATATATCCTAGTATAATGTTGAGTGAGGTAGAAAAGGAGAAGGAAGTTGTGAGTTACCAACCAAGAAGAGAAAATTGTGGTAGTGAGGGCACTTAAGGAGAAAGGCAGATATTTAACATAACTGCAAACAAGGGAAAGTTAATGTCGAGCCTGTTAAAGTGTTCCAAGAATGACAGGAAACCAATAAATGCCAATGGAGATATTGGTGATTCAAATAAAAGTAGATTAAAGTCTATGAAGTTGCACAAGGGTGATCCCACAAAGTTGGTTTACAATTTCTAGGAGATTTTGATTTTTGCTGAAATCACATAGTTTTAGAAAATATAATGATTTAAGCCTTAAAAATTTTCATTTAAAGAATTCCAATTGAAGAGGGTTTGATCAAACCCCCTTGGATAGAACCCTGCTAGTTTTAAACCATACCTATAATAGAGTCTCCTTTACACCTATCAAAATGCTGATAAAACCACTTTTGATTTACCATTTGGGGATCAAATGAATTCATTTAAAATTTATTTTTTGTAAGTATGTAGTCCTTATTATAAGCTTCCCAAAAGTATAATTTTAAATAATTTTAATTTTATTATTATATTTATTTTTTATTTATTGTGAATGTAGGTTTTTCACCGAAAATCAAGCTCTATGTTATGCACATGTGGAAAAATAGAAGATTATAAAAAAAAAAAAATATGAGTGTGCTAGATATTGAAGTCTTTGATCCAAAAAATAAAAAATTTAATTTAATTTCGATAAATACAAAAAAAATCATGTGTTATACAGTCTGCCTATGTCTGAATTGTAATTGGTTTGACTTTGAAAATTGATTAAGGAAAATATATTCAATAAAACACTATGAAACAAATTGGAAGCACTAGATATCGTACTTAAAAATATAAATTCGAAAAAAGTAGAATTTTATTTTTCATGGAAAAAAATTTGTGTTATATGGTGAGTGTCACTCCTTAAAAATGGTGTTCACAAAAAAAACTAGTTTTCGAAGGAGATGGATTATTGAGTTGGTTGAGAGTGTGTTGATTTTTCTACTTTGCATCACATCACAAGCACTTCAAAAATGACTAGTACTCAATTATTATTGACAATAATACTAACTAATAATTCAATAATAATAACAATAAAAATAATAATAATTAAACTAGAATTCCCTAGCTTCGGAAAATACCTACTTGCATGATAGGGTACCTTCCAACACTTAATTCAGCTTAGAAATTTAAGGGTAACCAATCATACCTTTGACTAATAAAACCTAGTATGGTTGAGGAAGTAGTTATGACTCAATAGTTTCATTTTAAATTCAACATGACAAGGGATATGGAAGACCCTTTCAATGTACCCACAACATAAACTCCATGATGTTCCAATATATCCTAGTCTAATTTTGAGTGAGGCAAAAAAGGAGAAGGAAGTTGTGAGTTGCCAGCCAAGAAGAGAAAATTGTGCTAGTGAAGGAACTTAAGGAGAAAGGAAGATATTTAACATAACTGAAAACAAGGTAAAGGTAATGTCAAGCCTGTTAAAGTGTTGCAAGAATGATAGGAAACCAGTAAACGCCAGTGGAGATATGGGAAATTCAAATAAATGTAGAATAAAGTCTATGAAGTTGTGCAAGAGTATAGGAGGATTGTGTGAGGGTTGTGTGGGAGTTGGCAATAAAGGTTTTAATATGATTGTAGATCTTTGGAGATGGGATTCAATATTGTAATTTGTTACTTTCATGAAATCAAAGATCAATGTATTCGATTGGTTTTCAAATTGTGATTAATTTAATATTGTGCAATTGTCATTGATTTAAATTGACACAAGTAATTTTCAAATTGGAGTAAATTGTTTTTCTGAGTTTGTGTAGTTTGGATGTTGATTTGGTTGAGAGTGTGTTGTTTTTTTTTCTATGCATCACATCACAAGCACTTCAACAATGACTAGTACTCAATTATTATTGACAATAATAATGACTAATAATTCAATTTAAATAATAATGGTTCAATAATAATAATAATTAAACTAGAATTCCCTAGCTTCAGAAAATACCTACTTGCATGATAGTGGTACCTTCCCACACTTAATTCAGCTTAGAAATTTAAGGGTAATCAATCATACCTTTCACTAATAAAACCTAGTATGTTGAGGGAGTAGTTATGACTTAATAGTTTCATTTTAAATTCAACATGACAAGGGATATGGAAGACCCTTTCAATGTACCCAAAACATAAACTCCATGATGTGACAATATATATCCTAGTCTAATGTTGAGTGAGGCGGAAAAGCAGAAGGAAGTTGTGAGTTTCCAACAAAGAAGAGAAAACTATGCTAGTGAAGGAACTTAAGGAGAAAGGAAAATATTTAACATAACTGCAAAAAAGGGAAAGGTAATGTCAAGCCTATTAAAGTGTTGCAAGAAAGATAGGAAACCAATAAATACCAATGGACATATGGGTGATTCAAATAAAAGTAGATTAAAGTCTATGAAGTTGTGCATGAGTATAGGAGGATTATGTGAAGGTCGCATGGGAGTTGGAAATAAAGTTTTTCATATGATTGTGTGGATACCTTTTCTACATTTTCTCAAAAACAAACAACCATTAGCATCCTTAGTAAACTTAAGCAAACCAAAACAAGCATCCCTATGAAATATTGGATCATGCTACCTATGCAAACAAAGAAGTAAGATATCAAATAAGCTAAGTGAAAGCATAAGAAAGAAAGAATCAAACTCTATCCCATAGTGGGAGTGGTGCTCCTTTGATGTGAAGGATTCCCTTTCCTACCCACTTGATAAGCTTCAAGATGATAATGAACAAAAAATGCAAGATGATGAAGATGAAGTGCAAGATGAAAATGCTTGAGATTGTGTATCAAGTTTTTGTTCCATTTCAAGTAGAAGTGGCCTCTATTTATAGGTTGAAGGGTTGGAGAGATGGAGAGATGGGAGGAATGTGGGACTAAAGAAGAGACAATGATATTGTGACACTTGTCACATGGAAAGTGGAGGAAGGTGGAACACATTTTGGAGAATGTGCAAGGTTAATGCATGTAGTTGAGGATTTGAGAGGTGTAAGAGAGATTAATGCATGTGTAAGAGGTATTAAATGAATATAGTTGAGATGTTTTGGAGGGAAATTGTTTGGGCAAGAAAGTCCAATAAGCGGAGTTAATGAAGGAATATTCCCTTAGAATATGCCTTTGTGAGGGAAAATGGGATAATTAGATAATTAAAAGAATTTATTTTCATGTGCAAGTGGGTGGGTTAGTCTGGGTTTTAGGTTTGACCTAGGTTGAGTCAAAAGCTAGAGGATGGTTAATGACGGTTAGGGGTTAATTAATTCAGATTAATTAACGTGTAGGAATTTAGGGGATTTGACATTTGATTTAAATGATTTGGTTTATTTAAATCAAATGAGAAGACTTTAGGAATTTGATTAAATAAATTGATTTATTTAAATCAACTTGATGAACATTGGTGAATTAATCTAATAAATTGCTTCATTTGATTATATTTAGAGGAATTTGATGTTAATTTGTTAGATTTAAATGCATAATGTCAGCATTATTTGAATGTCTACATTTTGCCCCTCTTTGAAGTAGTGTACTAGTTGTGTTGCTTCAAAGATTCACACTGTCGAGATCGAAATTCAAAAATTTCCTTTTTTTTTATGCCCCATTGTTGCCCCAGCGGAAAGAAGTACGCTGGTACATTTCCCCCTCGAGAGATTGACTGAAAAGTTTTATTTTAGGGTCGATCTCATGACAAAGAAGTTCAAGATGGATGCATGAATGGTTAGACTAACAGATCTATATGATAATGATGATGCAAATGAGATGAATTAAGATGCTTAGAATAACAAATCTGTATTATCCTAAACAACTTAAATGATGATCCGATACATGTGAGATGAATGATGCGTCCTATTATGATGATATGTATGAGTATGTAGGATGGGTGCATGTCATGATAGCATGTTAGCATGAAAGAGGATAGAAGAATGAGATGGATCAACCCTTGATTATGAGAAGATGCAGAAGTCCAACAAGTCTATGAGTCATCGAGACTTTTTTAAATATGATGATGAATGATGATGATGTATTGCTTATCTAGGGATTGTGGATGTAAATATCATAAATTTCCTTATTTTTGATAACACACATAGATACAATGCATCAAGGTATAGAAAACTAGGATGGTGTTGTACCTAGTAAGATGGACTTTGACTCGACAAACAGATAGGAGTATACTTGTTCACACCTTGGATATGAAACCTTATTAGGATGTATTTCAAAAGTTTCAAACATCTCAAACCAAAACACAGAAAGGAATAACCTATCAATGAAATAGTCAACAAGCTATCCAAAACTCCCTCCATATACACCTACCAAAGAAATTATCGCCAAGTTATATTACAAGAACGTCCAACAAGCACAATACACAAAAGATAATGATCAATGCCCATTCCTTTCTCTCTAAATATTTTTTATTAGACATCATCGAGAGATCATTGGAATGAGCGCAATAAGATAAATCATCAGAAAAGATCAAGCAAACAAAAAAGCCAATGTTCTTCATACCTCTAGCCAAAGGGATGTGTTTTGTTTAGGATACTTGTATCCAAAGTTTTTTGCCAAAGATAATGCCCATTGTAGGAAGGATGAATCCTAGGACATGTTAGTGGATGGTGGCAAGTTGATAGGTTGTTTGAAAGGCCGTTGATATAAGGTTGATTGACATTTTTTTCTAAAAAGATCAAGAGTTTGATTTTGTGTTTAAAAGTTTGTTGTTTCCATTTCGATTTTATGTTTGAAGTTTGCTTTTGCGATTGTTGTACTTGTTCCTGCTTGTGTACCAAAGGGTGAGTGATGATTTTTGTATCATGGATGAGATAATTGCTAGTGAAAGTAAAATGGGACGGATGGATTTTTTCAAATATTTGGATGTTTTTGATGTTTTTGAAATGTTATGAGGTTTTTTTTTAGATTTTTAGGTTATTTAAATGTTTTTTTTTTTTTGTCTCAGGGGCTCATCAAATATTAGCCTTGCCTACATTTAAGCTCAGAGATGACATAGTTCAGATACCATGTTTTTTACTTTTTCTAACTTTTTGACCTGTTATGGGATTTTGATATGTTTTGGATTTTTTTGGATTTTCTAATGTTTTGACAATTTGGATATGGATATGCATGATGATATCAATGATCTATTTTGGGATTTTGTTGAAAACCAAGCTAGGGTTGATTGATCAGATTGATGGATTGATGATGATAACATTGTTGAGGATACACAACAATGTAAGGATAGTGTTAAGTAACAAAAGGATTGGGAAGGATATCACTAGATGATGATGTATTGATTGGGTTTGATTGATCAAGATTGATGATGATAACAATGTTGAGGATACACAACAATGAAAGGGTAGTGTTAAGAAACACAAGGACTGGGAAGGATATCCCGAGATGATGATGGATTGATTGGCTTTGATTGATCAAGATGGTGAAGCTCAGCTTGGAACAAAAGTTTGTTTGAATAATTTTGATGTGATGTTGAAGTAAAAATTAGATGCGACTGATATTGATTAGTTGGATTGATGTTCAATGAAAGATAAATCTTGATAAGGAACATCTTCTTGTGAAAATATGTCATAGTTTTGTGATTTGGATTCTTTCTCATGAATGCTTTGACCAATTTTATTTTACATTTTCCAATTTTTTTATCACCACATAAGTTGGAAGATATAGATCAATATTTATTCCCAAAGCAAGATGTAAATATCTACCCCTAGTGTCTAGCAATGTATGGAATACCATGGGTGGATGCTTGGATAGGCATATGGATGGATGGATATGGATTATCTTGTGATAAGATAAGGTATTTGAATTGAGGATACTCATTCAGATAGTGCTTCATGGCTTAGATAATGTTGGGTAGGATAGGATCAATGAAAATGACCCATGTCAAGATGTTTACCATTAGCAAGTGTAAAGTGTGCACCAAACTTTTATCAAGATTGAGATAAGTTGGAAGATGGATGTAGATGGATGAAAATAGATTGGATAAATGGTTTATGGATGAATGGATTTATTTTAGATAAGATGGATGGAATTATAGATTTATTATGGATGAGATAAGATGCTTTCACCTGAACTAGTGCATGCAAATGCTCAATTCTACACATGACGCGTGTTTTCCATGTTTTCATCATGGTACGTGTCCAAAGTGCCAACATAGTGGTTTTCACTAGAGGACGATTTTTATCTCTACTATTTTCATGATTTTATTTTGTTTTTTTGTTTTTTTTAATTTTTTTGAAAGATTTCAAGCTCATGTTGAACCACCTTGTGGTTTCAATGTAGATGCTTCTGTCATAATGTGTCATCGATATCTTGCTTGAAGAAGTTGTTTCACTACAATACTTGCACTTGACTGCAACTTTCAAAATTCTTGATCTACTTTTTTGATACCAGAGTTAACTCTGTCTTTGTGCACACATCACAATAGAATGCCTTCTAAATCCTTATGATGAAGGGTCATTGCCAATACATGGTCAATATGAGAATTGGATATCATGCACGAAGGAGTGGATAGTCGAGTGTGATTAGGAATAGGAGATGGATTGGTTGATAGTCTGGAATCTTTGGCTCTCCAAACTTGGGAAGATGAGAAATGATGAGTGGATATGTAAGTGTGTGTGGAATTAGGACCAACTACTCGATATACTTTGTATGTTGCTTGAGAAGCCTAATTTTTCCTTTGTGGAAATCTTTGATGGATACTTTTCCCTTTTTTATTTTTCCCCATAGTTTCTTTGAATGATGGATTTTGATAGGGATAATATTTCTTTGTATTTTTTGGTATCCATGTGTATTTTATTTTTCCATTATGCTTCTCATCTTCTTTTTCTTTGATTCAAATCTTTCTTTTGATGTTGGTCCCAATTCGTGGATGGGGTGATGGGCGGATGAAGATTCATGATGTGACTAGTTGTAGTATTGGCATTGGTTTCATCATAAGGATTCTTCATACTTCCTATGTTGACCTTTACTTGAGACATTGTTGCCCCCAATATTGTGGAAGTATTTAGTACCTTCATGCTTTGATTTTTCTTGTTTTGAGAGTTCCTGTTTAGTAAGCATTCTCTGATAAATGACCACTGTAGATGATGTTATTTCAATTTGTTGCTCGGTTGACTTCGGAATATCCCATTTTGTCTAACTTGTTTCCTTGAGTGGGTAATGTTGGATATCTTCATACATGATGTCCTCAATCTGAATTTGGGATATATTTGATCCTGATGTTAACAACTTAGTTTGACTATAGGAATCAATAACCTACTCTTTTTGTGTAATAATTTTAGGAGTAAAGGAATCTTGTTCTGAATGAAGATCATCTATGTGTTCATCCAAAGAAAGCATCTCATGGGTAGATGGAGGAGTATGTGCTATATGGATGTAATCATCATTTACGACATCTTGTATAGATAGAAGAGTGTCCATTAGATCATTGTAGTATTGTGGAGATACAAATTATTGATCTTGGTTAATGTTGGAACTCCTTCTGGTGTACTTTGGATCAAGTTCTTGACATGGGTCGATTTCAAAGGATGGATTTCTTATAAAGGGTTATTGGATATCTTCATTAGGCATGGGAAGTGGTTCAATATCCTCTTGATATTTGAGTGGACTTGGATCAAATGTTGAGTTCAAGATTCCTTCAGTATCTGTAACCATGAGGTCAAAGGATGTCAATATGTCTTGGAAAGGACCATTGCTAGAATTTGGTGAAAGATGTTGATCATGATTTGGATTAAATTCTTGAGATATGTCCTCTAACACATTAGGTGATGTGGAGACATTTTCAACATGATCATTGGTTGATGGATCATGGATTATAAGAATAGGATCAAATAATTCTAACACTCCTTGAAATAGATCATTGTCGGATATTGTTGAGGGGTTTTGATCATGACTAAAAAGTGACCCTTGATGTATGTTGAGTTGATCATCAGATGAGGTAGAAACATCTTCAAGGTGCTCATTGATGGATAGATCTTGATCATTTTTTTCAACAATTGTGGTGGACAGATTGTCAATTTTTTCAACCATAGGATCAAATGATGTTAACATTTCTTGAATTGGATCATTGTTGTTCATTGTTGGTGGATTTTGATCATGATTGAAAAGTGACTCTAGATATTTGTTGATTTGATCATTGGATGAGGTAGAAACATCTTCAAGGTGCTCATTGATGGATAGATCTTGATCATTGTTTTCAACAACTGTGGTGGAGATATTTTCATCACTAGTGGTTGAATCTTGATCATTGTCCTCAACAATTATTATTTCTTGATCAATAAGATCTTGGATGAGATTTTTGAGTTGAATACAATTTGATGTTTTATGAAGATTTTATTTATGATACTCACAATAAGATCTACCCCTATTCCAAGCCTGAATTCTAGGAAAAAGTTGAAATCACTTACTTTTGGAAGAGTGATGAGTTTTGCATTAACAAGCTTTCTTAGCACTGATTCGATTGGCACTCCAAAAGGAGTGGATTCACGTTTTTGATCTTGTGAGATTTGTGCTTGTTGAGGTGATTCTTGTTGTGATTTATCTTGGAGATGTGGTGATTGGGTTTGTTGTTGATGTTGTTGATCTTGATATCCATCCTCTTGACATTGGAGATATTGTTCTTCATGTGGTTGTGGACACAAGTCAATTCTTTGATGACATGGTTTAACCAATGGAAAAGTGTATTGATTTTGGGGTGGAGATGTCTCTTGGCACAATGAATGAACTATGTTGGTAAGTGTAGAAATTTTATCTCTCAAAATTTGATCTTGATTTTGATCTTGACACCCTTGATATAGTTGATTTGGTTTTTGTTCAAGTAGATTTGGAATGTATACTTGTGGTGTTTGTATGGGATCATGGACAAATTGATTTTGGACAATGTTTAGATTTGGGATGATATTTAGATTTGGCATTATAGGTTGACATTAAACATTGTTGTGGTTGGGAATCACATTGTAACTTTGATTTTGCATGGTGTTACCTTGACTTGCATCAATACATGGAGTTGCTAACATATTGTTTGTGCTTTGAACAAAATTTGTATGATTCACAAAAATATCTATCCCAAAGTTTACCAAGTGTGGATTTGAAATGTTCATGTTTGGTAAACTTGTACTTGGTATATTCACATTTGGCATGTATGGATTTGGTGGGATAATGTTGTTTTGTTGAAGACTCATGCATTGATTGTTTGGTTGATAAATTTGTATGTTTGTACTTTGATTTAAATCTACCATAGGGAAAGGTGTTCCAAAATTTAGATTGGGCATAATCACATTTGTTGTACCATTGAGGTTTGTAGGAGATAATGATCCCATGTATGGATTGTATAAATATGAGTTTTGATAATCAATCTAAATTGTAATACTTTGATAGTTTGGTTGATTTAGATTACTCATGATGTATGAATCAAGTGTATATTCCATTTTCTTCTTGTGTTTTGAATTTGTTGACCTCTAAGGAATTTAGGACCAATGATGAGATGAAGGATGAAAGGGTTGAATGATATGGGTGTTGAACTTTTAGGAACTTTAGATCAATGCTAGAATTTAGGATTTGATTTGGATTGGTTTGATTTGGATAATGAACTTGTAAACCCTAATATGTTAGATGTAACATTAGGATGAACTTGTTCAAAGGGGTGCTAATTTAACTAAAGGTATGAGAAAGGATGCATTATCACACTCCTAACTAAAAAAGGAGATTTTGATGTGTTTGATGATTTACCCAAGTCTAAAATGATGTTTCCAAAGCTCTAAAGTTGTTTGTGGGATGGAGATGATAAATTTTTTGGATGGATGAAATAATCGTTTAATCCTAGATGAACCTAAGAGGGACGTTGTTCACAAGACCAAGATAGTGAAGAACATACTTTACTCTATGAGTAGCTCAAACCAAAAGACCAATGTTTTTCCTTGAAAACCATAAGACAAAAGATAACAAGCACATGTGTGGGGTTCAATTGATTTAATCTTGGTTAAATGATTTTTTTTTACCACCTCAACACTTCTTGCTTAGCTGTCAAACTGAATGTCTATGTCTCAACTCCTTTTCATTCCACAAGGTCCATTATGTGAAAATCAAGGAATCAAAGGCACAATTTTCCTATGTTGACTTTAGAGAGAGAAAATTGAGATATAGACCCAAATATTTAGAAGCATCTAAGGATAGAGTCCCTAGGGAAAATCAGTAATATGTGGACTTTTCAAAGGTATTTACTCTGTCTAAAGGGTTTAAAATTTGATGACCTTGTTGAATGTTTGTTTTCAATATTTTTGGATCTAAGAAAAGTATGTAACTAAATCATAGATTGCACAACCTTAGGATAGAAATGGCTATATTTTTTGAATTCCCACTTGGATTTCTCTAGCTGTGCTTATTCAAAGTGGATGATTAGAAGCTTGACCACACTGGCTCCCCTCCACAACACTCCCTTCTGTGGGTTGGCCAAGCTTTGATTTCTCATGAATCTCCCATGACAAACTCTTCATCTCTACTAAGAACCGCAAGTATGTGGGATGGCTTCAGAGGTTCGACCTCCTGACACTAACAAATATTAGGGATTTTTGGCTTCTACACAAAGGTTTGTAATAAGGGCATCCAATTTAGGGGGTGGAATGATAAAATCCTTGTGAGAGGTCTCCAAAACCTTAGAACAAGGGATTTACACATCATAAAGATACTGGGGGAGAGCTATCATGTACCACTTCCCATTGTTTACGATTTTCATCACAACCATAAATTTATATAGCGGTTTGGAAGAGCTTGGCTTATGCTCATTACTGCTTTGTCATTCCCTTGGGGTGAGTGCTTTTTCCCACCAAGGTAGGCCCTCTAAAGGTGAACAATAGTGAGTAAGTACATCTGTAGTTTGATCATCTTTGCTTGCATGAACAAAGAGAGAACACATGCTATGCCTTTTCTCACACTAGCATGATTTGTTCAATTTTTTTAAAAAAAACCCAAATTTGAAATTTGGAGGAAATCTTTTAGACAACCTACTATCACTAAAATGCTTTTGATTCTCAAGATCATTGTGAAGCGTGAGAGAAGTGCATATGCATTTGAATGAAATGAGTTTGTAAAGAAGATTACAAAACAAAGAAAACATGAATTCTTTTTAATCCTCAATGAAAAAACTAAGTGTGAAGTTGTTCAAGTTCAATTTTAACCCAAAATCCAAATTCTAGTAAGTTTCTAAGGTTCAATTTTAACCAACTTTGAAAAAAAAATCAATCAAAGATTAATTTTAAACCCAAATTGAAATAGTTGGCCTAAAGCAAAAAACAACAACAATGTATACACTAGACTATTACAATAAGCATTTAAAAATGATTTTTTCAATGCAAGGAGCTCAGAAAATAAGGCCTCTACTTGTTATTTCTTAACTCCAATGCACCATTGATTCTTTATGTAACCTTGAAGATTGTGATGCATTTCCACCTAATGTTGCTCCTCTTTAAATCCGCTTTTTAGTTTTCAAAAGTAGATCAAACTTCGAAATACCATCAATTAATTCATCCTTTGTCAACAAAATCTCCTATCACCAAGTCAATCAAGTTTCTTAGAGGCCTCTTTTCTTGCACAAGTAAAAAAGAAATAAAGAAATTTGCATTTAAGATGTTTAAGCACTTGAGATAGTCAAGAAAAATCTACACAAGATATTGAGTTGTTAGAAGAATGAAGAAATTTTTAATAGCTTGAAAGCAATTAATACTCTTATTGGTGTCAGTCGTGTATATTGAATTTCTAAATGCTGAAATCTCCAAAATTAAGATAGTAAATGTAAATATCGCCCCTTCCCTTGTACGTAGAAGTAATGATAGATGGGCAATTTAATTATCTCTACAGATATTTATTTCCAATCGCCAAACTTTATTCACCTATTAGTCACACTATTCTAGATGTGATAGGAGTTGTCAGTAAATTGAAGTTATTGTAGTGAAAAGGAGAAAATTTAATAGATGCACTTCAATAGATTCACTAGGCGCTAATAGATTAAAAGGAGGACCAAAACAATAATCATGACCAATAGAAATAAATGATCATAGCCTTTAAAACTTGTATGTGTGAGCTTGTAGTTTTAATGTTTATTTTAAATGTCCAATGAAAAGGTTTACAAGTATAGGAAAATGACTAAAAGTTCTATAAGACTAACTGAAGTAGCAGCTAAAGATTGCCACCATTAATATTTGACTTTCTCACACATATTTTGCAGCCTCCATAACTTCATAAAATTATTGTTATCTATTGCATGGAAGAAAGAAACCACAGTATAATGAAAATAGGGAACAAATACCACTGTCAAAAACTCGATTGATTAGATCCAAGTGTATGAATTGATTAGATGTTGTCAAAAAGAAGTAGCCAATATTAAAAGAAAAATAAAGACTATCACACCATCAATGATTTCTTTAACCTAATGTGTTGACATATATTGAATTTAAATCCCACCTTAAGAAAGATTGGTGTGCTAGTAATGATTTCTTTAATCTATCTAGAAAATAGTTGGCGAAGAGCATGGATCTATTTGTCTTTTGAGGTTGGCATTCCCTAAATCGATCTATTGTTCATAATAATATTACAAAGTAAAGATTTGTTGTCTATAGTCATAAAATAAATCATAAGGATCTCACAAAATAAAGCTAATTAAAGAGATCATGAGCCTACTTGTCTCACTTGGGCCTTTTGGATTTCCTCTGATGGAAAAGTCTTTGTTACAAGGCCCAAAGCCTTGTGTGGCTGCTCCTTCTCATAGGTATGTAAATTTTTCCTCTAATTTTGACTAAGACCTTCAATGTCCCTTCTTTGTGCGTGTTCGGTCTTCTAAAAGGTAAGGATATAAAATATTACTCATGGTTTCTCCTATGGAGGTTGCTCAGCCTGTCTCTGTATGGGTTGTGAAATGCTTGATCTCCAAGTGCCTTGGCGGCTTTGTTGAAGTCATCCTTGCTATTCAAGAAAAGCCAAATTATTTGGAAGCGTTCTGAGAAAGACAAATATGAATGTATTGACACTTAGGCAAATCATAGTCTATCCAAACATATTTTTTCACAGAGCTAGACTGTTGTCTTTGGCTGCTTTACATTATGTTGCTCACGGTTAGTAGCACAGAGGTGTTTTCCTTAAGGAATCCTCAGAATTTTATAGCTATTAGTATGGCCAACCCCACCAGAATCATTCAGTCTAATCAAGCTTTTTTCACCCTTGAAAGAGTTGGAATTAGTGCCACTGTCATTGCCCAAGCCCTGAGCCTTCTAAGTCTGATCTCTCCCCTCTCACAAATCTGCGTAGCTCAGTAAATATGCAACAAAGAAGAGAAGATAAATAGAATGTACAGACAGAATCAAACCCACAATCAAATCCAGTATGATTTATTTCAATCAGATGAAAATGAAAACAATCCTCCCAAACATGTTTTCTCCCACAACACAAACAAAAAAATACTATACAACCAAGGAAGCTCAATGTCAAGCTTAGGTTACTATTCCACTAAGAAACCTCATCACAGAAAAATAAAAAAGTTGAGTGACTATTCGTCATGGATTTTCCCATGCCTTCCCACTAGACAATGTATCCATCTCTTCACTACATAAATAATGAAATATAAACCCAAGTTTTACACGATCTTTACAAGACATCTATGGGCTGATGCAAGAAGTTGGGTACACAAAAAGCTCAAAAAGTGGAAGTGTTTTTGTTGTTTTTCAGAATTTGTCACACTTTGACTAAAAATTTGAGGCACTTACACAATGAATCTTAAAAAAATTCAGTACTATGAAATTTATCATTTTGAATCTAGTTTTCAAATATGTAAATTATTTAAATACCCAGATTATAGAAATTAAATTCTAATAGGGATCTATAAAAACCACTTTTTAAAAGCCATGTTTTTTTACAATACCAAGCACGTGTACAAACAACACTTTTTGACCCAAATAAAAGTATTTTGCTAATTCCTTTTGGGAAAAGAGAGCTAACAACATGAAGTTTGGGTTAGAATTTTTTTTGTAATTTTTGGTTGAATATTTTTTTTTAATTAAATTTTTATTGGCCTTAATTGTTGTTTTTAAAAATCAACGTGTACAGACAACATAATTGGACCTAAACTAAACATTTTTTTACTCTTTTTTTTTAATTGTGTAGATAATTATTTGAAGTTTGATGCCATATAATGTTTTTTTACAAAAAACTTAACCAAAAAGTTATTAAAAAACAAAAAAAGCCTAATATTTCAAGTTTAAGGACTAGTTTGCTTTGAAATTAATTAAAAAATAGCAAACATAATCCAATATTAATAAAAATTATATATTTAGAAATTATACATTGTGTTCTCTAATGGGTTTTAATTTTATAGATTGATTCAAAAAAGAAGTCCATCAACCATGTTGTCAAAGTTGGACATTCTTCTTCAATCTGTTTAGTTTTTTAGTTGCAGGTCAAAGCTAAGGCTAGGATTGCCAAGCCTTTCCCAAGCCTAAAACTAGGGCTGGATGTGGTGTGGGAATTCAACTTTTAAATAACGTGTACTCGTTACAAAAATGCGTACTCGTTATTTAAATGAAATGCGTATGCATTATCTATTTACCTATTGGGTAAAGGTAACACATACACGTTATGAAACATGTACGCATTCCTAGAACATAACGTGCACACATTTCTAATATAGTCGCTTTTCCCTAATTTAAAAAATACTTGTAAAACACGATTTTCCTACAACATTCTTTTTATGTAGTATTGTCTGAAAGTGTCATTTTCTACATTTTTTATTGCAAATTTGTCTTGTGTAGGGCATATTATATTCAAATTGTTGCAAGAGACAAAGTGCAGGTTGAATTTTCTGAAGTGGAATCAAGTATAAGAACTTTTTAGAAGAAGATTTGGAAAAAGAGAATTTTTGGATGTACTCATGATGTTTTTGTACTTCAAAGTTTATAGAAAAAAATAATCTTCATAGTACATAGTTTAATTTGAATATTTGAATGAGGTGGCAATTTGAAAATAAGTTTTTTGAATTTTTTTTGGTCATCAAAAAGGGTTTGGTAACCATGGGTGATAGGAAAAGACAAAAAAAAAGATGTAGAAAGTTAATGACACCGGAAGAAATTCAAGCAAATAAAGATAAGGAGGCAAAAAGACAAAGGGAAAGGAGAGAAAAGATTCGTCAAATGAAAGATTTGGAAGCATCTAGTTCCAAGAATGTTCAAGAAGAAGCCATGAATGATGAAATGAATGTAGATGATGCAAATGTGGAGATGGTGAATATGGAAGAAAATGCAATTATGGGGACAAACCCAACTATGCCTTCAACTTCAACTTTGAATGATATGCAAACAACTTTGGGTATGTCTTCAAATCCACCTCCCAATGATAGAAAAATGCACCTATTCAAACAATCTATCTAGGTATGTGTTCAAACCCAAGTTTTGATAATATTGATATTGTTTGTTTAGATGAAGCTAGATACACCATTGATGAGATCAATAATACTAGGGTTGAAACAATGCAGAAACAAAAAAATGATGAAATTATATCTTATGAGAATGCAAATGAGAATGAAATCCCTAATATTGATGAAAATGAGAATGAAATCCCTCATATTGATGAAAATGAGAATGAAATCCCTTTTACATTTGAAAATGAAAATGAAACCCCTTGTGTGAATGAAAATGAAACTCCTTCTATGGATGAAGGTGAAAATGTTTTTTTTACAATTGAAACAGATGTGCTAGATAACCTTTGTGGTAAAGTTTCTTCGAGACAAATTAGAAATTATGGAAATAAAATATATAAAATGTTTTTTTATAGAAAGAAATTAGGATTCCAATGTCAACTCATGGTGCAATTGATGAGAATGTTGAAAATGAGAAAAGTGATGAAAAAAATAGGTGTTTTTGTAAAATTAAAAAAGAGAGATGATTTAGTAGAGCAATTCATATCTAGTGTTGCTAATTCTATTGATGTTATTGGTAAGAAAAGTCAATTGAAAGATAAGAATGTGGGTTTTTGTGCAATAACAACTGCTCTAGTTGATAAAACAACTTCAAATAAAAGAATGTTAAGTAAGATTAGTAAATGTGTAAAAGTAAATCCTAGAACTTTGATAAGAGCTACTAAAAAAAGAAAAAGTATTGAAAAGGATCCTATTAATCAATGTTGGAGTTTTAGTGGTAGACTCCCAAGATTAGACATGAAATTAACTAATGAAATTAAATCTTTAATTGATAAATTTTGGCATGATAATACAAGAGTATCACCTAACATTAGAGATGTCTTAAAATTAAGGGTGGGTTCCAAAATTCGTGAACCTCATCCAAAGAATCTCTTAGATATGACTCAAACTGAATTATATAAAAAAAAATTTAGATGCTTCAATCTTACCATTGAATATTAAAATAAGTCAAAGATCATTCAAAAAGTGTAAACCTTGGTATGTTAGAATTAATAAGCAACAAATCTCTTGTTGTTGTAAGACTCATGTACAATTTCGTTATTAGTATGATATATTTTGATATATACGATGCACTTTGCATGCTAACCAAATTATGCAGAACATTTGTGGCACTAATATGCCACCAGAAAGAATCAAAGATTTTATAGCAAGTTTGTTTTGTGATCCCTCTTTAAATGGAAACTCATTTTTTTTAAAAGCATGCATTTCTGGAGAATGCGATAGATGTGGTAAATTTTCATTATTAGGAGAATGTATGCATGAAAGTAGTTTAGATGAATTTGGACAACAATTAGTGGATGTAAAAAAAATTAAAAATGTTGAGTATTCTTTAAAAGATGGAAAAACTAGAAAACGTGTTGAGCTAATTGTGGAAAAAGTTAGTGTGCATGCTTTTATTAATGAATTTAAAGATAAGTTTGTACCTAAATATGTTCAACACTCTCATAATGCTCATTGGCTTGATAATCAATTTCGTTTATGTAAAAACACATTCCCAATTGGAACTATATTGCCAGTTGTTTATTTTGCTGAAAATTATACTCTTGCTCCACAAGAATAAATTCAATCATAGTATTATAATTCAATGCAAGTAGCTATATTTGTTCACATTGTTTATAGACATGCAAAAGATAGTACATAAGATAATAGAATTTTTTTGAGAGAGTGCCATTTTTATGTAAGTGATAATCGATTACATTCATCTGAGTTTGTACAATATTGTTTTGATATATTTTATAAAAAATTAAAAGAGAGAGGAATTCAAATGCTAGAACATCTCATGATATGGTTAGATAATTGCACGGGTCAATTCAAAAATGCTAGAATGTTTTATTGGTTATGTAGAGTTCATAAGGAAAATAATATCCAACACATATGGATTTTTTTTGAAGCTAGTCATGGTAAGGGAGAAAATGATAGAGCATGTGCATGTGTGAAAAGAGCTCTTGCTAGAGAGCAACTAAAATTTGAGGATGCTGCAAAATTTAGAGATGCACATGCAATTGTAGATTGGTTCAATACCAAATTATCTACAAGAACAAGTGAGAGCTCAATAATTTGACGCTTCTTTTGGTTAGTTGAAGAAAATTATATTTTTTCTCGACAAGATTGTGAAACAATTAATGAATCTACAAAATGGCATTCGTTTAAGAGTTTGAATGCAGACACATGGACAATATGGACAAGGGAGTTGGCATGATTTTGTCAATTTTGTATTGCAAGTGATTGGGAGGCATTTGAAAATATGAAATGGGTCGAACAATGGCAACAAAGAGCCTTAACACCTACATCGACACATGTTCAACATGGAACGACAATTGAAGATATATCAAGTGTTCGCATCAGATGATTATGATCATGTTTCAGATCCTGTACAAGAAGGTACATTATTTATTGTGTTGAATTTTGTATGTATGCATGTTTATATGTGAATTAAATATAAGTCACTCTTTATTGAATTTTGTATTTATTTTTCTAGGACATGTGTATGTTGTTGTTGCACCTGAGGGGAATGAAGAGGAGACAGATTACTGGTTGGCTAGATGTGTTGAGAGAAAACATAAGTTGGTACATCCTAGAGTGGATGATGACAACTTTGAGTATCCAACAGGTTTAGTGGTTGTTGTTGGCACTTGGCTTCGAAAATATTTGATGAGAAAGAATGGCTTGCCTGCAATTGAAGATTATGAAAGACACAAGAAGATTATACATTATTCACATTTGATTTTGGCAACCAATATAAAACTAGTTAGATATCAAGGGAGGCCTGCTAATAAAGTTTTATGGACACTTTCAATGGATGATCATGAGACAATCATAGATGCATTAAAAAAGAGAGAGGATGCAAATGGTACAATAGAGTAAATAAATATTGGTAAGTATATCTAGTTGTTTATATAGTTAATTGATATATATATATATATTTGTATTTAATCATTTTCTAATTAAAGTTTAATATCATTTTTTTGTTTCAAGTCTCCCAAAATTATATGCTTGACAAAATAGAAAGGAGATGCACATATATTACAATGGAATTTGAATCTAGAGACATGTAACTATATATAGTTCTAGATACATTTAATTGATAGTATAAATTCATTATCTCAACTCCCCTTAATCCACCCTCTTGCATCCCTTCAATTCATTCTGTCAACTCCCCTTAATCCACCCTCTTGCATCCCCTTAAGCAATCCTCTTAAAGGACCCTTAAGTAATATCCTCTTGCATCCCCATAATCCATAATCTTGCATCACTTAAGTCACTCTCATAATTCCCCTTAAGCCATCCTCTTAGGGCCTATTAAGTCATATCGTAAGGTTCATGACATGCATCCCCTTAATCCACTATCTTACATCCCTTTAATCCAGTCTATAAACTCCCCTTAATGCACCCTCTTACATCCCTTCAATTCATTCTATCAACTCCCCTTAATCCACCCTCTTGCATCCCCTTAATCCTCTCTCTTACATCCCTTTAAGTCATTTTATCAACTTCCCTTAATCCACCCTCTTGCATCCCCTTAATCCACTATCTTACATCCCTTTAATCCATTCTATCAACTCCCCTTAATCCACCCTCTTACATCCCTTCAAGTCATTCTATCAAATCCCCTTAATCCACCCTCTTCCATCCCCTGAATCCACTCTCTTACATCCCTTTGAGTCATTTTATCAACTCCCCTTAATCCACCCTCTTACATCCCCTTAAGCCATCCTCTTAAAGGACTCTCATAATTCCCCTTAATCCACCCTCTTTCATCCCTTCAAGTCATTCTATCAACTCCCCTAAACCCTAAACCGTAAACCCTAAACCCTAACCCTAAACCCTAAACCCTAAACCCTATTACATCCCTTCAATTCATTCTATCAAATCCCCTTAATCCACCCTCTTGCATCCCCTTAATCCACTCTCTTACATCCCTTTGAGTCATTTTATCAACTCCCCTTAATCCACCCTCTTACATCCACTTAAGCCATCCTCTTAAAGGACTCTCATAATTCCCCTTAATCCACCTTCTTGCATCCCTTCAAGTCATTCTATCAACTCCCCTTAATCCACCCTCTTGCATCCCCTTAAGCCATCCTCTTAAAGGACTCTTAAGACATATCCTCTTACATCCCCATAATCCATAATCTTGCATCCCTTAAGTCACTCATAATTCCCCTTAAGCCATCCTCTTAGGGCTTGTTAATCAATATTGTAAGGTTCATGACACGCATCCCCTTAACCCACTATCTTACATCCCTTTAATCCATTCTATCAACTCCCCTTAATCCACCTTCTTACAGCCCCTTTAGCCATCCTCTTAAAGGACTCTCATAATTCCCCTTAAGCCATCCTCTTAGGACCTGTTAAGCCATATCCTAGGGTTCATGAGATGCATCCTCTTAAACCATCCTCTTAACTCCCCTTAAGGAATTCTCTTAAGACCCCCCTTAAGCTATATATCCTCTTATGTCCCCTTAATCAATCCTATGGAAAACATCTTTTGAATTTGTATGGAATTTACTATATACTATTATTTTCTTGCATGAATTTTTTTCTTAAATGACTCATAAAAATTGTAGTTACTTACATTAATTATTTTTGTAGGTTCTCATCAAGTCAGTCTACGAAGTGATTATTGAATTGAAAAATTATTTTATCAAGAGACTATGTAAATATCAGTTTTTGGTCTTCACCTAAAAGTTGATAAGTTTTAATTGTATCTACATGCACATATATGTTTCATCATATTATATAGTTGTAATAAACATCTTGATATACATTATATATGTTTGTTCGATGTCACTTTTTAAATATCTTGTTCCAATTTTATAGATTATACATTCCATGTATTGTATTTACCACATTTTATATAATTATTCAATTGTATAGATTATACATTTTACACATACAAGGAGATAGTTTTTTTGTTTATTGATTCAAATATTTTCTATCTAATTGAATAATAGTTAAAATTACCTGCCCTTAATTTATTATGAATATGATCTAAACTATTTAAGGAATTTTTTAATTTGTCACCTAACCATGTGATAAATTATATATATTCAATTTGATTCTAGATAAGAATTTATATAGTGCATGTAATACTTTAAAATTAGATAAAATATAAATATTGATATGTATGAGTGCATATAATCATGAAAATGAACATAACACGATATCATAATTGACTACATATATAATCATCATATTAAAGTCAACTAATGTAAATAAACACAAATATGATAATAACATGTTCAAAGTAAAACTAGAGGTAGATAGTCCATAAAATTTATATGTCAAGTCCAACACATATATTTAAATAAAACTAGAGATCTATAGTCCATAAAATATAAAACCATCTAACTTTCAAGTTGATCGGTCAAATCAAGTCTCCTCTTTGTTCCATGTTGACTAGATGTGCCTGCATCATGCTATAAAAGAGTACAAGAAACTTGAAATTAGATTTAAATTCATTTAGAAATTTTGATATAATTAAACATATTTAAACTTGAAAATATAAACTTTTAGATAAAAATAAATTTAATTAAATATCTAGTAAATATATTAAAATGATTTCTAGTATGCATAAATTACCATATGATCATGTGAATCTGTAACTGGCACATTTTCTTCAATGGGTAGCATAACTATCACTTGAGAAGATGCAAATGCCTGATCTACTATATCCTGTATATTCATATAAAGAAAACAATATGTGAAAACCTCGAATATATATATATATATATATATATATATATATATATATATATATATATATATATATATATATATATATATATATATATATATATTTAAAAGGTCCATAAAAATTGTATAGTTAAAGTAAATTTTACAACCTCGAATGATATGACCTCATGATCACGCACCTAAGATTTCCCATGCATAAATGTCGATGATGTCTCAAGTGCGCGGGCTGCCATGGGTATCTCATGAAATCCCTGCATATAGATGTACAACAGTTTGTATAGATCATTGACACATGTGTATGTAAATGAAAAAAATAAATTAGATCTATGATGTGCATTTAATTTAAACTTAACAAACTTTTGAAAGCACGCACGTGAGTTGATGATGTCTCAGGAGCGCTCACCACTGTAACTTGTGGTTGGTCAATACTAGGTATCATATGACCTCCCTACATCTAGATATAATATATCAATTCACACATGTGTACAAATTCAAATTAAATTAGATATATATCCACACAAATTATTTAATATATATTATTTCAAGTACCTATCCAAAAGGTGAGTCAAAATCTACAACACTTGACATATACACATGATGATCATATTGAGTTTCAGGCATCACGTGATCATGTGTCTACACCAAAAGCTTCTTGAATTAATATTATATTATATATATAATTTGATGTTATTATTTACATGAATTTTTCACATTTCAAACTTGAATTAAATTTAAGTTCAAAATATGAACATACCTATGTAGGGCGATCCTCAGAATATAGTAAATTTAGGTATGACCCCATCCCATATGCATGTACATCGCCTGAAGTGGATGTCTAAGTACCCCTATAGCCTGAGCCTCCATGCTCTCTATTGGCCACTTTAGTGGCCGCATGTGTAGTCTACTGAGTGAGATGTCCTGAAAGTGAACTCAATTCTCATAATGTCGATAACATGGTCTGCTACTGAAATTCAGCAGGAACACCAGGAGAAGGAGGTGGAACAATAGGAGCAATTGGAGCACGTCACTGAGGATCAACATGTGCTCCTATTCTATGTTGGGGCATGCCACGCCTAACTCCCTGAAATGACCTCATATCAAAATAGTTGGGTTTTTTACCCAATGATCAAACTCAGCCAATAACTTTCTCAAAAACTATAAGGCACCTCACTATTTCCATGTGGTGGATTATCAAAAACCATCCACCATTTGTCCCAAAAATGTGCAGCTATCTACGGGTGCCTACACTATAAAATTGAAATTCATTTTTTCATGGGTGGAATGGGTTGGTTTGTTTGGGGGTTAATAAAATATTCACACATGGCTTGTTTTGATTTTTTAGGTCATTTATTTCTTTATATGACAATCCATTCACATAGAATTGTCTCCTCTCTTCTCTCCATTGATGGAACTCTTATGCCTTGCATAACCACCCCCATTTTATTCTGGAACAAAATGGGTCCCCCTTTGCTTCTGTTTTCTTTGCCTTTGGTTGTCCGGTTTGGTCTTGGGAGTTCTTTTATTTTCCTCCTAAGTTTGTTCTTCTTCTGCTAAATTTTGGTTTTGCTTCAGCCTGAGTTAGGTTTCTTTTTGTTCAAAATTAAGTGGAATGGTGAAAAATGATATAATTTATATGCTTCTGAGGACTAATGGAGACCTTGTTTTGCAGGATTAAATCATGCATATGATGATATTTGTCAGGGAGCTCAGTTGGAAGGCATCCCTCAATCTAGTTTAGCATAAAATTCCTCTAAGGCAAGAGTTGAAAATACCTTCCAGATGTCTTGCCAACTGGCAGTGTGTTATTCATTTGGGATCCACCAGTCGCCATGACATTTTATTCGTCGTGGGTTTTCATATGTCTTCCCAACATGCCAAAGTCTTTTTGACCAATTGCACACAAGGTTAGTGTCGCCGAAAGATTTGCAATCAATGAAAGGTCTTTCCGACCCATGATGTCTTGGTGAAAGGTTATACCTTCAGCATAAGGTATGGCCGAAGAGGCGAGGTCTCGGAAACAGAGGTGGCTTTGGGATAAAGTCTCACTGATAGGGTGGACTCTTGCCGAGGTGAAGCGGCATCAGCATAGTGGTTTGGGTTCACTATGAATTCCCGACAACCGAGTGATGTCTCACTGAAAGGATGATGCCTTCAGTATAAAGTTGTGCTCTTGAGGGGATGTCCTACCAACACAGGATGTCTCTCCAAAAGATTTGAGTTCGATGTGATGTCTGGGCAAAGGGGTAAAGTCTTGCCGATTGGGTGGAGTCTCACTGAAAGATGAAGGCCTCAGAAGGAAGTCCTGTCGACCGATGAAGGGTCTCGGTGAATTTTTTGAGCTCTCGGCAAAAGGGTGTGACTTCGGTGTAATGTCTCGGTGAAGGAAGCTAGTCTCACTAACATGAGATAATATCGAAATAAGGTCTCGTCGATCTATTGGAGTCTCGGCGAAAATTGGATGTCATTGGAAGGATCTCGTCGAGAGAGATAACGTCGGCATGAAGTCTCACCGATAAGGTGGACTCTTACCGAAATGGAATGGTGTTGGGAAAAGATTTATATTCTCCATAAGGTACGGCCGACTACGGAGGGTCTCGCTGAAAGAAGAGGGGCTTGGGGAGATGTTCTGCTGACACAGGATGTCTCACTAAAAGATTTGAGTTCGCCGTGATGTCTAGCCGACCTGATCTGACATGGGAAGGTCTTTCCAACCTGATAATATTTTGGCGAAGGGTTATGCCTTCAGCATAAGGTCTAGCTGAAGAGGAAGAGTCTTGCTAAAATGAAGTATGAGCTCAAAGGAATTTTTACACTCGGTGTAATGTCTCACCGATAGGGTAGGGTCTCCCCAAGATGAAATTAGCTCGCTAAAGGATCTTGAGTTCGGTGTAATGTCTGGCCGATAGCGATTGTCTCGGTGACAACTATGGATATCGATATGACTTTGGGGGCTTGACATGAAGTCTTGTCGACCATCGTATGTCTTGTTGATAGTTGCTAGGAGGTATGATCGCATCAAGGAGACACGATTAGTGTCTCACCAGCATGTGATCTGGTGTGAATGACTTTTGACCACCCGGGAATCCCAGGTGGAGTGTGTTCAACCAATCAGAGAGGATTAAGGCTGAACCCTGGATAGTTTGACTGATTGACTACCCCTGTGAGGAAGATCAATAGAATGCGACCAGTGTGGATCTTCTCTGTGAACGAGCTGATGGAGAAACTCAGTGAACACTCGTGTGGAGATCTAACAAAAATTCTGATGCTACTTCTAGAGATGGTCAGCTTGCAGAAAGATTTGGAGCGAGAATTAGGCAGAAAGAAGGAAGAAACCATGAGTCACAGTAACAGCTGGGATTGCTACTGGCAAAGGGGGGGATCTGCATTAATGATAATGCTTTAGAGCATTCAAAGTGATTCTGGTGGAAGTTCAAAGGTTGACACAAAGGCCATAAGTAAATGCCATAGTTGCAAAAGATCTAGAGGTCATCCCTAAAGCAATCTTTCACCAACATGGACATAGAGGATGCAATTGAATGCAACATTAACTTCATTCCGAAAATATTTGAGGGTCAACCCTCTTGTAATAAACTAATATTTTGTAAACCCTAGAACAGGGGCTAGTGCATTCTTTTTGGTACATTTTGTATATATGGCATTTTTTGCCTCTTTGTAAAGAAGAGAGAGAAAAAAAAAGGTGGAAGTTTTAGAGGTTTTACAGACATAGAGATATAGATTTTGAATAGTAGTAATTTTCTAAGAACTAAGAGAAACTTAAGAATAGCAATAGAGTAGGAGTTAGATTCGACAGAAGGCAATAATGTATCCTTCTAGTTCTTTTAGAATAGATGGAAACAATCTGAAGACATAGATTTTTTGTACAATAGTGATTGTGCTAGAGTTGTAAATGTTGCTTATCTATTTCACTAACACTAGAAGCAACAAGATTTAAATCTACTTCATGTTGTGTTCCTGAATGGTATTCATCTTCAGTTAATCATTGGATTTGAGAAGCTTTCAAGGAATAAAATATTATTTTATGTTTCATTTATTATGGTAAGTTACAATTTGTTGTTGAAGTCAGCGCTGTGAATAAATGAAGCTATGTGTTAATCACAAGTTGATTTTGTTCTCCAGTTTTAGTTAGTAATTCCTTGAAAACTAACAAGTCTAGTTAAGTTGGATGTATTATCATTCTCTTCGGTTCCAAAGCTTTGATCTATCTTTTTTGTTTATTTAAAACCCCAATTAAAGTAGGTTTAAATTTATGTTTGATTCTAGAACAATCCAGAAGCTCAACACCAGCAGGCCCCTTGAACACTATAGTTCACATCAACCATTGAGTGAAATCAACACAGTCGAGGACTGATTACAAAGACCTTGGGAGTTAAGATATCCATGTGTTATTCTTTCTCTTTCAAGAGAGCAGAATAGTGATATTTTGTTTAACTGTTGTTGTGCTCATTCGAACCATCAATAGAGAACTGACACTAGAGGGAGGGAAAAAGAGAAAACTGGATAATACTGGGTTTTTTCTCACCAGAAAGGTCCCAGAGAGTTCTTCAATTAGCTGAAGTTCCACCACCTTTGATAGAACTCAATACCCCAATAAGACACAAGAGTCATAAGACTGGGGCAACCATCATACCACCTTTGTCAGCTCTACTTACTCCACCAGGCTTTTCACCAATACCCCAATGGATACCTATCAATCCACCATCGAATCCATCTCAAGTGCCATCACAGCTGGTTCAAACCATCCAATAGTTGGCTCAACCACCACCACCACCACCAATGGAATTTTTTCAGAATAATCCCTCTCCATTGGGGACTATTCCTAGGGGCTTTCATGATATGCCTAAGAATATTGAGAAATTTTATCCCAAATACACTCATGGTGAATCAAGGAGTGCTGAAGAGCACATACAAGCTTTTAAGGATGCTTGTACTATAGCTCAGATAGCTCACCATGATGTAGTTTGTAGGTTGTTTCCTTATTGCTTAGGGGATATGGCGTACAACTGGTACCTAAATCTTCCTTAGTGCTCTATTCTGAGTTGGAAAGACTTGGAGAATGCTTTCATCAATCAATTCAGAATTTACATGGATCCAGCCATTTTGTTCCACCAATTTGCTACCATTAGGAAGGAGCCAGGTGAACCTTTGCCCTTGTTTAATACCAGGTTTCAACAAATGTATAGGAGACTACAGGACCCCTATCTAGTTGCTAAGAATAGTGCCATTCAAGCAAACTTTAGAGTTATAGACTCTCTGATTGGCTTATTCCTGCAAAGGACTTACCAACTTGAGTAGATATTGATTCCTTGTCTAAAGTCTATCATCTAGCCATTAATCTACAACAACAAATTAGTTCTCAACAAGGAAGTTTGGGAGGAGGTTTTCCTTCAATGGGGTATCAGATGCATAGCCCAAACCCTTTATTCAATACTATCCCAGGAATGTCTCCTTCCCATTATGGACCTGTGTCTGAGTTGTAGACTCAATCTCCTGTTCCATTCTTTGCCAATAGATCTCTTGACTTCTTTCAACAATCACAGGCTCATCATAGTCCGTATAGTCATCATAATAAAACCGAAACACCAAATCATGGCGATTAACCACCTATTGCTAAGAGTGTTGAAAGTGAAAAGATAGATCAACTCACAAATGAGGTAGAGACCTTAAAGAAAATGTTGTCTCAAGTCACAAATGACATGGCTCAACTTAGATTGAACCCCTCTCAAAACCAAGATAATTATCCTAATTAGAGCAATAACAACTAGGGTAATTATCAAAACAGCTACAATCACAACCAAAGGGGTTATCAAGGCCAAAACTCCCCTAACCAAGGTTATCAAAATCAAAATAGATGATATAACCAAAGGACAAATAACAACCAACAATGGAATATAGGGCCAAATAATGGTGGAGTTCCTCACAATTATCAAGCTAATGAGGAAAGGTCACATACTGTAAATATGGCTGACCTTAATTTTATGAATAACTGGTGCAGGTTGTATGATACGGCAACCCATTCTAAGGTAAACTACCCTGAAATGGAGAAAGTTGTCAAGATGGCAAGGCAGATGCCCAAACCTTCCAAGGGAATTCAAACAAAGGTGGCTCAGTAGATACAACAATGACTTATGACCTCTTTGAGGAGGAACCTTCATTCCCAAGGCAAGATGAGAATGAACCAGAGGAAGATTCATATGATGCCCAAGCTTTTCAGACAAAGGGAGGACACTTCCTAAGAAATCAGAATAAGGGTTCGTTCACTACATCAGCACTGCCTAATCACATAGTGCCTCTGAATCAAAGTGTTGAAAACAACCCTCCACCAAAAGGCCCACTTGACTTCCATAATAAAGGTAATTCACTTGGGTTTGTCAAAAGTAATGCAAGTTATAACACAAAGTTTGATATTGTTTCTGAGTTGCAGAGACAGAAAAGCTCTTTATCATACTTTGACATCCTAAAGTGGTGCCCTGCTCAACGAGAGATAGTGCTGAAAGCTTTGGACCAAGCTGATAAATCAAAAGGGAAAAACAAGGTCGCACCTGCTGCAGATGTGAATGCAACTTTGTACAGAAGCAAGGTAGGTATCCCACCATTTCTTCTGAGTTTAAGAATCTATGGGAAGAATCTACATAATTGCCTGCTAGATTCAGGGGCTTCTGGAAATGTTATGCCATTTTCTATATGCAAGAAATTGGGATTGAACCCTATCCAAACAAACAAGGTCATCCAGCTTGATAAAATAGAGGTTAATGTAGTTGGAGAATTGAGAAATATACACATGCAAGTAGGGTCTGACCCTAGGATTTTATCCAACATAGATGTTCAAGTAGCAGACATTCCTGAGACTTATGGTATGTTGTTGAGCAGAGATTTGATGAAAAGTATAGGGGGATATATCTCCCTCGACTTTTCACATATGTGGCTACCATGGAGGGGAGTACCTACATAGATTAGGATTGAAAGTGAACCTCACCTCAAACATTTCATCACTGAATATGATTGTCCCAATGAGGTAGCTTATTTTGAAAGTAAACCTTGCCTCAAACATGTCATCACTGAATATGATTGTCCCAATGGGGTAGCTTATTTTGAAACTGGGATAGGGGTTTACAAAGGAGAGGAAATTTTGACCTTTTTCAGTTCTTGATCCTGAAGAATTATCAACACAAAAGTTCCCTGATCCCATGATTAATGAAAATCAACAGACATTGATCAGGAAGCTACAGTAGGATCAGCTGGTCTTGGGGGAAGATATCAATTTGCAAAGTCTTCTACTCCCTAATTGGTGCAGGGTGCATTACCAAAATCATTCTGAATTGACTTGCCAACCCTGCATCAACATTTTAAATCATGTTTCCCAAGCTAAGGAAACTAGTCTAAGTCACCCTGAGACCGTTGTAGATCACTTCTCATTTGAATCCAAAGAAGTAATAATGTTAACCAGGGATAAGATACCTTCAAAGGAAGTTCCTTCTCAAATTGAACTTACCCTAGTCACAATACCAGACCAACATATTTATGAGGAACCTATTGAACACCTCTTGCCAATATTTGATGCAAAGGATCAAGATCCCCCACCTATGGCTCATCTTATCCAAATTCCCATAATAACCTGAAAGGAATCGACCCCAGCTCATGATCAGCTATGGACCCTCACATTTCTTTGCTTCTTACAAGTTGCAATTTGGATGCACTAACAATGTAGCAGAATATGAAGCTCTAACTTGAGGGCTGATGTTCGCACATAAGAAGAAAGTCACTGCCTTGATGGTAAAAGGAGATTCAGAAATAGTTATCAAGCAAGTGCGCAACCAATACGCATGTCATAATAGAAGGCTGGCAGCTTATAGAAATCAGGTTTGGAACCTGATTGAAGACTTCGATGCTTTTGGGATTAGTTTAATCCCTAGAGAGGAGAATCAGGTAGCTGATTCATTAGTTGCTGCTACAAGTAGCTTGGAACCCATGCAAGGCTCCCAACTTAAAAGATTCTTAGTAGAATTGATTTCCACCCTGGTTGTTCCTGATAATGTTAGGAACTTTCAAGTCTTTGATGATGATCGACATATCCTTGCTTTTCTAGCAAGTTCAGATGTTTTTGAAGGGCAGATCATTGATGAGTCCAACAAGGATCAAGAAGATTGGAACCCTGAAGATTGTGATACAGAGGGGGTCCTCAATTTAAAAATTAATAGCATTCCCAAGGGAATGGTGGCTTTAGAAAGAATTTTTGATTCAGACCCAAGGGCTCAGGAAAAGATATCAGCTGAAGATAAAGGAGATGAATATCAAACTGTTAACCTAGTTGATTCTGGCTTGGAAAGGAATGTTTACATAGGGAAAGCTTTCCTTGAAGCAATCAGAAAAGATATACTAAGGGCATTGAAGAAGGACATTGCTGCAATAGCTTGGGGGTATGAGGATTTAAAAACATTTGATGCTTCTGTAATGACTCATACCATTCCTTTGAAGCCCGAACCTAAGCCATTTTGGCAGAAATAGCGCCCTATCAATGCCCTGATTGAACCACTGATCCTTAAAGAATTTCAGAAATTGCTTTCTGCAAGAATAATCTTCCTTGTATGACACTCAACATGGGTGGCCAACCTAGTTCCAATCTGTAAGAAAAATGGAGAGATCAAGCTATGTGTAGACTTCAAAAATCTGAACAGAGCTTTAGAAAAGGATAACTACCCACTCCCTTCACTGGATGAAGTATTGCAAACTATCAATAGGTCTCAAATGATATCCTTCCTAGATGGTTATTCTAGATACAATCAGGTGATGGTTAACTGTGAAGACAAAATGAAGACAACCTTCACTACTAAGTGGGGGACATTTTCTTACAGAAGGATGTTGTTCGGTTTGATGAACGTTGGGGCAACCTTTCAGCATGCCATGGACGTAGCATTCAAAGATTTGATTGGAAAATGCATTATCGTCTACATGGATGACCTGACAATGTTCTCTAAAGATAGACTGAACCACACTGCAGACATGGCTAGAGTTCTTGAAAGATGTATCCAGTATGGTGTCTCCCTGAATCCTAAAAAGTGTGTGTTCAGGGTTTATGAAGGGAAGCTTTTGGGACACATAATATCAGAAAGAGGAATATCGATCGATCTAGGCCGAGTTGAGTCCATTATGAAGATAGCCATGCCAGAAAGTAAGAAGGAGATGAGATCCTTTTTTGGAAAGATTAACTTCATGAGAAAGTTCATCACAGGCTTTGCAAAAAATGTTAAACCACTTAATGAAATGATGAAGAAAGACGCCAAAATAGAGTGGAGTAATGAGGCAAAGGCCATGTTTTCACAGGTCAAGCAATCTATTTTGGAAGCACTCGTTCTCACCAACCTTGACTACTTAAAGTCGTTCTATATTTATTCTTTTGCCTTTGAACACTCATGTGTAGCTGTCCTAACCCAATGAAGAGAAGAGGGAGAGGAGAGGCCAATCACCTTCATGAGCTCTTAATTCAAAAATTCTAAAATCAAATATCTTCCTCTTGAAAAACAAGCTTTTGTGCTGGTCAGAGCTATCAAGAAGTTCATACATTACATCCTCCGAAGTTAAATTATTGTTGTAGTTCCTGATGCTGCTATGAATTTTCTACTTATGCAGAGTGAGCTGGGAGAATGAAGAGGGAAATGGATGGCCATTTTGCAAGAGTTTGACCTAGAGATTCGCCCTATGAAACTTGTCAGACGTACAGGCCTGTCTAAATCCATGATGAATGCTAGTGGAAATGTTATTTTCTAGCAATACACAACTCAGTCCTTTTCCAATGACCCTTGGTATACTGATATCATCTATTTCATGCTCAACACTCGGTGCCCAGAGGGAATGAATACGACTAAGAGGAGAGCACTGAGAATGAAAAGCTCTCATTATATGCTCAAAGGAGGATTGTTGTATAGGAAGAATTTTGAGGGGGTGTACCTACAATGCCTTGATCAGCAAGAGGCTAAACATGTGATTGTTGAATTTCATGGGAAACATGGTATAGGTCATGGGTCTGCAGATTCGTTAGCACATCAAATCCTTAGATTAGGTTACTACTGGCCGTGTGTGTTCAAAGATGCCCATCAACATGTGAGAACATGTCACATATGTTAGATTTCTGCATTAAAAGAATGCCACCCAGCCATGCCATTGCAACCTGTTTAAGAGGTAAGACCATTTTCCCAATGGGCGTTGGACTTTATTGGGGTAATTAACCCAAATTATTATGCAAGACACAAATTTATTTTGACTGCCACTGATTACTGCACAAGATGGACAGAGGCTATACCTTGTAGGAATAGTACAATAGAGGTAGTGATCAAGTTCCTCACCGAATGCATCACAACTAGGTTTGGAGTACCCTTCGCATTGGTATGTGACAATGGCTCTTCCTTTTCTTTTGCTGAGTTCATTTCATGGGCTTATGATCACAAAATTGTCTTAAAATATTCTTCAAACTATTACCCACAAGGAAATGGAGTTGCAAAATCAACCAATAAGAATCTCTTAGGGGTAATTAAAAAATTGTTAGAAAACAATCCTAGGGACTGGCATACCCAGCTATTCGTGTTATGGGTAGATATAACTAGGATCAAGGCTGCTTTAAATAATTCACCATTTAAACTAGTGTATGGCCAAGAGCCTATGTTCCCTATTCATTTGCAAATACCTATCCTTGAGTTCATGCAGAAATTCTACTCTAGTGATGATAGGATAGAGGTAAGATTAGCTACCTTGTTGAAATTAGAAGAACAGAGAGATGCCGCCTTGTAGCAATTCTTTAGACACCAGGCTATTGTCAAACATTGGTTTGACAAAAGAGCCAAAATCAAGGCTCTTAGAATATCTGACCTTGTGCTGCTATGGGATAAAGCTAGTGAAAAGAAGGGCAGTCACCAGAAATTTGATAAGCTTTGGTTAGGTCCCTATCAAATCACTGAGATCCTAGGAGAAAATGCTTTCCAGCTGAGTAGTCTAATGGGAGAACCTGTTCCACTGCCTGTCAAATGACAGTTTCTTAAACATTATTTTGGGTCATGAAGTTTGTTATTTTGCTAGGGAGTGCATTTATGTAAATAGTTCCTGCATTTCTGCTTGTAAATAATCTATGTAAATAATTTTTTGTTCTGTCTATGAATAGTCTATTTGTTTTTCTATTTGTAAATAGTTTTGTTGTTTGTTTGTTTGTCCTTTCTTTCTGTCCTTTCATTTCCTTTGTTGTTTGGTTTCTGTCTTGTTTGTTCTTTGGGGTTTCTCTATTCTTTCCATCTTGAAATGGTGGGTTGTTATCTGAAGTATACTTTGGTTATGAGAGAAGTGGTTTAGATATTTTCAAGTTCTGAGTGGATAATTTTTTTCTAAATTCTTTGCTTTATGCCCATTGTCAATAAGAGTTGTGGAAAGTCTTGAAAACAAGGTGTAAAGTAAAAAATCTTCATTAGTTACCTCTGAATCTATCACAAATCATCAAGATAATCTCCTCTTGTAATGGTATATTTGTCCTAGGATGATAGTGTTGTAAGATTTGAGTGAAAAATCTGATCTCCCAAGTGTTGTTATGAGGTCCATGGTAGTTTCAACCTAGAACAAATGTCTGACATCTGACATATTGAAAAAAAAAAGAATGAAATATCTCAAACTCCAAGAGAAAAAGAAAAAAAGAAGAGAAAAATAATTATCTACAAGAAAGGAGGACTCAATATGAATGGGTGATTCTAGTATCTCTACTGGGGCTATGGATGCCTAGCTGGCAGTACAACAATGTTGTGTGAAAACTAGAGGTATCTCTGTTGGGGCTATGGACGACTGACTGGCAGTGGAGTAATGCCCAGGATATCATTGCACAACAACTAAAGGAAATCAACTCATGTAGTTAAAAAGATGAGAAAAACTTTATAAAAGAGTGATGCACCATCAAGCACACACTTATATTTAGGGGTAGCCAGTGTTGACTTACATTTGAGATTCTAGCTCAACCTTGGTTGTTAAAACTAACCCAATTGGAGTTGTGATGTTCATAAACCAGGAGTTCTGGGTAGCTAAATCCTTCAATTTCTTGAAAATGGTAAAACCATTTTCCCAACTGAGGCGCCATTTGTTATGCCTTGCATAACGACCCCCATTTTATTCTGGAACAAAATGGGTCCCCCTTTGCTTCTATTTTCTTTGCCTTTGGTTTTCCAGTTTGGTCTTGGGAGTTCTTTTGTTTTCCTCCTGAGTTTGTTCTTGTTTTTCTGAATTTTGGTTTTGCTTCAGCCTGAGTTGGGTTTCTTTTTGTTGAAAATTAAGTGGAATGGTGAAAAATGATATATTTTATATGCTTCTAAGGACTAATGGAGACCTTGTTTTGTAGGATTAAATCATGCACATGATGATATTTTTTAGGGAGCTCAGATGGAAGGCATCCCTCAATCTAGTTTAGCATAAAATTCTTCTAAGGCAAGAGTCGGCAAGACCTTCTAGATGTCTTGCCGACTGGCAGTGTGTTATTCATTTGGGATCCACCAGTCGCCATGACATTTTATTCACCATGGGTTTTCATATGTCTCCCCGACATGTCGAAGTCTCACCGACCGATTGCACACAAGGTTAGCGTTGCCGAAAGATTTGTGCTCGATGAAAGGTCTTGCTGACCCATGATGTCTCGGTGAAAGGTTATACCTTCAGCATAAGGTCTAGCCGAAGAGGCGAGGTCTTGGCGACAGAGGTGGCTTCAGGATAAATTCTCACTGATAGGGTGGACTCTTGCCGAGGTGAAGTGACGTCAACGTAGTGGTTTGGGTTCGCTATGAAGTCCCGGTGACCAAGTGATGTCTCACCGAAAGGATGATGCCTTCGGTATAAGGTTGTGCTCTCGAGGGGATGTCCTGCTGACATGGTATGTCTTGCCAAAAGATTTGAGTTCGGCGTGATGTCTGGTCAAAGGGGTAAAGTCTTTCCGACTAGGCGGAGTCTCATTGAAAGATGAAGGCCTCAGAGGGAAGTCCTGTCGACCAATGAAGGGTCTCGGCAAAAGTTTTGAGCTCTCGACGAAAGGGCATGACTTCGGTGTAATGTCTCGCCGACATGAGATGATATCAGCATAAAGTCTCGCTGATCCGTTAGAGTCTCAGCAAAAAGGGGATGTCATCGTAAGGATCTTGCCAAGAGAGATAACATCGGCATGAAGTCTCACTGACAGGGTGGACTCTTGCCGAAATGGAACGGTGTTGGGAAAATGTTTATATTCACCATAAGGTCTGGTCGACTAAGGAGGGTCTCGCTGAAAGAAGAGGGGCTCGGGGAGATGTCTTGCCAACACAAGATGTCTCACCGAAAGATTTGAGTTTATTGTGATATTTGGCCAACCCGATGGTGTCTCACCGAAAGAAGAGGGGCTCGGGGAGATGTCTTGCTGACATGGGAAGGTCTTGCCAACCTGATAATATTTCGGTGAAGGGTTATGGCTTCAGCATAAGGTCTAGCCGAAGAGGAAGAGTCTTGCTGAAATGAATTATGAGCTCGAAGAAAGTTTTACACTAAGTGTAATGTCTCACCGACAGGGTAGGGTCTCCCCAAGATGAAATGAGCTCGCCAAAGGATCTTGAGTTCGGCATAATGTATGGCCAATAGCGATTGTCTTGGCAACCACTGTGGATATCGATATGACTTTGGGGGCTCGACATGAAGTCTTGTCGACCGTCATATGTCTTACCAATAGCTGCTAGGAGGTATGATCGCATCGGGGAGACACGATTAGTGTCTCACCGACATGCAATCCAGTATGAATGACTTTTGACCACCCGAGAATCCCACGTGGAGTGTGTTCAACCAATCAAAGAGGATTAAGGGTGAACCTTGGACAATTTGACTGATTGACTACCCCTGTGAGGAAGATCAACAGAATGCGACCGATGTGGATCTGCTCTATGAACGAGCCGATGGAACAACTAGATGAACACTGGTGTGGAGATCTAACGAAAAGTTTGATGTTGCTTCCAGAGATGGTCAGCTTACAGAAAGATTTGGAGCAAGAATCAGGCAGAAAGAAGGAAGAAACTGTGAGTCACAGTGACAGCTAGGATTACTACTGACAAAGGGGGGTTCGACATTAATGATAATGCTTTAGAGTATTCAAAGTGATTCTAGTGGAAGTTCAAAGGTGGACACGAAGGCCGTAAGTAAATTCCATAGTTGCAAAAGATCTAGAGGTCATCCCTGAAGCAATCTTTCACCGACATGGACACAGAGGATGCAATTGAATGTAGCATTAACTTCATTCTAAAAAGATCTAAGGGTTGACCCTCCTATAACGAACTGATATTTTGTAAACCCTACAATAGGGGCCAGCACATTCTTTTTGGTACATTCTATATATATGGCATTTTTTGCCTCTTTGTAAAGAAGAGAGAGAGGAAAAAAAAGGTGGAAGTTTTAAAGGTTTTACAGACATAGAGATATAGATTTTGAACAGTAGTAATTTTCTAAGAACTAAGAGAAACTTAAGAATAGCAATAGAGTAGGAGTTAGATTCGACAGAAGGAAATAATGTATCCTTCTGGTTCTTTTAGAATAGATGGAAATAATCTGAAGACATAGATTTTCTGTACACTAGTGATTGTGCCAAAGTTGTAAATGTTGCTTATCTATTTCACTAATAGTAGAAGCAACCAGATTTAAATCTACTTCATGTTGTGTTCCTGAATGGTATTCATCTTCAGTTAATCATTGGATTTGAGAAGCTTTCAAGGAATAAAATCTTATTTTATGTTTCGTTTAAAATGGTAAGTTACAATCTTTTATTGAAGTCAGCACTGTGAATGAATGAAGTTGTGTGTTAATCACAAGTTGATTTTGTTCTCCAGTTTTAGTTAGTAATTCCTTGAAAAATAACAAGTCTGGTTAAGTTGGATGTATTATCATTCTCTTCGATTCCAAATCTTTGATCTATGTTTTTTTGTTTCTTTAAAAACCCCAATTAAAGTAGGTTTGAATTTATGTTTGATTCTAGAACAATCTAGAAGCTCAACACCAGTAAGCCCCTTGAACATTATAGTTCACATCAACCATTGAGTGAAATCAGCACAGTCGAGAACTAATTACAAAGACCTTGGGAGTTAAGATATCCATGTGTTATTCTTTCTCTTTTAGGAGATTAGAATAGTGATATTTTGTTTAACAGTTGTTGTGCTCATCTGAACCATCAACAGGAACCTAACTAGGTCCACATCAATAGATCGAACAAAATCAACAATAGTTTGCATCGTAGATGCAAACCATGCCAAATGGGGAGGGACTCTAGGCTCATTTTTTATGAGATCTATATTTCCTTGAATGACAATGAGGTTTGCTCAAATATTCTCTCTTAATTGATCTTCATCAATTTCAGGAGGGGGTGGGGGGTTAGGTGGTGGAGAATGTGGAGGTGTGCTAGGGTTTTGTTCATGTGGTGGATTGGGATGTACAAGATCTATAGGAATTTCTTGATTGGGCATAAAATCCTCTAAATTAAACATTGGATCCATGTGAGCAATGATATGGAAACTACATGTTAAACAATTAAAAAAAATATATCAACAAACTAATTAAATAATGCACACAATTTGAAAGTTATTTTAAAATCACATTGAACATGCACAAATTCAAAATATATTTCATTTGAAGTCCATTCAATTTATAACGTTATAAAATCCATAACATTAAAAATTCATAGCATGTACACACATTAAATTGAGTCCAGTGTGGGGTTGTTAATATGAAGGGTGGAAATGAAATTATGGGGTTTTATTAAAATTTATTTAATCTCATTCATTATTTTCAAATAATACTAAAGATAAGAATGAAAAATTAATAGAAGACATTGAAAGGGACACATAGATATATGCTAGTGACCTAATTGCAATGTACAAAATATAAAAAAAGATGAGTGATCAAGCTCTATTCACCAAATTTATCCCCTTAAGAAATGTCAAATTCCCCCTTAAGACATCGATTTACAATTTAGGGTGATAGGATGGCTTAAGGGGATCTATGTGTAGTAAGGTCCTAGGACAAAATGGTCCATGGCTTAAGGGAATAAAATTTGGTGGAGTTCCCTAAGGCAACCAAATTTCATTTTAAGGTCCTACAACAAAATTAATAGATGTATTAATCAAGTATGACAGAATTTAATTAAATCCGAGGACATAAATTGATTTATCTAAAATTTCAAATTTCATGATAAGAGACACAAGATCTCTATAGTGGGACAAGGTAGTTAAGAAGAAATTATAAGTTTAACACTAACATTAAAATTTATAATCTCTTTCATTTTTTTCAAAGAATATTAAAGATAAGAATGAAAAATTAATAGAATACATTCAAAGGGACACATAGATATATGCTAGTGACCTAATTGCAGTGTACAAAATAAACAAAGATGAACTTGAGCTCTATTCACCAAATTTTGAGAACTTCTTTTATACCCTTAAGAAATGTCATATTAGGACCCCTTAAGACATTGATTTATGATTTAGGGTGATAGGATGGCTTAAGGGGATCCATGGCTTAAGGGAATAAAATTTGATGGAGTTGCCTAAGGTAACCAAATTTCATTTTAAGGTCCTACAACAAAATGAAAGCTAAATTAGGGTTTAGGGTTTAGATAAATAGAGATTTGATGACATGAAAACATATAGAAGACACATGAATAAATTTTTACAAGTAAATGAGAAACCCTACCACCTAAACTTAGTGCTTTGAATAAAATATGTGACATTCTAGGAATAGCTTCAATATATCAACAATTAGGAATTTTAGATTTCAATTATAAGTAAGTTGTTGAGTTATGATGGATTTTGAACCTATTTGGACCTCTAAGCACTCTTGGATGATTTAAAAAGGAAGAGGGGATCTAAAGTGATTTAGACCCAAAATTTTTTCTAATCATATATTTTTTGAAACTTTTCTATGGCATAGACTCTTCCTTTGAATATTTATATAAATTCTAGACGTGCATGGGTTTTCAAAAAAGAACCTAACTGCCACTAAGTGAGGAATCAATTGATCAATTCAATAAATAAATAATCTTAGAAAATAAACCTTTGGTTATAGAATTGAATTGCATTTATGAATCATCTATCAAGTTTTTCAAAAAAGTAATTTGAATTTTCCAAATTGAAATGTTCATGCTACAAGTTAGCTTTCATACACTAGTTTAGAGAAAGTACAACATTTAGTTTTCCTAATCTAGAACAATGCCACTACACATGAGAGTTAAAATAGGAATTAGATTACACACAACCTATAGATCTTATGAATAACATCCTATAAATTAAGGCTTAAATATGATCATAATGCATCCTTACATAATTCACAAAGGATCTCATCCAAATAAAAGAAATGGGTAGAAATCATTCATGCTTCACATTTTAATATTTATTTGATTTAATAACATTTATGTGTCTAGCTCTATCCATATTGCACATAGTCTAGATTAACAAGTATGACTTGCATTTCTATGTTTTTTTAAGAGAATACATCATACACTATATAAGCTAACAACATTGATATAGAGTGATTACATGCTCATATCAACTAGCATCATGATATATGAACTTATTAAATCAAGCCCATAGTTTCACATGAGGTACATTATTTTACTTCACTGGTACACTTTCTCAAGTTAAATTATACAATCATGAAGTTTTCTAAGATAAAATTAGCTATCAAATTTATATTATGTGAACATATTATAATTAAATCAATTTGTTGGTTAATATATAGATCTATGCATCGATTGTTTGTACCTCCTTTATTAGTCAATTATGAATTTCATTGGTAGTTGTGTGGATCACCAACGACATACCAAAGTGTACCTAACCTATGGACTATAATTTGTGATCCCTCCCTACATGTTATGTCATCAAATCTTACTACACATCCTTATTTTACCTCTTCTATTATATCACATGCCCCTAATATTGAACTTTTCATCACTTCCACCCTAAATAAACTAAGAACCATGAGTGAGAGTAAAAATCATACAAAGAAGGTTATGTCAAATATAAAATGTAATCTAAACCTCCTTGAGGAGCCCTAATTTAGGGTTTTAGGTTTACTTTTAGGGTAAATAGCCTCATTTTAGGTTTACGTAAATTAGGGTAAATAGGGTTTTAGGTTTACGTTTTAGGGTTTAGGTCCAAGGATTAACCTGTGTAAATTAGTTTTTAGGGACCTATGTAAATTTTGTAACCTAGGGTTTCTAGGGTTTTGAAATTTCTAAGTTAAATGTGTCCAATTTAGGTTTAGTTTTTATGGTTTTCAATTTACAATTTAAATTTATTTGTTTCATTGATGTTTTTGGTTTTTTAAATGCAATTAAAAACTATAAAACATTGAACTAAAACACACTAAACAAACAAAAAATGAATACTAATTACAAAACAAAAAAATAAGATATAAAGCAAAAAAAGGAAGAATTCAACCAACCTAGAGGTCGATGATGTTGGTCGTGTCAATGGGAGGAGGTGGCAGTCAAATTTTTCTTCAATCAAGGCCTTTCAAACACGTACGTGATCTCCTCTGTTCTTCTTAGACGCAGACTAAAATGGTGAGAAAAATGAAATATAGTCGCTTATTAAAAAAAAATAAAAATCACAAAACACATATGCGTTTCATAATACGTACGCGTTTTTTTGAAAATGCATACGCGTTTCTTGCCAAAATTTTTGCTTTGCCTGAAATTTCCCCTCTTCATGTACCCAACTTCTTGTGTTTACTCCTATCATAAAGACAGAATAAAAACAAAATAAAAATAGAGACACTTCGATTTGCTACTTCTCAAATTTTTTGACTAAGAGTAGACCACGAATTTCAACAATGCATTAAACAAAAATTGAAGCCTGAACAAAACAAAGACTCTAGAGTCCTATTTCATGTGATAGAAAACAGATTGGCATTGGGGTTGTAGGTTTGAGCCCCACAGTGGGTGCCAAAATGTGGATACCTTTTTTGCATTTGCTAAAAAACAAACAACCATTAGCATCGTTAGTAAACTTAAGCAAACCAAAACAAGCATCCCTATGAAATATTGGATCATGCTACCTATGCAAACAAAAAAGTAACATATCAAATAAACTAAGTGAATGAATAAGAAAGCAAGAATCAAACTCTATCCCATAGTGGGAGTGGTGCTCCTTTGATGTGGAAAGGATGCCCTTTCCCACCCCCTTGATAAGCTTCAAGATGATAATGAACAAAAGATGGAAGATGATGAAGATGAAGTGCAAGATGAAAATGCCTGAGATTGTGTATGAAGTTGTTGTTCCATTTCAAGTAGAAGTGGCCTCTATTTATAGGTTGAAGGGTTGGAGAATGGCGAGATGGGAGGAATGTGGGACTAAAGAAGAGCCAATGATATTGTGACACTTGCCACATGGCAAGTGGAGGAAGGTGAAGCACATTTTGGAGAATGTGCATGGCTAATGCATGTAGTTGAGGATTTGAGATGTGTAAGAGAGATTAATGCATGTGTAAGAGGCATTAAATGAATATAGTGGAGATGTTTTGGAGGGAAATTATTTGGGCAAGTCAAATAAGTGGAGTTATTGAAGGAATATTCCCTTAGAATATGCCTTTGTGAGGGAAAATGAGATAATTAGATAATTAAAAGAATTGATTTTCATGTGCAAGTGGGTGGGTTAGTCAGGGGTTTAGGTTTGACCCAGGTTGAGTCAAAAGCTAGAGGATGGGTAATGATGGTTAGGTGTTAATTAATTCAGATTAATTAACTTGTAGGAATTTAGGGGATTTGACATCTGATTTAAATGATTTGGTTTATTTAAATTAGATGAGAGGACTTTAGGGATTTGATTAAACAAATTGATTTATTTAAATCAACCTGATGAATATTGGTGAATTAATCTAATTTTCTTTAGAAAAATGGACCAGTTGCTTGACATGAGATTAATTGGACTTAATGAGGCCCTAATCTAGTGTTGTGAGGCATTTCATGTGTCCACACTAGGTCTTGGACCCTTGTAAATTGAATAGCATGCTTCTAACAATGTCTTGTAAAGGTGTTGTAAAGTCTTGTAAAGGACTTTCACATTTTTCTAGACTTAGTTAATCTATTTTATTCCTAATTCAACATTATAAAATGTGTTTAATAATATTATTACATCAATTTAGAAGATTCTTAATATGAACTTAAAGACAAACTAGTGTTGTAATGTGACTTATACATTCACATTGGTTCTTGTGCACTTCTAGGCTATGTGGACCTAATTTTAGTGTTGTAAAGTGCATTTAATTGCATTTTCACATTAATTTATGTGTCCCAAGCCCTAATCAACATTTATATCATCATTAATAAGTCCTATTTTATCCATATTGTGCATCCCGAGGCTTTAATTGATCAAACACCTAACAAGATAGCAATCTAAACCTTATTTCCTATCTCCTAAGCTTCATAGGTGTCGGAATGGCCCCTGTGGGACCCATTCACCATGCTTGGTGAATGAGTCCTATCTAGACCCCATTTTGACCCTTGAGTGGGAAAAAGTAAAATTTAAAGTTTATTTTCACTCCATGTCGGCCTGTGATGTAGTATTATCAGGTACTAAGGCACAAATGACTATAAATAAGCATTTTAACCTCATTTTACACATCTTATCTCATTATTACACCTCTCATTATCAATTCATCATCTATCTTTGATCACAAGTCAAGCAAGTTGAGGTTTCTCCATTAGAAGTCTTCAAGTGAGCATTCTAAAGCATTCAAGGACAGATTTTACATGTGTTGCAATAGACATCCAAGATCAACCATCATTGCAAGGTAATCTATTCCATTTTGCATGCTTCATTCCTTCATTTCATCAATTTGGTTTAATTACCTAAACGAGGTTTGACCAAGGCAAACCCCCATTCCCTAACAATCAACAATTTCTCTTCTTGTGTGTTGTTTGTATGCAGATTTAGTTCCTTTGGAAGCTTGAAGATCATTGGAGATTGCATTCCAAGGTTATTCGAGTCATCCTCCTATCATTGAAGTCAAATAATCAAGGAAAAGTCACTTTTAGACCCAGATCTGACAATTTTAGAAGAGGAGACCTGCAAGAGGTAGAAGTACAAATCAAACTCCATAAAATCTTCCTCTAATTTTCCAAATTTCTATAGGTTGACTAATTCGCCACCCTTGGTGAATGAGTCCCACCTATAGGCCTAAAAAGTGAATTCTCATAAATCAACTCCCAACAGTCAGAAACAAGTTTCTGGAAGATTTTAGTAGAAACATGACTCGTCCTCCAGCAGTGGTGAATGAGTCCCATTTTGGCGAATGAGTCCCACTGGGCCTAAAAATCAGCAATTTCAGAATTTCAAAGATATTTCCAGTCTTAAATACATTTCCAAGTGCATATCATTTACATCCTTTCCTTTTTGTTTAGCTTTATTTACATTTTTAGATCATTCTTTAGGTCTTTTTATATTACATAATGTGTTTTCAAACATATCACAATTTTTAGATTTTGCATGCATTTTTTATCAATTTCATAGTTTAGCAACACTCAGATCACCCCATTTAGCTCATACAACATCATACACATCCTAATTTGAATGTGCATAAGCATTTTGGGAACCCTAATCTCTCTCTTTCTAGGTGGAAAACCCTAGGAAGAGAGTTAAGCCGTTCATGTACCAAAATCTATGTCACAGATCTAATAAATTGCTTTATTTGATTAATAGAGGAATTTCCTGTTAATTCATCATATTTAAATGCATAATGTTAGTATTATCTGAGTGCCTACAAATTACAGATCTTTGGAGGTGGGATTCAATATTGTAATGTGTTACTTTCATGAAATCAAAGATCAATGTATTTGGTTGTTTTTCAAATTGTGACTAATTTAATATTGTGCAATTTTCATCGATTTAATTTGACACAAGTAATTGTTAAATTGGAGTAAATTATTTTTCTGAGTTTGTGTAATCTAGATTGTTGAGTTGGTTGAGAGTGTGTTGTTTTTTCTGCTCTGCATCACATCACAAGCACTTCAACAATGATTAGTACTCAATTATTATTGAAAATAATAATGACTAATAATTCAATAATAACAACAATGACAACAACAACAATAATAATAAAACTAGAATTCCCTAGCTTCAGAAAATACCTACTTGCATGATAGGGGTACCTTCCCACACTTAATTTAGCTTAGAAATTTAAGGTTAATCAATCATACCTTTGACTAATAAAACCTAGTATGGTTGAGGAAGTAGTTATGAATTAATAGTTTCATTTTAAATTCAACATGACAAGGGATATGGAAGACCCTTTCAATGTACCCACAACATAAACTCCATGATATGCCAATATATCTTAGTCTAATGTTGATAAGCTTCCTCCTTGACTTTGATAAATGTAAGTGTGCATCTTCTTCTAGTAGGTAAAACAGAGACACCAAGAATAAATGAAGCTCAAATAAAATCAATGACCTGTTGTTCTATCACACACTCCATTGCCTCATTTGAAGTCTATCCTTCATAATCCAACCGAGTTAATAAAATAACTAGTATGGCTTATCTCACCCAAAAAAAAAAAATTGGTCTCTATCATGCATCAAAACGTATAAGGGTTTGCAAAGAATGCCACATGATTCAGTCAAGTTGCCTTGGTTTCACATTGCCATTAGCTAGATCCCAAACTCATTTTTTTATAAGTTACATGACTTTGTAATTTACTTATTTATTTTTTAATCATTTAAAGTTTTAGAGAGGCTTGACTACTACTGAATATCACGTCTTGATAAAAATCTCATTTTGGTAAAAAAACTAATCTGTTTTAAGTTCAAACTTAAATAGGATGTGATACTTTAAGTCATGACTCATGAGGGTTAAAATAAAATAAGATTTCAAGAACTTGGAATATACATGCAATCAACTCTCAACCGGTACAGATTTTAATAAGATCAATGCAAATTCCTAACCTCGGGGCCTTCTAGATACACAAATACTATTTTACCATACAAGCTCAGCACACTATTTTCAAAATTATATAATCACAGAGATCCTTCCTAACTTGAAGGCAACCAAAAAGAGCAAAATGGCACAATGCACTTTCGTTTGCACATAAATTTTAGTGACATCTTCTTACACTCAGCCAAGCAACTATAACATAATACACTAGTATGGACTTCAATTTCAGTGTTTAGGTATAAAGCATGAGATCTTACTCGGAAAAGAATACCTTAAGAATCTGGAGAAAAGCCAAAACTCGTACACCATTTACAGATAACCTCACCCTCCCGATTACATGTATTTATTCTGGAATAGCTTTGTATCTGTTCCATTAAAAGTTTGTGATTAATTTTCCATGGCAGTGAATTGTTGGTGGTGAATTTTCCTTGAGGTGAATTTGTCATGATGATGAATTGTTGACGATAAATTTTCCAATGATGAATTGCTGACGGTGAATTTGCCTAATACTACCGAAGTGATTTTCCTATGATCTGACCAAATAACTGTGGCGTGTACCAAATACCCATCAATCTACATGTCCCATACTCCATTCATCCCCTGTGGAACATACCCCTCTCCCTCGAATTGCCACACCTCGCTTTAATAGTGTAATCCATTGATGCAGATTTCTAACCTGGGCCTGGTGTTGCTCTCCGGATTATGGGGTTCATCATATGTGTAAACCCACATGGTGTGGAGGACATCAATGAAATAACATAATCTGCGACTGTTAACACCCCGTGCATCTCTCCTTTGCAAGATAAAACGGAGAAATAACATTATCGACTACTGTGAATATTTACTCGCCCCTACACTCAATAGTTGGTTATAACCTAAGCGCCTTTCCCTGGGAATGCAAATAAACTTCCTAATGTTATCTATATATTTCATTACTATTGATTCAACTCCACCGCACAAATTTTGACCACTCAACAAAAAATCTCTTTTTCTTCCACGAAGTGCATTAATGGAAGGCTCAATACAACTAACCTCATTAATGTAACTGTGTGAATGGGCACCTCATAGCCATGCCAAGGTGTAGTTATTGTTGTCAGGAGTTGCAACCAATTCCACGTCCTTGTCAGTGCTTCAATAATTAATAAGATTTAAACACAGACCTTTCAAAATATAACCACTATCAATACAGCAACATTGATTGAGATTTAGACACAGACCTTTCAAAATATAGCACTATCCATACATCGATAGTGATCAAGATTTAGACATAGAACTTTCAATTATAAACATAGTCAATTTCTATAATAATGTTTGCATTAAATACTACTGTAAAGAATCAAACGATTTTGATAAAAATGAAATTATTTATCTTGGATTGGTTGTATGGATTTAAACATAGACCTTTCAAAATATAACCACTATAAATACATCAATGTTGATTAAGATTTAGACACAAACCTTTCAAAATATAGCACTATTCATACATCAATAGTGATCAAGACTTAGACATAGAACTTTCAAATATAAACATAGTCAATTTCTATAATAATGTTTACATTAAATACTATTGTGAAGAACCAAACGATTTTTATAAAAATGAAATTATTTATCTTGGATTAGGCATATGGGTACTGACTCTAGTATCCTTAACAAGGTTCAGTGGACTAAAACTTATGTGGTTTAATATGATATTTAAGGTTCTCAAAAGAGCATAAATATAAATTAATTTCTGCATATATTCATTATAGAGCTCAATGAGCACTGATTTGTATAGGTCATTTAAGAACATAATAATCTCCCTCTGAAGAAATGATCGATAAGACTTAATGTGGTCCCTGTTATGAAATATTGAACAATTTATTTTTAACAATGCTTATTGCAAACATAAAACACAAGATTGGCATTCAACTAAGCTAAAAATATAGAGACCATACAATACAAAATTTATATAAACATAGACCTATATGATCTCTCAAGAAAAATATAATGGTAATATAGTGGTCACATATACATAGAACTATGCAGTCTCTCAACCAAAATATAATGGTCACATATGCACAGACCTATATGGTCTCTCAAGGAAAATAAAATGCACCAAAATCTAAGTGTTCAGAATATTATTAAAAAGGTTTATAATAAGATTAGAGTAAAAGGGTCAAAAATAAGAATTCACAGTATTCATACTAATTTCAAACTAAAAAAAAAATAATATAACATTATTAATGTATATAAATTTAAGACTTCATAGTTCTATAACATAAACCCCCAATCCTTAATAATAAAAATAGGTTCAGGGTTTAGGTCATCTCTAATAAACTAGCATATCCTTAAGAAATTCTACAACCTATTATACATTCTTATGTATATTTATAAAAGTATTTAGGTCTCAAAACTTCTTATGATTATTTCTATAAATCAACTCAAATTATTTGCATGTCAATTCAACATTAAAAATGAAAAAAAAGTGTGTATAATTCATACCAACTTCTCTATAAAATTACATCAATCAAAGATCTTCCTCCCTTGCCACCTTTACCACACCAACTCCCATGTGTTGTTTCTTTCTCTTTTATGATATTGCTATTAGGATTCAACCGTGTAGTTTTTAAGAGTCAAACTCATTGACCCATATTTCATGAGTAGTGGCTCACAAGAACCCATCTCTCATGATAATGAATGGTCCACTTAGCACTCATTCCATCTAGGTGATGCTCACAAGGGTGAAGCACTGGGCCTTCCCAAGAGGTCACCCATCCTAGTACTACTCCATCTCAAGCGTGCTTAACCACGGAGTTTTCTCCAAGGTTAAGTCCACTTAGCTTGCAACCCCATTTGTAAAACCTTCAACAAGTGTTGTGCCTCATGAACCATTCATTATAGATCCCCTTTAGCTCATCAATTGATAAGTAGGAGGTATTTTCCACAGCATGTCAAATTATGATATTGCTATCAGGATTCAACTGTGTAGTTTTTAAGAGTCAAACTCATTGACCCACATTTCATGAGTAGTGGTTCACAAGAACCCATCTCTCATGATAATGAATGGTCCACTTAGCTTTCCTTCCATCTAGGTGATGCCCATAGGGGTGAACCACTGGGCCTTCTCGGGAATTCACCCATCTCAGTACTACTCTAGCTCAAGCGCGCTTAACCACGAAGTTTTCTCCAAGGTTAAGCCCACTTAGCTTGAAACCCCATTTGCAAAACCTTCAACAAGTCTTGTGCCTCATGAACCATTAATTATAGAGCCCCTTTAGCTCATCAATTGATAAGTAGGAGGTATTTTCCACAGCATGTCTTGAATTATGATATTGCTATCAAGATTCAACTATGTAGTTTTTACGAGTCAAACTCATTGACCCATATTTCATGAGTAGTGGTTCACAAGAACCCATCTCTCATGATAATGAATGGTCCACTTAGCACTCATTGCATCTAGGTGATGCTCACAGGGGTGAAGCACTGGGCCTTCCCAAGAGGTCACCCATCCCAATACTACTCCATCTCAAGCGTGGTTAACCACAGAGTTTTCTCCAAGGTTAAGCCCACTTAGCTTGCAACCCCATTTGCAAAACCTTCAGCAAGTGTTGTGTCTCATGAACTATTCATTATAGAACCCCTTTAGCTCATCAATTGATAAGTAGGAGGTATTTTCCACAATGTGTCAAATTATGATATTGCTATCAGGATTCAACTATGTAGTTTTTAAGAGTCAAACTCATTGACCCATATTTCATGAGTAGTGGTTCACAAGAACCCATCTCTCATGATAATGAATGGTCCACTTAGCACTCATTGCATCTAGGTGATGCTCATAGAGTTGAAGCACTAAGCCTTCCTAGGAGATCATGCATCCCAATACTACTCCAGCTCAAGAGTGCTTAACCACAAAGTTTTCTCCAAGGTTAAGCCCATGTAGCTTGCAACCCCATTTTCAAAACATTCAACGAGTGTTGTGTCTCATGAACCATTCATTATAGAGCCCCTTTAGCTAATCAATTTATAAGTAGGAAGTATTTTCCACAACGTGTCAAATTATGATATTGCCATCAGGATTCAACTATGTAGTTTTTAAGAGTCAAACTCATTGACCCACATTTCATGAGTAGTGTTTCATAAAGAACCCATCTCTCATGATATTGAATGGTCCACTTATCACTCATTGCATCTACGTAATGCTCACAGGGGTGAAGTACTAGGCCTTTCCGGGAGTTCATCCATCCCAGTACTACTCCAGCTCAAGCGTGCTTAACCACAAAGTTTTCTCCAAGGTTAAGCCCACATAGCTTGCAACCCCATTTGTAAAACCTTCAGCAAATTTTGTTCCTCATTAACCATTCATTATAGAGCCCCTTTAGCTCATCAATTGATAAGTAGGAGGTATTTTCCACAGTGTGTCAAATTATGATATTGCTATCAGGATTCAACTATTTAGTTTTTAAGAGTCAAACTCATTGACCCATATTTCATGAGTAGCGGCTCACAAGAACCCATCTCTCATGATAATGAATGGTCCACTTAGCACTCATTGCATCTAGGTGATCCTCACATTGGTGAAGCATTGGGCCTTCTCGGGAGGTCACCCATCCTAGTACTACTCCAACTCAAGCGCGCTTAACCACGAAGTTTTCTCCAAAGTTAAGCCAACTTAGCTTGCAACCCCATTTGCAAAACCTTCAACAAGTGTTGTGCCTCATGAACCATTCATTATAGAGCCCCTTTAACTCATCAATTGATAAGTAGGAGGTATTTTCCACTATGTCTCAAATTATGATATTGCTATCAAGATTCAACAATGTAGTTTTTAAGAGTCAAACTCATTGACCCATATTTCACGAGTAGTGGCTCACAAGAACCCATCTCTCATGATAATAAATCGTCCACTTAGCACTCATTACATCTAGGTGATGCTCACAGGGGTGAAGCACTGGGCCTTCCCAAGAGGTCACCCATCCCAGTACTACTCCATCTCAAGTGTGCTTAACCACAAAGTTTTCTCCAAGGTTAAGCCCACTTAGCTTGAAACCCCATTTGCAAAACCTTCAACAAGTGTTTTTCCTCATGAACCATTCATTATAGATCCCCTTTAGCTCATCAATTGATAAGTAGGAGGTATTTTCCACAGCTTGTCAAATTATGATATTGCTATCAAGATTCAACTGTGTAGTTTTTAAGAGTCAAACTCATTGACCCACCTTTCATGAGTACTGGTTCACAAGAACCCATCTCTCATGATAATGAATGCTCCACTTAGCACTCATTCCATCTAGGTGATGCTCACATGGGTGAAGCACTGGGCCTTCTCGGGAGGTCACCCATCTCAGTACCAACTCAAACGCTCTTAACCACAGAGTTTTCTCCAAGGTTAAGCCCACTTAGCTTGAAACCCCATTTGCAAAACCTTCAACAAGTCTTGTGCCTCATGAACCATTCATTATAGAACCCCTTTAGCTCACCAATTGATAAGTAGGAGGTATTTTCCACAGCGTGTCAAATTATGATATTGCTATCAATATTCAACCGTGTAGTTTTTAAGAGTCAAACTCATTGACCCATATTTCATGAGCAGTGGTTCACGAGAACCCATCTCTCATAATAATGAATGGTCCACTTAGCACTCATTGCATCTAGTTGATGCTCATAGGGGTGAAGCGTTGGGCCTTCCCGAGAGGTCACCCATACCAATACTACTCCATCTCAAGTGTGGTTATCCATAGATTTTTCTCCAAGGTTAAGCCCACTTAGCTTACAACCCCATTTTCAAAACCTTCAGCAAGTGTTGTGTCTCATGAATCATTCATTATAGAGCCCCTTTAGCGCATCAATTGATAAGTAGGAGGTATTTTCCATGTGTCAAATTATGATATTGCTATTAGGATTCAACTGTTTAGTTTTTAAGAGTCAAACTCATTGACCCATATTTCATGAGTAGTGGTTCACAAGAACCCATCTCTCATGATAATGAATGGTACACTTAGCACTCATTGCATCTAGGTGATGCTCACAGGGTTGAAGCACTAGGCCTTCCAAGAAGGTCACCCATCCCAATACTACTCCAGCTCAAGCATGATTAACCACATAGTTTTCTCCAAGGTTAAGCCCATGTAGCCTACAACCCCATTTGAAAAACCTTCAGCAAGTTTTGTTCCTCATAAACCATTCATTATAGAGGTTCCCCCTTAGCTCATCAATTGATAAGTAGGAGGTATTTTCCACAACGTGTCAAATTATGATATTACTATCAAGATTCAACCGTGTAGTTTTTAAGAGTCAAACTCATTGACCCACATTTCATGAGTAGTGGTTCACAAGAACCCATCCATCATGATAATCAATGTCCACTTAGCACTCATTGCATCTAGGTGATGCTCATAGGGGTGAAGTACTAGGCCTTTCCGGGAAGTCACCCATCCCAGTACTACTCTAACTCAAGCGCGCTTAACCATGAAGTTTTCTACAAGGTTAAGCCCACTTAGCTTGCAACCCCATATTCAAAACCTTCAGCAAGTGTTGTGCCTCATGAACCATTCATTGTAGAGCCCCTTTATCTCATCAATTGATAAGTAGGAGGTATTTTCCACAGCGTGTCAAATTAAGATATTGCTATCAGGATTCAACTGTGTAGTTTTTAAGAGTCAAACTCATTGACCCATATTTCATGAGTAGTGGTTCACAAGAACCCATCTCTCATGATAATGAATGGTCCACTTAGGACTTATTGCATCTAAGTGATTCTCATAGGGGTGAAGCATTGGGCCTTCCTGGGAGGTCACCCATCCCAATACTACTCCATCTTAAGTGTGGTTAACCACAGATTTTTCTCCAAGGTTAAGCCCACTTAGCTTGCAACCCCATTTGCAAAACCTTCAACAAGTGTTGTGTCTCATGAACCATTCATTATAGAACCCCTTTAGCTCATCAATTGATAAGTAGGAGGTACTTTCCATAGTGTGTCAAATTATGATATTGCTATCAGGATTCAGCTGTGTAGTTTTTAAGAGTCAAACTCATTGACCCATATTTCATGAGTAGTGGTTCACAAGAACCCATCTCTCATGATAATGAATGGTCCACTTAGCACCCATTGCATCTAGGTGATGCTCATAGGGGTGAAGCATTGGGCCTTCCCGGGAGGTCACCCATCCTAGTACTACTCCAGCTCAAGCGCGCTTAACCACAAAGTTTTATCCAAGGTTAGGCCCACTTAGCTTGCAACCCCATTTTCAAAACCTTTAGCAAGTGATTTGCTTCAAACCATTTATTATAGAGCCTCTTTAGCTCATCAATTGATAAGTCAGAGGTATTTTCCATAGTGTGTCAAATTATGATATTGCTATTAGGATTCAACCATGTAGTTTTTAAGAGTCAAACTCATTGACCCATATTTCATGAGTAGTGGTTCACAAGAACCCATCTCTCATGATAGTGAATGGTCCACTTAGCACTCATTGCATCTGGGTGATGCTTATAGGGGTGAAGCACTGGGCCTTCCTGGAGGTCACCCATCCCAATACTACTCCAACTCAAGTGTGCTTAACCACAGAGTTTTCTCCAAGGTTAAGCCCACTTAGCTTGCAACCCCATTTGAAAACATTTAGCAAGTGTTGTGCCTCATGAACCATTCATTATAGAGCCCCTTTAGCTCATCAATTGATAAGTAGGAGGTATTTTCCACAGTGTGTCAAATTATGATATTGCTATCAAGATTCAACCATGTACTTTTTAAGAGTCAAACTCATTGACCCACATTTCATGAGTACTGGTTCACAAGAACCCATCTATCATGATAATGAATGGTCCACTTAGCACTCATTGCATCTAGGTGATACTCACAATGGTGAAGCACTGGGTCTTCTCGGGAGGTCACCCATCCCAGTACTACTCCAGCTCAAGCATGCTTAACCACAAAGTTTTCTCGAAGGTTAAGCCCACTTAGCTTGCAACTCGATTTGAAAAACCTTCAGCAAGTGTTGTGCCTCATGAACCATTCATTATAGAGCCTCTTTAGGTCATCAATTGATACATAGGAGGTATTTTCCACAGTGTGTCAAATTATGATATTGCTATCAACATTCAACCGTGTAGTTTTTAAGAGTCAATTCATTGACCCATATTTCATGAGTAGTGGTTCACAAGTACCCATCTCTCATGATAATGAATGCTCCACTTAGCACTTATTGCATCTAAGTGATGCTCACAGGGGTGAAGCATCGGGCCTTCCCAGGAAGTCACCCATCCCGATACTACTCCAACTTAAATGTGTCAGGCATCAAATGCTTATATTTGATGCTTTTATGATTATTTGACCATACAAAGAGTCAAAAAGGTTCTAATATTTGTTCATATAGTCAAGTGATGATTCACATTCCCTTTCCTCACATAATTAAAATGAATAGAAACCTAAAACACTCACATACTCTAAATATCAAGGTCATACAAACTCTACATAATAAAATAAGATTTTGAAACTAGAAGCTAAAATAAAGAAGCATAATGTCAAATGGGATGAAGAACCTCATACTTCCTCACAATCCTACTTAGATTACAAGGAATTAATATTATTTATTATTTCTAGAATGAATTACAATCTCTTACTGTCACTATGCAAGAATGATCACTTTTTATAATTTACTAGATGCTTAAATTTCCAAGTAATTATAAATTTGAGTTCACATACCAAAAGGATCATATAAATATATGCCACATTTTAATATATTTTACAAAATTATTTTTTATTCAATCATAATTCTTTAACTTATTTTTAATTCTTATTGATTTAGTTTACAATGCAACTCATGTTCAACTCACAAGGTTTATTCTAATAGTATTACAAGTAGCATTTTTTACAACTCATATCTCCCCCTATTTTATCAAAACACATTTGTATACTTCATCACTTGACTTTTTTAATGATAAGGACATGTCTTACTAATATTAGCATGAAGAGTTGTAACTGATGCATCTAAGGTTGGGCCTTACATACATGACCATGTCAATTCCAAAAGAATGTAATTAGTAAAGAAATAGTAAATATAGTACATGTAAATATTTTTACCTTATATAAATAGTAATATTGAAATTCATATTGGATGTTGAAAAAGTGAATGTTAGACCCTTCACATTGGGACCTATCAGTGGCAGTGGTCATACAACTTTCATTGAGGTAATATTGACTAGTTTTAATCACTACATTTGTAACTAAAGTTAGGTAGATTTCTGTAAAATAATACTATTTTATTTTTATTGATGAAATCAATTTAGACTCTTCCCATTATTCATGACACAATGGACATGGGGATTGCTCTAGTATTTTGTTCTTTGATTCCTTTAACAGAAGTATGATCTAGATTATTAAATTTCATATTTTATATATTGTTTTATTCGACATATATTAGTGCAAATTTGAATTATATTAATTAGTATTTTAATTTATTTCTTGATGCTTGTCACAAGGGTTCAAAACTCCAATTTGTGCATAGATACCCCTTAGAAAAATTAAGAGAGTCGATAATTTCTTGAGACTAATTATCATATGGTGGTAAGTGATTATTCTCTTTAAGTCATTTTATAATTTAATTTTTATTTATTAATGTGTATTTTTTATTATATTAGGTGGGGCTCCAAAAAAAATTAGAGAGGAGGTCAAGTTAGTAGGTTCAAAAATGGCCATCATTGCTTGCCTCTGCATCCACTTGATAGGCAAAGGGTCATAAAAGCCTCCCTTCCTATGCTAAGTACTAATTATATTATGACTTTTTTTTATGCATAAATATGTGACATTGTATGTCTATATGACTATTTTGTAAGTCTATATGGCTTTCATGTACATATACTATACTTTTAGTGATATATAGCATTGAATTCCTATATATATTTTAGATAATATAAATTTTTTACTAATTTTTTTATTAGATAACATGGAAAGGGCATGAATCCATTACATAGTAGTTATAGAGGTAAAAGAGAGGAGTCTCATTGTTAGGATTAAGGTGTCATCTACCTTATAAATCCTATGCAATATTACATGGTTCCAATATCCTTGTAAAGTGTTCCTAGGTACTAAAGGTGTATTGGGAAAAAAATAATAATATTAATTCTCACCATTGTTCTTAATATATTCATAAAACAAGAGCTCCAAGTTACTATATTATAATGATGACATGATATACTTTATCATGTCATCATTTAAATTTTATATTATAATTATTTTTATTTATTTCTAAATGATATGAGATTGTTTTCTTACAAACATCATATAATACTTATCAATTATTCTTTATTGTATTATAAATATTAAAAAAAAAATTAATATTTTTAATTATTATTTTTATTTATAATATTTAATTTCCTTTCACTATCAATGGCTTATTTATAATTGATTATGAAATATTTAAATTTTAATATTTTTATAATCTGATATTAAAATTCTAACATATTTTAAATTTTAAATTTTAATATCATATTTTTTATTTTAATTCTAACTTTATATTATTTATAATTAAAATTTAAGAATATTATTGATTGAAGTTTTTTCATTATAATAAAAATACTAATATTATATTTTAATAGTAAAATTTGGAGAAAAATAACTATTTTAAGAACCAAAATTAATTATAAAGAAACCATAATTTATAAATAAAATATACAAACCTAAACAATCATTATTAAAAATATTATATTAATTATTATAAATATTAATTGATTAATTTTTTAAATTTAAGTATAATTATTTTTATTTATTTATAAATGTTATATATTTTTTAATTCTTACAAACCTAATATAATACTTCCTAATTAATTTACTATTTATAATATTATAATACAAATATTAAAAATTACTAAGATTTCTAATTAACTTTGAATTTTTAATGTTTACAAAGCATTAACTTATTTTTTACATAATTTTTTTTTTTTAATAAAAAAAGGGATAAAAACTTTATTGAAAATCAGAACATAGAATTACATAACAACAAAGGGCCTAAGCCCCAGGAACCAACATAAACCACCAGAAAAGCCAAAAACAAAATCAACCTTCCCTAAGACCACTCCCATCCTCATCCTCTCCAAGTCCTAACATAACTCACGGGAAACCTGCTCCCACCCATCAATCTCCCACCATCAATATTCTCTAACGCCCATTTGGCCAGACAATCAACTGACCTATTCCATTCCCTTGGAGTATGGACAAAGGACACTAACTCCATTAAAGAGCTAACCTGTAATATTTGTTGCACCATCACGGCCAACTGCCAACTAACATCAGAAATCTTCTTTTCATGAAGCAAATTGATTCACAGATAACCTTCTGCCACCACAAACCATAAGCCCGCTTCAAGGTGTAGAGGATAGACAAGCCTTCCATCTTATTGACAATTTGCAGACCTTCATTAGCAAAAAAGAGAAAAACCACCGATCCTGAAGAATCCCTACCAATCCCACCAATCCTAGCTGGTCCAGGATTTCCCTTGAAGAGCCATCAATATTAATCTTCAAAATGCCAGTCGGAGGGGGCAACCAACCCCCCACCCTTTGAACTTTCTAATTCACATGCCTTCCTCTCCTAACACAAGAAGAGGCCAAAGACAACCCCTAAAAATCCAACCGATCAACCATCTCAGCATCTCCTTTCTCCAACGGCAACACAATCTCCCCTTTAGCTTCAATCGTCTCCTGGATCATTCCCATGATTCTAAACTAGACCTGTTGAATCCCCAAGTTTACACCTCGAAATATTCTCTTATTCCTTTCCAACCAAACCTACCAAAGCAAAAAAATGGGACCAACATACCAAACATCCCGCAAGAAAGAGGCCGAGGAGGAGGGCCTCCCCAAACTATCCAAAAAATCCACCAAGGAGGAGGCATGAATGCAAGGGCTTTTCCAAACACCCCACTAGGAATTCCAGAGCTGTAAGGTAAAGGGGCAATGGAAGAACAGGTGGGGAGAGTCCTCCCCACACCCACAAAGAACACACCTAGATGGGCCCGAAAAACCTTTCTTTTGAATATTTTCCCAAGTCAAGCACCTATTCCAAGCCAAAGTCCAAATAAAGCAATTACACTTTGGCCAAGAAAACTTATTCCAAGCTTTCTTCCACCAATGAACCTCCACCCCCTCAACCTGTTGAGAAAGCAAAACCTGATATCCAGAATAAACGATGTAAGCACCCTTGGGGTTAGGAAACCAAGACATCACATCCTCAACCACAAGGGAGCTATAGCTTCGATAGGAAAGAATGTAATGAAGCTCAGCACACTCCTCCTCCATACCAACAACAGGCCATTCCTTAGGATTCTTCCATCTTGCCTCCACCAACTGCCCCTGAAAGGAAAGAGACTTAATGTCGCTCACCCTCCACCATCCAACTTCACAAAACCTATGGCACAAGGTCAAAAAATGAGGATACTAAGAAACAATGGGAGGGTGACCATCCCAAGATTCATGCCAAAAATGGGCCTTTGATCCTCTCTTACAAATCTAGAATAAGCCATCCTTAACGAGCACAACCCCTTTCTTAAGAGTATTCCAAATCACCGATCCCTTCCCCATCAAGCTGTAACAAGGGATATCACTCTGAGGAATCCCTAGAAAGTACTTCTGAGTCAGAATCTTGGCCCACACCTAGTCCTGTTCCACACACCATCGCCAATACAATTTAGCAGCCAGGGTCGTACCAAACAACAACGACTACCTTAACCCAAGACCACCAAACTATTTTGGGCTACAAACAATATCCCATCTAACAAGGGTCCATTTGGAAGACAATAAACTACCAACCCATAAGAATTGTCTTGCTAAGGAATCCAATTCTGTAACAAAACCCATCAGCACCACCTGAATCATACACCTATAAAGAGGGAGAGCCTGAACCATAGATTTGAGCAACTAAACACAACCTGCAAAAGATAGCCAACGAAGGGTCCAATGAGTGACTTTGACATGAAATTTATCTAGAATAGCCTGCCAAGAATCCCTAGACTGCCTACCAATTGAAATAGGAATCCCCAGGTAGGTCTGCAGGAGAGCCCCAATCTGAAATCTAAGAATATGAGCAATTCTCCTCTAAATGGAGTTTGGAGTATTGACAAAAAATATGGAAGACTTGTCCTCATTAATTAACTGATTCGAAGCAGCAAGGTAAACATCCAACACCTTATGCATGTTTGAATCCTCCCTAATAGTGGTCATGCCCATCAAAGTAGTGTCATCCACAAACTGTAAATGAAATTGCGCTGGTAAGCCACCTCCATAACGCCATCCCTGAATGAGACTCCCCTCCACATTCTTTTTTATCAATCATCCCAAACCTTCCACCAGAAGAAGAAACAAGTAAGGAGAGAGGGGGTCAACCTACCGTAAACCCTGAGAAGCACCAAAAAGTTCAGAGTGCTCCCCATTAATTAATATAGAGAAAGAAACCAAAGTCACACAACTCATAACCCATCGAATCCACTCCTCCTCAAAACCAAAAAGTCCCCAAAACCTTTCAGAGGAAGGACCATCATACTTTGTCATAAGCCTTAGCCATGTCTAGCTTGATGAACATAGCCTTATCTTTGGAGTTGGCCATAGAATGAATAGTCTCCATAGCAATTACCACACCATCCAAAATTTGACGACCTGCCACAAAACCACTTTGTTCCTCATAAATAAGCAATGTAAGCCACTTTTTTAACCTATCAGTAATCAACTTAGAGATAATTTTATAAATAACATTGCAAAGAGAGATGGGACGAAATTGACTTAACCTATCCTCCCCATCACACTTGGGGATGAGAACAAGGAAGGTAGATTTTTTTTTAATTTTTTTTAGACTGCAGGAATCGGGTAGCACGACCCCCTATAAACTGCAGTGCGCCTGGTAAACTTTTTAACGTGACCGGCGGCGCTAGCACGACATGCCCTCCGGTACCATGGGACGGGGGGAGACTAGAACTTGTGACCAACAGAGCCGCAACAGAATTACTTAGCCAACCGAGCTAGGGCCCCCACCCAAGGAAGGTAGAATTTAGGGCCTGAAGCATCTGCTTATTCTTTTGAGACTCTTGAACAACTGCCAATAAATCCAACTTGATAATCTCCCAAAATTCCTAGAAGAACTCAATTGGGAAACCATCTGGACTAGGAGCTTTCCCCTTCTTCATCTAGAAAATAGTTCTCTCCAGATCCTCTAGTGAAATATCACTCATAAGATGCTCTTTCATCTCCCAAGAGACCAAAGAAGGAATACAAGAAAGGACCTGAGCTTCTTCAACCAAGTCCCCCTATGAGTCCTTCTTGAATAAAGAAGCAAAATACTGCACAACTTCATTCAAAATATCTTGAGTAGAAGAAAGAATCTCTCCCTTGTCAGAAACCAAAGCTGAAATAGAATTACCCTGACATCTAGCTTTCACCAAATTGAAGAAAAAGGTAGTATTCTTGTCTCCCTCTTGAAGCCACCCAATCTGGGCTTTTCGTTTCCAGTAGACTTCCTCCCTCAGCTCCCACTCCTCCAGAGCTTTCAATGCCCTAGACTCTTCTTGCAAAAAATACATAGGCACCCCTTCCTCCCTAATCAACCTAGTAATACCATCCAACTTAGCTTGTGCAGCAAGCTTTTCCTGGTGAATGTTTCCAAAGCACTGTCGGTTCCAACGTTTAAGCTTATACTTGGCATATTGAAGGAGCTTAGCAAAAATATACATTGCAGTACCATAAGCAGGTCTACCATACCTCCACCACTCAGCAACACAGCTGTGAAGATCAGGGTCATGCAACCACATTAGCTGGAATTTGAAGGTCAGTGTCTGAGGCACCCGAGCAAAAGAGATAACTAGATTTATAGGCTAGTGATCTGAACCTCTCCAATCTAATATCTCAGAGCTAGAAGACCACATTCCCCAGACCCAAAAGTAGGAGACCATGAAACGATCTAGACGTTCAACAATACAACTGTCACCCACCCTTCTGTTGTTCCAAGTAAACTGACCATTGCTAGGCTTGATATCAACAAGATTAAGAGCTAAAATATTGCCCTGAAATAGCAACACAGAAGGCTCTAGCCTTGCAATACCACCCTGTTTCTCAGCTAATTCAATAATAGCATTAAAGTCACCTGCAATGATCCATGGCTGGTAGGGAAATAGGCTACGAACAAAATGGATATTGTTCCATAAAAGAAGTTTACCCTGGAACTCAACAGGTGCATAAACATTGGAGAAAAGAATAGACTCCCTCGACTCAAGACACAAAGCAACCATGGATAAAGAGGACTTGAAGGATAACCACCACAAAGGCTAAATCTTTTGAGGGTTCCAAAAACAAGCCACACCCCCCAAGGATTCCTGAGCCCCAATACACTAGCACTCACCATTCTTCAACAACTTAGGCACTAAACCCATCATGCACTCAATGCATAACTTGGTCTCTTGGAGAAAAAGAACATCAGGGGAATGACTTTTTACCAACTCACGAACAAATTTTTATCTAGGGCCACTGTTCAAGCCCCTTACATTCCATGAAATAACAATCAGTTCAAAGGAGTCAAAAAATGAGAATCTAGAGTCTTGATAGACCCTGACTCCACCAAAGTCTCCCCTATCATCTTAATCTTTTCCAAATCTTTCTTTCGACCAATTTTAGCAATTTTCTTCGACCCCCCTTCTTGCCATCCTTTTGCGAAAGGCCTAGGTGAGGAGAAGGCTTGCTACTCTTAGCCACATCCGATCCAACATTCCTCACAGGAAAAGAAGTGTCCCCATCCCCCTGCACCATCTCACCAATTGGACCTGACAACATCTAAGCCCCAACCTGCAAATCAGTGACCATGTGCAAAGCAGAATCATCCTGTGGAGCGAAAGGAGTACTGGAAGTGTGACCCTCCAAGCCAGAACCCACCACGCCCTGATCCACACTCATTAACCCTGGATTAACTTCCTACTGACCCAAATCATCCAGGACCTCAAACTTGTTAAAAGTATCCTCATCTTTTCTTTCCATTAAAGTCCTCTTTTGACCTTTATTCCGATTGTGCGCCTTAACTGGAACATAGCCCTCAGCATTCACCTCCTCAACATAAGCAATATCCTTCCCCTTATCAGCACCAGGGGTGTTACGAGGAGGTGGAGGCTGAGGCACCATAGGCTTAGCCTTCAAGCATCTACGTTGCAAGTGACCATATTCATGACAAAGGCGACATCGGAAAGGAAGGGTCTCATAATTCAATTGCTACACCCAAGAATGGGAACCCGCACACATATCCACCACATCTGGCAAAGGCCTACTCAAATCAATTTCCACACAAATTCGAGAAAAATTCATTACTTTCTTACCCAAGGTTTGTGTCGAAGACCCCACCGACTTCCCAAGCATCGATGCAAGCATGTACAGAACATCCTCATGACAACATTCAATTAGAATCTGGGCAACCGAACCCACACTGAAACATGATTCAGAAGCTCCTCAGATGGGTTAAAGCTTGCATGCCATGGCTTGACAAACAACCCAACCTGGTTGTGAAAATAGGGCCCCCCCTAAAAAACCCTATTGCGATCAACCATATAGATAAATGTGACCATGAAATAGTTATTTGCAAGCATTGTGACCTCCATTTCACCCTTCGGTTCCCAAGTCCTCCGAGCCCAAGTTTCAAAAAATTGCAGAGACACTCTCATTCCCAAAAATTTGCAATAAAGAGAATGCTTTGAATAATATTCAATATCCTCAGCAATCATCTCAATCAGAATCACCAATTTAGGCCTCTCTTTGAAGCACTCAAGGCAACTGTTAATCTTCGAGATCTGAGATCCACCAAACAAGTCTAACTCCACAAACCCCATATTTAGAGAGAAAAGGGTGTTATTTAAAACCTTTGTTCCTTGTCTTGGAGATTTCAATCCCACTGCAGCATGAAAATACATATCAGGCGAAGCCCTAGATGTCTCACCATGAGACATAGCCACCAAATGGCCTGAGACGGGCATGTACAGGAAAGAGTCAGCCCCAGGCGTAGCAAAACAAGGGAGACCCTCACCTGCTCTACCCAACCTCTGGACCCACGCACAACACAGCACGCTCATCCCACAACAACAAACCCTTGCACCAGCACAGGAACCCGACCATGAAGGCAAAAAGAGGGCCAGACAAAGCCCTACACGCAGGAAAAGATGACCCAACACAACTTGGCTGGAGCACCAAAGAACGACCGCGGCAGAAAAAGAATAACCCCCCCCACAAAGCAAAACAAACACCCACCCCAATCTTTGCACAGGCAAAGAAAACAATCACGAGCTAGGGCTCAGATGCCCTAGCTCGGAACCTTGCAGTTGCAAACCGATTTGCCATCCAATTACTTATTTTTTACATAATACTTATATTATTAATTAAAGTTATTTTTATTATTTTTTATTAAATAATTATTTTTTACTAATATGTCTAAGATATCAATCTTAAATTATTTTATTTTATTTACCATCAAACTCAAAATTGAACCAATCAAATTACAAAAATAATTAAAAAAAGGCATTTCCTCATAAATATTTAACAAATACTTATTCTGATAAACAAAATCAACTTCAAATAAGTCAATCATAGTTGCATCTAGTATGAATTAAACTTGAGATAACAATTATAATATTCACAAACCTAGTAAAATCATGATACATTCAACTTGCAATAATTTTTTGATATTATGTAACCTACCTTTAAATTGTTTTCATGATTCATAAATCAACTACACAACTAATAGTTGTATTACAATCCTACAAAAAAAGGTACTTGCTATTGTGTGGCTTCAATACATATGACTTGCAAGAATATATTATTTAAAATTATTCATTGACTTGTCCCTAAATTGATATTCCACAAATGATTTATCTACCCAACAAATATAATTATTGCAATACTAAATAGAAAAAAATCATTTCACCATAAATACTTAAAAAATATTTGTTCTCATAAACACACTCAACTTTGACTATGTCAATCATAGTTGCATCAAGGATGAATTAAACTTGAGGCCAAAGATTGCAATAATTTGTTGATATTATGTGGCATACCTTTAAATTGTTATCATGATTCATCCATCAACTGCATAGAAAATGATGGTATTACAATCCTACAAAAATAAGTCTTTGTCATTGTGTGACTATAATACATATGACTTGTAAGATATATTATTTCAAACTATTATCTCACTTGCCCCAAAATTGTTATTCCATAAATAATTTATCAACTACCCAACAAATATAATTATTGCAATACTATATAGAAAAAAAATTATTTCCTCATAAATATTAAACAAATATTTATCTTGATAAACAAATAAAACTTCAACTATGTCAGTCATAATTGCACCTAATATGAATCCAAGTCATAATTGGATCTTGATACTTGGAATATGACTTGAATGCTCGACTTGATCTTTGAAACCTACATCACAATGTTTGCTCCAAAAACATGCATGACTGCAAAAGACTTTAACATGATTCTTGAGATCTTGATTGTTGCAACAAATGCTTGAGAAATCTGCTCTTGAATGCTCTTGACAATAATATTTGCTCAGATTGTGAAATCTCTCTTGAAAATCTAATGATCAACTAATACATAGAAAATTCTTGTTTGCTTAGTATTGAGCTTTAAATTGCTAAACACCATGCTATGAGCAATTAATTTAAAGTAGCAAGTGATAAATGCTAAACAATAAAGAAGACATGATACCTTATTTGGAAAGTTGTATGTAAAACATATGTTTCCAAATGAAGCTATGTCATGAGAAATGGGTTTCCCCCAAATGAAATCCCAAACACATAAGGGATCCATGAATTTGGGGCCAGTGTATGTCTTTGCTATAATGATATTATAGAGCTCGAAAATGTCATCATCCTCCAAATACTCATAGAACTGGAAGAATGACATATAGAGAGAAAAAATAAAGAAATTTTTTTGGGTCAACATGGAAGAGACCTAAATTTCTCGATGCCTTGAATCATCCCCAAAAGGAAAACACAAGGAAAAAGATAAAGATAAAGGTTTATGACATATAGAAGAATGTAGGTACAAATAGAGGAATGAACATAAAGACATATCAAACAAAATGATATGGGGGATCACATTACACACATGTCATCACATAAAAAAGAATGTATGAAAAGAAGATAAAAGAAAGACTAGTAAGGAACATGCGATTCAACCTATAGCAAGTCATCTGCATCCCAATCTTGTTCAATATATGTAGAAGGTGGATAACTAGCCAAAGGGAGAACAACAAGTGTTGTACTAGGAACATCACTAAGCTCAACATGTGGTGAGTCACTCTTTTTAGGAGGATCATTACGGTTAATATCATCTAACCTAATGGAAGAGAAAAATAATAAATTCAGCTCATTATGCACTTCCTCATCAATCTTAGCAGTCTTATCATCATCATCCAAATTAATCATAACAAGAGGTCTAATGATAATATCCATGGAAGGTGCTTGTTCTTTTTGTGGTTGAGATATATTATTTTCTTGTTGTAGCAAAGGTAGAGAATCACCATGCATTGCTTGAGATGTTGTTTGATTTTTATTTATTGTCTCATGTTTTGCTTGTATCAGACGAGCAATAGCATGACATCTACGCCTAAACTCTCTAGCATTTTGGTTTCTTTTTGTTTGATTTTCAAGTTGCGATTGTGTAGGAGCGGGTTCATCAACCATAGGTTTCTTTTCTTCCTGCAAGGGAGGGATGGAAGGAATCATGGGAGGTTGTTCAACCACTTTCTCTTTAACTTTATAAACTTGTTTGATTTTAGGAGGCACAATGGGACTTATTTGGTTATCTCATGGTCTCTAATAGGAAATGGGTGTGTCATAGGTTGGTTTTGGTTACTTAGAAGAGCTTTTGGTTCAATCATGGTTTCATCAAGAATGTGAGGCTCAATTGTGGGTTCAGGCATATTTCTAAGAGATAATTCTACTATGCACTTTTCTTTAAGGGTGATCCCAAAATAGTGGTTTACACTTTTTGGGACATCCTAATTTTTGCTGAAATCACATATTTTTAGAAAATATAATGATTTAAACCTTGAAAATTTTTATTAAAAGGATTCCAATTGAAGAGGGTTTGATCAAACTACCTTAAATCAAATCCCCTTGGATAGAACCCCGCTAGTTTTAAACCATACCTATAATGGAGTCTCATTTATACCTATCAAAAAGCTGATAAAAAACCACTTTTGATTTAACTTTTGGGGGATCAAATGAATTCATTTAAAATTTATTTTTTGTAAGTATATAGTCCTTATTAGAAGCTTCCAAAAAAGTATAATTTTAAATATATTTAAAATTTGATTATTATATTTAATTTTTATTTCTTGTGAATGTAGGTTTTTCACCAAAAATCAAGACCTTTATTCTGCACATGTGGAAAAATAGTAGATTATCAAAAAAATTTGAAAAGTATGTCTATGCTAGGTATTGATGTCGGGTGATCCCACAAAGCTGGTTTAAAATTTCTGGGAGATTCTAATTTTTGTTGAAACTGTTAGTGTAGGTTTTTTATTCCTTATTATAAGGTTTTTCCTACACATTTATTTAAGCTTGCTTAGGTTAATAAAGCATGTTTAATTAGGTGAGAGGATTATGAGGTGTCACCTTCCTACATGTGAGCATCCATTAGCTATCTTGGGAAGATACTTTACTATCTTTAGTACAATAGATGGTTGCTCCTCATTGGTCAGTGTTGCCACCTCCTCCCTCTCTCTATTCTATATAAGCATGCTACCTAGCTTTTTTATTCATTCGATATTAGAGATAGTTATCTGATGCTATTTTTCCATTTGAGCATTTCACATCAATCTCTTGGTATCGTTGTTATGCTATTTCAATTGCTTTTGCATTTACAGTTAATGTTTCTAACTCTTTCAATTGGTTCTAGGTTATAATCTGTTTTACAGATTTTAACATGGTATCAGAGCAAGTTTTGTAAGGTTAGATTCTTAATAGAGATCTTGTAAAATCATGTATACTCTTCTCTTGCATTTTTTTAATGATCTGGAGAATCATAAAGGATTTATGAAGATCCAGTAATCTTGTTTCTGTCAATCGGCTTGCATACTTTGTGTTTCAATTAGTATTGCAGGTTGTAGCATGCTTAGCTTGTATTAGGTAGCTGATACATCCTTTCAATGCCATTTTTTGTTGCTAAAGGCGTCTGATTTACATTGGTCTACATCTTCTGTACATAATTAGGAAAAATGCCTTCTGAGTTTTGTTCACCGCATCAAAAAACCATCTGCATATGTTCTAATTTTTGCATGCAGCTTACATATTTTGAAGAATCAAACTCGGAAAGCTACAGTAGACCCCCTATTCGTTGGCAGTTTCAAATTTGAAGATAGTTTTCAAATGCTTCGTTCTTGCACATACGAACTCCGATTTTCATGAATTTTTTTTTGATCTTGACTATTTTTCATGCTCTATGCACTAGTGCAGTCGTTTTTTTATTTGGATGTAGAGATTTTTTAGAAATTACAGATTCTTAGTCATGACACTACGCAGTCCTTGTTTTGGGAACTTCGAAGAGGCATAACTTTTGCATAAAACCTCAGATCGAGGTGATTCTTTTTTTGAAAGTGAATTTTTTTTTGTGTAGCTTGCAATGGTGTTGTTTATTTTATTAGGTATTGTGCCTAATTTTTATTTTCAGCATATGCTCCTTTTGAGGATTTGTAATAGCATTGAGATCAAGTCCACTCAGTATTTCTTACAGGTGGTAATTATAAATGCACTAATTATAAAGTACCAAATCAAATTTTCTTGGGGGGGTTCTTTGATTGAGTGAAAAAGGGGGGGTGTCTTTTGTGTTCGTGCATCTTTTCCTTCCTCACAAACAACAACAATCTAATTCTGCATTAAAATGGATCAATCAATAGTGCATATACTCACACCCTACAACTACTATGAGTGGAAGTCCAAGATGACTATACAACTTAAGAAGTTAGGATTGTTTCGAGTAACTATGGATATTGAAACTGAACCATCTCTAATTGCAGAAAAGCCTAAATGGTTTAACAAACTTGATGAAGCTTTTGGAACTCTGTGTATGTCTGTATCTCCATATTTACTTTTTCATATTGAGTCTTCTACAACACCAAATGATGTATGGACTACGTTAGAAAAACTCTTTGGTGCACAAGATGAACTTAGAGGTCATTTACTGGAGAATGGGCTGATAGGGTTAAATCCATGTAATTTGATACAATTCAGGATTTCTTCACAAAACTAAAGGCTTTAAGATTGCAGTTGAAACAGTGTGGGATAGAGAAGAAAGATAGTCAATTGATTCTAAGCATTCTTTCTAAACTTGGTCCTAATTACTTTGTGTTTGTTTCTACATTCTATGCCACAAAAAGTGCCTTGGGAACCACATATAAGATGCCTTCTTTAGATGATTTTTCTAATGAACTCATTAAGGAGCAAGACAAATTGGTTCAAATGGGCACAATTAAGCCCTCTAAATCTCATGCCTTAGCTGCAAATCAGGGCACTAAAGATCAGAAGGGGGTTGCTAAGAAAGAAAAGAAACAAAAGAACCAAGAAGAAAAGAAGCAAGAACAAACATAATTTGCTTCTAAAGCAATGAATAATGCCTCTTCTTCAAAAGGCGGCAAGCCTAAGAAGGAGAAAATTCAGTGTTCCTATTGCAAGAAACTTGGTCATGATGAACATAAGTGCTTGAAGAAACAGATTGATCACCTGTCACATCTTCTTGAGAAGAACAATATCCAGGTGCCTGATTCTATCAAACAAGTCTCATCAGAAGGGTCTTCAAAGAACACAGAAAAGAGTAAGGGGAAAGGAAAGGGAAAGGCCTTAGCTACAATAGCTTCTCAACCAGATTCTTAGGTAATTGACTTAGGTGCTTCTCACCACATGGCCAATAAAAAGGAAAGCTTCTCATCCTTGGAGTCATGTTCTATGCCTGATATTCTTATGGGTGATGATGCACCAGAAGAAGTTCTTGGGAGAGGGTTTGTTGACGTTGGTGATGGGACATTCCATGATGTACTTTGTGTGCCTTATTTGTCAATGTATCTCCTATCTATCTACCAGATCACCCATACAGGTTTCGGCAAGAGAGTTGAATTTACACCTGATTCTATGGTTATCAATGATCTGCACAATGGGTCTATAGTTGCTATAGGAAAATTTGATAACCATTCTCGGCTCTATCACTTTTCTCATTGTGTTCCTAATTCTCCTTCACTAGCATTGCTCACTCACTCAGATGAGGTGAGTTGTTTGTGGCATCAATGGTTTGGGCACTTGAACTATCACTACTTGCAGTAGCTCAGTCAGCATGACATGGTTACAGGGTTGCCTTCTATTCGGTTCTCTGATGGATTTTGTCAAGGCTGCATTCTTGGAAAGCATCCTGAAGAAAAATTTGACAAAGGCAAAGCATGGAGAGCCACACAGCTCTTGGAGTTAGTACACTATGATTTAGCTGGTCCATTTCAGCATCCTTCATTTAGTAGAGCTAGATATGTATTGACCTTCATTGATGATCTTTCTCGATACACCTTTGTATATTTTCTCAAAAAAAAGTTTGAAGTCTTTGAGTCCTTTTACGACTTTAAAGCTTTTGCAGAGAAACAATCTGGGAAGGTTTTCAAGGTTCTACGCAACGATAATGGCGGGGAATATGTCAACCAGAGGTTTGAGCAGTTTTGTGCCTCAGATGGTATTAATCTTTAGCAGACAGTTCCCTATAGTTCATAGCAAAATGGAGTTACAGAATGAAAGAATCGGTCATTGAAGGAAATGGCCAATTGCATGATCCACTCCAAATCATTAGCACCTTAGTATTGGGCAGAGGCCATCAACTGTGCATGTTATATCCAAAATCAGGTTCCTCACCGAGCTGTGAAGGGGGTAACTCCTTTTCAAGCTTGGACCGGTCAGAAAAACCCACAGTCAAGCACTTCCAAGTGTTTGGGTCTCCTACATGGGCCCACATTCTAGCAAATAAATGCAAGGCAATGGATCCACAGAGTAGGCCTTGCATATTTGTTGGCTATCCAGATGGTGTCAAAGGCTACAGGCTACTCCACCCTACCACACATGAGCTCTTCATTGAGAGGAGTGTTCAATTTGAGGAAGATACTTCTTCTACCACTTCTCCATCCTTCATTCCCATGGAGACACTACGACTTCATGATGATAGTTCTTTAGAGGATCTTAATCCTCCCGAGGAGTCTTCTTCCTCCACTTCAGATGGCAATGATGAGGGTTCATCTTCCTCCTCTCTTAGTCATCATTCAGAGGATGTTGATTCTCCTCTAGATTCTCCTACCATTGGGCCTCTTTGGGCTCATCAGACTTTGGAGTTAGTAGGTGATTGGATTGGTGATCCTTCATATGCGAGAAGAACAAGGTCATAGTTCGAGCAGGCTCCTCATTTCTTCTTTGCTTCAGCTTCTGATCCACAATTCTTCAGGGAAGCTTCTAGTGTCCCCGAGTGGGATGCTGTTATGCAGGAAGAGTTCAATTCCTTGGAAAGGAACCATACTTGGGATTTAGTCCCACTTCCTAAGGGAAGAAAACTTGTTCGATGCAAGTGGGTCTATCGAACAAAATTTGCAGCATATGGTTCAGTCGACAAACATAAGGCTCGTTTGGTCGCAAAAGGATTCTCCCAAGTTCCTGGGATTAACTACTCTGAGACTTTTGCACTGGTTGCCAAGATGACTTCAATCTGAATTTTCCTTGCCATTGTTGTATCCCATCGCTGGGAAGTTCATCAAATGGATGTGAAGAGTGATTTTCTTCATGGTGACCTTTAGGAGGAGATATATATGGAGCAGCCATAGGGGTTTATCCAGGATCCTTCACTTTTCTGCCGACTTCAAAAGTCTCTTTATGGCCTTAAACAGGCCCCACGAGCCTGGTATGCCAAGATGGACTCCTTTCTTCTATCAGTTGGGTTCACTCGGTGCCATTCTAATCTGAACGTCTACATTTTGTAGCAGGATGATACTCTCACTTTCCTTGTTCTCTATGTTGATGACTTGTTGATTACAGGGAGTTCCTCATCCAGCATCAAGGCAGTGAAAACTACCCTTCATGATCGTATCTTTCTTTATTAGCCCAAGTATTCTCTTGATATGATCTCCAGATTTTGCATGGCTAATTATAAGCCTGCGCCGACTCCATTTCTATCAGGGGTCAAACTTGAGGCTGCTTGTTCTTCACCTTTGGTAGATGCTACCTTGTATCGCCAATTGGTTGGAAGTCTCATATACTTGACTCACACGAGGCTTGATATTTCTTATGTCATGGGCATGGTCTCCAGGTTCATGCTGGAGCCACATGAGCTGCATTGGAAAGTAGCTAAGCAAATTCTTCACTATGTATATGGCACTCACAGTTATGGGATTCATTATGTAGCAGGCCTGGATATTGACTTGGTGGGATACACAGATTCAGATTGGGTAGGCGATTCTCAGGATTGTAAGTCTACTTCAAGGTATTGCTTCTCTCTTGGTTCTAATCTGATTTCTTGGTTGAGCAAGAAGCAGTCTGCTATTTCTCTTTCATCTACAAAAGTTGAGTATCGAGGAGCAATTAATGCTGCTACTAAGGCCATTTGGCTTCAACACATTCTCACTGAGTTTGGCATTTCCTTCCAGAAGCCTATAGTCATCTTTTGTGACAACTAGAGTGCTATTCAGATCTCTCACAATCCATTCCATCATCAATGGACCAAACACATTGAGATTCACATGCACTACATTCGGGAGTTGATTCATGAGTAGGTTATTGATCTTCAGTATTGTTTGACATTAGATTAGACAACTAACATCTTCACCAAACCCTTCACTGAGAGAAAGTTCATTCATTTGCGAGCTTTGCTTGGGGTACGAAAGGTGTCCTCCTTTTAGGGGGCTTCTTATCTCCTTTCTTTCTCTCTCTATTCTGGGGGGCATCCTCTCTTTTGTGGGGGAGGGCTTCTTCTCTTTGGGGGGGGATTTCATTGTATATGGGTACCTCATTAGGCTTGATTTTCTGGGACCCATCTTTGTACCCACCTAAGCTATGCTTAAAGGGGGGTGTTAGTGTAGGTTTTTTATTCCTTATTATAAGGTTTTTCCTACACATTTATTTAAGCTTGCTTAGGTTAATAAAGCATGTTTAATTAGGTGAGAGGATTATGAGGTCTCACCTTCCTACATGTGAGCATCCATTAGCTATCTTGGGAAGATACTTTATTATCCTTAGTACAATAGATGGTTGCTCCTCATTGGTCGGTGTTGCCACCTCCTCCCTCTCTCTAGTCTATATAAGCATGCTACCTAGCTTGTTTATTCATTCGATATTAGAGATAGTTATCTGATGCTATTTTTCCATTCGATCATTTCACATCAATCTCTTAGTATCATTGTTATACTGTTTCAATTGCTTTTTCATTTACAATTAATGTTTCTAACTCTTTCAATTGATTCTGGGTTATAATTTATTTTACGGATTTTAACAAAAATCACATATTTTTAGAAAATATAATGATTTAAGCCTTTAAAAGTTTCATTTAAAGAATTCCAATTGAAGATGGTTTGATCAAACTACCTTAGATCAAACCCCCTTGGATAGAACCCCGCTAGTTTTAAACCATACCTATAACAGAGTCTCATCTACACCTTTCAAAATGCTGATAAAAAATAACTTTTGATTTACCTTTTGGGGGATCAAATGAATTCATTTAAAATTTATTTTTTGTAAGTATGTAGTCCTTATTATAAGCTTCCCAAAAAATATAATTTTAAATAAATTTAATTTAATTATTATATTTATTTTTTATTTCTTGTGAATGTAGGTTTTTCACCAAAAATCAAACTCTTTGTTGTGTACATGTGGAAAAATAGAAGATTGTCAAAAAAAAAAAATTAAAAATATGAGTGCACCAGATATTGAAGTCCTTGATCCAAAAATAAATAAAATTGAATTTCGATACATACAAAAAAAGTTATGTGAACATACAGTCGCGTTATGTTTGAATTGTACTTGGTTTGACTTTAAAACTTGATTAAAGAAAAAATATTCAATACAAAACTATCTAACCAAGTGGAAGCACTAGATATCAGAGTTACAAATCTAAATTCAAAAGAATTAGAATTTTATCCTTCATTGAAAAAAAGTTATGCGTTATACGATAAGCGTCACTTTTTAAAAATGTTGTTTTCTAAAAAAAACTAGTTTTTGAGGGAGATAGAAAAACAAGTGCAATCTAATTCCAAAATTTTTGAAAATAATATATGTAGAATCTACAAAAAAAATGTCACAAAACTCTAGTTTGCATCATCTTCAAATTCCTCATGGTTTAGGCACTGTAGGTGCTCGAAAGTGAAGATTTAGTTAAGAAAAAATTATTTCGGTGTCTGGTTTGGACAAAAATTGTAAACCACTATTGTGAGATCACCCTGTCCTTGATCCAACAAAAAAAAATTGAATTTCGATTCATACAAAAAAAAAAATTATGTTGTATACAATCCACTTATGTCTAAATTATAATTGGTTTGACTTCAAAACTTAATTAAGAAAAAAATATTCAATTAAACACTATGAAACCAAATGAACGTGTCAGATATCATAGCTAGAAATATAAATTTGAAAAAAATAGAATTTTATCCTTCATAGAAAAAATTTATGTTGTTTGTATGGTGAACATCACTCTTTAAAAAAGGTGTTTACTATTAAAAACTAGTTTTCAAAAGAGATGGAAAAAGAAATGCAATTTGATTATGAATATATATATATATGTATATATTTAGAATCTATAGAAAAAATGTCACAAATCACTAGTTTGCATCATCTTCAAATTCCTCATGGTTTAGCAACTATAGGTGCCTGAAAGTGACGATTTGGTTAAAAAAAATTAGTTCAATGTCAAGTTTGGCCAAAAAGTGTAAACCACTATTGTGGGATCACCCTTAAAATTTTAATAAGATTTGGAAAAGAAGCCCTCACAAGGTCTAATAGGATCCATAGGTTTGGGCCAAAAGAAATCCAATAACAAATTCCCACGGGAAGACAAAGGATTAAAGCCACTATGGTGCACAATAAATATTTCATTACCAAATGGAAGCTTTAAGCATTTATGTACTACCAATGGGATGGATTTCATGGAGCGAATCCATGGGTAGCCTAATTTCACATGAAATTGATCTGATGTTGGGATGATGGAGAATGATACATTCAATTGTTTTGGTCCAACTTTTAAAGGAAGAGTTATCGAACCTATCATAAAACAAGCAAAACCATTATGTGTTTTGTTACATGCTTTCATTTGTTCATAAGTATCTTGATAAAGTTTGTGTACAAACAAGAAAATTCTTTGATTATCACATTCTCTACAAAGATGATATCAATTAATATCCTATTAGCAGGCTTGTAATTGATTCTTCTAGCAATGTAAAGAGGACCATTGGGTGCATGTTTAAGTATGCCATTTTGTGAGAAAGCAATGTCAAGGGACATATTGGTTAGGCCCTAACAAGGTTGAACTTCAATGAAGTTGAACATAAGGTTTATAGGATATTTTTTCATGTTACAATCAATGATGCAAGTGAGGCTATGCAAATTTTATATTCCTTGTTCATATTTAAGCATTTTCGTCATGTTATCTATGACAGGAATCACAATACCAACAATGTATTTAGAACTCATAAATTTTTGCAATTTGTCTAATTCTTCATCCATTTTTCTAAGTTTATCTTGAGGTATATTAGCAACCATTGAACTTAACAATAGTTGTTGGTAAGGAGCTCATGGCAAGTGAAGTGTCAAGGGTATGGTCCATAGTGGGTTGACTAGTGTCAACACTATGAGTGAAAGAGTTGGAAAACCAAAGATCCATGACGAGTGATGTATTGTGGGATGATATGAGTCTTGAACTATGTCTCACGATAGTATTGGAAATAGGACACTAGGTTGTGAAGCTCATTCAAGTTTAACCAAACCTAAGGTGCACCAAAAATGGAGAATAGGCACTAGATAAATGCAACAAACACTCAAAAATAAGAAATGTAATGCAAAGAGAGCAATTTCCAAGTTTTAAACAAGATAATGTTTTGATTATACTATACAAAAACTTGAAAATGATATCTTTTAAGGGTGTGTGCAGGATCATCAGGGAAAATCGAGGCCCTTAAGTGGCGATGAAATTAAAAAAAAAATAGAGTTAGACAACTTGACGTAAAAAATTGAATAAGTTATATATTATTTCAAAAATATGTAAGAATATAATTTGTAGAAAATTGAATTTAGTTTATAAACTACTAGGTTTTTTTTTAAAATCTATTTGGTGAAAATTTGAAATTTCAATGGGTACTTAAATTTCAGGGAAAAAATAAGTAGGTGTCTATCGACCACCCTAACCACAATAAAATGATAAAAATTTATAATATTTTAGATATAAGTATTGGACTCATGTCCCGATGTGATGCATATTTTTTTCTAATTTTTTCCAAGTAAATAATTAATTATATGATTTTTTTATTATAACTTTTTAAAAATATAAAAACTCGTATGTCTGACCACCTTAACTTGGTCAAAAATTCATGAAATTCATTTTATTTAATCCTATATTATGTGAAGCATAGAATGTGACACATGTTTTGGATTCAAAAAATGTGATGTCGTTTGAAAGCTATAGATGTTTTTCAATTAGCCTTTCAATTAGGACTTTAGTTGTAATTCAAATAGAAAATGAATAATAATTATTTATGAAATTCAAAGTAAAGCATAATTTATATTGGTGGAAAGCTGAGAATCTCCTTTAAAAACCATTTTCATTTCATCAATTTTGGGTAAAAAAAAGTCGTCAGCCACATACCCATCATATCACCACTTTTTGGCCTATCATGATCCTGCACATACCGTTAATTCCAGTTTTGATTTTGAAATGAACTTGAATTTGACCAATTAACCTTATTGTGAATAATTTTAGAAAATAAAAATTTGAAAACTGAAACAAGAACCTGAATACAAAAACAAAGAATGTAGACTGAGGATTTATAATACCTAGAAGTTCAGAAACAATCTTGACAATAGACTCATTTTCCCATGGGTGAATGGGTCTTGTGTCAAGGTTTTGAAAAATCCAATTATAGATTTCTGAGTTGATATTTATGCTTTCAAATTTTGGTTGCAAACAGGTAGTTATAGTTTCAGATTATTGGAAAATCAAATATAAATGCTAGTTTGAAATGATGTTAAATTACATGAAAAAAGACCTAATTTTGAATACAATTTTAATTCAATTTTCTCATTTAAGTGATTGATCATGCAATGTTATGTAAATGCTCTATAAATTTGATAAAATTTTTGAATTTTATAGATTTTAAAGAATGCAAAAATGCAAACCTAAAACCCTAAATGAGATGCAAACTAATGCAAGTTAAAAACCCTAAATAAGATTTAAATCAATGCAAAGTAATGCAAATCCTAGATCTAGGGTCTGAATGGACTCCAAATTTCAAAATTTTGTTGTACAAATTTGGGTTCACCAAGATGAAACATAAAAAAAATGGTTTAACTTAATATGAAATGGGGGAAAATGATGAACCTATTTCTCACTATTTCATTAGGAAATGAGATCCACACAAAGAATTGAGTAACAACCCTTAGGCTAGTCAACTCAATGAGGGAATCTATTGGTTTCCTTATGATTGAGGATGGGGGTATCATCCTGAACAACACTTTTGGGAGAAAAACTAAAAAGTAGTAAATCAACTCCTAGTCAAGTTGCATCTAGTATGAATTAAACTTGAGGTCAAAGCTTGCAAGAATTTTTTGATATTATGTATCCTACTTTTAAATTTTTTTCATGCTTCATCCATCAACTACACAACAAATAGTTGTATTACAATCCTACAAAAATAGGTACCTTCCATTTTGTGGCTACAATAATTTGTTGATATTATGTAGCCTACCTTTAAATTGTTGTCATGATTCATCCATCAACTACACAACAAATATTTTTATTAAAATCCTAAAAGTAGGCACTTACCATTGTGTGACTATAATACATATGAATTGCAAGAATATACCATTTCAAAATATTATCTAAATTACCCCTAAATTGGCATTCTATAAATAATTTATAAACTACCCAACAACTAGATGCATTGATTAGTAGACTAAACTATATACTAGAGCCTTCCCATTAAATAAAGAAGACCAAAAGTATACTCATCAAACAACCTAGATTCCTACAAAATAATCACATCTATAAGGGAAGATATGGGGAAGTTAAAAACCACCTTCCTCTTGTTAGGGGTGTTAAGGCATCAAACACTTCAAGAGAGGCTTCTCATGGAATGGGAGGATCAACCTTCCTTCTCCATACTGTCACATATGATTCCATGCTAGCTTATGTGCTTCAATCAATATCTTGTTATATCTAAAAATTAAGGCTTTCTACTTCACATGAATCCTTCTACTTATTCATAGAATTTGAAGAGGATTAGGGAAGAAATAGAAATTACCAATACTACTCAAGGCTTCAATAACTATTTTAAGTTCTAGCTGGACAACAACTTGTCAAGACACATTTTGATTTTCTCTAAATATACGCATTTCTATAAATTTAATGGTAGACCATAAAGACTATCCTAAATTGTCAAAAGTGGGCTAATATAGGGAGAATGTAGCACTATGTACATTACTTAGAATATAATATTAGGTTTGATGGATCCCAAAGTGATAGGTAAAGCAATTTAAAACCACAAATTTCATTGAGAAAACTGTCAAATTCTTTGATGATAAGTTCAAATTGTGATTACAATTTAATAGTCAACTTTGATGAAATCCGAAAAATTCCTTAATATAAATATTTCCATTGGATCCATGGTCCATTAAAGCTTAAGTTCAATCCAACTATGGGCCCATTCTAAAACATAATATAAAATGTGAGGTCATTCATTTACTAAGAGAGAACAAGCTTATCTTTTTGCAAATGAGGTCATGTTTGTGGAGGCCATCATATGTTATTAATTACCTCCTAAATCTACGTTTCAAAAAATATTATATATTTAACCTAATTAAATTTGATTTCCTTGGGAAACTTCACCAAATTTTATCCCCTTAAGTCGTCCTTTTGTCCTAGGACCTTAATTCATAGATCCCCTTAAGTCATCTTATTACCCTAAACCCTAAACCCTAAAACCATCATTTTGTTCTAGGATATTTAAGCCATATATCCCCTAAAAACTATACTTAGGACCCTTTAAGCCATTATACGTTATTAATTACCTCCTAAATGTACATTTAAAAAAATAGTATATATTTAACTTAATGAATTCGGTTGCCTTTGGAAACTTCACCAAATTTTATCCCCTTAAGCCATCATTTTATCCTAGGACCTTAATTCATAGATCCCTTTAAGCCATCTTATTACCCTAAACCCTAAATCCATCATTTTTTCCTAGGAGAGTTAAGCCATAGATCCCCTTAGAACTACACTTAGGACCCCTTAAGTCATCATATGTTATTAATTACCTCCTAAATATACATTTTAAAAAATAGTATATATTTAACTTAATGAAATGTGGTTGCCTTGGACAACTTCACCAAATTGTATCCCCTTAAGCCATCATTTTATCCTAGGACCTTAATTCATAGATCCCCTTAAGCCATCTTATTACACTAAACCCTAAACCCTAAACCCTAAAGCCATCATTTTGTCTTAGGACAATTAATCCATAGATCCCCCTTAAAACTATACTTAGGACCCCTTCAACCATCTTATGTTATTAATTACCTCCTAAATGCACATTTTAAAAAATAGTATATATTTAACTTAATGAAATTTGGTTGCCTCGGGAAACTTCACCAAATTTAATCCTCTTAAGCCATCATTTTGTCCTAGGAACTTAATTCATAGATCCCCTTAAACCATCTTATAACCCTAAACCATAAACCATAAACCCTAAAGTCATCATTTTGTCCTAGGATAGTTAAGCCATAGATCCCCTTAAAATTATACTTAGGACCCCTTAATCCATCTTATGTTACTAATTACCTCTTAGATGTACATTTAAAAAAATAGTATATATTTAAATTAATGAAGTTTGGTTGGCTTGGGCAACTTCACCAAATTTTATCCCCTTAATCCATAATTTTGTCATAGGACCTTAATTCATATATCCCCTTAAACCATCCTATTACAATCACTTAAGCTATCCTACAAGGACCCCTTAAGCCATCATAATTTCTCCTAATTTAATGTAATTTTTAATGAGATTTTACATCACATTAACAATTATTTGTTTTTTCATTTACATTCCGTAGACATAAATGAGATTTTTGTGTATGTTTTAATTTTATTTTTTAGTATGTACATGTATTAAAATTACATAGATCTTAAATTTTGAAATTTGTATGTACATGATCAAGTTGAATGATATATGTATGCATTGCACATCCTATTTTTTCTTTTAAACATGTATCTTAAATTTTCAAAATTTGGATGTACATGTTCAAGTTGAATGATGTATGTATTTGTATGTACATGTATCCTATTTAAACACTCATGTACATTTAAAATTTAACTATTTCTTGTAATTTTTTTCTTGTTTGTTAATTTTGTATAATTTTTGCGGGTTCACTTATATAGATCATGGATCAATTTTATATTAATGATATCCTCAACCCACCACCTCATCCCCTTCACCTCCACCCCCTCCACCTCCACCTCCACCTCTCCCTCCACCCCCTCCACCCCCTCCACCTCATTACCCCCACCTCCACCACCTAGATCTGATGAGGCTTGCTTGCTTGCACAAATCAATGATAATGTTAGATCCATTCAAGATCAAATCAACGCTATTCAAAATGAATCATTGATTCCACCACACTTGAGGCATTTTGCATATGCGATGCAAAACATTGTTAATTTCATTAGGTCCACTGATGTGGACTTAGCTAGGCATCAACAATGGTGAGAGGAGAGGAAACAATTTTATTTTGATGGTCTCTCCTACAAAAAGATTTTGGACCTTAAAATAACAAAAGCCCATCTTGCACCTTATTTTTGTTGGCCCTATCACCAACCAACCCATTCTTGCAAATAAACCAAGAATATCGATGAGGTGGTGTAGACATCCCAAATGTCTACCAATTTTTGGCACTAATGGTGGATGTATTTGACCAAACACCACATTCTAATTTGGAGGTCCCTTTATATTTTTTAAGGAAATTATATACATAGATTGTGTTGGGGTAAAAGCCCAATTATTTTGATTTCAAATCATTTTAGGGGATTGGTGGAAGCATGCCACAATAGAGGTTAGGGCACAGGTTGATCCTCAATGCCCTATGCATGCTCAACCTCTTGTAGATCCTCCTATTGTTACAATTTCTACACTCGTGCATCATCGTGCAGTGGTATCCACATTAGGATCTTTGATTATGCTCACAACCAACCTTGATGAGAGGACTTTTGCAATGGTGATTGGGGCTAGAGACTACGACCATGGAGGGCTGTTGTATGGATCTGGTCCTAGTACCACTCCACCTGTGTTGATGCCTCGTGTATGTACTAGTTGTCATCAACTATGTTATGGACTTGATCAAGCTACACCTAGTTTGGGTGCATGTGAAGATTTTGATGAGATCAATTCATACGTTGAATTTCTTACTATAGAGCATCACCCTGTAGACATTTTGAAACAGGTATAAATATGCATGTACATGTTTAATTTACAAGAATTTTTTAAGCACACATGTTTTTAATGAACATATATATCAAAAAGAAAATTGTAATGTTTTAACAATCAAATTGTTTGGTGTAGGTGGTGACCATAGGGGCATCTTCTGCTCATCAAGTTTTTATGTTAACACTAATGCAAGTTGGCAACCCTTATGGGGTATTTTTATTATTTTTTAAATATATGAAATAATTTTTTAACTTGACTTTTTAATTTGTAATTCAATCATGAACATGTGTTTTAAATATTTATGTTGGTTTAGGGGAGTTAATCGACATCCACGTCATTTCCACCAGAGGGGTTGTCGAGTGCTCCTCCATTGTTAGAAGTCTCACATGAGGTGTAGGTACACGCATATTGTAAATTATTTAAAACTATACTTACAATTTTGTATTTTGAATTCACTATATCAAACGTGCATGTACTTAAATATTATAAGCATTATTTCCATGTACAGGTTGACACCACCATGAGAATGGGGATCAGACACCCATTTGATGCGCAAGAAATTTAGGAGACATCTGAATTTCAGGTTGTTTAAAAAGCATTCTACACATATGTGCACATTTTTTTGGTATTTTAAATAGATTTCAAAACGCCTATTGGTACACTTGAATATATATATTTTAACCTAATTCAAGTACACATGTGCTTTAAATTTGACCTTGTAGGACTTTTTTGGTGGCACTTTCTACCTTGATGATGTCACACCACCTCAACCAAGACATGCAAAGTAGCCTCATATGGTAATTCAAAATTTTGTTTAGGGTTTTTCATGAACTTGATCTATATACACGTGTTTTCTTATTTCATGGACTACAAGTATATGTGCATGTTTCAATATTTCAGTATAATTTCATGGATTATCTATCTATATATATGTTTTACTATTTCCATTGACTTATTAATTTTAGTATTTATGATCTATTATTGTTAAATAATAATTTACACATATGCATTTTATTTGAAATTAATATGAAATTGATAGGACATTCAAATATTTTTACTTTACAAATGATTCATAGTCAAGACATTAATAGGACATTTATGTGAAATTAAATACAAATATGAAATTAAAGTTGAAATTAATAGGAAATTTAAATATGTGTACTTTACAAATTTAGTGATTCATAGTCAAGGCATTAGTAGGACATTAATGTGAAATTATACAAATGTGAAATAATAAGATGTCTTAAGGGGATCAAAGAAGTTCTCAAAAAATTGCTTAAGGGAATCAAATACTTCAAAGTACATCTCATATTTAATTACAATTGATATAAGAAACTTGATTCATCATAACAATCACAAAAGTTATACAAAAATAATGTTAATGATAATACAATTTATGTCATAATAGGATGTCTTAAGGGGATCAAATACTTCAAAGTACATGTCTCATATTTAATCATGATTGATATAATTAAGTAGTAGAATTTAGGATGACTCATCATAACAATCACAAAAGTTATACAAAAATAATGTTAATGTTAATATAATTTATGTCGTAATAGGATGTCTTCAGGGGTCCTAATAGGACTTCTTAATGGGATCAAAGAATTCAAAGTACACGTCTTGGATCACAATTGATATAATTAAGTATTAGAATTTAAGGTGACTCATCATAACAAATGACATAATTAAGTATTTATTTAGGATGTGTTCTAATAGGATGTCTTAAGGGGATCAAGTACTTTAAAGTACATGGCTCGTGTTGGATCACAATTGATATAATTAAGTATTAGAATTTACGATGACTCATCATAACAATCACATTCTATACAAAATTAGTGTCAATGTTAATTTAATTTATGTCATAATAGGATGTCTTAAGGGGTCCTAATAGAATGTCGTAAGGGGTCCTAACACGATGTCTTAAGGGGATCAAAGAAGTTCTCAAAATTTGGTGAAGTTGTCGAAGGCAACCAAATTTAACAATAATATACATGATATTGAGAGATTATACAATCAAATTTAAAGTTTCAAAAGTAGGAAAACATGTACATTTAATGAACAAAACATATAGAATATTGATTTTGATATATAAAAGTGTAGAGTATAATTGTGTATGTACATGTATACAATTTTTTACAAAATGTGTAATTGTGTATGTACATATATGCCAACTCAAAACAATGTTTACAAAATGTGGCTATGCCATCTCAATAAAATCCAAAACTTGTGGAGAATCATCAAAATGTAGTAGGTCTTCACACCACCTGATATCAAAATGATACAAGCAATATCAATATATCATCAAAACATGTATTTTAATTTATATAAAACTATATATATACACAAGTACCTATATTTTCAAGTATTCCACACATGTGTGTAGGTTGAATCTACATCCTCTCCTTTTTGTTTCAAAGTATGTGATCAATGTGATGATGGTGTAGACACTTAAAAATGACCTAGGCCTACAAGCTTCATTTTTACCACTTTCATCCTGGCATAATGGTGACATTTAATTATGTCCTTGGTCCACATTCGACTATTAATTAAATAATTTATAATTGTTTAATTAATTCATGTCTCTGTATTCTTCATGATTATTAAATAAATAAATTTTATTTATTTATTTAATACATCATTAATTGGCTAAGTCCTCCCTTAATTAAATAAATTTCTTAATTTATTTAATTCCCCTTTGTCATATATTTCTTCCTGATTATTAAATAAATGAATTACATTTATTTATTTAATATGTCACTAACTGTCATAATTAAATAAATTGATTAATTTATTTAATTAGTTAATCTTATCTTCTAAATTAAATAATTAAATTTAATTATTTAATTATCAATTTAATATTCCTCTCATTTTAAATAAATCAATTATTTAAAATGTCATCACAATCTTAACTGTCAGCCCATTTTGGTAAATAATCTGAAAAAGATTATTTATTGTCTCATAAAATCCATAATTTGAATTAATTTAATTCAAATTGGTAGCTAATCTTCCAAAAATCAAGTAATCGGGAAAATTCTTGATTTTCCAAATCTGCTTTTCAGTTCAACTCTTATCTTCTTGATTTTTCGAATCTCATAAATCAGGCAGTCTTTATCTTCTTGATTTTCAAAAATCTTTATTTTTTTAATTAATTTATGCCATTTATTCTCCACCGTCAATCCATTTAGCTGAGATATTATTTTGACCGTTCGATTAATGAATTTTCCCTAACCCTAATTAGGGATTCTCAAATTTAATCTGGACCTCTCATTCTAGGTCTTTCTTAGAATTTAATCTCATATGTCCACTCAAAATTGTGTTTTCTATAAAAGACAATTTTGCTCATAATTTCGGGATCCCATCATTTTTGAATACAGGCATTATAGTCATTTTAGCATTGGTAATTATTATTTCATTTAGGATATTGTCATAGACATAGGCATTATTCTATCAAATCCTTCAACATTTGCATAGGGCTTAGACATTACTTTAGGTTGCTCATTTGAAATATGAGGGCCTCATCCGATTTGCTGCAAACTAGAAGGTGTAACAAAGGTGAACCATGGAAGATGAAGATTTCTGGTAACATTTTTCCTTTTATTTTCATGTTTATTTCCTTTGTGCTTTGTTACTTCATGGGATTTTGATGTTTATTATCTAATAAGCTAACAATCCAAATTTCCATAGATACATTTGGTGAACCCGACGTGAACACGACTCTGTTATTTGCTTTTATTTCCGTACGGTTTTTTGTTTTTTGTTGTTTTTGAAGGTACAGGTACAGAGTGACACAACCTTTTTTTTTAAATCGTGATGCATTTGATGCATCGTGACGCATTCGCCAACACAAAAGTTGCAATCGCTCTGATAAGCCATAATCGATATCTTGAACGATGCATCTGCTCTGTCATGTTGCATTCAAAGTCCTGAATGACACATCTACTCTGTCGTGCCACATTTGACTGGTAAAGATTTTCTTTCATTTTTGGCATTCTGAGTTTTGGATTTTAGGGTTTTCTTGTCATTGGTTTCTTTCTGGTTTTTCTGGTCCTCTGATTTCCTAGTTTTTCATTTCTGCATGTTAGCTAGCTTAGGTTTTTTTGTTACTAATCTCTGTTTGCAGCATGTGGTGGTTACTATTCGTGTGTCAAAGATCATTTAATAAAGAAACTACTAATCTTTTGTCTACATATTCGAATGTCGAAGACGGAATAAAGCAAACATTGTCCTTGTTTTTCATAGATTAGCAAACATTTAACATTGGTGCACATAAAAAGAACATTCATGTCTTCTTTTATTGATTGTGTTTGCAAGATGGCAGGTGAGTATGCTCTCACTTGGTGAAAACCTCGTGATCAAAAAACCAGACCCATTTTATTTGTTATTACCCTTACTTGGTATATCAGAGTATCCTCTCCCCTCATGCTTTCGGGCGATCTTGGGTGTAAGAGAAACGGTTACCAACTCTAGAAATTGGGCCTGCCTGGGGATTTCATCACCCCAATGCAACTCAAACTGGAAATGGAGCTAAAGCAAAGCTACCCCTGACTGGTATATAAATGTAAACCTTAAGGGAAAACCTAAGGTTGCTTGTGCGGATGTGTCATACAGACGGAGTTGTACTCCCTTAAACCCTATTGAGCTTAACCTCTTCAGGCTGGAGTGCCACCTTAATGGTGATTAATCTCTTGCCCCATGTATGGCCACTCGAACGGGGGTCCCTAACTAAAAACTCTTGTATAGAAATCCAAAATCCTTCTATTTGCTAGCGCAGCACCGGTTGGTGTGAAGGCATCCACACTTTCGCAGTTTGTAGTAGAGGTGATCAACTCGCCATGGGAGTTTCATGGGGGTTGGAAGCTTGGTTGGCCTGAGAAGAGAGTGCACTGTAAGGGGGAGCCCGTGCAACCAAGCTTCTGAATTCACATGCTACAAATATGCGGTTGGGGAAACCCGCATGGAATCTAGCGAATACTATCATGGCCTAACCTAGGATTGTGCTTATTTGATGTGTGTTTGGTTACTTTTCAAAACACTCTATTTGTCAAGTGCTTTATGGTTTCATCACAGCTCCAAACAAAACATTCAACACCAAACATATCAAACTTGCAATCAAAACGACAAGAAAATCAATTTGAAACAAAATTGTGTCACATCTATCAAACTGCAATTGATTTTATGAACCGCAATTGCTCTGTTAAACCGTAGTTGATACTCAAAACACCACATCTGTATGTGTCGTGATGCATCTAAACACTGCAGAGCTACATGTGCAAAACTAAAATGCAACTGACTGTCATCGAGTTGCACTTGTCTGTTTCTGAGTCACATCTGCTAAACTTGAGCCGCATTCGCAAAACCATGATGCAACTGACATCTCAAACGATGCATTTTCTTGTCACTATTTAAAACTTCATCCAAAGTCAAATCTGAAGTCTTCATCTTGCCAATAATCTATCAAACACTGTTTCCTAGAAGATTCTGTCAGAAACCAAACTTGAAATTGCTCAAAGTCTTGACCACTAGTTTGCATTCATTGCCATAGGTTGCATCCTTCATTATTTTAGTTGCATACATTTGACATTAGGTTGTCCCTAGGTTCACATTTTTGCATCTTTAGGATTAGGTAAACCTCAGCACAACTTGCAACATCATTGTTTTCGAAACTAGGCTCTTTTGGACTAAGTTATCAAACCCCCTTTCAGTCATTGTCCTGTTTTGTGGATGTTCCAACTCAAAAGTCTAGTTAGGACAATTCACTAGTCACCTTTTTATTTTCAACAAAGTCCTCTAGTAATCAAAATCAAAAACAAATTTTGAGCTTAGAAGTACTTAGATACCCTTGTCTTACATTGCATATCCTATTCACAAAAATCCAAAACATTAGTCATCCTAGTCATCATTTTGAACTTAGATCTTGCATAATATGATCATTATTAGTTGTCATTACCATTTGAGCAATCTCATTTATGGTGGAAACTAGACTTCAAAAACAACAACGACAAATGGAAAACTCTCGGCAAGACCCCATTTCTACTGTCGATAATCCAAACTGGACCTTTTACGATCCATTTTCCAATTCAAATGATCCACCTCCAGTGACAACACAATCATCATCAAACGGTACATTTGAAATTTTCTTGCAAAGAGATAAATACGATCAAATACGTGAGGAAAACATAGAGGCAATAGCACAAAACCCAGAGGCCTCTCACTTCGTTGAAACAATGGTCTATCATGACAAAGACAGATTCTTGGCTATACTCTTGAGTGAAGGAACCAAATTACCTCAAGGATTTGACATTAACATGATAAATGTGACACCTCCTGACCCTAATAACAACAACGCACATAACATGTCACATAGTGGTCAACCTCCAAACAATACGAGCAATACTTCCTTTGACTCCACAATGACAGTGCATGTTACATCCAACATCCCAAACACCTCCAACACCAGAAATACCATGACAGCAAATGCCATGAGGGCATCATCAAGTCACAACAATCCCCCCTTGATAGCTCCATCTACTACCATGAGTACACCTTTGACATATTCGCTCAGTGGTATTTCACAAAATCCTTTGGGAGGGGGCAAGGGACACATTTTTATCCAAGGACAACAACCAAACGTTAACACGACAACACAGTCACATGTCATTGCCTCCCAAGGTACAAATACAAACATTCCCCTTGTGCAAAACCAACAATTCACACAAGGTGGCCAAGTAACACAACCCATGGCACCATTAACGCATCATAACATCCATGGTCATCACATTCCCTAAATAATGACACACATGGCTGGGGGACACATCCCAACCTACTCATCTAACATTCATACTCACCAACACGCACCCAATCATAACTTTCAATATCAACAACACATCAATCTGCACATGTCATACATATCACAACAATCCATATCGCCACAATACACCAATATTCACGCACAAGAAATAGGGACCTATGGTGTACCAGGAAATCCAACGTACGAAAACATAAATGACCCTATTGTGGATGCCCTCCAAACAAGAATGATGGGTTTAGAAAAAACTATTCAAAACCTCTACATTTCAGGCTAGAAATTAGAAATATCATATGACCTAAATGTATACCCATTCGACATGAGCATATACATGCCTTTATTTCCTCTGGGATATGTGTCACCAAACTTCACAAAATATAGAGGCAAGACAAACCCCATTGGACATGTTCACAAATTTGCAACCAATTGTATGGACATCGCCTATGAACAAACATACTTAATGAGACTTTTTTCTAAAATTCTAGCGGGTCAAGCTCTTGAATGGTTTTCCACACAAAAGGATATCTAGACATGGGATGAGCTTAAACAAAAATTCATCAAAAACTATGCATACAACATCGACATGGACACCTCCATCACTATCTTATGCAATCTCACGCAAGAGGATCCTGGAGAGACATTTATCCCATTTTTTCAAAAATGGAGAAGCCTTGCTAATCGATGTCACATTGACATCCCTGAAAGGGAGAAAGTCGACATGTTTGTCCAAACACTTCTAGGGCCTTTAAAATATGCATTGCAAATACATTGTTGCACAAACTTCATAGATTTAGTCAAAAAAGGGGTCCAGATTGAGAAAGCCCTTATCGCAAAGGGAGAACTATGATATGGTTCCAAAAACACAAATGTGAACCCAACCACCGATAAGAATAAATACTGGGTAAAAAATAAACACATTACAAATGATGGCATTGTTGACGCCAAGACTGCAAACATTATGGGTCCTGTATTGGCCCTGAAAGGGGTTCAACAACAAAACAAACCAACAACGACATCGACACCCCCTCATAATTTCCCTTTCAACAATCAAAACAGTTAAAACAATCAGGGACAATACTGTTAAATGAGACAATTTCCTAAAGGTCGCACATACACTTCTTTGGGGGAACCCATTGAGGAAGTCGTCAAGAAATGCATCCAGAATGGGGTCATCATACTTCAAGAACCAAAACCATATGACCCAAGACAATTCAAACCAGCATGGTGGAATGATAATGCATTTTGCGACTACCATCGAGGAAAAGGACATCCAACTTCTAACTGTCGACAATTGAAAAACCTAACACAAGATCTTATCGAAAGTCACGTCATTGAAGTAGGTGGATCTCAATTTTCCTCCAATTCAGATCATACTATCCATAAGAATCCACTACAGGACCATGGTTCTCATAATGCTTCCATGTCAGGTCCACAGATGCACAATAATCAAGCTAACTTCGCCCGAGTCAAATACGACTATTCTAGTGGACCTATTACAAACAATGTCTGAACTGACAATGAATACATCAATACCATTACAGTCAGGAGAGCACCCCAATGTAATGCTACTACTCGTAGTGGCAAGGTCACTATAGCTAGTCCACCTCCCTCTAGACAAGCCAAAATCACCATACCGGGCCCATCGGCTAAACAGACACAACTTGGCCCATCTGCTAAACAGCCAGAACTTGTCCCGACCACAAAGCAATGGAAACCCAAAAGTCAGTTCAACCTCATCAACCAGCTAGGAAAGACTCCTACACAAATCTCTATACTCAAGTTGCTTTGTATCTCTCCCGTGCACAAAGATATCCTAGATAAAACCCTGCTAGAGTCGTCGGTCCCCAAGGACATCGATGTCAATCAATTTGAAACCATGGTGGGATATCTCACTACGCCTCACCACGTCACCTTCTCGGATCAAGATTACTCATCACCTAAAACCAACCACAATGATGCATTGCACATAGAAACTTTTGTCCACAAGCACAAAGTTAGACGGGTTTTAGTAGATGGTGGAGCAGGATTGAATATATGCTCCCTCAAACTGGTTAAGGCTCTAGGGTTCTCTGATGTGTGCGTAGACCCAACGAAGAGTATAGTGATCAAAGAATACGATGATGAGGAATGCTCTTCATGAGGTGTTATCTCTCTCCCAATCAGAGGGGACCAGTCATTGTAGACACAACTTGCTAGGTCCTGGATTTGGAACTACCATATAACATCTTATTAGGCCGTCCATGGATTCACGCCTTAAAAGCCATTCCATCCACATATCACCAATGCCTGAAATTTTTCGTTTGACGGCACGAAAATAAGCATATATGGAGATCCTGACCCTTTCCAATATTGTACAAACTTAAGGGGTATCTCTGAAAACTGAGTTCCTTTTAACCGAGAAGCACCTGGTTCCTCGTCATCCAAATATATCGACCCATCCACACTCACGCCATCTTCCACATCTACTCCATCCACTTCTTCCACCATACCACCACCTTCCACTAGACCTAAGACTGAATCCACTGTCAAAATCCAAGACCTTGGCTGTGGAGAATTTAAAATGCACACAGCATATAGCATAACAACAATGCATAGGTCTCCAAAGGACTATGGCCAGCCATGTTTCAGAATAGAACCTCAGGAAACTTTCAAAGCTCCACCGAAAATAGTTTTTATCAAGTGGGGAGACATGAGTAAGGAAGACCTCACTGACATTACAGGATGGATCTACAAGGATACTGTCACCCTACCCCCATTATGAGTTCAAAAATATGGCAAAGGTTATGACATCATGAAGGCTAAAGGCTACGATGGTACTAGTGGCCTAGGAAGAGATAAAACTGGCCGAAGGGAACCCATAGAAACTTTTCAAATTCTGAAGTATCTTGGATTAGGGTTTGGAGCACTCGATAATGACGATCGACATACCTCTGGACTTTCAAATGAGTGAGTACATGCTTCAAATAGTGTCGAGACTACTAGAGAAATCCTCACTGAAACTAAATCCCAAGAGTGGGAATTTGGCTCAGAACGATCCCTAAGTGACTGTTGTCTTGATGATTTGTTTGTCGAACCAGGGGAACTAACCTCTGAACAGTGGTTTTGGAAAACATTTAAAATTGAACAGGAACCAAATAGTCAAAGTCTCATTATCGCTTCCCATGACGTCCAACACCCATCATTTGAACCCCCTTAGTCCAACCCATCCGAAGTATCACACGACACTGACAATCAGGGCTCTAAAACCTTCACTCCTTATTTTGACAACGAATATGACACTAGTGAAGGAGAATATTGGATAGAGTCCGATGTAGAGTTGGATGATGATAATCTCATCTAAAACATCACTGAATCTATCTGCATGTTTTCCACATCCTCACCTCCATTCATCAGCATTGACGATGGCATTTCCTTAGTTCACCCTGAGCTAGTTGATTGGGACCAACAAGGACCGTCGGTCCTAGACACATTCTAGAATGATGAGGCAATTGCTGAATTTATGGGATTATGAGAAGGCATACCTAGTGGGGACCACAAATCAGGATTTTCCATTGATTTAGACTACACAACATACTTCAGCGAGACTGTTCAGTCCTCTAGTCGCAAAAGTAAAAGTAAGAATAAAACAAACAGTGAAACGTCTCTAGGCAAAAACCAAAAGGCACCTCTTGACGATAAAATAGTAAAAATAAAGGACGTATATGCGGGTGAAAACCTCTCTGAGGTGCCCAAAGATGGAGGACTGGACTTTCTCCCCGTGCAATAGGAGAAATCGACCATGCTTATTGAAGACACAATAGAGGATAACATATCAACTATAGAAGATCCCAAGATGGTCCTTTTTGCTGCATCATTAACTAAAGATGAGAGATCATAATTTGATAAATTCTTTGTAGAGCGAAAAATCAACTTCGCATGGTCCTATGCTAACATGCCAGGATTGGACCCAGAATTAGTTCTGCACCATCTCCCGCTATTACCTAATTCCAAACCAGTCAAGCAGAAGTTGCGCAAAATGCACCCTCAAGTTGATCTATTGGTCAAGGCTGAGTTAAAGAAATTACTGGATGTCGGATCCATACGGTCTATAGATTACACTGAATGGATTTCCAACCTAGTGCCGGTGACAAAGCTAAATGGACTGATCTGCATATGTACAAACTTTCGAGACCTAAATAAAGCATGCTCGAAGGATGACTTCCCTTTGCCAAACATTGACATCATAGTTGATCTTACCACAGGATATGAGATGCTATCCCTCATGGATGGTTTCTCCAGCTATAATTAGATTTGCATTGCTCCTGAGGACCAACACAAAATAGCATTTACTTTCCCATGGGGTAAATATTGTTGGAATGTCATGCCATTCGGTCTCAAAAATGCAGGTGCCACATACCAAAGGGCTATGACCACAATCTTCCACAACATGATGCACAAAATAATGGAAGATTATGTAGATGACCTATTGGCCAAATTAGAAACCAGGAAAGATCATCTAAAGGTATTCGACACAATTTTCAAGAGAATTGAAGAGTACAAAGTATGGCTAAATCCTAAGAAGTGTGTTTTCGGGGTCACATCAGGAAAACTCTTGGGATACATAGTTTGCCGAAGAGGTATAGAGTTTGATCCAGCAAAGGTCAAAGCCATCATAGACATGCCTTCGCCCAAAGGAATCAGTGAACTAAGAACTTTACAAGGCAGAGTACAATCTATTCAGCATTTCATAGCCCAGTTGGCAGATAAGTGTCACCCATTCCAGTATCTGTTGCGCAAGGGTATCCCCTTTGTATGGATCGATAAATGTCAAGAAGCCTTTCAACAAATCAAAGATTACCTACTGTCAACACCAATCCTCATGCCTCCAATTCATGGAAAGCCATTGATACTCTACATCTCGACTACTAGTTCAGCACTAGGGGCATTACTGGCACAAAATGATCATGAAGGAAAAGAATGAGCCATCTATTACATCAGCCACACACTAATAGGGTATGAGTTGAACTATACACACATTGAACGTGCATGCCTTGCTGTTGTCTTTGCATCCTAGAAATTAAGACACTATATGCTCAGTCACCAAACACAGTTGGTTGCTAAGATTGATCCACTAAAATACCTCTTAAGTCGGGAGGCATTAACAGGTCGGTTGGAAAAATGGGTTATGATACTGAGTATGACATACAATATTTTGAGCATAAGGAAATAAAAGGATAGGTAATAGCAGATCAACTGGCAGATGCACCGATTCAAGTCACTCATCCACTAGTAACTGATTTTCCCAATGAGTCCATTTTTCATGCGAAACTGGCGGTACCATAGAAGCTATATTTTGATGGGTCTCATACTGGTCATGGCTCAGGCGCTGGAATCTTGTTTATCACACCACAAGTTGATTCAATTCCTAAGGCATTCTGGATCGCTTTCCCTTGTACAAATAACATTATTGAATATGAACCACTAGTCACAGGTCTCAAAATGGCAATTAAATAGAAAATTCAAACGTTGCATGTATTTGGGGATTCCCAGCTTGTTATCAACCAAGTGAATGATGACTATGAAACAAAGGATGAGAAGTTGCTTCCCTACAAGAGGATGGTCGATAGTTTCCTGACACACTTCCAATTGATTTATTTTGAACAAATTCCCAGGGTACAGAATAAGGCAGCTGATGCAATGGCTACTATTAGTTCTCTCTTGGACATCCCTCAAAATGTGTCACAATTTGAGTTCTTAGTAGAACAACTTTTAATCCTAGCGTATGATATACTAGAATCAGAAATGGTTTGCGAACTTGTTGGTCCCAACTCTCCCTGGTATCAGGTCATTTACGATTTCTTGAAATCCCAAACCCTTCCACTCAACCTGTCCAATAACCAAAGGAAGTCCTTCATCCAAAAATCTGCCAAGTATGCCATTGTCAGTGACACCCTGTACCACTGTAGTTTTGATGACACCCTCCTTAGATGTCTCGACACCGACGAAGCACGTACGACCTTACGTGAAGTGCACGATGGTATATGCGGATCTCATTCAAGTGGTCCTACTCTAGCTAAGAAAGTAACAAGACAGATCACAAATGTCAGATTCACAGTGATCTAATCCATGCTCCAGCACAAGAACTTCGACCAATCACTTCTCCTTGTCCCTTCGCTCAATGGGGACTCAACCTCGTGGGTAAGATCCATCCAACCTCCTCCAACGGCCATAAATTCATTATCACTGCCACTGAGTATTTCACGAAGTGGATTGAAGCCATCCCATTGACATATATTACCGGCAAACAAATATCGAAGTTCATCCTTAACTACATCATTTGCTGGTATGGCCTTCTGCAGTCCATCATCACTGACAACGGACGTCCATTTAAAAACCAAGACGTTCGGGAGTTATGTGATCAATTTCACATTCAACACCATTTTTCATCTCCCTATTACCCACAAGGAAACGGACAAGCTGAGGCATCCATTAAAACTATTGTCAAAATTCTCAAAAAGACTGTCAATGATGCTGGCCATGACTGGCACATACAACTCACCCTACTCTATGGGCTTACCGAACTAGCATTCGTACGCCTATAGGAGCCACTCCATTTTCCCTAGTCTTTGGCGCTGAGGCCATCTTACCCATTGAGGTCAAAATTCCTTCATTACGGGTCTCCCTGAAGGGTCTAACTAATGAAGAGGAGTATCGACAGTCACGCTTACACAAGCTGGAAATGCTGGAAGAAAGAAGGAAAATTTCACTGAACCATCTCCAAGCGTATCAAAATCATCTTTGTCGCAGCTACAATAAGAAGGTTATGGTCAGACAATTTGACATTGGCGACCTAGTTCTCATGCAGAACCCCAAGAACCAAGCCGATAGAGAAAATCTGGAAAAGTTTGAACCAAACTGGTTGGGTCCCTACATTATCATATCTTCTTTCAGTTCTGGAGCTTATCAGCTAGCCACACTAGATGGAGAACAATTGACAAAGCCCATCAAAAGTTTACATCTCTGAAGGTTCTACACATAGCATCAGAGGACTGAGTTGGAAACTGTAAAATACAAAAAAAATTGAAAAATGATAAAAAATTGTTGCCTTGATGAAAACTTGGCAAACAGGCGTCTTGGTGACACCAAAAAAATCAAAAAGTCAAGAAAATAGTAAAGAGAAAAATGATTCATTCAATAGTGAAAACCTGGCAAACAGGTGCTTTGGACGGGTACCATGGTGAAAACCTGGCAAACAGGCGCCATGTGTAGTCAATCATTGCTCTGACATCTACTATCACTTAGTCTGCCTTGGCTTAGGATAAAAGGTATTATCGCCATTATTATGCACATCGCCACCACATTCTACCCTACCTGTCATAGTGGATAAATGATTGACATCAAGTCCTGACGACTGTCCATCTAGTAAACCAGCAGCATCTCGTCCATGTTCCCTTAAAAATGGCTAAGTCTTGGACCTGACTGGGGCAAAAATTTTATCATGAAACTGTAGTGGATGTCGCACATGATCTTGGCAATTGACAAAAAGTATTGAAAAAAGACAAAAAACATCGCAAAAAGTCCTGAAAAAAGACAAAAACATCGCAAAAAGTCCTGAAAAAAGACCAAAAAAACATCGCAAAAAGTCTTGAAAAAAGACAAAAACATCACAAAAAGTCTTGAAAAAAAAGACAAAAACATTGTAAAAAGTCCTAAAAAAGAAAAAACATCATAAAATGACTGGAAAAAAGACCTAAAAATCATAAAACATCTTGAAGAAAACCACAAACAAAACCATCAGACTACTTGAAGAGAGCGAACACATGGTCATCTCTTGTCAAAGTCAGTCATATCAATCAATCTTTGTCATTTGTCTGAACTACGTTGTCTCTGCATATTTGCTATGTAGGCAAGACTCAAATTTGAGTCCCCGAGACATTAGGTCAGTCCATTTAGGCTTGTCAAAATAAAATCATGATTCAAACTTCTGTCCTCTGGACAAAGTCATTGGTTGTGTCGAACTACGAGGTCTTTGAGTGTATGACGTAGGCAAGGCCATCTGTCGATAAGCCCCCGAGGCCACACTAGGTCAATCCATTAGGGTTCATGACACTACACTGGCACACATGTCAGAATATCTTCAAGACAAAGTGAATCATTTTTCCAGAAGGGAAAACTCTTGAAAACAAAGTAAAATAATCATTCCTTCAGCATGACAATCTCATCAACAGGTCAATCATATCATCATGACCAAATCGGCATATAGTCAAACATAAGTCAAACCCAGTCAAAGCAAGTCAAATCATCATAACCTGTCAAACTGTCAACTTTAGGTTAATCTTCAGATGTGTCATTCTGAAAGACAACCTCTGTCATTCATGCCTTAGGATGTGTCCTTCCTAGGCATCATCACTGTCATTCGGCATTTCAAGGGATCCTCCTAGCATCTAAGGATTGATCCTCTTAACATCACTGTTCTTCAGATATGTCTTTCTAAAGAACCAGCTTTGTCATCTACACCTCAGGATGTGTCCTTCCTGGGCATCGTCATCATCACCGTCCCATGGCATTTGGAGATTAATTCTCTTGGCATTCATATTATTTAGGATGTGTCCTTTCTAAATTTGGCATATTTGGACATTTGTCGTTTGACCAGCATCAAAGCTTTAATACTCAGACATCTCATCATCATTAAACCTAACATCTTGACATCAAAACAATGGATATCCAGATGCACTTGGAAAAAACATGACAATTGTCTTTTAGTTTTTATCATGATATTAGTTTTTCAGCGAGATCCCACTAGGCAGGATTTAGAGAAGCAACAACGTATCATGACGATTGACATGCATGACTACTAGTTTCTCAGTGAGGTCCTGACTTTTGGATTTAGAAAAACAATGGCATACCATGGTGAGGGCTTTATTTTTGTACTTTGACAATCATGCCGCTAGTTTCTCAAGGATATCCTGGAAACAGGATTTAGAGAAGCAACGATGTCTCATGATTTGTCTTTGTCTTTTTCTGCTTGTGGTTGATTATGACAAAAAGACTGGGGCAATCATGCTCTTAGTATGAGTCATGATCATCCTTGTATGCGACTGCTTGTCTTACGTGATGGTACGACCTTGCACACCTTGATCTATGTCATATCATGGTGTTTCTTGGCCATTACGATAGTCTGCCCAATGATGATTAAGAGCAATAATTACTAATGTCCTATGGTAAAGCTTTGAAGGATTTGGTCTAGGAATTAACATGCATTTTTCATCGGTCTGGTCATCTTCTCTTCTTCGGTCTATTCATCTTCTCTCATCAATCTCGTTGTCTTCTCTCATCCATCTCACAATGATATCCTATGACATCCAAAAACATAAGTGCATACATGATCATATAAACATTGCATTAGGTCCATACATACATCATCCACAACATCAAATCATATACATAAACACAAACATTACATTAACATAATCAACAACGGGACATCCATATATTAAATACATTATGCACATCATTATCTTCTCATATAAATAAGCATTGCATCATCATGGCATTAACATCACAAATAAGCATCATAGGACATACATGCTACATCATAAATCAACATCATACATCATATATATCATAATACATTAAATCAAAGAACATCACATAACACATGTAGGCCACATCAAAACTGCATCATCATATAGTATCATCTCAAAAATGTACAATGTCATAGGATAAAGTCATGGGATATCCCAAAAATGGAGCTCGCAGGCTCAATAATATGCATAGTGTGTCATAATAACAAAATGCCCCTAGGATAGACTCTCATCATCCCCTCATGGTGAAGAATGTGGCAGTGGCAACTCTATCACTGGTACTTAAAAAATAGGTGGACCTGTCGCAACCTCTGCTTGTGCCACTAGTGGAGCTACGAAGGACGATGTCATCTCAACGGTATAAAACATCTGTGATGTCACTGCAGCCGGACCCTGAGAAGTAGAGGGATCAACCATTGGCGGCTGTACCTGTCCTAACCTCTGCACTAAACCAGTCGACCCATGACTATGACCCGAATGGTGACTCGGGGTGTGCCTGCGTGAATGATGTGACCTGTGCCCTAAAGTGTGCCCTGTCGAGGTAGACCCTCTGACACTAGTCTGACTCCTACTACCACTGGCACTGCCTGATCTGTGGCCACTGTCTGTCCTCAAATGTGACCGCGACAAAGTAGGATCTCATCGCTCTGGTGGCACTGCCTGCTCATACAAAGTCCTGTACTACCCCAGTCTCATGCTCACCCTGGCCAACTCCTAGGCCATATCCCCTATGGGTCCTATACATAAAGCCACGAACTATGTACACCACTAGGTTGAATCCTGCTGGCGGATCATGGCCTAATCTCGCTCTACCCAAGCCATCTCTAGCGCTGACTGTAATGACCTGACCTGTGCCATGCTGGCATCCAATCTCTATTGTAGGTCTGCCATCCTTTGATCTATTGTGGGATCCTGGGGTAATCCCAAGGAGGACGGTATCTCCTCCTCTCCCTCCACCATACGCCATCAGAGGAGTCTCTCGGCCTCATCCATGGCGTCATCCTCGTCGTCATCATCCTCTGCCACCTCCTCCTCCTGACCTACCACATTCACCTCCACCTCCTCCTCCTGACCTACCACATCCACCTCTTCCTCTTGAACTCCCACCTCCACATCCCCCTCCTCTTGCCTCTCCACCTCCGCCACATCCTCCTGCCTCTGCACCTCCGCCACCTCCTCTGCTACATCCTCTGCAACCTCCTCCTCCTGTCTCTCCTCACCCTCTCCGTCCTATCGAGGCTACTCCTCTCCCTCCCCCTCCTTTCCAACCTCAGGGATGGCATCTAATGCTACTCTCGCCACTCATGGGTGCACCCTCCAGACCTGTCTATGCCCATCCCGTCGTCGCCACCTGCCATCTCCACCATCGTCTCCACCTCTACCTTCATATCCACCCCTGCCTCTGTCCTTGCCTCCGTCTCCACCCCTGCCTCCGTCCCTGCCTCTGTCTCCACCTTTGCCTCCATCTCCACCCCTGCCTCTGTCTCTACCTCTGCCTCTCCCCTTGCCACCTCGCCTGGCCCGTGGCACCCGTGGAATCACTGATCATCTGTCTACTAGTGCTGGCCCATCAGGATCTATCAATGGCACTGGTTTGCGTGCCTGCCACCATAAATCATAATCCGGTGTCATCCCAGGATTGGTTGCTCTTCCCCTCCATCCCCATGCCTGGGCTACTAGCCCATCAATCTACTACTCTACATATGCCACTGGGATGGCTGGCCCCCACACATACTCTCGAGATGAATTGGCATACTCGGTTGTCCCCGCAGGTACACCCTACTGCTCTCTGAACTACCTTAGAACATGTTGTGGTAGGTACATCTCAATGATTAGCGATGTCTGCACTATATTGTCAATCAGATACCTATACTGTCTGCAGAAGCTAAGGTGCTCGTCCTCATCATCCCACGGCTCACAGTCTCTGTATGGCCTTCAGATAAATGTCACAATGGTGTCAATCCTATGCTACCACCAACCTGTCTCACCCATATGAGTCTGTTGTAATGCACCGGCATAGTAATAGGCATAAGGCATACCATCGGCCAACTGTGGTCTATCAATGGGAGGTCAGAATATGGATATGTGCTCCCAAACCCATATCATCATCAGTGTGGTACCATGTGAGATGCTCTCTCCTCTCCTATAAGCAACATTGTGCAACTGGTGGTAGAGTGTCCCAAGTAAGCAGGGACCCCAGGCATACACTGTCCTATCATGCCTCATACCAACCAGGACGTCTCCCCAACCAATAGGAAATCCATGTCCTCGGCGGTTAAGAACCAAGATCCCCCCAATCAGAGTCACAAGGAATGCATCAAAGTGACCATAATCATCTGCCAGGAACTCCCATCTGATCTCGTAACCCTAGATGCCCAGTCGAGCACCCTGATATTGATAGTAGGCATGGAAGGTTTGCTCGCCATGTCATGGGTCATAGATGATCCGCTCCCCTCGGATCGGCACCCGAAGAATCCGGTAGACATCCTCCAAGGTAATCGTGGCCTCACCTGTCGGCAGGTGGAACGAACAAGTCTTTGAATGCCACTGCTCTATAGCACTGTCAGTAGCCCCCTATTCGCCCGAATGGCGGGCATGAAAGCAACATAGAATAATCCTAATCTCATCAATCGTCACCCTCTCACGGGCTCAACTAGTCAGCAAACTGAAATGTCATCGGTCTACTCTCACGAGTATAAATCGGGGCAAGTTGACTTTGTACAATGCCAAGCAAGTCGTCAGAACACTAAGAAAATTGGTTAATATTATCAAAATGCATCTAAGGTTACGCAAACATCAAAACAAGCTCTAGACAAGTGAAAAACAAATGCGTCACAGTAAAGCAATTGCATCTCAACTAGTCAATTGTGTCATTCTGCACGTCAAATGCGGTCCAGTTTGGCAAATGCGTCTCTTTTTCGCACTTGCATCACGAATTTTATCACTTGCATCACATATAAGCGAATGCGTCACATCTTAACAATTGTGTCGGTCAAAATAGCGAATGCATTGCAACTTCATGATTGTGGCATTCCAGTAGTCAAATGCGACTCGATAAGTCACATGCATCGCACTATATGTCAAATGCGGCACAAACCACCGATCTATCCTAATTTGCTTTTGTACTTGTGTTGTGATGCATCAAATGCGTCGAACACGAACACAGTTGCGTCATGACACAGACGTTGTTGGTCCTAGAAACTAAAATTTGACACGCAAAATGAGAAAATTACAAAGCAAGGCAAGGGTACTTACCGCTGGCTCCAAGCCCTCTGGCCATCTGAAGGTCCGGACGATCTCCCCACGATGCTCTGACACTGGAATCACCATCGTCGCTGCTGTGCTTTTTCGCTTTGAGCTCTTGAATTTGCAAGGTAAATAGTAGAAGTGAATTGACTTTTACCCCTTTGTCAACCTATTTATAAGGTCAAAATAACATTTTTCTCAGGTAAGTTACTGTTGGAGGCTCATTTGACCAACTTTGACTTCCCCGTTGACTGTCTTAAACATGTCGTATTCTAAAACCGACTGCATCATTGTTTTTTTGGTCATCAGATTGATTTATCAGGACCCTTTACAAATTTTTCTGTTGTTGGCCCAAAATTTGAAAAAATTTCTGAGGGGGCAATGATACTCCGTACCTTTACTGGGGCATATTTGTGACTTATCTTCTTTGTCACAATGCGACATACTACATTATGAAAAAGAGGGGAAAAATGTAGACACTTAAAAATGACCTAGGCCTGCAAGCTTCATTTTTACCACTTTCATCCTGACATAATGGTGACATTTAATTATGTCCTTAATCCACATTCGACTATTAATTAAATAATTTATAATTGTTTAATTAATTCATGTCTTTGTATTCTTCATGATTATTAAATAAATAAATTTTATTTATTTATTAAATACATCATTAATTGGCTAAGTCTTCCCTTAATTAAATAAATTTCTTAATTTATTTAATTCCCCTTTGTCATATATTTCTTCCTGATTATTAAATAAATGAATTACATTTATTTATTTAATATGTCACTAACTGTCATAATTAAATAAATTGATTAATTTATTTAATTAGTTAATCTTATCTTCTAAATTAAATAATTAAATTTAATTATTTAATTGCCAATTTAATATTTCTCTCATTTTAAATAAATCAATTATTTAAAATGTCATCACAATCTTAACTGTTAGTCCATTTTGGTAAATAATCTGAAAAAGATTATTTATTGTCTCATAAAATCCATAATTTGAATTAATTTAATTCAAATTAGTAGCTAATCTTCCAAAAATCAAGTAATCGGGCAGATTCTTGATTTTCCAAATCTGCTTTTCAGTTCAACTCTTATCTTCTTGATTTTTCGAATCTCATAAATCAGGCAGTCTTTATCTTCTTGATTTTCAAAAATCTTTATTTTTCTAATTAATTTATCCCATCTATTCTCCACCGTCGATCCATTTAGCTGAGATATTATTTTGACTGTTCGATTAATGAATTTTTGCTAACCCTAATTAGGGATTCTCAAATTTAATCTGGACCTCTCATTTTAGGTCTCTCTTAGAATTTAATCTCATCCGTCCGCTCAAAATTGTGTTTTCTATAAAAGACAATTTTGCTCATAATTGCGGGATCCCGTCATTTTTGAATACAGGCATTATAGTCATTTTAAGATTGGTAATTATTATTTCATTTTGCATATTGTCATAGACATAGGCATTATTCTATCAAATCCTTCAACATTTGCATAGGGCTTAGACATTACTTTAGGTTGCTCATTTGAAATCTGAGGGCCTCATCCGATTTGCTGCAAACTAGAAGGTGTAACAAAGGTGAACCATGGAAGATGAAGATTTCTGGTAACATTGTTCCTTTTATTTTCATGTTTATTTCCTTTGTGCTTTGTTACTTCATGGGATTTTGATGTTTATTATCTAATAAGCTAACAATCCAATTTTCCATAGATATAGATGGCTTAAGGATACAAAAGGGATAATAAATCAATTTTAACTATTAACATAAGTAATATCAATATATCATAAAAACATGTATTTAAATATATAAAACTAAAACTATACTTACCTGTACATATTATACCAAGCATTCCATGTTGTCTAGGTTGAATCTACATGGAATCTTTTTGTTGTCTCAAACAATGTGATGAATTTGTGATGATGGCTTAAGGATACATGACAATAAATTAATTTTAAATATTAGCGTACAAGCAATATCAATATATAATCAAAACATGTATTTAAATACATAAAACTAAAGCTATATAATTACCTATTTTTACCAAGTATTCCATGTTTTCTAGGTTGAATCTACATGGACTATCTTTTTTGTCTCAAAGTATGTGATGAATTTGTGATGATGGCTTAATGATACAAAAGGACAATTGAAATCAATTTCAACTAATAATGTACAAGCAATATAAAAAAATGTATTTCAATATATAAAACTAAAACTATATTTACTTATTCCATTGTACCATCTGTATCCTCTCTTTTTTGCAACACATCTATGATTGTCTCATGCTCTTCCATAGAAATTGTCCATAACTCTTTATTTGTAGGTCTTCCACAATACCTCACTAGTTTTATATTTTTTGGCAGCACCAAATGTGAGTAGTGTATAATCTTCTTATTTGTTTCATAATATTCAAATGTGGGCAAACCATTCTTCCTTATTAGGCATTTTCATAACCAAGTGCCAACAATCACCATCAAACTTGTTGGATAATTATAGCCATCATCAAAGAAGTTCTCAAAATTTTCTTAAGGAAATGTCTTAAGGAGATCATCGAACTTGTTGGATAATGATAGCCATCATCATCTTCTTAAGGATCTATTAACTTATGTTTAGTCTCCACACAACAATCCAACCAATGTTTGACTTCCTCTTCATTCTCCTCAGGTGCAACAACATGCACATGTCCTACAAACAAAATTTGATTCAATAACTTGCATGTGTCTCTACATGTGCATGCATCCATATGTATATAAATAAATAAAAGCATTATGTAAAAAAGTAATTAAATGAAATAAATTGAATTACATTACCTTTTTGTACAAGGTCTAAAACACAGTCATAGTCGTCTGATGCAAACACTTGATCATTCTCTTCAATTGTTGTTTCATATTGATCGTGTGCTTGTGTAGGTGTCAACGATCTTTGCTTCCACTCTTCAACCCATTATGTATTCTCACATGCTTCCCAATCTCTTGAAATACAAAAATTATGAAAACATGCAAACTCCCTTGTCTAGATAGTCTATGTGATTGCATTCAAACTCTTAAATGAATGCCATTTAGTAGATCCTTTGATTGTCTTACAATCAAGTCTAAGTAGAATGTTCTCTTCTTCAACCAACCAAAAGAATCAATTAACTGTAGAGTACTTGCTTGATCCAAGTGTAGAAAATTTTGTATTGCACCAATCCACAATCTCATGTGCATCTTTAAGTTTACTACATCTTCAAATTTCAATTACTCTCTGGCAAGAATTCTTTTAACACATGCACCAGCTCCATCATGTTCTTCTTTACCATGTCCAACTTCAAAAACACTCCACATATGTTGGAAACTATGTTCCTTGTGAACCCTACTTAACCAATAGAACATTCAAGCAATCTTGAACTATCTTGTATAATTATTTGACCATATGAGACGTTTTATCATCTAGATTCCTCTTTCTCTTAAATTTGTATAGAATATATTGAAATAGTATTGAACAAACTCTGATGAGTGTAATCGATTGTCACTCAAATAGAAATGATACTCCCTCAAAAAAATTTATCATCCCCTATACTATCATTTGCATTCCTACAAACAATATGAACAAACATCTAGCCACTTGCACTGAATTATAATATTGTGATTGGATGTCCTCTTGTGGAACAAGAGTATAGTTTTCCACAAAATCAACCACTGATAGTATAGTTACAATTAGAAATGTATTTCTACATGTGTGAAATTTTCCATCAAACCAACAAGCATGTTGAGAGTGTTTGACATATTTTGGTACAATCTTACTCTTAAATTCTAATATAAATGCAAGCATGTTGAGAGTGCTTGACATATTTTGGTACAATCGTACTCTTAAATTCTGATATAAATGCATGTACACTATTTTTCTATTATTAAATCACAATGTTTTTCATTTTTTCCATCTTTTAAAGAATAGTAAACATTCTTAAATCTCTTAACATCCACTAATTATTGTCCAAAATCATTTTCAACACTTTCATGGATACAAACTCCTCAAAATGAAAGATTTCCACAACTAGTGCGTTGTCTAGAAATACATGAACTTAAATAAAATAATTTCCCATTATATTTTTTCACAAAAGAAATCTTTTCCCAAAATGATTTAGAAAAATATGATTATTTAAGTCACAATATAGATGACATACGTGTGCATGGTATGGTAAAAAAGGGTGACTTTTAAATAGTGATTTTTAGAAACGCCTATTGAAAATCAATTTGTATCATATGGGCATTAAAATAAATTACATATTTGAAAACTCAAAGACTTTTTAAAGATTTCATCTATAAGTGCTTCAAATTTTAAGGTCAAATGTGACAAATTATAAAAATCAGGAAAAAATTCCACTTTTTGACCAAAAAGTGGACTCAACTTCTTCCACACACCCAATATATTTATTACAATAGTAAATAGAAAAAAATTCATTTCCCCATAAATATTTAACAAATATTTATTTTGATTTAAACAAACTTAACCTCAACTATGTCAGTCATAATTGCATTTAGTATGAATTAAACTCAAGGTCAAAGCTTGCAATAATTTGTTGATATTATGTAACCTAGCTTTAAATTGATGTCATGGTTCATTCATCAATTACATAACAAATAATTGTATTATAATCCTACAAAAATAGTATTTGTCATTGTGTGGCTATAATGCATATGACTTGCAAGAACATATTATTTCAAACTATTATCTAACTTGCCCCTATATTTTTATTTTACAAATAATTTATCAACTACCCAACAAATATAATTATTGCAAGATTAAATAATAAAAAATCATTTTCCTATATAAATATTTAACAAATATACATTTTGATGAACAAACTCAACTTCAACTATGTCAATCATAATTGCATCTAGTATGATTTAAACTCAAGGTGAAAGCTTGCAATAATTTGTTGATACTGTGTAGCCTACCTTTAAATTATTTTCATGATTCATCCATCAATTACACAACAAATAGTTGTATTACAATCATAAAAAATAGGTATTTGTCATTATATGGCTACAATACATATGCATTGTGCAAGAATATATTATTTCAAATTATTATCTAACTTGCCCCTAAATTGGTATTGTAACAAATAATTGATCAACTTCCAAACAAATATAATTATTGCAATACTAAATAGAAAAACATTTCCCCATAAAATATTTAACAAATATTTATTCTAATAAGCAAACTCAAGTTCAACTATGTCAATCATAGTTGCATCTAGTATGAATTAAATTCGAGATCAAAGCTTACAATAATTTATTGATATTATGTAATCTACCTTTAAATTTTTGTCATCATTCATCCATCAACTATGCAACAAATAGTTGTATTAAAATCTTATAAAAATGGATACTTGTCATTGTGTGATTACAATACATATGATAAACAAACTCAACTTCAACTATGTCAGTCATAATTGCATCTAGTAATAATTTGTTTATATTATGTAACCTACTTTTAAATTGTCATCATGATTCATCCATCAACTACACAACAAATAGATGTATTACAGTCATACAAAAATAGGTACTTGTCATTATGTGGCTACAATGTACATATGAATTGCAAGAATATATTATTTAAAACTATTATATGACTTGCCCCTAAATTTGTATTCCACATATAATTTAAGACTACCCAACAAATACAATTATTGCAATACTGAATAGAAAAATATTTCCCAACAAATATTTATTCTGCTAAACAAACTCAACTTCAACTATGTCAACCATAATTGCATCTAGTATGAATTAAATTTGAGATCAAAGCTTCCAATAATTTGTTGATATTACGTAATCTACCTTTAAATTGTTGTCATGATTCATCCATCAACTACACAACAAATAGTTGTATTACAATCCTACAAAATAGGTACTTACTATTGTGTAGCTATAATACATGACTTGCAAGAATAAATTATTTTAAACTATTTTCTGACTTGCCCTTAAATGGGTATTCCACAAACATTTAATCAACTACCCAACAAATATAATTATTCCAATATTAAATAGAAAAAATTATTTCCCCATAAAATTTAAAAAATATTTAATCTAATAAACAAACTCAACTACTATGTTAGTCATGCATATAGTATGAATTAAACTCAAAGTCAAAGCTTGAAATAATTTGTTGATATTATGTAGCCTACCTTTAAATTGAATTGTTGTTATGATTCATCCATCAACTACACAACAAATAGTTGTATTACAATCCTATATAAAAATAGGTATTTGCAATTATATGACTACAATACATATGACTTGCAAAATATATTATTTCAAACTATTATCTAACTTGCTCCTAAATTGATATTGCACAAATAATTTATCAACTGCCCAACATATATTATTATTGCAATACTAAATAGAAAAAAATAATTTCTCCATAAATATTTAACAAATGAACAAACTCAAATTCAACTATATGTCATAGTTACATCTAGCATGAATTAAACTCGAGGTCAAAACTTGCAATAATTTGTTGATATAATGTAATCTACCTTTAAATTGTTGTAATGATTCATCCTTGCAATAATTTGGTTATATTATGTAACCTACATTTAAATTGTTGTCATGATTCATCCATCAACTACACAACAAATAGTTGTATTATAATCTTACAAAAATAGGTACTTGCTATTGTGTGGCTATAATGCATATGAATTGTAAGAATATTATTTAAGTTCTATTATCTAACTTACCCTCTAAATTGGTATTCCACAAATAATTTATTTACTACTCAACAAATATAATTATTGCAATACTAAATAGAAAGTACTTGCCTCTACATGACACTTGTTTAAATTCACAACTTATGATAATATACTAATATTGATCTTATGATAATATACTAACCTAGAAATCACTAATCTAATTTTGATTAGTCAAAATTCCTCTAGTTCTTCACAATTCCTTTTTTATTTTGAAATATTTTATTTTTATATACAAATTTTATAATATTTTATTTTTATATACAAATTTTATAATATTTTATTTTTATATGCAAATTTTATTTTATTTTTATGTGAAAAATTTAAATTAAAAGTAATTTTAAAACAATAATGAAAAGTTTTTATTTTAGAAAAAAAAAAATTATGGATTTTTACTCTATTTTAATTATTATTATTTTATTTTGAATAATCCAGATAATGTTTAATATTTTTAATTAATTTTAATTATATTTTTTATAATATATCATTTTAATAATTAATCATTTTTTCTATTAGAGCCTTAGTGGTCATATGGAAAAGTAGACATAGGAAGAAAATAACAAAGAGTGACTCAGGTCTTCCCATTTATGTATATGGGAACCCTGAGTTCAGCATCTCAAAGCTATCAAAATTTGAAATGGCTGGCTCTTTTACAGTGAAAACTGTATGATCCAACTTGAAGTTGGAACAGTTTGTACATTGTTTATCAAGTTGTCCATACTCGTGAGGAAGATTCACAACTCTTAGACTAAAATGGAAGGGGAGGTTGCCATTACACTCCTCCATGGAATTATGACTGATTGAATCTTCCATGCATAATAGATGACAAGGCTATATTAGTTGTTCACTTTTGGCTAATGGAGAGGAAGATCCAATGTTATGAAAATGCATAAGTTAGGTTGTTGGTCTGTGCATTCTGTATTTGAATAGATACTTCATGGCTTATTAGGCAACCTGAATTATTGCAAATTATAACTCATTATATTCAAGCTATGGTTTATAGAGGCATACAGGATTTGAAGATTTGAGTGTGGTACTAATCTAAAGAATAATTTTTCCTAGGGGAAGGTTTCTTAGTAAGACTCAAACTTTTCTTCTCAAAGCCATTTTACTAAGGGTCCCATTCTGGGAGCCTTCTAGCTCTTTATTAGGAATAAGATGTAAAAATGTGATTATGGGTTCTTGGTATCTCTTAGACAAATGATGTAGAAAATTTTACACAAACACAACCTGCTCGATTCTAAGGCTATTCTATCTCTCCCAAAAATCCCCCATTTGGCCTGCCCCTAGTGAACCCATAAGACTTTTATAATGGAGAAATCTACACTAGCACAGAGAAATTATCCCATAAGTTCCTATGGCTTTTGCTGAGCTCCTTTTAGGGCCTTCGATTTCCTTAAATATTTTTGCTCTCATGGCTACAACATTTGATCATTTGATGAAGGAGCATCCTCATTTGACTGGCAATATAAATAAATGCTAATAAGGTCTTGAATTTGTCTTCAAATCACTTTGTTGCAGTTATCCTGGCTTCATGATTCCACAGAGCATTCAGTCATTTTGGAATCCAAAGAAGTAAACTTAAAGACGTGAAAGACAAGAAACCAAATTTTCTAGAGAGGAGGGGAAAATCAGTTCGTGTTCCTCTGCATTCACTGCTAAGTCAGATCTTAACTCATGGGAGAGTAAATATTTTCAGTGAACAGTAGTGTATTTTAAAAAAGGAGCGTAAAGGGATGGAGGAAGAGAGATACCCAAGGAACTACGGAGGAATAGCTTCTAAATCAATATAAATAATGTGGTTCCAACTAGGAGACTTCCCAGTTCAAATATTATTGGTTCCCACAGTAGCAGAACAGCCAGATAGAGCCGTTGGGGAGATGGACAGGAATTGAACAGCAGCAGCAAGAGAAAAAAAGAATAATTAAGAAAGAAGAAAGAGAAGGGCGGTAGGAAGAAACAAAGAGAAAAGACAGGAAACGCAAATATAGCCATAGAAGAGGTGAAATTTGTCCTCATATGACAGGTGGAGCTCAAGAGAAAGAGACAAAAAGAGGAGACTATGTATAGGTTGACAGGGGATTTACTCCTAGGATAGGGGAAGTTTATCCCCATGTTGGTATCATTTTGATAGAAATAAAAGAGGTTTGAAATGTTGTAATTTTTGTTATTGTAGTGAGAAAACAAAATTTATATTAACTTGTTGTCCCAACTGTCATGTTATGTTGACTGTGTGGGCTTAAGGGCAGAAACCCTGTGCTCTAATTTCAAAGCTCTGCAGTTCAGTTTGTCTGTGCTTGTCATGGAAAATATTAAGTGTGTGATTTGTTGGTCACGTGGATTCGATACTTGTTTAGTTGGGCATCCAATCTATGATTGCATCACCCTTGCTCCAACTGCTGTGCCCTTTATCTCATCAAATCACTTTAATTTGAAAGTTCTGCAGTTCATTTTGCCTGTAATTGTCATGGAAAAGAGTATGAGTGTGATTTGTTGGCTGCGTGGATTCGATACTTGTTTAATTTGTCATCCAATCTATGATGGTTTAAAAAATAGTATATATTTAACTTAATGAAATTTGGTTGCCTCGGGAAACTTCACCAAATTTAATCCTCTTAAGCCATCATTTTGTCCTAGGAACTTAATTCATAGATCCCCTTAAACCATCTTATAACCCTAAACCATAAACCATAAACCCTAAAGTCATCATTTTGTCCTAGGATAGTTAAGCCATAGATCCCCTTAAAATTATACTTAGGACCCCTTAATCCATCTTATGTTACTAATTACCTCTTAGATGTACATTTAAAAAAATAGTATATATTTAAATTAATGAAGTTTGGTTGGCTTGGGCAACTTCACCAAATTTTATCCCCTTAATCCATAATTTTGTCATAGGACCTTAATTCATATATCCCCTTAAACCATCCTATTACAATCACTTAAGCTATCCTACAAGGACCCCTTAAGCCATCATAATTTCTCCTAATTTAATGTAATTTTTAATGAGATTTTACATCACATTAACAATTATTTGTTTTTTCATTTACATTCCGTAGACATAAATGAGATTTTTGTGTCTGTTTTAATTTTATTTTTTAGTATGTACATGTATTAAAATTACATAGATCTTAAATTTTGAAATTTGTATGTACATGATCAAGTTGAATGATATATGTATGCATTGCACATCCTATTTTTTCTTTTAAACATGTATCTTAAATTTTCAAAATTTGGATGTACATGTTCAAGTTGAATGATGTATGTATGTGTAAGTACATGTATCCTATTTAAACACTCATGTACGTTTAAAATTTAACTATTTCTTGTAATTTTTTTCTTGTTTGTTAATTTTGTATAATTTTTGCGGGTTCACTTATATAGATCATGGATCAATTTTATATTAATGATATCCTCAACCCACCACCTCATCCCCTTCACCTCCACCCCCTCCACCTCCACCTCCACCTCTCCCTCCACCTCCTCCACCCCCTCCACCACCTAGATCTGATGAGGCTTGCTTGCTTGCACAGATCAGTGATAATGTTATATCCATTCAAGATCAAATTAATGCTATTCAAAATGAATCATTGATTCCACCACACTTGAGGCATTTTGCATATGCGATGCAAAACATTGTTAATTTCGTTAGGTCCACTGATGTGGACTTAGATAGGCATCAACAATGGTGAGAGGAGAGGAAACAATTTTATTTTGATGGTCTCTCCTACAAAAAGATTTTGGACCTTAAAATAACAAAAGCCCATCTTGCACCTTATTTTTGTTGTCCCTATCACCAACCAACCCATTCTTGCAAATAAACCAAGAATATCGATGAGGTGGTGTAGACATCCCAAATGTCTACCAATTTTTGGGACTAATCGTGGATGGTATTTGACCAAACACCACATTCTAATTTGGAGGTCCCTTTATATTTTTTAAGGAAATTATATACATAGATTGTGTTGGGGTAAAAGCCTAATTATTTTGATTTCAAATCATTTTAGGGCATTAGTGGAAGCATGCCACAATAGAGGTTAGGGCACAGGTTGATCCTTAATGCCCTATGCATGCTCAACCTCTTGTAGATCCTCCTATTGTTACAATTTCTACACTTGTGCATCATCGTGCAGTGGTATCCACATTAGGATCTTTGATTATGCTCACAACCAACCTTGATGAGAGGACTTTTGCAATGGTGATTGGGGCTAGAGACTACGACCATGCAGGACTGTTGTATGGATCTGGTCCTAGTAACACTCCACCTGTGTTGATGCCTCGTGTATGTACTAGTTGTCATCAACTATGTTATGGACTTGATCAAGCTACACCTAGTTTGGGTGCATGTGAAGATTTTGATGAGATCAATTCATACGTTGAATTTCTTACTATAGAGCATCACCCTGTAGACATTTTGAAACAGGTATAAATATGCATGTGCATGTTTAATTTACAAGAATTTTTTAAGCACACATGTTTTTAATGAACATATATATCAAAAAGAAAATTGTAATGTTTTAACAATCAAATTGTTTAATGTAGGTGGTGACCATAGGGGCATCTTCTGCTCGTCAAGTTTTTATGTTAACACTAATGCAAGTTGGCAACCCTTATGGGGTATTTTTCTTATTTTTTAAATATATGAAATAATTTTTTAACTTGACTTTTTAATTTGTAATTCAATCATGAACATGTGTTTTAAATATTTATGTTGGTTTAGGGGAGTTAATCGACATCCACGTCATTTCCACCAGAGGGGTTGTCGAGTGCTCCTCCATTGTTAGAAGTCTCACATGAGGTGTAGGTACACGCATATTGTAAATTATTTAAAACTATACTTACAATTTTGTATTTTGAATTCACTATATCAAACGTGCATGTACTTAAATATTATAAGCATTATTTCCATGTACAGGTTGACACCACCATGAGAATGGGGATCAGACACCCATTTGATGCGCAAGAAATTTAGGAGACATCTGAATTTCAGGTTGTTTAAAAAGCATTCTACACATATGTGCACATTTTTTTGGTATTTTAAATACATTTCAAAATGCCTATTGGTACACTTGAATATATATATTTTAACCTAATTCAAGTACACATGTGCTTTAAATTTGACCTTGTAGGACTTTTTTGGTGGCACTTTCTACCTTGATGATGTCACACCACCTCAACCAAGACATGCAAAGTAGCCTCATATGGTAATTCAAAATTTTGTTTAGGGTTTTTCATGAACTTGATCTATATACACGTGTTTTCTTATTTCATGGACTACAAGTATATGTGCATGTTTCATTATTTCAGTATAATTTCATGGATTATCTATCTATATATATGTTTTACTATTTCCATTGACTTATTAATTTTAGTATTTATGATCTATTATTGTTAAATAATAATTTACACATATGCATTTTATTTGAAATTAATATGAAATTGATAGGACATTCAAATATTTTTACTTTACAAATGATTCATAGTCAAGACATTAATAGGACATTTATGTGAAATTAAATACAAATATGAAATTAAAGTTGAAATTAATAGGAAATTTAAATATGTGTACTTTACAAATTTAGTGATTCATAGTCAAGGTATCAGTAGGACATTAATGTGAAATTATACAAATGTGAAATAATAAGATGTCTTAAGGGGATCAAAGAAGTTCTCAAAAAATTGCTTAAGGGAATCAAATACTTCAAAGTACATCTCATATTTAATTACAATTGATATAAGAAACTTGATTCATCATAACAATCACAAAAGTTATACAAAAATAATGTTAATGATAATACAATTTATGTCATAATAGGATGTCTTAAGGGGATCAAATACTTCAAAGTACATGTCTCATATTTAATCATGATTGATATAATTAAGTAGTAGAATTTAGGATGACTCATCATAACAATCACAAAAGTTATACAAAAATAATGTTAATGTTAATATAATTTATGTCGTAATAGGATGTCTTCAGGGGTCCTAATAGGACTTCTTAATGGGATCAAAGAATTCAAAGTACACGTCTTGGATCACAATTGATATAATTAAGTATTAGAATTTAAGGTGACTCATCATAACAAATGACATAATTAAGTATTTATTTAGGATGTGTTCTAATAGGATGTCTTAAGGGGATCAAGTACTTTAAAGTACATGGCTCGTGTTGGATCACAATTGATATAATTAAGTATTATAATTTACGATGACTCATCATAACAATCACATTCTATACAAAATTAGTGTCAATGTTAATTTAATTTATGTCATAATAGGATGTCTTAAGGGGTCCTAATAGAATGTCGTAAGGGGTCCTAACACGATGTCTTAAGGGGATCAAAGAAGTTCTCAAAATTTGGTGAAGTTGTCGAAGGCAACCAAATTTAACAATAATATACATGATATTGAGAGATTATACAATCAAATTTAAAGTTTCAAAAGTAGGAAAACATGTACATTTAATGAACAAAACATATAGAATATTGATTTTGATATATAAAAGTGTAGAGTATAATTGTGTATGTACATGTATACAATTTTTTACAAAATGTGTAATTGTGTATGTACATATATGCCAACTCAAAACAATGTTTACAAAATGTGGCTATGCCATCTCAATAAAATCCAAAACTTGTGGAGAATCATCAAAATGTAGTAGGTCTTCACACCACCTGATATCAAAATGATACAAGTAATATCAATATATCATCAAAACATGTATTTTAATTTATATAAAACTATATATATACACAAGTACCTATATTTTCAAGTATTCCACACATGTGTGTAGGTTGAATCTACATCCTCTCCTTTTTGTTTCAAAGTATGTGATCAATGTGATGATGGTGTAGACACTTAAAAATGACCTAGGCCTACAAGCTTCATTTTTACCACTTTCATCCTGGCATAATGGTGACATTTAATTATGTCCTTGGTCCACATTCGACTATTAATTAAATAATTTATAATTGTTTAATTAATTCATGTCTTTGTATTCTTCATGATTATTAAATAAATAAATTTTATTTATTTACACACGCCATTGCTGTCTTCCCTTAATTAAATAAATTTCTTAATTTATTTAATTCCCCTTTGTCATATATTTCTTCCTGATTATTAAATAAATCAATTACATTTATTTATTTAATATGTCACTAACTGTCATAATTAAATAAATTGATTAATTTATTTAATTAGTTAATCTTATCTTCTAAATTAAATAATTAAATTTAATTATTTAATTGTCAATTTAATATTCCTCTCATTTTAAATAAATCAATTATTTAAAATGTCATCACAATCTTAACTGTCAGCCCATTTTGATAAATAATCTGAAAAAGATTATTTATTGTCTCATAAAATCCATAATTTGAATTAATTTAATTCAAATTGGTAGCTAATCTTCCAAAAATCAAGTAATTGGGCAGATTCTTGATTTTCCAAATCTGCTTTTCAGTTCAACTCTTATCTTCTTGATTTTTCGAATCTCATAAATCAGGCAGTCTTTATCTTCTTGATTTTCAAAAATCTTTATTTTCTAATTAATTTATCCCATTTATTCTCCACCGTCAATCCATTTATCTGAGATATTATTTTGACCGTTCGATTAATGAATTTTCCCTAACCCTAATTAGGGATTCTCAGATTTAATCTGGACCTCTCATTCTAGGTCTTTCTTAGAATTTAATCTCATCTGTGAACTCAAAATTGTGTTTTCTATAAAAGACAATTTTGTTCATAATTTCGGGATCCCGTCATTTTTTAATACAGGAATTATAGTCATTTTAGCATTGGTAATTATTATTTCATTTAGGATATTGTCATAGACATAGGCATTATTCTATCAAATCCTTCAACATTTGCATAGGGCTTAGACATTACTTTAGGTTGCTCATTTGAAATCTGAGGGCCTCATCCGATTTGCTGCAAACTAGAAGGTGTAACAAAGGTGAACCATGGAAGATGAAGATTTCTGGTAACATTTTTCCTTTTATTTTCATGTTTATTTCCTTTGTGCTTTGTTACTTCATGGGATTTTGATGTTTATTATCTAATAAGCTAACAATCCAATTTTCCATAGATACATTTGGTGAACCCGACGTGAACACGACTCTGTTATTTGCTTTTATTTCCGTACGGTTTTGTGTTTTTTGTTGTTTTTGAAGGTACAGGTACAGAGTGACGCAACCCTTTTTTTTTAAATCATGATGCATTTGATGCATCGTGACGCATTCGCCAACACAAAAGCTGCAATCGCTCTGATAATCCATAATCGATATCTTGAATGATGCATCTGCTCTGTCATGTCGCATTCGAAGTCCTGAATGACACATCTACTCTGTTGTGCCACATTTGACTGGTAAAGATTTTCTTTCATTTTTGGCATTCTGATTTTTGGATTTTAGGGTTTTCTTGTCGTTGGTTTCTTTCTGGTTTTTCTGGTCCTCTGATTTCCTAGTTTTTCATTTCTGCATGTTAGCTAGCTTAGGTTTTTTTGTTACTAATCTCCCTTTGCAGCATGTGGTGGTTACTATTCATGTGTCAAAGATCATTTAATAAAGAAACTACTAATCTTTTGTCTACATATTCGAATGTCGAAGACGGAATAAAGAAAACATTGTCCTTGTTTTTCATAGATTAGCAAACATTTAACTTTGGTACACATAAAAAGAACATTCATGTCTTCTTTTCTTGATTGTGTTTGCAAGATGGCAGGTGAGTATGCTCTCACTTGGTGAAAACCTCGTGATCAAAAAATCAGACCCATTTTATTTGTTATTACCCTTACTTGGTATATCAGAGTATCCTCTCCCCTCGCGCTTTCGGGCGATCTTGGGTGTAAGAGAAATGGTTACCAACTCTAGAAATTAGGCCTGCCTGGGGATTTCATCACCCCAACGCAACTCAAACCGGAAATGGAGCTAAAGCAAAGCTACCCCCGACCAGTATATAAATGTAAACCTTAAGGGAAAACCTAAGGTTGCTTGTGCAGATGTGTCATACAGACAGACTTGTACTCCCTTAAACCCTATTGAGCTTAACCTCTTCAGGCTGGAGTTCCACCTTAATGGCGATTAATCTCTTGCCCCATGTATGGCCACTCGAACGGGGGTCCCTAACTAAAAACTCTTGTATAGAAATCCAAAATCCTTCTATTTGCTAGCGCAGCACCGGTCGGTGTGAAGGCATCCACACTTTCGCAGTTTGTAGTAGAGGTGATCAACTCGCCATGGGAGTTTCATGGGGGTTGGAAGCTTGGTTGGCCATAGAAGAGAGTGCACTATAAGGGGGAGCCCGTGCAACCAAGCTTCTGAATTCACATGCTACAAATATGCGGTTGGGGAAACCCGCATGGAATCTAGCAAATACTGTCATGGCCTAACCTAGGATTGTGCTTATTTGATGTGTGTTTGGTTACTTTTCAAAACACTCTATTTGTCAAGTGCTTTCTGGTTTCATCACAGCTCCAAAAAAAATATTCAACACCAAACATATCAAACTTGCAATCAAAACGACAAGAAAATCAATTTGAAACAAAACTGTGTCGCATCTGTCAAACTACAATTGATTTTCTGAACCGCAATTGCTCTGTTAAACCGCAGTTGATACTCAAAATGCCACATCTGTATGCGTCGCGATGCATCTAAACACTGCAGAGCTGCATGTGCAAAACTAAAATGCAACTGACTGTCATTGAGTTGTACTTGTCTATTTCCGAGTCGCATCTGCTAAACTTGAGCTGCATTCGCAAAACCACAACGCAACTAACATCTCAAATGACGCATTTTCTTGTCACTATTTAAAACTTCATCCAAAGTCAAATCCGAAGTCTTCATCTTGTCAATAATCTGTCAAACACTATTTCCTAGAAGATTCTGTCAGAAACCAAACTTGAAATTGCTCAAAGTCTTGACCACTAGTTTGCATTCATTGCCATAGGTTGCATCCTTCATTATTTTAGTTGCATACATTTGACATTAGGTTGTCCCTAGCTTCACATTTTTGCATCTTTAGGATTAGGTAAACCTCAACACAACTTGCAACATCATTGTTTTTGAAACTAGGCTCTTTTGGACTAAGTTATCAAACCCCTTTTTAGTCATTGTCCTCTTTTGTGGATGTTCCAACTCAAAATTCTAGTTAGGGAAATTCACTAGTCACCTTTTTATTTTCAACAAAGTCCTCTAGTAACCAAAATCGAAAACAAATTTTGAGCTTAGATGTAATTAGATACCCTTGTCTTACATTGCATATCCTATTCACAAAAATCCAAAACATTAGTCATCCTAGTCATCATTTTGAACTTAGATCTTGCATAATATCATCATTACTAGTTGTCATTACCATTTGAGCAATCTCATTTATGGTGGAAACTAGACTTCAAAAACAACAACGACAAATGGAAAACTCTTGGCAAGACCCCATTTCTACTGTCGATAATCCAAACTGGACCTTTTAAGATCCATTTTCCAATTCAAACGATCCACCTCCAGTGACAACACAATCCTCGTCAAACAGTACATTTGAACTTTTCTTGCAAAGAGATAAATACGATCAAATACATGAGGAAAACATAGAGGCAATAGCACAAAACCCAGAGGCCTCTCACTTCGTTGAAACAATGGTTTGTCATGACAAAGATAGATTCTTGGCTATACTCTTGAGTGAAGGAGCCAAATTACCTAAAGGATTTGACATTAACACGATAAATGTGACACCTCCTGACCCTAATAACAACAACGCACATAACATGTCACATAGTGGTCAACCTCCAAACAATACGAGCAATACTTCCTTTGACACCACAATGACAGTATACGCTACATCCAACATTCCAAACACCTCCAACACCATAAATACCATGACAGCAAACGCCACGACAATAAATGCCACGGGGGCATCATCAAGTCACAAAAATCCCCCCTTGATAGCTCCATCTACTACCATGAGTACACCTTTGACATATTCGCTCAGTGGTATTTCACAAAATCCTTTGGGAGGGGGCAAGGACACATTTTTATCCAAGGACAACAACCAAATGTTAACACGACAACATAGTCACATGTCATTGCCTCCCAAGGTACAAATACAAACTTCGCCTTGTGCAAAACCAACAATTCACACAAGGTGGCCAAGTAACAAAACCCATGGCACCATTAACGCATCATAACATCCATGGTCATCACATTCCCAAAATAATGACACACATGGCTGGGGGACACATCCCAACCTACTCATCTAATGTTCATACTCACCAACACGCACCCAATTATAACTTTCAATATCAACAACACGTCAATCTGCACACGTCATGCATATCACAACAATCCACATCGCCACAATACATCAATATTCACGCACAAGAAATAGGGACCTATGGTGTACCAGGAAATCCAACGTACGAAAACATAAATGACCCTATTGTGGATGCCCTCCAAACAAGAATGATGGGTTTAGAAAAAACTATTCAAAACCTCTACATTTCAGGCCAGAAATTAGAAATATCATATGACCTAAATGTATACCCATTCGACATGAGCATATACATGCCTTCATTTCCTCTGGGATATGTGTCACCAAATTTCACAAAATATAGAGGCAAGACAAACCCCATTGAACATGTTCGCAAATTTGCAACCAATTGTATGGACATTGACTATGAACAAACATACTTGATGAGACTTTTTTCTAAAAGTCTGGCGGGTCAAGCTCTTGAATGGTTTTCCACACAAAAGGATATCCAGACATGGGATGAGCTTAAACAAAAATTTATCAAAAACTATGCATACAACATCGACATGGACACCTCCATCACTAGCTTGTGCAATCTCACGCAAGAGGATCCTGGAGAGACATTTATCCCATTTTTTCAAAAATGGAGAAGCCTTGCTAATCGATGTCACATTGACATCCCCGAAAGGGAGAAAGTTGACATGTTTGTCCAAACACTTCTAGGGCCTTTAAAATATGCATTCAAATACATTGTTGCACAAACTTCATAGATTTAGTCAAAAAAGGGGTCTAGATTGAGAAAGCCCTTATCGCAAAGGGAGAACTAAGATATGGTTCCAAAAACACAAATTTCAACCCAACCACCGATAAGAATAAATACTGGGTAAAAAATAAACACGTTACAAATGACGGCGTTGTTGACGCCAAGACTGCAAACATTGTGGGCCCTATATTGGCCCTGAAAGGGGTTCAACAACAAAACAAACCAACAACGACATCGACACCCCCTCCTAATGTCCCTTTCAACAATCAAAACAGTTAAAACAATCAGGGACAATACTGTTAAATGAGACAATTTCCTAAAGGTCGCACATACACTTCTTTGGGGGAACCCATGGAGGAAGTCCTCAAGAAATGCATCCAGAATGGGGTCATCATACTTCAAGAACCAAAACCATATGACCCAAGACAATTCAAACCAGCATGGTGGAATGATAATGCATTTTGCGACTACCATCGAGGAAAAGGACATCCAACTTCTAACTATCAACAATTGAAAAACCTAATACAAGATCTTATCGAAAGTCACGTCATTGAAGTAGATGGTTCTCAATTTTCCTCCAATTCAGATCATACTATCCATAAGAATCCACTGCAGGACCATGGTTCTCATAATGCTTCCATGTCAGGTCCACAGATGCACAATAATCAAGCTAACTTCGCCCGAGTCAAATACGACTATTCTAGTGGACCTATTATAAACAATGTCCGAACTGACAATGAATACATCAATACCATTACAGTCAGGAGAGCACCCCAATGTAATGCTACTACTCGTAGTGGCAAGGTCACTATAGCTAGTCCACCTCCCGCTAGACAAGTCAAAATCACCATACCGGGCCCATCGGCTAAACAGACACAACTTGGCCCATCTGCTAAACACCCAGAACCTATCCCGACCACAAAGCAATGGAAACCCAAAAGTCAGTTCAACCTCATCAACCAGCTAGGAAAGACTCCTACACAAATCTCTATACTCGAGTTGCTTTGTATCTCTCCTGTGCACAAAGATATCCTAGATAAAACCCTGCTAGAGTCGTCGGTCCCCAAGGACATCGATGTCAATCAATTTGAAACCATGGTGGGATATCTCACTACGCCTCACCACGTCACCTTCTTGGATCAAGATTACTCATCACCTAAAACCAACCACAATGATGCATTGCACATAGAAACTTTTGTCCACAAGCACAAAGTTAGACAGGTTTTAGTAGATGGTGGAGCAGGATTGAATATATGCTCCCTCAAACTGGTTAAGGCTCTAGGGTTCTCTGATGTGTGCGTAGACCCAACGAAGAGTATAGTGATCAAAGCATACGATGATGAGGAATGCTCTTCACGAGGCGTTATCTCTCTCCCAATCAGAGGGGACCGGTCATTGTAGACACAACTTGCCAGGTCCTGGATTTGGAACTACCATATAACATCTTATTAGGTCGTCCATGGATTCAAGCCTTAAAAGCCGTTCCATCCACATATCACCAATGCCTGAAATTTTCATTTGACGGCACGGAAATAACCATATATGGAGATCCTGACCCTTTCCAATATTGTACAAACTTAAGGGGTATCTCTGAAAACCAAGTTCCTATTAACCAAGAAGCACCTGGTTCCTCCTCGTCATCCAAATATATTGACCCATCCACACTCACGTCATCTTCCACAGCTACTCCATCCACTTCTTCCACCATACCACCACCTTCCACTAGACCTAAGACTGAATCCACTGTCAAAATCCAAGACCTTGGCTATGGAGAATTTAAAATGCACACAACATATAGCATAACAACAATGCACAGGTCTCCAAAGGACTATGGTCAGCCATGTTTCAGAATAGAACCTCAGGAAACTTTCAAAGTTCCACCGAAAACAATTTTTATCAAGTGGGGAGACATGAGTAAGGAAGACCTCACTGACATTACAGGATGGATCTACAAGGATACTGTCACCCTACCCCCATTACCAGTTCAAAAATATGGCAAAGGTTATGACATCATGAAGGCTAAAGGCTACGATGGTACTAGTGGCCTAGGAAGAGATAAAATTGGCCGAAGGGAACCCATAGAAACTTTTCAAATTCTAAAGTATCTTGGATTAGGGTTTGGAGCACCTGACAATGATGATCGACGTACCTTTGGACTTTCAAATGAGCGAGTACATGCTTCGGATAGTGTCGAGACTAGTAGGGAAATCCTCACTGAAACTGACTCCCAAGAGTGGGAATTTGGCTCAGAACGATCCCTAAGTGACTGTTGTCTTGATGATTTTTTTGTCGAACCAGGGGAACTAACCTCTGAATAGCGATTTTGGCAAACATTTAAAATTGAACAGGCACCAAATAGTCAAAGTCTCATTATCGCTTCCCATGACGTCCAACACCCATCATTTGAACCCCCTCAGTCCAACCCATCTGAAGTATCAGACGACATTGACAATCAGGGCTCTAAAACCTTCACTCCTTATTTTGACAACGAATATGACACTAGTGAAGGAGAATATTGGATAGAGTCTGATGTGGAGTTGGATGATGATAATCTCATCTACAACATCACTGAATCTGTTTGCATGTTTTCCGCATCCTCACCTCCATTCATCAGCATTGACGATGGCATTTCCTTAGTTCACCCTGAGCTAGTCGATTGGGACCAACAAGGACCGTCAGTCCTAGACACATTCCAGAATGATGAGGCAATTGCTGAATTTATGGGATTACGAGAAGGCATACCCAGTGGGGACCACAAATCAGGATTTTCCATTGATTTAGACTGCACAACATACTTCGGCGAGACTGTTCAGTCCTCTAGTCACAAAAGTAAAAGTAAGAATAAAACAAACAGTGAAACGTCTCTAGGCGAAAACCAAAAGGCACCTCTTGACGATAAAATAGTAAAAATAAAGGATGTATATGCGGTTGAAAACCTCTCTGAGGTGCCCAAAGATGGAGGACTGGACTTTCTCCCCGTGCAACAGGAGAAATCGGCCATGCTTATTGAAGACACAATAGAGGATAACATATCAACTACAGAAGATCCCAAGATGATCCTTTTTGCTGCATCATTAACTGAAGATGAGAGATCATAATTTCATAAATTCTTTGTAGAGCGAAAAATCAACTTCGCATGGTCCTATGTTGACATGCCAGGATTGGACCCATAATTAGTTCTGCACCATCTCCTGCTATTACCTAATGCTAAACCAGTCAAGCAGAAGTTACGCAAAATGCACCCTCAAGTTGATCTATTGGTCAAGTCCGAGTTAAAGAAATTACTGGATGTCGGATCCATACAGTCTATAGATTACACTGAATGGATTTCCAACCTAATGCCGGTGACAAAGCTAAATGGACTGATCCGCGTATGTACAAACTTTCGAGACCTAAATAAAGAATGCTCGAAGGATGACTTCCCTTTGCCAAACATTGACATCATAGTTGATCTTACCACAGGATATGAGATGCTATCCCTCATGGATGGCTTCTCCGGCTATAATCAGATTCGCATTGCTCCTGAGGACCAACACAAAACAACATTTACTTGCCCATGGGGTACATATTGTTGGAATGTCATGCCATTCGGTCTCAAAAATGCAGGTGCCACATACCAAAGTGCTTTGACCACAATCTTCCACGACATGATGCACAAAATAATGGAAGATTATGTAGATGACCTATTGGCCAAATTAGAAACCAGGAAAGATCATCTAAAGGTACTCGACACAATTTTCAAGAGACTTGAAGAGTACAAAGTACGGCTAAATCCTAAGAAATGTGTTTTTAGGGTCACATCAGGAAAACTCTTGGGATACATAGTTTGCCGAAGAGGTATAGAGGTTGATACAGCAAAGGTCAAAGCCATCATAGACATGCCTTCGCCCAAAGGAATCAGTGAACTAAGAACATTACAAGGCAGAGTACAATCTATTCGGTGTTTCATAGCCCAGTTGGCAGATAAGTGTCACCCATTCCAGTATCTGTTGCACAAGGGTATCCCCTTTGTATTGACCGATAAATGTCAAGAAGCCTTTCAACAAATCAAAGATTACCTACTGTCAACACCAATCCTCATGCCTCCAATTCATGGAAAGCCATTGATACTCTACATCTCGACTACTAGTTTAGCACTGGGGGCATTACTGGCACAAAATGATCATGAAGAAAAAGAACGAGCCATCTATTACATCAGCCACACACTAATAGGGTATGAGTTGAAATATACACACATTGAACGTGCATGCCTTGCTGTTGTCTTTGCATCCTAGAAATTAAGACACTATATGCTCAGTCACCAAACACAGTTGGTTGCTAAGATTGATCCACTAAAATACCTCTTAAGTCGGGAGGCATTAACAGGCCGGTTGGAAAAATGGGTTATGATACTGAGTATGACATACAATATGTCGAGCATAAGGCAATCAAAGGACAGGTAATAGCAGATCAACTGGCAGATGCACCGATTCAAGTCACTCATCCACTAGTAACTGATTTTCCCAATGAGTCCATTTTTCATGCGAAACCGGCGGTACCATAGAAGCTATATTTTGATGGGTCTCATACTGGTCATGGCTCAGGCGCTGGAATCTTGTTTATCACACCACAAGGGGATTCAATTCCTAAGGCATTCTGGATCGCTTTCCCTTGTACAAATAACATTGTTGAATATGAAGCACTAGTCACAGGTCTCAAAATGGCAATTAAATAGAAAATTCAAACATTGCATGTATTTGGGGATTCCCAGCTTGTTATCAACCAAGTGAATGATGACTATGAAACAAAGGATGAGAAGTTGCTTCCCTACAAGAGGATGGTCGATAGTTTCCTGACACACTTCCAATTGATTTCTTTTGAACAAATCCCCAGGGTACAGAATAAGGCAGCTGATGCAATGGCTACTATTAGTTCTCTCTTGGACATCCCTCAAAATGTGTCACAATTTGAGTTCTTAGTAGAACAACTTTTAATCCTAGCGTATGATATACCAGAATCAAAAATGGTTTGTGAACTTGTTGGTCCCAACTCTCCTTGGTATCAGGACATTTACGATTACTTGAAATCCCAAACCCTTCCACTCAACCTGTCCAATAACCAAAGGAAGTCCTTCATCCGAAAATCTTCCAAGTATGCCATTGTCAGTGACACCCTGTACTACCGTAGTTTTGATGACACCCTCCTTAGATGTCTCAACACCGACGAAGCACGTACGACCTTACGTGAAGTGCACGACGGTATATGCGGATCTCATTCAAGTGGTCCTACTCTAGCTAAGAAAGTAACAAGACTTGGGTATTATTGGCCAACAATTGAAAAGGATGCAATTGAATATGTGAGGACTTGTCGCAAATGTCAGATTCACAATGATCTGATCCATGCTCCAGCACAAGAACTTCGACCAATCACTTCTCCTTGGCCCTTCGCTCAATGGGGACTCAACCTCGTGGGTAAGATCCATCCAACCTCCTCCAACGACCATAAATTCATTATCACTGCCACTGAGTATTTCACGAAGTGGATTGAAGCCATCCCATTGACATATATTAGCGGCAAACAAATATCGAAGTTCATCCTTAACTACATCATTTGCTGGTATGGCCTTCTGCAGTCCATCATCACTGACAATGGACGTTCGTTTAAAAACCAAGACGTTCAGGAGTTATGTGATCAATTTCACATTAAACACCATTTTTCATCTCCCTATTACCCACAAGGAAATGGACAAGCTGAGGCGTCCAATAAAACTATTGTCAAAATTCAAAAAAAGACGGTCAATGACGCTGGCCATGACTGGCACATACAACTCAACCCTGCTTTGTGGGCTTACCGAACTAGCATTCGTATGCCTATAAGAGCCACTCCATTTTTCCTAGTCTTTGGCGCTAAGGCCATCTTACCCATTGAGGTCAAAATTCCTTCGTTACGGGTCTCCCTGAAGGGTCTAACTAATGAAGAGGAGTATCGACAGCCACGCTTACACGAGCTGAAAATGCTGGAAGAAAGAAGGAAAATTTCACTAAAGCATCTCCAAGCATATCAAAACCGTCTTTGTCGCAACTACAATAAGAAGGTTATGGTCAGACAGTTTGACATTGGTGACCTAGTTCTCATGCAAAACCCCAAGAACCAAGCCGACAGAGAAAATCTGAGAAAGTTTGAACCAAACTGGTTGGGTCCCTACATTATCATATCTTCTTTTAGTTCTGGAGCTTATCAGCTGGCCACACTAGATGCAGAACCACTGACAGAGCCCATCAAAAGTTTACATCTCTGAAGGTTCTACGCATAGCATCAGAGAACTGAGTTGGAAACTGTAAAATACAAAAAAAAATTGAAAAATGATAAAAAATTGTTGCCTTGATGAAAACTTGGCAAACAGGCGTCTTGGTGACACCAAAAAAATCAAAAAGTCAAGAAAATAGTAAAGAGAAAAATGATTCATTCAATAGTGAAAACCTGGAAAATAGGCGCTTTGGACGGGTACCATGGTGAAAACCTGGCAAACAGGCACCATGTGTAGTCAATCATTGCTCTGACATCTACTATCACTTAGTCTGCCTTGGCTTAGGATAAAAGGTATTATCGCCATTATTATGCACATCGCCACCACATTCTACCCTACCTGTCATAGTGGATAAACGATTGACATCAAGTCCTGACGACTGTCCATCTAGTAAACCAGCAGTATCTCGTCCATGTTCCCTTAAAAATGGCTAAGTCTTGGACCTGATTGGGGGCAAAAATTTTATCATGAAACTGTAGTGGATGTCGCACATGATCTTGGCAATTGACAAAAAGTCTTGAAAAAGACAAAAAACATTGCAAAAAGTCCTAAAAAAAGACAAAAACATCGCAAAAAGTCCTAAAAAAAGACCAAAAAACATCGCAATAAGTCCTGAAAAAAGACAAAAACATCACAAAAAGTCCTGAAAAAAGACAAAAACATTGTAAAAAGTCCTAAAAAAGAAAAAACATCATAAAATGACTAGCAAAAAGACCTAAAAATCATAAAACATCCTGAAGAAAACCACAAAAAAAACCATCAGACTACTTGAAGAGCGCGAACACATGGTCATCTCTTGTCAAAGTCAGTCATATCAATCAATCTTTGTCATTTGTCTGAACTACGTTGTCTCTGCATATTTGCTATGTAGGCAAGACTCAAATTTGAGTCCCCGAGACATTAGGTCAGTCCATTTAGGCTTGTCAGAATAAAATCATGATTCAAACTTCTATCCTCTGGACAAAGTCATTGGTTGTGTCGAACTACGAGGTCTTTGAGTGTATGACGTAGGAAAGGCCATTTGTTGATAAGCCCCCGAGGCCACACTAGGTCAATCCATTAGGGTTCATGACACTACACTGGCACACATGTCAGAATATCTTCAAGACAAAGTGAATCATTTTTCCAAAAGGGAAAACTCTTGAAAACAAAGTAAAATAATCATTCCTTGAGCATGACAATCTCATCAACAGGTCAATCATATCATCATGACCAAATCGGCATATAGTCAAACATAAGTCAAACCCAGTCAAAGTAGGTCAAATCATCATAACCTGTCAAACTGTCAACTTTAGGTTAATCTTTAGATGTGTCATTCTGAAAGATAACCTCTGTCATTCATGCCTTAGGATGTGTCCTTCCTAGGCATCGTCACTGTCATTCGACATTTCAAGGGATCCTCTTGGCATCTAAGGATCGATCCTCTTAACATCACTATTCTTCAGATATGTCTTTCTAAAGAACCAGCTTTGTCATCTACACCTCAGGATGTGTCCTTCCTAGGCATCGTCATCATCACCATCCCATGGCATTTGGATATTAATTCTCTTGGCATTCATATTATTTAGGATGTGTCCTTTCTGAATTTGGCATATTTGGACATTTGTCATTTGACCAGCATCAAAGCTTTAATACTCGGACATCTCATCATCATTAAACCTAACATCTTGACATCAGAACAATGGATATCCAGATGCACTTGGAAAAAACTTGACAATTGTCTTTTCGTTTTTATCATGATATTAGTTTTTCAGTGAGATCCCACTAGGCAGGATTTAGAGAAGCAACAACGTATCATGACGATTGACATGCATGACTACTAGTTTTCAGCGAGGTCCTAACTTTGGGATTTAGAAAAACAATGGCATACCATGGTGAGGGATTTATTTTTGTACTTTGACAATCATGCCGCTATTTTCTCAAGGATATCCTGGAAACAGGATTTAGAGAAGCAACGATGTCTCATGATTTGTCTTTGTCTTTTTCTGCTTGTGGTTGATTATGACAAAAAGACTAGGGCAATCATGCTCTTAGTATGAGTCATGATCATCCTTGTATGCAACTGCTTGTCTTACGTGATGGTACGACCTTGCACACCTTGATCTATGTCATATCATGGTGTTTCTTGGCCATTACGATAGTCTACCCAATGATGATTAAGAGCAATAATTACTAATGTCCTATGGTAAAGCTTTGAAGGATTTGGTCTAGGAATTAATATGCATTTTTCATCAGTCTGGTCATCTTCTCTTCTTCGGTCTGTTCATCTTCTCTTATCAATCTCGTTGTCTTCTCTCGTCCATCTCATGATGATATCCTATGACATCCAAAAACATAAGTGCATACATGATCATATAAACATTGCATTAGGTCCATACATACATCATCCACAACATCAAATCATATACATAAACACAAACATTGCATTAACATAATCAACAACAGGACATCCAGGTATTAAATACATTATGCACATCATTATCTTCTCATATAAATAAGCATTGCATCATCATGGCATTAACATCACAAATAGGGCGAGGGCCCTAGCTCGGTTGGCTAAGTAATTCCGTTGCGGCTCTGCTGGTCACGAGTTCTAGTCTCCCCCGTCCCGTGGTACCGGAGGGCGTGTCGCGCCAGCGCCGCCGGTCACGTTAAAAAGTTTACCAGGCGCACTGCAATTTATAGGGGGTCGTGCTACCCGATTCCTGCAGTCTAAAAAAAAAAAAAAAAATTAACATCACAAATAAGCATCATAGGACATACATGCTACATCATAAATCAACATCATACATCATATATATCATAATACATTAAATCAAAGAACATCACATAACACATGTAGGCCACATCAAAACTGCATCATCATATAGTATCATCTCAAAAATGTACAATGTCACAGGATAAAGTCATGGGATATCCCAAAAATGGAGCTCGCAGGCTCAATAATATGCATAGTGTGTCATAATAACAAAATGCCCCTAGGGTAGACTCTCATCATCCCCTCGTGGTGAAGAATGTGGCGGTAGCAACTCTATCACTAGTACTAAAACAATAGGCAGACCTGTCGCAACCTCTGCCTGTGCCACTAGTGGAGCTGCGAAGGACAGTGTCATCTCAACGGTATAAAACATCTGTGATGTCACTGCAGCCGGACCCTGAGAAGTAGAGGGATCAACCACTGGCGGCTGTACCTGTCCTGACCTCTGCACTAAACTAGTCGACCCATGACTATGACCCGAATGGTGACTCAGGGTGTGCCTACGTGAATGATGTGACCTGTGCCCTGAAGTGTGCCCTATCGAGGTAGACCCTCCGACACTAGTCTGACTCCTACTGCCACTGGCACTGCCTGATCTGTGGCCACTGTCTATCCTCAAATGTGACTGTGACAAAGTAGGATCCCATCGCTCTGGTGGCACTGCCTGCTCATACAAAGTCCTGTATTGCCCCAGTCTCATGCTCACCCTAGCCAACTCCCAGCCCATATCCCCTATGGGTCCTGTACATAAAGCCACGAACTATGTACACCACTGGGTTGAATCCTGCTGGCGGATCATGGCCTGATCTCGCTCTACCCGAGCCACCTCCAACACTGACTGTAATGACCTGACCTGTGCCATGCTGGCATCCAATCTCTGTTGTAGGTCCGCCACCCTTTGATCTATTGTGGCATCCTGGGGTAATCCCAAGGAGGACGGTATCTCCTCCTCTCCCTCCACCATATGCCATCGGAGGAGTCTCTCGGCCTCATCCATGGCGTCATCCTCGTCGTCATCATCCTCTGCCACCTCCTCCTCCTAACCTACCACATCCACCTCCACCTATTCCTCCTAACCTACCACATCCACCTCTTCCTCCTGACCTCCCACCTCCACATCCCCCTCCTCCTGCCTCTCCACCTTTGCCACCTCCTCCGCTACATCCTCTGCAACCTCCTCCTGTCTCTCCTCACCCTCTCCCTCCTATCGAGGCTGCTCCTCTCCCTCCCCCTCCTCGCCAACCTCAGTGTATGCACCCACGCTTCCCGCCACTGTGGGGGGCACTCAAGACTCGTTTATGCTTCATCCTGGCTGCCGCCTCCTCGCCATCTCCACCATCGCTCCACCTCACCTTCATCTCCACCGCCTATCCCTCGCCCGCCTCCACCTCGCCCATCCTCGCCTGTTTCCACTCTTTGCCTCCATCTCCACCCTCGCCTATCTCTCGCCTCATTTCTCTCCTCTCGCCACTACCGGCCCAAGTAAATCTAAGTGGAATCACTGATCATCTGCTTCATCAGGCCGGCTCAAGATCTGGCCAATGGCACCGGGTTCATGCCTCTGCCACAACCTGCACCGGGGTGTCATCTGCACTAGATGCTCTTCCTCCATCCCCATGCCTCCCCTCCATCCCCATGCCTGGGCTACTAGCCCATCAATCTACTACTCTACATATGCCACTGGGATGGCTGGCCCCCACACATACTCTCGAGATGAATTGGCATACTCGGTTGTCCCCGCAGGTACACCCTACTGCTCTCTGAACTACCTTAGAACATGTTGTGGTAGGTACATCTCAATGATTAGCGATGTCTGCACTATATTGTCAATCAGATACCTATACTGTCTGCAGAAGCTAAGGTGCTCGTCCTCATCATCCCACGGCTCACAGTCTCTGTATGGCCTTCAGATAAATGTCACAATGGTGTCAATCCTATGCTACCACCAACCTGTCTCACCCATATGAGTCTGTTGTAATGCACCGGCATAGTAATAGGCATAAGGCATACCATCGGCCAACTGTGGTCTATCAATGGGAGGTCAGAATATGGATATGTGCTCCCAAACCCATATCATCATCAGTGTGGTACCATGTGAGATGCTCTCTCCTCTCCTATAAGCAACATTGTGCAACTGGTGGTAGAGTGTCCCAAGTAAGCAGGGACCCCAGGCATACACTGTCCTATCATGCCTCATACCAACCAGGACGTCTCCCCAACCAATAGGAAATCCATGTCCTCGGCGGTTAAGAACCAAGATCCCCCCAATCAGAGTCACAAGGAATGCATCAAAGTGACCATAATCATCTGCCAGGAACTCCCATCTGATCTCGTAACCCTAGATGCCCAGTCGAGCACCCTGATATTGATAGTAGGCATGGAAGGTTTGCTCGCCATGTCATGGGTCATAGATGATCCGCTCCCCTCGGATCGGCACCCGAAGAATCCGGTAGACATCCTCCAAGGTAATCGTGGCCTCACCTGTCGGCAGGTGGAACGAACAAGTCTTTGAATGCCACTGCTCTATAGCACTGTCAGTAGCCCCCTATTCGCCCGAATGGCGGGCATGAAAGCAACATAGAATAATCCTAATCTCATCAATCGTCACCCTCTCACGGGCTCAACTAGTCAGCAAACTGAAATGTCATCGGTCTACTCTCACGAGTATAAATCGGGGCAAGTTGACTTTGTACAATGCCAAGCAAGTCGTCAGAACACTAAGAAAATTGGTTAATATTATCAAAATGCATCTAAGGTTACGCAAACATCAAAACAAGCTCTAGACAAGTGAAAAACAAATGCGTCACAGTAAAGCAATTGCATCTCAACTAGTCAATTGTGTCATTCTGCACGTCAAATGCGGTCCAGTTTGGCAAATGCGTCTCTTTTTCGCACTTGCATCACGAATTTTATCACTTGCATCACATATAAGCGAATGCGTCACATCTTAACAATTGTGTCGGTCAAAATAGCGAATGCATTGCAACTTCATGATTGTGGCATTCCAGTAGTCAAATGCGACTCGATAAGTCACATGCATCGCACTATATGTCAAATGCGGCACAAACCACCGATCTATCCTAATTTGCTTTTGTACTTGTGTTGTGATGCATCAAATGCGTCGAACACGAACACAGTTGCGTCATGACACAGACGTTGTTGGTCCTAGAAACTAAAATTTGACACGCAAAATGAGAAAATTACAAAGCAAGGCAAGGGTACTTACCGCTGGCTCCAAGCCCTCTGGCCATCTGAAGGTCCGGACGATCTCCCCACGATGCTCTGACACTGGAATCACCATCGTCGCTGCTGTGCTTTTTCGCTTTGAGCTCTTGAATTTGCAAGGTAAATAGTAGAAGTGAATTGACTTTTACCCCTTTGTCAACCTATTTATAAGGTCAAAATAACATTTTTCTCAGGTAAGTTACTGTTGGAGGCTCATTTGACCAACTTTGACTTCCCCGTTGACTGTCTTAAACATGTCGTATTCTAAAACCGACTGCATCATTGTTTTTTTGGTCATCAGATTGATTTATCAGGACCCTTTACAAATTTTTCTGTTGTTGGCCCAAAATTTGAAAAAATTTCTGAGGGGGCAATGATACTCCGTACCTTTACTGGGGCATATTTGTGACTTATCTTCTTTGTCACAATGCGACATACTACATTATGACAAAGAGGGGCAAAATGTAGACACTTAAAAATGACCTAGGCCTGCAAGCTTCATTTTTACCACTTTCATCCTGGCATAATGGTGACATTTAATTATGTCCTTAATCCACATTCGACTATTAATTAAATAATTTATAATTGTTTAATTAATTCATGTCTTTGTATTCTTCATGATTATTAAATAAATAAATTTTATTTATTTATTAAATACGTCATTAATTGGCTAAGTCTTCCCTTAATTAAATAAATTTCTTAATTTATTTAATTCCCCTTTGTCATATATTTCTTCCTGATTATTAAATAAATGAATTACATTTATTTATTTAATATGTCACTAACTGTCATAATTAAATAAATTGATTAATTTATTTAATTAGTTAATCTTATCTTCTAAATTAAATAATTAAATTTAATTATTTAATTGCCAATTTAATATTTCTCTCATTTTAAATAAATCAATTATTTAAAATGTCATCACAATCTTAACTGTTAGTCCATTTTGGTAAATAATCTGAAAAAGATTATTTATTATCTCATAAAATCCATAATTTGAATTAATTTAATTCAAATTGGTAGCTAATCTTCCAAAAATCAAGTAATCGGGCAGATTCTTGATTTTCCAAATCTGCTTTTCAGTTCAACTCTTATCTTCTTGATTTTTCAAATCTCATAAATCAAGCAATCTTTATCTTCTTGATTTTCAAAAATCTTTATTTTTCTAATTAATTTATCCCATCTATTCTCCACCGTCGATCCATTTAGCTGAGATATTATTTTGACTGTTCGATTAATGAATTTTCCCTAACCCTAATTAGGGATTCTCAAATTTAATCTGGACCTCTCATTCTAGGTTTTTCTTAGAATTTAATCTCATCCGTCCGCTCAAAATTATGTTTTCTATAAAAGACAATTTTGCTCATAATTTCGGGATCCCGTCATTTTTTAATACAGGCATTATAGTCATTTTAAGATTGGTAATTATTATTTCATTTAGGCATTATTCTATCAAATCCTTCAACATTTGCATAGGGCTTAGACATTACTTTAGGTTGCTCATTTGAAATCTGAGGGCGTCATCCAATTTCCTGCAAACTAGAAGGTGTAACAAAGGTGAACCATGGAAGATGAAGATTTCTGGTAACATTGTTCCTTTTATTTTCATGTTTATTTCCTTTGTGCTTTGTTACTTCATGGGATTTTGATGTTTATTATCTAATAAGCTAACAATCCAATTTTCCATAGATACAGATGGCTTAAGGATACAAAAGAGATAATAAATCAATTTTAACTATTAACATAAGTAGTATCAATATATCATAAAAACATGTATTTAAATATATAAAATTTAAATATATAAAACTAAAACTATACTTACCTGTACATATTATACCAAGCATTCCATGTTGTCTAGGTTGAATCTACATGGAATCTTTTTGTTTTCTCAAACTATGTGATGAATTTGTGATGATGGCTTAAGGATACATGACAATAAATTAATTTTAAATATTAGCGTACAAGCAATATCAATATATAACCAAAACATGTATTTAAATATATAAAACTAAAGCTATATAATTACCTATTTTTACCAAGTATTCCATGTTTTCTAGGTTGAATCTACATGGACTATCTTTTTTGTCTCAAAGTATGTGATGAATTTGTGATGATGGCTTAATGATACAAAAGGACAATTAAAATCAATTTCAACTAATAATGTACAAGCAATATAAAAAAATGTATTTCAATATATAAAACTAAAACTATATTTACTTATTCCATTGTACCATCTGTATCCTCTCTTTTTTGCAACACATCTATGATTGTCTCATGCTCTTCCATAGAAATTGTCTATAACTCTTTATTTGTAGGTCTTCCACAATACCTCACTAGTTTTATATTTTTTGGCAGCACCAAATGTGAGTAGTGTATAATCTTCTTATTTGTTTCATAATATTCGAATGCAGGAAAACCATTCTTCCTTATTAGGCATTTTCATAACCAAGTGCCAACAATCACCATCAAACTTGTTGGATAATTATAGCCATCATCAAAGAAGTTCTCAAAATTTTCTTAAGGAAATGTCTTAAGGAGATCATCGAACTTGTTGGATAATGATAGCCATCATCATCTTCTTAAGGATCTATTAACTTATGTTTAGTCTCCACACAACAATCCAACCAATGTTTGACTTCCTCTTCATTCTCCTCAGGTGCAACAATATGCACATGTCCTACAAACAAAATTTGATTCAATAACTTGCATGTGTCTCTACATGTGTATGCATCCATATGTATATAAATAAATAAAAGCATTATGTAAAATAGTAATAAAATGAAATAAATTGAATTACATTACCTTTTTGTACAAGGTCTAAAACACAGTCATAGTCGTCTGATGCAAACACTTGATCATTCTCTTCAATTGTTGTTTTATATTGATCGTGTGCTTGTGTAGGTGTCAACGATCTTTGCTTCCACTCTTCAACCCATTATGTATTCTCACATGCTTCCCAATCTCTTGAAATACAAAAATTATGAAAACATGCAAACTCCCTTGTCTAGATAGTCCATGTGATTGCATTCAAACTCTTAAATGAATGTCATTTAGTAAATCCATTGATTGTCTTACAATCAAGTCTAAGTAGAATGTTCTCTTCTTCAACCAACCAAAAGAATCAATTAACTGTAGAGTACTTGCTTGATCCAAGTGTAGAAAATTTTGTATTGCACCAATCCACAATCTCATGTGCATCTTTAAGTTTACTACATCTTCAAATTTCAATTACTCTCTAGCAAGAATTCTTTTAACACATGCACCAGCTCCATCATGTTCTTCTTTACCATGTCCAACTTAAAAAACACTCCACATGAAACTATGTTCCTTGTGAACCCTACTTAACCAATAGAACATTCGAGCAATCTTGAACTATCTTGTATAATTATTTGACCATATGAGACGTTTTATCATCTAGATTCCTCTTTCTCTTAAATTTGTATAGAATATATTGAAATAGTATTGAACAAACTCTGATGAGTGTAATCGATTGTCACTCAAATAGAAATGATACTCCCTCAAAAAAATTTATCATCCCCTATACTATCATTTGCATTCCTACAAACAATATGAACAAACATCTAGCCACTTGCACTGAATTATAATATTGTGATTGGATGTCCTCTTGTGGAACAAGAGTATAGTTTTCCACAAAATCAACCACTGATAGTATAGTTACAATTAGAAATGTATTTCTACATGTGTGAAATTTTCCATCAAACCAACAAGCATGTTGAGAGTGTTTGACATATTTTGGTACAATCTTACTCTTAAATTCTAATATAAATGCAAGCATGTTGAGAGTGCTTGACATATTTTGGTACAATCGTACTCTTAAATTCTGATATAAATGCATGTACACTATTTTTCTATTATTAAATCACAATGTTTTTCATTTTTTCCATCTTTTAAAGAATAGTAAACATTCTTAAATCTCTTAACATCCACTAATTATTGTCCAAAATCATTTTCAACACTTTCATGGATACAAACTCCTCAAAATGAAAGATTTCCACAACTAGTGCGTTGTCTAGAAATACATGAACTTAAATAAAATAATTTCCCATTATATTTTTTCACAAAAGAAATCTTTTCCCAAAATGATTTAGAAAAATATGATTATTTAAGTCACAATATAGATGACATACGTGTGCATGGTATGGTAAAAAAGGGTGACTTTTAAATAGTGATTTTTAGAAACGCCTATTGAAAATCAATTTGTATCATATGGGCATTAAAATAAATTACATATTTGAAAACTCAAAGACTTTTTAAAGATTTCATCTATAAGTGCTTCAAATTTTAAGGTCAAATGTGACAAATTATAAAAATCAGGAAAAAATTCCACTTTTTGACCAAAAAGTGGACTCAACTTCTTCCACACACCCAATATATTTATTACAATAGTAAATAGAAAAAAATTCATTTCCCCATAAATATTTAACAAATATTTATTTTGATTTAAACAAACTTAACCTCAACTATGTCAGTCATAATTGCATTTAGTATGAATTAAACTCAAGGTCAAAGCTTGCAATAATTTGTTGATATTATGTAACCTAGCTTTAAATTGATGTCATGGTTCATTCATCAATTACATAACAAATAATTGTATTATAATCCTACAAAAATAGTATTTGTCATTGTGTGGCTATAATGCATATGACTTGCAAGAACATATTATTTCAAACTATTATCTAACTTGCCCCTATATTTTTATTTTACAAATAATTTATCAACTACCCAACAAATATAATTATTGCAAGATTAAATAATAAAAAATCATTTTCCTATATAAATATTTAACAAATATACATTTTGATGAACAAACTCAACTTCAACTATGTCAATCATAATTGCATCTAGCATGATTTAAACTCAAGGTGAAAGCTTGCAATAATTTGTTGATACTATGTAGCCTACCTTTAAATTATTTTCATGATTCATCCATCAATTACACAACAAATAGTTGTATTACAATCATAAAAAATAGGTATTTGTCATTATATGGCTACAATACATATGCATTGTGCAAGAATATATTATTTCAAATTATTATCTAACTTGCCCCTAAATTGGTATTCTAACAAATAATTTATCAACTTCCAAACAAATATAATTATTGCAATACTAAATAGAAAAACATTTCCTCATAAAATATTTAACAAATATTTATTCTAATAAGCAAACTCAAGTTCAACTATGTCAATCATAGTTGTATCTAGTATGAATTAAATTCGAGATCAAAGCTTACAATAATTTATTGATATTATGTAATCTACCTTTAAATTTTTGTCATCATTCATCCATCAACTATGCAACAAATAGTTGTATTAAAATCTTATAAAAATGGATACTTGTCATTGTGTGATTACAATACATATGATAAACAAACTCAACTTCAACTATGTCAGTCATAATTGCATCTAGTAATAATTTGTTTATATTATGTAACCTACTTTTAAATTGTCATCATGATTCATCCATCAACTACACAACAAATAGATGTATTACAATCATACAAAAATAGGTACTTGTCATTATGTGGCTACAATGTACATATGAATTGCAAGAATATATTATTTAAAACTATTATATGACTTGCCCCTAAATTTGTATTCCACATATAATTTAAGACTACCCAACAAATACAATTATTGCAATACTGAATAGAAAAATATTTCCCAACAAATATTTATTCTGCTAAACAAACTCAACTTCAACTATGTCAACCATAATTGCATCTAGTATGAATTAAATTTGAGATCAAAGCTTCCAATAATTTGTTGATATTACGTAATCTACCTTTAAATTGTTGTCATGATTCATCCATCAACTACACAACAAATAGTTGTATTACAATCCTACAAAATAGGTACTTACTATTGTGTAGCTATAATACATGACTTGCAAGAATAAATTATTTTAAACTATTTTCTGACTTGCCCTTAAATGGGTATTCCACAAACATTTAATCAACTACCCAACAAATATAATTATTCCAATATTAAATAGAAAAAATTATTTCCCCATAAAATTTAAAAAATATTTAATCTAATAAACAAACTCAACTACTATGTTAGTCATGCATATAGTATGAATTAAACTCAAAGTCAAAGCTTGAAATAATTTGTTGATATTATGTAGCCTACCTTTAAATTGAATTGTTGTTATGATTCATCCATCAACTACACAACAAATAGTTGTATTACAATCCTATATAAAAATAGGTATTTGCAATTATATGACTACAATACATATGACTTGCAAAATATATTATTTCAAACTATTATCTAACTTGCTCCTAAATTGATATTGCACAAATAATTTATCAACTGCCCAACATATATTATTATTGCAATACTAAATAGAAAAAAATAATTTCTCCATAAATATTTAACAAATGAACAAACTCAAATTCAACTATATGTCATAGTTACATCTAGCATGAATTAAACTCGAGGTCAAAACTTGCAATAATTTGTTGATATAATGTAATCTACCTTTAAATTGTTGTAATGATTCATCCTTGCAATAATTTGGTTATATTATGTAACCTACATTTAAATTGTTGTCATGATTCATCCATCAACTACACAACAAATAGTTGTATTATAATCTTACAAAAATAGGTACTTGCTATTGTGTGGCTATAATGCATATGAATTGTAAGAATATTATTTAAGTTCTATTATCTAACTTACCCTCTAAATTGGTATTCCACAAATAATTTATTTACTACTCAACAAATATAATTATTGCAATACTAAATAGAAAGTACTTGCCTCTACATGACACTTGTTTAAATTCACAACTTATGATAATATACTAATATTGATCTTATGATAATATACTAACCTAGAAATCACTAATCTAATTTTGATTAGTCAAAATTCCTCTAGTTCTTCACAATTCCTTTTTTATTTTGAAATATTTTATTTTTATATACAAATTTTATAATATTTTATTTTTATATACAAATTTTATAATATTTTATTTTTATATGCAAATTTTATTTTATTTTTATGTGAAAAATTTAAATTAAAAGTAATTTTAAAACAATAATGAAAAGTTTTTATTTTAGAAAAAAAAAAATTATGGATTTTTACTCTATTTTAATTATTATTATTTTATTTTGAATAATCCAGATAATGTTTAATATTTTTAATTAATTTTAATTATATTTTTTATAATATATCATTTTAATAATTAATCATTTTTTCTATTAGAGCCTTAGTGGTCATATGGAAAAGTAGACATAGGAAGAAAATAACAAAGAGTGACTCAGGTCTTCCCATTTATGTATATGGGAACCCTGAGTTCAGCATCTCAAAGCTATCAAAATTTGAAATGGCTGGCTCTTTTACAGTGAAAACTGTATGATCCAACTTGAAGTTGGAACAGTTTGTACATTGTTTATCAAGTTGTCCATACTCGTGAGGAAGATTCACAACTCTTAGACTAAAATGGAAGGGGAGGTTGCCATTACACTCCTCCATGGAATTATGACTGATTGAATCTTCCATGCATAATAGATGACAAGGCTATATTAGTTGTTCACTTTTGGCTAATGGAGAGGAAGATCCAATGTTATGAAAATGCATAAGTTAGGTTGTTGGTCTGTGCATTCTGTATTTGAATAGATACTTCATGGCTTATTAGGCAACCTGAATTATTGCAAATTATAACTCATTATATTCAAGCTATGGTTTATAGAGGCATACAGGATTTGAAGATTTGAGTGTGGTACTAATCTAAAGAATAATTTTTCCTAGGGGAAGGTTTCTTAGTAAGACTCAAACTTTTCTTCTCAAAGCCATTTTACTAAGGGTCCCATTCTGGGAGCCTTCTAGCTCTTTATTAGGAATAAGATGTAAAAATGTGATTATGGGTTCTTGGTATCTCTTAGACAAATGATGTAGAAAATTTTACACAAACACAACCTGCTCGATTCTAAGGCTATTCTATCTCTCCCAAAAATCCCCCATTTGGCCTGCCCCTAGTGAACCCATAAGACTTTTATAATGGAGAAATCTACACTAGCACAGAGAAATTATCCCATAAGTTCCTATGGCTTTTGCTGAGCTCCTTTTAGGGCCTTCGATTTCCTTAAATATTTTTGCTCTCATGGCTACAACATTTGATCATTTGATGAAGGAGCATCCTCATTTGACTGGCAATATAAATAAATGCTAATAAGGTCTTGAATTTGTCTTCAAATCACTTTGTTGCAGTTATCCTGGCTTCATGATTCCACAGAGCATTCAGTCATTTTGGAATCCAAAGAAGTAAACTTAAAGACGTGAAAGACAAGAAACCAAATTTTCTAGAGAGGAGGGGAAAATCAGTTCGTGTTCCTCTGCATTCACTGCTAAGTCAGATCTTAACTCATGGGAGAGTAAATATTTTCAGTGAACAGTAGTGTATTTTAAAAAAGGAGCGTAAAGGGATGGAGGAAGAGAGATACCCAAGGAACTACGGAGGAATAGCTTCTAAATCAATATAAATAATGTGGTTCCAACTAGGAGACTTCCCAGTTCAAATATTATTGGTTCCCACAGTAGCAGAACAGCCAGATAGAGCCGTTGGGGAGATGGACAGGAATTGAACAGCAGCAGCAAGAGAAAAAAAGAATAATTAAGAAAGAAGAAAGAGAAGGGCGGTAGGAAGAAACAAAGAGAAAAGACAGGAAACGCAAATATAGCCATAGAAGAGGTGAAATTTGTCCTCATATGACAGGTGGAGCTCAAGAGAAAGAGACAAAAAGAGGAGACTATGTATAGGTTGACAGGGGATTTACTCCTAGGATAGGGGAAGTTTATCCCCATGTTGGTATCATTTTGATAGAAATAAAAGAGGTTTGAAATGTTGTAATTTTTGTTATTGTAGTGAGAAAACAAAATTTATATTAACTTGTTGTCCCAACTGTCATGTTATGTTGACTGTGTGGGCTTAAGGGCAGAAACCCTGTGCTCTAATTTCAAAGTTCTGCAGTTCAGTTTGTCTGTGCTTGTCATGGAAAATAGTAAGTGTGTGATTTGTTGGTCACGTGGATTCGATACTTGTTTAGTTGGGCATCCAATCTATGATTGCATCACCCTTGCTCCTATTGTTGTGCCCTTTATCTCATCAAATCACTTCAATTTCAAAGTTCTGCAGTTCATTTTTTCTGTAATTGTCATGGAAAAAGAATATGAGTGTGATTTGTTGGCTGCGTGGATTCGATAATTGTTTAGTTTGTCATCCAATCTATGATTGCAATCACCCTTGCTCCTATTGTTGTGCCCTTTATCTCATCAAATCACTTTATTTTGGCCCTAGGCTTCTCCATAACAATAGGAATCGTCCTCCTTTCCATGACCATAAATGGGCCTACAAATCCAATCATTCAACTCTAAGAAATAGGCAAAGAGATGAATAACTCTGTAGACCATTTGGACCTACATTTCTTGCCTGTTAAAAGATTACAACATGTTTTCTTGTAATAGCTTCAAAGCTGCAAGATATATCATTTTAATTGAAATTTCAAGGTTTCTAGTTTTACATTATTTGAAAATTCAGGGTTTCTACTTTATCTTACAAAATTACAGTAAAATATTTTCCTAAAAATCCTCCATATTAGAAGTATCCTGTCCAAGATGCTTTGGAGCCCCAAAGTAGAGCACCCACAAAAAGATATTAAAAAACAACCATATATGTAACCTTGAGGAGACACCAAAATAAAGACACATGGAACATCTAATAGTTTCAACACTGACTAGCTAGCTTCAGGGCTGCAATAAGACAGTTCATATCCCCATCAAAGATGTGGTGTGGTTTAGTGTAGTCCCATCAGGGGAGCTAGCAAGAGTAACCTAGGTTCAAACATCCATTCATTCAGTAAGGCAGCACATAACCACAAGCTTCAGCTAATTATGGGAATTGTTTGTAGTCCCAACAAGGAAGCTAGCAAGAGTGACCCAAGCTCAAACATCCCTCCTTACGGTAAGGCAGCAAGCTTCTGGTGTTACAATTATGAGATACATTCAAGTGTGACTTGTGTTTATAGAACATAATGTGGTCTGAGCTTACCTGCACAGCATTAAAGGCACACTACAATCTCACCACCAACTAGCATACTGTAATAGATTGAGTAGTTTATGAATCACATACCATCAACTCCAAAATCTAAAAAACTGGATTCCCCAAACAGGCGAAAGAAAGAGAAAATCAAAACACCTCTAGAAGGTTGGGAGGGGGAGCAATGAGGGGAATGCATGATTCAGAAAAGAGAACATGTAACCATTATGCAAGTACTGTACATAAAGTTAACAATGAATTATTCATGCCTAATAATGAAAGAGGAAGAACATCAAGCCATCTGATAAGGGTGACAAAAAGTAAAATATGGAGTGCATAAATCAAAAAAGAAACCAAATGTGATCACCGCAAATTATTCAAGCAAGTTAAAGCAGAGCAGAGATTTTCCATGTGCAAGCAGCTAGCAGATACAACACGATATTGGGGCAATCGACAGATGGGCATGCAATTGACAGGTAGGGAGATGGTGACAATGTGAAGAGAGAGATGGTTGTTCTAAACACAAGGAACCTCCATATTTTTTATTTCTTTTAGTTTCAAAAATATGCCCCGCCCAAGAGAAAAGCTACAAAGGATCAAAAGATTGGAAACCGCTAAAGTTTAATTTAGAAACAAAAAATATTATAAACAAACTTGATTTTGACCTCGCAAAGTTGGCTTTAAAACATCAGAATCCCTGCCACAGGCAGTGACCAAAAGACATTTTTTTAAGGATATCTCTGATTCTCTGTTAAAAGATGCAGGTTTCAAATGTGTGGAAGCAATGTCTTAGCATATTACCATAGTATCCTATCATGTTAAGAAATAAATAATAAGATATAATTATGGAGAGGAAGGGGAAAAATCAGTTCATGTTCCTCTGCATTCACTGCCTAAGTCATATCTTAACCTATCTTTTAGGAAAAACTAATACTCACTCATGGGAGAGTAAATATTTTTTAGTTAACAACAGTGTGTTTCAAAAAAAAGGAGCATAAAGGGATGGAGGAAGAGAGATACCCAGGGAACTATGGAGGCAAAACTTCTAAATCATATAAATAATGTGGTTTCAACTAGAAGGGGACTATCAAGTTTAAAGATTATTGGTTCCCACAGTAGCAGAACAGCCAAATAGAAGCATTGGGGAGATTGACAGGACTGGAACAGCAGTAGCAAGAGACAAAAGGAATAATTAAAAAAGAAAAAAGGAAAAAGAGAAGGGCGGTAGTGAAGAAACAAAGAGAAAAGACAAATGAGAAGCAAATATAGCCATAGAAGAGGTGAAATTCATCCTCATATGATAGAGGGAGCTCAAAAGAAAAAGGAAAAAGAGGAGATTGTGTATAGGTTGAGAGAGGGAATTTGGAATGCATCAGGTGTCTGCCATTAGCAGGAAACTAGGGGGATTTACTCCTGGGACAGGGAAAGTTTATCCCCGTGTTATTATCATTTTAATAACAGAGAAAACAGAGAACTGCATTAATTTGTTGTCCCAACTATCATGTTCTGTTGACTGTGTTGGCATAAGGGCAGAAACCCTGTGTTTTAATTTAAAAGTTTTGCAGTTAAGTTTATTTGTGCTTGTCATAGAAAAGAGTAAGAGTGTGAGTTTCTGGCAACCTGGTTTAGATACTTGTTTAGCTGAGCATCCAATCTGGGATTGTATCACCCTTGCTCCTATTGTTACGCCCCTTATCAAATCATTTTATTTTGGCCCTAGGCAACTCCATAACAATAGGAGTTCTCCTCCTTTCACTAATCATAAAAGGGCCTATAGATCAAATCATTCAACTTTAAGAAATAGGAAAAGAGATGAAAAACTATGTAGACCATTTGGACCTACATTTCTTTCCCGTCAAAAGATTCATGAAAAATAGGAAAATAACGATCTCGCTTTTACAACAGGTTCTCATCGTCCTTTCTTCTCATAGGTTCAAAGGTGCAAGGTATATCATTTTATTTGAAAGTTCAGGGTTTCTTGTTTTACATTATTTGAGAATTCAGGGTTTCTACTTACCATTATCTTTCAAAATTACAATAAATTCTTCTCCTAAAAATCCTCTATATTAGAAGTGTCCTGTTTCAGGATGCTTTGGAGCCCCGAAGTAGAGCACACACAAAAAGATACTATAAAACAATCATATATGTAACCCTGAGGAGACACATGGAACATGTAATTGCAAAGGCAGACCGATTCTAGTTTCAGGGCTGCAGTAAGGCTGTTCATATCCCCATCGAACATGTGGTGAGATCTTGTAATGATGATAGGAAGTGGTTTTAGTATAATCACATCAGGTGAGCTAGCAAGAGCGACCTACGATCAAACATCCATTCCTCCAGTGAGGCAGCTCATAACCACAAGCTTCAACTGATAATGAGAAGTGGTTTTAGTCCCAACAGGGGAGCCAGCAAGAGTGACCCAAGATCAAACATCCCTTCCTCCAATAAGGCGGCTCATAACCACAAGTTTCAACTACATGTAGTGGCTTCTGGTGTTACCATTATGAGATACATCCAAGTGCAACATGTGTTTATAGAACTTAAGAATGTGATCTGAGCTTACCTGCACATTATTAAATGCACGCTATAATCTCACCATACTACAATAGATTGAGCAGTTTATGAATTACATACCATCAACTCCAGAACGCTAAAAACTAGATTCCCAAACGGGCGAAGAAAGAGAGAGAAAATCAAAACACCTGTAGAAGTTGAGAGGGGGGGCGGTGAGGGAAATGCATGATTCAGAAAAGAAAACAACATGCAACCATTGCAGAACAAGAATGCAGACAACATTGCAATGGGCTATTGATAAATTGGAAACATCTTTAACATTATGCCGATACTCTACATAAAAGTAGCAATGAATTCTCCAAACCTGTTAATGAAGAGAGAGAACATCGAGCCATCTGATAAGGGTGAAAAAATGGTAAAAATTGGAATGCAAGCCATCGGAAGAGAAAACCAAATGTGATCACCGCAAACTATTCAAGAAAGTTAAAGCAAAGCAGAGGTTTTCCATGTGTAAGCGGTTAGCGATACAACAATTAACACATGGACATGTAATTGACAGGTAGGGAGGTGGTGACAGCTATGAAGAAGAGAGATAACCGTTCTAAACATTACGAGGAACCACCATATTTTTAAATTCTTTTATTTTCCAACGGATCAAAAAATGGGAAACCGCTAAATTTTAATTTAGATAAAACAAATTGAAAACAAATTTGATTTTGATGTGGCAAAGTTACCTTTAAAACATCAGTATCTCTCCGAGAGGGAGCGACCAACAAACAATTTTTTAAAGATATCCTTAGAGATGTAGATTTGAAATGTGGGGAAGAAATGTATTAGCATATTATTATCATAGCATCTGTCATGTTGAGAAATAAGTAAGATGATTTTACAGATTTATAATCTAAAGCGATAAAATAATATTTTTGTCATTCAAAATTTTTATGGTGAATGTAAATGAATTTTGTTATGACTAATGTAAATATTGCAATTATTTTGATGATTCAATTAGTTAAAAAAGAATTCATGATTGTTGTGTACATATGCAATTAGAGAACTATTAATTATAGATATTTTTAAATTGTTTCTTAGTGTAAGCATGCAAATTAGACAAAAACAAATAATTGAAAACAAATTTTAAATTTCATTATTCTATCATTTGCAAACCTTCAATAAAGTGTCAAGTGGATGTGCTCCTAATAATGTTCATATGTATATCATTCATTTGGACACTTCACATCATGCACAATAAAAGACAACGACAACAATTATAATGCATCACCATTGTGCAAAGCAAGGTGGTACAAGTAGAAGACTTACCAATCATATGATGCAACTACCACAATAAACCTAAGAAACAATCTAGAACTACTCCACAACAATGATTGAGTTCTAACCTCCACAAAATTCTCTCATGAACACTACACAAGGGTAGGAATTAGGATGAGGGAACCATCTGCCTCAAATCCCCTCACTAAACACTCTTGACAAAACTCGCAACACCAAAGGAAACCCAAAGAAGAGGTGGAGACAACTTGGAGACAACACATGTTAACTAGATGGAATGACCACCATTTATGTTCACACAAGATACACTTACCAATGTCAAGGTGGAATATCTCCCATACAAGGACACTCAAACACAAGGGATAAATCCTCACATGAGGTTGCCCCACTATGAGGTATAAACCCTTCATCAACTATAATGAAATGTCATTTTTGTGCAAGGGCACAATTAACAATGCAAAAGATGGTATAATTTGTATATAACAACACTTGTTGATGAAGCGATGACTTGGAAAGACTCACAAAGTCAAGGGGAAGTATATAAATTTTCCCCAATAAATTATGTCTTTAAGTACTTTCTATATGATAAAATGGGGGGCTAGAATGTGCTAGAGGATTACAATAGGTAGAAAGGACATTAGCATGTCTAAAGGAAACTAGCATAAATTTTTAGGTGTCCACTTTCTATGTCATTGTCCAATTTTTGCATTAGAGTCCAAAATTTGCATTATAGTTCTATTCATGTGTTATAATCCTTTTGTTACTTTATCATCTTGAGCAAATACTAAATGGATCATCATTTCTAGGTCTCATACTTAAGAACAACACCCAAAACTCACAAAACTAACAATACAACACACATGGAATCTAAAATGACCACAAATGATTAGGAGACCATGGTGGACATTCAAACCTAATCTCCAAAACATAACCAAATAAATAATATACTTTCCAAGAACTAGAAGGTTGACAAGAGACTCTGCAATGATTCCAAGAACATGAAGGACAAAGGGAAATGTTATATACACTCCCCACTTGTCCTCCTACCATAAGGGAAACCATAACAACATCCTATGGCTAGTCCTAACACACAACCAAAGTTTAGGAAAATGAAAATAACACATGAATGTTTTCTACCACATCACATTGTTTTTAAACTAAAATAAAAATGTGCAATAAGTTCATTCTACTAACATAGAAGTAATAAAAAAAGTCATATAAAATGATGTGCACAATGAACACCAATGGTGACACTAGATAAAAGCAATAAACATACCATCATCACTTATGTGGGTGGTTCACAGTCCATCAAATTAGGAGCTCTCAATATAATATTATAACTACATATGAGGACTCAGATGTCTTGAATTGTATAATTTTTACATCTTTAAATAAAAAATGATATAAAAATAAGGAGATGAATCCCTTACCAAAGGTTGTACACAATCCTTGGCCATTGCAAAGATCTACTAATCCCTAATAGTGATTGAGTGTCACCCAACCATGTGGCATCTATAGACCAACCCCACTATGCTAGGAGATAGTTGCATGACACAACAAATACACTCACACCAAACAAGGGAGTATGGATCTCACACACTCCAAGCAATATGAATAACCCTCATAGCATACACATGATAACCAAGTATGATAAACCATCATAGCATAAATATGTTAAAGGATAAATATCACCAACATATAGGCATAAGAGATAATCCATAACACAACATAGACATGCCGACCATTATGCATACAATATATGAATGAACCCATATACAATCAAGGTCTCATCTAATCCCACGCTTGTATAGAGACATGTATCACATTGGACACAAAATTTAATGACAATAAGGATGAGGATCTAGAGGCAAGGCAAGGAGTAACATCATAGTAGTCCAAGGAATGTCTAAGTGGCAATTGAGTATGCCTCCCATCACAAGGTAAGGGTACTCAAGTGGCATGATATCTAACAACTTCTAGAACTTAAAACATGTCCTTCACAACCACACCAAGCCTTTATAAGTGCTTGAGGTGTGTCATGGACTTACATCTTTATTTATTTTAACTACCACATTAATTTATTTAGTTATCACTTGATTAATAACTCTCCACCTATTTTATACTCATGAATCACTTTGGATCCTAAAAATTTTTGAGATCCCCTCCTTTACCATCTTTTAACCCTTAATCCTAGGTTCATCATGCCAATTTATCATTTGGAGCATAACACAACAACCCATGCAACAAAAGTGAGATAACATATAGGATATAGTCCCAAAATATTCGCAATGGAAAATATTAGGGAGACTTGTTTTCTCCCTTAAAATTTGTCCAAAATTTGTCTAAAATTGAAAATTTCTAAATAATTTCACACATGTGAAAAACTAATAAATTCCTAAATTCTTCATTGTTGAATTCTTTTTATTTATTTATTTATATTTAACTAAGAATACCCTTTTGATTCATATATGCACATCATTATTTTCACTCAATTTCACTTTTCCCAGTTTATTAAAAAAAATCCATAATCTAGGCTTTAAAATGACATTAACTTGATGATAATACAAGAAAATTAGTCTAGAATGGAGGCTATAAGTTACAACAAGAGTGGGCATGTGTCAAACCTATATTGAGAGAGTTCAAAACAAAGATAAATGAAATGAAATACCTAATTTTGAGAGCTCACAAAAAAAACCAATTTCTTTCAAGTAACTCTAGATTTGAGAAGAAATCCAAATATAAATCAATCACACATTCAATCATTCCTTTGAAATCTAATTTCAAGCCCAAGCAATCCAACCCTCAAGAAATGTTTAACTATTTTCATTTTAGAGAGGGTTTGAGAGAGTAATTTTGTAAAAATATGAGAATGAATGAGAAATTACATCTGTTTTTACTTTTAACTCCCATTTTTATATTTTTATTCACTTTTATTTCACTTTTTTCCCTATTTAACATGAACATACATACATACATATTCATACATATGTATGTATATATACATATATGCATGCATATGTATATATATACATATATATGTAGAAACATATCTATAATATATATTTGTATATATGTCAATACATATATTTATATGTATATGTGTGTGTATATAATGAATATATATATATATATATATATATGTGTGTGTGTGTGTGTGTGTGTACATATATACATATATGTATGTGTATATGTATATATATACATACACACACACACACACATATATATATATGCATATACACACAGATAAATACATATACATATACATACATGATGCATATTCAACACTTATTTTATTTTCATTAACATAACCAATGGAATAATGTAAATTATAATTGAACCAATTGTAGTAAATTAATTATCATTTCCAAAGCATTAACTAGTAATTTTCCCTTTTTGTTTTTCAATGAACCAATTTCTAAAATGCATAAGGCATTATTAACATGTAATGATCCATCTATAAAAATATAACAAATGCAATAAAGGAACATAAACAATCATAATGAAATCACACACTTATAGGTTTTCTACAATACACATTGATTTTTAAATCGCCATTGATTTGGATCTAGATTTACACTAGGTCTCATGAGACACATATCACACATGATTCGATTATAATAGGGGTTAACAAATATATTAGGCCCAATGTAAAATATCTAATATAACCATTATTGGGTAAATAACCCAAACATACATATCTAGGTTGGGAAATAACCTTATATCTAGACACCCTACCTGCTAATTGATGGCATTATATCTATATATATATATATAGGAGTGAATTTGCACCCCATGTATAAATTCCCCCTTTTTCCCTCTCCATTTTAGAAAACCAAGTTTGGAGGCTTAATTCCACCTAATCTCGCTACTTGCATCCCACTTGGTGGATGTTTTGAGTGTCGACGGAGGCATTTCTGTCGGGGATGCCCGCGCAGTGCACTTACAAAGGAATTACACTTCTCATTGGGAGTCAAGTTGTAACACCCCCTTCGGCCAACCGACTCAAATATGGTCATTTCTTTCATTCTTTCTTCAAATTCATCTCTTCAACAAGCTTTTCATCTTCTACAAAATCCTCTAAGCATTCAATCCAACTTCTTCTAAGCTACTACACACTTCAAGCATCCATTCTCACACTCTTGCATTCACTCTTAAGTTCTCACATAGCATACTTGCACCCCATTGCAGCAAATATACCACTCCATCTTTGGTAGAACAAGTTAGGATTGAAACACCATTGCAACAGAGGCTCGAGTACTCTAATTTGCTCCCCCAAGCAACCTTGATGCTCTTGGTGGAGGTGGTAAGCTTCCCTTTCTTTCCTTCTATCACTTGGTTTAGTCAACACTTTATTGTTTCACAGTGCTTTTGTGTTTTTTACTACATTACTTTCTTTATCTCATTTCCTTGGTTGTTCATGGAGGTGGAAACACCTAAACAGGGGTCTAACTGGGGCAGGTCCCTATACAACCACCCAACATTTTCCTCTCTTTTTGTGTGTAGGAGTACGTGCTTTCGAGGAGCCAGCTGGTGACTGAATTTCTTGGTGAGAACATTCTTTCCCTTTTCACTCTTTCCTTTTTTGCTTTATAATATTAGAGAATACTTTATTTACTTAATCACATCATTTTGGCTCTTTATTTAGTTAGCTAGGCCGTTAGCTAGTTTTTCTAGGTTTGACCTTGTCTTCGCTATTGTCTAGTTGTATGGTTGCCAATGCACTTTAGAGATGCTAGCACATCGTGCTATCATCTAGAGACCACACTTTCATCCTCGGGAAAAGAGCTTCCTAAGGCGTAGTGTTGGACCTAAAAATCAACTCACTTAGCCCCACCTCAAAATTCAAGATCATAGAGTGGTTGTAGGACTTTATAGTCCTCATCATTCTCATCCTCATACCCTAAACATCCCATTTAGCTGAGGTAAGTTAGGAAGCCTCTCACATCTTGGCCCTCTGTGACCTGGGGTCTCACACGTGGTGGTCCCCCTCTCTTACATTTTTGGTGAACCCGACGTGAACCAAAGTCTATTCATCCGTCGGTGTTGAGGCTTCCCTCGAGTACTTTGTGACTGTTGTGTTCTTGAGTGTTGTGAAAGTTTATGAGCATCACAATCCAGTCTACAAATTTTAGGTACATTGTTAGGAGACATGTGTGACACCTTCTGATGGAAAGGATGAAGGTCTCAATTAGTCTCTCTACGAGCCTTTTCTCTGGTCTTGCCATTAGTGTGGCTACACAGGAGCAGTTTTCGAGGAACGAGAAGAGATTTGTTGATGAAACCGATCATGTTCCCACTCCCCCTGTGTCTCCCATGCCATCATCGGTGGGTGAGTATGAGACTATTCAAATCCCCGCAGAATACATTTCCGCCCTCACTAGGGGATTAGGCAACCTAGAAAATCACTAGGAAAGAAATCCAAAGATGGATAGAGCCACTTGGATCGTCAGTGAGTTAAAGCATATGATGAGTAAAGATCAAACAGGAATAGAACTTCTTACTAGCCTCCTTGGTCTCGCCAAAGCATGTGCTCCTTTGAGCAACCCTAGTTTTGCACAAGGAGTCACTTTCGAATAGCATGAAGGATAGTTAGGAGTATCGATGCCTCCCACGTCCATCTATATGGTTGATTTGGTCCCTTCTATCAGTATCCATTCCATCTTTGAATAGCCTGAAACTATCAAAGTTAACAGGGTCCCCTTGGGCTTTAGCTTCATCCCTCTGGTCACCTCTAGTGGTGGAGGATTTTGTGGGATGAGCGGTGGAGGCTTTGGTAGTGGTGGAGGATTTGGTAGTGGAGGTGGTGCTGGTGGAGGCAGCTCTAGTGGAGGTCATGGTGGTGGCCCCGAAGGAGGCCCTACTAGTGATGGTGGCTCTGGTAGTGGCTCCGGCGGAGGTCACACCAGTGGCGGTTTTGGAGATGGTCTTGGTGGCGGTTCTAGGGGAGGTTCCTCTGGCCCTCTATCTTCTAACGACCCTATTATGAATACCCTTCTTCAAAACATGGGTAAGATACAGAGCCAGTTAGTGAGTCTTTCCCAAGCCTCTGTCTAGCCTATCTTTCAACCTTTTTTTTGACACAACCCATTTTCGATTACAATTTTGAACACTCCTTTCCCCTAGGGAATGGAGACCCCTAAATTCAAGAAGTATGGTAGTAAAGGGGATCCACAGACACATGTGTCTGCCTTTAATGCCCTATGTATATACTTTTTCCATCATGATGCCTTGATGGCCAAACTGTTTCCGCAATCTCTCAAGGATACAACACTTGAGTGGTATTGTTCCTTGCCTAACAATTCCATTTTCTCATTTGATGAACTTGTTAATCAATTTCTTAGAAAATTTCAGGAAAACATCAAACCGAAGATGACCTTTTTGGATCTCGTCTAGTGTAAACAAGGAGATAACAATAAAATTACTGATTTCATAGCGCGCTACCAAGCGCTCCTCTCAAAAATATCGTATCAGCTGATTGATTTTGACGTATAGAAGGTATTCATAAGAAACTTACAAAGGCCTTGGCAAGAGAAGTTTTCCCTTATGAAATACCCTACTTTCACGCACTTGTGTGCAACGTTATGAGAGTAGCAGTAGATGGTTGTTCAATTTAGGGGTTCCTCTTTGCACTCCTATTCTGAGGGAAAATCCATCGTATCGATCTCTGGGAAAGGAAAGATGGTTACGAATGTAGTTATCACTGCTGATAACAATGGCCTTAAGAATAACCGAAAGTTCACAAAGTTATCATAATCTTATTCTTTTGTCTTACAAAATTTGCTAAAGGATAAGATCATAACTTTTCCAACTCTAAAGCCTATTAAGGAACCTTACCCTAGTTGGTATGATGGAAGCACTTATATTCAGTACCATCGAGTCAATGGACATGATATTGAACATTGCATGCGCCTGCGTCATGAGATACAAGACCACATCGAGGACGATACCATTTATCTTGATGGGAATAAACAAAATGATAACAAATCACTAGCAAAAGTGAATAGTGAACTACAGATATACATAGACCCATTTTTGTTGCATTCTGCTAACATGATTGTAGATCTCACTGACTCTATTACTCAACCTGAGGCCTATGTCAACATGGTCATGGTGACTTCTACTACTCTACCTGCACCTGGTTCACCAGATATTACATTCACATCACAAGATCTACCTTTGAACAATAAACCCTCGCCTCTCTGCATTCCCGCTCACGTCAATGGTAACATTGTGACAAGAGTCTTGGTAGACCCCATGAGCCATGTGAATGTTATTACAAAGGAAACATTAGTATTAAATTCATTGCAAAAGGAAAAATATGAAGAAACAAAATCTATCATTTGTACACATGATGGTATGAGTCTTAAACCTTACGATTCAATAACCCTATCCATCCTGGTTGGACCCAGAAGTGTTTGACACAATTTTCACTGTTATCCCAGAGTCGGATCTATTCAGGGTGAAGCTAGGCATTCCTTGATTGGCTTCCATGAATGGAATTTCCTCTATTATTCACAAGTGTTTAAAATTTTCCTATGGAGGTATCGTGCATGTAGTGCATGACACCGGATATCAACCCTTGGTGTCCCATGGTGGATACTCATTGTATCAATTTTGGGCCTCCCCAATTGGTTTGCTTCCTCCAAGAATGGACCTACTTTACAAGAATTATGTAAAGTATAAAACTGGGGGCAAAGGACAACCAAAATTGACCCTTCATGCAGTGCAGTAGTTAGTCACCTCCTCCTCCCTAAAGGAGAAGGAGAAGGCCACACCAACCACTCCCCCTTCTCCGAAGAAAGAGGAGAAGCATGTTTCGACTCTCTCTCCTTCTCTTAAAGGTAAGGAGAAGATGAATTTTTTCCCAGAATGCCTCATCCTCTCCTCTTTCCTAGGAAGAGTACTAGATGAGTAGGCTTGATGTCTATCCGCTAAGTCTGATGATTCCTCCTTGATGTAGGCCCAAGCTCAGGATCGCAAACCTTCCTAATGAATATCCCAGACTGTGGTACTATTTGTATGGTAGAAAGAAAGGTTTCCATAGGGAATTCGATCCACGGCCTCCTACCACCCCTGCTCTCAAGGTAGCAAGCAGGAAGAGGCCCGTTGCCGAGGCCCTTGAACTGACTCCTCCCACTATCCCACAACTTGTCTCTTTTGCTCCCATCTAGGAACATGTTCCTCCGCTAGAAACAACCATAGTGGACATTCCTATGTTTGAGCAGGATCCTTCTACTCCTTTGCAACCTCTGGCCTCTAGCTCCAAGAGTCAAAGAAACTGCCTTGTACAAATGCAAGTTCCAGCGAAATGCCCTCTTAGCTAAGCAGGCTACCTCGCAAAGGAAGGAAGAAGAGACGACCACCCCTGTAGTGTCACTCTCTTCCCTCCCTTCTGCTTCACTCTAGTCTAGTCCTATGCTATTTTCAGATTATGCTACAAGTGCAAATGCACCTAACCCCAAGGGGGTACAAGTGTTCATCTCTCCTTCGATGGATCTACCTTTGCTGATGTCCAATGTGAATATTCAACCTTTTCCAAAGCCCGTGGATATGGTTAATACCTCATCTCCTCTGATGAATAAAGAGGTGGAGAGTGGTCCTTCTAGCAGTGAATGGCATAAGAGGAGCCCACCTTCTTCACAAGGTGGTCCTGTGTTGACTTGTTCTATCCTAGTGATGGAACTAGTCTTGGCTTCCCCTGAGTTCGTCACCACTTCCAAGTCACTCAGCAAGCCTAGCAATGAATATCAGACTCAGCCTACTCTATCCACTGAAGTTAGACATGGCACTCCTATGGGGTGCATGTTTAACTTTGTGGATGAAGTTTTGGCCTTGTCAATGATCTTTGCAAAATTGTTGACCTTGACTCCACAAGAGCTCAGTGGAGAGGACATTGAGGGGCCCTCTTCCTTAGCCCTTGTTGTGGGAGGGCTAGAAGCCCCTCCTCTTAACATCCCTCCACTACAGGCCCATCCTCCTTCCCCCTACAATGATCTAGAGTGGGAAGCGGATGACCTCTTGGCTGATCAATGTTAGGAGGAGGCCACTTCTTGATCTTGTGTGTGTGTGTGTTTTGTAATTTGTTCCCCTGTGATCATGCTATGTGTGCCTGGATGACCCTCATCACCCCTATTGGTGCTTAGATATAGGCATGATTTTTGTGTTGTAAACCTTCTTATATTTGGATCATCATTCTTCCATGTTTGTGCTTGATTTTCGATAAATTGGGGATGATACAAAGTGTTGGGGGCATTTAGGCTTCCCTTCCATGTTGACCCAATTTTTTATTTTGACTTTTTCTTCTCATGCATTCTTCCTGATTTGGTTGGGGATTGATGATCTTTCACCTTGTGCTATAGTTACCTATTATTTATATGAGCTCAGACATATCTGACCCCACTAAACTAGGTCTCCCTGTGCCCTTTATTTGTGTTTTCTCTTTTTTGCTTTATATTTCTCTTTTCTTTGCTTGATTTTTCCCTCTTATGCATGACAATTCTTTTCTTCAACACTTCAATTTTTAGAAAATGCATTCGTTGCCGATGAATCTTTTCTCAAAAATCTTTGCAAACTTTTCTTCAGAATTGTATTCTCAACTTAAAACCCTAATAGAATGTGTTTCCTTCATCATGGGTTCATAAAGAAATGACTTGGACCTTAATCCGAAGTGGGAACAACTTTTAATCTTCCCCTCACATGGGGGCATATTCTTCCTTTTGAATTCATCAATTAAGTGAACATATTTCAAAAGGATTCCTTGATGAAGGATCGATTTGAGAAAAAAAGAACATCTACTTCTGAATTGCGCATGCCTTGAGTGGACCCTCTCTTCACGACGGGTTCCCAAGGGACCCCTTCCAAAGTTTTCAAAATTGTCGATAGTCTATGCAACTATCTGCTCACTTGCCTACGTGGCCACTTTTTGACTCTATAGAGTCTTCTTTCCTTTGAGCTTCCTCCTTGCAAGATATCTTGGGGGTGGCTCCTCTGCATCACTGAGAGCTTGTAGGGTGCTTTCTCAGGTTTCCTCCATGGGAGAGATCTTGGGGGTTACCTTCCCTATAGGAATGAGAGCCTATGGGGTGCTTCCTTGGATTTTCTTCATGCTCGAGTTTGTGGATAATACCTTCCCTATGGGACTAGGAGCCTAGGGAACTTCCTTGGGTGTTCTTCATGCTTGAGTTCATGGAGAATATCTTCCCTATGGGACTAAGAGCCTACGGGGCGCTTCCTTGGGTGTTCTTCATGCTTGAGTTCATGAAGAATACCTTCCCTATGGGACTGAGAGCCTGTAGGGCACTTCCTTGGGTGTTCTTCATGCTTGAGTTCATGGAGAATACCTTCCCTACAGGACCAAGAACTTGTAGGGCGTTTCCTTTAGGTCTCCTCCATGCTAGATTTTTTTGGGGACACCTTCCTTATAGGACCGAGAACCTATAAGGCACTTTCTCTTTCCAACTTCATAGTTCTGAGTAGCTATGGGGTCCTTTGCTTGCCTTGCACCTTTAGGTACTCCAGACTGAGCTCTGCTTCCTTGATAGTTTAGGTATACATTTCTAACCCTACACTCTACTTGATCAACTTTATCGAGCACTCATCAGTATTCATGCTTGCTAAAGTGGGGGAAATAGTGTAAATTACCCCCTTTTCCCTCTCCACTTTATAAAACCAAGTTCAGATGCTTAATTTCACCTAAGCTCATTGCTTGCATCCCACTTGGCACCTGTTTTGAGCGTCGATGGAGGTGTTTTTGTTGGGGATGCCCATTCAACACACAAATATCCACATGACATGCTTATGTCCCTATAGATTCCTGTGACTGAACCTACAGAGGCATTACACTTCTCATTGCGAGTCAAGTTGTAACATCCTCTTCAACCAACCGACTTGGATATGGTTGTTTCTTTAAAATTCCTTCTTCAAATTCATCTCTTCAACAAGCTTTTCATCTTCTACACAATTTTCTAGGCATTCAATCCAACCTCTTCTGAGCTACTACATACTTCAAGCATCCATTCTCACACTCTTACATTCACTCTCAAGCTCTCAAACAACATACTAGCACCCCATGCAACAAACACAACACTCCATCTTTGGTAGAACAGATTGGGAATGAAACACCATAGCAATAAAGGCTCAAGTACTCTCATTTTCTCCCCCAAGCAGCCTTGAGTGCTCTTGGTGGAGGTGGTAAGCTTCCTTTTCTTTCCTTCTATCACTTGGTTGAGTCAACACTTTACTGTTTTGTAGTGCTTTTGTGATTTTCACTAAATTACTTTCTTTATCTCGTTTCCTTGGTTGTCCGTGGAGGTGAAAACACCTAAACAGGGGTCTGACTATAGAAGGCCCCTATATAGCCACCCAACATTTTCCTCTCTTTCTGTGTGTAGGATTAGATGCTTTTGAGGAGCTAGCTAGTGACTAAATTTCTTGGTGAGATCATTCTTGCCCTTTTCACTCTTTCCTTTTTTGATTTAGAATATTATAGAATACTTTATTTACTTAATCACATTATTTTGGCCCTTTAGTTAGTTAGTTGGGTCATTAGCTAGTTTTATTAGGCTTGAACTTGTCTTTGTTGTTGTCTGTCCATACGAATGCCAGTGCACTTTAGAGATGCTAGTGTGTCGCACTGTCGTCTAGATACCACACTTTCATCCTCAAGAAAAGAGCTTCCTGAGGTGTAGTGTTGGACCTGAAAATCAGCTCGCCTAGCCCCACTTCAAAATTCAGGATCATAGAGTGGTTGTAGGATTTTATAGTCCTCATCATTCTCATCCTCATACCCTAAACATCCCATTTAGTTAAGGTAAGTTAGGGTAGCCTCTCGCATCTTGGCCCTCCGTGACCTAGGGTCTTGCATGTGGTGGTCCCCCTCTCTTACAATATATATATTTTGTTGGAAATAGGATGTCATTTAATTGACTTAGAATCAAATTAAAATCATTCAAATGATTTACAACAGAATCATCGTCTTTCATCTTTAAAGAATACAACTATCTTTTCAGATACAACTTATTAGTAAGACTTTTAGTTTGATAAATATCACCTATTCTCTTCCATAGCTTATATGCAATAGTTTATTCTGAATTATTCAAGAGAAAAGGATCAACAAGACATAATATTATGGTCCCTCTTGCCTTCTTATTAAACTTAGCCCAATCCTCATCTTACATCATTGTAGGTGACTTTGTCTCATTACCAACAACTAACCACTGATCTCTCTCTTTAAGGAGATCCTCCATTTTTAGTTTCCACATCTCATAATTAGATCCATTGAATCTTTCAATATCTAAATGAGAATTAAAACTCATTGTAACAAACTTATTTTCCAAAATCAGCAATAACACAATAGTAAAAGCTCCCACCATAGCCAAAAAACCTTCAAACTTTTAAGAGAAAGGCGTCCCAAACTCTACCCAACTGTTAGCTCTGATACCAAATGTTAAAAATGGAGGTAATTATGTAGCTTTAAAACTTGTAAAACTATTATACTATAGATCTAAATAAGTGTTCCTTGTTACAAATTCTTTGTGGATGATTATCTATTTAGATTCATTTTACCATTTGTAGAAATAGAAAGAAGATTGTAGAAGAATAAGACCAGAAGATAGAAGTGACACATCATATACCGTGGAGAAACCCTTTCGAGAAAAAACTCCACCACCAGAATCAATAGTGCTTGTATTATTTAACCTTAGAAGATTATTACAATAATTATTTATCAATCCTTGCTTGAGATGCTTCTTTTTCCTTCAACAATTCTTCTTCACAACCTGCAATAAACTCTGATAAAACTTTCTTCAACTTGCTACAAGAAATAGACAATAATGAGCCTTGTAAACTACAATTACAAAGCACAAAGCTTATCTCACAAAACCTACGCCTATTCTTTGCAAGTAGAGTTCTTTCATTAAAAGCAATGTCAAACCAAGTCCTTCATCAATTTGGGTGATCAACATTGAGTTATGACTTCAGTTTTGGACGCCCAAATTGATGGACTTGGTTTGACATTGTTTTTCATGGAGGAACTCTACTTGAAAAGAATAGGCGTAGGTTTTTTGAGATAAGCTTTGTGCTTTTTAATTGTAAACTCTTTGAAGTTTACAAGGCTCATTATTGTCTATTTATTACAACAAGTTGAAGAGAGTTTTATCAGAGTTTTAAAGATACATAATTACCTCCATTTTCAACATATATATATATATATATTGTGGAGATATAACCTTATATCTAGACACCCTACCTGTTGACTAATGGCGATATATATATATATATATATATATATATATATATATATATATATATATATATATATATATATATATATATATATATAGCAAAGGGATGCATAAACTCCCTACCTACTAGTTGATGGCTTGTGCTAGTGGGTAGATTGCTATTGTTGGTTCTGACTAGTAATCATTGGGCTAGGTGTCCCATTGAGTATGTTCCTAACCCCCACTAAGTTATCCTTGGTCCCATGGGAGACCAAGCCCTACCCCCCACAAAGCTTACAAAATTTTAAAAAAAATGACATTTAAAAAGTTTTAAAACAATTTTGGATTCCATTTCAAAAGACTCACCATAGAGCTTGATAGGACTCTTGAAAATTATTATGGTTTTGGTTATTACCTTTCAAAAATTTGATCATTTTGATGGTCATATGCAAGCTAGGGTTTGTCTATTCCTACATCTAGGGTTCACCATAGGCCTAAAACACTCTTTAAACCCTAATAGTTCAAATACATTAGCTATTTTTCTATTTGTTTTTTGACCTATGCTAGGCGGTTACGAGTTCTGTAAGTTACAACTTGAAACATAATAAAATGGGTTCACCAATAATAATATGATAACAAGGGGGTATGATGCACCTATCTTCCTTATTTCATTAGGAAAAAGAGATCCCCTAGGACAAGATTGAATTTCAACCCTTAGGTGATTCAACCTTAGTGGAGATCTTGTTGTTTTCCTTATGACCTAGGATGGGGTAAATCGGCTAGGACAACACTTTTTGGAGATGAATGAAAAATAGAAAATGAATGCAATTACACAATGTAACATATGAAACCTCTAAATTAAACATTAATTTGACATAATCCAAAAAGAAATTGTAGATTTGAGGAGGGCCTAATTTTATGCACCTGTGATAAAAAACCTATGTTGAGTGTCCTCCTGGGACTCATTCGCCCAAGGGTGAATGGTTATTTCTATAGGGGTTGAAAATTTGCTTTCACAATCCTCTGGTCCTATGTTTGCACTTTTGTTTCCTTTGGGTTTCACAGTTAAAAATTCAGAAATAAATTGTGAAAGTGAGTTTCCATGGCTTGATGATAACTTTGACAACTTTTGCAACTTTAACAACTTTTTCAATTTTTCTCTTTTGATATATCTTCAATCCTTATTCAACCTAACATCTTGAACCTTAAATTGAAACAAATAAACATGAAAGGAATGATGAATGAACAAGTGATATGTTGCAACTCACCAAACCCTTGTTGTGAAACCCTTGAAGGAATGAAACTTAGTACATATCTCCAAGGTCTTGAGCTTGCATGTAATGGCTTGATTGATGATGTGATCTTGATGCTTGAAATTTGACTTGAATGCTTGAAACCTACATGACAATGTTAGCTCCAGAAACATGCATGATGCTTGAAAATTTGACATGATACTAGAGATCTTGATTGCTGCAACAAATGCTTGAGAAATCTACTCTTGAACACATTTGACAATAATCTTAGCTCTTTAATTTGATCTCTTGAAAATATAGGATGCTTCTAGTATTTGAATTAATAAAATACCTTGGTTTTATAGATAATTTTTTGAATTTCTCAAAAATTAAACATTACAAACTGACATTTGAATTTGAATTTGGGATCATAAAAAGGCCACCAAAAAAAATATTTAAATTTTGAAATTAGCAATTAAAGAGGTCCTTGGGTGAATGGGTCCTGACCTAAATTGCCAAGACCTATTCATTTTTAGGTGTTAAAAATGATAATTGCATTAATTAAATAAAATTACCCTTTCAAAAATTGAAATTAATAAGGCTTGTAGATGCAAAATAGGACCAATTAGAGGCTTAATTTAGTCCAATTAATTAATGGATCCAAACATAGTGTGAAAATGTAAAGGAGTACATTTTTTTGACACTACATTTAGCGCCCACTTTAGTGAGAGGATGAGCACATGCTCAAACTCACACTAAAGCAGTCAAACCATCATCAAGAGAGGTCTAATTATACAACTATTGGAAAGATAAGACAGCAAAGGTCAAGGAGGATGATCACTTCTCTAAGGTCTAAGATCTCATGACAAACCAACAAAGGCACAAAGAGACACATGCCTATTTAAATATGCAGCAACAAGACAAGATACACAAGAATACAATGCAAAAATTAGAGAAGGAGAGAGAGAGGAGAGGGTATGGATCAAGCCTTGAATGTTTGTCCAACTGGTATGGATCAAGCCTTAGCTATTTTTCCAAGAACGTTTACAAATGGAAACTCATTGTCCACTATGTAAACAAAATGTACTCACATGGGCTAGTGAAATTTGGTGTCCACTAGGTAAGCCCCCAAAAGTGGCTAATGGGAAGTCATGCTAGGTCCAAGCTCCCATTGTAATAACCATGCCAAAGTTATACCTCCTGATAACTTTGATAAGTCACCACATAATTGGTCACAAGGCTAGCAAGTTGTGTTATGCTAGGAACTCATGAAAAATATTCCACTGGAAAGCAAGTTATGTTATGCTTGGTGACCTTGAAAACATAAAGGCTCCACTAGAAAGAATGTTGTGTTTTGCTTGGTGGCCTTGATACATAAAGGCTCCACTAGCAAGAAATTTATGTTATTCTTGGTGGCCTTGGTAATGCAATAGGACACTCAAAAGGGTTTTTCTTAGTTCATGAAAGGTCTCACCTTAGGGAATATCATGCTTAATGTCTCCAAGAGAGGACTAGTAGAGGATAAAAGATTCCCAACTTAGGGAATGCAATCTATAGCATCACCACTAAGAGGAATGTCATATGCTCAGAAATGTTGTGCTCTTGAAGGGAATCAACCCCAATGACATGACATAGATAAGGGCTTAAAAAACTCAAAACAACCTTAAACAAGTGTTTCTATTCATCAAAATGTGGGTTTTCCTTCATAAACCCTTGGTCTTCCTTGTAGCCTTTCAAAAGGGGATTTTGGACATATATTTTGACTCAGACCTGATCTAAAAAAAAAAACCATTTTTGGATACCCATTTCTCTCTTCTCAAACATATCTTAAATCTAGGTGGCTTTACTTTTAAATGATAGGGTCAAAAATTAACTGTCCTATATGCAACTAGGCCTAAAACATGAAAATATTAGACCTAGGGCATCACCAAAACACATGCCAACCAAAACCCTAGAACTTGAAATTTTGAGGAATTAAAATATATACAATTATAAGACATTCCACCAATTTTTTAGGAATTTCTACCATGGGAATGGCAAGAAATGTAATTTACAAGTCCACTAGGAACCCTAGGTAGGGTTTCTGACCAGTTTCACTAAAATGCTAATATCTTTTCACAAAGTCCATAAAAATTGATCACACAAAAACCAAAATGAAGTTAAGAGTTACCTTTACATGTTTCAAATAAATTTCATAATGTACAGTGCACTAGCAATCCATACAATTCCCTATAACAGCAAAGAATGTGTAGAAAATTGTAGAAAATAGGGTTTTCATTGCTCAAAACTTCAAATCTCCACAACACAACATTATGGTCGATGATACAAGGCCTTTTAAGGAATTTCCAACTATATTCCAATCAGTTACAAAAAAAAAAATTAGGTTACAACTTTTCATCTTCTATGTGACACCAAACAAATGCAAAAGTTGCTATGACAACATTTTGGCAACTTGACAATATTTTGCAACTACATGCTAACTAACCCCCTAATGACTCAAACAGACTCAAAAACATAAGAAATGGTCTTATAAGACATTATTACATGAAATGGACTCAAATAAAACAAAATTTCAATAGTTGAACCCTCTTGGGGCATGAAAGTCTGGGTGCCCTTGCACCATACTCCCGGGGAAGAAAGATTCTAGCTCCACTTGAATGGAGGGTAGCAACATGAGAACTATGCTTGAAAGATCTTGAATGATGTATTTAGATCCCTGCATATTACTTTCTTTGAAATAGTACCATGTTGGTTTCATCTTCACCTTAGGTTTCTTGAACATTTGTCAAAGGTATTTGAATTTGTTAAAATAAGCCTATCCCCCAGCTGCACCTCTAAATCCTTCTTTCAATAATGCTTTAACAACTTTCAAATGAAAGTGATCAGTATTCCCATTAGAATTATGATGCTCTTCCTCTTGCACTTGGATGCTAACAATGGCAACATTGTCCTATGAAACTATTTGTTTAACACCAACACCAGCTATGCATTCTTTGCCTTGCTTTTTACACTCTCTCAATGACCCTTTCAACATGGCAAAAACTAACTTGAGTAGCTTGGTCTACAAATATACAATGGAAACTAGATCTTTCCCATCTACAAACCTCTCTATTGTCCTAATAGTAGACATAAAGCTTTTTGTATCCTCAAACTCAAATAGTATATGTGTAACAGGGTGAACTAAATGGAAATATTTGTTCTTGTATTCAAATAACTGAAAATCTAAATCCTGCATTGTGTTTACTAGTAACTCACCTTGTTCCACTTGCACATTAGACTCAAATCCACTTGATTCAAACAACTACAAATGATTGATCCTTTGTATTAGGAATAAAGAAGGTGAGGACTCATCCACAACTATGTCCATATTGCCCTTCAACATGTTTTGGATCTCCCATGGAAAATTAGACATATCAATTGTTGTCTTGATAGTCTGGGGTCTGATCATGATCTCAAAATCCACCTTGTCCTCCATCATGGACTATGGGAACTCTTTCTGACTCATTAGCACCATGCTTGACCTCACCTTTGGATCTTTGTCTTCCTTCTCTATGATTTGGACAAACTCCTTTTCACTCATCAGCATAGCATTAGAACCTATTTGTGATTCATGGCCTTCCTCTTTCTCAGATGGATTTTTCTCTTCTATCATCAACAAAGACTCCCAATTGTCTTTCTTCTCTTCTGCTGACCTCTCTTTCCTTCTTCTCTTCTAAATGATCTCCTTGATAGGCCATTTGAGCCTCTTTCTTATTGGGAAATGCCAACCACTTATTTGTTTTTCCTTCTCAAGACACTGTTGTATCTTAAATTCCATTATTTTTTCCATTTCTTCCAAGGTGTGCCTCAAATCTATTATCTCTTGTTCAATATTGAAATTTTTTTTACCTTCTCATCCTTCTTATTTTTTACTTCTCTCTTTTCTCATCACTGGTCTTTTACTTGGTACCTCCTTACTTTGCAAGTCTCCAAGGACTATATTCTCCTCAACACTTCCATTCTCCTTTTGTAAGCAAGTCTCTTTCACCTTGCTTCTTCTTGTCTTCATGATACCTCACCTTAGGCCTCTTCCTTTTCCTTGGCCTAGTCTTTTGGTATCTAGGTTCTTCCTTCAACCTACAAAAAGACAACACATAAACTCCAAAAAATTTCTTGCACAGATCTTTGGGAATCGATACCAATTTGATGTAGAGTAGGGGTTAAAAAACTCAATAAAAATTTTAAAAAGTGTCTTTGTTCATAAAAATGTGGGTTTTCCTTCACACACCCTTGGTCTTCCTTGTATCCTTTCAAAAGGGAATTTTGGACATATCTTTTGGCTCAAACTTGATCTACATATATATATATATATATACCATTTTTGGATAATACCCGTTTGTCTCTTTTCAAACATATCCAAAATCTAAGTGGAGTTACTTTGAAATGATAGGGTAAAAAATTGATTGTCCTGTTTGCAACTAGGCCTAAAACATGAAAAGATTAGACCTAGGGCATCGCCAAAACATGTGCCAACCAAAACCCTAGAACTTGGAATTTTGAGGAATGAAAATATATACAATGAAAATAAATTCCACCAATTTTTAGGAATTTCTACTATGGGAATGGCAAGAAATGCAATTTACAAGTCCACTAGGAACCCTGAGTAGGGTTTTTGACTAGTTTCACTAAAATGCTAATATCTTTTCACAAACTCCATAAAAATTGATTACACAAAAACAAAAATGAAGTTAAGAGTTCCTTTTACATGCTTCAAAAAAATTGCATATCGTACAGTGCGCTATAAATCTGTACAATTCCCTGTAGCAGCAAAGAACATTCAAAAAATTGTAGAAAACATGGCTTTCACTGCTCAAAACTTCAAATCTCCACAATCCAACCTTATGGTCGATGATACAAGGCCTTTTAAGGCATTTCCAACCATATTCCAATTAGTTACAATTTTTTTTTTTAGGTTACAACTGTTCATCTTCCATGTGACACCAAAAAAAATTTAAAAGTTGTTATGACAACATTTTGGCAACTTGACAATATTTTGCAACTACATACTAACTCACCCCCTAATGACTCAAACCAACTCAAACACCTAATAAATGGTCTTATAAGACCTTATTACATGAAATGGACTCAAGTAAAACAAAATTTCAATAGTTGACCCCTCTTGGGGCATGAATGCCTAGGTACCCTTGCACCATGACACCACTAAGAAGACACATCACATGAAGTAAAAAGACCACACTTTGAAGCAAATAATGAGTGGGGATGTGTATTTCCCAACTTTAAAAAAATTTCTAAACACCATGTTGTGAGAAATTGCTGTAAAGTAGAAGACAATAAATGCTAATATATGAGAGCTTTATTTAGAAAGCCCTATTTAAAACATATGTTTCTGAGATAGAGTTATGTCATAAAAGGAGGGTTGCCCCCCATATGCAATCCTAAGATAACGCATAAGGGATCCATGGATTTTGGGTTAATATTTGTCATTGCTGCAGTGATATAATCAAGCTCGGAACCATCATCATTCCCCAAATAACTCATGGAACAATGAGTAGAAAGGAAGAATGACACATAGAGAGAGAGAGAGAAGAAAGGGAAGCTTTTTGGTCTATTGACGCCTTGCGTCATCCCCAAAAGGAAATCATTAAGATAAAAGATTATGAAATATAAAAGAATGTAGATACAAATAGAAGAATGTCACAATGGATTCACTTCCTTTGTATCCTTGCACCAACGTAGTGATAAGGGTCATCTAAAGTAGGCTCACAAACATATAGAGACACACCAAACAACACAGTACAAGGGATCACATTACACACATGCAATAACAATTAACACAAAGAGAAGACTAGTATGGCACATGCAAGTCAACCTATATCAATTCATCTCCATCCCAATCTTGTTCATCATATGTGAAAGGAAGATAACTAGCCAAAGGCACAACAATAAGTGCCAAAACAGGAAAAGGCTATCTAACCCCTTGCTCCCACTAAGTGCAGAACAAGGATGAGATGAGGTGAGTGATGAGAATGGGCTCCTTGACATATATAAATGATTTGTAATAAATGTAAACTATGCAATAGTGAGTATGCTATGATCCTACAACTATCACATGGCAAGGAGCAACGTGCATGCATTTTAGTTAATTACATCAATAACATCATTTTCATGGATCAATCGTTGTAAAAGATGACACTCATCAGTAAGATGCCCAATATTTTTATGAAATGCATAGTAATTCATGTTTGTAATCTTTCCTCTCTTTTTTTCTTTGATAGGTGGCAAGTAAATCAATTCTAGATGAAGGAGTTGCCCCATTTCTTGTTCATTTTTCTATTGTAGTGTGTAAGAATGACAATTCCTTGAGTTTATATGGCTTAGATTTCATAAATGTTTGGACAATTTATTGAGGTGGAGGTGGGGGAGGAGGATCTATGGTGATACTATCATCCTTGTGAGGTATTAACGAGTCTCTTGATATGATCTTGTGAAAGAGAACACCTTTTGCCTTGGGAGATTTGCAAGGGGGGGGAAGATCTTGATATCATAACCCCTTGGTATCCTCGAATGGTATTTTCTCTAAAATTTTGTGAATTTCATGCTAATTTGTTAATGTCGCATCCTTATTTTCTTAATATCTTAAATCCTTGACCATAACTCTCTTCTAAGTTAATGGGTGTATTAGTAACTCGATGAACACATGATAGAAGAGTATCATTATTGTCCTTATGATCAAGTTCATTAATGATTGGTGGTCGAGGATTTCTTTGTGCTTCAATTTTAGGATGTTATAGGTTGAGCATATCAAGTGATGGGATTATAGGTGGTCTTTGCATGGATGGATAAAAGGGTGCATTATTTTCAAGGTTGTGTAAGGAGTCTTGTATGAATTGTGGTATACTATCTTCATCTTTTCCTAACATTTTCCCTTCACGAGGACATTCATGAGGAGGTGAAGATTCATTAATAGTCTCAATTGCATTAATAGTCTCAATTGTATTAGGGTCTTCACCAAACACACAACTTGAAACATATACCAAATATCTAAAGGTTTTCCATATATTACCCATGTACATGTCGATGATGAATTTTTTATGTAAATTTTCAGATTTGATATATGAAGATTTTTTTATTTTTGAATGCAAGATACTGAAACTGAAATATTTTTAATGCTAATTTGAATTTTCAAACAATGCATCAAATTTTACCAAATAAACCTAATGCAAAAGATGACATATTTTTCGAGTTTCTAAAACTAAAACCTAGATTTAACGATAGATAATAATGAAGAAAATAGAGACAAATCACTGCCCAAAAGTTTGAAACAACACTTGTACAAAGATAGATTTTCCCTATGGCGAATGGGTCTTAGCACAAGGGTTACAAAAATTTAAATTTGAGTTTGAAGTTCAAAGCTAGGCTTTCTTGTTTCAGTGATTGATTTTTCTAGATTTCGATGTCTAAATGCAAGTGCAATGAATGAAAAATGATGAACAATATGACACTTTTTGAAATGAAAATTTGACTTAATTTTTTGAATGTTTAAGATATAAATTTTTTGTCACTTATGGTTTAGGACATATGACAACAATCTTCTACACTCCACATTCAAGGAAACCTTAGAGATCTTTATTCAATGCTAAGATGAGAGAAATATATCTTGCAATAGGGTGTCCTAGGGTATGATTAATAATTAAAGAGGGGTTCACCACCAACCTAGGGCTTGGAAAGACTAATGAAATGCAAGATCTAATGTTTAAACCTAGTGATGCATGAAACTTGAATGAATGACCTAGAAATGCATATAAACCATAACAGAAGACTGCAAAATCATAAGTGTGCACCTAGAAACCTGTAGAGGATTGAATGAGGATTGTAAATGCTATAAATTTTTATTTTAATGTTGATTGGGAATCATATGCTAGTCTGGGTGATTTAGTCCCAAACTAGGTTTTCTGTACCAAAACTAGAATTTGAAAATGCTTATTTTGAATCTCCTAAAACCCTAAAAATTGATTGTACTAGGACTCATACACTCAAGGTGGCATATAAGTCCCAGTAGAATTTTTCAGAGGATTAAGATCTAATTATTCTCTCCAATCTCTTCTCTTTCTACGACACTTTGTTTCTGAATCTAAAACCTTGATTTCAGACCTGTAGATGACTTTTTGTGAAGATAGCAGCCTTACAAATCAAAGGACAACTCCAATAGCTTCCTTCAAGTTTGTAACCTTATCTTCAAAGATCCTTCAAGCTCCAAGACACCTATATATACAATCACACATGTAGAGAGAGGAAAACTTGTCAATTGCTAGAGAATATGGGTTTGCCTAAGTCAAACCCCATTTAGGTAATTAAAACAAATGATGAAACAATGAAGTATGAAAATGAAACATGAATAATGATACCTTGAATGATGTCTTGTAAGTCAAAAATCTAACATGACGTGGCCATGAAGGATGTAGATCTAGATCTTGAAATAAGTGTATGACAATGCTTAATCTTGGATCTTGAATAAAACATCACAACACTAGCTCAACAACATGCTTGATGCTTGATGACCTTGACATGATGATGGATCTTGAATTGTTGCAATAAATGATGAAGAATTCTGCCCCTAAATGCATTAGAAATGATCTTGAATACTCTTGTAAAGTCTTGTAAACTCTTGAATGCTATTGTGAACTCAAATTTTCTATAAGGAATGCTCTCATGGAAGTATCAGGTGAAAATGAGCGAAATAACCTTGTATTTATACTTGTTTATTCCATTTTTTTTGAAATTACAACACTATTGTAAGCCGACATCAAATCTAGGAGGACAAAATCCTGACAAGGATTTGAATTAAATTTGGTTTTGGGCCACATGGGAATCATATGCCACAAGTGGCATATGAGTCCCATTAGGCTTAACTATGAGACAATTTTTTCAAAAATTCTTAGAATGATGTAAAATCAGGATCTAGGCCCAAAAACCTAGGTGGGACTCATATGCCCAAGGTGGCGTATGAGTCCTAGATTAAAAAATCTAGGCCACACAACCTAAAAACACTTGAATTATGATGGATGTTGATTCATGTTAGAATTATCTTCAAAAAGATGCATTAAATGAGGCTTGTAGATGTAAAATAAGGCCAATTAAAGCATAAATAAGCCCAATTATTTAATAAAACCCTAGATTAATGTGAAAGTTTGTTACAACACTTTACAACACTCTAAATAAGGAATAATTAAGTCCATTTAGTTTACAAGGGTCCTGAACTTAATGTGAAGGTGCAAATAAGTACACTTTACAACATTAAATTAAGGAAAAATTAGGTCTATTTAGCTTAAAAGGGCCCTAAATCCAATGTGAATGTAGAAAATCCATTACAACACTAGATCAAGGAAATATTAGGTCCATTTTATTGTTAATCATTCCTAGATTAAGTGAGAAATTGTACCATCTCCAAGAAGGGCATACAATTTCCATCATTACATCTAGTCCCCACTTTAGTGAGAGGATGAACTTGCATCAAACTCACACTAAAGTAGACATCCAAGAGGAGTCCAAGCATACTAATGCGGATGACAAAGGATAAAAAAGATCAAAGGATTTGGCAAAGCTCCTAGGATCCAAGATCCTACATCAAACCAACATACGCATGAAAGGACATACACAAGGTGTATGATATGTAGCAAAACAAGATACACAAACATGCAATTTCAAAGACTAAAAGGAAGAAAAATAAAAACAAAAATGTAAGCAAAAAATAAAAAGAGGTAGATCAAGCCTCGACCATTTTTCCAACATGATGTGGATCAGATCTAAGTTGTTTTTCCAAAAATGCATGCTCACTCTGAGACAATGGAACTTCAAGGTTTCCACTAGGTGAGTATCCAAAAGGGGTGGCTTAGTGAGAAAATCATGCCTTTGTATTGACTTCTCAGGTCATATAATGATAAATTCATGCCCACATTTAGGCTTCTCATCATACGTTAACCATGCCAAATCTATACCTCCTAATAAATTTGACAAGGCACCACATAATAATGAACTTCGAGCTTCATGAGGAAAGAAAATCTCCATATGCTTGAAACTCATGAACAAACAGGATGGTACCACAGGCAAGCAAAGTGTATTAGGCAAGGTGGCCATATAACAATTGTTGTAAATGAAAAATAGTGTAATGTACATTTAAAGGGATTTTTATTAGTTCATGTAAGGTCTCTTCTTAGGGAACATCATGCTCAATGTCTCCAAGAGAGGACAAGTCAAAGAAATATCACGCTCTTGGAGGAAATCAAGCCCAATGGCACCACCAAGAAAATGACACATCACAAGAATAAAGAAAATCACCCAGTGAAACATGAGTGTTGATGTATGTCCCCACTTTAAAGCGGTTGCTAACACCATTTCTATGAGAAATTGATTTAAAGTAGAAGACATGAGATCTTATTTAGAAAGCCCTATGCCGAGTCATATATTTCTAAATTGAACTACATCATGAATAAGTATGCTGCATGTGAGCCAACTTAAGGCATGTCATCCACATCCCGAGCTTGCTCTTATATGTACATGAGAGGAGGTCAACTAGCCAAAAGAGACAACAACAAGTGACATATGAGGGCAAGGCTACCTAACCCCTTGCCCCCACTTTGTGTAGGACAAGGATGAGCCAAAATGAAAAGAGGAACAAGGTGCCTCAACATAAGGAAGAGCACCACAATCCTTAAGATGTTGAATTTGATTAGTCAAAGCCTTACATTCATTAGCAGAATGACCATGAACTCTACGACATGCACAAAATGAAGTCTTGTAGCAGATTTTTTTCATGATCTTGGAGGGAGAGATATCAAACAATCTTGGAGAAGTCTCAACAAGATACTCTCTTGATCAATAGTAGAAGATGTTCCTTTATTTTGTGACAAAGATATATCTTTCTTAGTACAAGATGTCACACTTACACATGAATTTTTAGATTGCAATATTTTGTATTCTCCTTTGGAGAGGGTGTAAAATCTATCGAACTTGAATCATTAGTGTTTTACATGATGAAATTGATATTAAGCGAAGATTTTTTTATTTCTTTTGTTTCTTTCAAAGGATAACCATCAAGACCACTAGTGTCTATCAGTTCAAGATGCACTAATGTTAAAATCATCTTAGAGGTATCTTTTGTAATAGTGTTGATATTAAGTGAAGTATTTTTTGTGTCTTTCAAGGGACATAACCAAGACCACTAGTTTTTTCTTGTGTGTGAGGCTCTATAGGGACACATATGCCTTGTTCTCTAGCACTACATCCTTTTCCACTATAACCAAGTTGTTTCATCATTTCTTAACCCTTTTTGTAAATATTTTTCATCACTTTTGGATTAGGTGGTTGTTAATAGTCTATCTCATCAAAGTTTGTTGTGTAATTTATTGTTTCTTGTCAAGTGTTTGAGGTGGATGCTTTCGAAGGGTATTTTGAATTTTGTGTTGACATTACTATTTTTTCTTTTCCCTTTTCATATCCTTTTTCTATGATCTTGTATTCTCCCATAAATGATGTGAAATATAAGGAACCTCAATCATCTTCTAATAGCTTCATGACTTCCTCAATGTGTTTCTCTTTGTCTTTCTTTTGCATAAGTTCTACTTGTGTAGTTGGTGTCAATGTTTTCCAAGGATTTTCCTTGTTTTTCTAAATGTTTAAGAAATTATTTGGTTCAATATTAGCTTTGATTGTATACACTTTGTTGTTGTATACAGACTTCATTACACGGTGAAGAGTAGAAGGCACCCCATTCATTGCATGAATCCACAATATCCCTAAAAGTAAGTTGTATGAAAGATCATGAGGCATAACATGGATCAATGTTTCTAATGTGGCCTTTCCAACTATAATAGGAAAATTGATCACACCAAGCAGTTGTTTTCCTACATTGCCAAATCTTTAATGGATAAAGAGTTAGGTTGAATTTTTTATTTATCCATGCCAAGTCTATCAAAAATTTTCACACTACACACATTAAGAGTAGAACCATTGTTGACAAGGGTTCACTTTATCCCTATGATATTATATCTAGTTATTATCATGAGAGCATCATTTTGTTTTTGTACTTCCAATGGAGGTAACTCATCTTGACAAAAAGCTCAATGTCCAATTTATTTGGTGTTATAGCTTGAATTTGGGTTGCTGCATCATTTGATTGCGCATTAGAAGGGATATGAACTTGTTGTAAAGCACTTTGAATCATGTTGGTATAATGAGGGGAGGCTTGAATAAGGTCCCATAATGATATCTTAGCAGGAGTATTCTTTAGTTGTTTAACAAGATTGTACTTTTCACTATGTGAAGTAAAATGAGGAGGACAGAGAAGGATAGGGTTAGGAAATGGGAGGGATGTTGTAGGTGTTTGTATTGGTTGTGGATTTTTTCTAGTGTTATATGTATGAGCAATGGTATTATAACTTGATTGTTGTGAAACATTGTCCGTAGGTGGGTAAAGGATAAGTTCAGGTTTGTTTTGAGTTTGTGGTTGTTGTGAGGGTGGGTAAAGAATTAGTAGATTCTTAGGATGTCGCACAGGGTATGTAGGAGGTCCATTAATCAAGGGAGATCTAACAGACACTTGTGCATTCATAACCTCAACAATTTCGGTTTGATGTTTTTCTAATGAAAGGGAATCTAGTGTTATCTTTTTACCATCATCTAAGGAAGTTGAAATGTTATTATTTTCTTCCACCATGATATCTTCTCTAGCAGGAGAGTTTTTAGGAGAACTACAAACTAGATGTTCATGACATTTAAAGGTTGGTTCTTCTAAAATGACTTCATCACAAGTAAGGGAGTCATCAATGGTTACATTTTATTGTTCATCAATAGTTTCATTGTCTTGTTCAATAATGTTTTTCCTAGGGGAAGAGGGGCAACTAAGATTCTCATGAATTTCATCATTTGTATTTTCTAGTATCAAAGTATCTTCACAACTAGGAGAGATACTAGGAGAAGAAAATTGTGATTATCAAGATTGTCCATAATTGCATTCCCTTGTCCCATAATGTCTTCCAAAATAGGATAAGTAGGGGAGAAAACATACAGAGGGTTGTCATAGATATTAAAGGTTTGATCATCTAACACTAACCTATCATCCTCACTTTCAATTACATCCTCTTTCACTAAAACATTCTCACAAGAAAAAGGTGAATGGAAACTAGGTAAGGTGATGTTTAGAAATGTGTCTATGATCCCATTATCTTGTGCTATAATATCTTCCCAAGGGGGAGAAGGAGAAGGGAAAGCAAGATCTTCATGATACTCAATGATTGCATCTTCTTTCACCAAGATACCTTTGTCACTAACAGGAGAGGTATCAGGAGAATAAAAATTATGATTGCCATGGTTATCTATACTTGTGTCCTCTTCTATCAAATCATTCTCAAAATTAGGAGATATAAGATGAGGTATAGGTTTAAGGCAAGCATCAAAATTTTCACTTTCTTGCACTAAGAGACTCTCATGACTAGGAAATGTATTGAACAAATGTCTAACATGCTTATTGACTAACTTTTTCTTTGCAAACTTGGAAAAGATAGATACCAACATTTGTGAAAATAATTTATGCAATATTAAAATGGAAAGAGACTTAAAATGCAATGTAAAGACCTAGAATGAAATGTATAGATGCAATTTTCAGATCTAAAACAATGTAATTTACTTATTACACTATGCCACAATATGAAAAGGAAATTTTGTAAATGTGAATTTGGAATTAAGCAATGCATGAAATGAACCAATTTAAGCTAGATTTAATGAAATGCATGTAACAGAAACTCAACCAACTAAAACAAATAACTAATAATTGTAAACAAAAGTGTAGAAACAAGGTTTTCAATTTTTTAAAAGGAAGTTTAAAATATGCACTAGGACTAAATTTCCTAGAGGGGTGTATGAGTCCTAGTGAGGAATTTTTTTACAATTTAAAAAAAAAACTAAGTGATTTTTATGATTTTTGGTTTGGATGATCTATATACTAAATGCAAATGTAGATTTTAGATGAAATTCAATGATAGAAGATGCAAAAATGCAATGTATATGTACTTTCACTAATACAAGAATTAGAAACCCTAGATGCTAATTAATTAATGCAAACCTTAATGCAATGTTAATGCAAGCTAGATATAGGATGATGATGCACTCCAAATTAGAATTAAGATGTTATAAATGTGGGTTCACCAAAATGTAAGATAGAAAATTATTGTCGCTTATGGTTTAGGACATAGGACAACAATGTTCTACACTCCACATTCAAGGAAACCCTAGAGATCTCTATTCAATGCTAAGATGAGAGGAAGAGATATTTCAATAGAGTGTCCTAGGGTCTAACTAACGATTAAAAAGGGGTTCACCACCAAGCTAGGGCTTGGAAAGACTAATGAAATGCAAGATCTAATGTTTAAAACTAGTGATGCATGAACCTTGAATGAATGACCTAGAAATGCATATAAATCATAACAAAAGTCTCTAAAATCATAAGTGTGTACCTGGAAACCTGTAGATGCTTGAATGAGGATTGGAAATGTTGGAAATGTTGATTTTAATGCTAATTGGGACTCATATGATTTTCTAGGCAATTTAGTCCTAGATTGGGTTTTCTACACCAAAACTAGAATCTGACAGTGCTCATTCTGAATCTCTCAAAACCCTAAAAATTGACTATATTGGGAATCATGCACCCAAGGTGGGGTATAATTCCCTATAGGATTTTTTTGAGGATTAATATCTAATTCTTCTCTCCAATCCTTCTCTTTCTGCTACACTTTGCTTCTAGATATGAAACCCTAATTTTAGACCTGTAGATGGCTTTTTGTGAAGATAGCAACTTTGCAAATGAGAGGAAAACTCCAAAAACTTCCTTCAAGTTTGTAACCTAATATTCAAAGATCCTTCAAGATCCAAGACACCTAGATCTGCAATCACACATGCAGAGAGAGGAAACTTGTTTATTGTTAAAGAATAGGGGTATACCTAAGTCAAACCCTACTTAGGCAATTAAACCAAATGATTAAATAATGAAGTATGAACATGAACCATGAATAATGATATCTTGAATGATGTATTGTAGGTCAAGAATCTAACATGAAGTGGCCATGAAGGATGTAGATTTAGAGATCTTGAAATAACTATAGGACAATGCTTAATCTTGGATCCTGAATACAACATCACAACACTAGCTCAACAACATGCTTGATGCTTGATGACCTTGACATGATGATGGATCTTGAATTGTTGCAATAAATGATGAAGAAATATGCCCTTGAGAGCTTTAGAAATGATCTTGAATACTATTGTGAAGTCTTGTAAAATATTGAATGCTCTCATGGAAGTATTAAGTGAAAATGAGTGAAATAACCTTGTATTTATATTTGTTTATGCCAAATTTCTTGAAATTACAACACTACAAGCCAACATCAGGTCTAGGAGAAAAAAATCCCACCAATAATTTGAATTAAATTTGATTTTGGACCACATGGGACTCATACACCACAAGTGGCATATAAGTCCCATTAGGCTTAACTATGGGACACATTTTTCAAAAATTCTTAGAATGATGTAAAATCAAGATCAAGGCCCAAAAACCTAGGTGGGACTCATACACCCATGGTGGCATATAAGTCCCAAATCACCAAATATAGGCCACAACCTAAAAACACCTGAATTATGATTGGATGTTGATTCATGTCTAGATTATCCTAAAAAATATGCATTAAACGACACTTGTGGATGTAAAATAATGCCAATTAAAGCATAAAGAAGCCCAATCATTTAATAAAACCCTAGATTAATGCGAAAGTGTGTTACAACACTTTACAACACTCTAAATAAGACATAATTAAGTCCATTTGGTTTACAAGGGTCCTAAACTTAATGTGAAGGTGCAAATAAATATACTTTACAACATTAAATTAAGGAAAAATTAGGTCTATTTAGCTTAAAAGGGCCCTAAATCCAATGTGAATGTATAAAATACATTACAACACTAGATCAAGGTCATATTAGTTCCATTCTAATGTTAACCATTCCCAAATTAAGTGATAAATTGTACCGTCTCGAAGAAGGGAATACAATTTATGTCATTACAATATGAATGATTGAAAACACACTAATATGCAAGTACTATGCAAAATTAATGTAATATGAATGCAAATTTTTGAATTTTTTAGATTTTAGAGGATGCAAAATGTAAACCTAAAACCATAAATTAGATGTAAACTAATGAAATGTTAACAAAGCTAAATGAAATGCAAATTAATGCAATGCAATGCAAACTAATGAAAATCCTAGATCCGGGGTTTGAATGGACTCCAAATTTCATAATTTTTGATGTACAAAGTTGGGTTCACCAAAATGAAACATCGGAAAATGGTTTCACCAATAATGATATGATAAAAATGGGGTATGATGCACCTACCTTCCTTCATTCATTAGGAAAAAAATATCTAGTAGGACAAGATTGACTTTTAGTCCTTAGGTGAGTCAACCTTTGTGGAGATCTTGTTGTTTTCCTTATGACCTAGGATGGGGTAAATCAAACGGGATAGTACTTTTGGGAGATGAATAAAAAATACCAAATGAATGAAATTTTGAAATGTAACATATGAAAAATCTAAATTAAACCTTAATCTAACAGAATCCAGAAAAAAATTGTAGATCTAAGAAGGGCTTGATTTTATGCACCTACGATAAAAAGCCTTTGTTGAGTGTCCTCCTGGGACTCATTTTCCCAAGGGCGCATAGGTCTTACTATAGGGGTTGAAAATTTTCTTTCACAATCCTCTAGTCCTATGTTTGCACTCTTGATTCCTTGGGGTTTCATAGTAGAAAAATATAGAATAAATTATGAAAGTGAGTTTACATGGCTTGAAAAAAATTTCAACTTTGACAACTTTTGCAATTTTTCTCTTTTGACAGATCTTCAATCCTTCTTCAACCTAAGATCTGCAAAACACACAAGAGGGAAACATTGTTTATTTTTGGTGAATGGTGGTTTTCCTTGGTCAAACCTCATTTTGGTAATTAAACCTTGAATTGAAACAATGAAACATGAAAGGAATGATGAATGAACAAGTGTTATGTTTCAACTCACCAAACCCTTACTTTGAAACCCTTGAAGGACTGAAACCTAATACATCTCTTGTAGGTCTTGATCTTGCATGAAATGGCTTGATTTATGATGTGATTTTGATCTTTGAAATTTGGGTTGAATACCTGAAACCTACATCACAATGTTAGCTCCAAAAACATGCATGATGCTTGATAGCTTTGACATGATACTTGAGATCTTGATTACTACAACAAATTCTTGAGAAATTTTCTCTTGAACACCTTTTGACAATAATCTTAGACTTTTAATTTGATCTCTTGAAAATCTAGGATGCTTCTAGGATTTGAATTGATATAAAGTCCTTGCTTTTATAAACAATTTTTCTAATTTCATAAAATTTAAACATTACAAGCTAACATTTGAACTTGGATTTGGGATCATAAAAAGGTTGAAAAAAACATATTTAAAATTTTAAATTAGCAACTAAAGGGGACCCATTCACCCAAGGGTGAATGGGTCCTCACCTAAATTGTCAAGACCTACTCACTTTGAGGTGTTAAAAATGGAAATTGCATTATTTAAATCAAAATTACCCTTTTAAAAATTGAAATTAATTAGGCTTGTAGATGCAAAATAAGACTAATTAGTGGGTATGTGCAGGATCATGATGGGCTAAAAAGTGGCAATATGTAATTGATATGATGGCCCATGTGACTAATGACTTTTTTTTTACCCAAAATTGATGAAACAAAAAGGGTTTTTAAAGGATATTCTCAACTTTCCACCAATATAAAATATGCTTTACTTTGAATTTAATAAATAATTATTATTCATTTTCTATTTGAATTACGACTAAACTCCTAATTGATAGGCTGATTGAAAAACATCTATAGCTTTCAAACAATATCACATTTTTTGAAACTGAAACATGTACATTCTATGCTTTGCATACTATAGGATTAAAAAAATGAATTTTATGAATTTTTGACCAAGTTAAGGTGGTCAAACATACAAGTTTTTTATATTTTTTAAAATTTGTAATAAAAAAATCATAATTAATTATTTACTTGGAAAAAAATACAAAAAAAATGCATCACATTTGGACATGAGTCCTCTACTTATATCTAAAATCTTATAAAAAAATATTATCATTTTATTTTGGTTAGGGTGGTCAGATAGACACCTCAATAACATTATGTTTCCACAGTCCATTCTCATAAGTAGTTGAGATTTCTGATTAAACTGTGTTTTTTTTTTCATCAACGTTTCTGACTTCACTTCTCTCTATTAATCATCCTGATGATGGATCATGAGTATGATCTGAAATTTTGAAAAAAACAACACATAGTTTAATCCAGAAATCTTGACTACTTAGATAGACACCTACTTATTTTTTCCCTGAAATTTAAGTACTACTGAATTGAAATTTCAAATTTTCACCAAATAGATTTATTTTTTTAAAAACCTATTAGTTTAGAAACTACATTCAATTTGCTACAGATTTTATTCTTACATATTTTTGAAATAATATAGATAACTTATTCAAATTTTTACATCAAGTTGCGTAACTCTGATTTTTCTAAATTTTTTGCCACTTAAGGGCCTGCTTTTTCCATGATGATCCTGCACATACCCTAGTGGATTAATTAATTCTAATTAATTATGGATGAAAATATAGTGTGAATTTATGTAAAGGAGTACATTTTCAACACTACACAACCTTGAGTCATTAAAATCACATGTTTACCAACCCCTAAGTCCTAGACTTCCTGACCAACCCTTTTAAAATATTTGTTAAACATTTGCCTATAAGGTCCAAAAATATTTTTCCTTAAATTCTAAAGTCTGAGACCTAAGGTCTGATTTAAATTTATGTCTAAATTTGTTTATCAACCTAACGAATGGCCCCATTTTGGTCATAACTTGAAGTAGGTGCACTAAGAATGCCTTAAGTGAAGTGTTGCTTGGTCCCACATGGCCATGTGTTCATTTCTTTTTTTCCCCCACCATCCCACACTAAATAAAATATTCATTGAAAAAGATGTGCGGTGGTGCAGGAGGATTCCACGTGTCCATCCAATACAATGATCACAATAGGGTTTATACAAAATTGATGGCAGGCCCATGATCTAAGGGCTCTAAGGGTGCCCTGTGGCACCATCCTAGTTTTTTCCTCATAATTCCATGAGGTTCACATATGAATACCTTGGTTGATTGAGGGGGTGCAAGAAGATGCCAAGTGGCATGATCTCAATCATTTGATGGAGGGTTAAATCAAATTGAAGAACGCCATGTTTACAACGAATCAAAATTTGATGATAAGTGTGTGTGGCTTGATGATCAAGAGGCTTGCTAGAGAAGATAACAAAAGAGAAAACCCTAGAAGATGATTTGTATAGGTGTGAAAAAACTTGAGGTGGTAATTGCAATTCAATGGAGATAAGCAAAAAGTAAGACAATCAAATTTTTCTGTGTTGAGTGTGCAAGTAGCAGAGAGAGTGAGAGTGAGTGAGTGAAGAGAATGAATAAGTTACAAATGAGTAGAGCCCAAACAAAAATTAGAGATATTCATTAGGGTTAACACTCAAAGTGCAAAAAAAAAATTTGTAGAATGTGTGCATGATACTTTGAAGTGGAAAAAGAATGCACTAACAGAAAAAGGGAGAGGTGCATAATACATATGTGAGTTGCAGAAATAACAACAAAGATTTGTGCAATTGCAATAAGTTGCAACATTGAATTGTGTTCAAAAGAACAAATTGTAATACATAACTTTATAAATCTAATTGGTGGGTGTGATCAAATATCTGGATAGGTGCTCAAAATAGGGAGTCAATGATTACTTGGAGTGGGTGCACTTAAGACTAGGGGATTGGTGTCTCCTTAGGGTTGGTGCCCTTAAAAATTATAATCTGAACATTTGATTATGAGGTTGGATTAGGAAAGTAGATTTTAGTAGCATTTCTCACTATGGTTTATCGCATCTTGGGTTTTCCATGTATATCCCATGTTATGTGATGTTATGTGTATGAATGTTTATTTCTCTACATGACATGTTTTAATCTACACATAAAGGGATAAAAGAAATTAACCTTCTTAAAGGTATTAAGAGCTAATTTTTTTATGTGATCTACTGATTCACCCCCCTCTCAGCAAATTGTTTGTTCCAACATCTTCTTGCATAACTCTACCCTCTATAATCCCATCCTTAGTGGACCTTGCACTGAGTGACCGTACTAATGCATTGGAAGACTTTGTGTACTTAAAGAAAACTCTCTCTTAAGAGATATACATCATAAGTACATTAATAATGACTCATATTTACATCATAAGTACAATAGTGACTTGCTCATACATGTCACATATACCACAATGACTAGAAAACACATTCACATTGGCTAACACACACTTGTCCTTAGTGCATCACAAATATAAAAGGAATGTTGATGCATTGTGCAATACATCGTGGTTCACATCCTTTTCTCTAGACTTTTTCACCATCAGACAACTCTCTAACCAAGAAAAACCATCACTATCACTAATGTCCATCTCGAGCATAATAGTACTGCTCCTAGACACTTGCCAATATCGAGTATAATACTACCCCTAAACACCTTTCAATCTGAAACATAATAGCATTGCTCCTTGAATCATGCTTTGTATTAACAAAGATTTCCTGTCTGTCATTCTTCTCCACTTATTTCTTTCCTTGATCATCCTGATCTACTCTTCCATTCTAACAATATTTCTAGACTAAGGCTAATCCTATTTCCTAGCTTATCCCAGCTTATAGGAATTCAACCCTTCCTTTTTTATAATATTTCAAATGGATAAAAATTTATTACAGAATGATAGGAATATTCTACAAATCCACTAGGACTTGGTTTACTCTTTTTGTTTGACTATTTGTCTTAGGGTGATAAGATGAGCTTATTTTCAATTGAATTTTCAATAAGGTGGTTATGATTTACTTAGAACCTTAACATTACTTATGTGTCCCTTCTAAGATAATCTTCTCAATAACGCCACACAACCAAAACACTTCTTGCATGAATTATTGGTTATGACTAGCGCCCTACCTGTCAAATTTTTAGATATGAAATTGGCTACCTTGGTGAGCCTGTCCACCACTACAAAAATAATTTTTTCCAAAACCTTGATATAGGAAGATCAAAAACTATACTAATGATCTACCACTTCCTCTATGGAATTTCATGAGAATATAAAAGTCCTGTCGAGTGATGACATCCTGTCTTCACCATTTGGAACTCTAGAAAAATTATTATAATCCTTGCAACATCTCTCCCCATTCCCTTCTAGAAATATAGTTGTTCCATATCAGTCAATAATTTTGTCACTCCAAATTGTCATGAATATGGTACCAATTAAACTTCTTACCACACCATATTTCATAACTCCTTTGAATCTAGTACTTAGGTTCTTACTTTTATTCTTAGTATTCCATTCAAGAATTAAATGAAACATCTTATTTGGACTCTTTCCACACTTGATTCTTGAATATATAGTGAATAGATATTTTTGAGGAGATATGTCTCCTTTGATATTGGGGCTTCCACAACTGGGTTTTTCTTTCCCTTTAAATTATTGATTTCAAAGTCATCTTAGTTTTATTTCAGCTCAAGCCATCTCCTCTAATGAGAATTTAGATTTGACTAGGTTAACAATACTTTAACCATGCTAGTTTGTTTTTAACTCCAAAAATTTTTCAAGCAAATAATGCCTACATAGTTACCAAGCATAACAATTTTTGCTAGCTCCAAATCATGCAGAGCATGGTTTCATTCATATATCTTCCATTTCCTAACTCATAGGTGATAACTTTTCTTTCTTAAATAAGCATATTGCCTATCCTTTTCTCAAGGTATTACTGATAACCATAAATTTATCTTCCAAATCTATAACTCATAGATTTGGTGTCGTAATTATTTATATTTTACTTGATCAAAGGCCTCTAAATTTTCCCTGACCATTCAAATCTTTCACTAATAGATCCTATATCTTATCCTTCAACTCCAACAAAATTTTTGTGGTCATTAGGTATAAAAATTTGAATATAAGGTTTTTGATCTAAGAACCATGTTTATGGAGAAGTCAAAAGTTTTCATAGACTGGAAATACATCATCAAACCTTGATGAATAGGGTACATTTTTGTATCCATATACTTCTCTTCTTCCCCTCCTTGGTGCTTCTGAGACTTATAAAATATTAAATAAACTTTAAAATTGAACACTTGTGGTTATCTAGATTTTCTCATGGAGTTAACATAATTTTTCTTGGCCCTTTTTAGTTGATTGACTATTACTTTCCTTTCTTCCGCTCACTAGGTATACCTTGTAAATACTTTTTCTTCCCAAAATTACTTAATTATTCTTCTGATTTGAAAAAATAGTATCCTTGATATCCAATTTACCCCTAGAATGTCTTCAAATCATCATAAAGGGACTAACATAAATTTATTTTAATTTTTCAAACTTAGAAGCTCAATCCAAACTTTAACCAAACACTACTCTACTTGAGCTCTTGTCTAGTTAGCCTACTTTATTGTCTAAGTTTTTTCCTTGCAACCAACTTTTCTATGAATTTTTAACTATAACCTCAATGCTTAGTCAATTTTTTTTTTCTCATTTTCAAGTCTTAACTCCAAATTAACCATGCCCATTCTTGGTGATGAGATCATATTAGTTTTCATCTTCACCTTCTGTGAGTTGCTTCCTTTTTAGACCTATTTTGGCCTCTGACCTTTACTCTATGGTACTGACTCCTAGTCTTGATTGTAATAGGTTTTAATCTCATTTTGAATCAGGATTGTTAGAAGGTTGTCCACTTCCTAAATACCTCCCTAGTTGGTTCTAATTCATAATATGTTGAATTTTCAACTTCACATGAAGTTTTCAATTTTATGCTTATGATTAGTTTATCCAATTAAGCATTTTTATCAATAAACATTAATCATATTCATGGATTACATAATCTTTGACTCCTTGCGACTAAAAAATGTAGTTAGAAAGAGGGATCTCTTCAAGTTCTTTCTTAACCTCAGAGTCAATTAAAATAATTTTGAAAGGTGGATGACTTGCAAGTACTCATCCATAACCTTCTTACTAAACTAGGTGCATTCCTTCTATAACCCAAGGGCATCTCTCTATGACTTATTGATTTAGGAGTATTAAACTTCAAGGATGACTCTTTCCTAGTCCCAAAGTTAGACAAGTTTTAGGAAATTAGCTTCCTTACTATTTTCCTTATTCTTCTTTCCACTGCCATTTTGGCATAGGAACTTTTCAATGTTAACCACTAATAATGTCTGCAAAAAACTTGTGTAATGAGCTCATAAGTCTGAGTGCTAAAATTGGTACCTTTGATACCACATGTAACATACCCAATGTGCACTCAAGAGTTTTCACCTAAGTTTTAAATCTCAAGTTTCTAAAAATAGGGAAATAAAATTATTCCTTATCAATAACATAATTGCATTGGTAGATGGTCAACACTCCCCTTGGGATTTGTGACAAGGGACTAACTTCCAACCATGTGATCCATGTCTCTACCATTTGTATTGGGCATTGATAGATCGATATTTTGACACAACGACAAACATGGGCCACCAATTGGTATTAGAGCATTGGGTCATAGGTTTGAATCCCCTCAGGTAATGTTAAGGGGGAGATTGTTGGAAGATGGTCATTACTCCCCTCAGTATTCATGACAAGGGACTAACTTCCTCTTGAGTGATCCATGTCTCTACCATTTGTATTGGGCATTGATAGATCAATCTTTTGATGCAATGACAAACATGGGCCAACAAATTGCACATTGCATAAATAATTTTCACTTATCATTTCATAAATGGTATAAAATCACATAATTCAAAATAGATGTAACTAATCTTTTCAAATACATTTTACAACTAATTCATGATCATGTTCATATACAAATTCATAACTTACAAGAGTTCAACAGTTAAGGTGTCCTCATCTAGATCACACTTTTTCTATTCCACAAGCCTCAACTACTGATTGCAAGAGGGAGAGCATCACTCAAGCGCTTCTCCTCCAACCATGGACTTAAGTGGTCCCTCACACATATTCCTAACTGGAAGTGGTCCTACCCTTCAATAAATATTTTGGTATGGAAACCTCTAATAATGAACACCTGAGTATTTGGTGTTGTTTCCTACATAGCTAGTACGACCATACAACTATAGATCCACTCCAACAATGCATGCGACACTAATTACTAGCTATGGAAACTTGAATCACATTGAATTATAAAAGTGTAAGCAATGAATTTTACACCTACTATGGCCAAAGCTTTCATATATAAGAAATCCACTTTCTTTGAAGTAGTGTCATATGTTCACCCACCCTTACTCAACTTGGAAACTCCATTGACCTATGATTAACTTTTCTCTTGGTTTTCCCCAAAGGTTAATAATCATAACAATATTTCATTCAAAAGTGATGACACACTAACATTGATTTCATAGACCAAATAGGTTTGAAACATTCTCTTGAATACCCTATTACATATTGTAACAAATTGGGACTGGCTACTACCTCTTATTCAAGTCCTTAGTTTCAATCATGGAAGTAAATACTCTCTTACTTAATAAACAATTAGTTAATATTGATGAATCCATATCACTGACTAGACACACCTAGTCTCAATCTAAAGCATTGAAAATATGTCGATATGTATAATAATTTAGTATTAAACTTGAATTGAATATTACTTCTTCGTGTTAAGTTTTAGACTCTGTGTTTATACCTAGTATGAATCCATCCTTCTAGGTCACCATAACCTATCTGATAATTCATGATATTAAATATCATTTAATTTGATTCGATATAATATCTTATGTTCATAGTAATGTCCAATAATAAGTCAGCATAATTAGCTATTTAACTTCTAATAATTCAACTAAGAAGCTTTTGACTAGCCTCCAGCTTCTTCATGGCTCTTTCCAAGTTATTCTTTACATCATTTATATAAGGTACCTATGTTTGCATGTACATATAAAATCATATGTCTTTTCCTTCAATATGGAACAGATATATTCACATGTTTTAATGTATGATAAGTTCATATCCAATCTAGAGAACATTTTCCACTTGAGAGGAGTTTGTGCTTTTGCACCTTAAAATCTCCTCACATTTTGTCTTTGGTTTTCCGATATAGTATTTTTGGTCAAAATATAAGATAGCATCATTCAAATATAGTGAGGATGTATTTACTTCTAATATGTGTTCTAAATCTCTTGTTGAAAGATGATATAAACTCTTATTCAAGTGTATACCCTAACCCTAGGGAATAAACTAATCTCCCATTTTCAAGGGTTATAAGAAATTGAGAACGTAAGTTCTCTACCCATGGTTAAACTACCAAATTAAGATATTCATATAAAATAACATCATTCTCTAGATAGTAATGGCATAATACTTATATTAGGATTTCAATCCCTTTCATCACAAAGCAACATAACTCATATGGATAATACAAATACAACCTTGTATTGCTCCTAATATTAACCTATTACCCTATTTAGCTTTTCTTTGTAATGTTAATCAAGAATTATAATCAAGATAGCTACTTATCATACCATTTAGATTCCCTAATCCAGCTTATATAAAATCCAACCAAATGTACAAGCTCTCATAAACTATCCAATAGCAATAGTATGCACACAATGATAGCACAAACACTTTCAAACCAAATTCAAACTTATTTTTGGAATTGAAAAGACAAAGAGAAGTATATATTTCAAACATGCCTAGTATAAAATAGCTCCCAATGAGTATCCTACAACTCCTTGCTCAATACACAATAGCTTTTCCTACGACCTCTATTCTCAACTTTCCTTGTTGCTATTACTTCAAATGATATCAAGGGCTAATCAGTCATCCCTTTTCTCATACTAAAAAAAACACTCAATGCTCTTCAAACTCACAACTATGTTGCTCTCAATCTCACAAATATGAAAAATGATTTCAGAATGAACCCACAAAATAGAGAGTTGCTACTCTTCTTATATAATGCAAATTGAGAGATTGACTACTAAAAGAAAGTTGATATTATTGCCACCTCTCTTATTCTCTACCAATCATGGGTTGTAGTTGTGCATTTTTCATTTGCATATGAAAATAAAAAAGAAACTCTACTTCCTCCTAAGTCTATTTGGCATGTTGGGTGTAGATTTTACATTTGCTAGCACCTTATTAACATTAGGAAAAATTAATATATATTGGCATGTAAAATTCCCAAACATGATCAACTTTTACCTCTTTCTCAGTCACCCAAGTTCGTGGCTTCAAAATAGATTATTTCACATGCTTTTTACTTGGTCAAATATTCCTATCATATTTCGTGCATGGTTTTTAAAACTCTATTTACACTTTACTTCATTCGTGGTATTCATTCCTTCTATTTATAATTTACCAAGTGTGCACCTATGTTGGGCGGATTTATTGTTTATAACAACCACTATAAATGGTTTCCAAACTTTCCTATGTTGTATTTACCTATCTCCTTAATGCATGGTATCGTTTCCATGAAACATGGCTTCCAACACATATTTTATAACAACAATAATATGCATATAATATCATTCATGTATATATATATTATAATATTTTCTTTATTTTATATATATATATATATATATATATATATATATATATATATATATATATATATATATATATATATTGGTCATTAAATTATACATATGATGCAAGAGCATCCTTGGTTCTTGGCAATCTTGCATCAACCAAAAATAATTTTTTTCAGTTCTTTGTTCTTGTTGTGTTCTTGCTCAACTCATGTTGGTGGATTCATCATCATTGCTCACCAGACCCTATGGATCTTTGTGTACATAATCAACATGCTCATTTTCCTTGTTCCAAGAGTTGAGCACAATTGGATATTTTTTTGACAAGTTATCGCTTATGGATTTCATGGTAGTTTCTTAAACTGGCACTAGAATAATTTCAAACTTTTTAGCTAGTTCAATCATTCTGGATCATCTCTGTGCCTTGCAGACCTTAACAATGTGATTTTAATTGTTCCTTGGAGTGACTCTGACCTTCATTATAGGCCCACACTTCATCTTATGCACATGTTGAAGTGTAATTCAAATTTGAGGCCAACCTATTCATGCACACGTTACATTTTCTTTCCTTGGATAATGTGATGATCTTTGGCTGATGTGGATGTTTCCAGAATTGCACGGATATGATATAAATCTTTTAATTGATCATTAGAAGAGTATTAGTCAAGTGAGTAGATTAAGATAGATCTGATCTATAAAATTTTGCTCGCATATAGGAGGATGTCAGAAATATGTATTTTTGAACATGTTGTATCAGGCCTACGAGCCAAATCTGAAAGTCCAGATATTGCCGGCTGAATGTAACTGAGATTTTTGTTAATGAGAATATTTGCATCTGTATTTTCCTCCATATTTTGTGTTTCTTTCATTGTGTTACTCTTGTTGCATGGTCTGGATTGTTCTCCTGAGGACCCTCCTACCATGGTTGCACCAGATTGGTATCTGAGCAAGATTCAATCTATGTGAAGTCATCAAAATTCACAGAGTCCTATTGAAAATTTGTTGTGGGGTGGCAGATTGAGGATCCGACCTACAACTACAGAGGAATTATGTAAAGATGGCAGAAAGAAGAAATGGTAGAGGAAATGAAGCACGTGGAAATGCATACCAAGCTATGATGGAGATGTTAAGAGGAATTGCTGCCAGATTAGATGCAGTTGAAATGGCCCAAAGGAGAGGATGACTAGTTGATGATGTGAATGATGAAGAAGTAGAGGTACAGGAAGAAAGAGGAAGAGAAGATCAACCTGACCTTGATCAGGGAGAAGAGAGGTTCATAAGAGCCCTAACTAAAGTGAATACAAGACCACATTTTAATCCACTAGATTATAATGGTACATTGGATTTAGAAGGATTGCTTGATTGGATTACAAAAATGCAAAAATATTTTGAATTTGAAGGTACCTCTGAAGATAAGAAGGTGAAATATGCTTGTACAAAGTTGAGAGGACATGCATCCCTTTGGTGGGAACATTTGTAGAAAAATAGGAAAAGAAGAGGAAAAGAAAAGATAAAATCATGGGATCGAATCGTGAACAGGTTAAAAAAAGTTTATTCCTATGGATTATCAGATTAGTTTGTTCTGAAAGTTGCAAAATTTGAAGTAGAAAGAATCTAGTGTGACAGAGTATACTGAGGAATTCTATAAGTTGAATATCAAAACTAGACATTCAAAGGATGAGATTGAGCAAGTAGCCAAATATGTGAATGGTTTGAGGTTGTCTATACAGGATGAAATTAGTTTGATCAAGTTGGTGAGTGTGGAAGAGGCATATCAGTGTGCCCTAAAGGAAAAAGGAGAAGTTGAATAAAAGAAATGAGTAGAGACAGAGAGGAAGAGGTGGAAGATTTCAGAAAGGGAGAAACTTCATTGGAGGAGGAAGAGGATATTTTCCAAATCAGAACAAGGATAAGGAGGTTAGTAAGAATGACAATTCATACTAAAGAGGTGATGGAAACTCTTACAAAAGAGGAGGTTATGGTAGTTACTGAAATGAAGGTTACAAAAGAGATGATAGAGGACAGAAGAAGAGAATATTCAAGGGAACCTATTATAAATGTGGTGGAGAAGGACATAGAGAATTTGAATGTAATCAGGGAGAGACAAGTAGGAAGACAAATAACAATAGAAGGACAACCATTTTTGAGGAAGAACATACTAGGTCATCTAACAAACCAAAAGATGGAGAAGTGTTGGTGAATAGAAGAGTATTGTGTCAAAGTGAGTTGGAAGAGGAGCCATTGCAGAGAAGGAATTTGTTTTGGACCAGATGCAAGGTGAATGGTAAATGATGCAAAGTGATTGTTGATAGTGAAAGTTCTGAGAACTTGGTTTCTAAAGAGATGGTGACTAAACTGAATTTGGAAAGGTTGAAACACCCGAAGCCCTATTAGATTGCTTGGATTCAAGATGAGCATAAGATACTGGTAAGTGAACAATGTTTGGTGAAATTAAAGATAGGAAATTACCATGATGAAGTTTTGTGTGATATCATTCCCATGGATATATGCCATGTTTTTTTGGGAAGGCCTTGGAAGTATGATAGACAGGCTATTCATGATGGAGAGAAGATTATATACACCATTTTTGCTAATGGGATGAAGCAGATTTTGTTTCCATTGGAAGATGTTCCTAAAGTTGAGGTTTGTACAAATGCTAGGGTTTGTTTGGTTGATGGAAGGAGATTCCTTGATGGAAAAATACATGAGAATGTGTGCTATGCTTTGGTTCCTAAGAAGGCTGAAGACTTGAAGCATGTAGAAGAACAACTAGAAGAGATAAAGGAGATGTTGACAGAGTATGAGGATATCATTTCAGATAATGTACCTGATGGATTTTCGCTTGTAAGGAGTATTAGTCATTGTATGGATCTAATTCATGGAGCTATTTTTCCTAATAAATCAGCACACCGGATGACATCAATGAGAATGAGGAGTTGAATAGAAAAGTGCAAGAATTGTTGAAGAAGGGTTTGGTCAGAGAAAGTTTAAGCCCGTGTGCAGTACCTACTATGTTAGCACCTAAGAAGGATGGAGAATGGAGAATGTGCACAGATTCTAGATCCATAAACAAGATCACTGTGAAGTATAGATCTCCTTTTCCTCAGATGGATGACATTATGGATTGCTTAAGTGGAGCTAAGTACTTTATAAAGATAGATTTGAAGAGTGGATATCATCAAATCAGAATTAGAGAAGGGGATGAGGGAAAACAAATTCAAGACAAAATGAACCATTGTATAGTGGTTGGTGATGCCTTTGACTGACAAATGCATGATTACTTTCATGAGGTTGATGAATGAGGTATTGAAGAAATTATTGGGTAAGTTTGTGATTGTGTATTTGGATGAAATATTGATTTTCAGTAAGAGTAGGGAAGAACATATTTTGCATATAAGACAAGTTTTGCAGAGGTTGAGAGAAGAGCAGTTGCTGATAAACATTAAGAAGTGTAGTTTCATGAAGGAGGAGTTGGTATATCCGGATTTGTGATATTTGTGGATGGATTGAAGATGGACCTGAGAAGGTAAGAGAATTGTTGAGTGGACTACACTAGATAACATTGGAGAGGTAAGATCATTTCATGGATTGATAGTTTCTAACAAAGTTTATTAGTTCTATTTGTAGTCCCTATGACGGAAACAATGAGAGGAGATAGAAGGATTTTAGGTGGACGTCTAGAGTAGATAAAGTTTTAAATTGTTGAAGCGAAGGTGACTGAGCAGAATGTTTGGCTTTTACAAATTTCAATAAGGTATTTCAAGTAGACTATGATGCAAGTGGAAATGCAATTGGAGTAGTATTGAGTCAAGAAGGGAGACATGTAGCTTATTTCAATGAGAAGTTGAATGATGCTAGAAGGGGATATTTAGTTTATGATTGGGAGTTTTTTGGGGTAAAAGCACAAAGTCGGTGGTCACATTTTTAGCCAACTTATTAGCAATAACTGAATTAAGTATTTCTAACTAAAAATTAATTTTGGTCAAACATATGATCTAGTAAGATTCATTCTAGCTAAGTTAGATACTTCCACAACTTTTTCAACTAAAATTGTTGGCTAAAAATATATGGAGCACCACTTGGAGTCCAATTTACCAAAAAAATAAAATTATTTGAAAAACTTGAAATTTTAATAACTCTTGCTAATGTAAATAACATTTTTTTTAAATATAAAAATACCCTTTTATAGATCCATAAGTGTAGTTTTCAAAAATATATTTATTTTAATAGTTTAATTGTTTTTTATATTTTATATTTTATTTTTACTAAAAGTAGGTTATCAACACAAAATATTTGGTTGATTACTATGCCAAGGAAAAATACTAAAACTTATTAAAAAAATTTGAAAAAAATATGATGCACTAGATAAAAGAATCTATTTTAAGATGGTATAATTTTTTTTCCATTTTAGATAAATATTTAATATGAAAGTTGACGTCCAATGAAAAAGTTTGTTTTTATTCACACATTTTAATATTTATTTAAAATATATATTTATCAAAATTGAAAAAAAAAAATATATCCATGCACTAAAATTTCAAGTTATAAATACACAAAAAATTGAAAGAAAAAAAAATAAAATTTACTACTAAAAAGTTTGACGTCCCATGCAACTTCATTTTTAGCATTTTATTGCAACAAAATTATAGTTTTAATTTATTAAAAACTAGTTTAAAGTAATTTTTTAATTTTTTAAAAAATACAAACATAAAATATACTAAAAAATACATATTTTACTAGTTTACATCATTTCAAAATTCAAAACATATATGCCACCTTTTAGTGATTCAAGTTTTAAAATTGGATCAGCATTGGCCATTTCCTTTATAAAGTGTGACACAACTTTGTGCTTTTACCCTTTGCTATATTTCAAGACTTGAAGAAGTGGAGACATTATTTGTTGCCTAAGGAGTTTGTGTTGTATACAGATCATCAGGCATTGCATTATTTGAATAGTCAAGGTAAGTTGAATCAAAGACACATGAGATGGTAGAGTTCTTGCAGATTTATACTTTTGTTTTGAAGCATAGGAGTGGAAAATAAAATAAAGTTGATGATGCTTTGAGAAGGAGAAGGAATTTATTGATAGAGATGAGAGTGGAGGTATTAGGCTTTGATGAATTGAAGAACTTGTATGAGGAAGACCCAGATTTTGCAGAAGCTTGGAGAGCTTGCAAAGAACCTATTTTGGAGGATAGAAGTCAATGGTTGGATTATTTCATTTAGGAGGATATGTTGTTTAGAGGCAATCAGTTGTGTATACCCCAGAGCTCAATGAGGGATAACTTAGTGAAGGAGAAGCATAGTGGAGGAATGTCAAGACACTTTGGAGTTGATAAGATAGTAGCATTGGTGAGTGAGAATTACTTTTGGCCATAGATTCATAAGGATGTTAGCAGATTTGTACAAAGCTACAAATTTTGTCAAGTTGCAAAAGGAAGTAGTTAGAATGTTGGACAAGTATAAGCCTTTGACAGTTCTGGAGAGACCTTGGGAAGATATAAGTATGGATTTCATACTTAGTTTTCCGAAGACACATAGAGGTAATGATTCTGTATTTGTGGTGGTAGATAGATTTTATAAGATGGCACATTTCATACCCTGTAAGAAGACAACAAATGCAATACATGTAGCAGATTTGTTTTTCAAAGAAGTGATCAGATTACACGGGTTACCTAGAAGTATTGTTTCATATAGAGATGTAAAGTTTGTTTGTTACTTTTGGAAGACACTTTGGAAGAAGTTGAAGATAGATTTGAAGTTTAGTTCTACTTTTCACCCACAAAATGATGGAAAAATAGTGGTAGTAAATAGGAGTTTAGGGAATTTGCTGAGATGTTTGGTTGGAGAGAAGACTGGAAGTTTTGATTTAGTCCTTGCACAAGCATAGTTTGGTTATAATAATTCAGTAAACAAGAGTACAGTAAAGACACCTTTTGAGATTGTTACTGAAGTTCATCCTAGAGGTATATCAGAATTGAGAGACATTAGAATGGAAGATAAGAGGAGTATAGAAGCAGAAGAATTTGCAGAGCACATGAAGAAAGTGCATACTCAAGTGAATGTTCAACAGTTGGAAGATATGAACCAAAAGTACAAGGAGAAAGCAGATGAAAAGAGGAGACATAAGGAATTTGAATTTGGAGATGAAGTAATGGTATACTTGAGGAAGGAAAGATTTCCAGTTGGCACATACAACAATTTAAAGATGAGAAAGTTTGGACCTTGTAAGATCTTGAAGAAATTTGATTCAAGAAATGCATATGAAGTGGAGTTACCATAAGGTATGGGAATATCACCTATATTCAACATTGTAGATCTATATCAGTACCATGAAGCAGAATTCAATGAAGATAGTGAAGCAAAATTGGAGAATCAGTTTCCTAAACAGTAGTCAGATGAGATTGAAGATATTTTGGATGTTAGAGATGGGAGGAAGACCCGTGGAAGACAGTATAAAGAATATCTTGTGAAGTGGAAAGGTAGACCAGTTGAGGATTCTTCTTAGATTTATCAGGCTGAGGTAGACCATCTTGGTTTTCCTTTAGCCTTAACAAAGTGAGGGACTCACTTTTCAATAACCCCAGATGTCTGATGTAGGAGAATCCTTGGTTCTTGGCAATCTTGCATCAACCAAAAATATTTTCTTTTAGTTCTTTGTTCTTGTTATGTTCTTGCTCAATTAATGTTGGTGGATTCATCATCTCTGCTCACCAGACCCTGTGGATCTTTTTGCACATCGTTGACATGTTCATTTTCCTTTTTCCAAGAGTTGAGTGTGATTGGATATTTTTCTGGAAAGTTATCGCTTCCAGATTTCATGGAAGTTTCTTGAACTGACACCAAAATAATTTCAAACTTTTCGGCTAGTTCGATCGTTGTGGATCATCCCCGTGACTTGCAGACCTTAACAATGTGATTTTAATTGTTCCTTGGAGTGACCACGACCTTCATTATAGGTCCACACTTCATCTTATGTACCTATTGAAGTGTAATTAAAATTTGAGGCTGACCTATTCATGCGCATATTACATTTTCTTTCCTTGGATAATGTGACGATCTTTGGGCGACGTGGATGTTTCTAGAATTGTGGATATGATATAAATATTGTAATCGATCATTAGAAGGGAAATATTAGAGTGAGTAGATTAAGATAGATCTTATCTATAAAAATTTTCTTGCATCTAGGAGTATGTCAAAATGTTGTATTTTTTAGCATGTTGTATCAGGCCTGTGAGCCAAATTTGAAAGTCCGGATGTTGTCGATTGAATGTAACTGAGATTTTTTTTAATGAGAATATTTGCATATGCATTTTTCTCTATATTTTGTGTTGCTTTCATTGTGTTACTCTTGCTACATGGTCCAAATTGTTCTCTTGAGGACCCTCCTACCGTGGTTGCGCCAACATATATATATTACCATCATTTACATATAACAATATATCTATATATTGATATGTGTATATATGTAATACATACATACATACATACATACATACACACATGTACATATATATATATATATGTATATATATATATATATATGAATGTTCAAATTCATATTATGTATCTATGTATGGGTATATGTAGACATTACTATCTATATATGCTCATACCTACATATGTACATATGTATGTGCCATTGCATATATACATACATATATATTCAATATATATGTACCCATATATATTCAATACATAATATATATCTCTTTCTCATCACAAGGGTTTTAACACTTTTACTCAAATTAACTAAATGATCAAAATAATTAAGACAACTATCCTACTATCTAAAAACCCTAAAGCTATTAAATTGGTTTAACACATACTGACACTCAACTTAAACTGACTCAACAAGGTTACCCTACTTGGTTTAGTGCATGTGTTTATCTACTCGGATAGACATACCAATGGTTTCCATACCAAACTACTATCTTGGGTAATACTCTCCCTCCCCCTTTGGAGGATTCAAACATTTCCTTCATCCAACTTAGTGCAACATGTACGCAATCAACTGATACATATAAATCATATATTCATAATATATCATAAGCATCATTAAATTATTTAAAGATTAATTTATCATAATACATATTCATACATTTCCTCCATCCATTGAACATATTAAAGTCATAAAATTGTATTAAAAACATATTTACTCATAAAATTAAAAGTAATTTGCTAACTTAGAAATGAGGTGTAACAACAATGGTACTTCATTTACGAATAAACAGGTGAATGAATTCTTGGAGAAATTTCACATTCAATATTAGTTTTCTACACCTTATTATCCTCAATCTAATGGCCAAGCTAAAGCATCTAATAAAATCCTTGAGCTAATTCTCTGAAAAATAGTGATTAAACATGGTAAGGACTAGCATACTCAATTAACATATGCCATGTGGGCCTATCACCTGAGTGTTTGTACAACTACTAGAACAACCCCATACAACCTCGTGTATGGTGTCAAGGCTATCATGCATTTAGAGTTGGAAATTCCATCTCTTTGAGTTTCCCTTAAAGGGTTAATTGATATCATGACACTTACTGTGTTGAACATCTAAACTAGTTTGAGTTTCTCGATGAGCGTCGATAATATGCCCTCGACCATCTCCACGCTTATCAAAGATCCATTTCTAAACATTACAATCAAGGTGTTCTTTCTTGTACTTACATGGTAGGTTATCTCATTCTCTATGAGAACTAAAGAAATATAAATGTGCCACCTGATCAAAACAAGAGTTTTATCCCTAATTCATTAGGTCCTTACATAATCACCTCTATATATGGTTTTGATGTGTATGGATTATTGTCTATGGATGGTACACTTCTAAAAGAACCGGTTAATGTAATGCCTATCAATACTATGCTTATTAAGTTCTATGTGGCATTTACATGACACTCGTCCCCTTTTTCGGGGTTTGTAGTTTGTTATGCTTTGATATTTCTTCATTAACACAATATCTTCTCAATTTGTGTTATTATGTAAAAATGTGTATGTAGTTAATTTCTTTAATTAGGAATTATATACACATGTGTTTTATACCTATGTTGTGTATCCATGCATTGTGTTTGCTTAACTCTTTTAGTCACACATTAGACCATCATTATACATTTAATTAAACATACATCTAATGTGTGTTTATTAAATCATGATAGGATTTAGTTTGAGCATACATCCATAAAATATATCAATCAAATAATTGTACACAAATAGACATATGTACATAAAGAACATATCATGATCTGAAATCTCACATATATATATGTCAAAAATAATGTCATATGCATGTATCACACCACTATCAAAAAATGTGGTGTCTATATATCTGTATATGAATCTATGCAACAAAAATGCTATATATCAATGATATGGTACAACAAGAACTAGCTCTCTAACCCCTAGGTGCCTAGCTCCTTGAGCCCTCTAGCACTAGCACTAATGAAGGACCTGATGATGGATAGATGCATAAGAATGCAATTGATGCAAATGTGACATAGTTAGGATCCATGATTGTAATCCCTAGATCTCTCCTCATAGCTCTATAACCTCCTCCCATAGCAACATGATATGCTTCAATAGTGCAGCCTCCCACTCCTAGGCTTACTACAACTCATCTCTACGTTGCTACACTTGAGGATCCTGAGGGCCAGGAGGTGCTATCCTAGAAGCCTCTAGCTACCTCTCGAGGCCATCAACCTATCTCTCTAAGGAATAATGTGCCTGCACGGTACTCTCACCCTGCGACATGACCTAATCTCTCTTGGTAAGAGTAATGAGGAGCTCCACAGCCCATTGGTTCCTCTGCCTAGTCATCGCGGTTAGCTCAATGGTCTACTAGACCACATCCAACTATTCCTCCTCACAAGACATCTTAAGATGCAATATAGGCTCAAATAAAGGGGCATGCAACCCTATTGTGGGAGGCCTATATGCATATGGGATTGATCCCAGGTCTCGATAGTTGAGACTTCCTCTGTTATGCGATATCGAAAGAAATCTAGCCACTCCTCTGTGAAAATTGTAACCATAGAGATAGTAGATGATGTCAAATCCATATTATCAAAATACATACATACATACATATATATATATATATGTATGTATATATGCATATATATATATATATATGTATATATACACATATATACATATATATGGATATATATGCATATATATATACATATATATATATATATGCATACATGCACATATATATATATATATATGTATGTATATATGCATATATATATATATATATGTATATATACACGTATATATGCATATATATATACATATATATGCATATATATGCATATATATGTATATATATATGTATATATACGTGTATATATACATATATATATGCATATTTATATATATATGCTTATATATGTATATATATATGCATATATAAATATATGCACACACATACACACACACACACACACACACACATATATATATATATGAGAAAGTTTGAACTAAAATAACTAAAAAGAAATAATATATACCATACTCATACCTAGGTCCCCAACCTGTGAGTGTGGGTTTGGAGGTAGAGTATCACTATGGGAAGTGATGCTTGGACCTATCACAATTGTTAAGGGAGGCATGACTATTTGGATGGTGAGAAATGTCATTGAAACTAGTAGAGCATGTATAGGTGATGCCACACATTTCTTCCCTTGAACTTTGCTCTGATCTACCTGTCTCTACCTTGTCTCCCTCACCACCACTCCTTAGACCCTTGAGCACTAGCATCTCCCATAGGGGAACTTTCTAGGAAAATCGAGGTGGGACCTATTGTCTGCCACCAGTTGGCAAAGCCAACTGAGATGTCAACACTATCAGTTACCAAGGCCTCAAGTTGATTGTCATTTGAATTATCATTGTCATTAAGTGCAACGTCAATGATCGTAGGACAGGGTTGGTATCCCACTCGCACTACACTCCTATGGGATTGTATATACATAGGAGCCACCAGAGGATCACTTGCACCTTCCTGAACTATCGAGCAACCTGGTGCTGGAGTAGTATAGTACTATAATATGATTTGACTACTCAACCAAGAGTCAATCATGTTGCATCCTCCATAGCTACCTCTTGTCAATCACATATCAAGGGGTATGCATGCACTTGAGGTAACCCACTCCCTAAGTTCTGTGGATACCCAATCGACTATGTGCAATAGATATTCTTGAACACCCACACTTGAAGAAGTGTGTAGACAATAATACTATGGTACTCATAGTGGACGTACTGTCCAAGGTCATGATATAGGTGCATGATCATGCTTTGACCCTAGGGGAATATAGTCCTCCACTCCTCCATGGCTTGGATGTAATGGAAACGGCCCTTGTGGAGGTGAGAGGCTCACCCATCCAACATGAACTGCAATGCGACTACCACAATCATCACTCAATGACCCAATGAAATCGCCACTCGACCTTACTCCATCTAGTGTATGTAGATATGCCCATTCATCTCCTTTGATACTAAACCATCGAGGTATTACTATTGAATGGCTTGGGCATCCTAGACCATTCATCCCTCCTTGTATTCTACCCGCTTTCTATGGATAGGCAGGTGTAGGAATGTAGTAGACATCCTCTAAAGTAATAGGCATCTCCCCTATTGGGAGATGAAATGTAGAAGTATATGCATCCAATTGATCCATCAACACCATGAGCATGGGGCATGGAACCAGATCTCTAACATCGCATAAACCCACTAGAGTTTGACATGCTATAGTAGACCATAGTTGTCAACATAGATCTCATTACTATGACTGTGGAACAATGTTAGGATCGTGCCATTGTTGTGCTCTCTGACCTTGGGCCACTCCTACAAGAAAAGTAAATTCTCTATCAAGGCATATTCATTTCTATTCTACATCTCAAAAAATTTCTAAACTCTAGATCATCTGAAAGCTTTTCTAAGTTTATCTTTGAGACTACCGCACACCATGCGGCTGTCTATGTGACACATTGACATCCAAGACTAAACTGGCTGATGACAACATGTAGGAAATAAATGAGCATGTTCAACACATGCTAATGAGTCATGAGATGCCAACACGTCTGTCAAATGTCATCATGTCAGATGGATTCCTGCACTGCTCGAAAAACTAAAAAAGGCTAAACAAATTGACAAAAATGAAACTTAGGGTGAAATTTTCTCCTACCTCATTCAATGGGTCACCCCTCGCCACACTTGCATGTATTTGGTCGATCCTAGGAAGCTTGAAGTCTCGTTTGTGAGGCATTTTGCTGAAAAATCTCAAGAAAATTTAACAAAATCCTTGCAATAAATAGTGAAAATGACCCTTCCATGGGCCCATCTAGACATATATATAGGCTCAATTTTACCCATTTTTCTCAGCTAAAGTGTCCCTTCTAACCTTCCTGTTTTCACTCCACCTAGGTGGGGTAAAAAATAGGAGGGGAAATATACTCACTTATGTATCAAATTTTTCTTCTTAGTCACCAAAATTTTCTTAAGCATTCTTCTCACTGTGGTAGCTTCTTCTGATTTTGAAATTGACCCAATTTTGAGTTTTGCATAATGAAGCTTCATGTCAAGAATTGTAGTTTCTCACTGAGCTCAAATGTTAGGGGCATTGTCAGTATCCACATGCTCAACCTCTATAGCCTCTATAGTATCCTTTTTCACAAAAAATCTACAAAATTGGAAAATTTCAAAATTTCATAGTGTTTATGTCTTTTTAACTACTCTAGTGTAGCTAATTTTTCTCAAAATTTTAGCTCACTAAAGTAGGGTTAAAATGTAGTGTCATAAAATTGTACCCAGTGGAAATTTCACACTTGTGAATCTAGCTTGCCACATTTATAATAAAATATTATACGTTAGAATTTCATGATTTCAACTTCATAGTGAATCATCAAGAATAGTCGTTGTAGACCTATATATGTATGATTTAGGAGATACAACCACCAATTTTCTACAACTTTCACTCACGAAAACCTTAGAGATCTCAATCCAAGGATAGGATGAGGGAAAGAGATCTACAATAAGGTGTCTTAGGGTATGATAAAAGGTATAAAGGGGGTTCATCACCAAGCTAGGGCTTGGAAAGACAAGAAATGTAAAGGATATGCAAGACGTAAATAAAATGACCTAAAAATGAATACAAACTAGAACAATAAACTTAGAAAGTATAGAGGTGCACCTAGAAACCTGAAGAAGCTTAGATGAGGATCTAAATTCTTGAAAATGTTGATTTTAAGGCACATTGGGAATCATACACTAGGCTAGGTGATTTAGTCCCAGATTAGGGTTTCTAGATAGAAACTGGAATCTAGAACTGTTGAATCAGGATCTATAGAAAAAGTCTTAAAATATGTATACTAGGACTCATACACCACAAGTGGAAATTTAGTTTCAGTATTAGGGTTTCTCTAAAACTTTGATATCTTGTAATACTTTGATGTGGCTTTCCTCCTACCAAATCTCCAGTTCTGAAACACTGAATTGCAACTTGTAGGTGACTTTCTAGGATCTTGTAAACAACTTTGACAACTTGACAACTTGAAAAAATTTCTCCAATATTTCTCTTCAATAGGTCTTCAACCTAAACCAATTAGATTTGTAATGACACATCAAAGAGAGGGAAAAATATTGTTTTGTTAGTGGATAGGGGTTTGCCTTGGTCAAACCCTGTTTTGGTAATCAAACCTTGAAATGAAATCAAATAGAATAAAAGGATAAAATTTTGTATGTAATGGCTAGCATGAAAGTGGATCTTGAACCTTGCTTGTATGTTATAGATCTTGACTTGAATGTATACTTTCAATCATAGAAACCTACATCACAAATGTTAGCTCAAAAACAAACATGATGCATGATGACTTTGAAATGATGCTTGATAATCACTCTCGAATGATCTTGAATGCTCTTGAATGCTCTGAATTTCTAGAATACTTGAATTCTTAGATCGCACTTGCTCGTGAAAATTGCTAGGACAAAATATATGAAATAACCTTGTATTTATACTTATTTATGCCAAATTTCTCAAAATTATAACACTACAAGCCAACATCAGATCTAGGAGAATAAAATCTTGCTAAGAATTTGAATTTAAATTAAAGCTAAGCTAAGTGGGACTCATACGCCAGTTGTGGTGTATGAGTCTCATTAGGCTAAGCTTGGGACATATTTTCAAGAAAGGCTTAGTTTAATGTTAAATTCAAATTTGGGCCCTGATACTTAGGTGGGACCCATACACCCAAGGTGGCGCATATGAGTCGCAAATCACTAAATATAGGTCGTACAATCCATAATCATTGAATTATGATTGGTCACTTGATATATGTCAGGATTATCCTTAGAAAGATGCATTAATTAAGGCTTGTGGATGTAAAATAAGGCCAATTTAAGGCATAAAGAAGCCTAATTTTAGCAGGGATTGCCCAAACAAGTGTGAAAATATAAAGGATGACATTTTTATACACTACACATAAGCAACAATGATGAGAGACTAACTGCTCAGATATCTCATTCTTGCAAAGTTTTGAGTAGGACACTTGCACTATGTGTGAATGTCTCTGAAACGTGCTAGCATCCCTAATCTTTCTAAGATTTGAATAAGAATATTTTGCATCCTTTGCCCATGGCACATGCCATTGTGGTAGAAATTTTGATGTAACAACTCTTACCACCCATGCAACCTTACAAAAATCCATTTTTCACTTTCATTCTCATTCATTCTTATGTTATCTCATTCGACCTTGCTCTCTCTCTCTCTCTCTCATTCTAGTTCATTCTTCTTCATTCTTTCTTGCTCTCTTGCTTCCATAGTGAATCTTTTTCTGGATTTCTCTCAAGCAACTGTCAATTCAATCTTGCATGCAAGCTTATCACATCTATCAAGCCAAGAGGGGAGACACAAGTTGTTGGTAATGCTATCGTGTTCCTTTGTCTTGTCTATTTGATAACATATTTACACTCTTAATAGGGTTTCCCTCCTTTGCAGGGATCGTTTCTATTATACATCTATTATATTCATGATAGGAGTTCTCCTCCATGTCGGGGTTTTTTTTCTATCACATGTCTTAACATTTCATATATTTTTGTCTATCTTTATCTATTTGGTTGTCCATGGAGGTGGAAATGCCAAAATAGGGGTTTGAGTGAGGAAAGCCCCAAAACAACCCCCAACATTTTTCTTGTTTTGTTCTATGTGTAGATGTACGAATTTGGAAAGTTGGGAATGTCAAATTTAAGGATTTTATTCTCTATTTTATTAGAGACAATAATGCGGGGCGTAGACGTCCCAATGATGTGTTGCCATCCATGGTTGTTGCTTAGTCCTCTTAGGGGTAAAATCTGTACCTTCTACTCTTTCCATTTTTGTATACCAGATATTCTAATTTTATCATATCTTTCTATAGTTAAGTAATTTCATATTCTTTCTATTAGTAGTTTAGTTTCCATTTGATTAAATTGTGCAAATATTCTTTATTCTTTATCTTGTCACTTGAGCTTTATTCCTTGAGATAACCAAGGGTTATTTTCTCCTTGAAGAATCTCTTTGTCTTGAGTCTCAAGAGTAGTAAATCCCTTCCTTTATAGTTCCTATGGAACCTCCGAACACTTTTCTTCTTTGCTTGGAACCATTGTTCTTACTTTGTTGGATTTTAACCTAGAACTTGGATGAGTCGGAGGTTCCCATGGTTCCGAAAACTAGCGATTCCTTTGATGCTTCACTTTTTTTTCTTCACACCTTGTGTGTCAAGGGTTTCTTAGGAACTAGGAACTCATCGATAGTTCCTTAGGTTCTTGGTACTTAGGAAGCTCTTGACAATGGTGAAAAAGGGTTCCTAATGAACTAGGAACCTTTGAACTCCTCTTTACTTGGGACTTAGGTGTGGGGAGAAACTTGTTAGAGGTTCCAAAGGAATGAGAAACCTTAAAGGTTACTAGTACTTGGGAAAAATTTGACAACATTTTTAGAAACAAGTTCTTAATGCACTGGAAACCTTTGACAAAGGAGTTCCTAGTGGCCCCAAAATCTCTAATTGTTCCCGATTTAGGAAAAAATATGACTACTCCAAACACTTAATTTTTTTGAGATTATGGACTACAAGGGAAATGAATTTTTTGAAAAAAGTCAAATATCATAAGACTATAAGACAAAAAATATAAAAATAAAGACCTTGTGCTTAAAGCAAAGGATAATAGGTCCTAAGACTAACATATGTTAACAAGAATATTGAAGAAAATATAGTGGAAGATATATGGTTGCAAAAGGTAAAAAAAGTAAAAAATACCACTATAAATGTATAAAGAAAACCATAGAGAGCAAGAGATATGTGGAAGATGACAAAGAGGATGGAGAAATGAGGTGGGGTTCCACAAAGTGGTTATTTTCAAGTAAGAAAGGAAGATGAAGGCCCAATGAATCAATATGTGTATGCTAAGGAGGAGAAAATAATATAGAATAAAAATGTATACTAAGTGAAATTAACCAAGAATGTGATGGCATGTTTAATAGTTACAAAGACACTCAAGGTAAGAAAAATTAAGGAATACAAAAATATAGCAATGCAAAAGACAAAATCAAGGATGTACAAGCAATGATAATTAGCAATAAAATGGAATGCAATAACAAGAAAAAGAAGAATACAATGTTATGGTAAGGTATGGGGGATTTAATTAAGAAATTATAGAAGTAAGAATGCAAAAAGATGAAAATGCTATGATACAAATAATTGTTAATTTCAAGAAATATAAGAAATTGAAGGAAATATAGTGGTAAAGAAAAATATATATTTGCTAACAAATACAAGATTGAAAATGAAGTAGTACTATAGAAGTTTATAAAGAATATAAGCATGAATAAGTGAATGAAAATTAAATTTAGAGGAAGTGAAGGAAAATTGATAGATCTAAGTGAACAATCAAATTTTGGGTTAAGGCAAAGGGAATGCAAGTTTACTTGAGAAAATTATAAGCAATAGTTATGATGTTAGGATTTATAATGACAAAAAGACAAGGATGAAATTATGGAGCTTGTTTCTACAAGGAGAAGATAAACCACATTGGTCCAATCATAAAAATAAAAATTTATTCTCCTACTTTTTGTGTTAATGCAAAAAAATCAATGATAGGAATAACAAAAGAAGGAAAAGAGGAAGGAACTAAAATAGAGTAAAAAAAGTTTACTATAGAACAAGTAACAATAAATAAGGAAGTTAAACATAACAAAGAAACTTCTAATATGATACATTATATGGGACACATAGATAACAACACATAAAAATTAATTGTGGAAGAATTAGTCTAATATATTCTAGATGAGACTACAAAAGGGGGGGAAACTATAGATATTGGTCAAACTAACATATCAAGACCTATTAATGAGGAGAAAGAATAAATAAAATGATGTAACAAGGTTGGAGATAAATTTTTTTAAAGGAACCATTATAAGATGATAGCATCGCGTAATAGAGAAAATTAATAGGTTGAACACTAATAGGACACCACTATATGTTCATCAATTAATAAATATTGTAGAGTACAATGGTTGATATTCAAGTACAATTAATGCAAATCACAATACATCAATATTGACCACTAGAGTGGCAGTTGGGAATAATAATAAGTTTTTTCAATAGAATAATTTAGGAGTTGGGAGGTAGAAAGAAAATTTAGGTGAATCAAGCAACTTGAGGTGGAACTAAGCTAAAAATTATGGTGGATTTAAGATAATTAAGGTGGTAAGTATAGAGTAGGTAAAACATCATTTGAGATGATTAAATATTTTATGGATGAATAAAGAGAGTGTGACACCATATAAGCCATGTTTCAAAGAGAAGACAAATGACTATGCCAATATGAAAGTCGTATAAATTGATATATGCATGACAACAAGGAAAGTAAGCTAAAATAAAATAAAATAAGGAAAATTAGAAGGAATTTCATAAGGTTTTCTTGAGCATGAGATAATGCTTTAGGCTTATGAATGATGTTGGAAAGTATTAGTGGTACTAAAAATAGCATTATTTATCATTCTATGATATTATCCTATGCCACAAAGGTTTTGTGGTATCATACAAGAAGAGATTCACCTCCTATATAGACAAAAGATGATGATACAAAACTATACACTACACCAAGCGACTTGTGGTACAATATATGCTTATTAGACACTCATTAGAGAGATATGTGATGTTGTACAACATCACACAACCTCCACACAAGTCATTTGGATGGTCATATATGGGTCATATAACCCTTAAATAGCCTTAAACATGCCAAAATATCCCTCATTTTTTATAGTTTATAGTGTTTAAACTTAAATGTCATAAAAAGAAAGGTGAATTTATTGGAAAATGATAATTAAGAATATCTATGAAAGGTTATAAGGAAATGAAAAGATGAAAGGGAATTAAGAGGATATATAAGAGTGATCCCACAATACTGGTTTAAAATTTTTGGCCAAACTGGACACTGAACTGATTTTTTATAACTAAATCTTCACTTTCGGGTACATATAGCGGCTAAACCGTGAGGAATTTTAAGATGATACAAACTAGTGATTTGTGCCATTTTTTCTATAGATTCTAAATATATTTTTTCCAAAAATTTTGAAATCAAATTGCACTTCTTTTTCCATTCCTTCAAAAACTAGTTTTTTTTTAGTAAACACCATTTTTAAGGAGTGACACTCACCGTATACAACATAATTCTTTTTCCATGAAGGATAAAATTCTAATTTTTTCAAATTTAGATTTATAACTATGATGTCTAGTGCTTCCAATTGGTTTCATAGTGTTTTATTGAATATTTTTTACTTAATCAAGTTTCAAAGTCAAACTAATTACAATTCAGACATAGGTGGACCGTATACAACATAATTTTTTTTGTATGTACCTAAATTCAATTATTTTTTTGTTGGATCAAGGACTTCAATATCTAGTGCACTGATATTTTTCAAATTTTTTTTTTTTATAATCTGCTATTTTTTCACATGTGCAGAATAGAGAGCTTGATTTTCAGTGAAAACCTATGTTTAATCAAACAAAAAAAAAAAATATAACAAAACCAAAATATATTAAAATTATATTCATTGGATAGCTCGTTCCAAAGACTACTATCATCCGGTTGTGTCTATGAAGTCTCCTCCATTTTCATCCTCAAAGTTCAAGCTTTGAAGGGAAAATTTCTGGAGTTTTTTGGTGCCAGAGGGGGAGAAGGGGGAAAAGGGGGTTCAAGTGAACCTTGGTCTGAGCGAACCCCCCTTGTAGGTTCGCTCAAACCAGAGTTCAAGCAAACCCCCTTTCCACAACCCTTTGCTTTGCTTTTTTTCCCAGGAAATGTGGGACCTAGCATTTAATGGGTTCACTTGAAGTGGGGTTCTAGCGAACACCCTTTGGGTTTGCTCGAAGTAGATGTTCATTCAAACCCTCAAAAACCATTTTTTTTTGCATGGGGGCATTTTTTTAAACTTTTCCTTCCTCACTAGAATTGTAAACCAGTTTTGTGGGTTTACCCATAAGGAAGAGAAATTGAGAGAGAAATGAATGGATTAAGCATGAGAGATATGTGAGGTATATGAAATAGATATGAGTGAAAATAAGGACACGAATGAGTAAGATAGAAGATGATGTAAGGTCACACAATGCAATAGAAGAGATAGAAAGATATGGGTATGGATGAGTAAGATAGAAGATGATTTAAGATCAAATGGTATAATAGAAGAGATAGAATATGAGGATTAAAAGAAGGGTTGATGTATAAGTAAACATTGTATCTCATCATATATATGATGAGGTATGAGAATATGGTATACCACATGTTGATCAAAAGGATATCTAAGGTGTTATGATATTTGATGTATATGTGTATGTGTGAATATATTAAAATTTATATATTTTGTTTTGTCACAACCTTTTGCAATCCATTGCATAAGCCTTGAACTTCACTCTTACCACTCATATTGGGATATAAATGCAACTTTCAAAAAATTTAGGCTCATATCTTTGGTCTATACCCTATGCTTACTAACATTCTCTTCAATCAAACCCTTAATAGACTAAATGCATGGCTTTGAACAAGAGACTTATATCTTTGATCTACACCATATTCTTACTAACATTCTCTTCAATCAAACCCTTAATCTATTAAATGCATGACTTTGAACAAAATAGTGAAGAAAACAAGTAACCTTACAATAGACTTACAAAGATATTAGTTTCTCCCTTAAATTATTTGCCCTGGATATTCTTTACACAATTTAACATGATTTGAAATGAGTACATGAATACCCTAGAATACAACCGCCAAACATAAAATATAATCGTATTCATTGTTGTTTCAAACAACGAGAAAGAAAATCTAATTTCAAGGAAAATTTACTCAAGTAATCCAAATCAAAACGATAAAACTCCACACCAAAAAGGGAATAGGTGGACTTAGAGTAGAGATGTCCATTCCTGACGAGGACATAATAGACACCACTCGTGACCCACGCTGAAATTGCAAGTTGAAGGAAAATTTTCCCTTCAACCAAAATGTGAAAGCTAAATGTTCGAGAAGTAGTTGAAATTTATTATAATTTGTTCATGTTCGGTACGACCTCTAGCCTAAAAATCGCTGTCACCTTTACCCTGCTCTTGTTGGATCGACAGTCAATGTCACCTGATGTATAATAAAGCTTTGAAAAAACATTTTTTATCTCTTATTCTAACGGGAGCACAGATATGTTGACTTACCATGTCCTAGATTCCCCTTGAACCGTAATTGTAAAATCTAGAAGATAAATCAATACCAAACTACACCTCCATGAAGCATAACTGTAAAATATATTAGTGGGCAGTTTATATGTGGGTATCGGTCGATCTTTTCAAATGATCATTTTTAAATCTCTATGTATACAATGATTCATTATATGAGTATTGTAACTATTTAGAAGTTGAAATAATAGCTTTAAGTTCTTAAATCACACAAAAAAAAACTTAAAAAGAATCATAAAAATCCAAGTTTAAAAATTTTAGACATACAAAATTAAAGTGGACAGCTATTAAGTCCTATCCCCTAGGTGCAATCTGCAGGCTGAAGGCTTCTTCATAGGTAGATGTTGCTTGGATGGTTTATATATGGGTATCGGTCAATATTTCTAAATAATCATTTTTAGTTCTTTATGTACATAATGATTCATATGCCGTCATTGTAACTATCCAGAAGGTGAAATAATAACTTTAAACTCTTAAATCACATATGAAGAAATCCAAAAAGATCATTGAAATCCGCATTTAAACTATAGATATACAAAATTAAAATAGAAGGCTATTGAGTCTTCTCCCCTAGATGCAATCTGCAGGCTGAAGGCTTCTTCATAGGTAGTTGTTGCTTACTCTTCAAGAAAATATTAGAATAGAAATCTTGCGGTTAAATGTGAGGACCAGAAGTTGGTATACCAATTAATGCTTGCAAAGCAGGAATAAAATTTGGTGTGTTACGGCTTTGGGAAATGTGTTGGTATGTTACTTTACTACCACTCGACCGTTGCCACATCTTCTCTCCTGAGTTGAATAGAAATCCAAGCCGCCAGAAGACAGGAACATAATTTGAAAGTACAGAAATCTTCTTCAAATAATGAGGTCGACAAAAAAAAAAAAGACAATATTTTGGTTCGATTGATATAGCTTACCAAACTACCAAACATTTAACCCGACGACACAACCGATTTGATCTGTATATATCCGCTGACAACATTTGATAAGGCTCAGATTAGCAATACTGGGAAATACCTACCTTTTCCAGTTCAATCTGATCTCCTTGTCTCATTGTTTGTAAACCTTAGTGGCTACAATGGTAACTACTTTCAAGACGTATGGCGGCCTATTTGTAACAGTTATAGTGTCTATACTCCTTCTGATCGATACTGTTGCAGGAAAACATTCGGGGATCACAAGGCGTTACAAGTTCGATGTGGGTCATAAGTGTTTGTAATTATTTTGCAATAAAGTCTTAGAACAGCTGTGATTTACAGGCTTTTGAGGACTTGTTTTTCTGTCATTTGCAGATTAAACTGAAGAATGTGACTCGGCTTTGCAATACGAAGAGCCTGATCACTGTTAATGGGCAATATCCAGGGCCCCCAGTAGTTGCTCGGGAAGGTGATCGTGTTGTTATCAAAGTAACAAATCATGTATCCAACAACATCAGTATTCATTGGTATGTTTGTAACAAAGGTGGCCAACAGAATTATAAGTTTCTTCGGATATTCAGTTCTTTCTGACTCAAAACTCTATTAGTGTGATTTTTATTACATTCAATTTATGTTCATTTGTCTATATATTTTAAATATATCTATCTAAAAATATGAGCAATATCAGTTAGAATTATTTTGGAAATATTATGTTTATTATTGAATATTATTATTTTGATATATAAATGATTATCAAATTTAAAATAAAAGATAATAATTTTTGTTAACAATTCACGTCATTACATTTCATCCCTTACTATTATTATAGAATACCTCTCGACATTAATGAATGTCAATCTTATCTTATGCAGGCACGGAATTCGTCAACTGCGATCTGCATGGGCAGATGGTCCTGCTTATATAACTCAGTGCCCTATTCAAAATGGACAGAGTTATAAGTACAAATTCAAAATCACAGGACAGACTGGAACACTGTGGTGGCATGCACACATTTCATGGCTGCGAGCCAGTGTATATGGACCCATTATAATCTTGCCTAAAAAGAATACCTCTTACCCATTCCCTAAGCCACATCAGGAAGTGCCCATTATTTTTGGTAAATTAGAGAACCTTGGCCATCATGAGTTTCGTTATAATTAGCAGCCAGGTAACATACAGGATAACTTGACATTAAAACCAATGCTGCTGTTTGCAGGAGAATGGTGGAATGCAAACACAGAAGCTGTCATCAACCAATCCATGCAAACCGGTGGCGGGCCTAATGTATCCGATGCCTATACCATAAACGGCCTCCCCGGCCCTTTGTATAACTGCTCAGCCAATGGTAAACTCATGGACAGAAGCTTTATGAATGTTTTTTTATTTTTACTGTATATTTTTTTAAATCAATGTTTCAAATCATTTTCAATGTCTTTTTTTTTATGATGGATCACTGAGTGTGATTTGAAAGATTAATTAAAAAGACAGACAATTAAAATCAGAAATATTCATATTATTCATGGACTGTGGAAAAATTATGATTATTTAATAAATGTCTATTTAAATAATACATTCTAAGTTTTGACTTGTTGAGGAGGCTCACCTGAAGTCATATTAATAAGTAGATCTTACTGAAAAGCGAGTGTGATTTCAAATGAGTCACCTAAACAAGTAAAAGTTTAGAGTGTGTTGTTCAAGTCTGCAATTAAGAAATGAATTCACATTAATAGATGGATCCTACTAAAAAGCCAATGCGATTTTAAATAAACTGTCTAAACAAATCAAAGCTTAGAATGCTCTTATCTAAACCTGCCATTAAGAAATGAAATTGTTTGGTTTAATAATACTAGAATGGAAAACCGTTTACAAAGTCCACTTTATTAAAAGTCTGTTTTTTGGGAAGTAATTGTATGTTGTTTTCACTAATGTTTTAATTTATATTCTATGATCCATATTATGGATGCAATGAAACTTCTGACGAGTTTTGAATATGATGCAGATACATTCAAGTTGAAAGTCACCCCAGGGAAAACATACCTCCTGCGCATAATCAATGCTGCTCTCAATGATGAACTCTTCTTTGCAATCGCCAACCATTCACTAACCGTTGTAGAAACGGACGCAGTGTATGTAAAGCCCTTCAAAACCAACACAATTCTTATATCACCCGGCCAGACCACCAACGTCCTCTTAACCACCAAAACCCAGCCACCCGCCGCCAGGTTCCTCATGTCTGCCCGGCCCTACGTCACAGGCGCCGGAACATTTGATAATTCCACAGTAGCCGCCATTTTAGAATACGTTCTTCCCAATTCCACAGCAAATAGCTTTCCTCTAATGACACCCACCCTTCCTGCCCTCAACGACACGTCCTTCGCAACCAACTTCAGCATGAAATTAAAAAGCCTGACCCCTCCGCCCGTTCCTCAAACCGTGGACAAGCATTTCCTTTTCACAATCGGACTGGGACTCAACCCCTGCCCCCAAAACCAGACCTGCCAAGGCCCCAATAACAACACCAAATTCACAGCCTCCATTAACAACATTTCTTTTGTCATGCCTACCACGGCTCTTCTTCAAGCTTACTATTTCGGTCAGTCTAATGGCGTCTATAACACCACTTTCCCTGACAACCCACCCTTTCCTTTTAACTACACAGGCAAACCTCCCAACAACACCATGCCCCTTAATGGGACCAACCTCAATGTTCTCCCTTTCAACACAACAGTCCAGCTCGTTCTGCAGGACACCAGCATTGTGGGCCCTGAGAGCCACCCACTGCATCTTCATGGATTCAACTTTTACATTGTTGGGCAGGGAGTGGGCAACTACAATGCCTCCACTGACCCCAAGAAGTTCAATTTGGTGGATCCTCCCGAGAGAAATACAATAGGGATTCCTTCTGGAGGTTGGGCCGCTCTTCGATTTAGAGCTGATAATCCAGGTATCACTTTGCATAAATATTGGTGCATGCAGTTTTTGAATTCAATTGTATAAGATTTGTTTTGCATCAATATTTTGAATCACATTAACTTTCAAGGAATGCATATTATGATGGATTATCTTTAAATAGAAGAAGAAAGCAATAATATGCACAAACTTATGTTTGTCATAGGTTAAAGAGATGATTGTAATGACTATTATTTAATATTTAAGTAGAATTGCTTATTGACATAGTATAAATGCAGGAGTGTGGTTCATGCACTGTCATTTGGAGGTCCATACAAGCTGGGGATTGAAGATGGCATGGATTGTTTTGAATGGAAATGGAAAATCTCAAACTCTCCCTCCTCCTCCAAAAGATCTTCCTTCATGCTAGTTATTAGTATTTGTTACCCTCTTTTGTGACATTAGAGATGGAGCATAATTTTACTTTTCAATTGTTAGAGTTCAACAAAGATAAAGTTATTATTATAGAAGAGTGTATCTCAGAGCGAACGTGATATGGTAAATTTAATCTAGTTGGTATGTTGTGATTTCAACTTAGTTGAAATAAGGTCGAAGAGTGTATCTCAAAGCGAACATGATATAATAAATTTAGTCTAGCAGGTATGTTGTGATTTCAACTTAGTTGAAATAAGATCAACAGAAAATCATTTATATGTATACATCCATGTATAATTGAATTGATCAAGTTGTTCCTGTAAAAAATGGAGATTGCAAGTCCATCTCTTTATTATTTTGTGAAAATGAAACTTGTATCTAAATAGACTTCCAAATAAGAAAAATGAACAGATGACAAAATAATACTTTTATTCTATCTACTTTTATATATTATATTTTTTTAATAAAATTAAATAAATATTTACCAATTTTATTGCAATAAACTTTAACTTTGCCTTAAATATGCTGTAGTCACTTGCTATGATAACAGTAATCTTAAACAACATACGATTAAACATCGATAAGACATGCCAGCATGAGGACATATAAACTAATTTTGTCGGAAGGACAGTCACTCTGGAAGTCATGTTCTTAGATTCATAATGTAATTGGGTTCAACTATCCTCTACTATTAATGACAATAAGGTAAAATATCTTGAAAAAGATGTTAATCTTGCAAATAGTAAGAACAAACAATATTCCCTTCTATACCAGAAGGGCTTAAATTTGACGGTAGACCTTGCCTGTCAACACATTTTTTTAATGACGGTTATCTATTCAAAGGTGCCCTTAAAACATAATGATATACCTTAGTGTAAATAAAATTATATATAAATCAAATATATATATCATTATAATTCCATATAAATTTTGACAGTCTATCCAAAATCTCTCCTTTCATCTGATACAATCTTCTTAAAATTTTGATTGTATTTTACGGCAAAAATCTCTAAATACAGTCATACGGCCATCAAATTTAAGCCCTGCTTCCGACAAAATTAGTTTATATGTCCTCATGCTGGCATGTCTTATCGATGTTTAATCCTATGTTGTTTAAGATTACTGTTATCATAGCAAGTGACTACAGCATATTTAATAATACGAGGATATATCCCTTTCTTCGTTCTTATTGGTCATTGGATAAAGTCACCATCCAAGCAAGATTTCAGAAGTTGAAGTGGATGTGTCAAGAATATTTGTGGTTGAAGAAGAATTAGATAACTTAGAAAGATGGCATGAGAGGATGGAAATAGGTAAACAATTCTAATTAAGGTTTCAACAAAGATATGTTAAGGATAATATATCAATATTTTTTATTAGTATCTCAATATACTTAAGTTTAAGTGTTAGTTTATTTAGGAAAATCAACAATCATGTGATTGGTGAGTTGTTAAGATTTCTATTTATACTTCAAATTTTTGTAAGCTATGTATGATTGATCTAAATTTATTAAAAATTAAATAATTTTTTAAGCGGTAATTTTTTATATATTTTTATTGGAAAGTGCAAAAAATAGAAGATTGTTTCCAAAAGAAAGGTGAAAAGGGAAGGTAAGAAATCTTATGTGAACTTAATATTGGAAAGAATGTTTGAATATTTGGAAAAAATATATAGAATCTCGTCTTCTTTAATAGTAGTTGAAATGAACTAATGATTTATATAATTAATTCACCAAAATCTAAGGTAATGGATTTATCATCATCTAAATTTAATTATATTATCATTAATAATAAAATTACAAACAAAATTAATCAAATAAATATAAAAAAGAATATTAATAGTAGAACATAATCTTTCAAACGTTGTATTAAGACACAAAGTTCCAAACCCTAACAACTTCATAAAGAGACTTTTGAATCGTCTAATTAAATGAATCTAGTATTACCCTATATCAACAATTTTGAAACCTAAAACTTCAATAACTTATTAAATTCTCACTCGTTCCTTATATAACATGCTTATAGAATATTGCATGACAATTTTCCATCTTTTCTCCACTCACAACTTTAATTGCAAATTATAATTTATATCTTTCAATAACTTTGATCAATGAAAAATATATTTATATGAATAAAGATTTATTAATTCTAAAAATACTTAAATAAATATAATAAAAAATAATTTTAAATATAAATTAAAGTGGACCCATTTATTGATAACAACTATTTGTTGAGACTTTCTAAAATATAATTTACCAACTTAATGATACATTAATAGGTCACTTAATGATATGTGAATATCTAATAAATAATGTAAAATGCCAAAATAAGTAATATCCACTAAGCTTGATGGCATTGGCAAATATTGCATAAATATAACCTTAAATAAATGAAAAAGTTGATTTCTTTGTCAAAAACTGCATCACTATTTCAACTATCCTTACATGAAAATTGCAGTATCAACATGACTCATTGGAGCTATTTCAGCAAGTTTCAAGCTCCTTGTGACACAAATGTCAAATACTCTTAGGGAAATATGGCTAACTATTTGGATGGCTCTTCCTAGGGTAATCGTGGTTCATTTGGGTTTGGTGGTATTGGATGAGATAGGAATAGTTTTATTCAATTTTTTTTCTTTTTTATTATGATGTTTGACACTAATAATTAAATGGGCTCATGTTATATTTGTGAATTTGTAGAAATCTTGTGAGTTGGATTGAAAATTGGTCATTTGTGAGATGGATTTTATGTTTTTGGTTTCTCTTTTGAAGAAAAAGATTTTTCATGACTCTTGTTGTTGGTTGAGGACTTTTGTGCAATAGATTCTCTGCCCTTCTTGAAACTTTGATTCTCAATCCTTTGTTCATATTCCTCATGAATAAATCTTTTTTGCAGATTGTCTAGTCAAATGAGCTTCTGAAACTAATTGTAGATGGAACGTTTCAAAATGGGTGCTCTGTTGCCTACTCAATCTTCATAATTTCTTCAATTTTTTCAAAATAATTTAGATTGATGATTGCTACTTTTTCTTTAAAATTACTTGGTTAGTGAATTTTCTGTTTTCCTTTGAATCTTTGAGTGGTAGTTGAATGAAAATCCTTTTAATCTTTTCTAACTTCTTAATTAATATTTTTTATTTCTTTGTGAAAAAAATAAAGAATAAAAAATGTGCCTGAATATTCTACAGGAATGAGAAGAAACGTAGTACAGTAAAAGCATCAGTTTCCAAATCTAGGCCACCATTTTGACACTGGTCCACTATTCTCACCATTACACAGTCCCCATTTGATTGATTTTTTACCTTCCACAGTTGAAATCAATAGACATCATTAACAAATAAAAAGACAGTAGTGGTGATAGAGGTTACTTGTAAGCAAGCCCTGCAGAGGTACCTATCACGCAGGACCGGTCTCTCTCAATTGGAGTGTACACAGAGATTAGGCTTATATTAAAATTTTGATACCACCAAGTTTCAGTTTCTAACAGATTGTTTATTTAAAAATTCGAAACAATAAAATAAAATGGTATTTTCGATTTCTTCTGATTGTATTTGCTATATCAGAATGGAAATTAAGAATTCATTGTTTACTATTATGAAAAGTAGGACAAATTGGCCGTAGGCCGGCTTCCAAAAGAGCCTTTTAATCCGGCTCAAATCAAATAGAAAGTAAACAATTCATGGGAACTACCTATATTGAAAATAAATAATATATAAAATAATGTTTGTTTGGGAGTATTCAATAATTTATAGAATTGATGATGTTTTGGATATAAGCGTTGAGTATGATAACATAATTTAAGATATTGATATTTTAATAAAATAAATATTTGAACAGAAATAAGATAGATTAGAGGGATATGCTATGTTAATCATATTATTTTAATAGTGTATGGAAGGTTGAGGTGCGGATAGTAATAGTACGAGGAACATGGGTATATTAGAGGATGTGTAAAGAGGGTGAGGGATAAGAGGTCATGATATGAAAATGGAAGGAGGAGCCACACTAAAGGGTAAAGTGGTCATAGGATGATAGAGAGGATTAGTGTGAGTAATTTAAGTATGGGAGTGACACTAATACAAATATTGGATGTAAGTGAAACATTAGTAAAGAGAAATGTAGTGGTAATAGTAGGGGTAAGAATAGAAGAGGAAGAGACCACGTTAGGGTTGACAATATGGGTAGTATAGATCATGTAAGTGATAATTATTGATTAGAGGAAAAAGAATTGAGTCATTCAAGAGGCTCCAAATAAGGTCCAATCCTTAAGGGAATGTGAGGATGAGAATTAAATCTTGGCATGCAAACAACACAACTCTAAAGTAATTCTAAAGACAAAAAAGAGAAATATTTGATATAAGATGAAAAAACTAACAAACCCTAGAGGCTAAAATAAGGGTGGGTAGGGTAGTGAAAACAAACTCACACACTAAAGAAAAAAAAACTTAAAGAAAGGTAGAACTATGGAGCAAAATAAAAGGGAGTCCAAAGCACAAAAGAGATAAGACATAAGATGAAGCTACCAAAATAAGATCTCTAAACACTAATGGTAATGGATAAATATTAAGGCCATATGTGTAAGATAAACCATTTCAGTAAAACATATAAGGGAGAATATCTCTTCCTAAAATTATCTACACTTACTAAATAAGTGCAATCAACTAAAAATAATTAATCTAGATAAAATGAGTAGGGACCCATAATATAAATTATTAAAATTTAAATACTTAAATAAATGAAATATATGCGTGCTTATCTTTGATTTTGATACACATGTCTATGTCAAGATGCTAGAAAGATATTTTCTATGGTATTGATATTGTGTAATCTATTGTAGACCTATAAGTATAATTCTGTACTTTTGGATTCACTTTCTTAAGTGCAAAATTATTCTACATATATATATACTCAAACCATATATGCGGATTTAAAATTAAAAGTTATAGATCTCATATATGATAATTATATAAATTAGAACATATTTACCTCATTTTTATAAGGATAAGAAAAATTTAGGAACAACATTGAAAAATTTGTTAAATTGTAAGGGTCATGTTCTCCTTAGTTAAACCCCTAAGTTACCAAATTTATGGATTCAAGTTAATGATTAACAATAATGAGACAACATGCAACAAATATAGCATGATGTATACTAATGCAATTCTTTGATAATAATCTAGATTATTTGCTTCTCCTTACAAAATGAATTCTAATTGTTACTAATATGAATGCCCTAGGTTCTATTAAATGGAATGAGTGTGTGTGCTTAAATAGAATAACATAGCACACAAATTAACACAAATATATACTACATTAGATCAAAATGGATAGTGAAGTGGTTAGTAATGTTTAATTTTTATTTTTTATTTTTAAAATATTAATATCTTGATCTACAAGTGTAGAATTGACCTTGGTCAAGTCCATATTCACAAATTTAATATACTTTTGGTTAACAGTAAGTTTAGATCATGATAAATCTATGGTAATTAGTTGTAACCAACTAAATATGTGGTGATGCCAAACATAATTTTAATATCACATTCATTTATACTAAAACATTATGTTGATTACATACCACTCTATAAAGGTAAGAATACACCTAATTATATAGATTATTTTGTTACCAATGGACTATGTGTTCAATGTCTCCTTCTGGGTTTTGATATCCCTTTCTTTAAAATTATGAAATTTTTCCTTGCCTTATGTTCAAACCCAAAAATATGTCAAATTTTCTAAGTATGAAGGTGTTTTTGCTACTTGGGTAGGTATTCACATTTTACTTTGTACCCAAGTATGATTTCCTTCAAGATTTTCCAAGTTTTATGTGCTTCAAACATTTGGGTTTTCTCATGTTTTCATGCCTTCCCTTTGAAAGTGTAAGAATGAGATAAACAATCTTAAATGCATCTACATTTCTAAATAAGACATTGTATCTAAGATTCAAGAAATTTAAACTAATTTAAACTAAAAATCTTCAGAAATTTGTCCTATTGCTCTCTAACTCTAAAGATTTCTTTAATCAACTTGCTCTCAGATTTTAGAAGCTAATTGATTGCTAAAATGACACTTAGAGAATGAGAATTAAACTAACATGATTCCTAAATGCAACTAAGATGATTTTACAGCAAAGCTTCTAAGAAAGAAACTACTGTAAACAGCCATAATTGATGAATTGATGGATGCTGGATGAATGCTTCTATTTGCATGATTGCTTGAATGCTTGAATGCTTGGAAAACCTGTAGAGTAAGATTGCACAAGTTAGGATCCAATTCCTGTAGCTGGAAACCTATATTTATAGATTTCATGGCACACATTTGTGAAGGGGCAACACAACAGAGGTTGAGATTCAATCTGGAGAATTGAATGGTATGAGATGAGAAGGTGGAGCTGATCATGGAGGATTGTTTCTCCCCATGAAAACACCAGGCAAGATGAGAGGAAAGATTTGAGGCAGAAGATTGAGAGGATTTCTTGCAGGTTTGTTCCCGAGGCTCTTCCCGTGAATGACAGCTGAATTAATTAGATTTAAAAAATCTAATTTTATTGGTGAGTGAATAGAGGTAAATGATTTTTTTTGCATTTATTTAAATATTTTTGATTTATTTAAATTTAGCAAAAGAGGAATAAATAATTTAATAAAACAAACTATAAAAGTCAAGTTTATTAAATTAAAATAAAAGGAATATGATAATTAAATTAAAGATTCTAGGATATCTTTATTTAATTAAGAAGAAACGTGATAAGGTAATTAAATAACACAAATTATTGAAGCTGTGTATTTAATTTAAGATAGAATTAATGGATAAAGTATAGAAGAAATAATAATGATAATAATTAAATAAAACAAAGTATTTAATTTTTTTTATTTAATTAAGAGGGAAATAATATGATAAAATAGAAGAATTAATAATTAACTTAATATAAATAAATATTTCTATTTATTTACTAAGTAGATGAATTTAAGATTAATTAATCAAATAAGTCATATTTAATTAATTAGATTCTCCAGACCATTTTTAGGTGTCTACATTTTGCCCCTCTTTGAAGTGATGTGTTTACGCATTGCTTCAAAGAAAATTTTGCCTCAGCTGCCAGTATTGATGAAAAGTTTTAAGATATGCCCCTGATTTGCCCTAGATATTGAATTTTGAAATGATAGCAATATATGCCCCCATGGGAGAGAAATTGATGAATTTTGAATTTTTTTATGATTTTTTGAATTTTTATGATGATTTGATGATTTGATAATGATTTGATGAAGAAACAATGATGAAACAATTTATCTCCTGATAAAGAAATACTGATTCCTCTAGTTGATTATGATGATGATTGATGATCCTGATAGCTTAGAAGATTATTGATCTCATGATAGGTGAGATTCAATGATTGATTGATGATTGTTGATCCTGATAGATTAGAAGATTATTGATCTCATGATAGGTGAGATTCAATGATAGATTGATTGATAATTGACCTCATGATAGGCGAAGTTGAATGATAGATTGATGATCACAAGATTTGAACAAAGCTAATTAGATTTGATTGATTGATAGACTTATTGATTGATGTTGATTGATTTGATAAGATTGTTGATTTGTGATTTGACTTACTGATTGATTGATATGCCCCAGTATAAGATCGATTAATGTACTGGGACTTGATGATGCAAAATGATGAATAGAATAGGGGATGGGATGAGGAAGAGATAATGAAAGGAGAAGATGAAAAGTAAGTAAGCACAAATGGATTCAAGGATAAACGTGATGTTGCCCCAGTCAAGTTGCAAGCCAAGATTGATTGATGATGATGATTAGAGTGTTGTTGATGAGGGAAGGATACATCCCGAAACAACACAAAATGATAGGGAAGGATACATCCCGATGATGATGATGATGATGATGATGATGATTGGATAAATGCTTGTAACAAGGTTGGGAACAAAACCAAGGATGTGATTAAATGATTTGTGCTAGAATTAATGGATTAAGATTGGATGGAATTTGAGATGACTGAAATGAAAGAAAATGATTCAAAAAGAGATGATATCCTAAGAAATATTGAAGAGATGGTGATATGATGTAGAGAGGGAATACGTGTAGCTTTTGAGATTGAAATTTGGTAGCTTTTGAAACAATCTATAAATGCATATGCAAGAATAATATGGATGTAATCTATTTTAACCATGCAATTCTAAGTGTCATTTTAACAATCTTCTGATTTTGCTTTGTATCATCACTGAGCTTTTAAAAATGTTGAAAGAAAATACAAGCATCAATGATATGAGATAGACCAATGATGACCTAAGTACTTCTTTCATGATTTTTGATATTGCAAGTGAACACAAGCACCGAGGTATAATTAAACTAAGATGACCTGAGCATTTCTTGCTTAAACAGACAAGAATTAATCATTTTCTTAAGTGAATCGGAACGTCATCCATGATACTTGGTAGAGCACTTCCCGCGACAATTCACAAAATAATAATGACTAACTACATGCACCAAACAAAGAAAAATACCATTCTCCTTCCTTGCTTCTCTAGTGCAATACATCATCGAGTAGCTCCAAAGAAATGATAAGAAAATGATAAAAAGAAAAGTACAACGATTCAAAATCTACTTAAAGTATTTTCAAATCATTATTTAGATTAGATCATCCATATTGAAGTTGTGTGTGCTGATGTTTGCATGATATTCTCAGATGTTTGACCAAAGGATGTAACCTAAAGACCTATCCTAGGGGCCTCGGGGACTGATCAAAGATTAGTCTTGCCTACGTTATACACGCAGAGACCACATAGTTTGACCGACACAGACTCCATTTTATAACTGATGTAGACTCTATTTTTGTGTTTTCGATTTTATGAATGTTTTCGCATGGATTTTCTGATTTTTTGATTTTCTTTTGATTTTTGATGGATTTTCCGATGTTTTTAGGATTTTTGAAATTTTTTTGATGTTTTTTTTGGATTTTGACAAATTTTCTGATTTTTTTTTTTTTTTTGGATTTTCAAGATATTTGATTTGGAATGAGATGGTATGACCGATTGAAGGAATAAGATGAACCATAATAGAGGTAATGTAACCATGGATAAATGATAGATCAAAATGAAAGTCATTGTAAAACATGTCACACAAGCAACATATTTCTTGTTGAAAGATGACAATAGTTGATTGATTAATATGCCAAGAATGATTGATTCCATAAGGCATGATGATGATAAGTACTTAGGTTTACTGATATCCTCTAAGTACAAAAATATTGATGATTGTTGACGATTGATTGACAAAATATATGAGGATTGGATAATGTTTTACAGCTAGGCTCAAATATGATTTGCATGATAAGATTCAAGGTTGCAAAGGGACATGATGACATGAATTTTGATAAGCTAGGAGATATGGAATGGAATAAGGAAAGGATAACAAGAATGAATGGTGATGATCAAAGATCAAATAGATAGACACAAAGAACAAGTACTTTGCCCTCATTCCTCATCAAGACTAAGGATGAAATGAAAGGATGTATCTAGTAAGATGGAATATGGATGAGATAAAAGATATGGTACAAAAGATATGGATAAGGTATATAGGATAAGCATCTATGATGTTCAAGAAGATTCTTGACCTTATCGAGATCAAAAGTGGCAATGTAAGGAATGAGCGTAGAAAGGATAATGACCATGAATGATAAGATGGATGAGACTTGCCCCTAAGTGTAGAGTGCAAGAGGAATATGTAAGATAGGATATGGATGATAGGGAGATGGAGGAAGGACTTTAACATTGAGTTTCACAACCAATTATCCCTTTAATTAACCATGGCAATGGGGATTAGACTCATAAATGCTGGTAGATTAATGGTATGATGGAAGAGACTAAGGATTTATGCAAAGGTTTGGATTAAAGGGGAATGATGGGGGATGAATGTTGGATAATGGATAGATGGAAAGGATGACAAGCTCAACATTGGCACACACCTTGAAGGATGGTGGAGTGATGTAGGAAGAATGGATTTGGAAAGTGATAGGTTATTATATGGAAGATTGGAGGAAGCTTTTGGATAAGAAAATTTGGATGCCAATTTTGATTTTATTGCTTCTATGAGACTTTTAGGAATCCACATGATTTTTGACTTTGATATTTGCTTAGTGGGCCTTTGTGGCCTTGAAAATTTTTCATTTATGGACCTTTGTGGTCTTTGAAAATTTCCTTTTTTCTTTGATGGGCCTTTGTGGCCTTTTGAAATTTTCTTTTGATTTATGGACCTTTGTGGTCTTTGAAAATTTCCTTTTTGCTTTGATGGGCCTTTGTGGCCTTTTTGATTTTTCCTTTGATTTTGGATCAAGTTTTCTTTTATTTTTGCATGTCTCTTCGAGGAGACATGTTGATCCTTTGATACATGTGGATTTTGATATAGAAGCTTCTGATATTTGGCACCCAAATTGCTTCCAAGAGCAATGGGAGGGGTGGATTGAGATGAATGGTATGGAGGTATTATGGATGAGTTAATGTGGGTAGAATTTTGAAAGGGCATCAAGGATGTGTGCCTTTGTTGTTCTTGAGGAATAGGATATGGACCTAGGATAGATGGAAATTTTGATGGACTAGGATGAGGACCTAGGATAGATGGAAATTTGATGGACTAGGATGAGGACCTAGGATAGATGGAAAGTTTGATGGACTAAGATGAGAACCTAGGACTAGAACTTAGGTATATAACCAAGGCCATGGTGATATGGGTGTTTTTGAATAAAAAGGGGTTCTAGGATACCTTGTTCATGAATGCCTAATCCTTTGCCTTTGTAGTTCATACTTTGACACATTTGTTTACCAATGGGATATGTATTGTTTGTGAAACAAGATGCAAGTTTATTTTGGGGAGGATATGATATGGATGAAAGGATAGGTGTTGGAAGCAAACCAGAATGGATAAAGGTGGAGGATCCTAATTTATAGGTGTGGGGTTCATGGATAGCTTGAATAGGTGTGATAGAATCTTGACATGGGGATGATGAGGTGTTTCTATATTGACTTGGAAAAGGATCATGAAGTGGTATGAAAGGAATATCTTGATCATAAGAAGGATAAACATCTTCATGGGATGAAAGGGTATCCTTGAATTGAAGTACATCTTGATCTTGATGAGGAAAGGAATCATTAGATTTCGTAGAAAGCGTGTCTTGATCGTCAATTGGTAAGAAATCATTAGATAGGATGGAAGAACTATCATGATCTTGTGATGCAATAGAATCATGATATGGTATGGATTGATTAGATGATGTGGAAAAAGAACTTGGAAGGATACTTGTCTCTTGAGATGGATGTGAATTATTTTGGATGAAAAGTGAAAGGAGGGGATCGTCATAAGATTCTTGAGAAATGGGATCTTGATCAAAGATGGGAAGACTTTGTGAGATTGTGGAATCATTGGATGGAGTGGAAAGAATATTTTGATCTTGATGTGTAGGGGAGTCTATGCTAGCATGCTTTGGAGTGAGAGTTTGACATGAATCATTGGATGTAGAAGATATGATAGAAGAGGATGATTGGATGGAATTGTTAACTTGAGTGAAAGAATCTTGAGGTTCATTTTGGCTTATGGTGGATGGAGATAAATGCATGACATGATAAGATTGTTCAATATCATTTGTATTTGAGGACTGAGATTTTGGCTTATTGAAATTTTGGAAAAATTCAAAGATATTGAACTTGGATGATGGAGTTGTTGGTGAAGAAGGTCTCATGTTCATTGTTTGGTCAAGAGGATATGGGTAGATGTTTGGCATTAGATATCTCTTTGTGGTTGTTTCCCAGATTTGTTGTTGAAGGTTCTTTAGTTGATAAGCTAAAGCATTCAATTGATCCTCCTCTATTTCAGCCATGGTGGTTTGTGTTTCTTTTTGGGATGATCTTATCTGTTTTAATGACAAGAAAACATAGCAAGCAAAAATAGAACAGTTGTTGATTAAATCCTAAAATCTTAAACAAAGAGTGTATGTTCAAGAACCAAACATGGTTCTTCTTGATTTTCACTGGTTTGATAACAAGATAAGACAATTCAAACAGACTCACTCCTAGAGACAAAAGGTCATCGTTATATACTCAAATAGCCCACAACTTAGAATTGCATCGACTCACACAGCCATGTCACCCCCTAGAGGGCGCCCATGTTTTTGTCTTTCCTAGGTGTGTACTCAGAGTGACGCAAGTGGATACCAGATCCCCTGAGCAAACAATCCTTGGAAATTATACGGTGAGTGCTTGAGGGTAGATTCTTCCCCACCCCTGCACCACCAAGTATTACAATGTTCAGGAACTGACAAGCGTGCTTCTATTTCTAGGTTCTTAGATTGGGTTTCCGTTCAGAGCGGCAGATAGATAAACTCCCTCGAGAGACCTCCCAATCTTTAGAACAAAGATTTTGGGGATGGTTATCCTACACACTTCCGTTGAAAAAGGGTTTCCCCAGATTCACATAAATTTTAAAGTGGGTTGGAATGCCATGGCTTTTGGCTGTCCCCACTCAGGTCGTTCCCATAGGGTGAGTAATTTTTCCCACTACGGCAGGCCTGTCTAAAGGTTTTAATGAAAGCTTGAAAATGCACAAAGTAAAAGTGAGTTTGGTATTCTGATGCACCCAGTCAAGGGGAGAGCATAAACCTATCACCCAATCACAGCAAAGAAGTTGTTCACTTTTTAAAACCCAAAAGACAAATTATCTAATCTATATGGAGATATTGCTCCATAAAAGGCATGATGTTCAATTTTAATCCCACAAGAAATGATGAAGTTTCTATCCTAGGATTGATCAATTTTTATCCATTTGCTATCCTAGGATTGATAAATTTTAACCCGTTTTCTGTCCTAGGATTGATAAATTTTAACCAAAAAGAGATAAAAGAACAAAATCTGGCCACGGATGCGTCAGATCCAGATAAAAAAATTTAAAAAACAAAGAGTCGAGGCACTAAAATAGTGGATCGACATGCTAAAACATTTGTGCGGTGCGCTAAAACTGTCGATCGGCGCGCTAAAACAGTTGCGCGGAGTGCTAAAACAGTCAATCGGTGCGCTAAAACATCTGAGCGGTGCGCTAAAACAGTCGAACGACGCGCTATAATTTTCCTCTGATGCACTATAGAATCTAGCCGGCATGCTATAAAAAACCATGGTTCCGATAAAACAAACACGTCGATACCTGTAAGACACTTTTCACAAAAATTATGGAAAATATGGGGTTAGGCCCCACGGCGGGTGCCAAAATGAAAGTGTAAGAATGAGATAAACAATCTTAAATGCATTTACACTTCTAAATAAGACATTGTATCTAAGATTCAAGAAATTTAAACTAATTTAAACTAAAAATCTTCAGAAATCTGTCCTATTGCTCTCTAACTCTAAAGATTTCTTTAATCAACTTGCTCTCAGATTTTAGAAGCTAATTGATTGCTAAAATGACACTTAGAGAATGAGAATTAAACTAACATGATTCCTAAATGCAACTAAGATGATTCTACAGCAAATCTTTTGAGAAAGAAACTACTGTAAACAACCATAATTGATGAATTGATGGATGCTGGATGAATGCTTCTATTTGCTTGATTGCTTGAATGCTTGGAAAACCTGTAGAGTAAGATTGCACAAGTTAGGATCCAATTCCTGTAGCTGGAAACCTATATTTATAGATTTCACGACACACATTTGTGAAGGGGCAACACAACAGAGGTTGAGATTCAATCTGGAGAATTGAATGGTATGAGATGAGAAGGTGGAGCTGATCATGGAGGATTGTTTCTCCCCATGAAAACACCAGGCAAGATGAGAGGAAAGATTTGAGGCAGAAGATTGAGAGGATTTCCTGTAGGTTTGTTCCCAAGGCTCTTCCTGTGAATGACAGTTGAATTAATTAGATTTAAAAAATCTAATTTTATTGGTGAGTAAATAGAGGTAAATAATTTTTTTTGCATTTATTTAAATATTTTTGATTTATTTAAATTTAGCAAAAGAGGAATAAATAATTTAATAAAACAAACTATAGAAGTTGTTTATTAAATTAAAGTAAAAGGAATATGATAATTAAATTAAAGATTCTAGGATATCTTTATTTAATTAAGAAGAAACGTGATAAGGTAATTAAATAACACAAATTATTGAAGCTGTGTATTTAATTTAAGATAGAATTAATGGATAAAGTATAGAAGAAATAATAATGATAATAATTAAATAAAACAAAGTATTTAATTTTTTTAATTTAATTAAGAGGAAAATAATATGATAAAATAGAAGAATTAATAATGAACTTAATATAAATAAATATTTCTATTTATTTACTAAGTAGATGAATTTAAGATTAATTAATCAAATAAGTTGTATTTAATTAATTAGATTCTCCAGACCATTTTTAGGTGTCTACACCCTTCATCCCTTCATCCCTTGTTTTCCTAATATTTTATAGTATGTAATTTTTTTTAAAAATTCTTACCTTTCTTCCCTATGCAGTGATTAACCATCCCCTAGAACCCCACATAGCCTTAACTATGAGTATTTTATAATTTCCCATGCATGTGTCCCTTTTCCTTTATTTCTATTAAGTCCTCAATCCTTGATTCCCTACATCTTAAACCTTAAAAATTTCCTCTATTGAAATGCTATTCCCTTCATTTGCCATACTTGAAAAATATCTCCCTCATATCACATGAGAATTTGAGGTTTTATCTCCCTCCTTTCACTAAATCTTAAAGAAATAGTCACTCCAACCCTTAATCCCTAAGGTATTGAGTATCCTTAATATTGACCTCTAGTATATCGTAGACTCCTATATTTTCCCTATTGATATGCATTAAATATATGATGTGTCTTAAAACCTTGAGTTCCCTAATTACCACTTTTCACTACCCTCAAGTATGTAAACTGTTGGGTTTCACATTCCCTCATTGTATTTGTAGACATGGAAAATGTACTAATTAACATTGCACATCTGATCCTAACTACTAACACCACTTCATCCTAAATCATCCCTCAGTCTAACCATTTAATCAGATACCCTTATGTGATTAAATTCATCAATCATCCTCTCTTAATAAAATAAATCATCTTATTTGATTAAGTCATTCCAATTCTATTAATTAAATCAATCAACCTGATCTAATTATCTCTATTTAATTAAATAATTCATTTTATTAAATCTCTAAAGTCATCCTATTAAATTAAATAAATTAATATTTATTTAATTTAATCTAACTTTCACCCTCTTTAGTTAAATAAATCAAAAATATTTATTTAACTATCTCTAAAAGCTTTTCTTCTCATACTTGATTTAAATAAACCCATAAATCTAAATCAATATGTCACATCATTTTAATCCTCATTAAATTAATTAACCCTTAATTAATTTAATCCTAATCCATGTCCCATCCTCTAGCTTTTGCAACTTGCACATGAAAATAGATTAACTCATTTATTAAACTCTATTTTCTCTCAAAAGGCATAATAAAGGAATATTCCTCAAATTTGAATTCAAAATCCAAGTGGACTTTGTCCTTCCAACAAGGCATTTACTCCACCTAATAAGTCCTTTTTCCTTGAGCCAAGTGGCATTCAATGCATTTTCTTTCCCTCTTACATGTCATTTCAACAATTTCAAATTCCATCTAATTGCATTTATTGACGTGCATTCTTCAAAACTTGCACATCCTTCATCCATTCACATGTTGACAAGTGGCATCTTGCCATTGGTGATTCTTAGTCCCACATTTCTCTCTTTTGGACATTCTTCCAACTTGACATTCTATAAATAAGAGGTCTTATTCCTCATTTGATCATCCACAATTTGAGCAAAGTTATTATACTCAAATCCATAGCAATCTATCATCAATTTCATCCAAGCATAGTTAAGATTTTTGCAGATTTTCAACATGGAGCTCCATTGAAGTCATCACCACAAGCATGCATCCTTCATCAATCATCTTCATCACATCATTGGAGTTGGGAAAGGATCAATTTTCACCTCAAATTGGCACCAATTCCCCCATGGGATCAAGAGTTTGCATTGCTTTCAATAGGATTTAGCTTACTTTCTTGTTCTTTCATTTTATTCTTGTTTTCTTTCCTATTTTGAGTTTTGCTAATGGATTCCATGGGGAATTCTTGTTCTTACTTGCATATGATCTTCTAATGTGTTCCTTTATTATGTTTTGCAGGTATTTGGATTGGGGTTCTACATTCGGTGCTAGAAGAAGGGCACTCTTGAAAATCTAATCACATTTTTGTACTAAATTTTGTGTGTTCTTTGTTGTTTTTACACCTATAGAAAACTCCACTGCTGGAAGCTCAGTGTCACTATTTAGCACTGCTGAGAACTTAGTGTCGCTATATTGCACCCCTGCAAACTTCAAACTTTGATGCCCCACGTTTCTCACCCAGAATTCAAATTTTCAAACAACACTGCTGAATCTTTTTGGCTCGCTAGAATCTTTTTAAAGTCCAAACTACACCACTGACCTGAACATCGATGCCTTCATGCTCACTGGGTTGGCTATAGAGTGATGCTGACTGGTAAGCGGTGCTATACAACACTGCTGGTAAGTTCAAACTGCGACACCTTCTTGGGTTGCACCGCTAGAGGGAAGTAGAAAGTAAAAAATTATTTATGACATGTGCTTTTTATCAAATTCTGGTTATTTGGTCTATTTTCTGCTTTCTTGACCTCTAATTTTGCAAAACCTAACTGATTTTCTTGTATGTTGGATTGATCAAAGGTGAAGAGGAAAAGAAGCATGGTGACCTCATTTCATGATACCAAGTGTTTTTGAACACTCTAGTGTTTTTTTAACACTCTTAAAAGATTCACTAATCCTCTTGAAGAAATTTTGTTATCTTCCATGCTTAGGGACTTACTAGTTTTCATTTTGGGATCTAAAAAGATCTCTTTAAAATTCTTGTTACAAAAGGGCTTAAAATGAACATTAGGAGTCAAACTTACTAGAGTTTGTTTTGGATTTAATAAATGAAGATGGAAAATTATCACACTTATTTTGGTGCTTAAAATGAAGTCATTATTGCTTTGTGGGATTAAAAAGAACATGTGCTACTTTGTTTTGTGATTGCTTACTCAAACTAACACCATTGAAAAGATGTATGCACTTCTCTTGCACCTCACGGAAATCTTGAGAATCAAAAGGCTTTTTGGTGGTCTTAGGTTGGGATAAAGTGATTGACTCCACATTTCATTTTAGGCTTAAAATTGAACAAAACATTGTGGGAGTGTGAGTAAACATATTACGTGTATTCTCTCTTTGTTTCTCAACAAAGATCGATCGAGATACAGATATGTTTTCTCACTTTTGTTTATCTTAGAGGGCCTGCCTTGAGGAAAAATTACTCACCCAAGGGAATGACTCAACCGGTAACACTCTAAAGCCAAGAGTATTTCCAACTGGGATATAAAAGTGGATACTAGAACAAAGGCCGGTATCATGCGGTTGGCTCTGACAATGGTCTCTCGCCATGTTGGGTCAACTCCTACGAATGGAAAGTTTGAATTAAAACCCTTGTTGTAGAAAGGCCAAAATCCCTATCTATTTGTTGGTGCAAGAATGGTCATTCTGAAGCTACCCCACACTTTTACAGTTTTTAGTAGAAATGGAAAGTATGCCATGGGAGTTTCATGGGTATTGATGCTTGGCTTCCTCAAGAAGTGAGTGTTGTGGAGGGGAGCTAGTGGGGTCAAGCATCTAACCATTCACTAAAAATAAGCATAGCTAGACTTGTCCAAGTGGGGACTCAACAAATATCATCTTTCATATCCATAAGGTTGTATATGCTTGTAAATCAAGACACTTTGCCTGTTCAAAAACACTTGGAAACAAACATTTAACATTTTTCATCAAAATTTGAAACTCCTTTTGAGAAGCAAATACCTTTGAAAAAATTTTCTTACCCTTGAGATTCCCATCCTTAGAGGCTTCTAGGCATTTAGATTTTATCTCAATTTACTCCCTTAGGATCAACAATAGGTAACTCTTGCCTTAAAGTTTCATGGTGTCCACATTTGTGGGATAAGAGAAAATTTGAGACACTAGACATCTAGATTGAAAATCTAACCAAAGAGTGTGTTTGTGATAAAACAAAATCACTAAGCAAAGATAACAAAATTGGCTCTCACACGTGTTAGTTCCTCATGATTTCCAAGAAAGTCAAAATCCCAAAGCAAAAGTCCTTGAGCAAAAGTTCAAAATTTAGGAGTCATACTCGAAAGGTCATCAAGAAATACATTAGGAAGTGAAATCAAAAGCAACATATCAAAATAACCAAAAAATTCACAAGGTTCTATAGACTCATTCCTTTGAACAATCCAGAAATGTATGCTCAGTTTGAACCACTTCTTGGTTAAAAGGTCCTTAAGAGTATTACATGTTCTTCAATACTGAGGTCTAGTAAACAAGTGTCTTTTTAGGTACATCCTAGGATCAAAATCAAACCTTTTCATCCATCCTTGAACATCAAAGCAAAATCACCTCACCATCATCTTTTGAAAAAATCTTGAAATTACCCTCCATGCTAGGCTTTTTGGCAAAAATCAAAATCGTCAAATCCTTGAAGCAAAATCCTTGAAATATTTGAATCAAAATATCAAATCATCTTTGGCTAGGTATGTGTAGATGCATCCTTTTGCATATGCTTAGTCAAATTATCAAACCATCTTGTTTAGCTAGGTATATGTAGATGCATCCTTCTTCATATGCTTGGTTAAATTATCGTCTTGTTTGAATAGGTGTGGACCGTAGATGCATTCTTCTCCCTACTCATATTCAAAATTATCATCCTTTGAGAAAATCTATCCCCTAGATAATCATCCAACATCTTAGGGTCTATTTGTTCATAAATCCAAAAACAAACCTAACCAAAAATCAAATCAAGGTCAATTGAAAATCCAAAACAAATCCAAAAGGTCCTAAAAAGTCTAGCATCCTCTCAAGATTTCTCAAAAGTTCAAACATCCACATCATCCATATTTTACATCATCCCCATCATATCACCTTTGATCCTTAAAAACATCCTAAGATTTTCTCTTTTTGTATCTAAAAGTTAGATCAATCCAAAGAATTAGAGATTCATCTCCCGCGTTCATGAAAATTGATCCCTATTTTATGGTGCAAACTAGATCTCAACACAAGAGGAACATGGAAGCCAACAAAGAAACATCCACTACAAGTGACCTAAGTCAAACAAATTCTAAAATAAATCTCGTTTGATCAAGTAATCCTCTAATCAACTTTCCTTCATCATCACAAAACCCTCAAGAGGAAGGCCAAGTAGAGGATCTTACCAATAATCCTTTCGGAATGTCACAAGAGAAAATCATTGAGATGGTCCAAAATCCTGAGAATCATAAAATTATCAACATCATGATGAGACTCAACCGCTCACTATACATGCTCGAATTAGCAAAGCAAGGGGCTAAAATCCCTTTTGATTTCGATGTGAGCTCTATAGTGGAACCATCATTAGAGGTCATGCTTCCAATTTCATCCACACTCCCCATCTCATCCATACCCCCATTCCAAAGTATCACTCAAAACATCCCACAAATCACATCATCCATTGCTCCAACTCAACCCAGTGTTAACAAGGGAAGTGCATTTCTCAATTCCTTACAAACACACCCCCTTGTCAATAATCAATACTTGGATGTAAACACCATCTTGGGGAAAACCGTACCTCAAAATCCATTACATACATATGTCCCTCTCACTTTTCATGATCCCAATGATCCATCATCATCATCCTTTCGCGCAACACCCCAAACTTCTCTCGCCACAACCTCACAAGGAGAGGGTGACATGTTCGGACAAGGGGGCATCTTCAACACTACACCATTTCCTCAAGAGATCACATCCCTCACATTTCATCACTTCCACCATTTCCATCATCATCCACACCACTTCTTGGCTTAGGGCTTCCCCCTCTACCAAGTATCAATCAAAATCAAACCAACATATCGAACATCAATCAAAGCATCATGCCAAACTCTCAAAACTTGTCATCAACATCGCAACAACAGATGGAAACCACACAGGAAATCACCACATCATCAACCATCCCTTAAAACATGGTCTCACAAGGACCAAGCATATTCATCACACCATCTACCACTCAAACTACAATCATCAACACGACGGTGCCTCTCATCACCACAACAAGCACCATTCTTAATCCACCACCACCAAACTCCAATACATCAAGCCAATACAGTATTGCGTTGCAAGCCGCTCAACAAGCTATCTATCAAAAGGCACTCCAGCAAGTACAAAAACAACAAGTCATGCAACTAGCTGCAGAGCAAGCCACTCAAGCTACCCAAGTTGCATTACAAGCACAACAGACTACTCAAGCCCAAATCTTATTGCAACAACAACAACAAGAAGCTGCACAAGCACAAGCACAAGGACAAGCTCAAGATCAAGCTCAAGCTCAGGCTCAAGCACAAGCACAAGCACAAGCTCAACCTCAACCTCAACCTCAACCTCAAGCTCAAGCACAAGCTCAAGCTCAAGCACAAGCACAAGCTCAAGCTCAAGCTCAAGCTCAAATGCAGGCTCAATCCCAAGCCCAATATCAAGCACAACAGGCATAAGCACAAGCACAGTATCTCACACAACAACAAGCAGCCCAGTACCAAGCATATCAGCAAGCGCTAAAGTAATACCAAGAACAACAAGAAGCAATCCAACTAGTAGCACAACAACAAGCATTGTTGGTGCAACAACAATAACAAACTCAGCAATAGGAAATCCTGGAACAACAACAAGTGTTGTTAATACAACAACAAGTACAAGTGTACATGGCTCAACAGAATGTGCAAATACCACCAATCAACACATCAACCAATCCACCCATCCCATCAACAATCGAACCACCTCAGAACACTTTCATCCCACCCCTGATTCGTAAAATGATGTTGCGACACAAATCAAATTAATCTCACAACAAGTGCTCGATCTTCAATCAAGGTGAACCATGAAAGCATCCAACAACTTGTGTCCTTATCCATTCGACAGGAGCCTTGTGATGAAACCATTCCCAAAGGGATTTGAGATCCCTAAATTTGATAAATACCGTGGGATGGGAAACCCTAAAGATCACATCAGGGAATTCCAAGTTTATTTCATGGAAGTCACGTATGATGATACCTATTTGATGCAGCTATTTCCTAGGAGTTTGGTTGGCCATTCCATGGAATGGTTCTCTCACCTACCTACAAGCATCAAGACATTCCAAGAAATCATAGACGCATTCATCAAAAACTACACATGCAATATTGCTATGGATGTCAGTCTAGAGGAGCCATCAACTCTGAAACAAGGTAAGAATGAATCATTTGCTTCATTCCTACAATGGTGGTGATCCAAGGCCAATCAAAGCAAATGGGTCATGCCCAAGGAACAACAAGTGTGCACTATCATATCCAACCTTGACGACCTCTTAGCATTCCATCTCAAAGTCCAAGCGATCACCACGTACGACCAGTTGATTTCCAAGGCACTCAACATTGAACAAGCCCTTATGACACAACCTGGAGGATCAACTACATATCCCAAACAACAGAACAATCACCCATCCACCAGTTACAATGAAAAACCTTGCACATGGGAAAGAAACAAAAATGTTACCAACGATGGTGTCGTCGATGCTAAAGTTGTCATCAGTGCCCCTCGGCAAAACACACCCACACCACAACAACAAATTCAAAACTATCATCAAAACAACCATCAAGCTAACACAACAACATAATAGCCAAACAATCAGGTGATCAATAATGTCAACGATCAAAGGGGACCACCCCAACGAAACAAGAATTCCCCCAAGTGAAGGTACACCGCTCTTGGGGAACCACTTGAAGTCATCATGAAGAAACTAATAAATGAAAACCTCATCAGGGCTCCCACCTATGAGAATTACTAGGAACCAGATGTGAAACCTCCTTGGTATAATGAAAATCAGCTCTGTGACTTCCACAAAATCAAAGGGCACACCGCTAACAATTGCATGAGGTTAAAGAACCTAGTCCAAGACCTCATCGATCAAAGAATCATAAATGTGGAACAACCAACAAGAAATCATAATCTCAAAATATACATGAATTTGATGCCTAACCATAACAATAAAGGGAACAATAACACTAATAAGGGGAAAGGAATCTTCAAAAACATGAATCATGTGTATGACCATGTCATTGCATCCCTAGATGACTACTGTGCTACCATCACCATCAAAGGAGCCCATGCCAATTGTGGAGTCACCACAAGAGGCAGCAAAGTTACCATCGCAGGGTCATCTCAGCCAAATAGAGAACGCGAACCCAACCCCAGATCTATTCCCAATGGTTACAATGTCCTTGATCAGCTAAAAAGAACCCCAACACAAATCTCCATCATGGAGTTATTAAAAATATCATCCACCCACAAGAAAATCCTTGAGGAAGCATTAGCTTCATCCACTACGTTCTCCAATCAGGACTTTCCCGCTCAACCATCTCACAACTGTGCACTCCATTTAGAAGTCATCATACATACAAATAAAGTCAAGCGAGTCTTGGTGGATGGAAGTGCAGGTTTGAATATTTGTTCCCTCAAGCTCATTAAGAACTTGAAAAATCATAGAGGACTCCATCGACAAAGGAAAAGGTATTACAATCAAAGCATATGATGATTAGGAAAGAGTGTCCCAAGGCACAATCTAAATCCCTATTCAAGTAGGGCCAACTATCATGGAAACAACCTATTAGGTCCTGGACCTCGACTTTCCTTATAATATTCTCCTAGGACGTCCATGGATCCATATAATGCAAGCAGTAGCATCAACCTTCCATCAATGTGTCAAATTCACATATGAAGGACAAGAGGTCACCATCCATGGAGATCCTAAACCATTCTCCTACTACAAGAACCTAGAGGCAAAATACTACAAAATACCTCAAGTGCCTAAAAATGATGGACCATCAACACCGTACATTGATCCAGCCACTCTCGCTTCCACTTCTGCGATAGAGACACCCACCACTCCCACCATTCCCACCATCTTTGATATCAATGTCATCATCTAGGACCATGGTTGTAGAAAGTATATGATTCCCAAAAATGCCTTTGTGGTAGGAGAGTTACCACAATCTCCCAGATCATGAGGACTTCCGCAATCAAATGAAGCCTCCACATCCCAAACATCCCCTAGAGAATATCCCAACTTCAGAAATTTGGAAGATCTTTGCCAAGAATTCATAGAGGAGGACCCATCTCATCTCCTATACCAAGATAATAGACTAGCAACTAATCTACCAATGGATGACAAAAGCAAAGGTTTGCAAATGATGCTCGCAATGGGCTATGATAGAAACCATAAATTGGGGCAAAATGACAACGGGATTATAATACCCCTCATTCCTGAGATGCGAATGAGAAATATTGGCCTTGGATGTACCCCTCTGAGAATAACCATATGTGGACGAGGTCCCCTAGTTAAAGCAGTCAAGAATCCCCATGAACCAACACCAATTGAACTTTGCCTACTTGTATCCACTAGCCGCATCATAGATAATTTCATGTTTGACATAACTGATGTCTATAGTAGCAGTGATGATGAGGATCCCATAAACAACGTACCCATGCTCTTTGAGAACTCCTCACTCCTTATGCTTAGCACCTTATCCTATGAGTCTGAAAATCAAAATCATGAAATTCGTCTAGTCTACCCACAACTCATCGATTATGACCAACGAGGACCACCAATTCTTGACACATTCAAAAATGATGAGGCGCTCTTAGAATTCATGAGACTATGGGATAATATTCCGCACATGGGGATCACAAAGCAGGGTTCATAATTGAGTTGGATACACATGCATATTATGGGGAAACGATTGAATCCCTCAGTTGCAAAAGTGAAAAAATGAGAATAATCTCTAGGTCCTTGAGTGAAAACCACACTGTGGAACTCTCTGACCCAAAAAAATTAAAAAGAAAGGACACATCCAATGGTGAAAACCTCTCTGAGGCACCTGAGGATGGGGGATTCAATCTTCCTTTCAGAGCTCTTCATCAAGAAAAATCAGCAGTCCTAGTAGAAAAATGCAATCCAGTTAATCTAGGAACATAAGAGACCCTGCACATCACATTCTATGCAGAGTCATTACTATCAGAGGAAAAAGAGCTCCTAGCAGCCTTCTTGAGAGAAATACAAGTTAATTTTGCATGGAGCTATGCAGACATGCCTGGGCTCGATCCAGAGATTGTGGTACATCATCTAGCAGTGTATCCTGAAGCAAAGCCTGTCTAACAAAAGCTCAAGAAAATGTACCCTCAGATCACCCTACTAGTCAGAATGGAATTAAAGAAGCTACTTGATGTAGGATTCATACGACAAATTGAATACACTGAGTGGTGTCTAATCTGGTTCCTATTTCAAAAACAGATGGGAGCATCCAAATCTGCACTGATTTCAGGGACTTAAACAAAGCATGCCCAAAAGAAGTTTTCACGTTGCCCAATATTGACATGATTGTGGACATGACGAAGGGACACGAAATGCTTTCCCTGATGGATAGTGTCTCAGGATACAACCAGATAATGATTTCTAAAGAAGACCAACAAAAAATGACATTCACTTATCCATGGGGGACCTACTGCTGGACTATGAGGCCATTTGGCTTGAAGAACATAGGAGCAACATACCAAAGAGCCATGAAATTAATCTTCCACGACATGATCCACAAGATGGTTGAAGATTATGTTGATGACATACTATCCAAAACCAGCAAAAGGAGGGATCACATAGCAACCCTAAGTGCTATCTTCAATAGGCTAGAGGAGTACAAAGTCCCCCTAAACCCAAAGAAGTGCATCTTTGGCATACAATTAGGGAAGCTACTAGGCTACATAGTATCAATGAGAGGCATAGAAATAGATCCAGAAAAAGTAAAGGAAATCCTTGAGATGGAGGCACCCAAAACATTGAAACAATTAAGAGGTCTCTAAGGTAGGCTTCAGTCCATTTAAAGATTCATCGCACAGTTGGCAGATAAACAGAATCCATGCTCTCACCTACTTCACAAGGGAGTAGCATACAAGTGGGATGAAAAGTGTGAAGAAGCCTTCAATAAGATAAAAGAATATCTACTTACACCACTAGTCCTCATGCCACCGATCCCCAAAAAGCCATTGATCCTATATGTGTCAGCAACAACAACAACCCTTGGAGCTCTCCTAGCTCAACATGATGAAAATGGGATAGAAAGGGCCATCTATTATATCAGTAGAACAATAGTTGGGCATGATTTAAACTACTTGTTCATTGAAAAATAATGTCTACCAGTAGTGTTTGCTTCACATAAATTCAAACATTACATGCTAGCACACAAAATAAAACTCATTGCCAAAATCGACCCTCAAGTACTTACTGTCAAAAGTAATGCTCACTGGAAGAATGGCAAAATGGGTCATGATACTATCAAAGTATGGAATTGAATATGTGGAGAAAAAAGCAATCAAAGGCCAAGTCATAGCAGATCAGCTTGCAGAAGCACCTATGTATTTAGAGAATCCTCTCATCTCAGAGTTTCCAGACGAATCCATCTTCAATCTCAACACAGCCAACCACTAGAAACTTTACTTTGATGGCTCATACACGCAACATGGATCATGAGCTGGTGTATTTTTCATCACCCCACAGGGGTAATACATACCTAGATCCTATAAATTAGCATTCCCCTGCACCAACAACATTGAAAAATATGAGGCTTTAACCATAGGTCTCAGTATAGTAGTGCAGTGGCACATCATTTCCCTCAAAGTATATGGAGACTCAAAGTTGATAATAAATCAAGTGAATGGTGAATACCAGACTAAGGATGATAAGCTCACTCCACACAAGAAACTAGTGGAGACTCTCAAAGAATCCTTCATCGACATCACATTTGAACAGATACCCAGAGCCAACAATAGAACAACAGACACCATGGCAACAATCAGATCCCTACTAGAAATCCCTCGCAATGTCTTAAAACATGAATTCTTGGTAGAGCAGCTTCTCGTGCCCGCATTCGAGGTACCAGAGTTAGAATTTGTGTGTGAAATCATTGGTCTTAGGGATCCCTGGTACCATGACATCTATACCTACCTATGAATAGGTGTCCTACCTACTGACTTACCCTCAAGCTTAAAAAGAAATTTTGTCAAAAAATCCTCTAGCTTTGTCATCCTAGGAAATACCTTATACCGTAGAAGCATAGAGGGAACCTTCTTATGCTGCCTCAATACTGAAGAAGCCTTGACTGCTTTAACTGAGGTGCATGATGGGATTTGTGGTTCTCATTCAAGCGGAATGACCTTTGCCAAGAAACTATTGAGGACGGGGTATTATTGGCCCACTATGGAGAAAGAGGCACACGACTACGTCAGAAGGTGTCTACAATGTCAGCAACATGGGGACCTCATCCATGCTTCAGCTCAAGAGCTTCATCCCATCATCACAACATGGCCCTTTTCACAATGGGGACTCAATCTCATTGGAAAAATCACTCCCACTTCATCTAATGGCCATAAGTTCATTATAACTACCACTGAATACTTTACCAAATGGGTGGAATCCATACCCATGACATATATAACTGGGAAGCAGATATCAAAGTTCATCTTGAACTATCTCATATGTCGACATGACATTCCCTAAGCTATTATCTCTGATAATGGGACACCATTCAAGAATTAGGAGGTTCGTGACCTTTACAAAAAATTCAAAATCCAACATTGTTTTTCCACCCCATACTATCCCGAAGGAAATGGTCAAGCAGAAGCCACAAATAAAACTATTTTAAAGATCCTCAAGAAAATAGTCAATGGCATCAGTCGTGACTGGCATCTGAAACTCAATCCCACCCTCTAGGCCTATTGAACTAGAATCCACACACCCACTACCGCCATCCCATTCTCCCTGGTCTATGAATCAGAAGCCATACTCCCCATTAAGATCAAGCTCCCTTCATTAAGAATATCATTGCAAAACCTCATAACAGATGAATAATACTGAGTATCAAGACTAAATGAGTTGGAGCTACTGGATGAGTGACGTATAGATGATTTAAATCATTTGCAAGTCTATTAGAATAGACTCAAGAGGAGCTATAACAAGAAGATCAAAAGCAGGACTTTCCAAGTCAGAGAACTAGTACTAAAGGAGAATCAAAAGAATGTCCCAAATCTAAACAGCAAAGGAAAATTTGAACCCAACTAGTTGGGACCATTTTTTATCACAACAAGCTATAAGTCTAGGGCATATCAGTTATCAAAACCCAAAGGGGAACCTCTACAGGAGCCCATGAACAACTTCCATCTCAAAAAAATTTATGCCTAACCTTTCAAGGTATAGAACCAAAAAATACAAAAAAAATAGAAAATTTCCTAAAAAAATGGTTACCTTGACGAAAACTTGGAAAATAGGCATCTTGGTGACAACAAAAAAATCAAAAATAAAAAAATCCAAAAAAATCAAAAAAAGGATCAAAAACAATAAAGAGAAAAAATCGTCCTCTAGTGAAAACCACTTCGGTGGCACTTTGGGCAAGTACCTTGGTGAAAACTTGGGAAACAGGTGCCTTGTGTAAATAAGCACTTTCCATCCACCAGGATCTTCATAGCTTGTTCTGCATCATCTAGCCATAAAGCTTCCATTATCCATCGCATTCCATATCTCCATCTATCATCCACCCACACCTGCATCATAGATTGGTCTTGTGTTCATATCATGATCCCTCCTAGTACTACTCAGCCCATCCTCAAGGTTAGTTTATCCTTCCTTTATCGGAGTTATCTATTGTATCACGTTGGGGGCATGTTCTCATCGAATCGGATTGGTGTATATTCTTGAAGTCCTTAAAACAGAAAATCCAAAAACATCAAAAAAAAGTTAGAAAATCTAAAAACATCAGAAAATCAAAAAATCCTGGAAAAACATTTGAAACATATCAAAATCAAAAAATAGGTCAAAAAGTCAGTCAAAAAGTCAAAAAAAGAGTCATCTTTTCGAACTACGGGTCTTTGAGCCTTGAACGTAGGCAAGGTTGATCTGTGATCATCTCTCGAGACAATTAGGTCAGTTCTTTAGGAGTCTATCATAATAAATTGACATTTCATCATGTATATTTTCATCTATAAATCGATTAAGTCGTCAGTCGAACTATGTGGTCTCTGCATGTATAACATAGGTAAGGCTAATTTGTCGATCAGCCCCTGAGGCCCCTAGGATAGATCCTTAGGTTAGTCTCTTGGTCAAAATCTCAAAAAACCCCAAAAAAATTGAAAATCCCAAAAAATTTGAAAATTGAAAATCAAAACATTTATAAAATCTCAAAAATACCAAAAAACAACCTCAAAACATTTCAAAAACTCTAAAAACATCCAAATATTTGAAAAAATCCATTCGTCTCATCTCACTTTCACCCACAATAAACATCACTCACAATAAACCAATCATCATCCCCAACCTTTGGTATAACAGTTGGAAACAAGTCTGGCAGTTCAAAAGTGAAAACTCAAATCGTCAAAGTCTCAAGTCTAGGTCAGTACATAAACAAGTTAGTCAACTCTTTGTGTCGATAGCCTATCATCCAATCAATCCCATATCAAATCATCTAATAACATCATGCCCTAGGATGTATCCTTCCTACAATAGGCATTATTTATCAGAAAGAACACTTTGGATAAATGAAATGAAGTGTCGCCACCCACTAACATGTCCTAGGATGTATCCTTCCTACAATGGGCATTATCTTTTGGAAATAGTTTCGGTTCTTATCCTTAAGAACATATTTCCTTTTGGTTAGCAGTATTGAAGAACATTAGCTTGTTTGTTTACTTTAAATTTGTCTTTTTACTTATCTTATTTGTGCTCATTCAATTGACCTCTCGATGATGTCCCAAACAAAAGGATTTAGAGAGATAGGAATGGGGCAACGATCATTATCTTTTTATTTGTTGCACCTGTTGGAAGTTATTGTAATATAACCTGGAAAATACTTGTTTTATTAGGTATGTATGGAGGGTGTTTTGGATATCTTGTTGACCACATAGGAAGGCTTGCCTTTATATGTTTTGGTCTGAGATGTGTGAAATACCTAAAGTGCATCCTAGTAAGGTTTTTGTATGTCAGGTGTGAACAAGGATACTCCTATCTGATTGTTGAGTCAAATTCCATCACACTAGATACCACGCCATCTTGGTTCTTAATACCTTGATGCATCATATCTATGTGTGTTATCAAAAGATAAGATAATTGGCCCTTTGAAAATACCAACTCCATGACAAGTATTCATTATCATCATCATCTCATGTCTTGTTAGGAATATCTTCTTTCTTTCATCCCTTCTCAATTTTCACGCTAACAAGGTACTATGACAGTTAATCATCATCATCATTAATCCTACATCCACAAATCGTCAGTGTATTGCATATCATATCATATAGGAAACATGGATCATCTCATATGCATTGCATCTCCATCATCATATAATATAGATTTGTTATTCTAAGCATCTCATAAATCATCACATTACATTCATTTTGCATAAACATTTCATAAATCATCCCATATTATTATTAACATCCATTGCATAATCAAACGAAGCATAACAGGTACATAAGAATTATAAACAATCCATCACATTAGGTGCATACATATCATCCATGATCATATAGAACATCTCAAAAAATAATTCATTAGGCCATCACATATACATCATAAGGTCATTACTCACATATCATTTTAGATATCATAAATCATCATCATCATACCATTTTGCATAACATATCATATATAACATTACATCACATTATTATATAACATTGTAATAAGTACTTTTCATACAAGAAAAGTCACATACATCCTATCATCCATCATTGCATAATATAGATCTATTAGTCGCATAACCATCACATACATCATCAGAAATAAATGCATCCATACATAGTATATCCATCACATACATCATAGTACCATAACATCATTGCATCACATATAGAAATAGAACCATCCACAAATGCATAAAATATAATAAATATGGTACACAACATATCACATCAACATCGTCATCTCATAAATATATCATCAAAGGACTGTCATAGTACAAAGCAATAATTAGGATCACTACACGTGTGTATGAGTACAAAAGGCCCAACGGGCTATAAAAAATGAGCCCATATGGCCCAAAGGAATAACATCTTGATCAAGAAGGTAGTCTAACCCTCTTGGCTGCTACCCTCACCTCTGTCACCATGACCCTTTGTCGTTCTGTGGCTAGTTCGCTGTGAAAAATTTGGGGCCCAAGCTACTCTAGGTATGGCTTGATGATAGAGCAACCGTTAATAATCCGCCTCCTAGATAGCCTCCCTGTATGAGCGAAGTGACACTATGTTCTAGGAGGAGGAAGTTGCCATGCTCTCTAGCTGTTGTCTGCAGCCCATCTCTACACCCTCCTGTAGCTCTACAACCTGCCTTTGTAAGATCACTTGGTCCCTCTCGGCCCGGGCTTGATCCCTCTCTGCTATCAAGGCCTGAACCTAGGCCTACTACTGTAATATCAGGCCATCTCTCAGATCTGTATGACCCGCTGGTTGTACGAGTAGGGGCTACACATGAGGCTGATCCTCACCCCCACCTCATGGTAGTGTGGCAACCTAATCCTAATGCCTATCCTTCCCGTGATCCTGGTCTTGCATATGGACATCGACATGGGGCTAATCAACCTGATCCCTGACTGGTTGATCCTGTCCTAGCTAGTCCTATGCTGGTTGTCCTGCAGGAAGACCGCCACCTCCTCATCCTCAGCCTATCCCCCTTCCCCTAGCTCTCTGTCGAGCAAAGGCTACACCTGGAACTGTTAGCCATAGGGGTGGCCAAAACCAATCTCTGTAAGCCTGTGTAACTCCTAGATATCCAACCCCCTGATCATACGCCCATGGCTAGGCCACCAGCTACCTAAAACTATCCACTACCTTAGAGGCAGGAATGTATCACCCCTAGGCACCTGCTATACTGTGCGAGCAAAAATGGCCACATAGTCATCGTCTGGCCTATCTTGAACCTCACCAAACTAGCACTAAACTCATCCTGGCATATACCTCTCGATCATAGTATGCTCCTACCCTTGCATAAGCCGGTCTTGGCGGGAAAAGAATAGTTGTACATCATTAGCTCATCTGAGTCGACCAAGGTATGGGTGCCATGTGAACATTGTCATTTTATCAAGGACCCTCCTCCAATGAGGAATCTCGTGCTCGCCTATGTGTGTGAATGACACACCACCCCTATAATGCCACACTATTGGATCATCAGGCCCAACTAGCACTAGAACAACCCACGATTGAAGAACGGAGATATGCTTCCACGCCCACACATGAAGGAGCATGACACCTGCTCCAAGAGCTTTTCCATCCAAATATGCATACTCATGTAAATCCCTATAGAGGGAGGCTAGAAGAATAGGACCCCATGCAAAACGGACTAGCCTGTCGCGAACCATCCGCTCCCAGCAGAGCCCCCAGCCAGGAATGAAGTACCAACCTCATCTATCTGGGGTGACAACACCTGAGATAATGGTAGCAATCACTAGTCAGAAGGGTGTCATGAGTGTCCTATGACGCTCTAACTCGATTTGGCCCTCGCATTATATAATGTCCTCTATAGCCAAGATTACATGACAAGCATCCCGTCCGACATCCATATCAAATATCACTCGCCGCCCATGAATCGAAAATCTAAGGATGTGCCACATGTCCTCCAAGGTGACGATGGCCTCACCAGTAGGATGATGGAAAGATGAGGTCTCACTATGCCATCTCTCGACAAGCGCTGACATCATCCTGAGATGGGTTCGCACAGGTGTTGCATAGGCGATATACCATACCCCCATTTCTCGTAGCTACTCCTGCTTCCTGTTGGTCAAATACCATAAGTAACTGAATATCTCCTGTGATCTATGCTCATGAGAATAAAGCTCCCTCACCGCCTCCTGCATCAAGAAAACTCACCGTGTTAAAATCATCAAGAAAAAATTATCTCGAGCTAATCTCAGCATTCAAAAATCCAGCCCAGCATCACAACCTGTGAAGGCGTTGCAATTTGAAATTTGCAAACTACGACATTGGCACCTTCAAAGTCTGAAACTGCACTGTGGCAGTGCGCTTTTCCTAAGTAGCATAGTTTTCCCAAAACCCTAATGCTAAAGTCCACCAAAGCATCGGAGTTTGAAATCCAGCGTTGCATTTCACATATGCATTAGAGTTTGAAGTTTGTCCCCAAACTCCAAACTCCATTGCAGTGGTCCATCTTGTGATGGTGGTTCAGTTTGAACACTGAGCGGTGCTATTTGAAATTTTGAGCGGCACTGTATAGCACTGTGCCTAGAAAACTAAGTTTGAAAGCATTAAATGCGTGCGAAAAGAAAAAAGTGAAGCTCAAGTAAGGAGGACTTATAGATGCCCCAGTGTCGGGAGGTTGCTGGTATGTCCAGACTCAGTCAGAAATGTGCATTAGGATCTATCGTTGCACCATCTCATCAAGGTGTCAGAGCTCAAATCGCAAGGAATTCTAAAGGCTATGTGTGCAAATGAATTGAAAGTGACCTCCTAAGGCCTATTTAAGCCTATTTTTGCCCCTATTTGGCCATCTAGGAGAGGTCTAGGTCCCCTGAACCCGTTTTCATCCGTCTAAAGGTCATTTTACATCATTTTTGGACCTCCTGGACCCTTTTTGGACTTGTCGGCCACCTTGTCCTCTTTTTTCACAAGATCACCCAAAAATCAAAATTTTAGTCTGATCTCTCGAGGGGAAATATGCTAGCATGTTTTCCCTCACAGGGACGATAGTGGGGAAAATTTTGGAATAATTTTTTTTGGCTTTTGATCGAGATAGTTCATTCTTTGAAACAACGCAACGAGTGCATTGCTTCAAAGAGGGGAAAAATGTAGACATGGAAGATGTACTAATTAACACTGCACATCTGATCTTGACTACTAATACCACTTCATCCTAAATCATCCCTCGGTCTAACCATTTAATCGAACACCCTTATGTGATTAAATTCATCAATCATCCTCTCTTAATAAAATAAATCATCTTATTTGATTAAGTCATTCCAATTGCCTTAATTAAATCAATCAACCTGATATAATTATCTTTATTTAATTAAATAATTCATTTTATTAAATCTCTAAAGTCATCCTATTAAATTAAATAAATTAATATTTATTTAATTTAATCTAACTTTCACCCTCTCTAGTTAAATAAATCAAAAATATTTATTTAACTATCTCTAAAAGCTTTTCTTCTCATATTTGATTTAAATAAACCCATAAATCTAAATCAATATGTCACATCATTTTAATCCTCATTAAATTAATTAACTCTTAATTAATTTAATCTTAATCCATGTCCCATCCTTTAGTTTTTGCAACTTGCACATGAAAATATATTTAACTCATTTATTAAACTCTATTTTCTCTCAAAAGGCATAATAAAGGAATATTCCTCAAATTTGAATTCAAAATCCAAGTGGACTTTGTCCTTCCAACAAGGCATTTACTCCACCTAATAAGTCCTTTTTCCTTGAGCCAAGTGGCATTCAATGCATTTTCTTTCCCTCTTACATGTTATTTCAACAATTTCAAATTCCACCTAATTGCATTTATCAACACATTCTTCAAAACTTGCACATCCTTCATCCATTCACATGTTGACAAGTGGCATCTTGCCATTGGTTGATTCTTAGTCCCACATTGCTCTCTTTTGGACATTCTATAAATAAGAGGTCTTATTCCTCATTTGATCATCCACAATTTGAGCAAAGTTATTATACTCAAATCCATAACAATCTATCATCAATTTCATCCAAGCATAGTTAGGGATTTTGCAGATTTTCAACATGGAGCTCCATTGAATTCATCACCACAAGCATGCATCCTTCATCCATCATCTTCATCACATCATTGGAGTTGGGAAAGGGCCAAATTTCACATCAAATTGGCACCAATTCCCCCATGGGATCAAGAGTTTGCATTGCTTTCAATAGGATTTAGCTTACTTTCTTGTTCTTTCATTTCATTCTTGTTTTCTTTCCTATTTTGAGTTTTGCTAATGGATTCCATTGGGAATCCTTGTTCTTACTTGCATATGATCTTCTAATGTGTTCCTTTATTGTGTTTTGTAGGTATTTGGATTGGGGTTCTAGAGTATTGACATTAGCTATGACATATCATTGATCATTTATCCTTACTAATACCAAATATGCTAAAACTCTAATTCTCACTCTTCCATATATCAAGCATATCCTAATCCTAATCCTTGATTTACTCTTTATTATTATCCTTGAATCCTAATCCTTTATTTTCCCTTCATCATGCATCACAAACTCCTATTTGATACTCCCTCCTATATTAGATATCTCAAAAGATTGATCATTCCTCCCTCTATTATTAGGTGTCTCATAATATTGATCCCCACTTCCTCTTGTATCAAGTGTCTCTAAAGCCAAATCTCTACTCCTTATAGCATTAGGTATTTCTAAATCCCAATCCCCACTCCCCCTTACATTAGGTGTCTCAAAAACCTAATCCCCACTTTCTCTAATATTGGGTATGGAAAAACTCCAATCCCTACTCCTTCATGCATTAGGTATCTTCTAATTTTGATTCCTAAATTTCCACTCCCTTCTATATTAAATATGACCAAATTCCAATCTCTTCCCTATTCAACATCTAGTATATTTGAAGCTCGAACCCATTTCCTACCATATTTCCTTATTCTATATCTTTCAAATTCTCTCTACCATCATCCCTCTTAGAAAAGGTATTAATGTGTATCCCAAAATTCCATCCCCTATAGTATTGGAATACTATAATTTTCTATGATTTTAGATGTGTACATCCCCTCACATTCTTGTAGTCTAACATCACATTCCCTAGACTAATCTGCATTCTTGTAGTTTAAGGAAAAGCACATAACAACATTATCCCTCACCAATATCCATGAAAATGATAAAACTATGATTATTCCCCCTCCACCAATTATGGATGAACCCATGCCCTAAGCAAAGACCCTTCCAATTAACCAAGGTAAATATGTTGCAATTCCTCCACCCATGTCATATAAAAGACCAAGAGATAATTGAATGATTACTTTTGTGCCTCCAAAGGTAAGAAAACATATATACCTAAAGAGATAATGGTTTCCCAACCCTCGGTGGTTCCTTTAGTTCCTCCCTTAAGGGAAGAAAAATGACCAATGGTCAAGAAACCTGCTCCTACACCATCAAAAATTGAGAATCGTGCAAGAAGAAACTAAAATGCTAAAGAGCATAGATGTAGGCATCATGCTATTGCTCATCAATTGGAAGAAATGAATAAAATAGTGCATGATAATCGAACACCTATGCAACCAATTCAAGAAGAATTGCAACTTTCACCTAAATAAGACATGGAACTAAAACAATAAGTGAAACAAGAAAATTCAACTATCATTATTATAAAACCTCCTATTGTGATTAACTTGGATGATGAAGATGAGATTGGTAAAACTGATGAGCAAGTGCACAATGAGCTCAATGTGTTATTTTCAAAGTCTATGAGTATAGATGGGGGAAATCGTGATGATCCTCTTGATGAGAGTGACCCACCATGTGTTGAACCTAGTGATGCTCCTAGTACAACACTTGTTGTAGTCCCTTTGGCTAGTTGTTTTCCTTCCCTATATGATAAGCAATATTGGGATGTGGATGACCTACTTTAAGTTGTCTCGCATGTGCAATGCTCCTGTATATTTTTTTCATGTGTTCTTTTTGTTTTCTTGCACATGATGTGATCTCTCGTGTTGTGTTTGTGATATTTCTTTTTATTACCCTTTTAGCTCTATTGGTGCAAGGATACAAAGGAATTGAATATATCATAGCATTCTTCTATTTGTATCTTCATTCCTCTATATGTCATAAACTTTGTCTTTTACTTTTTTCTTATGTTTTCCTTTTGGGGACAATGCAAGGCGTTGAGATATTTAGCTCTCTTCCATGTTGACCCAAAATTTGTTTTCTTTCTCTCTATGTGTCATTCCTCTATTTTGTTCATTGTTCCATGATTATTTGGGGAATGATTTCAATTCCAAGCTCTATTATATCATTGTAGCAAAGAAATATACTGACCCTGAATCTATGGATCACTTATGTTCTCATATCCTTTGTGTTGTTTGTTGCATCACATTTGAGGACAACCCCTTATCATGATGTGGATTTATTTAGGAACATATAATTGGCATAGGGATTTCTAAATAAGCTCTTGTGACCTTTTTTGTATGGAATTTATCATTTTCTACCTTAAAGCGATTGCTCACAACATTGTGTTTTACAATTTATTTAAGGTGGAGGCATACATTAGCATTATTTGCTTCACTTTCTCCACTTGTATTAGACTTAATGTTGCATTAGCATTCAATTTTTTTCTTCACTTTGTTCACAGGTGTTGAACTTAGTGTTTTGTTGGCATAACATTTTGATCAATCTATATCACCTTATCAAAGTTATTAGGGAGTATAACTCTTTGTATGGTTGACATGGGTGCACACCTAGTGTGTTTCTCATTTTACTACTTTGTCATGGGTGCACACCTAGTGAATAATGAACTTCACTAGACCTAGTGTGTTTCTTATTTTGCTACATTGTCATGGTCATGTACACCTAGTGAATAGAGAACTTCACTAGACCTAGTGTGTTTCTATTTGTACCTGGGGGCTTGTGCCTCTAAGTGAATATTGGACTTCACTAGCTCGTGGTGTCTTTTTTTATGATTCACCTAGAAAATATTGGAATTTTCTATGGTGTGAGTCATTAACACCTTTGGTATGTATCCTATCATAACACAACTTGCTAGCTTGTGATTATCCATACCCTCCTTTTTGTATTTTATTTTGATAGTGTGTGTTTGTGTATGTTCTATTGTATAATTTCATAAATATGCTTGTTATCTTTTTTCTTATGTTGTCTTTCCATGGGATCTTGGATCCTGGGGGCTTGTGCACTCACTCTTGATCCCTAGTCATCATATCTCTTCAACATTCAAATAATCAAACCCCTCTTGACATATATTTTCTACTTTAGTGTGAGTCTGAGCATAAGTTCATACTCTCACTAAAGTGGGGGCTAAATGTAGTGTCGTAAATTTCCTCCCTTGATAATTTTACACTATGTCTTGTACCCATTAAAAAATATCGAGCCTAATTAAGTTCCTAATTTCCTAAATTATGCATTCTATAGCCTATTTTTACCGATTTTCAAAAAATTGCAAGCATTGAACAAATAGGGCCAGGACTAGGATTCCCTTGGGTGTCCCAGTCCCCCTATTTTTCTAGGATTTAAATTTGAATAATGTCAATGTCAACATTTTAACATTCAAAATTCAAATTGCAAATATCATCTATTGGAATTTAATTTGCAAGAAATTGAATAAATGCCTCTGAATACCTAGTTAATGCATCATTTGAAAGATAACAAGAAGCAAGAGGTGAAAATTATTTTTAAGAACAATGTAAAGCAAGTCAAGAGTATCATTTCAAAGATTTATTGCAGAAATTCAAGATCCAAGCATCATGCCAAATCCTATGTGATTTTATGCATGTTTATGTTATCATTATTTGTGAAGGATAATCCTTGTTGTAGGTCTCCAAGCAATTCAAGCATTCAAGCAAGCAAGATCCAAGATCATGAAGTGATGTGCATGACTTCAATCCTTTAAGGAATCCATTGAAGGATGGTGAGTTGCATTACTTTGTGATTTCATCATTCCTTCCTATCATTTATCCATTTATCCATTCATCACTGACATTTCCATTATGGAAGTGGAAACACTAACACGAGATTTGACTAAGGCAAGCCCCTAAATGGCACAACATTTCTTCTCTTTGTAAATGTGCATATTTCAAGTTTGGAGAGGATTGAAAAGAGTTTAAAAATCATTTATTAACTGTTGCATTCAAAGCCCCACAAATTTTCAACTCACAGTTCAACTTACCTATAAAATTATCCAATGGTGTTTCGACAAGTTTGCAAGCAGAAATAGGGATCTCAGATCTGTTGATGGTCAAAATAGCACAACATTTAAACAGAATATCACTATTCTGCTCTCCTGAAAGAGAAATAATAACACATGGATATCTTAACTCCCAAGGTCTTTGTAATCAGTTCTCGACTGTGCTGATTTCACTCAATGGTTGATGTGAACTATAATGTTCAAGGGGCCTGTTGGTGTTGAACTTCTAGATTGTTCTAAGATTAAACATAAATTCAAACCTACTTTAACTAAGTTTTTTAAAGAAACAGAAAAAGATAGATCAAAGCTTTGGAACAGAAGAGAATGATAATTCATCCAATTTAGCCATAATTTTTACCTTTCAAGGAATTGCCAACTAAAACTGGAGAACAAAATCAACTTGTGATTAACACACAACTTCATTCATTCACAGTGCTAACTTCAACAACAGATTGTAACTTACCATTTAAACAAAACATAAAATAAGATTTCATTCCTTGAAAGCTTCTCAAATCGAATGATTAACTGAAGATGAATATCATTTAGGAACACAACATGAAGTAGATTTAAATCTGGTTGCTTCTACTATTAGTGAAACAGATAAGCAACATTTACAAAATTTGGCAAAATCACCAGTGTATAGAAAACCTATATCTTCAGTCTGTTTCCATCTATACTAAGAAAAATTGAAAGATACATTACTGCCTTCTGAATCTAACTCCTATTCTATTGCTACTGATTAATTCCTCTCTATCTTTTCTAAAATTCCTCCTATATTTTTTGTCTAAAAAATTCTCCTCTTTCAAAAGAGGCCAAAATGCCATCTATACAGAACGTGCCAAAAGAATGTGCTAGCCCCTGATTTTAGGGTTTACAAAAATATCTCCCTTCAGAAGGGTCGGCCCTCAGATCTTTTTTTATGAAGTTAATGCCCTCATTCAATATGCATCCCCATGTCCATATCAGTGAAGGATCGCCCTCAAGAGAAGCCTTCAGATCTTTTACAACCACAACATTAACTTCTAGCCTCCATGTCCATCCTCGAACTCCCTTGAAGGGCTACTTTGAATGCTCTAAAGCATTATCATTAATGTCGATCCCCCTTTGCTAGTAGCGATCCCAGCTTCCACTATGACTCACAATTTCTTCCTCCTTTTTTGGCTACTTCTTGCTCCAGATCTTCCTGCAAGTTGACCATCTCTGGAGGCAGCATCAGACTCTTCATTAGATCTCCACACCAGTGTTCACCAAGCTGCTCCATCAACTCGTTCATAGAACAGATCCACACTGGTAGCATTTTGTTGATCTTCCTCACATGGGTAGTCAATCAGTCAAACTATCTAGGGTTTACCTTCAATTCTCTCTAATTGGTTGAACACATGCCACATAAGATTCTTGGGTGGTAAAAAGTCATTCACACTGAATCGCATGTTGGTGAGACACTAATCATGTCTCCCCAATGTGATCATAACTCCCAGAAGCTATCGGCAAAACACACGATGGTCGAAAAGACTTCATAGCGAGTGGCTAGGGTCATATCAATATCCACAGTGGTCGTCAAGACAATCACTATCAGCCAGACATCATAGCGAATCCCCAAGGGTTAGACGACATCCTCATTCAACAAGACAACCTTTAATCGGCAAGAGGTCATAGCGGGCGCTAAGAGTCATACTGATTATCCTTTTTCCATTGGCAAGCTTGTCTCTATTGGCAAGACATCACCGGGTCAGCGAGACTTCATGGCAGGCTATATTAGTCACGCTGAAGGTTTTAAAACCATCGGCGAGACTATCACTTGTCGGCAGGACATCATGTCGAGCTCCTCCATTCTCCCCGAGCTCACTCTATTTTGCCGAGACCCTCCCTCTTCGGCGAGACCTTTCACAGAAGGTAAAACACTACGCCGATAGGAGAATCCCCTAGCGTGACTTTTCTTCTTCGGCCAGACCTTTCACTGAAGGAAATACCTCTCGCTGAGATCTCCCTGAGCTCAAATTTCTTTTGGCAAGAGCCTGCTTGGTCGGCGAGACCTTTCGCCGAGCTCAAACTTTCCACCGAGACTCCCCCTGGCTGGGACCACTATTCCATGTTGGCGAGACCCTACCAGGTCAGCAAGAGATTACATCGAAGCCACCTTGTTTCGGCAAAAGCTGATTTTAGTTCGGGGAGACTCCGCTTGGTCACCGAGACATTATGGTGAACTCAAACCACTACACCAACACTGCTTCATCTTGGTAAGAGTCCACCCTATCGGTGAGACTTCACCCCAAAGCTGCCTCTATTGCCGAGACCTCACTTCTTTGGCCAGACCTTATGCCGAAGGCATAAGCTTTCACCGAGACTCTTTTTCGGTCGGTAGGACCTCTCGGTGAACACAAACCTTTCGCCGAGACTCTTGTGTGCACTCAGTCAACGAGACATCAGCATGTCAGGGAGATATATGAAAACCTACGGCGATTAAACTGTTTGGCCGACTGGGAAATTTGAAAATGAATAGAACCACTGCTAGTCGGAAAGACATCTGGAAGGTCTTACCGACTTTCTTCTTGAGGAGTTTTATGCTAAATTAGATTGAGGGATGCCTTCCAACTGAACTCCTTGAGAGATATATTTAGATAAGTGATTCAATCCTGCAAAACAAAGGCCTCCATTAGTTCTCAAAAGCATATGAAATATATTATTTTTCACCATTTCACTTAATTTTCAACAAAAAGGAACCCAACTTTAACTGTGGCATAACCAAATTCAGCAGAACAAAAACAAACTCAGGAAGAAAACAAAAGAACCCCCAAGACCAAACCAGACAACCAAAGGAAAAGAAAACAAAAGCAAAAAAAAAAGAGGGGGACCCATTTTGTTGCAGAATAAAATGGGGTGGTTATGCAAGGAATAACAAATGGCGACTCGGCTGGGGAAATGGTTTAACCATTTTCAAGAAACTGAAGGATTTAACTACCCAGAACTCCTAGTTTATGAACATCACAACTCTAGTTGGGTCAGTTTTAACAACCAAGGCTGAGCTAGAATCTCAAATGTAAATCAACAATGGCCACCCTTGAATCTATGTGTGTGCTTGATGGTGCATCATCCTTTCATAAAGTTCTCCTCATCTTTTGAACAACAATGTGCAAGATTTGAACTACATGAGTTGATTCCCTTTAGCTATTGTGCAATGATATCCTGGGCATTGCTCCACTGCCAGTCAGGCGTCCATAGCCCCGATGGAGATACCTCAAGTTTTCTCACAGCATTGCTCTACTGCCAGCCAGATGTCCATAGCCCCGGTAGAGATACTGGAATCACCCATTCATATTGAGTCCTTTCTTTTTTTAGATAGTTCTCTTTTTTTTCTTTTTTTTTGCTCTTGGAGTTTTAGATATTCCATTCATTGTTTTCTCAATATGTCAGATGGCAGACATCTGTTTTGGGTTGAAAACTACCATGGACTTCTTAACAACACTTGGGAGATCAAATTTTTCACTCAAATATTACAACACTATCATCCTAGGACAAATATACCAGTACAAAGGGAGATGATCTTGATGGTTTGTGATAGATTCAGAGGTAGTTAATTAAGATTGTTTACTTTGCACCTTATTTTCAGGAATTTTCACAACTCTTATTGACAATGGGCATAAAACAAAGAATTTAGGACAAAATTATTCACTTAGAACCTGAAAGTATCTAAACCACCTCTCTCCTAATAACCAAAGTACACTTTAGATAACAACCCACCATTTCAAGATGGAAAGAATAGAGAAACCCCAAAGAACAAACAAGACAAAAACCAAACAAAAAAGGAAATGAAAGGACAGAAGGAAAGGACAAACAATTAAACAACAAAACTATTTACAAACAGAAAAACAAACAGACTATTCACAGACAGAACAAAAAATTATTTACAGAGATTATTTACAAGCAAAAATGCAGGAACTATTTACATAAATGCACTCCCCAGCAAAATACCAAACTTCATGACCCAAAATAGTGTTTAAGAAACTGTCTATTGACAGGCAATGGAACAGGTTCTCCCGTCAAACTACTCAGTCGAAAGGCATTTTCTCCTAGGATCTCAACAATTTGATAGGGACCCAACCAGAGCTTATCAAAGTTTTGGTGGCTGCCCTTCTTTTCACTAGCTTTATCCCATAGTAGCACAAGATCAAATATTCTAAAAGCCTTGATTTTGACTCTTTTTTCAAACCAACGTTTGACAACAGCCTGGTATCTAAAGAATTGCTGCAAGGCGGCATCTCTTTGTTCTTCTAATTTCAACAAGGCAGCTAATCTTACCTCTATCCTATCATCACTAGAGTAGAATTTATGCATGAACTCAAGGATAGGTATTTGCAAATGAAAGGGGAACACAGGCTCTTGTCCATACACTAGTTTAAATGGTGAAGTCTTTAAAGCATCCTTGATCCTAGTTCTATCTACCCATAATGTGAATCTTAGTTGGGTATGCCAGTCCCTAGGATTGTTTTCTAACAATTTTTAAATTATCCTTAAGAGATTCTTATTGGTTGATTCTACAACTCCATTTCCTTGTGGGTAATAGTTTGAAGAATATTTTAAGACAATTTTGTGATCATAAGCCAATGAAATGAACTCAGTAGAAGAAATGGAAGAACCATTGTCACATACCAATGTGAAGGGCACTCCAAACCTAGTTGTGATGCATTCGATGAGGAACTTGATCACTAAATCTATTGTACTATTCTTACAAGGTATAGCCTCTATCCATCTCGTGCAGTAATCAGTGGTAGTCAAAATAAATTTGTGTCCTATAGAATATTTTTGGGTTAATTACCCCAATAAAGTCCAGCGCCCATTGGGAAAATGGTCTTACTTCGTAAATAGGCTACAATGGCATGGCTAAATGGTGCTCTTTTGATGCTAAAATATGACATATGTGACATGTTCTTACATGTTGATGGGCCTCTTTAAACACACACGACCAGTAGTAACCTGATCTAAGGATCTGATGTGCTAACAAATCTGCAGACCCATGACATGTGCCATGTTTCCCGTGAAATTCACTAATTACCTGCTTAGCCTCTTGTTGATCAAGGCATCATAGGTACACTCCCTCAAAATTATTCCTATACAGCAATCCTCCTTTGAGCATATAATGAGATATTTTCATTCTCAGCGCTCTCCTCTTAGTTGTATTCATTCCCTCTGGGCACCAATTATTGAGCATGAAATAGATGATATCAGCATACCAAGGATCATTGGAAAAGGACTAAGATGTGTATTGCTGGAAAATACGTTTCCACCAGCATTCGCCATGGATTTAGACAGGCCTGTACCTCAGACAAGTTTCATGGGGTGTATCTCCAGATCAAACTCTTGCAAAATGGCCATCCATTTCCCTCTTCGTTCTCCCAGCTCGCTCTGCATAAGTAGAGACTTCACAGCAGCATCAGGAACTACAACAATAATTTGACTTCGAAGGATGTAGTGTCTGAACTTCTTGACAGCTCTGACCAGTACAAAATCTTTTTTTTCAAGAGGCGAATATTTTATTTCAGCATTTTTGAATGGAGAGCTCATGAAGGCGATTGGCCTCTCCTCTCCCTCTTCTCTTCATTGAGTTAGGACAGCTGCACATGAGTGTTCAGAGGAAAAAGAATAAATATAGAATGGCTTCAAGTAGTCAGGGCTGGTGAGAACTGGGGCTTCTGAAATGGATCACTTGACCTGTGAAAACGCGGCCTTTGCCTCACTACTCCACTCTATTTTGGCATCTTTCTTCATCATTTCATTTAGTGGTTTAACAATTTTTGCAAAGCCTGTGATAAAATTTCTCACAAAGTTGATCTTTCCAAAGAAAGATCTCATCTCCTTCTTGCTTCCTGGCCTGGTTATCTTCAGAATGGCCTCAACTCGGTCTGGATCGATCGATATTCCTCCTTCAGAGATTATGTGTCCCAAAAGTTTCCCTTCAAAAACCCCGAACACACACTTTTTAGGATTCAGGGAGATGCCATACTCGATACATCTTTCAAGAACTTTAGCTAATTGTGCATCGTGGTTCAGCCTATCTTTAGATAACACTGTCAAGTCGTCCATGTAAACGATGATGAATTTACCAATCAGGTCTTTGAATGCTATGTCCATGGCACGCTGAAAGGTTGCCCCAGTGTTTATCAAACCAAATGGCATCCTTCTATAAGAAAATGTTCCCCACTTAGTAGTGAAGGTTGTCTTCATTCTGTCTTCATAGTTAACCATCACCTGGTTATATCCAAAATAACCATCTAGGAATAATATCATCTGAGACCCATTGATAGTCTGCAAGACTTCATCCAGTGAAGGGAGTGGGTAGTTATCTTTTTCTGAAGCTCTGTTCAAATTCTGGAAATCTACGCATAGCCTAATCTCTCCATTTTTATTTTGGATTGGAACTAGGTTGGCCACCCACATTGAGTGTCGTACAGGGAAGATTATTCTTGCAGAAAGCAATTTCTGAACTTCTTTAAAGATCAGTGGTTCAATGAGGGCGTTGATAGGACGTTGTTTCTGCCGAAATGGCTTAGCTTCAGGCTTCAAAGGAATGGTACGAGTCATTACAGAAGCATCAAATGTTTTTAAATCCTCATATCCCCAAGCTATTGCAGCAATGTCCTTCCTCAATGCCCTTAGTATATCTTTTCTGATTGATTCAGGGCAAGCTTTCCCTATGTAAACATTCTTTTCTGGCCCAGAATCAGCTAGGTTAACAGTTTGATATTCACCTCCTTTATCTTCAGCTGATATCTTTTCCTGAGCCCTTGGGTCTGAATCAAAAATTATTTCTAAGGCCACCATTCCCTTGGGAATGCTATTACTTTTTAAATTAAAGACCCCCTCTACATCAAAATCTTCAAGGTTCCAATCTCCTTGATCCTTGTTGGACTCATCAATGATCTGCCCTTCAAAAACATCTGAAATTGCTAGAAAAGCAAGGATATGTGCTACGCCCTTAATATTATTGTACATCGGGTTATGAATAGTCGGCTTGTGGCTATCTTAACTCTATATTAAGTCATATTATCATTAGTATATTGTTATTTAGTTGTTTAGGTTAGCCTAAGTCTTATATAGGTGTGTCTAAGTCAGCCAGGGTGATATCCTTGGCATAAATAGGTATATATAGGAGGTTGTGAGTCTTATTTCATCATCAAGATGTGCAGTGTGTTCTCATTAGAGATATTTGGAGGTTTTCCCCCTCAAAGTGGCCTATTATTCTTAGTTATTATCAAGTATTTGCAGCATATTTCATATCATATTCTTCTATTGTGCAAGTTATTTCATAACAAGTGGTATCAGAGCTAGGTTTTGGCACCATAGAGGCAAGGTTTTTCTCAATTTTGGAGGCGATTTTGGGAAGAGCATATCTTTCAGATTTTGGATAATTTTTTTCTAATTTTTAAAAGGTTTTTTAAGAACATATTGAAGAAGATACAATCCAGATTTCAGAAGAATTGGAGCAGAACTAAGCTAATTATTGCAGAATTAGGGTTTCTACACTATTTTTTTGGAATCTACATATCTCGCACATCTTGTTGAATTGAAGTCTTATTTTTATTGGGTTTTTGAAGACATACCAAAAGAGATTATAGTAAAAAATTCAGATAATTTAAGTTTCATTTGTGTGATTTATTTCAACATTAGTGGTTTCCATCATGTTGGGGCCTGCAACAAGGGGTAAAAAGAATGTTGTCACTCCGGGGAAGACTCCTGATAAGGACGATGAAACAATCTAGGATGTTACTCATAATGAGGAAATCAATAAGGTCAAGGAAGAAATTTCCTCAATGAATATGGATATGTGTGACCTAAGAGGAGATATATCGGACATATGAAACATGTTAAGCACCTACATGGCTGAACCAAGAAAGGAGTTCTCAAGCGCCCAAGGTGAAAATTCTAGGTTAGCTACCATGGACACAAGCTTTAGTACTCCTATGGGTTCTAGGAATTTATTTCCAAAGGTGGATATGCACAAGTTCGATGGTAAGGATCCTCTCACATGGATAAACCAAATGGAGAATGTTTTTGAAGTACACCAAATCCCAAATGGACAAAAGGTCACAATGGCTTCCCTATATCTAGAACCAGATCAATTCATTTGGTATCGTTGGCTTTACACTCATCGAAGGAAAAATGGGCTCACCGTCTCATGGTCAATTTTTATAGAGGAACTCCAAGCGCAATATAGCAATAGCGTCATAGACAACTTCTTCAACCAGCTAGCTAAACTTCAACAAACAAGATCAATTAAGGATTATATTCAACAATTCTAAAATCTATCCTTAAGGGTGGATTCAATTACAGAGGAAAACATGAATGAATTATTCTTGGGTGGTCTCAAGGATCACATTCAACATGAGGTATGCATGTTTAGCCCTAGTTCCATAAATGAGTCTTTTATCTTAGCACGTAGGGTAGAGGAGAATTATTTGATTCCTAAGAAGCAAGGAGCTAATGTGACAAGAGAGAAAGGATATTCAACACAACCTACTAAGTTGACTCCACAACAAATTGAGGAGAAAAGAGCAAAAGGATTGTGTTTCAATTGTGATAGCAAATATAGTCGAGGACATAAATGTAGTGAAAAGAAATTGTTTTATATTGAAGGTCCCAATGAGGAAGAAGAGGAGGAACCCATACTAGAAGATGAAAGGGAGTCAAATGAGGAATCACATGATTCTCAACCAATCATTTCTTGTCATGCACTCTTAGGTTTCAGTGCTCCACAAACTCTCAAGGTGGTGGGGTTCCTAAAGAAGCAGAAGGTAACAGTGTTGATCGACTCAAGTAGTACTCATAATTTCATCAACAAAAAGTTAGCCACTCATCTAAATTGTTTCATATATCCAGCTCTAGAGTTTCAAGTTTTGATTGTAGATGGTGGTACATTTAGTTGTTCAGGGAAGTGTCCTAGAATTAAATTATCCATGGGAGATTATCAACTTGATACCCCAATGTATGCAATATCCATGGGTGCAGCAGATATTGTTTTGGGAGTACAATGGCTTACTACATTAGGAACAATTGAGATGAACTTCCAAGAACTATTCATGAGATTTCAATCAGAAGGAAGGCTAGTAGAGCTAAGGGGGTTGAAGGAAAAATCTCCACAAATGGTAAGCTCTCATCAAATGCAAAAGTTTCTTAAGAAAGGAGTGGATGGATTTGTGGCCCAACTATGTTCATTAGAAGTCTCTCAATCTAATACTCCTATTCATCCAGATTTGCAAGCTATAATTGATCGTCACTCAGTTGTTCTTGGAGATATGCCTAAAGGACTTCCTCCTAAGAGGGATCATGATAATGCCATATAGTTAGTACCAAGGATCCAACCACCGAACATCAGGCCTTATAGGTATCCACACATACAAAAGAGTGAGATAGAAAAAATTGTTGAAGAGATGCTAGAGGCAGGAATCATCAGGCATAGCCAAAGTGCTTACTCCTCACCTGTGGTAATGGTACATAAGAAGGATGATACTTGGCGCATGTGTCCAGATTATAGAGTGCTCAACATGTACACCATTAAAGATAAGTTTCCAATTCCAGTCATTGATGATTTGCTAGATGAATTAAATGGAGCTATGTTTTTTACCAAGTTAGATCTTAGATCTGGTTATCACCAAATTCAGATTAAGGAGGAATATATTTGTAAGACAACATTTTGGACTCATGAGGGTCATTATGAATTTTTGGTGATGCCATTTGGTCTTACCAATGCCCCATCTACATTCCAAAGTTTGATGAATTCCATTTTTAAGTAGTTCTTGAGAAAGTTTGTGCTAGTATTCTTTGATGATATCTTGATTTATAGCAAGACTTGGGAAGAACATTTGCAACATGTGGACCAAGCATTACAAATACTTGAAGATCATAAACTCTATGCTAATCCATCCAAGTGTGCTTTTGGTCTTACAGAGGTGGAGTATTTGGGACACATAGTTTCACATGAAGGAGTAAAGGTGGACCCTAACAAAATTAAGGCTATCATGGAATGGCCTATTCCAAAAACCATTAAGAAACTGAGAGGATTCTTGGGATTGATAGGGTACTCTAGAAGATTTGTGAAGAATTATGGTAGTATAGCAACACCTCTCACCACTCTATTAAAGAAGGATTCTTTTCATTGGAACGAGTCTACCAATACAACATTTGAGAGATTGAAGGAGGCTATGTGTACAACTCCAGTACTTGCCACTCCTGACTTCACCAAGGAATTCATTATGGAATGTGATGCTTCTAGAAATGGGATAGGAGCAGTGCTCATGCAAGAAGATCGACCAATTGCTTTTGAGAGTCATCAATTAAAAGGTAAGAATCAACTAAAACCTATTTATGAGAAGGAAATGCTAGCAATACTCCATGCAGTGAAAAAATGGCGGCCTTATCTATTGGGTAGACATTTCAAGGTTAAGACAGATCATGATAGCCTAAAATATTTTTTGGAACAATGACTATCTTCTGAAGAGCAACAAAAATTGGTCACTAAGATGTTAGGATATGACTTTCAGATTGTATATAAGAAAGGGAAAGAAAATATTGTCGCAGATGCACTGTCAAGGAAGGATGAGAAAGATGAAGCCTTATTGTGTGCCCTTTCAATACTACAAGCAAATTGGGTGGAGGAAGCCAAAGCAGAGTGGAAAAATGATGTTGCGACTAGTAATCTCATCGAGCAATTAAAAAGTGATCCTAGTAGTTCAGATAAGTTTTGTTGGAAGGGAGATACTCTTTGGTATAAAGAGTGTTTGTATCTCTGCAAGAATTCCAACCTTAAAATCAAGATTCTCACAGAGTTACATGTGTCTCCAATGGGTGGTCATTCAGGATTTTTGAAGACATATCATCGAGTCAAGCAAGATTTCTTTTGGGAAGGGCTAAAGGGTGATGTTCAAAAATTTGTGGCCGAATGTTTGGTGTGTCAAAGGCATGAAGGGGAGACAATTAAGACACCAGGTCTCTTACAACCCTTATCACAAAGAAAGGAATAGAACTATCACAGTATCTCATCCAATGGAAGAATTCACAGTTGAAGATGCCACATGGGAAGATGAGGAGTTCATTCAAAAGTTTCCAAACTTGATTAGCATTGAGGAAAATGCTTCTTTGAAGAAGGGGGGCATGCTACACCCTTAATATTATTGTACATCGGGTTATGAATAGTCGGCTTGTGGCTATATTAACTCTCTATTAAGTCATATTATCATTAGTATATTGTTATTTAGTTGTTTAGGTCAGCCTAAGTCTTATATAGGTGTGTCTAAGTCGGCCAAGGTGATATCCTTGGCATAAATAGGTATATATAGGAGGTTGTGAGTCTTATTTCATCATCAAGTTGTGAAGTGTGTTCTCATTAGAGATATTTGGAGGTTTTCCCCCTTGAAGTGGCCTATTATTCTCAGTTATTATCAAGTATTTGTAGCATATTTCATATCATATTCTTCTATTGTGCAAGTTATTTCATAACAATATGTCGATCATCATCAAAGACTTGAAAGTTCCTGACATTATCAGGAACAACCAGAGTGGAAATCAACTCTACTGAGAATCTCTTAAGCTTGGAGCCTTGCATTGGTTCCAGGCTACTTGCAACAACTAATGAATCAGCTATCTGATTCTCCTCTCTAGGGATTAAGCTAATCCCAAAAGCATCAAAGTCTTCAATCAGGTTCCATACCTGATTTCTATAGGCTGCCAGCCTTCTATTGTGACATGTGTATTGGCTGTGCACTTGCTTGACAACTACTTCTGAATCCCCTTTAACCATCAAGGTAGTGACTTTCTTCTATGTGCGAACATTAGCCCCCGAGCTAGAGCTTCATATTCTACCACGTTGTTAGTGCATCCAAACTACAACCTGTAAGAAGCAAAGAAATTTTTCCCTTTCAGGCTGGTTAATTCAATCCCAACACCATAGCCTATTTTGGATTTGGATCCATCAAACGTGAGGGTCCATAGCTAATCATTAGCTGGAGTTGATCCCTTTGGGGTTATTGTGGGCGTTTGGATAGGATGAGCCATAGGTGGGGGAACTTGATCCTTTGCATCTAATATTGGTAAGAGGTGTTCAATAGGTTCCTCAAGTGCAATTTCCAATTCTTGTACAGACATACCATCTAATCTATGGCTATCCTTCTGACAGTCACTTGCATTTTTGATTAATCCCTTGGGTTTCGGTATACTTGTGAGTGCAGGGGTATCAAGCAAATCTTGGGGTTGTTCTTCGTAACTATGTTGGTCTGGTATTGTGACTAGGGTAAGTTCAATTTGAGAGGGAACTTCCTTTGAAGGTATCTCATCCCTAGTTAACATTATTGCTTCTTTGGCTTCAAATGAGAAGTGATCTGCAACGGTCCCAAGGTGACTTAGGGTAGTTTCCTCAGCTTGGGAAACATGATTTAAAATGCTGATGTAGGGTTGGCAGGTCAATTTAGAATGATTTTTGTAATGCACCCTACACCAATTAGGGAGTAAAAACTTTGCAAATCGATATCTTCCCCTAAGACCAGCTGATCCTGTTGCAGCTTCTTGATCAATGCCTATTGATTCTCTATAATCATGGGGTCAAGAGAATTTTGTATTGATAATTCTTTAGGATCAAGAACTGAAAAGGTCAAGATTTCCTCTCCTTTGTAAACTCCTATCCTGGTTTCAAAATAAGCCACCTCGTTAGGACAATTGTAGTGTTGTGTAGTTTTCGCACACACACCCCGCTGGAAGCAGGGACCCTCTTTCACTTCAGTTTTCGTGTTTTGGCCCTTTCTTTTGAGGTTTTGTCTTACCTAGGCATGTGCTAAAAATGTTTATTTTGAATGCCTAAGAGTTTCCCCCAAATTATTTATTGAAAATCCTAAGTTCTGGATGAATTTCAGGATTTTGCTTGGATTTAGGATTTTCTGCCCTGGTCAGATTTTCCCAGATCCTACTTGGACTCCAGCTGGACCCTTATTTTTTTGGAGATTTTCAGTATTCGTGGATTTCCATGTGGGCTGGATTTTCCCAGATTCTGCCCTGTCGTCGGCTTCCCAAATTCCTTCTCTGGCTATCCTGTTGATTGCGTTGTTGGCTTCGTGTGTGCTTTAAGGGGTGTATCTAACTTGGTTCCTGGGTCTCTTGGATTATTTCATGCTAGGGTTGTTCAGTATTGTGTCATTTGTCATCTCCTAACTAAATTTGAACTTTCCTATGCGCTAATGGCAGATGAGTAGGGTTTTAAGCCTAGGGCAATACCATATCAGGTGATTTCATTTTAAAATGGGCCTGAAACACAAGGAAAATTTATGAAAGGTCCATCCCTGACTTGCTCTATGTTTAAATGTTTGAATTTCGTGACTAATCTGGTGTTTGAGTAAAATCATGATTCAACGTCGCAGTCTGAGATAATCCATCCCTTCCAAATTTTATTCACTGTGACCTTTCAATGTAGGTGAGATGTCATATCGATCACCCCATAGTTCACCAATGAAGTCTTTTATGCATATCAGTTGGCAAGACAAAGAGGATTCACCGAGACCTCACTTCGTAAGAAAATGTCTCATCGACATGCTTGTTCATATTCGCTTTCGGCAAGACTAGCCCTAGTCGATAGGAGGTCATAGTAGGATCCAATAGCTTTACCAATATTCATTTGCTTCACCAAGACATCTATCCCTTGGTAAGACCTCCCACCGAACATTTCTCTTTCGCAGAGCTCTATTATTTTCATTCACTGTAACCCTTTGAAGTCGGCGAGATGTTATATCAGTCATTCTATGTCTCGCCGAAGCCCTTCATGGGTTTGCATTTGATCACCCAGACACTATAATTCTCACACCGAAGTCTTTCTATCAGCAAGACAAACCTCATCACCAAGAGCTTATAGCGGGCTCCTTTCATCTTGCCGATCTTCCATTATGTCGCTGAGACCTCCCCCTTTCAGTGAGACCTTCACCGAACATATCCTACTCTTGTCGAGTGATCTTCTGTCGGGGAGACATTCATGCTTCATTGAGACCTTACCGCGAGCTCCCTACTCTTGCCGAGACCTTCGCTTTCAGCGAGACTCCTAACGGTCACCAAGACTTCATAGTGAACCTTTCTCTTGGCGAGCCCAGATCTTCTGTCGGGGTGATTTCATAATGTCGGCAAGAGGTTATGCCGATGGAACTCTTCATCGGTGAGACATAACATAGTCACTGGGACCTCTGGCTGAGCTCAAATGCTTCACTGAAAGCCCTCCTAAGTCCATATGTTCGTTGTGACTGTATCTTTCTCACACCGAAGGTCTCTCATGTTCTATCGCTAGTCGGCGAGACCAAGAGAAGTCACTGAGACCTTACCCCAACTACCTGTTGGTCACATCGAGATGTTCCTCATTGATGTTCGGCAAGACTCTGTAAGTTCACTGAGACATCATATAGATAAAATTTAGTCTAGCCAAAGTGATTACTTAAAATCTGATGGTCGGTGAGACAAGGGGGATTCGCTATGACTTTACCCCGAAGAAGATCTCTCATCGACATGACTTTCCTCATCACCGGTTGGCAAGACGTGCCACACTCGGTGTGACCTCATCCCAAATGGAGGTTGTTTGGCCGAAGTACTTTCCTTTGCACCATTTAGTCTAAGATTGTGCCTTAACTGCAGATTTTCGTCAAGTCCAGATTTCTCTGAAATCTGTTGTCTCCCTGATCTTCCAAAGTCCCTTCTCTGGCCCGTTCTTCGCGGAAGTTCTCCCTAGACAGATTTTTCTGAACTTTGATGGAATGTAACAGAACAAGAGATAATTGAATTTGTTGATGGCTTATGATGCATTTATTAATTATTTCATGTGACTTATTGATTGATTATGATCAGATTTGATAGTTAAGTAGGTGTTTCCTAGTTATTCTGTTGGAATCTGATTGGTCAGGAATTTCTTGAAATTCCTCTCTAGCTCAGATTATGTGGATGGCCCCGAAACCCAAAATTTGTGGGATCATTTCATATGAGATTTAATGGCACTTTGGTTGTAGGAGATGCATTCTAACGATGTATTGATGGACTAACCTTGCTTTCCTGTAGTTTTTACTATGGTTTTCATGTTGAGTGCAGGCTGAATCTAGCAAAGCAGTAGCTAGTTCCTCATTGTCTAATGCAGGGAGGATTAAGTTGGACATCAATAGCAGGATCCCTGAGAACAAAGTCACTGCAGATTAGGCAGAAGGTGTTGAAGAGGATTTATAAACAAAGAAAGTAGATTGATGACACCCTGAGCGGTGTATATTATGGATCCATTTCCTTCTTTGAGATTATGACGTGAAGAAGGAAGATCACGCCCAGGTACTTGAGCCTAGAATAGTTGAGGAAGTTGTGGCAGGACGTTTATGCACCAAGTAATGATGATTTTGTTTCTGAGCACCAGTTGGATGATGCGGCTACCTACCTTGCAGTCATTAATAAGTATTTGGCATATAAAGCGGATTGGAATAAGTTGGTCAAACACTCAAGGGATGAGATTGCGTCCATCGAAAGATGACTTAGGGTTTTTCCCTTGCCACCAGTCGCTGGCCTAGATGAGACATTCTTGAAAGTACGTGAAGTGCTGGGTCTGAATATGGATAATAGGGAGGGGAGCTAATGATAGGCTGCGGCATGATTTGTGCTTCCCTATTATCTTCTTGCGCACTGGTCTGAACTGCATTGCGGATCCTAGGCTGACTTGGATGGAACGTGCATTTATGCTTATTTGACTGGCCATGGGTTTCTTTTGACCGAGTTGTTGTGCCATTAATGCGGCGGGCCCTTGCTTGGTCAATGGGTTTTCTAGGGGAATTATATATATTGGGCATTTCACCTCATTTGTAAAGGGTTAGAATGGTTGAATAGTTAGATTGTTAGAATATAGAATTAGAAATAGAGCAAATAGTTAGAAGTAGAGGTAGTTAGTAGCAAGTAGGTATTCTCAAGCAAATGTTGTAACAAAAATCTGGAATTGTTGCTATAGTGGACAATTTGAATACAAGAAATGACATTGTGATTTGGTGCCATACTTGTTTTCTTTTGTTTTGCATGGTTCTTTTTATTCTATCTTTAAAATTTCTTTGAGAAGGTTCATGTTTAGATTAGATTTGGGTTCAATAATGTTTGTGATTTAATACTTCAATGTTGTAGCAATCCTTCAATCCATACTTTTCGCAACCAACTGATTGTTAGTTGCTTTGTAAAGTTAGCCTGGACTTCATATTATGTATGCTTAGTTCGATTGTAAGGATTTGTTCATTTCAACTGCAAAAAGGGTTGTTGAATGAATGTTCATGATTTGAAAATCTTAATACCTCAGAAGATTGCATTGTTTTCTGTGAGATTGTAGATTTATCTTGGTCAAGTAGAGATCAGTTTTGAGGGATTGGTCCATTTCGAGTGTTGGTTACTCTCAGTGTTGATCTTAGGAGTAGTATTAAGTTTAGAAATCTCTTTGAAACCCTTATCCTTTTTCTATTTCTTTGATTATTGGGTTAGATCTAGGATTAAAATATCATCAAATGGTTAGATCTGATAAAATTGATTCATTATTTTTCTTGTAGTAAGGTTCCATTGTGATTACCAGCATTTTCACATTTCGTTACTGAGTTGTTTATGCACTATCAAGACCTGACATTAGAGACCTTGGGGTTATCTCTTGAGGCTTTCCGATAGAGGTTTACCTTTCAAAAGAGATAGGATATCATATTTTGTTTGGCTGTTATTGTGCAGAAAACACGATCAACACGTAGGCACTCCCCTCCATGGTAGCTACATATGTGAAAAGTCGAGGGAGAGATATCCCCATATTCTTTTCATCAAATCTCTGCTCAACAACATACCATAAGTCTCGGGAATATTTGCTACTTGAATATCTATGTTGGTTAAAATCCTAGGGTCAGACCCTACTTGCACATGTATATTTCTCAATTCTCCAACTACATTAACCTCTATTTTATCAGGTTGGATGACCTTCTTGTTTGTTTGGATAGGATTCAATCCCAATTTCTTGCATATAGAAAATGGCATAACATTGCCAAAAGCCCCTGAATCTAGTAGGGAATTATGTAGATTCTTCCCACATATTCTTAAACTCAAAAGAAATGGTGGGGTACCTACCTTGATTCTGTACAAATTTGCATTCATATCTGCAGAAGGTGCCATCTTGTTTTTTCCTTTTGATTTATCAACTTGCTCTAAAGGTTTTAGCACTATCTCTCATTGAGTAGGGAACCACTTTAGGATGTCAAAATATGATAAAGAGGTTTTTTGTCTCTGCATCTCAGCAACAATATCAAATTATGTGCTATAACTTGCATTACTTTTGATAACCCCAAGTGAATTACCTTTATTATGGAAGTCAGGTGGGCCTTTTGGTGGAGGGTTGTTATCAACACTTTGATTCGGAGGCACCATATGATTAGGTGGTGTTGATGTAGTGAACGAACCCTTATTCTGATTTCTTAGAAAATGTCCTCCCTTTGTCTGAAAGGCTTGGGAATCATATGAATCTTCCTCTAGTTCATTCTCATCTTGCCTTGGGAATGAAGGTTCCTCCTCAAAGAGGTAATAATTCATTGTTGTATCTACTGAGCCACCTTCTTTATTTAAATTTCCTTGGAACGTTTGGGCATTTGCCTGTGCCATCTTGAAAACTTTCTCCATTTCAGAGCAGTTTACCTCAGAATGGGTTGCAGTATCATGCAGCTTGCACCAGTTAGTCATAAAATTAAGGTCATCCACATTTGCAGTATGCGACCTTTCCTCATTAGTTTGATAATTGTGAGGAACTCCACCGTTATTTGGCCATGTATCCCATTGTTGGTTTTTATTTGGCCTCTGGTTATATCCTCTATTTTGATTTTGATAGCCTTGGTTAGGGGAATTTTGGCCTTGATAACCCCTTTGGTTGTGATTGTAGTTGTTCTGATAATTACCCTGGTTATTACTTCTCTGATTAGGATAATTATCTTGGTTTTGAGAGGGGTTCAATCTAAGCTGAGCCATGTCATTCATGACTTGGGATAGCATTTTCTTTAAGGTCTCTACCTCATTTGTGAGTTGAACTCTTTTTACTTTCAACACTCTTAGCAATAGGTGGTTGATCGCCATGATTTGGTGTTCCAATTTGATTATGATGACTATGCAGACTATGATGAGCCTGTGATTGTTGAAAGAAGTCAGGAGCTCCATTGGAAAAGAATGGAATAGGAGATTGAGTCTACAACTCAGAAATAGGTCCATAATGGGAAGGGGACATCCCTAGGACAGTATTGAATAAAGGGGTTGGGCTAGACATCTGATACCCCATTAAAGGAAAACCTCCTCCCAAACTTCCTTGTTGAGAACCAATTTGTTGCTGCAACTTAATGGCTAGATGATAGACTTTAGACAGGGAATCAATATCTTCTGGTTTGTAAGTCCTTTGTAGGAATAAGCCAATCAAAGGGTCTATAACTCTAAAGTAAGCTTGAAAGGCACTATTCTTAGCAACTAGATAGGGGTCCTACAGTCTCCTATACATTCGTTGAAACCTAGTATTAAACAAGGGTAAAGGTTCACCTGGCTCCTTCCTAATGGTAGAAAATTGGTGGAACAAAATGGTTGGATCCACGTAAATCCTAAACTGATTGATGAAAGCATTCTCTAGGTCTGTCCAACTCAGATTAGAGCGCTGAGGAAGATTTAGGTACCATTTGTAAGCCATATCCCCTAAGGAATAAGGGAACAACCTACAAACTACATCATGGTGAGCTATCTAAGCTCTAGTACAAGCCTCCTTAAAAGCTTGTATGTGCTCTTCAACACTCCTTGATTCACCATGAATGTACTTGGGACAAAATTTCTCAGGATTCTTAGGCATATCGTGAAAGCCTCCAAGAATAGTCCCCAATGGAGAGGGATTATTCTGAAAAAATGCCATTAGTAGCGGTGGTGGTGGTTGAGCCAGCTGTTGGATGGGTTGAACCAGCTGTGATGGCAATTGAGATGAATTCGGTGGTGGATTGATAAGAATCCAGTGGGGTATTGGTGAAAAGCCTGGTGGAGTAAGCGGAGCTAACAAGGGTGGTATGATGGTTGCCTCAGTCTTTCCAATCTTGTGTCTTGTTGGGGTCTTGAGTTCTATCAATGGTGATGGATTTTTAGTTGATCGAAGAACTCTCTGGGACCTTTCTGGTGAGAAAAACCCAGTATTATCCAGTCTTCTCTTCTAGGCCCTCCTTCTAGCACCATTTCTCTGTTGATGGTCAAAATAGCACAATAATAGTTAAACAGAATATCACTATTCTGCTCTCCTAAAAGAGAAAGAATAACACATGGATATCTTAACTCCCAAGGTCTTTGTAATCGGTTCTTGACTGTGCTGATTTCACTCAATGGTTGATGTGAACTATAATGTTCAAGGGGCCTGCTGGTGTTGAGCTTCTGGATTGTTCTAAGATTAAACATAAATTCAAATCTACTTTAATTGAGTTTTTTAAAGAAACATAAAAAGATAGATCAAAGCTTTGGAACCAAAGAGAATGATAATTCATTCAACTTAACCATACTTGTTACCTTTCAAGGAATTGCCAACTAAAGTTGGAGAACAAAATCAACTTGTGATTAACACACAAATTCATTCATTCATAGTGCTAACTTCAACAATAGATTGTAACTTACCATTTAAACAAAACATAAAATAAGATTTCACTCCTTGAAAGCTTCTCAAATCGAATGATTAACTGAAGATGAATACCATTCAGGAACACAACATGAAGTAGATTTAAATCTGGTTGCTTCTACTGTTAGTGAAATAGATAAGCAACTTTTACAAAATTTGGCAAAATCACCAGTGTACAAAAAACCTATATCTTCAGACTGTTTCCATCTATACTAAGACAAATTGAAAGATACATTACTACCTTCTGAATCTAACTCCTATTCTATTGCTACTAATTAATTCCTCTCTATCTTTTCTAAAACTCCTTTTTTTTTTCTAAAAAATTCTCCTCTTTCAAAAGAGGCCAAAATGCCATCTATACAGAACGTGCCAAAAGAATGTGCTAGCCCCTAATTTTAGGGTTTACAAAAATATGTCCCTTCAGAAGGGTCGGCCCTCAGATCTTTTTTTATGAAGTTAATGCCCACATTCAATATGCATCCCCGTGTCCATATCGATGAAGGATCATCCTCAAGAGAATCCTTCAGATCGTTTACAACCACAACATTAACTTCTGGCCTCCATGTCCATCCTCGAACTCCCTTGAAGGGCCACTTTGAATGCTCTAAAGCATTATCATTAATGTCGATCCCCATTTTCCAGTAGCGATCCCAGCTACCACTGTGACTCACAGTATCTTCCTCCTTTTCTGGCTGCTTCTCGCTCTAGATCTTCCTACAAGTTGACCATCTCTGGAGGTAGCATCAAACTCTTCGTTAGATCTCCACACCAATGTTGACCAAGCTGCTCCATCGGCTCGTTCACATAACAGATCCACACTAGTAGCATTCTGTTGATCTTCCTCATAGGGTTAGTCAATCAGTCAAACTATCCAGGGTTCACCTTCAATTCTCTCTAATTGGTTGAACACATGCCACATAAGATTCTCGGGCAGTCAAAAGTCATTCACACCGAATCGCATGTCGGTGAGACACTAATCGTATCTCCCTAATGTGATCATAACTCCCAACAGCTATCGACAAGACACACTATGGTTAGCAAGACTTCATAGTGAGCGACTAGGGTCATATCCATATCCACAGTGGTCACTGAGACAATCGCTATCAGCCAGACATCATAGAGAATCCTGAAGGGTTATACCACTGTAGAGCTCCATTGGCATGACATTCACATTCAGCAAGACAACCTTCAGTCAGCAAGAGGTCACAGCAAGTGCTAAGAGTCATACCGATTATCCTTTTTCCATTGGCAGGCTCGTCTCTATCGGCAAGACATCACTGGGTCGGTAAGACTTCATGGCGGGATCTATTAGTCATGCCGAAGGTTTTAAAACCATTAGCGAGACCATCGCTTGTCGGCAGGACATCATATCGAGCTCCTCCATTCTCCCCAAGCTCACTCTGTTTCGGTGAGACCCTCCCTCTTTGGTGAGACCTTTCACCGAAGGTAAAACACTATGCCGACTGGAGAATCCCTCGGCGTGACTTTTCTTCTTCAGCTAGACCTTTCGCCGAAGGAAATACCTCTTGGCGAGATCTCCCCGAGCTCGAATTTCTTTCGGCAAGAGCCTGCTTGGTCGGTGAGACCTTTTTCCTAGCTCAAACTTTCCACCGAGACTCCCCCCAACTGGGACCACTATTCCATGTCGGTGAGACCCTATTGGGTCGGCAAGAGATTACATCGAAGCCACCTTGTTTTGGCGAAATCTAATTTTAGTTTGGGGAGACTCCACTTGGTCACTAAGACATTACGGCTAACTCAAACTACTATGCTGACGTCACTTCATCTCGATAAGAGTCCACTCTGTCGGTGAGACTTCACCCTGAAGCTACCTCTATCGCCGAGACCTCACTAATTCAGCCAGACCTTATGCTGAAGGCATAAGCTTTTGTCGAGACCCTTTGTCGGTCAGCAGGACCTCTCAATGAACACAAACATTTCGTTGAGACCCTTGTGTGCACTCGGTCAGTGAGACATCAACATGTCGGGGAGATATATGAAAACCTATGGCGATTAAACTGTCTGGCTGACCAGGACATTTCAAAATGAATAGAACCATTGCTAGTCAGCAAGACATCTGGAAGGTCTTGCCGACTTTCTTCTTGAGGAGTTTTATGCTAAATTGGATTGAGGGATGCCTTCCAACTGACCTCCTTGAGAGATATATTTAGATGAGCGATTCAATCCTGCAAAACAAAAGGCCTCCATTAGTTCTCAAAAGCATATGAAATATATTATTTTTCACCATTTCACTTAATTTTCAACAAAAAGGAACCCAACTTTAACTAAGGCAGAACCAAATTTAGCAGAACAAAAACAAACTCATGAAGAAAACAAAAGAACCCCCAAGACCAAACCAGACAACCAAAGGAAAAGAAAACAAAAGCAGAAAAAAAAGAGGGGGACCCATTTTGTTCCAGAATAAAATGGGGTGGTTATGCAAGGCATAACAAGATCTAATATTAGAGGACTAAAAAAGAAGAGGACACCCCTACAAGGGATCAAACACCCTTGGGAAACTCTACCCTCTTATACAGACTAGTATCAAACTTTCAAGATAGGTACACACCACTCTGCCCTTCCTAGATCTGCTTACAATTCTCTATTTCAGTCTATTAATTATTAGTATCTTGCATTTTTCATATTAGGTCATATAGTATAATTAGGTTAATCAAAACAAATCAATTCCAAATCACTCCCAAACCCTAAAAGATGTAGATACTAGTCTGATTGGCTCATCTTTATGGTTTAAAGTCAATCTAAACACTGTGTTGATCTCCATATAAATGAAACATTAGAAAAAGAACTCACAACACACACAAAAACTACAAAAAATTGAATCTCAGGTTTTACAAATAAGACCTAGGGTTTTTTTTTTCTTTTTTTCATAGGAAACATTTTCCACATTGTTTGAAGGCACAATCTAGATGATTACTTGGTGATTTTGAAACATAAAAATGTGGGGATGCCTTAAAACTTAAGGTCAATGGACCAACATTTTTAGGATTTTGTTAGGATGCAAATCAATAAGGTGAGTCAATCAGTCCTAGATCTGATCCTTTTGAGTGTTAGGAACAAATTGGAAATAATTTAGAATGATTGACCTAATTAGACTAAATAACCTAATATGATGAATGTAATTTCTCAAAAGTAAACAAACTAAAACAGTGATTTGCAAGTGGATATGGAGAGTGTTGACCGATGTGTACCTATCACCAAAAGTTGAGTCTAAGTGGTGTAGCAGGATTGGGTCACCCCTAGGAAAATGGGTTCTTGATGAGGGGTCCTAAAATTGTTTTTGTAGTCCTTTGCTGTTGGATCTGAGACTCTATTTCCTAGTTGTAAACTTATCAGAATTTTGTCAGTAAATTTTGTAATTTAGTTTCTATGGCTTGACAACTTTGATGATAAAAAATGCAACAATGCAAACTGGATCTTCAAATTCTCTTCAATCCTCTTTAGACCTATAACCTACACATTCACAAAGAGGGAAGATGTTGTGCCATATAGGGGCTTACCTTATTCAAATCCGGTGTAAGTGTTTCCACTTCCATAAAGGCAATGTTGCTGATAAGTTGGTAATGGAAAGGAAGGAAATGATGAATGAACACAATGCTGCAACTCACCACCCTTCAATGTCTTCCTTGAAGGACTAAAATTATACAAATCTCTACAAGGATTTGGATCTTTCTTGATAGATTTTATTGAATGCTTGAATTCTTTGAATACCTACAAAAAGATGTTAGCCTTCACAAAACTATGACAAAATGAACACACATAAAATTTGATATGAAGTTGGATCTTGAATTTTTGTAATAATGCTCTGAAATACTACCATTGACTTGTTCAATAGTGCTCTTGATCATAAGTTTTCCAATAGATTTCTAGATGATTTTCAAATGATAAAATAACTAGGTATTTATAGGTGTTTATCCAATTTCCCAAAAATTAGATTTCAAAAGCCAACACTTCATATTTGAATTTTCTAGATGTTAAAATGCCACCAACAACATATTTAAATTTGGGTCTTAGCTAAAAAAGGGGACCCAGTCGCCCATAGGTGAATGGGTCCTAGGCCATATTTCTAGGACACTCAAATTCAGGGACAATTTAATGATTCAATGCATTTGTTTAATAATAGTCCTTCAGAAAATAGTTAAAATTAGGCTTTGGAATGCATAATTTGGAAAATTAGAAGCTTAATTGAGTCCAATAAATTAGGGGGAAAAAACATAATGTGAAATTGTTAAGGTATACTTGATTCTCTACACTACAAATTTCACACAGGGATCACGGTTGCACTTCATTGTTCATTTACATTTTCATATCTAGACATTGTTGATTGTGGAGTGGCAGATTGGAGGTCTTGGATGTTTATTTGTTGCTATTATTTCTCCATTGTTGGTCATATCACTCATATTGTTGGTCTCACCTGCCAAGCGAAACATGAGACTTTTTTATTGCTCAATACCTAAGGTATATGACAATTTATTACTGTGTTGAGGGTGCCTAGGGTTGGAGATTAGGTTTCTATCATTTGGGAGCATCTATACTCAATTTTGGAGGTGTGGCATCTAATCTCTAGAGCTTGCAGGGGTTGCTCGCAAGCGTAGAAAATTGTCAGTCAAATAAAATTTTTGGGTATACTTTAAATAAATAGGTAATCTCATTTTATGAACTCAGTTGCTCCTACATTTGAGAAAAAGTTGTTTTCAAATAAAAAATTAAATTTTGATTTTTTAGCTTCATGTATTCCTGAAAATTGTCATTTTTTATAAGTTATTAAATTGATGCAAGTTACTTTATTATCTGCACTTTATTTATCATTTCAAAACCATCACAAACTATTGCAAAAGAAAATCAATAAACAAAAAAGGGGAATATTAAGGGTGTATGTTACATGCTACATATCAACGGGCCATGATTTTCATATTCCACATGATATGCTACATGATATTGTCAAAGATTATGTGGATGACATCCTAGAAATGTAAAAATCCAAAGTACATCACCTATCTATCTTGTGTTGCATCTTTTAGAGGCTCAAAGAGTATAATTTTAGATTAAATCCCAAGAAATATATATTTTTAGAGTCACATTAGGAAAAATCCTCCACAATCATATTCCATGATTTGCTACATGATATTGTCAAATATTATGTGGATGACATCCTAGGAAAGTAAAAATTCAAAGTAGATCACCTATTTATCTTGTGTCACATCTTTAAGAGGCTCAAAGATTATAATTTTAGATTAAATCCCAACAAATGTACATTCCTTAATCCTCAAAAATTAGTTAGCAAACTCTCCCATTTAGGACTTTCAACCTTTGAACATAGAATTTTCAAATGAATTCATCCTTCACATTGAGGAATCCAAGACATAGATATTATACTTTAATGGATCATTCACATCACATGGATCAGGGGCTAGCATCCTCTTTATCACTCCCCAAGGTGATTTCATTTCTAAATAATTCCACATTGATTTTCCTTGCACTAAAAATAGTAGAATATGAGGCATTATTATTTTGGTCTAAAACCAGTAGTTAATTAAATGACACATTCAACACTTTTAAGTCTTTGGAGATTCATAGCCAGTAGTCACTCTGGTCAATGAAGAGTTCCTTACTAATGATGAAAGACTTGTGCCCTATAAATGCATGGTTGATAGTTTAGAGCAGTATTTCTTAAATATATCTTTTGAGAAGTTCCTTGTATCAATAACAGGTAATTTGATGCAATGGACACCAATGTATCTCTTCAAGATATGCCTGATGAGTCTCATGAGTACCATTTCCTTGTAGAGAAAATTCTTATACATTCTTATGGGTAATAGTGCAAAGTTGTGTCACACTTTTAGCCAACTTATTAGCACAATTGAATTTAACTAAATTTCTAACTAAAAATCAATTTTGGCCAAACATATTGATCTAGTAAGATTCATTCTAGCTAAGTTAGATATTTCCATAATTTTTCCAATAAAAAATGTTGACTTAATGCTTATGTAGCACCACTTTAAGGTCAATTTACCAAAAAAAAATATTTCAAAAACTTGAGGTTTGAATAAAACCTACTCATGTAAATAACATCAAAATAACAAGTTTCCACAATCCATATAGATAATTGCAAAATATTTCTAGATTTGATTGTGTGTTAGTTTTTGCATCAATGTTTCAAACCACACTCCGTAATCCATCATTAGGATGAAATGAGAGCACAAGGAGAAGAATGATAAGATGCAGACCGAGGAAAGCCTAAAAAGGTAAGAGAAGGGAAGGAGGGAGAAGGGGGTTGCACGTGAAACAAGACACAAGGAAATGATTTGACAGGAGAGAAAATTCATAAAATACAACTAGAAACAACATTCCAAAAAATTTAAGGCAGGAAAGGAAAATAATACAAAAAAAACAAGCTAATCAAAAGAATCAAATAATAAGACATAAAATAATATAGATTCATCAAGAAAGAAACATAATGTTTCAAAAAGGAAGACAAGAAAGAAACCAAATACAAATTAAAGACATGGAGTTAGAAGAATGGAAAAAGAAAAATAAAATAAAGAAAGAATAATCTAAAAATAAAATCCTAAAAGAAGATTAAAAAGAACATTTAGAATATATATAGTAAGGATAATTTTAATTTAATATATTCTAAATGTTCTCTTTAATTTCTTTTAGGAATTTATTTTTAGATTATTATTTATTTATTTTATTTTGCTTTTTCCATTCTCCTAGTTGTATGTCTTTCATTTGTATTTGGTTTCTTTCTTGTCTTCCTTTTTGAAACATTATGTTTCTTTCTTGATTAATCTCTATTATTTTATGTCTTATTATTTGATCCTTTTGATTAGCTTGTTTTTTTATTACTTTTCTTGTTTGACTTAAAAATTTTGGAATGTTGTTTCTAGTTGCATTTTATGAATTCTCTTTCCTTTCAATTCATTGCTTTGTGCCTTGTTTCACATGCAACCCCCTTCTCCCTCCTTCCCTTCTCACCTTTTTTAGGCTTTCCTTGGTCTGCATCTTATCATTCTTCTCCTTGTGCTCTCATTTCATCCTGGTGATGGATCATAGAGTGTGATCTGAAATATTGATGCAAAAATTAACACACAATTGAATCCATAAATCTTTTTCAGTTATGTAAATAACATTTTTTTTTAAATATAAAAATACCCTTTTGTAGATTAATAAGTGTAGTTTTCAAAAAAATATATACTTGAATATTTTAATTATTATTTTCTTTATTTTTTAATTTTATTAAAAGTAGGTTATTCTAGCCACAAAATATTAAGTTGATTACCAGGCCAAGGAAAAATACTAAAACTTATTAAAAAGAATTGAAAAAAATATGATGCGGTAGATAAAAGAATCTATATCAAGATGGTATAATTTTTTTTCTATTTTAGATAAATATTTAATATGAAAGTTGACATGGAATGGAAACAACTATTTTTTAATACATGCACATTTTAATATTTATTTAAAAAATATATATTTATCAAAATTGGAAAAAAAATATATCCAAGCCCTAAAGTTTCAAGTTATAAATACACAAAAAAAATTGAAAAAAAAAAAGAATTTACCATAAAAAGATTGACATCTCATGTAACTTCATTTTTCAGCATTTTATCAACTAAATTATAGTTTCAATTTATTAAAAACTACTTAAAAATATTTTTTTTTTTTAATTCTTTAATATAAACATAAAATATACTAAAAGGTACATGTTCTACTAGTTTACATCATTTCAAAATTCAAAACATATATTCCACTTTTTAGTGATTCAAGTTTAAAATTTGGATCAGTGTTGGCTATTTCCTTTATAAAGTGTGACACAACTTTGTACTTAAATACCTTATAATCTTTCATATTTCGATATGATATGTGACATTGTTGGTCCAAACACTCCTTGTAATAATGGAATTTTCAACTATCTCCAAAACCAAACCATCCCTCCTAACATATCATCCACTAAACATAAAGCCCTTATCAAATGCACATCTTGTTATACCACCCTTGGTGGAATGCTCTATCATAAGGGTTATGATGGAATTTTCTAAGATTTCTCAACTCAAATGAGACTAACCTTGCATTTTAGGAAGTGCATATAGGTATTTTTGGTTCCCATACGAACAACATGATCTTATCCAAGAAGCTCCTTCATATAGGATACTATTGAATGGAATTTGATGCCTATCAATATGTAAATAAATGTCTTGCTTGTCAAAAACATGGGGACCTTATTTGAATGCACCCTCACAAGCCCTCTAACCCAATACCACTCTATGGCCTTTCTCTACATGGGGCCTCAAAATTAGTGGCAAGGTTAATCCCACCTCCTCCAACAGTCAAAAATTCATTATTATTGCTAACGAATATTTTACTAAGTGGGTAAAATTTGTTCCACTCACTTTCACTATCAACATCTAATTTTCCAAATTTATCTTTGACCATCTCATTTGTCATTTTGGCATAACATCCACTATTATCATAGACAATGGAAAATCCTTCAAAACCCATGAAGTACAATCCCTATGTGATAAATTACATATTAAGCACAAATGGTCCACTGTCTATTACCTACAAGGCAATGGTCAAGTCAAGGCATCTAATAGAACCATCTTCAAAATCCTTAAGAAATTTTTCAATGATGTTAGTTGTGACTAGCACCTTTAACTTAGTCCTACCCTTTGGTCCTACCACACCTCCATTCAGACTCCCACTCATGCCACTCCATATTCACTTGCTTATGGTACTGAGGCAATCTTTTCAATATAGGTTGAGCTCCCATCCTTGTGTGTTTCTTTGCATAACCTTATCTTAGAAGAGGATTACTGAGCATCATGCTTACATGAGCTATAATTCCTTGAATAACATCATCTCACTTCTCTCAATTAACTTAAATAATATATTAGCATTGATTGCATCATGTCTATAATAAATTCCTCCACACTAGAGATTTTGAGATTGGAGAACTTGTCCTTAAGGAAAACCAAAAGAACACCACCCAAGATAGAGAGAAGAAAGGTAAATTTGAGCCAAACTGACTAGGTCCATATGTCATTACCAAGCTCAGATATGGAGCCTACAAGCTAGGGCCACTCCTGAAGTTCATGAGCTATATGATCCTATGAACATTGTTAATCTCAAGTGATTATATGATTATTCTATTTAGTACCACCCTTCAAAAAATTAAAAAAAAATAATAGGAGAAAAAATAGAAGAGAATTAAAATTAAAATCCTAAAAATAGTAGAGAAATAAATTTGTCCACTAGTGAAAACCACTCTTTGTAGCACCTTAGACATGTACCATGATGGAAACATGGTAAAAAGGTGTCATGTGTAGTAGGAAACCACTCTAGCCTATGAGCATGCATCCTTCCATATTTTTCTCATCGCCGTATTTTATTCATCTTACTTCATCCCTTACCCATCTATCATAATCCATAAATTTTTTCTATCCCCTCTGTGTACATTACCTGCTCATATTATTCTCCTTGGTAAAATTTCTCAAATAACCAACACTTCCCCTCATTTTCATCCATACCAACCCCATCAATCAATTTTACTTCCCCATCATTTCATTTCATTTCCATTCCATACTCTTTCCTTGATTTTGCACTTAATTTGGGTATCTCCTTGCTAACATTTACTAGGGAATGGTCCACATGTATATACACATTGGGGCATGAACTCTTCATCATCATATATCATCACATCAATTCATGAATCGGTCCTTTTTGGAATTTACCCATTGACCCTCCATCCCCCATCCATCCATCCCATCTACCCATGCCTTCAACATTTCATTGGATACCAACTCATGTTTTTTGCATGTTTTGTTTGATTGTTTTATTATCTTTTTCTTTGCTTGTGTCAATTTATGTCTTCTTCTTTTTTCTTATTTATTGCATCTAGTCCTTGTGTTTCATATCCCACACCATATTGATCACTTTTTATAGGAATTTGAATATTTTCTTGGGTTTCTAGTTGATCTCCCTTTTTTGAGCTTTCAAGTACTAAAGTAATGGCTAGGGCTTGTTACACTATGTCTAGTGTTTATTTTATATCTCAAAAACCATTCCAAAACCCTAAATTCATGCACCCATAACACTTTTGTTTTAAAACTTCATTAAATTATTATAGTTGGTTATTGTTCTCTTAAGTTGCAAATTGTGTCTTTCAAACCATTAGGTTTTTGATCCCCTCGACCTAGTTACCTGTTGGTCCATTTCCTCAATCCTTTGGTGAAAATATTTCATATCTTCAATATTTTTTGCAAAGATTTTCAATGACCTACATGCCTTTAACACACAATTGTGTTTCATTCATTACCTAGGTGTTTCCCCCATTTTAACACACATTACAACCTTTAACACACATGCTAAATTCCCTCACTTAAATTCCAAGGGCTCGTTCTACTTGAGTACATGTGTCACCTCCACATTACATTGTAATTCACGTTCACATCACATTTTCATCTTCAAAGCGCATTGCTACACTATGTTGTGTGATGGCTTATAAACCTTTTAGAATGGAGAGCATGTGTTAGAAGCATATTTTAGTACACTCTTTCAGTGCATCACAATCTCATGAGGATAGTGCATTGCTAAAATGTGCTAGGCATAAGTAAGTGGAGCATGGGTAGGTGGTAGCTTCCTATTGCATCGTGCTTCCCTTTTGTAGTGTATTTTATAAAGAGTAGCACATTGTAATATTGCATTGTGAATGTTCCTTTAAAGATCCTAGATAGGTATCATTGAGGCATTCAGTCACAAAGGGATAGTGCATCACATTTTCACGTTCTTAGTGCAAAGTGAAATTGCACATATGGAAAGGTCATTAAAATTATGACATGTGGTGCCATGTTGTTGGATTGCATATGTTCTTTGCATCATATTTTTTGGTTGAGAGTTCAAATGGTAATTGTGTTGGGCTTCAGATAGGGGAAGATAAGTTGGCCCAAACCTAGATCGACTAGCCTCGATGAAACCAGGAAATGATAGATTTTGGATATGAAGCAATGAAAGAAGCATATTGGATGAATATGTTGGGACAAGTAGCAAAGGAATGTTCCACTACAAATACTTAATACATCAGAATTTCTAGTCCTCATCGCAAAAGGAAACTATGATGAGTGATGGATAGCTAAGATTGAAACATGTGGTTGCATCTTATCACAGTGTACAAGCTCTTCACATCACAATTTCAAGAATGCAGCACAAATGGAAATTACGATATGCAGTATAAAGACATGTGAAGGGTTACAAGTGATAATATTCCTAGATAGGTTTTGACTCTTCAGATCATCACATGTTGAGTTCTTCATAGCACAATTTCTTCTCAAGAAGTGCAAATGGAAATTGTGTTATGTGCTAAGGAAAAAGGAAACATGGAGATGATATCACTCAATAATGGTGGCAATAGTTGATTGCATCACATGGATTTAATACATCACAATCTTTGCTTCTCAATGCATAACAAAAGTGTGATCAAGCTCAAAAGAAAGTTGAGGATGTTTGTCATCTCCATAATGAAGTGCATTGGTCCTTCACATCATAATTTCATAAAGGAACATTTAAATTGAGATTGTGATGTGAAAGGAGCTTGTGATAACCGCTGATCTTGTTTTAAATCAATTTGATCAATAGTCCACATTCAAATTTGAATGGCTAGTTGGCCTATGAATTGTTTCATATGCTTCATCATGACACATTTATGGCGTATCTGTTGCTTCCCAAAGGCAATAAAGCATCAAATTACTTGTTTTTTTCTATAATACATAATTATATTCAAGTATTATGGCAAAGGGATCTCTCAACAAGAAAATTCAAGTGGAAAAAAGCTATGTTTTTTGGGTAAGTGCACCAATTCTATTCCTTTGAGAAAAAAATTGTTTGAATTATAAAAGAGAAAAGGTTGTAAGGGATTTTCTTGGCTAATTGGGGTTAATAAAGTTTTTGGTGTGAATTTTTGAAGAAATTCTTAAGCCCTAGGATTTTCAAAAAGTAATTGTAAAACTATAGAAGCTTTTAAATTATAATTGTAAAACCCTAGTTTGCTTAAGACCTTTCAAAATGAGTGAGGTAAGTAGTAAATCTAAGTCCAAAACCAAAAGATTAGCAAGGATTATGGAAGATGACCTTGTATCTTAGCTTCCTGGTGCAAACAAACATGCTCAGGGTGTTGGAATTCTTAGTGATCGATTGCAAGATGTTGCTTAGTCAATTGGTGACATAGCAACCATGCAAAGTGGTTGGATATTGTTTGATTATGCATTTAGAAGAGGAATTATGCCACAATCAAAAAATTATTTATGGACCTTGAACTTGGGAAATTTGGTGGTGCAAAATGTATTTTTTGATGTGGATTTGGTAAAGGCTTATGCAGAATGTTATGACCCTAAGGACAGGGTGATTAAAAGCAAGAAGGGCACACCCATTTTAGATATTTCAAGAAGGAAAATTATGTGAACATTTGGCTTGAATCCCTCAGAAACTATTTCAATTAACTTCAAATCACATTGATAGGAATATGAAAAGGACATGTACAATTACAGGGCATATTGGCTTCCAAAACATAGAAGAAAAAATACATGAAAACATAGAGTAAGGTTCACTCCTAGAGAGATAGAACCATTTAACTATGATGATTTTGAAGATTATTTTAAAAACACCTCCTACATGCATTGTGTCAGGTGTTGGGAAAATACTATGATTTAAGGATGCCAATCCATGTGATGATGTTAGTTGCAGACATCCAACATAGGGATTTCAATAGGAGTTTTTATTTTTCTTCTTATCTTTCATGAAACATTCATAAGCAATCAATTGATTTGAGAGAGTTCGATGCTCCTCTATACTTCAGGCATTATTATTTATTAATGCATATGATTATGTGGAGTGGTGCAAAGGCTTGGAAGAATTTGATGGAATTAAGGACTAATGGTGAAACTAATAGAAGGTTACCAGTCCAAATGTGGACTCATATTTGGGACCAAAATTGTAGTGAGGAAAACTTTTTAGTTTTTATAATGTTTTGGTACAAGGTATATGGGGGAATCTAGGTTGCAATCTTGAGAAAGGGATATCAATGCAGATCATGAAGGTATTGATACCCCTATAATTTGATCCCTAGTTTGGGGTATAACACAACTGGGGAGATTGGTATTTTCATAATAATTCTACTATGTTCAATATTTATGGTACTCTGGTGCAACCTCGTTGCATGCCCATATATGTGTCTAATAGACTTGCATTTATGAAAGTAATGTGGTAGCTAGATAAGGCTGACAATGAACATTTTAGGTTGGTAAAGAATGGATCTTTTATCCCTGGTTACTTCAAGTTTTCTCATTTTACTATTACTAAAAAAAACGGGGTAGAGAAATTTTCTACCATGTTTAAAAATCTTAATATGAACATCCAACCATTCAGGAACTATGACCTTGAAGTTTTTATAAATGATGAAAGGAGAAAAAGAGGAGGTCTGCCTACTATCACCATTTTCATGTCTCTAGGCATGTAATTAGAAACTTGGGCATAGATGATGAAGTGAGAAAGAGAAAGAAAGATTGGATGCATATGAATTAGGTGGAGGAGAAAAGGTTTAAAGTAAACCCTAAGTATGTGAGCCAATTTTCAAATTACACAAATTTGATGCAGAAGGAAAAGAAAATATTGGATGCCTATGTTGATGGAATTTTTTATGAATATGGTGACCTTATCTGAGGAAGAAGCTAAGAAGAAAAGAGAAGATTAGTTTACACAATTGGAAATCAACCAGCATAATCACAACTCCAACTACTTCCATCCAACAGATGCAAATTGATAACCAACCAGTGGTCAATCCATTAGTTGAGTATTTTGAGGAACTTGGAGATAAGGAGACAATGGAGGAACATTCTACAAATCATGTTCCTATTGATGAAGAGTTTAACCAAATATTCTCATCCCCTCATATTAGAGATGAAGAAGATGAGTGTGTGCCTGAGGATAGGCTAATAATTGATGTTTATGATGAGGACCATGTACCTAATGACAAGGTACAAATCATCTTATGAATTTATGAATGATGAATCATTCATCAAAGAAAAAGAATTTAAAGAGCTTGTCATCCAATTGAGGGATAGGGAATAGAAGGAAAATATTGAGCAAACAAAGGAGGGATTTTATCCCTCTCAACATGGGGAAATTGAGAAAAAGTTGGCACAAGACATTGAAAATGAGAAATCCAACATTTACCCTATTGAAGGAAGAAAACTAGTCAAACAAAGTGGCATCCCTTTGTTTCCTAGATGGGATTTGACTTCAACAATTACTTTAGATACAATTACAAATTTTAATGGTGAAGCATTCACTTATGAGGTATAGGTTGACAATATTCTTTTTGGTTCTGGTTTTAGTCTAAAAATGCACACCTTGGCAATCTAGTCAATGGATCCCAACACAAGTAAACCAATGGTTATCAATTCAATTGGAGAGCTCACAAGAGAATTGATTATAAAAATAGCATAAAAAATTACAACTTAAGCTACAAAATTAGTAGTGCACACTACAATGTTGAGTGTAGAAACAACAAAGATTGTAAAGGATCAATATGATGCTTTGTTACTAAAATTTAACAAATTACAGGATGAATATAAAAAAGTGATTTCCAGGATTCCACCACCACAACCTTTAGTTCCAAATATTAAATCCCCTCCTACTCCATCACGGAAGTTTTCAACACAAGATAGAGAGACTTTGTCTCTAAGATCTCAAATATTGAAGGAGGAATTAAAACAAAGCAAAGAAAATGAAGAGAAGACAAAGGAGAAGGTTGAAAAGGTGGTTACTAATATGATATATGATATTCTTGGTCATAGGTTGGCATGTGTGCTACAAAATCTTGAAGGTGTATGGATTTCCTTTAATGGGATACATAAGGCATATCAAAAGCACCAGGAGATCTAATTAAATTTTCAAAATGTTTTAAGTAAATGGAGCTTGAGAGAAAATATTATTAAGGAAATTATTAAATAAATAGATGTATAATAAGTCCCAAGAAATTTGGCTCAAATTCTTGAAATAATTGAACTATTAGGGGAGATATCAGCTTTCCAAACCAAATTGGACATCCAATTCAAGGGTAAATTGAAGATGTTTCAAGAAATGGAGAAGGGAGTTATGCCAAATATATTGGATGATGTAGGGACATTGAAACCCTTGGGTGATTGGAAAGTTGAGTTTGGAGGTATTGTTCCTTCATTGTTTATATATATATATATATAAAGATGGTAAACTTGAGTTGGCCTTTTCAAACAATTCAATTGATGATTTGTTTAAATTGGAGATGAATTTGGACACCTTTTTCAAAGAGGCTAGAGCAATAATTGATGCAAGGTACAATGCACACAACAACAAAGTGTAGAAGCTACTTGCATTTAGCTGGCCTACTAATACAAATTTAATTCTTGGCTCGAGAAATACACTAAATGGGCATTTTTCTTGTTTTATGGAATTTTTTTTTCTTTTATGCTATTGGTGGGACCAGGGTTCTTCATCTTCTTCCACTACATTAACATCTCTCAAATTTTTGGAATGATAAAGAAAGTGAAGAGAATGAAAGTGATATCAAAGTATAAGTACAACCACTTTCTACTTCAAGTGCTTTTTGGAAAGCAAGGGGATCTTCTACACTTGTGTGCAACAACTTTTGTCTTATATGGGATTTTCCCTCCCAGAGCAACTGTATTGACATTTTGTTATGTATAATTTTGTAAAATGTAAATTTGGCACATGGAAAAAGGCTCGAAGCTTGTTGCTCCCTTTGTTTCTATAAAAGGGAATTTAAGGCCTTTTGCAAACAATCTTGAAAATTTTGTAAGTAGAGCACTTTTTATATATTAGTCTATACATGTCTGAGATTAGGTCTTGATAGGATAGGTTGTCAATATAATTAATGATTTTGTATAATAGTACTGGCATTTATAGATCCAATACAAAGAGAATTTATGCAAATGTATTGTATCTTACTTGTACTTATCTTGAGCATTCATGAATAAAATTGATCAAGGATCTTTTTTGTTCATCTTTTTTGTTTGTATTATGCATGAACATTTCTTTTATAACTTTTACTCAAGTATTAAATCAAATCTCCTTTATAAGAAATTTTGAATGGTAAAGATATTATAGGTATTTGAGTTTTTTGCAGATATTCAAGGAATAATAATGTAATTATGAATTGTTATTATTCCTAAGTGTTAGATCAAATACTGTTATCTGGGTTTTCAAATGTGTTCCCTAGACTCCACTCCCTAGGTTAAGGAACCAATCAAATCTATAATAAACTTTTGAGTACAATTTATTGATCTTAAATGAACAATCTATTTTCAAGCAATAATTTATTTTCTTAATCTTATTTTCCATGTCCTCCTATACATGAACACATAAAAGCCTAAGGATCTATCCAATTACTTAAGTATATTTGTAATTCTTTGGAAAATCAAAGGGTACATATCTATTTAGAATAATATTTTGTATAATTGTGGATCTCCTATATCTACCTGATCACTCTAAAAATCCAAGTGAATATTGTAGGATCACCCTCCTAGGTCTTGCAAAGCTTGAAGTGGAAAGGAAAAGTGTTATCTAGATTTTCTTGTTTATTGGCCAACCCTTCTAGGAAATTGATCATCTAAAATGGCCTCTCATTAGATTGTCTTTGATAACTAGTTGGGAAAATAAAACACCAGAAACCTTCATCATTCATATGATGGAATGCCTATGCCAACGTGTTCCTTGGATGACTAAACTATTTGAACTTTCTTTGATTTTCTTTATCTTTCATTTTTAGTTTATATTTTCTATCACTTTTAGTCTTAGTGCTCCATCTATAACGCCCATCGTCATTATGGTCACCCTCATCCTTTATATGATGGTGTGCCTATGACAATATGTCTATTGGATCACTATTCTATTTACAAATTCTTTGTTTGTGTTTCACTCCATATACACATGATGCATCATCATCACGATCCTTTATATCATGGTGCATAAGGTTATGTTCTACAAAAAATAAAATATTTTCTTTACACGTGAATTTCCTATGACAAAATGTATTCCTCATCCATTATATTCTTTATCATTATCACATCATTTATCCATTCCTCAAGTCATGTGTCACTTTTTCTCCTTATATCCTTGTAATATTTCATCATCCAACATGTACATCCATGCAATCAATTCCATTCATCCTAAAATAATTAATCAACATGCCCAATCCTTAATCTATGATTAGTCTTCTATTCATGTCATGTACATCATTCCACCATGATTTTTCTCAAGTCATATGTTAATCCTTTACAACACATTTTTATCACCCTTTAGCTTTTCGAGATACCTATTGGGTTCTATTTCACCCAATATTTCTCTTGAGGGGCCATCACTTTTATAATTATCCCTAAGTGACTATGGAAACTTACCACCAAAGCTTCATTCCATACCATCCTACTTTTTATTCTTATTTGACACAACACCACTTAGTTGCGTTATATTAGAGATGGGAAAAATATAGGCACCTAAATTATTCCCTAGTCATCCATCACCTAACTATAGTTGGTAAATTCCATCACCTAATCCTAATCAACTAATTATTAGCATATTTTTTCCTATGGCTCAAAATCAACCTTAAAAAGTTGCACATGATTTTTTAAAAGGTTTAAAAAATTTCAAAGGTAAAAATATTGTTAAAGTATTTTTCCCATGTTAATACCTGGAAAATCCTTTTTCCTTTAAGAATGACCTAAATTTTAATAAGGTTACCAAAGAGATCTAAAAATCCATGTGTAATAGACTTTAGAGAGAAATGGCTTTGTTAAAGTTTGGTTTTCTTTGATTAAGTTGACCTCGTCTTAGGGTTTCTTGGTTAGTTATTTTCACACAGTTTTAGGAGGCTATAATGGCAGCCAAGACATTTATGGAGTAGCATGAAACTCTTCAAAGTTGAGTAAATGGTTAGGGATCTCATGAAATTAATTATTTCTCTCCAATATAGAATCATCCATGTGGAAGGAAAATAGAAATGTAGGTCTTCTTGTTTCATGAAGTCTTATCACTATCATAGAGAAACACACTCACAATTTTCAAATATTGTATTCTTTTGGTGATGTGTTCGAGCATATTTTCATTTTTTGGAGGTGCAAATATAGAGGTTTGTATGGTACTTTTATGAGTTAAAGGTACTAAGAAATTTTATTCTGGGTTTATATGGTTTGTATTTCCCAATGTTGAACTTAAGTAATGCAAGATTTTCCTTATAAAACTTGAGTATCGAGACATTTTTCAAAATCAGTGCTACATAGTCCTTCAAGAAAAGCATGGAATAGTTCATAAGGAAATAAGGATGCAAAACCAAGTGAAGTATGGATAGGCTCTCTAGTGTACATAAATAAATTTGGCTACTACTTGTAGAGAAAAAAGAAGCTCGAGAAGGGAAAGTATTCAACAATGCATGAGTAAACATTTGTTTTTCAAAAAGGTGGAGTAGGTGGATATGTGTAGGATCATGATGAGCCAAAAAGTGGTGATATTATGGGTATGTGTAGGGTATGTGGCTGATGACTTTTTTTTACCCAAAATTGATGAAATGAAAAGGGTTTTTAAAGGATATTCTCAGCTTTCCACCAATATAAATTATGCTTTACTTTGAATTTAATAAATAATTATTATTCATTTTCTATTTGAATTACAACTAAAGTCTTGATTGATAGGATGATTGAAAAAAATCTATAGCTTTCAAACCATATCACATATTTTGAATATGAAACATGCATCACATTCTATGGTTTGCATACTATAATATTAAAAAATAAAAAATAAATTTCATGAAGTTTTGACCAAGTTATGGTCAAACATACGTTTTTATATTTTTTAAAATTTGTAATAAAAATTCATAAATAATTATTTACTTGGAAAAAAATTACAAAAAATATGCATCACATTTGGACATGAGTCCTCTACTTATATGTAAAATATTATAAAAAAAATATTATCATTTTATTGTGGTTAGGGTGGTTAGACACACCTACTTCTTATTTTTCCCTGAAATTTAAGTACTATTGCATTGAAATTTAAAATTTTCACCAAATAGACTTTTTTTAAATAAACCTAGTAGTTTAGAAACTACATTCAATTTGCTACAGATTCTATTCTTACATATTTTTGAAATAATATAGATAACTTATTCAAAATTTTACGTCAAGTTGCCTAGCTCTGATTTTTCTGAATTTTTTGCCACTTAAGGGCATGTTTTTTCCATGATGATCCTGCACATACCTAGGTCCTATAGAATAGGTAGGAACTAAAAAAAATGATAGTCTCAAGGAAAGGAAATCATATGGAAGGGTATTCCAAAGGAGAAGGGAGATGTCTATGTATATAACAATCATCAATATCAAATGACTATTAAACTATGAGGAAGACAAGTAAACAACTTATGGAAATTAGAGTTTCTTAAAGAGGATAACCAAAAAGAATATTAAGATAAGGGTAGTCTATAAATAAAAAATTCATTTTTAAGAGTTACTTTCAATGTTGAAGAATGTATAAATACAAGTAGAAAATCTCATGATAGTCTACAAGGGAAATATCAAGGAGAGGATACAAAAACCCCCTACAAATGACAAACTAGAAGACTTCATTAATAATGATAGTCCAAGATTTGTGATAGTTCATCAAGCTTATTAAGGAGTGCATGAAGATGTGAAAGAAAGATCCTAGAATATGGTTAAATTCACAAATAATACAAAATAAATAATCTTCTAAGGATAGTGTCCTTGAATCACATGGAGCTTGGAATAGAGTATATAAGATAAAGGCCAATATAGGAAAAGATGCTTAGTACATGCAATGATAGTGATAAGCTCTTGTAGAAATAATTAAAAACCATCTTAGAAGAGTTGTATTTTAGACAACTTCTAAGACCCTTATACTCATAAATATCTTATTTCAATCCCTTTCCAATAACATTATTAAATTCATTTAAACCATTGTCTAATATGTCTTTGCTAATGTTCAAGTAAATCCCCATTTAGCCCTTGCCAAAAGACCTTATTGTTATCAAAATTGAAATCCAATGATAAACAGTGTTATCTTGTTCATTCACATAGGGAGGTATTCAAATGAAATTTCTTAATAGTTCTATGGTAAACCTATGCATATTGGGAGGCATGTCATCAATTTACTCTATACGAGTCTTGTATACCTATGGTAGTCCTTCTCTAAGGCATTCTACATAGTCATAAGAGGTAAATAAGATGGACTATGATAATCACAAATGAGAAAGAGCCATTCATATGACAATGAAAAGGGGTTTCATCACAATATTGGTGGTAGTTCCTATGACCGAGGTAACAATTCATGAAAGTATCAAGTTGTTGAAAGAGAATAATATGATACATTAGGGATAAAGTTTAGTGATGACAGAAGACTAATATTTTTTCCTACTATGGGTGGTAACCTACACATATTTGATGCATATATGGGATCATTGCATAGAGTTTTAATTTAGATTATTTGAAGGCATGGGCTACTTTAATTCAAGATGATGATGAAGTTCCCTCTTTGAAGGAAATCCAATAGAATCAAGACCCATAGGAAAATAGCTAGATTCAATGGGATTAGTGTCAAAATTTGACTCTTCATTGACCATTCATTCTCACAAAATAGAGTCTACTGCCTAATTGGAAGGCGCCTATGGCACCTTGACATATAATATTTCAAGCTATGCAATGGGAATAGTTCAAAACTTTAAGGAAATGGTATTAAAAGTAAGTCATGATAGTTTAGTAAAGGGAAATTTCAAAACCATATGCAAGAGATTTGTTGCACTTAATGAAATAATTAAATATGATAGTCATATGTTTTTTCAAAAGGACGCTATTCAAGTTTTATATCCATCAAATGGAACTCTACAGAGAAGCCATGATATTTGGTACACAAGTGTGATATCTTGGAAGGAATAAGGCAGTATAGAACAAGACATTCATAGAGTTTCAATAAAAAAGATAGAAAAATACAATTTTAAAGGATAGTCTAAACATGCAATAATAGAAATATAGTTTAAAGACACTCAACCATAGGGAATTCCAATGATAAAGGGGTGAGTATGTAGAATACAGTACATGAATAGTCCATAAGGTTTTAAAAACAACAAGGAATTCTTGTCTAGTTGCAAATGATAGACCATAATGCATGAAGAAAGAGCTTCAAATCAAAGATAGAGGATATGTGTTGTCTTATGCATAAACAAGTGATATGGCCTCTATGAGAGAACATAGCCATGAGTAAACTATGAAAAAGGTAAAGCTAAAGGCTAAGTACCATCATGACAAAGAGTTATGCAAGATTGTCAAGGATAGTCCCTAGAGTATATTTTCAATTCCCTACACATTCAAAAATGATAGTGCCAAGGTATTGTGAAGCATGATAGTACCATCATGACAAATATTTCTGCATAAAATACTAAATTCATGAAGGGAATACCCTAGGTAGGTCTTATACAAGAAGATGACAGTAGATTGGTATACAATACTATGTTTAGGGTTTTCTCTTGTTTAAGTCTATGGTGAAGATGAAGCTTAACCTTTTATTATTGCTAGGTGAGGCCACTATCTCCTTTGATTCCTCCATTGGAAAGTAGCAATCCTATTTCTAGAAGAGATTAGGATACATAGGGACATTGAGTGACATAATAATTAAAGGGGAATGAATGATAAAAAGGACCTTATGAGGTAAGGAGATATGACTACTCTATGAGTAGAGTGAGGTAGCATAGCATGGTGATACACTTTGTTACAAAGAATTTGATGACAAAAGGGTAAAAAAAGATAAATATGAGTCATATAACTTGTGTTGGTTCTTTTCTTGGTTTAGTTCTAGGCTTTCATGATATCTTATTTTATTTTGTTTTACGTCACCACTAATAAAGGAAAAACCTATAAAATGATAGAGCATCATAAAATTTTGACAGATAACATATGAGGTTATGGGATTGATGAAGAGGTATAAAGGATCAATAGGAGATAAGTAATTGTATAGTATTAGAACAATCATTTTGAAGAGATGAGGAGGTGAATTTCAATCATAAATAAATATCATAAAGTGATGATAGACCTATTCCAAGAAGAAAACTATGAGGAGGATTCAAAAAGGAATGAGATAATCCAAGATGTTAGAATGTATATAGAAGGATAGAGGTATAAAAGATAGTTACCAAGGGAGAAAATTCAATGTATTGTGAACATGCCAAACAATGACATCAATATCAAATATAATTTTCTCTTTGAAGGTATGGAAAAAAGTCTAAAAGGTTTTGCAAATCACAAAATGGTGAAAGAGCATAGTGCAAACCATGAATGAAGGTTATTAAATTACAAAGAGAAAAGTGAGCAATACAGTTCCATGGCGTATAAGGTAATCTTGTGATTATCAAAGAGTCAAGTTCATTAATAAAATACCATTTCCAATAAAAGGGTGGAAAGAATACATTGTTGACACCATGAGGAGGGCTTTATATTTTTCCTAGACCCTATCAATTTTTTAAATGAACTTGTTAAGGTATCTTCATGACTTGAAGATATGGCTTATAGAGAAGTACATATATTCAAGATGAAAAGGATTCCAAAGGCATGATATTCCTAGTAACCTATTGAAAGAGATAAGAAAATTGATTTATAGGCTTAGCAACTTGAGAACTATGGATGATAGTTTTTAAAATACCTATGGATGAAAATATTGTTTGAGGTCCTCAAGAGTGGAATATGTGTTAATATGATATCTTAGAAGTTCTCTCACACCCTATAGACCATTTAATCAGTTCCAAGAATTTTGTATATGGCCTATTAATTAGTGTAGTTTAGGAAAAAGTCTCCCTTTTTCACAGTTAATATGGGAATAATTAATAATAAAATGAGCTTAATGATGCCTTAATTTAGTGTTGTAATATATTTTTCATATTCACATTAAGTTTAGGGCCCTTCTAAACTAAATGGACTTAATTGTGCATTGTTTTTGATGTTGTAAGGTGTATCTTTACACTTTCAAATTAATCTAGGGCTTTATTAATTAATTGAGGTTAATTTTACTTAATTGGTCCCTTTAATTAAAATCCAATCCTAACTAAATACAAGTTACAAGGGATAAAACATAACATTTATAAATTCCATTTCACAATAGTCAACTTTGGAAGTTGTGTGTCCTAGGTAGGTGACCTAGGACCCTTTTTCCTTATGGAAAATGGGTCCTCACTTAGTCCTATGACCCTAATTTTGCATAAAATTTCACCCTGTCCATTGTGTGTCCTAGGTAAGTGGCCTAGGACCCATTCACCACATGGAAAATGGGTCCTCACTTAGACCTAGGACCCCTCTTTTGGATATTTTTTTGGTAGCATTTTAATAATTTGAAATCCATAATTCAATGTCGTCTTGTGATATTTGAATTTTAGGAATTAATGTTAAGATGTCTATAAATACAAGGTTATTTCACATAGTTTCATCAAAGCTTTCAAGTGTTCAATTCCTAATAGAAAACTTATGATCAAGAAAGCATTTCAAGAGAATTTCTAAGGCATTCAAGAGGAGATTTATAGAAGATTATTGCAGCAATAAAGATTCATTTCATCATGTCAAAGATTTATTGCATCATGCATGTTGTTTGAGCTAATGTGGTGATGTAGCATTCAAGATCAATCAAGCATATCAAAGGTATTATTTCACATCAAGTTTCATGATCAAAATCTGCATTCCTTGAGGCTACTTCATGCTAGATTGCAAATTTGTTATCCAAGGTTTCAAACAAGGTATCATTGTTTCATGTTTCATCCTTCATGTTTCATTGTTTCATCTTAAGGTTTAATTACCAAAATGGGGCTTGACAAAGGAAAACCTCGATTCCCTAACAAAACAACATTTTTCTCTCTTTGATGTGTGATTTTAGGTTTTAGGTTGAAGAGCATTTGGAGAGAAAATTTGAAGAAAGTTGCAAGAAAAGTTGTCAAATCATGGAAACTGAGCTACAGGTTTTATTTTTGACTTTCCAACAGTGAGCAACTTGAATCTGGGAGTGCAGACATAGAATAATATAACCCAAAAACTGATTTGCTAGAGCCCTAGCCAGGACCCATTTGCCAAAGGGTGAATGACTAGTGAGGACTAAAAATAATCTTTGGTGACAGGTACATAACATTTGACCCTTTCCAGATCTGCCTTTTGACTATTATTTGGGTTAGATTTGGTTATTGTTTCTCATTTGCACATTATAATACACATTTTGAATGAAATTAGAGAAATAGGTGCATTATTATCAATTCATTTTGATTTCAACCCCTATTTTTCTATGTTTCATTATGGTGAACCCAACTTTGATCATTGTAATTTTCTGATTTTAGATTCCTATTTCATCCTAGATTTAGATCTTGCATTCATTTGCATCTCTTTACATTGAATTAGGTCTCATTTAGGGTGTCTTGTCTTTGTTTTTCATTAAAGGTTTTAGGATTGCATATTTTGCATTCTTTAAATCTGAAAAATATAAAAAAATCAGTCATCTTGCATATCATATACATCATATTAACTTGCATTTGAATTTTTTTTTAAAAATGTATAACAAACTAGCTTTTCTAGGTTGTCATTTTGTCATAATTTGCACTTTCATTTCACATTGAATTCACAGAAAATTAAAATTGAAACTTTCTACAACAAACCTGAATCTGAAAACCATTGAAAGCACTCAAAAATCTATAAAAATTTGTTTTAAATCCCTCATCTAGGACCCATTCTCCCCTAGGGAGAATGAGTCCCTGATCAAGTCATAATATGATTTTTTGGGCATTAAAATATTCATTTCTGCATTTTTCTTTGTTCCATTTAGATTTCTATTACTATTTCCAAAATTTATGTTTCATCAATTTGATCATATCTAGCTTAATTTGGTAAAGTTAGTGCATTGTGTGATTTCCAAATTGTATTTACAAGACTTCATTTTTAGAATTTTTCATAGTGTAATCATAAAATTACCTTGTTTCAAATTTGAAAATTGCATTTACACATTACATTCTAGGTCATTGCATTGCACTTTACCCTATTTCCATTTTGGGTTGGCATTGAGTTTTTGAATCTTGTATGAGCTTTACAACTTGGTGTCCTATTAGCAATACTGTTGTGAGATGTAGTTTGAGACTCATGTCATCCTGCAATACACCATTCTCTATGGATCTTGGGTTTTCTAACTCTCTTTCTAATAGTATTGATAATCAACCCCCTATGGATCATAACATGCATACTTCATCTCCCATGACTTCCCTCTCTACAACCAATGTGCATGATGTTAACAATACCATCCCTACCATGACTAGTTGTACTCAAGATCTGGGTTATACCCAAAGCCAAGGTGTAACTTCAATTCCTCCTTCTACAATGCCCATTTCAATTCCTACATACACTAGTACTCTAGTTACCACAACCATTCAACCTACTAGCAATGTCAACACTTCCTTAGGTATTTCCATAGAGAATCCTTCTAGTTTTGTGCATTCAATTACTATATCTCCTCAACCATCCTCCCTCATAAATTTATAATTCACTTGCCCTCCACATACATACACCACTCCACCTTGCTCCCCTCCACCTTACAATACCAACAATGATGCCATCATTAACACACTTTTGTAAACACATGTCATCCCTTCAACAAAAAATCACCACCTAAATCAAAACAACAATGGTCAATCTTCATAATACATCAAAACCAACTCGTTATCCTTGGAGATATTGAGAACACAAATAACACAAGGTATATAAGTTCGTAGATTTGAGAGATATGGTGGGAGAGGAGATCATGTTATCCATGTTTCTACTTATACAAACATATGTAGTGATTTCATATTTGAAGATAAGCTCTTGTCTAAACTATTCCCTAGGTCATTGAAGGATACTACTTTAGAGTTGTTTTTCTCCTTACCAAATAATTCAATTGGTTCATTCAATGAGCTTATTGATTCCTTTTACAACCACTTCCACATTCACATGGGTCCCAAGATGGCCCTAGCTGATTTAATGACATGCAATCAAAAGGATGATGAGAAATTGATTGATTTCATAGCAAGATACCAAACAATTTATTCATAAATAAACATCAAGATTCCTAATGTCGACCTTCAATGAATGTTTATTGCCAATTTACAAAGAAAAATCCAAATCAAACTTGAGATGTTGAAATTCCCATCCTTCACACAGTTATGTACAACCCTTCATGACTATCAAATTTGGCTTATGGTTGTGATGTGAAAAATTCTCTTAGCCATCCTAAAAATTTTAAATTTGCACCTTAAAATAGTTATCAATCTTTCAATAAACATAATAGGGGATTTTTACAACTTAATTCCCCTCAACCAAATCAACAAGTTGATAACCAAGTGGCTGCTATAAAGATGAAAAATAATTTTTCCTTCGGGGATAGGAATAGAAAATTTACCCCTCTACCCAACACCCTTCATAATTTCATGTTGCAGCTCATGGAAAATAATATGCTTTCCCTACCTCCTGTCAAAGCTCATGGTCCTAATAAACCATTACTCGCAAACTATAGACCAAATTCTTATTTCCATTACCACTGAAAAAATGGACATGATACGGAATATTGTAAGCATCTTAAACATCTTGTACAAGACCTCATTGATTGAAATCATCTTCTAATTGGAGGTTTGAATGATCAAGGTAATAAGTCTATAGATCCTCCTAACAAAAATTTACAAATCTTTACAAATCCCATGCCAAAACATAATATTTCATTTGTCAAAGCTAGTGAAACAAAGAATGATGTGATGAATGTTGACATGGATAATGAAACTACAAAAGATAAAAATATGGATGAAAAAGTTGAAGTAGTGGAATTTATTGAAGTTAAACCTTGTAAGGGCTCAACCAAAAATGCCCCTTGATATTGCTTTCTCACAAAATGACATAATCAAACATGCACCTGATGGTCCTCTTTACATAGCTGGAAGAATCAATGATAAGCCTACTAATGGGATATTAATTGATCTTGTCTATGTAGAGAATGTGATCACTAAAGAATTCCTATTTGTGCATGAAATTTATCAATATACATATGAAAGACCAAAAGCATGGATCAAAACACATAATGGTTTTTCTTGCCCTATGATTGGTTCAATAAATATCCCTCTAAAAGTTGGACCCAAAACATTAAGTGTCTCATTCACCATCATCTCATCATCAAATGAATTTCGTGTGAAGCTAGGCTATCCATGGCTTCACTCCATGAATTTCATCCCATCAATTGTGCATAAGTGTTTAAAGTTTCCCTTTGGAAATGAAATCTTTATAGTACATCATAGTGGCTTTAATCCTATGTTTTCCGATGGGAACTTTTCACTGGATTTATTTTGGCCTGAGCCTATTGAACCTATTAGACCTCATGAGGACTAATTTTTCAAAGAATATCAAAAGTTTAAGGGAAATCACATAGAAAAATTATCCCTTAGAAACATGCCTCAACCTGTGATTGAGCCACATATCCTTGACGAACAAATGATTGAACCAAAATCCCTTCCAATTAACCAAGAGAAATTTATGAAAAATCCTCCTACCATTTCTTATAAGAGACCACAAGACAACCAAAAAAATCTCGTTGCACCTCCTAAAATAAAATGAGTTTACAAAGCTAAAGAGAAAGTGGTTGAACAACCTCCTATGGTTCCTTCTGTTCCTCTCCTAAGGGAAGAAAAGAAACCTATGGTTGAAAAACCCACTCCTACACAATCACAAATTGACAATAGATTGAAACAAAATTGAAATGTTAGAGAGTGTAGGTGTATAAGTTGTGCTATTGCTCATATGTTACAAACTAAAGAAGAAAATAGCAATAAGAAAAATCAAAATCCACTTATCTAAAGAAATGCATGATGATTCTATACCCTTGCCACAATGTAAACAAGAACCTTCCAAAGACATTATCATTCAACCTCCTATTGTGATTAATTTAGATGATGACATTAATATTGTAAAGATTGATGAACAAGTTCATAATGAGTTGAATTCAGTGTTCTCTTCTTCCATGAACTTAAATGATCATAAGAGTGTTGAAATTGGTACTTATCCTAGTTCGAAACTTTCCATTATCCCTTTGGCTAGTTGTCCACCTTCCATATATACATATCAAGATTGGGATGCAGATGACCTGCTATAGGTTGAATCACATGTTCCTTACTAGTATTTTTCTTTCTTTTTCATATTTCTTTATGTGATTGAATGTGCGTAATGTGATCCCCCATACTGTTTCATTTGATGTATCTCTCTCTCTCTCTCTTTCTGTATTCCTCTGTATGTATCTACATTCTTCTATATGTCGTAAACATTTTATCTTTTTGCTTGTCTTGTGTTTTCCTTTTGGGGATGACACAAGGTGTCAAGACATTTAGGTCTCTTCCATGTTGACCTGAAAGGGTTTTTCTTTGTTTTCTTTTTTGTGGAATTCTTCCAGTTCTATGAGTATTTGGGGAATGATGATGTTTTCAAGCTCTATAACAACATTGTAGCAAAGATATACTAACCCCGAATCCATAGATCCCTTATGTATTTTTTGGGGAAACCCCTCCCTCCTTTTTCATGACATAACTTTATTTTGGAAACATGTGACTTGGAATAGGGTTTTCCGAGGAAGCTCTCATGTCTTAGGATTAAACATTGACTAGTTTAAAGCAATTTCTCACAGCAATGGTGTTAGAAATTGCTTTAAAGTGGGGGCATACATCAATAATATCTTTTGAAATTTATCATGTTTCATGGAGTGATTTTCTTTATTCTTATGATGTGCCCTTTTCTTGGTGGTGTCATTAGGTTTGATGTCCTCCAAGAGTGTGATATTTCTTAGTGTATGACTTTCCTCTTAGTGGTGATGTGATGCACTACATTCCCTAAGTTTAAAACCTTTTACTTTTGAATTGTCCTCTCTTGGAGACATTACGCATGATGTTCCCCAATAAGATCTTACACAAATGAAGCAAAGTTCCTTTGAATAAAAACCTATATATAATGTTCGTAAGTGTTTGGCATAATGCAACTTGCTGACCTTGTGAAGCTTAAACCCTAAATAAAAGGCCTCCTAGCATAACACACCTTGCTTTCCTATGGAGCCTTGCATTGTGGTGCCTTATTGAAGTTGTTAGCAGGATATATTTGATATGGTATGGGAGCCTAATATTATTCTCTCATTTTCCACCCCTTTTTTGTTTTGTTTTGTGATGCCTTATTGAAGTTATCAAAGGGATAACTTTGGTATGGTTAGTATGATGAGAAGCCAACATAGAGGCATGAATTTCTCATTGTATGGTCGGATCCAACATAGAGGGATGACTTTCTCACTAAGCCACTTTATTGGGAGACTCGCCTAGTGGACAACCTAAAGTTCTGCTACCTCAGAGTGAGCATAAATTGATAGCTTAGATGTGTTTCACATCACGTTGGACTGTCTAGGATTGATCTTCCTATTCTTTGATGTTGTATGATTGTGTATCTTTGTCATTTTTGCATACATAAGTGTCTTGAATGTCTACTTTAGTGTGAGTTTGACATGGGGTCATACTCTCACTAAAGTGGGGGCAAAATGTAGTGTAGGAAAAAGTATCCCTTTTTCACACTTAATTTGGGAATAATTAATAATGAAATGAGATTAATGATGCCTTAATTTAGTGTTGTAATATGTTTTTCATATTCACATTAAGTTTAGGACCCTTTTAAACTGAATGGACTTAATTATGCCTTGTTTTTGATGTTATAAGGTGTATCTTTACACTTTCACATTAATCTAGGGCTTTATTAATTAATTGAGGTTAATTTCCCTTAACTGATCCCTTTAATTTCAATACAAGACTAATTAAATACAAATTCAAAGGGATAAAACCCAACATTCATAAATGACATTTCACAACACTCAACTTTGGAAGATGTGTGTCCTAGGTACGTGACCTAGGACCCATTCACCATAGAGTGAATGAGTCCTCACTTAGTCCTATGAACCTGATTTTGCATAAAAATTCACCTTTTCCATTGTGTGTCCTAGGTAAGTGGCATATGACTCATTCACCACATGGTGAATGGGTCCTCACTTAGACCTAGGATCCCTCTTTTGGATATGTTTTTGGCAATATTTTAATTATATGAAATGTCGGCTTATGATATTTGAATTTCAGGAATTAATGTTAGATATGTATAAATACAAGGTTATTACACATAGTTTCATCTAATCTTTCAAGTGTTCAAGTCCTAATAGAAAACTTATAATCAAGAGAGCATTTCAAGAGCATTTTTAAAGCATTCAAGAGCAGATTTATAGAAGATTATTGCAACAATCAAGATTTGTTTCATCATATCAAAGATTTATTGAATCATGCATGTTGTTTGAGCTAATGTGGTAATGTAGCATTGAAGATCAATCAAGCATATCAAAGGAACTATTTCACATCAAGTTTCATGATCAAGATCTACATTCCTTGAGGCTACTTCATGCTAGATTGTAGATTCCTTATCCAAGGTTTCAAACAAGGTATCACTATTTCATGTTTCATGTTTCATCCTTCATGTTTCATTGTTTCATCATAAGGTTAATTACCAAAATGGGGTTTGACCAAGGAAAGCCCTCATTCCCTAACAAAACAACATTTTTCTCTCTTTGATGTGTGATTGCAAGTTTTAGGTTGAAGAGCATTTGGAGAGAAAAATTAAAGAAATTTGCAAAGTTGTCAAAGTTACAAGAAAAGTTGTCAAATCATGGAAACTAAGCTATATGTTTTATTTATGGCTTTCTGATAGTGACCAAATAGAATCTGGGAGTGTAAACATAGAAGAATAGAACCCAAAAACTAATTTTCCAGAGCCCTAGCTAGGACCCGTTCAACATAGGGTGAATGAGTCCTTAGTGAGGACTAAAAAGGCATCTTTGGTGACAAGTACACAACATTTGACCCTTTCCAAATCTACCTTTTGAATGTTAGTTGTGTTAGATTTGGTTATTATTTCTCATTTTCACGTTATATCACACACTTTAAATGAAATTAGAGAAATAGGTGCATTGTTATCAATTCATTTTAATTTCAACCCCTATTTTTCTATGTTTCAATCAGTTCAAGGGAAATTAGGACAAAGCTAGAGAAGTGGGGGTCAGTTATTGTTTTTTCCAAGTATTTATGAGGATAGTTTGTTGAGTTATGCAAAATAGATAAAGAGAATATAGGGTAGTTTGACCCTGTTTGGAGCATCTCTAAGAATCTAGGAGTTGTTTGAGGAGTCTTGGTTGATAGATAGGTCAAGAAAAGAAGTTTTCTTCATTTAAATACTATCATGGATCATTTTAGAGGGTTGGAAAGTAGGGATGACTATTTTGGACGCCCATGAAGGTTTGACCCAGAAAGATGATGTGAAAACTTGTCTTTCATCTCTCAAATCATGTTCCTAATATCTAGCAAGTTGTTGAGCAGTGTAAAAGGAAGCATAAGGGAAGATTTTTAGGGAGTTCTAGCTTCTTTTAACATTGTATTGTAAATTCTTAAAGGTTTTTTCAAGCTAGGATAGTCTTGTAACTCCATTTTCAAGCATGTACAATAGTATGTAACTCATTTTTATTAATAAAGATAATATATTTTCCTTCTTAGAGTCATTTCATTGTGCAAATTCTTCAATATGGTTGATGTAATCTTATTATGATTTTTTTATTCCTTGATTTCTTTCCTATTTTCATTGCCATTTTTATAAAGTATGTATTTTGTAAGTCATAACTTGTGTTAACCTACTAAGAATAGATTTTACATTTTGATAGCAACCATATCTCTTCCTAAACACTATCCTTGACATATTGAACCTATTTATGAAACATTTTTGCAAAGGCATGAAATTTTGAGTTATGTATGTTGTGGCTTAATTTTTTTTATCATATTGTTTGCTAAAACAATAGTATAGGTTTTGAAATAGGTTTGGTGCATCACCTTATTATTATTAGGTTTCATTTTATGTTTCCTTCACCTCTTTTCTCAACATGCAGTAGTAGTATAAGTTAAACTAGGTGAAGTCCCAAAGGGAACCAACCCTCTCTAGAGGTTGATCTCTATAGTTTGATCACAAACTCAAGGGGATCATTCCATGTTGCATGAGGTGGATGAGTTATTTTAGTGAAAACTTTTGTGACAATAGTTTTTGGCACGCCCAATGGGACTATTTGAACTATCACAACTTAAAACATGCCCCTTCATTGTTGTTATTTGGTGTGTATGTCAACAATTTCTAAATTTGGAGGCAATATCTTCACACACCTAGCAACTCCAAGTTCAATCTACTAGTTTCAAGTGGAATAGTGTTGGTATGTGTACTTTTGAAAATTGTGCACATTTACAATTTCACACTATGTTTGCATCCCCTTAATTTATTGGACTTAATTAAGCTTCTAATTGACCAAATTATGTATTCCAAAGCCTTATTATTCTTGTTTTCTGAAAGGGAAACCTACATTAAACAATTGCTAACATTAATTTAAACACCTTGGAAATTGTGTGTCCTAGATCTAGGTCCTAGGACCCATTCGCTCAAGGGTGAATGGGTCCCCATTAAGTACCAAGACCCAATTTTTAATATGCTTTTGGCAACATTTTAATGATTCAAATTCAATTTTCAATTGTTGGCTTTTGGAAGCTAATTTTTAGGAAATTAGATAAACACCTATAAATACATAGTTATTTTATCAATTCAAACTTAATGTGCATAATCCAAACTTCACAAGAGAAAATATTATTGTCAAGAGCATTGAAGAGTAGATTTATCAGTCATCTATAGTAGCAATCAAGATCATATCATCATGTCAAATTTTATGTATGTTCATGTCATGTTTTGGAGCTAACATTGTGATGTAGGTTTCAAGCATTCAAGCAAGTATTCAAGAATCAAATCAATCAATCAATCAAACCAATTCATGTAAGATCTAGAACTTAGAGAGATGTATTAGACTTCAATCCTTTAAGGGCAACCATTAAGGGTTTGTTTAATTGTGAAAAATATTTTTTCCTTCACCAATTCCTTCCATTCATCATTATTTCATCATCAAGGTTTAATTACCAACATGGTGTTTGACTAAGGAAAACCCCTATTCACCCAAAAATAAAAAAAATTGCTTCTCTCTTTGTATGTGTAGATTTATAGGTGAAGAAGGACTGGAAATTGATCAAAGGAGAAAATTTGCAAATTTTTCAAAGTTTTCAACATTGTTGTCAAGGCACGAAAACTCAAATTTAGAAATTATTTCATGCTTTCTAACAATGAAACCTAGGGAAAACAGAAGCTCAAATCTTGTAACAAAGGACCCCTAAAGTTGAGGAAAACCCTTGTGCAAAGACCCATTCACCCTTGGGAAAAAGAGTTCTACTACAGGTCTTGAAACCCACTTTTTCTGGGTAGGCACTCAACACTTTCTATATTTTCTTGCAAACTATCATTTTCATTTCTATTATCATAATATTCTACATTTCAAGTGTTAGGTCATATAATTTAGTTTGTTAATGCATTTTCATTCATCTCCAAAAAATCTCAATCATCCATTTCTATCATTTTATCTTAGATCTTTCCTACTATCCTAAGGAACTGATATCCAAGGTTGGATTGGCTCACCTCAAGGTTGAAATTCAATCTTAACCCCTTGTGATGTCTTTCCTAATGAAATTTTAGAGAAAGGAACCTAGATCTTATTGTTCTAGACGTGCTTGGGACATAGGATCCCTTTTTCATAATTTCATTTTAGTGAACACGACATGTTAACATTGCATACCTTCTAAAATTTTCCATAGTTCACCCTAGATCTATGTTTTACATTGTATTAGCTTGCATTTCTTAGTTAGGGTTTCATCTTTGCATTTTACAAAGTCATAAAAAATTTCAAAAAAAATTGCATTCCATATTGCATCATCGATTGCATTAGGGTTTGTTTCAATCATATTTAGATCATATTTACATTCATATTGCATTAATCATTATTTTCAAAATTTTGCATCATACAATCAATAAAATATTACATTTTAAATCTAAAAAATTGTATTAAAAAATTGTCATTTGTTCATACATTTTCATTAAAATTGCATTTCCATTTCATCTAAAAATATGGAAAAATAGTCACTGCTCAACCTATTTGCAATTGGAAAAAGAAACATTAAACAACAACATAAAACTTCAAATTTTCACTCTTTAGAACCTTTTCCAAGGACCCATTCACCCTTGGGAAAACCTGTCCTTGTATAGGTGTCCCAGATAGCTTTTGCAAACTATTTTATCTTTGTATCATTAGTTTGTTCTAGCTTGTGAAAGTCTATTTTGGAATTATAAAAAAATTGTTATTGTATGTGCAAGAAAATGTGTCATTTTTCTTATTTCATCTCAAATTCATGATTTTTTTTTGTATTTCAATATTGAAAATCATCAATCTATAGGAAAATTGTGTTCATTTTATAAAGCATTGCATATTCTAGATAGATTAGTTCTCATTTTTATATAAATAGAGGCATGTTTCCTTTTCAAACATTTGGTTTTCATAGAGTAGCAGATGACTTGTATAATTCTATAATGGTGCAAATTTTCACCCTAGGAAAATTTCCCATTTATTTTCTCTTACTTTCCTAATCTTCCCACGTCTTCATCTTTTTACGTCGATGGAGGAATATTTATCAGGGACACACGTGCATCACATGAATGTTTGTGTGTTGTGTTGTCATCCTGATAGATTCATGCCTCTGAAATCCATAGAAACATTATGTTTCCTAGTTGTTCATGAAGGTAACATCCTCTGACAGGTCTTGACTGACCAAAAATGACTTTTTTCCTTTATTTTTCTCATTCAAACTCATTCTTTCACTCTCTCTTGCAATCCTTGCATTCTATAGCTCATTCTCTCATACTCTCTATTCACTTCTTGATCATTCTTGCTTTATCTTGTTGTTGTTGAACAAGACAGCTGAGAGGGGGGGTGAATCAGTTGTCACAAATTTAAACCTTAATTCATTCACCGGAACTAATTCTTAACACTGCTTAAATGATTAAACATTAAATACTGGTGCAAAAATTGAAATCCATCACACAGACACAATAACACTAGATTTACATGGAAAAACCAAAAAGGGGAAAACCACGGTGAGGATTAACTCAGACTATAGAGAATATAAAAACTGGTTACAAGAGGCTCACTACCTGAGAAACAAGGCTCATTTCCAAACAAGAACTCACTATCCAAATCGGAACTCAATGTCCAATAGGGCTAACAACTCAGAGGGCTCACTGCCATAGAGATACAAAGAAGATAGAAGAGATATGTTACAGAGAGAAGACAATCTCAATGCAATGAATAAATCCACAACAATTTTCTCAATCTCTTGCAGATATGAATGAATGATAGAGTACACCTTCTTCTCACTGCATCCATAAACTTGGCATTTAGGCTTCGAACTAATCTACCATACTCACATCACAAACACTCACTTATTCACATCAATCTCGCATCTATCTGCTCTATTTCTTTGCACTTATCTCTCTTTTTACATCCTTTCACCACTAATTCATCCTATATTTATACCATCTTCAACTTTGAAACATATCCAAAGTTTTCCATCCAAATTCAAATTCAAATTAGGTTGGCGCCAAAACATCCTAGGGTAGAATTAGAATGAGGGTGACCCAAACACGCTTCATAAAGACCCAAATAAATCTAACATGCTTCAACAACTATGAAGGTAGTGTTCAACACAAGGTCGGCCAAACCAGTGTAAAACACATAGAACCATTAAGCACGAATCTTCTAGATACCAAATTATTTTCAATACAATAAAAAAAACTCAACTCTAGAACTGCAAGTCATAAGACTTCACCAAAGAGAAATCTGGACCAACAACACTTCTCCTGAACCTCAACTAGAAACACATAAAAACACAATTCACAATTGGTGAACATAACTCGCACTGTACAATGAATCAACAACCAAAAAATTGGATATAGCATATTCTAACAACCATGATCAACTTATTTGAACTGCACAAACATAGGAGAAAATCCTAGAGAAAAACCTGGAGCAACCACTGAACACTTGTAATCTTTCTTCAATACAATTTTCTCAATATCCTTGACATATACAACCAATAACCTGCAACCATGACACTAATGACAACAAAAACTAACTGATAACCAATTGACCAATTGACATCAATGACACCACCTTCATTCTTTCCATTCTTGCAACAATCTCCCCCTTTTTCATTGATGGCAACACATGATGTGAAAAACCATCAAAGACACCATAATAGGTCTAAATACACTTCTCAAGATTTTTCTTTTTGTTTCTCCCCCTTAGTAGATAATATTTTATATTCTTCTTTTTTTTTCTCTTGCACACTTTCTTCTTCTCCTCTTTTTTTTATTTGTTTCTTCTTCTTTTTTTCACATGCTTCCTCTCCCCCTTTGACATCAATGTCAAAGGCAAAATATATTTTACATTGATTTCCCCTTTGAAATTAAAAATAGAATACTCATAATGAAAACACCTGAAACTACCTGCTCCCACTAAGAGGTAGCCACCAAAACATCGGTCCAAAAGAAAGATAGATCCATAGATCCACCTGACTAATGCATATCTATATGCATCTAGCTCAAGAAAGGAGAGGTAATGACCCCTAACTTCTCCTAGAGATACTCAAAAGTATCTTCAAGAAGAGCCTTCGTGAATATATCAGCAATCTAATCCTTCATTGTAACATATTCAAGTTTTACTTTATTCTCCATGACCTTCTCTCTCAAGAAATGATACCTAATAGATATATGCTTCATCCTTGAGTGCATCACTGGATTCTTTGAAATGTTAATTACACTTGTGTTATCAAAAAATATAGAAATAGGATCATCATACACCACTATGATATCTTTCAATGTTTGTTTCATCCATAGAAGTGTACAAAAAGATGCAACAATAATATACTCAGCTTCAATAGTAGACAAGGAGATTGAATCTTGCTTTTTACTCAACCATGCCACCAATTTGCAATCAAGAAAGAATACACCACCACTTGTACTATTTTTGTCATCTACACATCCAACCCAATCTATATTTGTATAGGAACTTAGTATAAAGTCAGTATCTCTAGGATCCCATAACCCATAATTTAGAGTTCCATTCAAATATTTGAATATTATTTTAATAGCAACAACATGTGTTTCCTTAGGATCTTCTTTAAATCTAGCCACAAGATAGACAACATGCATAATATCTAGTCTAGTAGCAATAAAATACAATAGTCCACCAATCATAGATCTATACTTGCTTTGATAAGCCTTAGGTGAATCATTATCTTTACCCAATTTGCAACTAGTCACCATAGGAGTATATACCAGTTTCGAACCATCCATCCCAAACTTCTTCAACATCTCTTTCACATACTTATACTGTGATATAAAAATTCCTTTCTCTATTTGATTAATATGTAGCCTAAGAAAGAAATTCATGTCTCCAAACATAGAAATTTCTAATTCTTTAGATGCATCTCTTTTGCAAAAATCTTGCACATATTTTCATTTCCTCCAAAAATAATGTCATCAACATATACAACTACAATTAATATTTTTTCATTTTCAATCTTAAAATATAGATTACTATCTGTCGTACCTTTGTTGAAACCTTGTTGAATCAAATACCTGTCTAACCTTGCATACCAAGCTCTAGGAGATTGCTTCAATCCATATAAGGCTTTCTTCAATCTGCACACCATATCCAGTTGATCTAACATCTAAAATCCTTCTGGTTGTTCCATGTAGACCTCTTCTTCTAGCTCACCATTCAAAAATGCTAACTTGACATCCATCTGATAGACCTTGGAGCCTTTATGAGAAGAAAATACTAGGAAAATCCTTATAGCTTCCATTCTTTCTACCGAAGAAAAATTTTCCTAGAAATCTATGCCTTCTACTTGTGAGTAACCTTTACACAAAATCCTTTCTTTGTTTCTAACCACTTCTCCATTCTCATCTAACTTATTTTTTAATACCCACTTCGATCCAATGATGTTTTTATCTGTAGGTCTTGGGACCAATTCCCAAGTTTGATTCTTCTCAATCTGCATAAGTTCTTTTTTCATGGCTTCCATCCAATGTTCATCTTTACATGCTTCATTTACAATCTTTGGTTCAATCTCATAAAATAAACATAGATTTACTTCAATAGCAACTCTACTTCTAGTCAATACTCCTTTAGTCTTGTCTCCAATAATCTAACTTTCTGAATGATTCTTCTACACATATCTAGGTGTTTTAGGTGATACCACCAGAGCTTCTTATCTTTCATTATGTTCATTCTGCTTCTCTTTCTCATCATTTTCCTATTCTTCCATAATCTCTTCTATTCTTACACAATCAGGTTCATCAAATACATATCCATCAATGTCAATTGAATTCTTCAAATTGTTTCATCAACCTTGATATTTGCACTCTCTATAATATTTCTTAGTCTTTTATTGAAACATCTATATGCTTTTCTTTTAGTAGAATATCCAAGGAAAATGTGTTCATCACTCTTTGCATCAAACTTTCCCAAAGTTTCTTCATCTCTTCTGATATAAAATTTTCTTTCGAATACCTTGAAATACTTAACAATAGGAATTCTTCCATTCCATAGCTCATAGGGGGTCTTTGTATTTTTTGCTCTTGCTTGAACTTGATTGAATACATAAACAACAGTATGAATAGCTTCTTTCCAACAAAATTCTAGTAAACCAGCCTCAGTAATCATTGATCTAGCGGCCTCTTGAATTGTTCTATTTTTTCTTTCAACAACTCCATTCAGCTGAGGAGTTCTTGGAGCAAATAACTATCTCTTTATTCCATGCACTTCACAAAACATATTAAACTCATGGGAGGTGAATTCTCCACCTCTGTCATACCTTAAGCATTTTATCCTCAAATTCACTTCATTTTCAACCATAGCTTTGAATGTCTTGAATCTATCTAATGCATCTGATTTCTCTCTAAGAAATGTAACCCATGTATATCTAGAATAATCATTAATCAAAAGCATAAAGTACCTTTCTCCTTGTATACTTCTCAATCTTGTAGGACCATAAAAATCTATTTGAATTAAATCCATTAGTCCAGTAGTAGATTGTTCCATTGATCTACAATGACTTCTTGCTTGCTTTCCAAACTAACAATTCCTGCAAATATCATTAACAAGATTTGTAATCCTTGGTAAATCTCTCATGGCCTAAACTGCACTAATCCTTTCCAAGTTATCAAAATTCATGTGACACATTCTCTAAGGCCATAACCAACTATCATTAATCTAAGTCATAAAGTATTGTCCATCATAACCCTTAAGTTGATAGATATTTCCTTTAGATTTCTTTCTTGCAACAATCAATGTTTCGGATCCTTTCCGGGTTTCACATTTGTTATCCTTAAAAAAAAGATCATATCCCTTATTGCACATCTATCCAACACTCAAAATATTATGACTTAAACCCTTAATATAGTAGACATCATCAGTACTATGCTTTCCATCAAAACTTACTGAACCTATTCCACAAATTTTAGCACCAGTATCATCTCCAAACATAACCAAGCCTCTATCATATTTTTCAAGTTTAACAAACTTAATTTTAACACCAGTCATGTGATGTGAACAACCACTATCAACTATCCAATAGTTCTTTTCTTGTTTAGAATGTAGGTCAAAGATAACAATACCTTCATTTTTCTCCTTCTTTGGAGGGCTTTCCTTCACCTATTTTTCAGAATTAGCAAAAGTAGGTTCATCCTTTGTAGCTAAGAACAACATCCATTGTCATCAGGTTCTTCATAATCAGAATCCTCATTAGATATACTAGCATTCTCATTCACATAATATGCTTTGTTGATCTTCTTTCCTTTCTTTTCTTTCTCATATCTTTGTTTATTCCTCTTAGTTGTTTCTAGACACTTTTCAACATAATGACCTATTTCTCCACAACTAAAGAATTTAAAGGGTAACTTACCTTCATACTTGTCAAAGCCTTTCATCATCCTTCTTACAAAGTTAGCTTCTATTTCATTAAAGTTTTCTTCATCTAGATCTTCAACATTTGTAGCCTTAAAATAAGTTTATGATTTGCATCCATTCCTCAAATTCAGCTTCCTCATCTCATAAGATGTCAGAAATCCCAACAACAGATATTTAGTACAAGTCTTATAATCTATATTTTGTTCAATAGCACACACCTTCTCGCTATAAGCATCAGGGAGAGTTCTAAGAATCTTATTTACAATCCTAGTTTCATATATAGTAGCACCAAGTCCTCACATTTCAGTCATTATCTCATCAAATATCTATACATAAGCTTTAACATTCTCATCTTCAGACATATGTAGAAGCTCAAACTGTGTCTCCAAATTCTGCATTTTTTCCTCTTGGACTCTTTCATCACCTTCATGTGCCCTTTCCAAAGCATCCTATACTTCCTTAGTAGTCTTTAGATTTTGAACCTTAATCAACTTGGAATGTACCAGAATGTTCTTCAAAATATACTTCGCCTTATTGTTCACTTCATGTGCTTTGATCTCATTATCTGTACTCGAACCATTAGCAAGAGGAGCATAAGGATTCTTGTAAGCTTTATCCACATCATATCCACAATACTCCAGATATTCTTCCATCAATATTTTCCAAATAGCTTAATTAGTTCCATCAAACCTTGGATAATCATAAACCATTTTCCCAGCCATCCCGAACCTTCCTCAAGCAATTAAGCTCTTCACCTTAGGAACCAATCTCTGATACCAATTGTTGAACAATACAGCTAAGTGGTGGGGTGAATCAATTATCACATATTTAAACCTTAATTCATTCACCAAAACTAATACTTAACACTGCTTAAATGATTAAACATTAAATAGTAGTACAAAATTTGAAATCCATCACACAAACAAAATAACACCAGATTCACTTGGAAAAACCAATAAGGGAAAAACCATGGTGAGGATCAACTCACACTATAGATAATATCAAAACCGATTACAAGAGGCTCCCTGTCTAGGAAACAAGGCTCACTACTAAAAAACGATTCACTGTCTGAATCAAGACTCACTGTCCAATAGGGCTAACAACCTGAAGGGATCACTACCATAGAGATACAAAGAAGATAGAAGAGATATGTTACAAAGAGAAGACAACCTTAATGCAAGGGATAAATCCACCACAATTTTCTCAACCACTTACAGATATGAATGAATGATATAGTACACCTTCTGCTAACTGCATCTAGAAACTTAGCATTTAGGCTTCGCACTAATCTGCCACACTCGCATTGCACACACTCACTGATTCACATCAATCTCACATCTATATGCTCTATTTATTTCCACTTATCTCTCTCTTTTACATCCTTTAACCACTAATTCATTCTGTATTTATACCATCTTCAACTTTGAAACATATCCAAAGTCAACCATCCAAATTCAAATTCAAATTAGGTCAGTGCCAAAATATCCTAGGGTGGAATTAGAATGAGGGTGACCCAAACACACACTTCATAAGAACCCAAATAGATCCAACACACTTCAACAACTTTGAAGGTAGTGTTCTATACAAGGTCATCCAAACCAATGTAAAACACATAGAACCATTAAACACGAATCTTCCAAATATCAAGATTATCTTCAATACAATCAAAACAACTCAACTCTAGAACCACAAGTCATAAGAATTCACCAAAGAGAAATTTAGACCAACAACATTTCTCTCAGACCTCAACTAGAAACATAGAAAAGCATAGTTCTCAATTGGTGAACATAACTCACACTATACAATGAATCAACAGTCAAAAATTTGGATATGGCATCTTCTAACAACCATGATCAACATATCTGAATTGCACAAATATAGGAGAAAATCTTGGAGTGAAACCCAAAGCAACCACTAAACACCTGCAATCTTTCCTCAATACAATTTTCTCAATATCCTCGACATATACAACCAATAACCTAAAACCATGATAGTAATGACAACAACAACCAATTGATAACCAATTGACTAGTTGACATCAATAACTCTTTCCATTCTTGCAACAGTTGCTACAAAATTTCTACTTGGTCTCTATAGCATTTTCTTGCTTCAACACCATTGTCATTGTAGGTTTATGAGGTTCTATCTCCTTGGTGTGATGTTGTTGCTCTCTTCTTTCCTATATCAACCTTGAGTGATTATAGTAGGGAAAGTAACATTATGTCTTTTCATTTTGCATCTATCATCTTGTAGAGTAGCACTTAGATTGGCATTTCTCTCTACCTTATTGTGTCATTTCCATTCTCTCTTTATCACTTTTTCTATATCATTTCATATGTGTCTATCCGTGGAGGTGGGAACACTAAAATGAGGGTCTGACTGAGGTAGACCTCAAAACACAACCCAACATTTTTCCTATTTATGTGTGTGTAGGTGCATGTTCATCCACTCGAAGCTAGCTAGAGAATTGGACTTTGCACGAGTGGTATATTTTCCTACTCAAATTTCCTTGTCATTTTTTTTATTAGAATAATTATCTCTAGCATTCTTCTTGTTGTATTGCTTATTTCCATATTTTCACATTAAACTTTCAAAAATATAAAACTTTTTTATTTGGGTTGTGAGTAGACCTTGAGTTTCTTTGACTTTCACTTGACTTGTCCATATAGGATGTCAATGTATCCTTAAGACTCTAGTGTGACGTGGTGAAGTCTGGTTCATGTGCTACCATCCACAGACAGAGAGGTATTTGAGTCACGGTCTGAGACCCTTGTAGTTGGCTCACTTTATTCTAAAAACACTTGTTTCTCTTTTCTTTTTCTTTTGATCAACTTGAGGTAGTTTAGGGAAGTTCATTCCTTAGGGCTCTCCCATGACCTAGAGCCTTGTGGGTGAGAAATCCCCCTACTCTACATTTTTGGTTAACCAAACATGAAAGTATTGTTTTCATTTCTTCATGTTGGATATCTTTCTCTCATGTCTTGGGTGTGTTATGGATTCACATGTCATGAAGCTTTATGATATTTATGACTTAGTCTACGAACTTCGAGAATATTGTTAGAAGGAGATTACAAGATATAAAGATGGATTCTAAGGTCACTACTAGTCCCACCTTTGAGGAAATAATTTCAAGAACAAATACAAGTTTCTCCAATGCTTTTAGGGAAGCTCTAAATGTTCCTACCCCTCCCACTTCTCCTTTCACTTTATTTGTGGAGGAAGATGATTCTCTCAAGGTTCCCATAGAGAAACTTCTTTCCCTAGATAGATGACTTGAGGAGTTTGAGAAGTATCTAGGGAAGGAAATAACTATGGATAAAGCTACTAAGGTTGTTAACAACTTAAGAGCTATGTTGGACGAGGACCAGATAGGTCTAGAGTTTCTTTAGGCCCTTCTGGACATTATGGACACTCATGTCCCATCATACAATCCTAGGTTGAGCACTGCCCGAGAATTTGGCTTAAAGACCAATGAGAGATAGATAGAATTCTTGATGCCTGAGGCATCGGTATGTATGGATGATTTTGGCCCTTCTTTGACACCACCTATGGTCCTCAACTAACCACCATCATTAAAGTAAACAAGGTACCATTGGTTTTCAACTCCACCGGTCCTATGTTCTTGGTGGTGAGGTCTCTGCTAGTATGGGGGATGGTGGCTCTAGTGGTTCTGGTGGAGGTTCCACTTATTGTGTTTCATCCTTTGACCCTATATTGAATTTTTTATTGCAGAATATGGATCAAATGCAAAACCATCTAGTGAACCTATCCAGTTCTACCTCTCAACCTATTTTCCAACATTTCTTCTTTCACATTCCTTTATATATTGCTATTCTAAACAATCTCATCCCTCAAGGGATGGAAATTCCAAATTTTGAAAAGTATGGTGGTCGTGGAGATCCTCAGATGCACATTTCATTATTTAATGTTATGTGCACTGATTTCATCCATCATGATTCTCTAATGGCTAAGCTCTTTCTAAGATCCCTAAAGGATAGTTCCCTTGAGTAGTATTTTTCCCTACGAAGAACTCTATCTTTTCATTTGATCAATTGGTAAAATAGTTCTTGAGGTAGTTCCAAGATAACATTGAACAGAAGATGACCTTTTTGGATCTCGTTTGATGCAAGCAAGGGGACCAAAAAAAGGTAACTAATTTCATTGCTCACTATCATGCGCTATTTTCAGAAATTTTTTATCCTTTACAAGATTCAAATATTTAAAAGGTCTTCATCGCAAACTTACAAAAATAATGGCAAGAGAAGTTCACCTTGATGAAGTACCCTTCCTTTGCACACCTATGTGTTGTACTACGTGAATACCAATAGATGGTTTCATAGTTTTGGGGTTCATCCTCTCACTCTCATCCCAATACTTAGTTTGTAGTGTCAATTTTTGGAAAAAATAAAGCTATTATGAAAGTGGTCTCTACATCTAAGGACAAAGACCTAGGGCACAATAGGCATTTCACAAATCTATCTAATTCTTATACTATTGTTTTTGAAGTTGTTAAAAGATAAATTTTTGACAATGCTAGAACCTTAACCTCTGATTGAGTCGCACTTGAGTGGTATGATGAGAAAAAATTCTATCAATTCCATCAAGTGCGCGAACATGATACTTAGTGATGTGTGCACCTATGTCATGAGATTTAGGACCACATTGAAAATGAGACTATATGTCCCAATGGGAAGAAACAAAATTCTAATAAATATGTGGCCAACTCTAATAGTGAGTTGCAAATTTACACTAATCCATTTCCCTCTCATTTTGCAAATTTAGTAACACAATCTTCTACATCTTCCAATTTAGTTTCATCTAAGTATGTGAACATGGTTTCATTCATGTGTATCCCTCCTCTTGAAAATACAAGTGTGATACTTGATATAAATTTCACCTCGCATCATGAGCCTCATAATAAGGATCCTTCACCACTATACATTCTTGCTCGGATTAATAGAAACATCATAACTGGCGTCTTAGTTAATCTAACGAGTCAAATTAATGTGATTATGGAGGATACTCTATTTATAAATAGATTACATAAGGAGAGATATGAAGAGTCAAAGACCACTCTCCATACCCACAATGGACTCTCTATTATCCCTACGGGTGTTATTTCTTTATCAATATTGGTAGGAGCCAAGGCTATTGATGTCTCATTTGTTATCATTCCAAAGTATGACATGTTTAGAGTTAGAATAGGTATTCCTTGGCTAGTCTCTATGAATTGTGTCACATTTATGGTTCATAAATGTTTAAAGTTCCCTCATGAAGGCATTGTGCATGTGGTGTATGACACTAGCTATAAACTATTGGTGTCGCATGGGGGATTCTCACTAGATTACTTCTAGCCTGCCCCAGTCAGACCTCTCCCTCCTAGGGGATATTTTTTATACAAATCTTATATTAAATATATGACTTGGGGCTTAGTGTTGAAGGCTAGTTGTCTAGTGTCTCCTTATGTTATCTCTATGAAATCCTCTATGGTAGCACAATAGCAAGTTGCCTCTTCAGCCCCATCTAAGGGAAGCTAAAGCTTGTTCATGCTCTAGAGCCTTCTCCTTCTATATTTTTGGTTCCATTTGCTTCTACTTCTCATCCTACTATGACATATTTTACTCCCACTCCTATTTCTTACATGGGAAGTGTGATAGTTCTCACATGGAGAAAAGTAAAGCATTGGGTTTTTTAGCTTCTTGTGCTACCCACAATACCATGACCCAATGTCTATAGTAGGGGAAAGTCTTCCCATGGGGTTGTTCATACATCTCGGCCTCTATCACCTCCTATTATTCCTTTACCTACCCCTAAGGAAAATAATAGGAAGAGGCCCACCACTCAAGTATTGATGTATGTTTCTCCTCATGTGGTTGTTTCTTCCCCTATGCTTCCTCCTCACACTCTTTCCCAGGAGACTATCCTTCCACAAATTTTTTTTGTGAAGGATACCCTTGTGGCTGAACAATAGCCTTCGGTCTCTTCTCAGGCCATGTCTTCTAGTGCTTGTAGTTGATGTAACTAGCTTGCACATGAGCCAAGCATAGGCAAAAGGCTCTGGTTGTGAAACATGCCACCTTGCATAAGATGGAGGGGGAGCTACTGGCATCTGTCTCTACATCTTTTGCTATTGTTCCACCTTCTCCTTCTATTTCTACCTTGATTCCAGTCACCTCTATTTTTCTTTCAAATCCTCAAGTGGTTCCTGATGATGCTCACCCCAAAAGGGTACAATTTTTTATCACTCCCTTCGTAGAGCCTCCTCTCTTGTCCCTCCTAGACATCCCTTTGTTCTCTCAACCCATAAACATGCTAAATATAATGGTGGTATGTGTTACAGATTTATATTCTTCTTCCTTTTCTTTTGCTTATTTTGTGGGTATTATACATCCTCTACTAAAGAAAAAGCTAGAGGATGGCCTCGCTATGAGTGGAGGTGAGGAGAAGGGTTCACCATATTTAGAATTTGGTACTATTTTGGCCTACATCTTCCTTGTAATGAAGGTGGCCCCTACATCCCCGAAGTTTGTCACTTCCCCTCTTGATGAGGTTGGCAATGACTCTTGAGTGTCTTATTCTTCTCCCACTCGGTTGACACATGGCACTCTGATAAAGTGCATGATCAATTTGGCGGATGATATCCTGGCTTTGTCTTTGATCTTTACAATATTTAAGACTTTTACTTCACAAGAGCTCGGTAAAGAAGACCTTGAGGGGCCTTCTTCCTTCACCCTTCTTGTAGGTGAGTTAGAGGGTATCACTCTCACTATCCTACCCTTGCAAACCCGTCCACTGTACCCTTATAATTATCTATATTGGGAGCAAGATAACCCACCAGTTGAGGAGGACTAGGGTGGTGTCTCTTCTTTATCTATAGCATAGATTTGTTTCTGTGTTTGTGTTCCCCTGTACTTTTCCTTTTTTGTTTATGATTCTTCCTAGAGGACCCTTGCTACCCTTGTTGGTATTTGGATATAGGTGCAAAAAAAATTTCATGCACTTCTTCTATTTTATCACCATTGTTCTATGTGTCATGAAATTTCTTTTTGATATTGGAGATGATGCAAAGCATTGGGGGCATTTAGGCCTTCTTCCTTTTTTACCCAATTTTTATTTTTTTATTTTTTCTTCATGTGTCATTCTTCATATTCTAAGAACTTTGGGGATTGATGACTATTCATTCAACACTGTATTATATTTATTTGTATCTATGAAAAAATCTAACCCTAAATTCTCATATCTCCCCGTCTCTTGATTTCTTTTTCTCTATCTACTTCTTGATGTTGCAATTCTTATGTGTTGTCGCTCACATGTTTCACAACATACCATGAATACATCTTGTCATGTGTTGTGTGATACAACATATCTGCCTCTCCTTTCTCTCCTTAGGATGTCATGTGCTCCTTTACATAGCACACACAATCTTAAGGGGGGGCTACCATGTTGTTCTAATTTTTAGTAAGGAGAATTCTTTCAAAATATTTCTTAATGTAAAATTTTCTTTAAAATAAATTCCTTGACAAAAGAATCCCTTATTAAAATCCTTCATTTTTCAAAATGTTGTATTCTCTTACGGCTCCTAGATGACATTTTATTTTGAAAAGGATCTGGTTTGTGAAAGAACTTGAAAATTTTCTTTTGAAAATGGATCACTTTTTCTAAAATGAAAGAGTTTGAAAACTTTCCTTTAATTATTTTCAACGGATTCCTTGATCAAAAATATATCAAAAGGATTCCTTGATAACAAAATAACTTGTGGAAAATGTGATGTCTTTCAATTATAGCACTCCTTTCAATGGGACCCTTGGTGTCTTGAAGGGTTGCCTATTAAAGGAACCCCCTTTGAAAGCTTTCTTCTCAAAAGATCTCTTCAATGTCTTGTAATGTATGTCTTTTATCTGATATTTGATGTTGCGTTTCTTGGTGTCAAACATCTTATATCTTCATGTCTAGCTTGGGGGTAGCCTAACTACACCCGCCTTTTTTGTGACTGTCCTACAATGCAGTTTGTAGTAGTCATAGGCATATATATCTAATGAGTGTGTGTCTTGTTTCTATTTGATTAGGCTATGTCTTATAGTTCCAACTTGTTTCTTCTTGTGTCTTATGAATGTGTGTCTTAAGATTAGATTTTTCTCCTAACATTTTTTTCTGTAGCCTAACATGTTTGTGGTGATATTGCACCTAGCTTTGTAGGACTAAGAACCTATGGAGCTCCCTCTTTTGTATCTAGGTATGTTAGATCAAATATATCTACTTCATTGATGTTATTGGTATATTCTCTTCAACCTCTTTCTACTTTAGCTCACATATGCACTGACACATATGCTTGCTAATGTGGGGGAAAAATATAATAGCACAACTTTTCACCCTAGGAAAATTTCCCATTTGTTTTCCCTTACTTTAGAATTAAAAGTATGAAGATGTATAAAATCATCATTGTCTTCTTGATATTCCCATGTGTCTTTGTTTTTTGCATCAATGAATGAATATTTGTCAGGGATGCACGTGCTATGCATGGATGTCCACATGTTGTGCTACCATCCTAACATATTCCTACCTCTGAAATCCATAGAAGCGTTATGTTTCTTAGTTGGTCATGATGGTAACATCCTCTATTAGGTCTTGACCAACAAAAAATGTTGTCTTGCCTCCATTTTTCTCATTCAAACTCATCCTTTTAATCTCTCTTGCAAGCCCTTGAATTCTCTAGCTCATTATCTCACACTCTTTATTCACTTCTTGATCATTCTTGCTCTATCTTGTTGGTACTAGATTTCTACTTGGTCTCTACAACATCATCTTCCTTCAACACCATGATCGTTGCATGTTTAAATGGTTCTATCTCCTTGACATGGTGGTGCTTCTCTCTTCTTTCCTCTATCATCCTTGAGTGTGTTGGTTATTTTTTTAGAACCAAACTTGATCTCACCATATGCCTATGAATTTGCATTAATTCAATAATTAACATTGGTAGGGATTGGCCAGGAAACAAGTAAAGGATTACTAGGCCCTTACTTCTACTGTTCGGGCTCTGTGAAACCCAAGAGGGTGATCTTAAAAATGTTTATATAATTCTCGTACCATTTTATCACAAACATTGAAACAAATAGATAATCCTCATATAATCGCTCAACAAACAGAATGTATCAAATAAGTTGGTTTCTTCTTAACAATATTTCACATTCAGAGCATGAGAATGGTAAAACTCAACACAATTGTAACCCATTTTATAAATTTGATTTAATGAATGATTTGTTGTTGAATTGACCAAATAAATGCAAGATGAATACTTTGCTTAGATCAGTGCTTTATCCTTCGAACGAAGTTAGTTCTAGCATCTACATAACTTGACAAAAATTTCATACATGACATTAACTAACCTTTGAAGATACCACATTACAGTATTTCAACATTATTCTCAACCACCACTTCTTACTAATAACCTAACACTCAATTTAGCACAAACCAATAGATTCACTCAAGCATTTACATTAATTCTTTGAATTAACAAGCAAGAATAGAACCACACATCCAATGAAAAACAATGGAGACAAATAAAATAACCTTTGATTATATTATTTATAGCTCATGAAATGATTACATAAGAGAGAAAATGGATTTGATCTTGCATCATTCTATACTATATTGCTAGTATTGCTATCAAAATTACATGTATATTAGCAGACTCGAACCTAAGACTTAACTCTAAAATTCTTAGTATATTCTTTTGATGTTCTCTCTGTGATCAATTACAAAACAATGAACCCTTGTAACTAGCCCTGAATTCCCATTTATAGAAACATGGGAGCAAATAAGCCTCAGGCCAAATTACAATTTGAGTCACATTTATACATTTGACATTCAATTTCATTTTAATTTCAGAGATCCCTGGACAATTATATTTGCACTTTCATATGGAGAGAAATCACAAAAGACAAAAATCCATATCATTCATTGAAGAAGATTAGCCAATCTTCCAAAAGGTACATCCATCATTACAGCAACACCAAAACCTCTCGTCCATGTCAACCAAAGAATTTTTCCATATCAATACCTAAGACAAAAACTTATACACTTGTCAAAGAAGATGAACACACCGTTGTGGCAGCAGCGTCCAACACCTCTCCCTCATAGTCATCAAAAACAAAAACATCGAACCAGGATGCTACCTCTATAATTCTTTAGAATAAGAGTATGCATGTCCCCTTCATGATTTTTCTAAAACTAGAGAAGCTACATCTCCATCATCAAAATCCTATCTACATGCAAGTGTGAGAAGGTACCAGGCAGAGTTTGAGTTAGTATCTGCCTCATCTTCTGAACAACTAGCCCCACCTTCCATGGTTTTATCAGGATTCCCCATATAAGAATCATAAGCCTTGTGGTACTTATTCTTCTTCTTCCTCTTAAAATTAACTAATTTCCCTGAATTAGTTTCCTCCTTGTCAAAAAAAAAATTCCTCAAGGGCACAACACCAGGCTCACTCCAGTTGTTAACAACAACCCTACTTCTCAGGTTGTAAGTGTTCTTGGCTTCACTTTTCATAGCCCTTTCATGAGCTCCCTTCTTGTCTTTTGGCTTTGTAGGAGCTCATGGTGTGTCTTGCTTAATTTCAGGTGTATCATCTTGGGGTTCTATCATATTGATCCTCCTAGACCTCCTCACTGGTTGGGTAGACTCACTAGTCTTACTCATTCTCATAGAAAATAGAACATCCAACCTTCAATTGTAGGAAAAGTTTCACCAGTTTGTTCTCAAATTGAATTTGCAGAACAAAACCCCCAAACCCACGCAATTCTTACCAACCCAAATAAAATTGCAGGAAATTAAATCCTCACCAACCCCAAGAATTTAGAATTCACAAGACAACTTATGCACAATTGAAATAGAGTAGGTATAAACACTTACTTACTTGGGAAAAATTATCTTCAATATCTCTGCAATTTCTTGCTTGAGACCTACATGCTTCTTCTCTTGCTCCAAACCAATTCCTCAGCTCTCAACAGTTGCAAATTGTGAACACAATTGACAATCCTCATTAAGTAGAGCAATTGGAGTGTTTCGACCATTAATGCTCAAGGAAATCTCATGCGAGCGAGTTAACAATAAGCCATTCAAATTTGAATCTCGGTTGTTGGTCCATTTTGATTTAAAACACAATCAATGATGCTCCTCAAGCATCACCACTTTCCTTTGCATCCGTACTTGGAAACAATGATGACACCTTAGAAAGCTACCGCATATTCACCATATCTTCTAACCTTTTTCGCTCATTGTAGTAATACCCTAACATTGTGTCTAAACTTTTGTGATGAGCAACAACACCCCATTTGAGGGAATATTCCTTGGCATAACCCCCATTGCTTGTCACAAAAATATACCAAGGCTGCATTTATATTTTGGTGAGGAGTACTTTCAAGCAATGCTATACATAACCACAAGCCATCACACATTGTAATAGCTAACTTGGAGTAAAGAGTTCTTTTGGCGATGGACAAAACCAATGATAGCACCAAACTATGACAAGTGGCAAGATCGTACCGCTTCATTGAATGCATCCCATCACTCGTCACTGTAACTGAAAAATGTAATGGAATACTTCTACAATGACACGATATTAAGGAAAATACAATGTCCATCACACATCACTGAAAAGGGACCAGGGAGCTAAAGAACTTCAACAATAGGAAATATGAAAAGGACTCGAGAGCACATCACTCATCGCAAAAGGAACCCGGTGATAAAAATGAATTTGGTGATGAGCGATGATTTAGATGATGGAAAAACATGTGCACCAAATTGTTTTTAAGAGAGGGGACTACCTAGGAAAATATAAGACAAGGTCTCAATAGATTAATAACATTTCTTGCAAAGGATGTAAAGGCCAAACAAGTCCAATTAATCAACCTTGTAAAATAAAATAATCTAATGGACCTAGGCATGTGAAAAAAATTGGTAGTGGGTAACGGGAGATCCTAATCACAAGGGGTTGGTTATTCAATGGGCTTCCAAGAATCAAGTTTTTTTTATCATGACTAAAAATGGGGCATAATAGGTCAATGGAAAATTATAATATTTGCAAAGGGCACAAGTCTTATGGGTTTTTAAGAAGGATTTTTATCAATACAAACCCTAAGGCATGATGAAAGACAAAACCCTAAGTCCCAAGACATGAAAATAACTAAATTTTTAGAGTTTTGAGATGAAACACAAAAAAAATTTTAGGGGTTCCATTAGTGGCTCCAGTTGGGGATGTCTATTCTTCCATAATAGAGTGAGATCTCAGAATCACAGGTTGAAGTAGACCAAGCGCAAAGAACCAAAACCAAGACCTACCTGGACAAGGCAAGAAGACCAGACCAAAGAAATATAACATATATACACAATTTATAGGATTGTACAATGCTCCACACCTTAAATTTTCTCAGAAGCCTTTTATGATGTACAATATTTTAGCTTGCATCTTGCAATTAATCAGGCTTCAATTTCAATTGGTGGCCCCAGGCCCCTAGAAACTTAGAACCATCCTTTACCTCTGTCAAAAACTTTATTTTCTACATTCTACACCAAGCCAAGACTAAAAAAATTGCAATGAATTGTCCACCAACTAATCCCATTGTGGTCATTACAATTAACCATAATTTCCATGTGTTTGAACTTAACATTATCATCATAAATTTTGCCCATTTGAAAACTGCAATCAGACATTAACTAAAATCCATAATCATTTTGATACTCTACCACATTCAACACACCACCATGTTCCACCATATGCTCATCCAACTGAATTGATAAACTGAAACACTCATAATCCACCTGATCATTAAGGTCATAAAAGTTGACATCAAATTAATTTTTCACATCAAACTGAAAAACCTTCATAAACACTTTGTTCAAGGTTCTCATCTAGAAACATACATCTTAACCCTTTGGAGTCACATTACATTCCCACTTTTGATAATTCATAATTAATAGAAAACTCGTATAAATCCTGAAATCATCCTCTGGTTTTTGTCCCATGCCAAACAATCATCTTGTGTGATGAACAAGAAATGTTCATACATAGGAATATTTTCAAACTAGTGTTCACATTCATCTAAGCATTGTGACACAGTCACACTATCACATGCTCTGCTACCTTAGAAAAGTGATTCATCAAAACCCATAGTATATTTTCTCTTATTCATATCAGGGTCATTACCACAAACCCCATTATTGATAACGTCTCATGCATCAAAGAATACCTCCATGTTAGGTTCATTAAAATATTCTAGTACATTCTTCAAATCATTGTCCAACTCAATGCAAAATGTTTCAAAGGATGGCTCAAATAACTTAGAATTAATAGGGTCAGCAACAAGGAACTCATGTGCACCATCAATTGATGGGTGTGTTGATCCAAACATGAAAGGCTCATTGTAATCTGACTATTTTTCATTAGCAACTAAACAAGCTTCATCATTCTTCTTCTCATCAACACATTCTTTATCAAAAAAAATCATGTCCATTTTGCCGAAAAAAACTTGTATATCCCATCTTTTCTTCACATAGAAAATTAGGAGTAGCTAGGACATGATCCTATTGCTTAGCACAAGATTTTTCATCATCTTTAACATTTTTCTTAGGGTCAGGGTACTGAACACATACATTTTTATCTTCAAATTCATCATCACTCACAAAGCTAGCATATTCCACCTTTGATATAACTGGATGGCACTCCAAGTATCCCTCACATGGGATTTGTTCACTCATTTGAGAGAGAAAAATCTCCTGAGCATTAATATTATTGCATCCTTCATGCAAAGAAAATTCTTCTAGATCATCCTCATAAAAAGATTCATACTCAAAGAAATAATTAGAAACCTCACTCTCCCTATGTTCATTATCATGAGGAGATTCATTATCACATGCACTATGCTTAGAGTGTTCAGTGTGAATGCTCAAACTCTCATCCTAAATATCTTTATCCTTGATTTGTGATGAGACATCAACAACACTTGCAAAGGTATCCTTATCCTTATTACTAATGTACCGGTTTGTGCATAGGCTATTTGTGAAATGATTACAATCACTATCCTCACCCATACCACAAGATAGATGTCTATTTTTTGACATACCTTTTTCACTTATTGGCATTTCCTTCTGATTCTTTGCAATAGGACAATCACTATTGACACTTTGAGATGTCATACTTTATGCATAACCACACTTGGCTTCGTCAACAATCCTTATCCAATCAAGTATTTGATCAAAACCATGAGGCTTCAATTCCTTTGGCAAGGTATTTAGTCCTGGCTCAAAAATTTCACAAAACAAGTCAATGCACACTGAATCCTCGGGTTTGAATTTCTTGGGGATTTCCAACAAGGCATCCAAAAACCTTGTAAACAAGTCATATGGTGACTCTCCCTTCATCATTGAATGTCTCAATTTTTTCTCAATGTCCATGGCAATTTGATATGCGATGCAATGTTGTAGGCTCCTTATCTCTCAACAAATTGCTCATTTATTCCTCAAATGTACCTAAATATACAATTAAACACTCTACATCACTTGGTCTCATATTTTCAGGAATATCCTTTATCGCCTTTGCAAATCTGAAGTTGAAAGTTGGGACTAACTCATCTTCATCCTTTTGAATTTCCATGAATTTTTTCCTTACTAAACTTGGATTAATTATTTCACCAAATTTTTCTATAAATTATATCATGAACTCATTCCATGAGGAAATATAAAACACTGTAAAATATGAAAACCAATCTCTAGCATCTTCCTTTAGAGATTGAACAAATAATTTCATAACCACATCATAATGACTTATCTCATAATCTCCATCAAATCAAAAAATACATTCAAATTCTTATAGGCTGATTCAAAAAATTTCCCTTTGAATTTTGGAAAATGTTCCCTAACACCATTTGGAATGGGGTTTGGGAAACCTTGAATACCATTAAAATTCAATGGTCTATATCTTCAAATAGAGAAATTTCTTTAAGGGCCTGACATGGACTGCACATTCTGCATGTTTTCACTTGACACTCTATAGGGGAAAATAGGAGAAGGATACATTTTCTTGTGCCCCTTTACAAACCTCAAACATCAACTCTACCATTGATCATTCACTACCCTATTCCTTGATTTAATTATGACCTTAAAATGCTTAATTTGATACATATATGTCTAAGATATTTCTAATGGGTAGATTGCAATAATAAACACACTTCTTCAACATAATACAGAGACTTCAACTTATATCTTAGAAGTATGTAAAGTCACCACTACCATCCCCTTCATTAGTGCTTAATTTCACATAGTAGGGAACCGTAATTCTTCTAGACTTTTGTTAGGGATTTTATAAAAAAAGTATGCTTCTTGAAAACCAAAACAAGGGAAAATACCTAGATATGTTGCAGCTGCCATAAATTATCCCTCTAAATAGAAAAAATTGTAGATCTAAATCTATTATAACATTTCCATCTAGTTCTTTGCATAGAGGAATGAACTTCAACGATATGAAGTTTCTTTCAAAGGTTAAATTCAATCTGGGCTTTCTCTAATAGCAGAATCATGCATAAATTCCTTTGTATTCACTGCATCACAACCCTTTCTAGGTTTAAAACATCCAATATCTAAACTAGATGTTCAGATTTAACAAATTCCTTGACTCTCTCAAGATAGTACCAAAGTATTTTGAAATTTTCTTTCTAGCTTCCCATCAGGGTGCTTCACCATGTGATCTTAGGTCCACTTCATCTTTTCTCATTGATTTGTCATTCTATTTTTTGCTAGATTTTCTCAAATAATATGCTAGTGTGGAGATCTTGGAGTCGTCACCCACATTTAGTGAGAAATTATGAAAATGTTCATGGAATTATGGTAGATCATGTCATAATTCAAAAGTTTTAGAGAACACACATCAAAGCCTAAGCAACATTTATGAGAATTAACCCATTAAAACCAAAGCTAGACTGAGAGATGAATTTCTAATATCAAAGTATTGGACTCTAATACTTTCCGGTCTAGAACCAAATACTTCCTGAGTATTTTTCCCCAGTAGAGTCACCAATATATTAGTTATTTTTTAGAACCAAACTTGATCTCACTATATGCCTATGAATTCACCATAATTCAATAATTAACATAGGTAAGGATTGGAAAACAAACAAGTAAAGGATTACTAGGCCCTTCTACTCTTCGGGCTTTGTAAAACCCATGAGGGTGATCCTGACAATGTTTAGATAATATTCCCATGCCATTTTATCATGAACATTGAAACAAACAAATAATCCTCATATAATTTCTTAACAAACAAAATGTATCAAAGAAGTTGGCTGCTTCTAACCAAAATTTCACATTCACAGCATGAGAATAGTAAAACTCAAAACAATTGTAACCCATTTTATAAAATTTGATTTAATGAATGATTTGTTATTGAATTGACCAACTAAATGCAGCATGAATACTTTGCTTAGATCAGTGCTTTATCCTTGAAATGGAGTCAGTTCTAACATCTACACAACTTAACAATAATTTCATACATGACATCAACTAAGCTTTGAAGATACTGCATTATAGTATTTCAACATTATTCTCAACCACCACTTCTTACCGATATCCTAACACTCAATTTAGCACAACCCAGTAGCCTCACTCAATAATTTACATTAATTATTTGAATTAACAAGTAAGAATAAAACCACACATCCAATGAAAAACAATGGAGACAAATAAAATAACCTTTGATTATATTATTTATAGCTCATGAAATGATTACATAGGAGAGAAAATGGCTTCGAATTTGCATAATTCTATACTATATTGCTAGTATTGCTATCAAAATTACATGTATATTAGCATAATCAAACCTAATACTTAACTCTAAAATGCTTAGTATATTATTTTAATGTTCTCTTTGTGATCAATTACAAAACAACAAACCCTCGTAACTAGCCCTGAATTCCCATTTATAGAAACATTGGGAGCAAACAAGCCTTAGGCCAAATTACAATTTCAGTCACATTTACATTTGACATTCAATTTCATTTTAATTTCAAAGATCCCCAGACACTTATATTTTCACTTCCATATGGAGGGAAATCACAAAAGATAAAAACCCATATCATTTATTGAAGAAGATTAGCCATCCTTCCAAAAGGCACATTCATCGTTACAGCAACACCAAAACCTCTTGTCTATGTCAACCAAAGAATTTTTCCACGTCAGCACCCAAGACAAAAACTTATACACTCATCAAAGAACACAAACCCTTCATTGTGGAAGTGACATCCAACACCTCTCCTTCATGGTCATCAAAAATAAAAACACCGAATCAGGATGCTACCTCTACAATTCTTTAGAATCAGAGTATGCATGTCTCCTTCATGATTTTGCTGAAACTAGAGAAGCTACATCTTCATCATTAGAATCCTCTCTACATGTGAGTGTGAGAAGGTATTGAGCATAGTCCAAGTTAGTATCTACCTCATCTTCCTAACAACCAACCCCACCTTCCATGGCTGTATCAGGCTTCCCCATATAAGAATCATAAGCCTTGTGGTACTTATTCTTTTTTTTCCTCTTAAACTTAACCAATTTCCTTGACTTAGTTTCCTCAAAATATTTTTCCTCAAGGGTACAACACCAGGATCACTCCAATTGTGAACAAAAACCCTACTTCTCAAGTTGTAAGTGTTCTTGGCCCTATGACAAAGCTCCCTTCTCATATTTTGGCTTTGCAAGAGCTCCTGGTGTATCTTGCTTAATTTCAAGTGTATCATCTTGGGGTTCTAGCATATTGATCCTCGTAGACCTCCTCATTGGCTAGGTAGAATCACTAGGCTTACTCATTCTCACAAAAAATAGAACAAAAACTAGCCAACCTTCAATTGTAAGAAAAGTTTCACCGGTTTGTTCTCAAATTGAATTTGTAGAACAAAACCCCTAGACCCACGCAAGTCTTACCAGCTCAAATGAAATTGTAGGAAATTAAACCCTCACAAACCCCAAGAATTTAGAACTCACAAGCCAACTTATGCACAATTGAAACAGAGCAAGTATAAACACTTACTTACTCGGGAAAAACCATCTTCAATATCTCTACAATTTCTTGCCTGAGATCCACACACTTCTTCTTTGGCTCCAAACCAATTCCTCAACTCTCAACGATTTCAAATTGTGAAGTAACATAGCTGAAAATCCTCATTAAGTAAAGAAATTGGAGCGTGTCAACCATTAATGCTCAAGGAAAGCTCATGCGAGCAATTTGACAATAAGCCATTCAAATTTGAATCTCAATCATCAATCCATTTTGATTTAAAACATAATCAGTGATGCTCCTCAAGCATCGCCACTTGCCTTTACATCCATACTTGGAAAAAACAATGAAACCTTAGAAATCTACCACATATTCACCTATGTATTCACCATATCTTCTAAACTCTAGCGCTCATCGTAGTAATGACCTAAAACCATGTCCAAACTTTAGTGGTGAGCGACAACACCCTGCTGGAGGGAATATTCCTTGGCATAACCCCCATTGCTTGTTGCAGAAATATTCCAAGGATGCATTTGTATTTCGGTGAGGAGGACTTTCAAGTGATTCCATAACATAACCACAAGCCATCACACATTTCCATAGCTAACTTGGAGTAAAGATTTATTTTGGTGATGGACAATACCACTGATAGCACCAAACTCTAACAAGTGGCAAGATTGTACTGCTCCATTAAATGCATCCCATCGCTCGTCACAGTAATTGAAAAAGTTAATGGAATAATTTTGTGATGACGTGATATTAAGGAAAATACAATATCCATTGCACATCGTTGAAAAGGGACCGAGGAGCTGAAGAAATTTAGTGATAGGCAATATGAAAAGGACCTGAGAGCACATTGCTCATTACAAAAAAGAACCTAGTGATAAAAATGACTTCGGCAATGAGTGATGACTTAGATGATGAAAAGCACATGCACCAACTTGTTTTTAAGAGAGGGGACTGTCTAGGACAACATAAGACAAGGTCTCAATAGATTAATAACATTTATTGCAAAGGATTTAAAGGCCAAACAAGGTTGATTAATCAACCTTGTAAAATAAAATAATCTCATGGACCTAGGCACACAAAAATATTTGGCAATTAGTAATGGGAGATCCTAATCACAAGGGATCAGTTATTCAATGGGCTTCCAAGAATCAAGTTGTTTTTATCATGACTGTAAATGGGGCATAATAGGTCAATGAAAAATTATAACATTTGGAAAGGGCACCAGACTTATGGGTTTTTAAGAAGGATTTTTAGCAATACAAACCCTAAGGCATGATGATAGACAAAACCCTAAGTCCCAAGACATGAAAATAACCAAATTTTTAGAGTTTTGAGATGAAACAAAAAATAATTTTAGGGGTTCCATCAGAGTGCTTATAGCAAGGAAGGTAAATTGTCTTTTCATTTTGCATCTAAAATCTTATAGAGTAGCATTCAGGTAGTCATTTCTCTCTACCTTATTGTGTCATTTCCATTCTCTCTTATTTATCATTTTTTCTATATCGTTGCATATATGGTTGTTCGTGGAGGTGGGAACATCAAAACAAGGGTATGACTAAGGTAGACCTCAAAACACAACCCAACATTTTTACTATTTTTGTGTGTGTAGATGCAAGTTCATCCACTCAAAGCTAGCTGGAGAATTGGACTTTGCATGAGTGGTATATTTTCCTACTCTTTCCTTGTAATTTTCATCATTAGAATAATTCTCTCTAGTATTATTCTTTTTGTACTATGTATTTCCATATTTTCACATTAAACTATCAAACTATAAAACTCTATTATTTAGTTTGTAATTAGACCTTGAGTGTCTTTGAATGTCACTCAACTTGTTGTTCATATAGGATGTCAGCATGCCCCTGAGACTCGAGTGTGATGAGTTGAATTTTGGTTCCCACACTGTCATCCTCAAATAGAGAGTTGTCTGAGTCACAGTCTGAGACCCTTGTATTCGTCTCACCCACTTTCCAAAAATTGATGCAATTATGAATGAGTATGGTGGTGTTGTCATTGATGTTGTCATTGATGTAAACATTGTATAGGTTGTTGTAGAGAAAGGAAACAAGTGATTTCAAGTTGTGCATGTATATTTGAGATACTATTGAGATGTTGTGAGTACATGGAGCTATCTTTATGGTGTTGCAAGTGTGCTGATTTGTTGATTTGCCAAGTGCTTTTGAGAAAATTAATAAATAGTGAAGTGAGAATTAAGTGTGTATTTAGAATGTGCTCTGGTATTTGCTCTGAATTTCTTCTGTGTTGATCCTATGCTTGTGCAGATCTAGCGTGTTGTTTATGGTCATCCTTGGGTGATATATCCTAGATTATAGCTTCTAGTTTGATGAAGAGTGAAAGTTGTGTTCATCGATGTATGAACTAGTCTAGAAGAGTCGTTTATTTGTGGACTGGGAGAAATGTATATGCTTCGTAGTCCTCCACTATTTTTTTTTTGGTCTTGTGAATCTGGAGGAAGGCTTATAATGATGCTATTTATGTTCTATCAAAGGTTTTCATGGTTTGGTGCTTTGGAAGTCTAGTTTTAGAGTTGTGTGTGTATGTGCAGTCCAGATGGATTGATGGAAAGTGTTCTATGTATGAAGGTTGTTGCATTAGCTGTGGATGAATCTGAAGGAATCTAAGATGTGTTCCAGTGCGTGGTTAAGCATGTTATGTGGTTCACTTGTTATCTTCTTGTTGTTGAAGTGTGTACTTCAAAAATCATTGGTGTTTTCATTAGGTTTTCTGACCTAGTTTTTACACGCCATGCGAAGGATAAGTATCAATTAAGGAAGCATGTGATTGATCTGAGATGTTGTTTTGGGTCTTGTTTCAGTGTTGGTTTGGTCCACTTTCATTCTTATCCGCTATGGGAATGTTGACTTGCTGACCTAATTTGAATTTGAAAAATGAAGAGTGTGTAGCCAACCTTGGAGAAATTTTCTAAGGTTGAAGATGGTATAAATACAAGGCAAGATGTTAAGGTTTGTAAGACACAAGTGTGAGAAGCAAGAGTGTGTGAAAATGAACTAAGGAAGTAGTACTTTAATGTTTAGACTCTTGAAAGAAGTGAGTTGATGGTGTCTGTGATTCTCTAATCAAGGTTGTGGATGTGTGGAAGTTGTTGTGTTGGATCTTCTATTGCATTAAGAAAGTGTTATCTATGTAACATTCTTGTTTCTATCTTTCTATATTTGTAAGGCAGTGAGCCTCCCTATTGGATAGTGATTTTGATCCATACAGTGAGTCCTATTTTGGGCAGTGGGCTCTTTTCCAGTGAGACTCTTGTAATCAATTTTGCAATTACTCTATATTGTGAGTTAATCTGCACCATGGTTTTTCCCTTATTGGGTTTTCCACATAAATTTAGTGTTTCTTGTGTTAATATTGCTTTCTATTATTTTCACTTCATGCTCATACTTAATAATAGATTAAAGTGGATATGGAGTTAATAATTGTTTGAGATTTATGAATGTGATTGGTGACAACTGATTCACCCCCACCCCTCTCAATTGTCTTGTGCATTTCAACAATTGGTATCAGAGCTTTGGTTCCTTGAAGAAGAGCTTAACCGCTTGAGGTAGATCTAATGGAGCACAAATTGACAATCCCTATGTTTGATGGATATAATTGTAGTTTATAGAAAGTGCAAATGAGAGGTTACATGATCTCTCTTGGTTATATGACTTGGAAAGTTGTTGAGACAAAATATGTTGAGCCAACAAGTGGTCCTTCTTCTAAAGATGAGATTTATACCTATGAAGAAAATGAAAAGGCAAGGTATGCAATCTATAGTGCTTTATCTAAGACTGAGCTAACAAAAGTTATTTCTTTAGGAACTACTTATGAGGTTTGGGAAAAGTTGAAAAATATCTATGAAGGAAATGACAAAGTCAAATTATCAAAGAAGTTAATAGCTAAGCACGGATATGAGAACTTGAAAATGGAAGGTGAAGAAAGTGCAAGTTACTTTCATAGGGTTGATATTGCTATAAATGAAGTCAAAAATCAAGGTGGTACTTTGACAGATGAAGATGTAATGGAGAAGATTTTGATGACCCTACTGAAGAGTTACCGTGATAAGGTATCAGCTTAAGGAAGTTTATGATCCTAAGAAATTCACTAAAGAACAACTATTTGGCACCTTGACTACATTTGAAATGAGGAATTTGGAAAAGAAAAGGAGAAAACAAAAATAACCTTCAAAACCACTAAGACAAAAGATGGCTTGGATGGTGATAGTTCAGAGGAGTTGGAAGAAAATTTTACAAGGAAGTTGAAGAAAGGTATTGGTAAGTACAAAGGTATGCTACCTTTTAAATGTTTTAGTTGTGGAAATATTGGTCACTATGCTTTATTAATGGCGACAGGTATTTTATGCTTCTAATTGATGATTATTCTAGAATGACATGGGTTACTTTTCTTAGGGAGAAATCTCAAGCTATGGTAGAGAATGAAGTGAACCTAAAAATAAAAATTTTAAGGTTTGAAAAAGGTGGAGAGTTCACTTCCAGTGAGTTTAGTATGTTTTTTGAAGAGCATGGTATAAAGAGACATTTTTTTCTACTATAACTCCTCAGTAGAATGGATTTGTTGAGAGGAAGAACCAGACTATTCAAGAGGCTGCAAGGACTATGATGAAAGAGGAAAATGTACCTGATGTATATTGGAGAGAAGCAATTCACACTGGCGTTTATATTCTTAACATAGTTCAAATCAAAGGTAACAACACAAAGACCCCTTATGAACTATGGACTGGAAAAATTCCTACTATTAAGCACTTTAAGGTGTTTGGAAGAAAATGCTATATTAACAGAGATGATAAGAACCTTGGAAAGTTTGATGCAAGATGTGATGAAGGTATTTTCCTTGGATATTCAACCAATAGAAAATCTTATAGATGCTTCAATAAAAGATTAAGAAAAATTGTTGAGAGTGCAAATGTAAAAGTTGATGAAGATATGCACAGATCAGTTGAAATAAGTGAAGTTGAACCAGATGAGCCTATTTTAGAAAAAATACAAGAAGAGAATAAGGAGGAAGAAGAAGAAGAAGAAGAAGAAGATATTGAAGAAGAAGAAGAAGAAGCTTCGTAACCTGCTCCTAAGACTCCAAAATATGTATAGAAAAATCATCCTAAAGAACATATAATTGGAGAAAAAAGTGAAGGTGTAAAGACAAGAAGCAAAGTGGTAGAAGCTGAGGTAAATTTGTGTTTACTCTCCAAGATAGAACCTAAAACAATGTGTGAATCATGTAAATATGAAAATTGGGTTAGAGAAATGAAAGAGGAATTACAATAGATAGAGAAAAATCAAGCATGGGAATTAGTTCCTAGACTTGTAAACAAGAATGTAATTGGTACAAAATGGGTGTTCAAGAATAAGCTAAATGAGAATGGTGAAGTAGTAAGAAAAAAGCCAAGCTTGTGTGAAAAGGTTATTCACAAGTTGAAGGAATAGACATTGAGGAGACATTTTCCCCAGTGGCAAGAATGGAGGCTATTCAGATGTTTTTGGTATTTTCTGCTCACAAAGATTTCAAGGTATATTAGATGGACATCAACTCTGCATTCCTAAATGGAGAATTGGAAGAAGAGGTGTACATGGAACAATTGGAGGTATTTTAGTTATCAGATAAACCAGACATGGTTTGTAAGTTGAAAAAGGCATTGTATGGACTTAAACAAGCTCCCAAAGCATGGTATGCAAGGTTGGACAAGTATTTGACATAGCAAAGGTTCAGCAAAGGCTCTGCAAACAATAATCTCTATTTCAAGGTTGAAGGAAACAAAATATTGATAGTGGTTTTGTATGTTGATGATATTATCTTTGGAGGAAATGAGGGTATGTGCAAGAAATTTTTAGAGGAGATGCAAAAGGAGTTTAAAATGTCTATGATTGGTGAGTTGAATTTCTCTCTTGGACTTCAAGTGAATCAAACTGATAAAGGAATATTCATTTCACAATAAAAATATGTTAAATATTTGATAAAGAAATTTGGAATGGATGACTCCAAACCAGTCTGTACCCCTATGGTGACCAGATGCAAACTGAGTAAGGATGATGATTCTCCTAAAGTTGAATAGAGCATGTATAGATCTATGATTGGTGGATTATTATGTCTTACTACTACTAGATCGGATATCATGCATGCAATATGTTTGGTTTCCATATTTCAAGTAGAACCTAAAGAAACACATGTTACATCTATGAAGAAAATATATAGATATCGAAAAGGCACTTCAGATTGTGGCTTGTGGTATCCTAAGGATATTTATTTTACTTTGAGTGCTTACACTGATGCAGATTGGGTTGGTTGTGTAGATGACTGGAAGAGTACAAGTGGTGGTGCATTCTTTCTTGGAGAAAGGTTGGTTTCATGGCTAAGCAAGAAACAAGATTCAGTTTATTTATCCATTGTAGAGGTTGAGTACATTGCAACAACATCTTGCTACACACAGGTGTTGTGGATGAAGCAAACATTGAAAGATATAGGAGTGATGTGTGATGAGCCTATCCCTATATTTTGTGATAATACAATTGTAATAAATATTTAAAAGAATCCAATAATAAATTCAAGGACAAAGCATATATCTATCAGATATGATTTCTTGAGAGAGAAGGTATTGGAGAATGAATTCGGGCTAGAATATGTGCCTACAAAGGATCAAATTACTAATATATTTACTATGAATCTTTCAAAGGATACTTTTGAGTATCTTAGGGAGAAGTTGGGGGTTACTTCCCATCCTTTTAACTAGGTGCACATAGAGGTGTATTAGTTTAGTGGATCTACATATTCTTCATTTGTATGGACTGATGACTAGGGTCTACTCCTCAGGGGGAGTAGTAAATATCATTGTTGCAGTATGAGATGTGTGGGTGCACTCCTAAGGGGGAGTGGTTAGAATTTTGTGTTCTTTTCCATTGATGTCAAAGGGGGAGAGATTTTTGTGTGTTGTCATCAATGACAAAGGGGGATATTGGTGTACGTATGAATGAGTATGGTGGTGTTGTCATTGATGTCAACATTGTATAGGTTGTTACAGAGAAAGGAAACAAGTGATTGTAGTTTGTGCATGTATAGTTGAGATACTGTTGAGATTTTTTGAGTATATGGAGCTATCTTTATGGTGTTGCAGGTGTGTTGATATGTTGAGCTGCCAAGTGCTTTTGAGAAAATTAATAAATAGTGAAGTCAAAATTGATTGTATGTTAAGAATGTGCTCTAGTATGTGCTCCACATTTCTTCTATATTGATCATATGCTTGTATGGATCTGACATATTTTTTAATGGCATCCTTGGGTGATATATCCTAGATTATATCTTTTCGTTTAATGAAGAGTGAAAGTTGTGTTCACCGGTGTGTGAACTGGTTTGAAAGAGTTACTTGTCTATGGACTGGGAAAAATGTATCTGCCCTATAGCCCTCCACTAGTTTTTTTCTAGTCTTGCATATCTGGAGGAAGGCTTGTAACAATGTTATCTATGTTCTATCAAAGGTGTTCATGGTTGGGTGCTTCAGAAGACTAGTTTCAAAGTTGTGTCAATCTGTGCAGGCCAGATTGACTGATGGAAAGTGTTATGTGTATAAATGTTGTTGCATTAGATGAGAATGAATCTGAAGGAATCTAATATGTATTCCAATGCATGGTGAATCATGTTATGTGGTCCTCTTGTTATTTTCTTGTTGCAGAAGTGTGTACTTCAAAGATCATTAGTGTTTTCATTAGGTTTGGCTGACCTGGTGTTTACACGTCATGTGGAGGATAAGTATCAATTAAGGAAGAGTATGATTGATCTAAGATGTTGTTTTGGGTCTTGGTTAAGTGTTGGTTTGGTCTACTCTCATTCTTATCCACCATGGGAATGTTGAGTTGTTAACCTAATCTGAATTTGTAAAATGAAGAGTGTGTAGCCAACCTTGGAGAAAATTTCTAAGGTTGAAGATGGTATAAATAGAAGCCAAGATGTTAAGTTTTATAAGAAAAAAGTGTGAGAAGCAAGAGTGTGTGAAAGTGAATTAAGGTAGCATTACTTTAATGTGATAGACTCCTAAAAGCAGTGAGTTGATGGTGTCTACGATTCTCTGATCAAGGTTGCGGATGTGTGGAAGTTGTTGTGGTGGATCTTCTATTGCATTGAAAAAGTGTTATTTGTGTAACATTCTTGTTTCTATCTTTCTATATCTGTAGGCAGTGAGCCTCCCTATTGGACAGTGAGTCTTATCTAGATAGTGAGTCTTATTTTGGGTAGTGAGCCTCTTGTAATCGATTTTGTAATTACTCTATATTGTGAGTTAATCCTCATCGTGGTTTTTCCCTTATTGGGTTTTCCATGTAAATCTAGTGTTTCTTGTATTAATATTGCTTTCTATTATTTTCACTTCATGCTCATACTTAATAACAGATTAAAGTGGATATATGGAGTTAATAATTGTTTGAGATTGGTGAATGTGATTGGTGACATTTGATTCACCCCCCCTCCTCTCATTTGTCTTCTGCATTTCAACAAAAACACCTATTTCTCCTTTCTTTTTCTTTTGATCAACCTAAGATATTTTAGGATAGTTCATTCCTTGGGGATCTCCTATGACCTAGAGCCTTAGGGGTGATGAATCCCCCTACTCTACACATTCTATTTTCCCTACTCATGGGCATAATATATGAAAATAAAATAAAACCTTTGACAAGAATGTTAGTTACCCTCCTAATATCTATCATATTTGCAAGAATGTCATAACATAAGAGGATTCCATATACAATCAGGAAAATCATAATTTTTCTTCTCTTGGTACCTCTCCTATTTGTGACAAAGGTATCTTGATGTCAGATGATCCAATCATTGAGAATCATGAGTCTTTTTTCTCCCGCTCCCCCTACCCCACCCACTTGGGAGGATATTATGGCTCAAGAGGATGAGATCATTGACACATTTATTAACATCACCTTGCTTAGTCTCCATTTATCTCCCCCACTTGTTAGAATAATTTAGTGCAAGAGAGTGCAATCATGGATAATCATGAAAACCATAGTTTTTCTTCTCCTAAAACCTCCTACTTATGATGAAGGTATATTGGTGAAAGGAGATATAATCATTGAGGATCATGAGAATCTTGTTTTTCACTCTCCCAATTACTCTCCTACTTGGGAAGATATTGTACCAAATAAAGATGATATCATAGATACATTTTTTTTGAAATACAATATAGATGAAGAGGCTAAGTTAACCTTTGACCCACTCTTGTTAGAAAATCATCAAAAATAAGTCACATACATTGAGGTTATGAACACACAAATATCCATTAGATATCCTTTGATTATAAAACCTCCAAACACTCCTTTTGGACCTCCTAAGAGTCCTCTAATTATTGTACCTCCCAAGTCATCTCCTAAGCCACTTCTTATCATTGGACCATGCCAACACCAACCAAAACCTCCAGGAAATATCTTAAATATTTCAAGGCAACTCACTAGTAAAAATATTTCACAACAACCAAGTTATCATACTATTGCTCATACATATAACACAAGGAACAATAGGCAGCCAAAAAATGTACCTACTTCATTACCACTCCCTTGACCCATTTTTCCTAGTGCTCCTCATTTACATTTTCATAGTGGAAAGGAGTATGATCTTGTGGAATAAATTTGTAACACTCCTAATATCTACCTTTGGGATTTGGTTCAAGCATCACCTCTTTACCATGGCATGATTTAAAATTATTTACACAAATTTTTTATCCCTCCTAGTGCATAAAAAATGATGTAGCATCCCTAATTCAAGGTATAAACTTGGTCAACTTAGACATTACCTTTCATCAAGATGAGTTACCTCCATTAGAGGTGCAAAAATAAAATTATTCTTTGATGATACAAACTATCATCAATAAGTGTGGCATTAGGCATACTCTTATTGATAATGGTTCAACACTCAATATTTGTAGTGTAAACCTTTTAGATAATATTGGAGTGGACAAGAGTAAAATTCAGCTAGATTCCTTATCTATCCATGGTTTTGACAATGTGGGAACACAACCACTTGGTGTGATAACATTTCCTATTAAAGTAGGTAATGTTATGTTGCAAACTACTATTCATGTCGTGCCCCAAGATCTTACATATAATATTCTCTTAGGTAGGTCATGGATTCATGCAATGGATGTGGTTCCTTCAACGTTACATCATCTAGTAAAGTACACTTACAAAAACAAGGTTCACACAATCAAAGTTGACCTACAATAAAAAAATTGTTTGCAAAATGAAATAGGAATGGAAAGTCCTTTGAGAAAATTGATACCAACCTCAAAACTAGAACCAATGTAAGAAGAACAATAAAATTGTTTGTCATCAATCATGAAACTATTCAATCGTGATTGGGTTGATTTTATTTTACACCTACATTCATGGGAGAATACAAGATTACACAAAAAATAGGAAAAGAGATATAAGTTATCATTATCAACATTATCTGAGTCATCAAAAGCATGTGAGTCCACAACTTTTAGTAAAGAAGAGGAAAACAAAATTATACATCCACATATGATGACTGTGATAATAAGAAACCACCAAACTCAAAAGAAATGGAAAAAATTTATGGAGGAGGTTATGAACTTTTGAAACAACTTGGATATAATGGAAAAGGATGTGGTGTTAAAGAACAAGGTATTTGTGTCCCTATAGAGCCTACCCCGCAAGAAAAAATAAGGTTCTTGTTTATTTTCCTTCAAAAGAAATGAAAGCATCAAAGAAACCTTCACTCAATATCAATGTCATCACACAAAACACTCCTAGGACAAATATTTCTTCATATTCAAACACATGTCTTAATGATGACTAGGATTCATTAGATTTTATACCCTCCTTTAAGGGAGAGTACAAAATATCACAATCTAAACCTAGAGAGTCTTGTGTATGTATGACACCTTGTAGTAAGCAAGAAATATATCTTTCACAAAAAAAGGAACATATTCTACTATTGATCAAGAGACTATCTTGTCAAGGATTCCACTTAATTACTCTTCCTCCAAGAACACAAAAGAAATTTTATAACAAAAGTTCATTTTATGCATATCATCGAGTGCATGGTCATTCAACTAATGAATGTAAGGCCTTGAGTAATAAAATTCAACATCTTAAGGATTGTGATGCTCTCCCTTGTGTTGATGCACCTAATCCTTATAATTGATAATGATTTTCATGCTATTATGTTGCTCATCACTATGTTGCATTGGTATCTTTATGTATTATGCTCATTGCCATCTATGGTGGTACAATCTTAGGTGCAACCATATTTTTCATGGCAGCAACATGATAGTCCTTGGTGGTTGTCCTTGTCTCTATGCTTGGGGGGGCAAGGACAACTAGTTTTGGGAGGCATGAATTCTTTTCAAATATCCCCTCTTCCTCTCTTCCTACTTAAAATACCAACATAGAAAGTATGTGTATATTTTAAGTGGGGAGCATATAATTCCCAACTCATTTTTTGCATGTTCCCTTATTAGTGATAATAACATAGTTCTCCTAGGAAGTGTGACCTTTTTATTCAAAGTGTGGATTTCTTGATCTATGTGACATGTCTTATTTGTAGTGATAATATGCTTGATGTTCTACAAGAGTGTGACCCTCCTTGGCATATGACATTCCTCTTAGTGGTAATGCTATGATTATTATTTCCTAATGTGTGAATATTTTATCCCTCAGCTAGTCCTCTCTTGGTGGTGATATCAAGTGTGATGTTCCCTATGATGAGACCTTTCATGAACTAATAAAAACCCCTTTGACTATCCTAAACTAATTCTTGGCCACCAAGCATAACACAACTTGCTTGCCAATAGTGCCTTGTGAAACCTATGACCATCTTGTGTGGAACCTTATCAAATTTATCAGGGAGTATAAATTTTGGTATGGTTGACATATGGGAGCCTCTAGACCTGGCATGAATTTCCCTTTTGTCACCTTTCTATGAGTTCAAGCCTTCTAGACCCAGTGTGTGTTTCTCACCCTATTTCCTTGGGGCTCACCTGGTGTATATTGAACTACACTAGCCATTTTGAGCATATTTTTAGACAAATGGCTTAGGCTTGATCCATACCTTTTGGAAAAATAGTTGAGGCTTGATCCATCCCTTCTCTATCCATCTTTTTTGATTAATTTTGATAATGTATGATTGTGTATCTTGTGTCATTGTTGCATGCATGTTTCTCTTTGTGCCTTTGTTGGTTTTTCCATGAGATCTTAGATCCTAGGGGCTTAATCATCCTCCTTGATCCTTGTCATCTTATCTTTCCAACAATTGTACAATTAGACCTCTCTTGACTTATTTGTCTAATTTAGTGTGAGTCTCAACATGGGCTCATACTCTCATTAAAGTGGGGGATAAATGTAGTGTGGAAAATTTTACACCTTTAAAATTTCACATTATTTTTGCATCCCCATAATTAATTGGACTTATTTAATCTTCTAATTGACCAAATTATGTATTCCCAAGCCTTATTATTCCCTTTTTCCGAAAGGGAAACTTGTATTAAACAATTGCTAACATTAATTTAAACACCTTGGAAATTGTGTGTCTTGGATTTAGGTATTAGGACCCATTCACCCAAGGGCGAATGAATCCACTTTAAGTACAAAGACCCAATTTTTAATATGTTTTTGGTGAAATTTCAATGTTTCAAATTCAAGTTTCAATTGTCATCTTTTGGAATCTAATTTTCAGGAAATTAGATAAACGCTTATAAATACATAGTTATTTTATCAATTCAAACTTAACGTCCATAATCCAAACTTCACAAGAGAAAATATTATTTTCAAGAGCATTAAAGAGCATATTTTTTAGTCATTTATAGCAGAAAATAAGATTATATCATCATGTCAAAGTTTATGTATGTTCATGTCATGTTCATGAGCTAACATTGTGATGTAGGTTCCAAGCATTCAAACAAGTATTCAAGCATCAAATCAATCAATCAAAGCCAATTCCAAGATACAAACCTTAGAGAGATGTGTTAGACTTTAGTCCTCTAAGGGTAGCCATTAAGGGTTTGGTGAATTGTGACAAAGATTTGTTCATTTGTCAGTTCCTTCTATTCATCATTATTTCATCATCAAGATTTAATTACCAACATGGGGTTTGACTAAATAAAACCCCCATTCACCCAAAAACAAACATTTTGCTTCTCTCTTTGTATGTGCAGATTTACAGGTGAAGGACTGAAAGTTGATCAAAGGAGAAAATTCAAAAAGTTGTCAACATTGTTGTCAAGACACGAAAACTTAGATTCAAAAATTATTTCTGGCTTTCTAACAGTGAAACCTAGGGAAAACAAAAGTTCAAATCTTGCACCAAAGGACCCCTAAAGTTAAGGAAAATTTGTGTGCAAAGACCGATTCACCCTTGGGAAAATGAGTGCTTCTACAGGTCCTGCAACCCACTTTTCTTGGCAAGTACATACCATTCTACACTTTCCAGATCTACTTGTAAAATGTCATTTCCATTTCCATTATCATAATATTTTGGATTTCAAGTGTTAGGTCATACAATTTAGTTTGTTAATGAATTTTAATTCATCTCCCAAAAGTTTCAATCAATCATTTTTGTCATTTTATCTTAAATCTTTCCTACTGTCCTAAGGAACTAAGATCCAAGGTTGTATTGGCTCACCTCAAGGTTGAATTTCAATCTTAACCCATTGTGATTTCTTTCCTAATGAAATTATAGATAAAGGAACCTAGATCCTATTGTTCTAGACACTTGGGACATACGATCCCTTTTTCTTCATTTTAGTATGTGCTTAATTTTTTCCAAAAAAAATATTCTTGATTATTTTAATGAATTTTTAGTTGGTTTAAATGTTGCATCATGTCTTCATTTCATGAAGAAATGTTATCTCTCCATTTCATAAAATTTCTACTCATTTCCCTCCCTATCATCCATATCAAACTAAACATGCAACTAGTTTCACCCCAAATTCCTTTGCCACATGAAGATACCAACATGTTCAATATACTTACCTCCCACCCACCCCTACTCATTCTCATAGTTAACCTTAAAATTTTGATAACATGAGCATAATGGATATAGTGCTAGACTTTCAAAATAACAAAATGATATTGAAAAAGAGATCAAGAGTATAACTTTCAACAGGAGGAGTTGGATTACATAGCTTATCAATACCAACAAAAGATAGATACAAAAACAGAGATATATGAGTAATCTCTTGAAAAAGAGGTTGGTACTAAATAAGAAAAATAAAAATGAAGCTATTGCTTTCCCAAGCATAAAGGATAAAATTCCAATCTACCTCTTGCATTTTGTATTAGCCTACAAAAGAAGAGATTTCTAGGTTCAAGATTCTAAGTTTCAAATAAGACAAGCCTCTTGAATATCCAATTATGTTTCTTGATCTTGAAATTATATGTTTTAGGAGTCTTCATCCTTTGCAAGATCCCAAACCTAAGCAAGAACATCCTAGTATGCCTCAAGAGAAACCTTCTCCAAAACTTATACATCCTCAAGAAACTCAACAAGAACTCTATAATCAGCCTTAGTGAACAAAAAAGAGAGGTGATTGAGAAACAAGAAGAGTATTTTGTTGTTGTTATGCTTATACATGACATGGAAAATGAAAAATTAGAATTTTTGCAAAAGTTTGATGAACATGGTCAACTGGGACAGCAAGACAAGCACAAAAGAAGTGATGAAAATGAAGATTTGACTTTCTTATTTGATGAACTTCCTTCTTTTTTTGATGAATATGAAGAGAGAATAAAAATTTAATTATCATCACAAGTCTTGGAGAAAATAGAAGATAAAAATGAGAATGAAAATATGTTGTTTCATGAGGAGGCAAATGAAGATGACCTTATTTTGTAAAATAGAGAAGTTGATATACACAACAAGAAGAGTTGTTATGAAGTCAAGATTAGTCCCCTCATATAGAAAATAAAATAGGTTAAGATTTGTTTTGGGATGATTTAGAGCCTTTTTTTCAAGCTTAGATATTAAACTAACAACTTTAGAAAAATAAAATCATGAGCAATAGGAGCATAGTGCAGAAATATCTATGTTTCTACCAAATCATTCATAAGAAATGAAGCAGTGCATAAGAAATTGTAGTGTAGAAAAAATGTACTTTATATTTTCACACTATGTTTGGGTCCCATAATTAAATTGGACTTAATTAAGCCTCTAATTGTCCCAATTATGCAATTAAAAGCCTAATTAATCATGTTTTCCAAAAGGGAAACTTATATTAAACAATTGCAAGCATTAATTAAATTGCCTTGAAATTGGTGTGTCCTAGGTTTGGGGCCTAGGACCTATTCGCCCAAGGGAAAATGTGTCCCCCTTAAGTTTAGGACCCCAATTTTTATACGTTTTTGGCAGAATTTTTATGATTCAAATTCAACTTGCAATTTTTGGATTTTGATGTTTAATTTTTGGGAAATTAGAAAATTACCTATAAATACAAGGTATTTTTATCAATTCAAATCCTAGAAATTTTTGAGAGACTTCACAAGAGAAAATATTATTGTCAAAGGTGTTCAAGAGAATATTTATCATTCATCTACAATAGCATTTAAATATCATCTCATGATGTCAACTTTTATGTGTGTTCATACATGTTTTTGGAGCTAACATTGTGATGTAGGTTTCAAGCATTTAAGTCAAGATTCAAGCATCAAGATCAACATCCAATCAATCCATTTCATGAAAGATCAAGACCTTGGAGATATGTGTTAAATTTCATTCCTTCAAGGATCTCCATTCAAGGGTTTGGTGAGTTACAACATAGCACTATTCATTCATCATTTCTTTCCATTCATGTTTCATTTCATTTCAAGGTTTAATTACAAAAATGGGGTTTGACCAAGGAAAAACCCCATTCACCAAAAACACAGTTTTTCCCTCTTGTGTGTGTTGCAGATATTAGGTTGAAGAAGGATTGTAGATTCATCAAAAGTGCAATTTTTCAAAGTGGTCAAAGTTATCAAAGTTGTGAAGACACAAAAACTTAGATCCCAAATTTAATTTCATCTTTCCTACAATGAAACTTGGGGCAAACAAAAGCTTAGATCCATCTCCAGAGGACCTTGAAAGTTGAGTATAAAATCCCTACAAAGACTCATTTTCCCTAGGGTGAATATGTCCCAAGAGGACACTCAGCAGGAGATTTTTGCGATAGGTGCATAAAATCATATCTTTCCTAGATCTGCTGGAACTTTGTTGATTCTACTAAATTGAGGTTTTAAATTGATGTTTCAAGTGTTACATTGCACAATTGGGTTTATTTACTATTTTCAATTTTTCTCCCAAAATTGCATTTCAAGTTGATTTACTCCATCCTCAATCATAAGGAAAAAAACAAGATCTCCATTAAGGATGACTCACCTAAGGGTTGAAAGTCAATCCTCTCTTTGGGGATATCTTTTTCCTAATGAAAGTAGAAATATAGGTGCATCATCCCATATTTATCACAACACCTCTTTTTTCATCTCGATGAACCTATTTTTCTATTATTCAGAAAGAAACCAACAAGGAGAGCTCAAATTTTATCCTTTCACTAGGATGTCCTATCAAATATCTAGCTAGGATGGAGACCAACAAAGTATCACAAGTCATGCTTGCACCCAAGCATGAAGTTGGAGCTAAAGAAGAATGTGTTCAACTTACCTATACACTTCAAAACAACAATATGCATGGTCAACACAAAGGGGTAAGTGGGTTTTTTTCATTCTTCAAGAGGCATTGAAAAAATTGATTAAACATTTTTCATTTCACCACCTCCTATTGGTTGCTCATAAGCATGTGAAGCATTTCAAATTGATGAAAAAAGGAATCTATTTCAAGGAACTAGTCAATGGTTTTGTTTGAGTAAGTATTTTTCTTATTAGTGTAGGTTAGGATAGGTTTTCCTTTAGGTTAATAAGTGTTGATGCACCATGATTTAGAGGTTTTTTTCGCCAAGTGTAGAGTCACTGTTGGTTATTTTCTAGTTTAGTTGTTTAGTTGTTCTAGGGTGTTACCAACAGGTTGTCAAGTTTGGTTCTCAAAAATTTTAGGTCTATCTTGACTCCTATGCCCAAAAGATATGCAAACCACCTATTCTTATGAGTTTTAGTAAGAAAAATCCCCTCAAATTTCACCAAACGTGTTTGCATATTTTTCCCTATGGTGCAAAATCAACCTCAACAAGTTGGTCATGGTTGTTTAAAAGGTTTCAGTCTAAAAGGTTTTAAAATTTTCAAAGGTAAAATGTAGTGTCCCTCCAGTTGTGACACTTTGTCTTAGTTTGTTCATTTTGGATGATAGTTGCTTTAGTTGCTTTTGATACTATGTTGTTTATTTTCAGATATGATTCTGACATTATGTTTTTTTATACTCTGTGGATGATACATTTGACATCCTGAACATCTAAATTATGTTTGTGAGCTAACATTATGGTAGACATGTGTGTGTGATATGGTTTATGTTGTTTATGAGTTATTATTGAGGTTATCATGATGAAATGGTTGTTAATGATATAATGATGCTTGTCATTCTTGGTGAAGAAGACAATGTAGCTGTAATGCCCCGTCGCACAAACCCCAAAGGAACAAATAAAAATGCAACAATTTTTTTTTTAAAAGGAACATAATAAATGTACTTAAGTATTCCAACATAACAATGTTCTAAGTTGCACAACTAAATCCCTTGGGGTACACGAGGTGACATTACTAAACTAACCCATAACAAAGATAATAGATTAAACATTAAATATATAATTACGTAAATCCATTCATTCATGACATCAATAAAACATCCATTCATGATAATCACATTAATAAGAGTAATCCATATAAAACCATACATGCAATTCACAAATAAATTAATCATGAAGATATTAAGTATATATATTTCCATAGATACAACATAACATGATCAATAATTACAAATAGTAGTTCAAGTATGATTACATGGTATGAATATACACTACATCCGTCTGATAATACATCATAATGAACACATATACAAATTTACATCAAAATCCTCCCAATACATGTGGGAGAGATACATCAATAAATGAAATACATCTATAGTACAAATACACATCTGGAACATATGAATCCTGGATCAACAACATCTGCAAAGCTCTGAACTGAAAGGTACAACTACATCCAAAGGGGTGTGTAGCACATTCCACCCAACCACCCCCGTGCTAGGAGTAAACAAGGAAGGATCCCCGACCAAGCACATCTAATAGTAACACAAGACTAACTCCAAAAAAGATAACGTAATAACAAAAGACCACTCACAAAACTAAACAATGATAAATCACCAAAAGACATAACAATAGACCACTTCCAACATATTACAACAATAAGTCACAAATCATATCATTCAATCTCAAGACGTAATATCAAATAGACCACCTCTAGAGGATTTTAATAAAAAAATATCGATAGGAATGCTAGAGGAGAGTGTCATCACATGGCTTTACATGGATTATCCAGACAACCTATCACAAGGTGTCGCCTCCATCTATACATGGATTATCCATACAACCTAGTTCAAGGTGCCACCTCCATCTATGGTTCTCCTGACAGCCTATCTCAAGGCGCCGCTCCATAGGGTTACTCATGCAGAATCGTTAACCTCTCATGAAGACAAGGCAATGAGCTTGCTAACCACGGCCTTCTCGGCCCACCTTTAGTCTACGATAGCACTAACAGGGTACGAGGCATCCATAATTATCTTATTAATGTTTAACCACCCACCCATAATTAATTACTTAGGTTATCACTGATTACTCTAACTCTATGTGGGTTACCATGACAACCCCTTTGTGCGTCGACCCCCACTTAGAGCCACTCTCTCTAGACACTCAACACAAAATATCCAACACAAAAGGATTGTACCAACAAGAATTACTGAACCAACAAATGGAACATTTGCGAGGCATAACCATCTCACCAAAAACATATGAAACACATCCATAAAATGGTACAATCCATGTGCAACCAAAATCACAACCATAGTCAAAATATAGGCCAAAAATCAAATTACAAGATCAAATATAACATCAGTATCCCCACCTCTGGAAGTTCCTAATCAACAACTTAAATTCCTATATCAGGATAAACTAACTCTAGGGTTTTCTCGTAAGAAAAAAAACCCAAATAAAAGAAAACCACAAATGATTAAACGAATGATCTCGAGAGAAAACAATTACATAAATCAATGCCATAAAACTCATTTTAATACACAACAAATTTTTCCAATTAAATAAACCAATTACTCGAGAAAATCCGATTCAATTCAAATCACATAATTTATTTCTAATCTGCACAATTACATTATAACATTACAAATTTATATATTTTTTCTCCATAAACACAGCATATAAATAGCCACTTTTATTTATTTATATAAGTATATATATACATATATAGGCATAAAAGCGTATATACATATATACATATATATAAAATATATTTATATATTAAAACATATATTCAATTTCTATAATAAAAATTACCCATATATATCTATATATATATATTAATTTATATATACAATAAATATATATATACATATATATATACACATAAATATATATATAATAAAAAAAACCGAATACAAAATCTGCATAAAGTTATTCAAAGGAAATCATAAATCAAAAGAAATTTAAGCCACAAAATAGGCCCCATCCCGTACCCCCATGGGTACTACAGTCCCCACTGTGGGGAGGCCGCAGCCCCCACAGGGCTGTGTACCGTAGCCATCGATTGTCGTGCGCAGCCTGTGGTGGCTGCGTACCGCCACCACAAGGTCGGGGGTGGTACAGCTTTGGTCGACCACTCCCTTCCCAATACAAACAAAAAAAAACTTTTATTTATTTATTTATTTATTTATTTTTATAATATAAATTTTTATATATTAAATTTCGTCCCCACAAAATTTCAAATTTCCAAAACCCAAAAAAACATAGAAACTTATATGATTAAAAACACCTAGAATTTTCACAATAAAGATGTATATATGTATTTTTATATACAATTCAATTTTTATATATATATTAACTTTTGTATATATACACTTTTAACCATAATTTACAATTAAATAAAATAAACAATCTGTTCTATATCAGACAAATAAATCTGGGAAAACAAATTCAACATAATAACAAAAATGATTTTTCTTTCCAACAATAATGTCTCAACCAAATTTTATTGACGAACTACAAAAGATTTAACTATAGTTTTCAACAGAAAATTCAAAGGTTTAACAACAGAAACTTTCCATCACAGAAAACCTCTTTCAAAAACATAGAGAAATTAATTTTCAAACATGGCAGACAAGATTTTGTTCATAGAATATTAAATCTAAAGAAATAATAATTTGAAAGAACCTGTAGTCCTTCGTTCGATGTAGAATCCAAACACAGTAGCCTTCTTCCTTTTTTTGCAAGTAGAATACCTTCTGCAGCTTCTTCTCAATTTCCTACCTTCAGCTAACTTCTGAACCAATCCTTTTCTTCTTTTCTTACCAAACAATTTTTTACCAAGAAGCACAAAAAAACTATTTTTTTTTCTTTTCTTTTTCAGACAAAAAAAACCAGAAAAACCATTATGTGTCTAAAAAATTCTCACAATAAAAATAAATAATAATAAATAAAGCTCTTCATCTTTTTCCTCAAAAATCCTCTCCATTCATTGGTTCTTTTCTTGCTTTTAAAAGCACACACTTATCTCACAATTTTAATTAAAAATAAATTATTTTCTCATGATATTATCCACACATGATATTCTCTTCTGATTTTCTAATTTAATATCAGGAAAAAGATAATATATAATTATCATCATCATTATTTATTTAAATTAGTTACTTACACTTTTTAATTAACAAAATAACTTTTTAATTTACAATATATTTAAAATTCAACATTTTACTAACTTACAATTAATCAAACCAACAAAACAACATTAATTAATCTTATAAAATAAATATTAATTAAATAACCACTAACCATAAATAAAATAAATAATCAACAATCAAACAATACAAAGACAAGGACAAAACCTAAATCATGACACAAAAAAATTCACAACGGAATGATGGACTTGGGACGGGGACACTTCCTTATCAACTCCCTTTTTCAACAATGTACCCATTGGGTTAATTTAATGCTCGTCCTGTCCTGCCGAAACAAGTGGAATCGAGACTTTATTCCTGCAATTCTTTCATACAAATAAATGTCAAGTAACATGTAAATCTCCATTGTAGACACACCGTGAAAGGAAATTGCGGGGTAGCAGGGCACTCACAAGCGAGTGATGCTACTTTGTCCTTTCACCAAGACTCACTAACAACCACATCAGAAAACATAGCATCATAGAATCACAACATCGACATACATAATATTAAAGAAAACCATAGCATAATCAAATAATCTAACCACCACATAATGTATCATAAATCATCATCATAATGTCAAGCACAACAACCAACTAAACTATGAATCCACACACAACCAAGTCGGTGAACTAATCACCATCACAAACCAAGTATCAAACCAACACATAAGAGTATCAAAGAGTATCAAAGAGTAACAACAACATGAGGGGTATTACAATAGCACTACTCACTCATGAGTACCTTGCTACACTGCGATTCTTCTTCATGGTGTGTTTGCTGATATATGTTTGTATGGTTAACAGTGTTGTTTTATGCAGTTACAGGTACCGGGTATCAGATCCACCTACTTGTTGGGTTTGAGCATGTCCTAACCCAATGGAAACATGTTGACTCGGAGATAGTGTGAGGTCCTCATTTTAGCCATCGTTCTTCATTGAACGAGTATATGTTTGTCCCCTGTTGTTGTTTGTCATCTGGTCTCATCGTATCGATCTTGCTTGTGTTATTTTGTTTGAGAATTAATTATTTATTAGTTTAGTTAAATGGCTTATTTGTTATTATTTTTTATTAAATGAAAAAAAATATATATTAGATTAAAATGTTTGTGTAAGGTTTGAAGGTTTGATTTATTAATTTAAATTAAACAAGTCATTTAATTAAAAGTGAATGTTAAATTTGTAAAAAGGTATTTAATTAAATGTATTTGTTGAATTACTTGTGCAAATAGGATTTATGTGAAAATAGATATTTTAAAAGATGTTTTCAACATGTTATGGATTTTGGATTTGGAGTTGAAAATGTGATATGGAGTTAAATGGTTAAGTTAGAACTGATTGATCAATTTGGAATGCATGAATTAACAATCAGTTAAGCCTTATGAATTTGAGATAATTAAAATGCATTAAAAAGCTTTTAGATGTGCAATTTTCATTCATGACAATTTTCTGGAAGAACAATAGCTTTTAGGAAATTTTGCACGGCAGTTGCTTTGGAAAAAATTTCATCTCAGAATTTGATTGCAAGAAAATTATTGGGTTGGATTGTCTTGGATTTCCTCATCAAATATCCAATTTTTAAAGCAGGATTGATAGAAGTTTCAAAAAAAAAAATTCAGCCCAGTTTTCGAGCCCTTAAAATAGGTTCCCTTCTTGTGTTGCAATATTTTTATCGGTATTTTCTAAAAAGTTTGTTTGAAATATATCTGTTTGGAAATGTATTTCTTGTTGTGGGAAAAAAAAATTATTTTCTAAATCTGCACATAAAAACAAAGAAAACAATCAAAAGAGATTTATTTTTATAGAAAAATAGAAAAAAATTCTATTAACCCCTAGTTTAGTAGATCAAACCTGTATTTTCCTTTTATTTACTTTTGTAGATTCATTTCAGGCTTGGAAATATACCAGTTTATTAAGTGAAATATATAATGGAAGTATAATATTATTTAATTTAGAGAGAACAACAGAAAAGGATTAGAAATGCATATTTGGCGTTTACCTTTCTTTTAAAATTATGGAGTTTTTCTTTCTAAAAATTTGGATGCAGTGTAATAGAATAACTATGTAAACATCTAAAGGCTTTCCTTAAACCGTTGGCATAGATAATGTGATAATCTTTCTATTACATGAATTCCTTATTCTTGCAAAGCCTACACTCAATTAGAATACTAATATATTCCTCTATTCCATGACTTGTGAATTACTCCTGATTCAGCTAGCGCTATATCTTTTTCTTCTTAGTTGTTCTTTTATAAACTTTATGTCCTCCATTTCGGCCAATGGGCTGATAAAGAGATTTATCTCCTATATATAGTAGAAACCTGTAGACTTTTGTCTTGCATCCAAATCTTATTCGCGGCTAGCATCCCACAATTAACTTATAACTTTGCTTCACAATCTCTAGTTGGTACTAGCAATGTTGATTCCTTTACAAGGCACCTGAAACTTTCTTTCATTTATTAACATTTTGGGGATTACTGCCTATCTTCTTGAAATGATCTATGATTTTCTGGCATAGTATTGTCTTGGGCATCTATTTCATATACCACCGATTGTATTTATTAGTTTCCCCTGGGCGTGTTTCCTTTAGTCTGGTTATTACCTTTATTTTTATTTGGAATCAGTTTTATTTGTATTCGTAAATAAGAATAAATACAACGTTTTGTTCATTGTGCATAATAGGGGTTATCTCTTTAGATCTAGGCTGATATTGAATTAGCGTAGAAATACATTAGGATGATGTGTTGAATATGCAATGGAATTCAATAATTAAATCTATTTTATGTGATTTATGATTAACATTGTTAAGATGCTTGTTTCATGCCATACATATAGCTTCTTAGTTTTAACTTAAACACTGAAATTGTTAATCAATATTGATGGAAAGATGATATTAAATCTGACTTTAATGACAATCATAAACTTGTAGATTGTTTAATACTCAATTACATGCATTAAGGATCTACCAATTCAAGTCTTAAGATATGTAAGGTTTGATATTTTTGCATGATGTGACGATTACCTGACTCTTGTTTAAGTTATCATTTCTCAATTAAATTATGCATGAAAGGTGCATATGCTATAATTAGAGATAACTACAGTTAAAAATATTAAATAAATGTTAGTAGATATTTGATCTATGATTTGATGGTTATATGTTTAAAAATTGTAATGTGCAATCAGATTGAACTGTGGTTGTGTTTACATTTAAACAAGTAAATATGTATATATATATATATACTTATTTAAATTATTTAGGTTTCAAGCATTGATTTGTAATAATAAAGGAATTATATTGTTCTTTGTTGAAGAGTGATCTTGGACGTAATGTGTTCATGTAGATTAAATGGATAAAATTGTTGGGATATGTTTATGATATCTTTTGAGAGTGTATATTGGTGAATGTGAGTCCTTTTACTTCCAGAGGCTAGAGGGTTGATTTGAGATATGAGCTTTTAATGTTTGTTCATTATTTTTTTAAATACCTTGACCTATTGTTGGGACTTAGCCATGCAAGATTTATTTGTCACCTTAGAGGTGTTTGAATTATTCAATGATTGAGCTACGAATGAGATATGTTTTATTATGGTTTTGATTCATGTGCATGTTGGTTTTCCTTAATATTTTGATGATTGTGTCATGACTTTAGGAAGAGTGGCTTGCGATAGGGGCCAAAATCCTAAGTGGTTGTTTGGGTAACCTATCGTAGGTTTTGTAATCCAGTGGAAACCTAACTAATGTACTAGGGGTTGGGTAGTATTTAACATTAATTTAGATAATTATATGCCTCGCCTACCACCTTAATGCTTGTTTAGATTAAGGTAAGGTTGAGAAGGCCTGGATTGGCTTAGTCACCTATCTTGTCTTCTTGAAATATGGAATGACTCCACACTAGTTTGTATAGGGGTCGAGAATTAGTAGAGACTGCTAGGGTAACTCCTGAAGAGGGCTGGTAGTCTAGAAAGATTTACCAGGGTAACCTATCCCAAACTGTGTGATGACACTCTTTTCCTATTGCATGATTGTGGTCTCTTGTGTAGAGATATATTTGGTTGTGTTTTTTCCTCTGGGAGTATGCTTGTTGTTGTTTTGAAGTCGTTATGTCATTATGTGATTGTCAGCCACGTGATGTCATGTTCTATTCTTTTTGTTTGTTTGATTATTTTGTGGACCTATCATTATCTCCTAGCACAGAGGGAGTGGACCTAAAGGGTACCACACAGTTGGGAGGAAACCATGCTATTTCCTCCATTGGATCCTTTTATAGATGTTTCTATACTTGGATAACATTGTTTGTGACGATGGACATTGAACATGTTCATAGACATGGATGTTAGTTATGATGTGATCATTACCTTCTTTGTAGATTACCTCATGTGTATGAGTGCACTCACTGTATCAACATTATGATGTATTGATATTTAATAAAATCTCACTTGATGTAATCTGGATATATATATATATATATCTGTATAAAAGTTTATGAAATTGGATCATTCATAAATATGTTATGTACTTCTTTTTTTATGAATTTAATATTATGACGTGATGTTCTTGTTTGTAAATGTATAAGTAACGTCATCTTGGAATCCTTAAAAAAATTGTGTAATCGGATGACTTTAAAAAAAATTAGTTAATTTGTACTTTATGCTTTGTTTCAATGGATTCCCTGGCGGGGCGTTACATAAAAATATTGTTAAAGTTCTTTTCCCATGTTACCACCCTAAATCCTTTTTCCTTTAAGAATGACCTAACCTTTAATAAGGTTACCAAAGATATCTAAAACTCCACATGAAAGAGCTTTTAGAGGGAAATGGTTTTGTTAAAGTTTGGTTTTCCTTGACTAAGTTGACTTGGTCTTAGGGTTTCTTGGTTATTTAGTTTTACACAACTTGAGGAGGCTATAATGGTGGACAAGGAATTTATGGAGCAACATGTAACCCCTAAAAGTTGAGAAAATGGTTAGAGATCTCATGATATTCATTATTTCTCTCCAATATATAGAAGCATGCACATGGAAGATAGAGAAATACAAGCTTGCTTGTTTCATGAAGTCTTGTCACTAGCATTGTAGTGTCCCTCTGTTTCGGTTGTTCTTGACATCCAAGTAAGTTGTTTGTTTAGTGGTCATGTCGTTTCCGTGTATTTGAGTAAGTGTCTATTGTGTTTTGTTGCATTAATGTATTGTGAGGTGAAATTAATAGTTAATTGGAATGGTATAATTAGTTAATTAAATCTACAATTGCTAAAGGAATAATTCAAATAAAATTTAAATTTAAACAATAATTAAGAAGCCAATTTTGTAAAATATTAGATTAATATTTAATTGGATATCTCATGAAGGTAATTGTCAAATGGGAGAAAATAATGTAATTTAAAACAACATAAATTTTAATAGAATGTTATGAATGATAAATAGTAAAATCAAAATGAAAGATTGGAAAGATAACCATTTGGATATGGAAGAAAACATGTTTTCTCATAAACCTTGAAGATAAGATTTTGCAAACCAAGGTGAATAAAGCAAGAAAAGATAATTCTTCTAATTAAGTAATTTGAAATAGAGAAATAAGATTTTGAACTAAAGGTGAAAAGGTATTAATAGAAGATAAAATAATAAAAGAAAAGAAAAGATAAAAAAGAAAGCCATGCAAGATTTCAAAGGAAATTTTATATGCAAACTAGTCAAAATTGGAGAAATAATTATTTTAATAAAAGTGAATTAAAAGAAACAAGGAGATAAGCTTGTAAACGGAAATAGAATCAGGTGGTTGTTTTAGGAAATTTGTTTTATGAGGATAATTATTAAAGGATATAAAAGAATAAATAAAATCTTAATGAAGATAAGGGACATCGAATAAAGCAACTAAAATAATAGAAATATTTCCATGCAAATTCGTACCCATTTTGGAAGAAATCATGGGAAAAGAAACTTAACGCGTTATGGGAAATTTTGGGAGATTTAATAAGATTTTGGGCTTTCAAATCGGGAGGAAGGCTTCAGCGTAAGGTTGTGGATAACCAGTTCCAAGCTCCCATGTGCACACAGGCAGGAAGGGTTCTGACAGAGGATTTGGCTATGCCACTGGATCCCATCGATGCCTATGTTGTAGTCAACTTCATCACCAATGCGGGGATGGAGGATTCAAATATGAGATTATCAGGTAATCCTAGTTGCTCATTAATCCTCTTTCCTTTTAGACTAGAATAATCGACATCGTCATAGTTGAGAAGAAAAATTCTTAGGGGCAAAGTATGCTTGGTTTGGACAGTGTAGAAGCCACTTAGAGTGACTGATTTCTTAAACCTGTTAATTAATTGAATCAATGTTTCAAATCCATCCCTTTTTGGCATCATCTACCGTTTTCTTTGTGTATGATTCTATTTACATGGATTCTCAATCTAATGCGTAGTATATTTGCCTCCTTAATTTTTGTATATGGTGTGACTTCATGTGTTGATAGAGGCATACTCCTCGCTCTAAAAGTCTTAGACCTACGGTATGGCCATTTTCCGCAATAACACAGTGGCTATGCATGCATTCTCTTGAATTCAAAATGGTTGTGACGATTGGTTTCTAAACCTAACCAAGCTTAGTTCACCTTGATTTGTTCATAGTATTCTAAGTGATTCAATGAAGAATGACTTGTTTACAAGTAACTTAATGTCATCCGAGCTCGTAGAGATTCATGGTTTACATGCTCGCCTAGGCATGCTCAATTATATATATACCAAATAGAGATAAAGATCGGGTTTTGATCTAATCATGATTGTTTGAGTATGGAGATCTACCATCCTAGTATTCTTTGATTTCACTTTTTTTTTGAACATTTTTTTTGGTATGAATGTCTAACACGAATTGAGTCAAGCTTACTCTCTAAACTCTAGCCTTGTTTCACACGCCTATGTCCTTGCATGTTAGCTCTGATTATGGATATCTATTAACTTGAAGCCTCCCCGATACCATTCCCAACCTTTCACAACTGAAGCTTTTAGGTGTTAGAGAGTGGATAAGTTTAATTAGCCTTCCTGAATCCATTGGTAGCCTGTCACATCTGTGGTACTAGAAATAGAATGTTGTAAAGGTTTATATAATCTCTCTATTTTCATTGCCAACCTATCTTGCTGCAACACTTGAACATAATAGGAAGTCTAAGATTTAAATATCCTGCTTGTTTCTTCTGACAATCTGTCACAGTTGCAGCACTTGAAAATAAATATTGTCAATGTACTAACATAATAGAGAGCTTACCTTTGATCGTGGTGAAGTTTAATTTCCAAACTTCAATTTGAGCGCGTCTCTGGAAACTTGCCACCAAACAGATGTGCGTCAAGTTCAAAAAAAAAAAAGAAGTTGTACATTATTTTCTTCTACTCTTAAGTCAAGTACTTGCACCTCACCTTTCTCCTTCCCTTCGGTCTTGTGGATAACAGTTTGGATTTGATAATAATGCAAGTAGATGGCGATATTTCCAAATTCCAATATTCACTTTCTAATATACTTGGCAACCTGTCACTGTTATAGTGTTTAGAGTTGAGGCTTTGTACAGAATTAGGTAGCCTCCATGAAACCATTGGCAACCCATCACAAGTGCAACTTTTAGACTTGCAAAGGTGTAGTAAATTAAATAATCTCTATGATTTCATTATCAACCTGTCACAGCAGCGCACTTGAACATGGTAGGTTGTATAGATTTAAATAAACTCTCTGATGCTATTCATAATCTGTCAAAGTGGCAGTACTTGTATGTGGTATACGTGTGGTTCTTGGTTCTTTATATTTATTTTAGATGAAGTTTGTTTAGTTAAAGTTGCTTGTTATATGAAATTAAATTCTAGTAGAAAAGTTAGTGGTCTAGAAAGAAAATGTTAAGTTAACTATAGAATATAAATTGAAAGGTTATAGGATAGGAATCTTATTATCTTCCTATCTTTAGGCTTGAGTTAAATCTTAGTCTTTGATTATTCTTAATTCAATCTAACTAAATTTCCTATATTCAATTTTCTCTTTTTGACAATTTAGTTTCCATACAATGATTAGTAGAAAATTACCTTATGAAATCATTTGACCTTAATCAAAAGATAGCTTATAATTATAAGAGAAGCAATCACATATATATGTATATACTTCATGCATGGGTTAAACCTTCTTTAAACTATTGCTGGAATACTTACATGGAATGAAAGATTATATCTTTTGAAAAGATCAATATACGAATGTTACGACACCATCTATTCATATGCTTGCAAACTTCAAACGTTAGAGTAGAACATTCGCTTTGGTTCTAAAACTAAATGATTATATTAAATAATGAGAATTGGTAAACATTAGAATATTATGGAAATGATATAGTTATAGTTATGAAGAAAACATGTGTAGTAACGTGTTGTTGATGGAATTAGTTTATCTTTTAAATGTTGACCTCTTATATAATTGTTTATCAGATGGTGTGTTAATTTACTTTGCGTATGTTTTAAATAATGTGTTTAGTATAGGATTTTGGGGAAAGTTGGTTAAATGGGGTGCTATTATGCAAGTTGAACTCTTCTTGAAATGGTTATTGTTTGCTTAGGAAGATTATGGTTTGGTTGTTCATGCTGATTTATTGAGTGTCTTTTGAGTTGAGTGGTAAATCAGTTAATGTTATCGTTGTCATGGTTGACGGTTTTGATTGAGTTGTCAATGAGTCAAATTGAAAGTTCGTTGAGTAAGAGGTATCATGAGAGGAGGAAATAGAGGTCTCCCTTGGATTTCCAATTTAGTTTGTATCGTGGTTGATTATGTAGTTTGGATGGAGTTGTTGATCTTATCTTGATGTATTCTCTCATTATTTTTGAATTGAAAATAGTTCTTTGAGGCCTTGCAATTATTGTTGTCAGTTCTTTGATGGGGGAACCCTAGTGTAAACTTTTGGGAGTCTTCTAGAGGCTCATTTTTTTATTGTTGGTCAATGTTTCTCCTTTTATGTGCTCTTGATGTGGCAAGAGATGGGTATCATTATTGTGAAAAGGGTTGTACGGACCTTTGTGAGACCCTGATTATGTACTTGTTAGCGAGATGGGTAATGCCTTGCATGTTTCTCTATTGTGATCTTATGTTCTTGTTATGTTGTACAACCCTTGGATTTTGGTTTGATGTTTGTTGGGTCTCTAGGGAGAGTGGCTCTTCATGGGGGCCGGAACCTCGGGTAAGAGGAAGTGCACAGGAGAACCCACGTAAGAGTAGTTAAACAAGTGATAACCTAAAAATAGAATTTAGGGGGATGGGTAGTAAAATACACAAGATAATAAATATTGGATGCCTCGTCTATGCATTAGGGCTATCATAGACTAATGATAGATTGAGAAGGCCGTGGTTGGAAAAGTCGTAACCTTGTCCCCATGAGAGGTTATTGGCTCCGCATGAGCTACCCTATGGTGTCGGCGCCTCAAGTAGGAGGAATGGCCAGGATATCCATAGATGGGTGCTGGTGCCTCAAGTAGGAGGAAGAGCCAAGAGATCCCATGAGAGCTATGCAATGACACTCTCCACTAGACACCCTTGTGCCTTGTTTCTTGTTGCCTTTGGAATCGTGTTTGCATGAGCTACCCTATGGTGTCAGCGCCTCAAGTAGGAGAAAGAGCCAGGAGATCCATAGATGGGTGTCGGCGCCTCAAGTTGGAGGAAGGGCCAGGAGATCCCATGAAAGCTATGCAATGACATTCTCCACTTGACACCCATTTGTCTTACTTCATTATTGCCTCTAGAATTGTATTTTGTTTATTATTTCAGTTTGATTTGGAAATGTTTCATGATCATCCTTTGGTTACTTGTTTACTGGTTATTTCTTTGTTTAATGTGATGAGATTTATGACTTTAAGTTGTTATGTGGGCTCATGAATGTTGTTGATTATGTCATTGTAATCCTTGAGTTTTATCATACTTTTGTATGACGTTGAGTCTTGTGGTTCCCTGTTTGGATGTTCTTGGTTGAGGTCTCTTTCTTGTCAACTCCTTAGCATGGGGGGTGGGTCTGCAGACCCACGTGGTCAGGTGGAACGTGCTAAGCACCCCATTGGGTCCCCAGTCAAGGATCGAGAGGTGCGGATTGGTGCTGTTGCGGTGACTCCAGAGTTGTATTTGTCTTGGAGCTAATTATGATACTTTGTTTTCATCTGTTCATTTGTATCATGTTATCTTGTTGATTGGTTTCCGTTCATGTTTGGAAAGACTTTTGTATCATTGTACCTCTTGAACATTGTATTGTAATGTAACGTTAAACCTTGTGTGGTTATTGGTCATGGCAGTTGTTATTCAATGTGTTGAGTTAATCATGTATATGTTGTATTTACGTACACAGATGGTTTCTTATCAATGATTTATCATGTATGTGTTATATTTTTTAATGTTTATTTTGTTATGGACTATATCTTTGACTTTTATTCCTTATTGTCGTTGTGTGGATCTAAGTCTCGTAATGACTCCTCGTGTACCCCAAGGGATGTATGTGTTTGTGAATCTACTTAATGAAATTCATGTCATGACTTAATGTGTATTACATGTACGTTATGTTAACTTTTTAAAAAAAAATTATGCAATAATTATTATTCAATTGTCCTTTGGGGTTCACACGATGGGGCGTTACAAGCATGGAGAAGCATACTCACAATTTTCAAATATTGTATGCTTTTGGTGATGTTTTCTCATATTTTTGTTTTGGGGAGGTGAATCTACAAAGGTCTATATGATATTTTTATGAGTTAAAGGTGTTAAGAATGGTTATTGTGGGTTAATATGGTATGTCTTTCCTAATGTTGAACTAAAGTAATGTTATCCTTTCCTTATAAAAAATGAGTATCAAGACACATTTTAAAAATAATACCTTGTAGTCCTTCAAGAAAGACATGGAATAGTTCATAAGGAAATAAGGATGCAAAACCAAGTGAAGTATTATGGATAGGCTCTTGAGTTTACATGAAGAAATGTGGTTGCTTCTTGTAGAGAAAAAAGAATCTCTTCAAGAGAAAGTATTCAACAGTACATGAGTAAACATTTTTTTCAAAAAAGTGGAGTAGGTATTGTAGAATATGGTTGGAAGACAACATATGGTAGTCTCAAGGAAAGGTAGTCACATGACAAGGTATTATAGAGGAGAAGGGATATGTTTGTATAGAATATTCATCAATATAGAATGATTGTTAAATTATGAGGAAGATAAGTAAATAACATGAAAATTAGATATTCTTAGAGAGGACATCCGAAAAGTATTAAGATAAGGGTATTCTATAAATGAAAAATTTATCTCTAAGAATGAATTTTAGTGTTGAAGAAGGAAAATCTGCAAGAAGAAAATATCATGACAGTTTACAAGGGAACTACCAAGGAGAGGATCAAATAACCCCCTATAAAGGAAAAACTAGAAGACTTCATTAAGAATGAAAATCTAAGATTTTTGATAATTCAACAAGCTTATTGAGGAGTGAATGAAGATGTGAACGACAAATCCTAGAAGATGGTTAAGTGCACAAAGAAGACAAAAGAAAGAAGCTTCTAAGGATAGTTCCATTTAATCACATGAATCTTAGCATAGAGTATATAAGCTAAAGTTTAGTATAGGAAGAGATGCATAGTACATGCAATGATAGTGATAAGATCTTGTAGAAACAATAAAAACCCTATTAGAAGAGTTGAATTTTAGATAAGCTTTGAGACCCTGCTACTCATAAAGCTCTTATGGAAATCCCCTGCTAATACCACTATTAAATTTGTTTAAACCCTTTTATAATATGTATTTGATAATGTTCAAGTAAATCCCTATAAATCCCTCGTCAAAAGACCTTATTTTTATCAATATAATTTCTTAATAGTCCTATGGAAGACCTATGCATATTGGAAGACATGTCATCAATTTACTCTATACAAAAGTCTTGTATGCATATGATAGTCCTTCTCTAATGTAGTCTACACAATCAAAATAGATAAATAAGATGGACTATGATAATCACATATGAGAAAGATCCATTCATATGGCAATGACAAAGGGTTTTATCACAATTTTAATGGTAGTTCCTCTTACCTAGGGTAAGAATTCATGAAAAATATCAAGTTATTGAAAGAGAAGAATATGATGCATCATGGATAAAGTTTAGTGACGATGGAAGACTAATTCGTTTGCCTGCTATGGGTGGTAACATACACATATTTGATGCATTTGTGGGATCATTGCATAGAGTTTCAATTTAGAGGATTTGAAGGCATAGGCTACTTTGATTCAAGATGATGATGAAGTTCCCTCTTTGAAGGAAAATCTAATAGAACCAAGACCCATAGGAAAACATCTAGAATCAATGGGAGTAGTGTTAAACTCTAACTCTTTATTGACCATTCATTCTCATGAAATTGAGTCTACTACCCGATTGGATGGAGCCTATGGTACCTTGACATACAAGACTTCAAGCTATGCAGTGAGTATAGAGAAAATTTTTAAAGAAATGGTCTTCAAAGTGAGTAATGATAGTATAGTAAAGAGTAATTTCAAAACCCTATGCAAGATTTGTATTGCATTAAATTAAATAATTAAAGATGGCAGTCATATATTTATTCAAAATGATAATCTTCAAGTTTTATATCTGGCCAATGACACTCTACAAACAAGCCATGATATTTGGTGCAAAAGTGTGATATCTTTTAAGTACTAGGGAAGTCTAGAACAAGACATTCATTCAGTTTTGATTAAAAGGATGGAGAAATAAAAAGTTCAAAGGATAGTTAAAACATGTAATAATAGAAAGATATTTTAAATACACTCAAGCATAGGGTGATTTAGTGATAAAGGGGTAGGTCTGTATAAGATAGTGCATGAATTGTCCATGAGGTTTTAAAAACCATATAGAACTCTTGTATAGTTTCAAATGACAGACTTTAATGGATGAAGATATAGCTTCAAATCAAAGATAGAGGACCATATTTTTCTTATGCATATACAAGTGATATGGCCTCTATGAGAGAAGATAGACATTAGAAAATTATGAAAAAGACAGAGCTAAAGGCTATGTACCATCATGAAAAAGAGTTATGCAAGGTTTTCAAGGAAAGTCCATAGAGTATATTTATAATTCCCTACACATTCAACAATGAAAATGACAAGGAATTGTGAGGCATGAAAATACCATCATGAAAAATAGTTGTGCATAAAAATAATAAATTCGTGAAGGGAAGACCCTAGGCAGGTTGAATACAAGAAGGTGGCAATAGATTGGTATGCAATATTATGCTTAGGGTTGTCTCTTGTTTAGGTCTATGGTGAAGATGAAGTTAAAACATTTTTTATTGTTCCTAGGTTAGGCCACTATCTCCTCTATTACCTTGATTGGAAATTAGGAATCTTATTTCTAGAAGAGAGAAGGGTACATAGGGACACTGAGTGACATAATAATTAAAGGGGAATGAATAGTAAAAATGACCTTATGAGATAAGGATATATGACTACTCTATGAGAAGAATCGGGTAGCATGGCATGGTGATACACTATGTTACAAATAATTTGATGAAAACATGGTAAAACAAGATAAATATCATAGTCGTATACCTTGTGTTGGTTCTTTTCTTGGTTCGGGTTCAAGCTTGCATAATATCTTATTTGATGTTGTTTCATGACACCACTAACAAAGGAAAACCTCTGAAGTGTTAGAGCATCACAAAATTTTGACAAAGAACATATGAAGGTTATGAGCATGTTGAAGAGGTATAAAGGATCAATAGGAGATAAGTATGTTGGACTATTGTTGTCATTGATGTCAAAAGGGTGAACAAGTTGTAGATTCGTGATTGGTTTTTGAGAGGATTTCAGAAAGGTTTTATGCAAGCCTAGAAGATGTATAACACATCCAGAAATGAATTTTGTTCTCTCTAGTGATATTAGGGTTTACAATTAAACCCTAATGTGTTTGCAATCATGGCATCCTCAAGATGTTCTAATTTTTCATTGACTACCTACCACAAGTTATCGATTGCTTAAGTCACAACTTAAGCCCTTTATGTTGTCCAGTGACCATCCCCTTTGCCTAGTGTTCAAGGTTGTATACCCTCTTCAATTCAACAGGACACTTGTGGATTAGCGAGAGTCAAACAGGAGTTTCTTCGATAGCCCAATGGTCATACCATCGATGAGACACTATTGCACCAACAGGTGTCAAGTTGGTGTCTCTCCAATAGCCTGCTATCTATATGTCTATATGTCACAAATTTTCATAACTTAGTAACCTCCAGCAAGAGGTTCAAAATTTATAACTTGTAGCAACTTAGCAATTGTGCAATAAGAAGGAAGGAAGCACTCCATGTGGGACCCAAGTATAATGATGTTGTTCACAGTGATGGCGTTTCTAGCATGTGGCATGGTGAGATTGGATGAACCGTAATCCACATCCTTGTCATGGATTACGAAGCATTGACATGAATTATGATGGTGCAGACACGAGGATGACAAGTGGAGTGTGGACCCCAGGTGGAGTATGGAAGCCTTATCAGCATGAGTGAACATCATTGATAGAACACTTAAGGTTGTCCATCTGATACAATGATGACCTTCCCATCGAATGGACAAAGTGATATCGCCAAGACCTTGAAGAAGGTCTCTCTAATAGAATGATAGAAGAATGAATGTCAATTGTGGGATTGACCAAGATAACACTTAATGTGTATCGGTGTGGCATAGGCACATCAATAGGATTGGGGATGGAGTCCCCCTAACAGAATGATGAAGTGCTAAGTGGGACCCAAGTGTGATGATGGTTAACAGATGGCAATGAACGAGTGCTTAATATGTCATTTTGCATTGGTGTTGCGAATGACATGGCAATGACATGGATGATATGTAAGTTGTGGGCTCGATTAGATAACATGGCAAGCATATCAGTGTGACCTGCTTGTATCAGTGGGATTTTGGATGATGTACCAATGGCAGAACGATGTGGTAAGATCAACAATGGAGATTTAAATGACCACCTATCGGATGTTCATGACTTGAAGTTGTAATAATGAATGATGATCATAAGATCATGGCACAAAGGTGTAGATCAATGGCCAAAGTTCAAACATAGAGATCTGAAATGGATAACTCCACGTGAACAAGGGTTTGTGTCTAGTAACTGGCAATGAATTGAATTAGATCACTCAACTACCCCAGTGAGCATTAATGAGGGTGATCTAATCCTCTGAATGGCAGAAAGTAGGAGTCTTGATCATTTGAGATCAAAGGATCAGTAGAGAACATTAAATGCACAATCTGATTGTGAGATTCAATAGAGAGAACAAGGAAAATTATCTAAAAAAATAATTTAATGCTATATGGGTTGATGCAGGGAATGGTGATGTCTAATGAGCTAGACAGTATGTGTGTGGCTCGAATGTTCTAACATTTACTGAAGTAGGTTGCAAGTGGAAAAAACCTAATGGTAATTCCAATATGAATGAACTGAATGAAGGGATTCAAAAAAGGAGAATGAAAGAGAGAGTTTGAAAGTGGAGGAAGTTGAACTATAATAGAAAGAAAAATCTGAAAATTCAAGACACTGGTTACAGTGGAGTAAGGAAGAACAGAAAGAGAGAGAGAGCTTAGGAACTGAACTAATGCATTGTAGGTTGTGCAGAACCATTTGATGCATAGTCTATTGCATAACTTTGTAAGAGGTTGTAGCCTCCATTTTCACTGAGTTGTAGCTCAAATTAGGGTGTAGTAGCATCCTTGAAGTTGTAGCTTCTTATCAGGGAGTTTTTGCTTCCTTGGGTTGTAGCCCTAAACTTTGTAACTAAACTTTGATGCTTGTGAGGCTGGATTAGGATAGTAGATCCTACTAGCATTTATCATTGTGGTTTTTCCCATCTTGGGTTTTCCACGTATATTTGGTGTTATGTGTTGATCTCTCTTGTGCATGTGGTTATTATATTTGTTAGTATTTCAATCTGCACATTTGAGTTTAAGGTTGAATCTACAAAAGATTTTTTTTAAGAACTAAAAAAAATTAATATCTATTAATTCACCCCCCTCTCAGTAGATTGTTGTGTTCTAACAAAGTAATGGTATATTATTAGGATAGTCATTTTGAAGCAATGAGGAGGTGAATGATATTCATAAATGAATATCATAAAGTGTTGACAAGTATCTTCTAAGAAAACAATAATTATGAGGAGGATTCTAAAAGTTCTAAGATAATCCAAGATGTTAGAATGTATATAGAAGGATAGAGGAATGAAATATAGTCACCAAAGGGGAAAGTTTAATGTATTATGAACATGTCAAACAATGACATCAGTATCAAAGATAATTTTTTCTTTAGAGTTATGGACATAAGTTTAAAAGGTGTTATAGATCACATAGCAATGAAAGAGGACAATACAACCTATGAAGGAAGGTAAAGACCTACAAAGAGAAAACCTAGCAATACAGTCCCATGGCATATAAGGTAGTCTTGTGATTATCTAAGATTCAAGTTCACAGGTTCAATACCATTGCCAATAAAAGGGTGGAAAGGATACATTGATGACACCATGAGGAGGGATTTATCTTTTTCCTAGACCCTATCAAATTATTTAAAGGAACTTGTTAAGGTATCTTCATGACATGAAGGTATGGATTATAGAGAAGGACCTTTATGCAAGATGAAAAGAATGTCAAATACATGACAGTTCTAGCAACCCATTGAAAGAGATAATAAGACCGATCCAAGCATGTTAATCTTAGCAGGTTGAGAACTATGGATGATAGTATTTAAAATACCTATGGATGACAATAATTTTTGAGGTACTAAGGAGTGAAATATGTGTTAATATCCTATCTTAGAAGATCTCTCAAACCCTATAGACAATTTAATAAATTCCAATAATTTTCCACATGGTCTATTGATTAGTTCAAGGGAAATTAGGACAATCTAGAGAAGTGAAGGTTAGTTTTTTTTTTCCAAGCATTTAGGAGGACACTTTGGTGAGTTGCACAAAATAGATAGAGGGAATATAAGGTAGTTTGACCTAGTTTGGAGCATCTCCAAGCATCTAGAAGTTGTTCATGGAGTCTTGACTAATAGATAGGGTCAAGGAAAGAATTTTTCTTCATTCAAACACTATTATGGAGCATTTTAGAGGACTAGAAAGTAGAGATAACTATTTTGGACGCCCTAGAAGGTTTGATCCAACAAGATGATGTGAAAAATTGTCTTTCATCTCTCAAAGCATGTCCTAATATCTAGCAAGTTATTGAGAAGCTTAAAAGGAAGCCTAGGGGCATATTTCAGGGAGTTCTAGCTTCTTTTAGCATTTTATTATAACTTCTTGAAGGTTCTTTCAAGATTGGATAGCCTTGTAAATCCATTTTCAAGCATGTACAATAGTATGTAACACCTTTTTGATCAATAAAGATAATATTTTTTCTTCTTAGAGTTGTTTCACTATGCATTTTTTTAATATTGTTGATGTAATCTTGTGGTGATTTTTTTTCCCCTTGATTTTTGTCCTATTTTTATTGCCTTTGTGTAGAAAGTAAGTATTTTGCAGGGCATAACTTGTGTTAACCAACTAAGAATAGGGTTTAAGTTTTTATAGCATTCATAGCTCCTTCTAAACACTATCCTTGACATATTGAACCTATTTATAAAACATTTTTGCAAAGAAATATGAAATTTTGAGTTGTGTATGGTGTGGCTTAATCTGTTGATCATATTGTAAGCTCAAGCAGTTGTATAGGTTTTGAAATATTTTTGGTGCATCACCTTATTAGTCTTAGGTTTTATTTTATGTTTCCTTCACCCCTTTTCTTAGCATGTAGTACTAGTATAAGTTAAATTAGGTGAAGTCCCAAAGAGAACCAACCCTCTCTAGAAGTTGATATCCATCATTTGATCCCACACTCAAGGAGATCATGCTATGTTTCATGAGGTGGATGATTAATTTTATCATTTGTGCAAGGGCACACACTTCTATGATAACACTAATATCATCACCTAATCTAGTCACCTACACCTAAATCCCATCACTTCATTAAATAATCATATTATTTAATTAAACACTTCTTCTATCTCCTCATAATAAATAAATATCATCTTAACCATTCACAATATAACCACCTCCATATCTACCCTTCATCCTCTCCTTGATCCTAGGGAATTCCTCTCAACCATTTTCTTCCCTTGATCTCATAATCAGATCTTGACCATCCATTCCCCCTTCCAAAAGTCTATAAATTTAGGTACTCTATCCTTCATTCCATATCCATTATCACTTATGGTAGGTACATGCTATCAAATTGATATATTTAGGCAAGGAACATCCACATATAACTATTCAAGGGGAAAATAAATCAATGGAGGCTATGGTAACATTTGAATTTGGTTTTTTATGCTATTTTTTTTTAACTCTCTTGTTGGACTCTATCTAGAGGCTTTTATTTTATGAACTTTAGCATAATGTATCTTGCTATCCATACCTCTTTAATAATCTATTTAATGATCTTCTTTCTTTATTTATTTTTTTGAAGTCTTATTTCTTTACATCCATTTGTATGTTGTTTTATCTTGTGTATATCAAATTATTTCAACATAAATTTTGTAAGATTATCACATATTATTTGTGTTTTGTGTAGGATATCTTTTTTTTTTCCATATATTCTTCCAAAGAGCATATCTACCTCATTTTAAGATCTTGTAGCCTCTTCATTATCTTGAAAAGGACACAATTCTTCCATCCTACAAAGCTGACTACAATCTCACCACAAACATGTTAGCTTTAAACAAACATGTTAGGAAAAAAAAGTGAAAAATAGACATGATAAAATTTCATAAACATGACATGACATAATTTGATCAAATAAAAGATGGAATTGATAGGTATGTCTAGCGAGGCTAGAGACCATATGAAAAGCAGATAGGCCTATTGCTACTACAAACTATATTGTAGGATAGTCATAGAAAAGACAAGATAAGTCTAGTCAAGTTGCCCCCAAGCTAGATGATGAGATATAAAAAATAAAGACATACTTTCAAAATATTTTTGAAACCTTTTTGAAAATTACTTGCAAATATGATAGCCCCCCTTAGAATGATATGTGCTACACGAAGGAGCACATGTCATTCTAAGGAGTAGAGAAAAACAAAGAGATGTTGTGGCATGAAATACATAGTGATATGTATTCATGGAATGTTTTCACAAGAGGGACATCACATAAAATCTAAAACATCATGAAGAGAAAAGTAGAGATGAAGAAATCAAGATCACATGGGGATTCAATTATTTTGGGTCAAAACTACTCATAGACATAGATAGATAAAATAATATAATATGTATGAATTTTCATCACCACCCAAATAGATCAGAATAGGAAGAAGAAAACATGAAGATAAAGTAAAAATAAAAATTTGGTCAACATGGAAGAGGCCTAAATTCCCCAACACTTTGCATCATTCTCGATGTGAAAAAGGAAAATATTATGACAGATAGAATAATGATTATACAAATAGAAGAAGTGTATGATAGATTCTCTCCCAAGTATGCATGAACCTACAAGGGTAGCAAGGGTCCTCTAAGAAAGAACACAAACATAAATAGACAATCATGGGGGAACACAAATAAACACACAAAGCTAATCTAATGATGAAGAAGAGGCATTGCTCTAGTACGACACCTCCAACATGTCATCCTTCTCCCAATATAGATCATCATAAGGGAAGGGAAGATGATCCTGTAGGGGTGGGATAGCTAGGGTGGTGCTAGCTGACTCACCTATGGGAAAATCTAAGGAAGAATCCCCCTTAAGGTCTTCCTCACCAAGCTCATGCAAGACTAGTGTCATCGATCTAGCAAAGATCAATGAAAAAGTTAGAATGTCCTTCAATTAGTCGAACATGCACTTCTCAAGAGTAACATGATGCGACTAGGTAGGAGAAGGAAACGAATCCTAAGATTCACTACCAACCTTGGGAAGGGGGGAAGTGACAAACTCTGGGGATGGTGGCACTATCCTTGTCACAAGGATCGTACTTGAGCCAAGGTGGAACAAGAATGAGAAGACAAAGAAGATTTTTCTAACCATTTCTTGAAATGAGGTCACTCTCCAACTTACGCTTTAGCAGAGGATGTGGGATCCTACAATAGAAGTGGAAGAGTGAGAAGGAGATGAAGCCACAAAGGACACAACCTTGCTAAATTTTATTTCAATAGGATGCAAGAAAGGATGAAGAGTTGCAAGAGAGGTGATAAGAGGTAGTTCCACAAAAGGAGCAATGAACACTTACACCATTTTTGGGTGAGGTTCATTAGGATCCATTGAAATTTTCAAAAGCATCATGAAGGAAATGGGAATCAAAGAAAAAAGAGAAAGTAGAGACAAGATCAAGAGAAGAAATGGAAGTGAAAGAAGAAGAAAGAGAAGGATCCTCTCCGATCTTATATGAAGCTTCAGGCTCTTTATCCAAAGCACATCTACAATGCTTATGCTCTCACACAATCTAGTTATGATGGCTATGGGCATTAGAAGGTGCATCTTGAGAAGATTCCAAGGGATCCTATTCCAATAGAGGAGCATTCTCCATGGCCCTTGTCGGTGGAAGGGTAGGCTCCTAAGGAGGAAAATGAGGAGGCATGGATATAGGAAGAGATGTGGGAATCTCGATGGCAAGACCCTTTCCTTTGTCTACCTTAGGGGTGGGTGGAGGAATAAGGGGAGGCCTCGGAGGTCAAAACATAGGAACAACTCCATAGGAATACTTCCCCTTGCCATAAAGGGTGTCAGGGGATTGTGGGTAGAATGGGGTGTTGGAGACCTAAGGTTTGGACTTCCACAATGCGGGATCCTTTCCCTTTCCTATGTCAGGAATGGTAGAAGGAATAGAGGACACCACTAGAGGTTGGGAAAATGCAGAAGAAGATGTAGATGAAGCAGAAGCAAAAGGCCTAAGGGAAAGATCTTGCATGTCCCTACCTTTTAGATGGGAAGAGGATGAAGCATGTTGTTGTGCATGCAAATAATCCTTTATAGAAATATCCTGAGAAAAAGGTGGGAAACCACTTTTAGGCACGAAGCCCCCAGTCTTATACCTAAAATAAGCCTTGTATAATAGCTCTCCTCTAGGTGGAAGAGGTCCAACTAGAGTGAGCCAAAAGTGATCTAAGGAGAAGCCCCCACATGACACCAATGATTTATACCCAATGTCCTAGATAGTTTACATGGTACCCTCATGGGGAAACTTCAAGAATTTGTGGATAACCAATGCAACCGTGTTCGTAGAGACTAGCCATGGGATGCCTAGTCTAACTTTGTAGAGGGAAAACTTGAGTATCATGAGAAATGTAACTTATAGAGTTTTATGTCCAACTAGGACAGATAAAGAAATGGAACCAATAGGCAGAACAAAAAGTCCATCATGTTTGTGGAGCATGGTCTGTGACTCCTCATATTTCTCATGCAAATTATTTATGAAAATCATCTCTTTTGTGATAATATTTGCCTAACTCGTGGGGTCAACCATGACACTAATTACGACATTATCATTGACATGAGTGGGGATCCTTATTGATAGGTAGGTCATGTGGTGTAAATTTTATCTTAGGAGTACTATCCACATGGCCTAGAGGAGGAACATGAGTAAATGAAACCATGTTCACATACTCAAATGGATTTAGATTGATGGAAGAAGTGGGTGTGAAAGATTAGAAAAATGGGATGTTAAGGGACCTATGTTAATCTACAATTGGATATTAGGCTTTGCTACAGATTTATTAGAATTTTTCTTTTCACCATCAAGTCAAATGGTACCATTATCAATGTGGTCTTGTATAACATGACCAAGATGCATGCATTGATCCATATCATGACCTGATCCTCAATGGTATTGGAAAATAATTTGTGCATCATACCATTGAGGGTAAGTCTCAAAAAGTGGTCTAATCTCTAGAAGAGATATTACACCACCTTTTAAAAATTCTTGCAAGACATTTGCATAAGATTTAGATAATTTTTTAATATTCTATTTAGGCTTGCAAAAAATTTATTAGTAGGAACAGACATCGTGTTCACTACTACTTTATTTTTCCTATACTCTCCAGAGATAGGCATGGCTAATTGTCCATCCAGATGGGAGGATGAAGAAGAATCCTCGTACTGAGAAACCATCTTCTAGTACTCACATAGATTAGAAAACAAATGGGAAAAAGAGGGATATTTACTTAGAAAAATTTATCTCGCAATGCCAACAATAAGTTCATGATGAACACTCGTTGCACGTTGGAATCTAGTAGGGCATAAGATATTTGAGAAAAGAGGGCTTGGTAATGGGTGATGAAATCAATCACTTTCTCATGTGCACCCTTCTTACATCGAAGGAGATTGGTAAAAGTGACCTTATGTCCAATATTAGCTTGGAATTATTGTAGGAAATGATTCACAAGTTGGTCAAAGGAAAAGATAGAATTATTAAGGAGAGAGCAATACCATTCCAAGGCATCATCCTTGAGATAACATGGGAATAGTTTTTCCAACAAAGCATCATGATGGAAGAAATCGGTACACATGGTATTGAAAGACAAGACATGCATCTATGAATCACATCTACCACTGTAATTTTTGAACTTAAGAATCTCCATCCCTTGAGGGATGGGATTATTTAGGATAGCAAAAGCTAAGGGGTTGTGACAATAATAAGGTTGGAACATAGGCTAAGAAGAAGAACTAGTCAAATTTGACAATTAAGATTGTATTTTCCCCATGTTCTATAATAAAGCATTAAGGACAAGATTTGTAGATGAAATATGACTAGCTAAAGCACCAAAGGTAGAGATGTTCTGAGTCCCATATGTAGGAATATCAAAGCCTGGGGGAACTCGGTTCACTCTAATCATTGGAATCTCCTTAGGTGTGGTGGTGTATCATTAGTAGTAGTGTTTATAGAAGGACACATGTCGACCATATGGATGAACACTCTAGGAATAAAAATTTTTAGCTTGTGACCAATGATCTTCGACTAAACATCTTGGGGATTTCCCAAGATGGAAGTGAATGAAACGAAATGGGTCTCATAATGTTTGATATTTCTCAAAGTATCTCCAATCCACTTTGATCAGTAAGTAGTAAATTCCTTAGACCATTGATGAGAGGAGTTGCTTGAGAATAATAATTTTCATTCACTGGGAACTCTGTGAGCCCTTTGAGCCTAACTTTCAAAGAGTCAATCCAATTATTAGGAAATCTAAGAGTAGCTTCCTCAGCTAAGGAATAGGAAGGGTTTGAATGAGAGGCTAGCGAGGTATGAGTTTCAATTCCAATACGAGGAGGGAAAAATCCGACAGTGAATCTTGTAGAGTACTCAAAATTCGGACCTGAATGGGGAGGATTGAACCTTCTAGACCCCATATCAATATGTCAATAGCTCGTTCTTACTACATTCTCAGAGGTAGTATATTGGGTTGTGAAGTTCCTAAAAGTGTCACAATTCACTATCCAATACATGTTATGACAAGAGAGAAGAAAATTTTCTGACACAAAGACAAAAGGAAAGAAAGGTTCATGTCGAGTTCACCAAAATGTAGAGGACATTCGCTAATCTCGAGCCTCTAATACAAAGAAGAGTCTATAGGGAGAAAATTTTCCTCAACTAACTCAAAGGATAAGCTTAAGTGACAAAGATAGGTGAAGGGGAGTTTTTAGAAATTTTTCATGTTTTATGACTATTTTTAAGAAAAGGACTTCAAAAGCGAAAAGAGGAAACCTCAAAGGTCTCAAAGACAAACTAGCTAGCTCTTGACTAGAGGATGATAGTGTAGAATGTAGACATCCATGTGGCACATAGTGGTTCATAGAAACCAAAAACAAAGCAAGCCTACCAAAACACACAGAGCCTACTAACAACTCAATGACTAAAATCTAATAGTTTAACTAAGCTATCGAAACATTGGAAATGATAAAAAGTACAAAAAGAAGAGTACAAAACATGCGAGAATATAAACTAATGAAATGAAATGAAAAGAGATAGGAGAGAGAGAAACAAACTCACAGGAGGTATAGCACTATGAACCCTCCTGCAAAGCTTCACATAAACAATTGGTACACACAAAAATAATGGAAATTGTCGGGGCTATTTTGGGGCTTGCCTTAGTCAAACCCCTGTTTTGGTGTTTCCACCTCCACAAACAACTAAGAAGAAAAATAGATAAATAAATAGATAATAGAGAAAAGACAGTGGCGAGACAAAGAAATTAGACACATTAGATATCAATATTTTGCCAAACAAATATGATAATTCCAATAAAAGAATGTTTACTCGAGCCCTTCAATGAGCTTGAGAAGCCAAAAGAGAGTGCAACACTTGAGAGAGCCAAGAATAATATGTAAGGGCCACAAATGTGCAAGAAGCTTTATCAAAATGATGTAGAATATCTTGAGCGAATGATAATGCAAGGAGAATGAGATATTGACATATTGACAAAGATTGAGTTGCAAGCATGTGTGAATGAATGAATTAGATTGAATGAGAGATGCAAGAGGGTCATTTTCAGGTGTTTCTATGACCACAGAGGCATTCATGGGTAGGAAAAAGTGTAACGTCCCAATGACCACAAAATTAGGAATCTTTTCAGGATGTTCACGTGGTGTGTAGACGTTTTTGCATTGCAAAAGCATCCCCAACAAAAATTCCTTCAATGACCAAAAGCAATGGTGTCAAGGATGAATTCAAGGAAGGAAAAGGGGGATTTTCATTATCATCTTTATTAGGCTAAAATAAGGTTTATGTAATACGAAATTTCATTGGGATACAATTTTACGATATTACACATGGAACTATAAAGTTTTACAAAACTACAAAATTACATGTAAAATCTAATATTCCAAAAAAATATAGAATTGTATGGGAACTTTGAAGTTATACATTATAAAGAAAGAGATGCATAAAATAAAGGTTAGGAAGAACATTACAAGTGATGAAAAGTTGCATAGAAACTCTACACTTCTACTAAAACTTTTTCTTTGAGCTTGTCTTAGTGAATTTGACATTTTTTAGTAATTCACCCACTTATGTCACAATGCTCGGTGCATTGGCTATTGATACCTTGTGTGTCGTGTAGTTTCATTCCACCTTGTGCAAGTAGGGTGCAATGTGGCATGCTGATGTCACATTTACGATATAAAAAATTCACTTCATCCAATAATGTATTGAGCAAATTCTTGGGGCATTAAATAATTAACCATTTTAGACTAATGATCTTGACGCTTGACTTGTAATGTTTTTGAGACAAGTTCCAAAAGTGGTTGCTCTTGTAAATACGTGTAAAGAGGTAATCATTTTGGATCAACACATTAAGCCTAAGGTTTTTGGTATGATATAGTCCCTTGTTTTAAAAAATGAACCCAAGTACCTTCCCTTACTTTCCACAAATTTTAGTTGATCCCAATCCTTTTTACGAATTTCTTAGTCTCCTTGTGTTACAAACCTCCTTGTCCAAATTTGGTTGTTGTGTTTAACCGAGCTTAATAATCTACTAGCCATTTGTAACTACTTTTACTCTTATTTTAGTGCTTAAGAAGCACATGTGGTTCAACCCTCTCTAGTTACCAAAAAGATATCTTGAATGCTTATTCATTTAATTTTAATTTGGATAGTGATATTGGAGAGGTTTTGAACTCTTTGGTTGTTCTCAAAATAATGAATGTGCTATTGACTCAAGTCTATTGGGATTCAACTCTAATTTTCATGTTAATTTAATTGATGAAATAACATAACTATTCACATATTAGGATGAAATAACTATCTTGCATGGCCATGTTTCTCCTCTATAGAAATCCCTAACAATGAGGAAGAAGATTTTATGAATCCTTTATCTCATGAGTCACTTATGTAAAATGAAAATGATAACTTCAAAAAGAAATTAATTTTGTTGAGCATATACATGTGCAATATTTTCATCCTAAAGACACATCCACACATGTAAACTCGCCACTATTTCACTCAAGCTTAGGTATGAAAAATGATTATTCTTTTATTTCTAGTGATATTAATGAGAATGGATATAATTATTTTAATATTTTTATCTAATAAATAATATTGGTTGATTTTTGTGTTGATTAACAAATCTCTATGTGATGTGTAGAAACCAAATGATCTTAATGAATCAATAACTATGATTTACTAACTATGATTTATTTGACTCATATCATTTATGATAGAGAACCTAAACTTGATTATCCAACAAAGTTACTTTTTGATATTAAAAATTCAAATTAGAGTAGGTTGAATATAAATTTTCAAATAATTGAAATCATAAATAGGGTATCAATCTTACATTCTTTTGTAAACCTTGTTCATTTTATTTTTATTTTTATTATATGATTGTTTAGGGAGTATAACTTACATTTAGATTAATCATGAACATAATGAGTTACCACAATTGGTAATCCAATGAACATGAGGATCTATGTTCTAGGTTAAGAACTTAAAAAATTCCAATTACTCTTTCTTAATGCTTTGAAAAAAAGATAAATCTTGAAAATTATTGTCTTGATTATTTTTCATATCTTTTTGAATAAGATTATAGCCTAGTTTATATTCCCTTCCCTTCCCTTCCAACTTAGCTAGGGTTTCCCTTTGTGCCATAATTTCAACAAATGGAAATATTGTTGTATATGTATTAACTAGGAATCATGAGAGGATTTCTTCCTTTTTTTTTTGTTTCTATCTTAAATAGTCCCAAAATATTTTTTCATTTTTTTGTTGATGTGAACCTAATTCAAGTGACTTATCTTTGGTGTATATGATTTTCTATTTGATCAAATTTTAAAGACACATCCATACTTTCTAATATGTAGGGTGATGCATAATAATTTTAAGCAATTAGGATAACTCGTACAATTTGATTCTATAATTAAATCATGGTCCCCAATAATAAAAATCAGTTGTCATACCTCTAATTGAGAAAAATATTGATAGTTTCAAGATTAAAAAAATAAGACATTGAGTAAAAAGAAAGAAAACAATACAAAATCAATTGTTGGGTGATTAACGTAACCTATAATGGAGCTACATATTCTTGAATGATAGTAGAGATATGCTTGAGCTATCTAGAGATTTTTTTTCAAGCTAAAGATGCTTGGCTAGCAATGGATCAATGTCTATGCATTTATAATAAAATCTAATAATTCTTATTATTTTTGTGTCATTTATGTAGATCTCTACAAACCTAAAAGGAATAAATGAATGTACACACATACATACAAACAAAAATATTTAAATAAACTTAAGTATACCATTGAAAACTATTTTCACTTCATTTTATTTTTTTAACATTTATTAAAAAAAAAAAATTGTGCTAGTTTGAGATATTTCTTCAATATAAGTGTCAAATTTATAACATTTTCCTCGCAAATGTGTTCTTTTTGTGACTTGTTCTTTTCTTTTTTGTTTCATTTGAGAAATTTTTATGACCTCCACAATATGCCCCAATTCTTAATGGATTGATCCAACAAAAGTGAATAAACAAGGAATCTAGAATAACACTCAGGATATATGCATTATTCCAACAAATATGGGGCTACTTCTCAAGTATTTGGTACACCAAATAACCTCTTAGATGCTTTAGGTAACACAAATATCCATATCTATTTTCTATCAATTGTCACACACATTCCTATAATAGTGTAGTGTACTTTGTAGAGACAATTTTGTGGCAAACATGCATCAACAAAATAATTTGTGGCTCCTAGAATAATATTAAGATGGTCTAACACACCTCCTAGAGAAATTGAAACATCCAATTCATCACCAAACATATCACATCATCCAAAATATGATTTTAGTCTTTAAACAAAATACTGCAATGACTTTGTTTGAACTTAAGAAATGTGTGACATGCCAAGTCATCTACCCAATCATCAAGGACACATCAATAATTGGTTACACTCCACAACCACCAAGGGAAGAGAAACTAATCATGGAAATCGTACTACTTCTCAAAGAGATGGTTAAACTTCCCATTGGCTTTTGACCTCCATGATGTGATTCTTTAAAAAATATACACACTAATCTATAAAATAGATTAGAAATCATTTTTCTAAATTAGTAAAAGATAAATAGCCACATTTATCTTCTCTATTTAGTTCTATATATGTCTATGTTTAGATGATTTTTTCAACTACTTCCACACATGCTATAATTTATTTGGATTCACTTATAGAATGTTGTCCATTAGGATTGTAACCCTTAGGGATTTGATTAGTGGTATCATAATGTTTTTCTCTACATCCTACATGTCCTTCCATACACAATATAAGTTTTTGAGCCTCAAACCCTAGGGTCCATCAAAATATTTATCAATTTATACCAAGATGGCCAAACCAACATAAGAGGAGATGCATGTGATGGTCAAGAATGAGATTGAAGCACTCATGGATCAATGCAAATTCCTATTCAACCAATTATAGATTTCCTCAAACAAGTGACTTAATTGGACCCTTTGTCAAGTAGATCCTTTATCAATTGAGCTCCTCCCAAGTTGCAAGTAAACTTAGATGTGCTAATATTCAAGGGTAATTTTGATGCAAATTCTATAGATAATCAGATTGACCAAATTGAATCTTAATTTTTTATGAACAATTTCATTGATGAGGAAGGGATAAATATTTCCTTCTTGAAGGTTTCCTCACCTATTAAAAAAAATTCAAAGTCCATGCACTCTAAGAAGAGAAATCGGATGGAAATTCTAAACCAACCTAGGAGCAATTCCTAGAAGCCTCAAAAGTTGAATTTCATTTTGAATATGTATATGTTGACAATTATATACAGTGTTCATAATTGTCGTAAATCTTGACCAATTTGTCTAGGTTTATACCAAAAACTTCCATGATATTTATGCTAGGTTGGGCTCATTTGAGTAAAAATAATATAAAGTCCTCAAATACCCCAACCTTCATCCAAAAACCTAGTTCAGACTAAAGATAATCAAGATAAAACGATGGGGGAATGTTGTTGTTACTTGACAATAATTAAGCAAGATTTCAACCAAAATTACAAGTGGGATTTAAACACCACACCTAAAAGCTACCACCTTTGAACAAGATAAAATCACCCAAGGTCAACAAGTGGTGTGATAAGAACAAGAGTTTCATCCATTTCAATGAATTTCAAGCATAAAAAGTGTTCATAATGGAAAAATTTAGAGATATATATACCAAAATCTATCAAATGGAACTGTTGATGCATAACCTAATTTTTTATTCAACATCACACAAGCAACCCTCTTTCCCTAAGAAATTTGAAGTGGATTAATGATTCTAGTTATAGATATAGGTGAAAGTGAAACCTTTGAACTTCATGATTAATGATAGTAGTATGAAGAATATAGTATCTTCATAAACTATTGAGAAAACCATACCTCATTCATATCCCTAAAAATGAGGGATATTATTTCCTACAACACCCAAGGAATAAAGGTAACTCTCTAATGTGTCTTTATTTAATCTATTCATACATTTTAAGAAGAATTATTGTGTGGGATATGCAATGAAAGTATCAAAATTATTCCTTAGGAATCCATACATGCATAGTCATATGTGTAAATATAGCACAAATTCTCACATTGTGGTTATGATAATAAACAAATGAGACACTAAATTCTAGAAGTGGATTCATGCTTAGCACTTGGCTACCAATGCTAAAGAAAATTGTCATATAGCTATGAATACTTAGCATTCCACATCTCAAATCCACCTACAAATGGATTTGTTATGGAAAATAAAGATCAAATATCAAAATCCATAAAATCACCAAGAATTATTCTTTACCTAAATATCGAGTTTCCAATGAGGGTCATGTCCCACAACAAGTTACTTGGTTCACAAATTAGCAACTAGAAGATAAGGCTCTACAACTACTTCCTATTTTAATGCAATTGAGACTAGTACCTCAAAAGGAAGGGTGGTTGATCCAAGGAGATTCACAAAATAAGGAAAATATGGTAACATTCACACCATCCCCATGACTTGAAAAATGTGGCTACTTGTTAGGTTTACAATTTACCAAATCACCTCCCAAATGTTGTAGAGAACACAAAGATCCATATCCACTCTCTAGCAAGTGTCACACATAATCATAGAATAATACAACACAATTTGTAGAAACACAAACATATCTACAACAAACATGCCTTCACTAAATCTTATGTGAAATCTTCCTAGAATATATTTAGCAAGGCTTAACACACCTCCTAGATAAATTGTAGCATTTGATTCATCAACAAAATTACCGCATCATCCAATTCTTCAAACAAAATAATCAATGTGGAAACCAAGTTGGTACCCATGAGGCTCATCACACACCAAGTCATCTACCTAATCGTTGAGGTAATGCCAACAATTGGTTACACTCCACAACTACCAAGTGATGAAAATCCAATCAAGGAAAAAGGGGGGTTGATCTCATGCCTAATTTGATGAGTGGCTCAATTCATGTCAAGGTACTAGAGAACTAAACTTCCACTTCTCAAGGAGATGGTTGAACTTCCCAATAGCTTTTGATCTTTGTGGCAGGATTCTTTGTAAAATATATATAAATAATCTTAAATACTTTTAAAAATTATATGTATCATGAATAGGCATAAGATAAACATTCATACACCTTTCTCAAAGTTATTTTATGTATGAAAAATACTTGAATAAAACATATTATTTATTTAGTTCTATATCTTAGTTTTTTTAATAGATCAAGGCTAATGAGACTCATTAAATACACATGGAGGCTTGTGTGTCATTTTTGTATTGATCAAATATATCTATAGCATTGTAAATTGTCACCCTTGACAACTTCACACTATTCTTTTCTCCCCCTTAAGTAATTGGACCTAATTGAACACCTAATTTCCTAAATTATGTATTATGTGACCCATTTTATCATTTTCTGATAATTTGCAAGTACAAAACAAATGCATTCATTTAATGTTTTTCCCCCGACTCCTTAATTCCCAAAAAATAGGTCTGGGACACTAACACCTAGGGTGCCTATGTCCCCTATTTTGGCTCCAAATTCAAATTTGTCAGAGGTGGCCTTTTATTATTTGAATTTCAGGTTTCTATTGTCAACTATCGAGATTTTTTTTTTGAAATTAGAATAATTGCATATAAATACCTAGTTATTGCATTATTGAGCAAAAATTTATCGTCAACAGCAAAATTTTAGAGATTTATTACAACAATTAAAGATCCAAGCATCATGTCAAAGTGTGTATGAGCTTATTCATGTTTATTTTATTATATTGTTTGTGAAGAATAACCCTTGTAGGTCTCTAAGAAATTCAAGCAAGCAAGATCCAAGCCTTGAGGAGATTTGTATGACTTTAGTCCTCCAAGGAATCCATTGGAAGGTGGTGAGTTGCAGTCCATTGTTGATTCATCATTCCTTTTTATCATTTATCCCTGTCACTCAAAAGGATGGGCTTTTATCATTGACATTACCATTGTGGAAGTGGAAACACTAACATGGGGTTTGACTAAGGCAAGCCCCTAAATGGAATAACCCTTCCTCTCTCTTTGAATGTTTAGGTTTTAGGTATGAAGAGGATTGGGAGAAGTTTGAAGATAAATTATTTATTGTTGCAATCAAACCCTATATCTTGACAACTCACGGAAACTCAGTTATTTTAGTATCTGATGGTGTGACAAGTGGAAAACAAAAGCTTTGATCTAGCGTCTGAGGACTGTGAAATTAGATTTGAAATCCCCCTATAGAGACATAAGCACCCTTGGTGATCTATTCCAACATTTTTAGCCCCAAATTCATATTGTAGGTGCACAGTGTCCTAATCATTCCATTTTTGTAGTTTGATTTCCTCTATGACTCTCTAGATCTATTGTTTTTGCATCAGAATAGTTATTTGCATCATTAGGCTAGTCGAATCCTTGAATTTCATCCTTAGTTTCCTTTCAAATTTGTTCAAGGTCAAGTTGACTCACCTTTTAGGTTGTAAGTAAATTTTATATCTTGTTCAAATCCAATCAAACCCCCATTTATTTAATGAAATATAGAAAATATGTCAAACCACCACAAAGGGAGATCTCCCCTAAAGGGTCTCACCATTTTCCACCATTTCATTTTAGTGAATCTAACATGTTAACATTATATACCTTCTAAAATTTGAAGCAATTTTTCTTAAATCTAGGTTTTGAATTGCATTGCTTTGCATTTATTATTTAGGCATTCATTTTTGTATCATAACAGACACAAAAAAATTCAAAAAATTTGCATTGTATTATAGGTTGTAATAGGGTTTATTTCAATCATTATAGCTTAGATCTACATCTCAATTTCATTCACAAATTTGCATTAGGTCATTTAAAATCTAAAGAATAAAAAATGAAAGTGTCATTGCATGCATTTAGGTATCTTGCATATAGATGAAAAAGTGAAAAATTGCATTGTTTTGTTTCGAAAAGAATATCAACATCATCAATTTCAAATTTTGGCATATTAGAAATAATCATTTTTTGCATCTTAGATCTACAAAGTACATTTACAATTGTCTTTTATTTCTTGAAAGTTTTGGAATTGTTGCATACTTTCATTGCATAATCTTAAATTGAGAAAATTCTAGAAAAATATTCACTGTTACATCTATACACACATAGAAAAAGAAGCCTTAAATAGTGTAATAGACAATAAAACTTTTAATTTTGGAAAAACCTATCCAAGACATAGGTTCCCTAGATGACCTAGTCTTACCCTTTTCAGCTTAGATTTTTGTCAAACCTCTATCTCTATTTCCTCTATCTATTTCTGGTCTCTAATATTTTTTTTTGAGTGCTTTACTTGACTATTTTCCACTCAATGTTTTAAAACTTGCATGAGCTTCATGACCTAGTGTCTTATTTTCAATACTTCAGTGAGATGTAGTTGTAGACTTATATAATATTATGTTGTTACATCCACTTTGGATCTTGAGTCTTCAAAATCCTTCATGAAAATTATTGTCAATACCCAACCCATTTTGGACTCTATCCCTAATCCTACCACACCCATGACAACTTCAAAAAATGGAAACTTTATGAATTTTGAGACTATTGTTTCCCATGTTCTTGAAGACAAACTGAAACAATTGGATAAAGATTTAGAAATATTGAAAGACTATTTGAGAATTGAATCTTTGGCTAGCCTAATGGTGCCCATAGTGGATAACCTTAGGAATTTAATTGGTGATGCCCAAGGATTAGAGGTTTTTCATAGTCTATCCCATATATTTGATTCCAGTATCCCTACAATGGCTAGTTGCACTCAAGCTTTGGGATACACTCAAACTTGAGGAAGCCAAATCTCCCTCCCTACAACTATTGCATCTATTCCTACACACACATCTCCAACTATAGCTTCAACAATACAACAAACTAATGGCATAACTGCAAGCTTAGGGCTTTACACTATAAATCCTTATAACTTCATGACATCACATGTGACACCTCAATATTTGTCACCTCTAATCAACTTGAAACATAGTATTCCACCAAGCACTTACACAATTCCACCATATTCACTGCATTCTCGAAACATGTCAAGTAATGATTTATACATAAATCAACTATTGTAAAATATAACCTCACTTCAACAACAAATCTCCACTTTGAATCAAAATCAAAATAAAAATCCATCACAATATGGAAAAAGGATCCCATTGTCATCAAAAATCTTGAAAACACCCATGCCACAAAACATAGAGATTCCTATATTTGGAAAGTACAATGGTAAAGGAGATCCTAATAGTTATATATCAATTTATACAACATTGTGTAGTGAATTCATCTTTTAAGATAATCTCCTAGCTAAACTCTTTCCTAGGTCATTGAAAGACATGCTCTTGGAATGGTTTTTGTCATTGTTGAATAACTCGATATATTCATTCAATGAACTTGTTAATGCATTCCTCCAACACTTTCAAGAAAAAATTGGTCCTAAAATTATATTAACTAATTTAGTGAGGTGCAAACAAGGAAAACATGGAAAAGTAACAAACTTCATAGAGTGATATCAGTTAATCTACTCACAAATCAGCTATTCTCTTCTTGATGATATTCAAAGAGTGTTCATTGGATATTTGCAAACTAGACTTAGGGATAAGATATTTTTAATGAAATATCCATCCTCTACACACTTTTGTATGGCTCTTCATGACTATCAAAATTCGGTTAGTGAGTATGAAGAGAAATATTCATCGAATCCTACAGAGCAGTTTGAATCTGTACCTCAAAATTGTAAGGAAGCTAAGGTAGCAGAACAACTTCCTACACTAATATTGAGAAGAGGATAATGTAAAATTTTACATATCTTTTCAAAAGTTACAAAAACTTAAACAAAAATAAACATAAATATCATGCTTACCACAATACAGTGATTTACATGGGGAAAACCCTTTTGGGAGAAAAACACCATACTCCAAAAGCCACCCAATATATTATTCAAAAAACTAAAAGATTACAATATACTTGTAGAGAAAGCTTCTCACAGGAGTATCACCAACCAAAGATCCAGAGGCAACATGATCGCTATCAGACTCTTAGAATAAATCAAAATACATAGTTGTAATACAACACCCTCACAAAATAGGGTTGCCTTCTAAGAAAATACAAGCCAAAAAAATATCAACCATTAGATCTAAGACCTAATGATGAATAGTCCAAATTTACAATAATAAAATATACATAAAAATTGGCTTTCAGGGGTGTTGTCCCTAAGCCCCCATTGGGGCATGCAGCCCTTGGACCCCCTATTGAGGGGATGATCCCCCGAACCCCTTGCAGGGGGTACCCCCCTCATGCTTACCTATTAACACTAAACCTTATCTAATTGCAAGGTTAAGGCACATTTTCCCAAAAAAATCTCCCACTTGTCGAACACCTTGCAAGAGCAATAGGCTCTTGTATAAACATCATCTCTTAATTGCTAGGGGTTGAAAAGCCCAGAGACTCTAAACACCATCTAAAATTCTATGTGCTCAATGGCTTAGTTAAGGAATCAACAAAATTCATCAAAGTCTCTACCTTAACCAAATTCACCTTTTCATCTCTGACCATATCTTTAACAAAATGATATTCTACATCAATGTGCTTGGTCTAGGCATGGAATGTCAGGTTCTTAGCTAGACATATCACACTCTAACTATCATAATAAATTTTCACTACACCTTATTTTATTCTAATATCTGAACATAGCCTCTTAAGCCAAATGGCTTCTTTGCAAGCATGAGTAGCTACCATATAATCAACTTCAATAGTGGGCAAAGCAACCATAGCTTGTCACTTATTCATCCAACTAATTGCACCACCAAATAAAGTAAACACATAAGCACTAGTTGATTATCTACTATCAACATCACCCGCCCAGTCTAAATCCACATAACCATGAATATCAAGGGTAATATTGTATTCAATCAAATTACTATGATAACACAAGGAATACTCTGAGGTATCATGCAAATATATGAAGACTCTTTTAATTGCATCCCAATGAACTCTACCAGGATTAGACATATATTTGGAAATAACTCCCACTACTTGGGTAATGTTTGGTCTATTACAAACCATAGCATACATCTAACTTCCAACTACACTCCAATAAGGCACTCGACTTATGTCTTCCATAGCTATTGGGGGTGTTGGGAAATCTAAAATAGATAACTTTGTTCCAGCTAAAAAAGAAATACACAATGGTCTACAATTTTGTATATCAAACCTCTATAAAATTGAATTGGCATACTAACTTTGGTCAATCCATAACTTCATGTTGACTCTATCTCTTTTAATTTTCATCCCAAGAATGTGTTTAGGTACACCAAGGTCTTTCATTTCAAATTTAGTAGCAAGTTGAGATTTCAGTTTTGAAATCATACATTTCCCTTTACCAATAAATAACATATCATCAACATATAATGCAATAAATAGGAAATAATCACCATCAGTTTTATAATAAACATAATGATCTGATTTAGAATGCTCAAATACAAAACTCAACACATATGTATCAAATTTCTAGTACCACATCCTAGGACTCTATTTTAGGCCATACAAATATTTATTCAATTCACAAACCAAATTACTTTTACCTTTCACCACATAGTGCTTTGGTTGTGTCGTATAAATATCCTCCTCCAAGTCACCATGAAGGAAAGTAGTTTTCACATATATTTTCTCAACCTCTAAATCATAAGTAGCAGCAATAGAAAAAAAAAATATATGAATGTCATTTTTTGCAACAAGAGAAAATATCTCACCATAATCAACACCATCAACTTGAGAGTAGCCTTTCGCAACCAATCTTAATTTGTACTTCTCACTACCTCAATTTGAACCAATATTTTTCTTGAACACCCATTTGCAACCAATAGGTTTTCTTCCTTCAGGAAATGGTAAAAGATCCCATGTATCATTCTTTTTCAAAGTTGTCATTTCTTCATCCATAGAAATCTTCCAAGATTCTGCATCATTCATACCTAATGCCTCTTCTACCAATTTGGGTTCATCCATATCATTATTCAAAGAAAAAATACATCTCCAATCACCAAGTGAATACCTTTTAGGTGGTTATCTATGCCTTGTAGACCTACGAACAAGTTGAGTTGGAGGTTCTTCATCATCTTCTGAAGATTTCAAGCTAGATGAGCTCTCCTCAACTTATTATCTATCCATGGGCCTCAATTCAACTTTCTCAAGTGTAGAAGGAAATTGAATCACATCTTCCTATTTACTTTGTTCTTGATGTAATAGAAGAAGCCTTAGTTTTTCTAAAAATAACACTTCTACTATATATTACCTTCTACACAACATGATCCCAAAGCTTGTATCCTTTAACACCATAATGTTATCTGATGAAGATACATTTTACAGCCTTATTCTCTAATTTTTTCACTTCTCCTTTGGTACATGTACATATTGCTCGCAACCAAAAACTCTAAGATGTCTTAATGAAGGATTGTGACTTGACCATACCTTTATAGGCATCTTATCAACAAGAGTTGATGTAGGAGACCTCTTAATCAAGTAACAAGCAGTGAAAATAGCTTCAACCCAAAACCTTTATTCTAGACTTGAACCACTCAACATCCTCCTCCATCAGTGTCTTGTTCATTATTTCTGCAACTTGATTTTGTTGTAGAGAATATAGAGTTATCTTTTGTCTATGAATACCACAATCTTTATAGAATCTATCAAAATCATTAGATAAAAAATCACCACCATTATCAACCCTCAAAAATTTTATTTTCTTTCTATTTTGCAACTCAACCATTTCTTTAAATTCTTTAAATCAACTAAAAGCTTTCGATTTACTCTTTATAAAGTATACCCATGTCCTTCTACTATAATAATCAATAAATGAAACATAATATTTGAATTTTCCAATTTAAGGAACATCTATAGGACCAAACACATTAGAATGAATAAGATCCAATAAACCACAATATTTATGAGAACTCAAGTAAAATTGAATGTGGTTTTGTTTTCTATAAATGCAATGCTCACAGAAATCAAATTCAAGATTACAATCAAACAACACTTCAAGAAGGTTTTTATTTTTCAAGGTCCTTTGACCCTTTTGTTCAATGTGGCCAAGTCTTTGGTGTCATAACATATTTTTCTCTATAGGTAACTTTGATTCAGAATAAAGAGCACCATTGGGTACCCAAAAGCAAAGACCATCTACTGAATATGAAACCCACCTCTTTCCACAAACTTGTTTTTCACAAAAGTAATATTGTACTCAACAATGCATGCATCAAGCTTATACAATGTGTCATATCTGAAATCTCTATTAATCACCATAGCACCTCTAACCATCTTGCATCATGCATTAGAAAATACTACCTACACACCTACATATATTATTTCTCTCACATATAACAAATTTCAAGCTAATCCAAGGATATGCAACACAACATTAATCCTTTTTATTCTACCATGAAGAAACCTGGTTCTAACTTTACCATGGCCAACAATATTTAAATAAGAATCATCACCCAAGAACACCTTGCCTCCATCAAATTATTCATATTCAAAAAGCTAATCTCTAGTAAAGGTCATATGGAACGATGCACCTGATTCAATTAACCATACATCCTAGTTTCCAAAGTTGCAATGAATGCATCACCATATTCCTTCTTGGAATAAGAATAAAAATTAAATCCCTTATTTTTCTTCTTCTTTACAATCCTTACGAATATGTCTAGGCTTACCATAGTTCTAGCAAATAACTTTGGAATTTCCAAGAGATTTGGATCTCCCCTTGGACTTGGTTTTATCATGCTTCCCATTCTTCTTTCCTTTTTCCTTAGGTCTTCCATGAAAATTTAGGGCCTCGTTGGCACTGTTGGATACCTTCCTCATCTCTTCAAGAAGCAAAGACCCCACCACATCTTTATTCTACATATAACAAAAGTACTCCCAATAGCCATAAAAATATAATCCCACAAATTAGACAAAGAACAAAGAAATATCTGACATTTGTCCTCCTCATCCATTTTGACACCAACTAATGCCAATTGAGCCACCAACATATTGAATTCTTCTATGTGGTATGTAATTCATCCAACCTCTTCCATTCTCAAGGAATACAATTTCTTCCTCAATAAAATCTTGTTCACTAAATATTTGGTTTGATACATCTCACCAAGATTCTTCCATACTTTTTGTGCAAAGGTCTCTTCATGGAATTTGATTAAAATAGTCTTCCAAGAACAATCGAATTAGACCCTTGGCTTTACGGTCCATAACATCATATTGAGTAGCCAAAGTAGGATCTACAAGCCTTGAAACATTCTCATCAACAACATCCCACAGATCTTGATCTATCAATAGATCCTCCATCTTCATATTCTACATTTCAAAATTATTTCTAGAAAATTTATCCACCTCTATTCTCCTTGATGAACTTATCATCTGAAAATTCCTACAACAAGATCACAAAGTATCTTCTACACAAGCTCCTACTCAAATTTGGATTAGTTCAAAAAACCCAACAACCCACAATTGAAACCAAAGGTGATTAGGCTTTTATACCACTTGTAAGGAAGCTAAGGTATTGGAACAACTTCCTACACTAGTACTGAGAGGAGGATAACGAAAAACTTTACATCCTCTTTTCAACAGTTACAATAACTTAAATAGAAATAAACATAAATATCATACATACAGACCAAAACACAATGATTTACATGGGGCAAACACTTTCAAGAGAAAAAACCCACACTCCAAAAGCTGCCCAATATATTATTCAAAAATCTCAAAGATTACAATATACTTGCAGAGCAAGCTTCTTACAAGAGTATCACCAACCAGAGATCCAAAGGCAACATGATGCTATCATGCTCAAAATACATCACAATACACAGTTGTAATGCAATGCCCTCATAAAATAGGGTTTCCTTCTAGGTAAATATAAGCCAACATAATATCAACTATCAAATATGAGACCTAATGATGAATGGTCTAGATCTATAATAATAAAATATACATAAAATTTGGATTTCGGGGCTCCGCACGGCCCCCAGACCCCCCATTGTGGGGATGATTCCCCCCAAACCCCTTGCGGGGGTACCCCCACCCCCCACGCTTACCTATAAATAGTAAACCTTATTTAATTATAAGTTTGAGACATATTTTCCCAATAAAAACAACTATCAACCATTTAAGAAGAAAAACAAGAACTTTATCAAGATAAGTACACTCAAATAGTCAACCACATTGATCCATAAGTTCAACTCCTTATCAATTTAGAGCAAGAGATAGACAATTTACCCAAATTTTTTATTCCCTTTATTCAATCATGTTACAACTTTTGAGCAAGAACTTAATCCAATTACCTCCAATTAGATCTGTGGAAAAAACCAAACCTATATCTCCAAATTTTAACCCAAAAGCATTTCATCAATATCATCGTATACATGGACATGATACAAAATGATGTATACATCTTAAACATAAATTACAATACCTCATCGATTCTAATCACATCCAGTTGGTTGATGTTAATGAAAAAGGAAATAAATATGTTGCTCTATCAAATCAAAACTTGCAAATTTTCACAAACTTAATGCCAAACCATACATCCAAGTTTGTGCAAGCTTGTGATGTTAAGAATGAGGACAAGAAAAATGATGAAGATGGTCTAGAAAACATGGTTTCTCTAGTAGATGTTCAACCTCATAAGGGCCAAACCAATTTGTTATCAGACATTGCTTTCACACACATTGATGCATCTATACATGCACTCGATGGTCCTCTCTATATCACTAGAAGAATCAATGACAAACCTACACAAGGGAGACTCATTTGATCCCATGTACTTAGAGAATGTGATCACTAAGGAATTCTTGTATGTGCATGAGATTTATCAAGATTCTTATTAATAATCGAAAGCATGGTTAAAAACTCATGATGGTTTTTCTCACCCTAAGATAGCTTCGATCACTCTACCACTTAAATTTGGATCAAAATAATTAGATGTATAATTCTCTATCATCCCAATGTTGAACCAATTATGTGTGAAGCTAGGCTATCCATGGATACACTCCATGAATTGCATCCTTTTGGTTATCCACAAGTGCATAAAGTTCCCATTTGAAAATCAAATATTTACAATGCATCATAGTGGGTTTAATCCTTTGTCTTCTCATAGAAACTTTTCCTTAGATTACTTTTGGCCTCAACCTATGGAACCTATTAAGCCTCGAGAGGACTTATTTTTCAAGTCATATAAAAAAATTAAGGTAAAGTGCATATCCCTTATCAATATTCCTGAATATGATAGGGCTATGGTTATTCATCCCACTCCACAAGTTGTGGATGAACCCATGTCCAAAGAAAATAAACAAGGTATCTATTTTGCAGTTCCTCCACCTATTTCATATAAAGACTATGGGACGATCACATGATTCCCTTTGTGTCTCCAAAGGAAAAACAAGTGTATAGACCTACGGAGATAGTGGTTTCTCAACCCCCTGTGGTTCCTTCAGTTCCTCCCCTAAGGGAAGAAAAGAGACCAATGGTTGAAAAACCCACTCTTACACCTTCACAAATTGAAAAATAAAAAAGAAGTAGAAAAGATAAAGAGCATAGGCGTAGATGTTGTGCTCTTGCTCATTAGTTTGAAGAAAAGAACAAAACATTATCTAATGATCAAACACATATACAAAAAAATCAAGAGGAATTGCAACTTTAACCAAAACATGAAAATGAACCTTACACGACTCAACCAAAACTAAAACTAAAACAAGAACATACAACTAACATTATTATTAAACCTCCCATGGAGATAAATTTAGATGATGAAGATGAAAATACTAAAATAGATTAACAAGTGCATAATGAGATATCTTTATTATTTTCAAAGTCTATGGATTTAGATGGGGGAAACCGTGATGATCCTCTTAATGAGAGTGACTCACCACGTGTTGAACCTGGTGATTCTCCTATTATGACACTTGTTGTAGTCCCTTTGGCTAGTTGTTCGCCTTTCCTATATGATGATCAATATTAGGATGCAAATTATTTTCTTTAGATTGGCTTGCATATGTGGTACCTTTGTGCTTTTTTATGTGTTTTACATTTTTTCTTGTGCGTGATGTGACCTCCTATGTTATGTTGCTTGGAATATTTTTTTTTTTGTGAGTTTTATTTGGGGGACCCTTGTTGCTATATTGGCACAAGGATACAAAGGAAATGAAACTATCATGATATTCTTCTATTTGTATCTTCATTCTTATTTATGTCATAAAAAATTTACTTTTGTATTTTGTTTTCCTTTTGGGGATGATGCAAGGCATTGATACAATTAGGTCTCTTCCATGTTGACCCAAAATTTTGTTTTTCTCTCTATGTGTCATTCTTTCATTTTTTATTTTTTAAATGAATATTTGGGGAATGATGTCAATTCCAAGCTCTATTATATCACTATAGCAAAGACATATACAAACTCTAGATCCATGGATCCCTTATGTGTTCATCTTTGTGTTGTTACATTTAATGGAAACCACTTGTCATGAGGTAGCTTCATTTGGAAACATATCATTGGCATAGGGCTTTCCAAATAAGCTCTCATGACCTTATCACATGGCATTTATCATTTTTATACCTTAAATAAATTTCTCACAACATGGTGTTTTAAAATTACTCTGAGGTGGGGGCATACATTCCATTATGTCTCACTTTTTTCACATGCATCAGGCTTAGTGATGCATTGACATAAGCATGTGTGCTTCACTTTGTTCACACATATTGCACTTAGTGATGTGTTGGCATAGCATCTTGATCATTTTTAGTAGCACCTTATCATAGTTATTAGGGAGTATGATTCTTGGTATGGTTGTCAATGGATACACACTTAGTGAATATCAGACTCCACTAGACCTTGTGTGTTTTTCATTTTGCTACTTTGTCTTGGGGGTTCACTAGGTGAATATTAGATTTCACTAGCTCGTGTTGCCTTCAATTTGTGATTCACCTAGAAAATATCAGACTTTTTTATCACATCAGTCATGAACACCTTTAGGTGTGGATCCTAGCATAATGTAGCATCCTAGTCTGTGGTATTCATACCCTTCCTTTGAACTTTATGTTGGCATTGTGTATGTTTTTGTATTTTGTTGTGTTGTATTACATACATGTGTGTTCCTTTGTGCTTATGTTGTCTTGCCATAGGATCTTGAGTCCTGGGTGCTCCCCCTATATTCATATTCATCCTATCTCTTCAAAATTTAGAAAATTGGACCCCTCTTGACATATATTTTCCACTTTAGTGTGAGTCTGAGTGTAAGTGCATACTATCACTAAAGTGTGGGCTAAATGTAGCATCGTAAATTGTCACCCTTGAAGATTTCACACTATGTTTTGCTCCCCCTTAAGTAATTGGACCTAATTGAACACCTAATTTCCTAAATTATGTATTCCATGGCCCATTGTATCATTTTCTAACACTTTGCAAGTAAAAAACAAATGTATTCATTTAATATTTTTCTTCTAGCTCCTTAATTCCCAAAAAATAGACCTGGGACATTAGATGCCTAGGGCACCTATGTCCCCCTATTTTGGCTCCAAATTGAAATATGTCATAGGTGGCCTTTTATTATTTGAATTTCAAGTGTCCATTGTTACCTATCGAGATTTAATTTTTAGGAAATTAGAATAATTGCATATAAATACCTAGTTATTGCATTATTTGAAATCATCTAGCATTATTGAGCAAAAAATTATTGTCAAGGGCATTATTAAGCAAGTCAAGAGAAAATTTCAAAGATTTATTGCATCAATTCAAGATCCAAGAATCATGTCAAAGTGTGTATGAGTTTATTCATGTTTAAATGTTATTATACTATTTGTGAAGACTAACCCTTGTAGGTCTCCAAGCAATTTAAGCAAGTGAGATCCAATCCTTGAGGATATTTGTATGACTTCAGTCATTCAAGGAAGCCATTGGAGGGTGGTGAGTTGCAGTCCATTGTTAATTTATCATTCCTTTTTATTATTTAGCCTTATCCCTCAAAAGGATAGGTTTTCTATCATTGAAATTACCATTGTGGAATTGGAAACACTAACATGGGGTTTGACTAAGGAAAACCCCTAAATGGCACAACCCTTCCTCTCTCTTTGAATGTGTAGGTTTTAGGTTTGAAGAGGATTGGGAGAAGTTTGAAGATCAATTATTCATTATTGCAATCAAACCCTACATATTGACAACTCACAAAAACTAAATTATTTCAATATCTAATAGTAATCTAATAGTGCGACAAGTAGAAAATAGAAGCTCTGATCTAGCATCCAAGGACTATGAAATCAGATTTGAAATACCCCTACAGAGACATAGGCACCCTGGGTGACTTAGTCTAGTAATTTCAGCCCCAAATTTATATCAGAGGTGCACAGTGTCCTACTTAGTCCATTTCTATAGTCTGATTCCCTTTATGACTCTCTAGATCTATTGTTTTTGCATTAGAATAGTCATTTGAATCATTAGGCTAGTAGAATCCTTGCATTTCATCCTTAGGTTCCTTTAAATTTTGTTCAATGATAGGTTGACTCACCTTTCAGGTTGTAAGTTAATCATATATCTTATTCAAATCCAATCAAACCCCCCTTTATTTAATGAAATAGGGAAAAGGTGTCAAACCCCCACAAAGGGAGATCTCCCCTAAATGGTCTCACCATTTTCCACCATTTCAATATATAAGTAGTTGCCTATTTATACTTGCTTGATGGAAGAGAAATTTTATTTGGCCACATTCCCATTGGGAACACCAATATGGTAGGGCCACCCTTTTAACTATGTTAGGGTGCTCTTGTGGCTTTATGACTTGTATGGTCGACGTGATTTTACTACCATTTCATCGCAATGGAACAAAAAATACCTAGTTTTTCCCTTTTCTTTCCCCATTTAACTATTACATTGTGCTTAAGACATTTTAAATGTGGTGACATGTTACATTATTGGTGGCCCAATCACTAAACAACTATATTAAATATCTCAAGGTTTATCTAGTGGAATTTTCCCTCAACTCTTGGATTGTATTTTGTTGTCTTAAACCACCCTATTGGTGTAGAGTTTAGTAAGGGACTTAATAAGTTCATATTCCATTATCCAAATTGATGTAGGAGAATCCAGTTCCATAAAAAATATTGCATCAACCAAAAATATTTCCTTTCTTTGCTTTTAGTTCTATTGATTTTTTGCTTGTTTTTGTTGGTTTTTGGGTTGTGGTTTCAAGAAGATTATCAAAGGAAAATTGGGTCAAATTAAGTATATCACCTTATAGAGGATCCTAGTGGGTATTCATAGATCCAATTTGGTGAGAATTAGGAAAAAAATGGCTATGTTATGGCTTTACAAGTTTATGGTCTACTATTGGTTTGTGGACTTTGGGTTGTTGTTGAGCCTGCTCTTATGTGGATGTTTGGTCTTCTGCCATCCTTATGTGAATCTTTCATCTACTGTTGGCCTTTGAAAACATTTATTATTGAACTAGCTCATTTACAACAAGTTCCAATGTATTTTCCCGCACATCCAGAATGATGGATTTTTTTGCATGTTCAAGGATATTGAGGTCATCTAACTTGTAGGAATTCCACATCCATCTAAACTATGTTGGTTTCTCTTGGCCATCAATAGTAATAGATGAAATCATGTAATATGAGCATTTCAAATTCTATTCAGATAATTCAAATGAATAGTCTTGATGATAACATCAGCATTGTATGGTTGTAGATGAATGTAACTGAACTAGATATGTGCACTATTTAAAAGGTTTAGTTCAGTAAGCAAAAAAGGATGAAGATGATAATAGTACTTGGTACAATTGTAGAGTTTTGTTGACCAATTCAACATGCAAAATTTCTTGTTTGAAATGATCATTTGCAAATCATTTACTTGTTACTTCAACTATGGAATTTTAGCTTGATGTTGCATTTATAGACTTTCAACCTGCTACTACACTTTCTATTCCTATGAGGATTTAGTTGTTGTAATAGACATGGTCTGATTTGATCCACTTATTAGCACCGATGGATAAAAGGGCTCAATTGATTCACACATAGAGGGATCTTTTTGGTTGGTAAAAATCTTTTGGAAGTTTGGAGAAGGGTAATTGAGATCAAATTGATCTATTTTTGTAATCCTATAACTAATTTTTGCTACTTAAAGATAATGAGAGTTTGAATTTGTTTGTTCTTGAACATTAATTTTTGTTTATTATTGTTTTGGTTGCATTATTAGGCTATTTGATAAGATTCCCTAATCTTGATTTCATCATAAACTAAATACTCTACACCTTTTTCTCCTCCCAATGTCCTAATGCCATTTTATCTAAGCCTAACAAATCTCAACTATGTATCTTCATGGCCTTTTAACCTATGATAGACATTTTTTTTTTATTTCATAATGACATCTTCCAAGCCCACCATGTATGTCTACACACCCTATAACATTTGATGGCCCATCCTCATTAATGAATCCACTCAACATCCCATTTCAAATTCATTTTCCATGTGATGCTCTCCTACAACCATGAGCCATTGAATTCCCAAGTTGTAGTATAGAAGATAAGCCCAACCATGAACTTTGTAATAATATGGAACTAGCCCACGTCGAATAATGAGTCAATATGCACAAAGTTACATGAAGTTATAAAGTCAAAGTTAATTTTTGGAATCATTTGGAATTGAAACATTTAGTATTTTTACTAGAACTCAAAATGAATTTATTTACTTTCTATCTAATTTGTATAAAAATTATCTTTGATGACTTAGAAACTAATTTGATGTATTATAAGGAGGCTATTTTATTTGAATTTTATATTTTTTCTTAGTGTGCAAGACTATCATTAACTAATTTGTGAAACTTTGGTGAGCCATGTTGTTGATTGTAACTTAAAGTTGTTGGAGTATGAAACCTACCAAGGCCCATCCAATTGCATGTCACAAGTAGAAAAATCAAATATATTGGGATAATTGTAATGTTATAATGTCTACTAAATGTCATTTTGTCTCATTTTAAAATAAAAATCCTACTCAATTAAGTATGGTCCCTCATAGTATTAAATTAGCACCTAAAATTAAGGAAATTTTACTATAGAAAATACCATGCATACACATTTCCCCTATTTTAAAAAGACTTCCAATTTTAGGAAATTCCCTAGTATGCCCATAAAGTATAATCTTCAAGGGGCTGATGTATTAAATTGAATGTTCAAGTCTAGATTAACTATGTAATTGAGTCCTTTGATATATTGTATCATTAACATCTACCATAATTTTTTTTCCAAAGGACGATTAGTTGAAATCAAGATCAACATTTTCTATGAATGGGACAAGCTATAATATGGACTAGATCACTCTTTTTTACAAAAATTTGGTTTAGTGTTGGTTAAATCACTTAATAATTATTTTATTGAACTTTTAAAATTGAATTTTTTCATTACAATAAATGATAATGTATTAGAGAATAATCACCAATAGTTTATAATATAATTAAAAAAATTAATTATATTCTTCATTAATATCTCATTCCCACTTATTTTTGGGTCATATCACCATTACTATTAGATGCATTCTTGCTTTTGGGACCATATTTTCTTTGAAATCAATATTTGGCTTAATTTTCTAGTTAAAAATTTTATACATATAATTAGATTTTTCAGCATTGAACATGTCTCTGTCTCTCCTTTATCATAAAGGCCTCTAAAACCTAGGGTATATATGGCCTCAAGTCAATTAATCACAAAAAGTACGTGTAACATAGATTTATAACGCTAATATCAATTTTCAAGTTTACATGGATAAGAAATCAAGATCTTGTCTATATTTTGTGGTACATATTCACCTTGGTAATGCCACTTGCATATGGTAAATTCCACCTGAAATGAGTACAATCTTAAGCATTATGATTAGGTTCTATACAAATAGCAAGTAGGAGCATCTAAAGCTCTTGTAAAGAATGTGATGGTTCTTGTTTCATTCCTCACCATTGATTTCTAATATAATCTAATATTTCTAATTTTATTTTGTAGATTTATGAGCATGTGTTGGCAAAAAAATTTACTCAACTCAAAATTTATTTTGGGGTGTGCAATTAAATACTGATCAAATAGTTAATATTTCATTCTATAAGGTTATAAATATTTGTTTTTTAAAATATCTCCTCAATTTGAAATTTATTTTTGTCCATGTAATTAGACATTGATCAATTCTCGACAATAAATTCCAGACAGGGAAACATTTAAAAAAACTACTTAGAACTCCATTGAAACAAATATCTACTATCTAGTCATATTTCTACCCGTTGACCATTTCGATGGCTACCACCCCCATGCCCCTATTTCAACATTAAGAAAAAAGAAAGAAAATATGGGGGAATTGTGAAAAAAACACATTTTTTTAAAGAATTAATTCACCATGGTAAGTAATGTCCATAGCAATTGTTCACTAGGATTCACAATGATTTTATAAAAAAAAATAGTAATTTGCATAAGTTTACTAGGAATTTTTTATTTTTTTTAAAAAAATTGAAATATTTTCCATAAAAAATAATGCATTTACCCTAGATTCAGCAAGATTTTATATAAATTTATAGGAGTCTTTTCTTAAATTTATTATTGGTACCTACACCAAGAACTTGTTGCATATTTTCATTTGGAGCTCTATATGGTATATAGTTGTTTGTCATTCATTGCATAGTTGATCTAGTGGAGACTCTCTTTCCTTTTCAATTTAAGTTTTGTTAGCCATAGAGCATGATAGTTGCAACTCTATGAGAATTTTCTCTATAATAAAATACTTTCTAAGCTTTATTGTATATTTGGAGTGATATTGTGAATTTCAATATACACATTATATGTTGTTCCTTTCTTTTTCTTCATTTGAAAATATTAATATCTTTTGTTATATATTTTTATGAATATTGAATTATAATTTGTACATATTATTAGGGTGGTTTCTCTTGGTTTCAAGAGACTATGTTCCTTAGACAATTGTATTGCTAACATTCAATTTGTGTTTGGTCTAAATATTTGATTAATTTCATGTGTTTGCAAAAGACATTTGGAAGTCAATGGCTTTCCTTCTAAGTGATAAACTCACCTTTATCATCCTTCCTAAATGTAAGGGCCCACCTTGTGTGACTAATGCAACCCTAAAATTATTAAGTGTGTTCCATTAATTGCTAATGAGTTAGATTGGAAATGATAAACAAACTACTTATGTTTTGTCATAATTGGAATTCATTAATAAACCCTAGGATAAACTCTTACACTTTAATACATTGAAACATGAATGTATTTAAATTGAAAAAAGGAATTGGTTATTGAATTATGAATTGCTCCAAGGAATTATTAACCCTCGTATCTTATGGAATGTTTTTTTTATAATAAAAACCTAGTTATTTGGGTCTAGGAACCACATAAAATACATCTAAGGCATGATCCACTAGAGACTCAGTACAATCTGGAGACAACCAAATAACAGAGACTCACCACATATGAGACAAAGCATGCTAACAGACCCTATCAATACAAACATGGGCCTTCCCTTGTGGAAGTGGGTGAGAGGGACCAAAATCAAGTAGGTGGGCCTTAACATCATCTTGTATCAGCTTCAACAGTTGTTGCAGATATATAACCTGCCACTTTACCTTATAAGAACCACTTATATTCATCAACCCAACCCCATTAATTGGTTGTCCAATCAACAACCATATTTCCTTCTCTGCCAATATGAGAGAAGGATATCTCGGAGGAGGCAACAAGGCATTTAATTTTATCAATAATAATTTTCAACTTCCAATGGTGAGAGGAACCACCTTTCATGCAGTCAATAATTAACTTTGAATCATCTTCGACCTAGAGTCTATTCCATTGATTATTAACGACAAGAGTGAGACCGGTCTAGAGAGCACAAGCCTAAGCAACATTGTTTAAAGCAATTCCATAATCCTATGAAAACCAACCAAGTGGCTAACCTTGAGCATCCCTAAAAATTCCCCCACCTCTAGCACATCCCGAGTTCCCTTTGGCAATGCCATCAAAGTTAAGTTTTACCAGATTGTCCCTCAGACAACACCAAAGACTATTTTTCCTTATACTATCAACTTTAGCCTTCCTCTGTCCCCCCATCCACCTGAAAGTAGGCCAAGCATTAGCCCATACCGCCTCCTCCTCCTTCACATACCAATCTCCCTTACTGTTAACCTCCCCCAATTCAGCCAAAGAGGTCTCAGCAGTGTCACAAATTCTATTTACTGACCTACTCTTATCTTGAAAAACTCTGCGATAAACCTCCATCCTTCAATGAGACTAGGAATGTTCCTAGGTAAAGGCCATGCCAATCCCCACTTCTGTAAGAACCATCCCCAGAGAGCCCCAACATACTCACATTGTATGAATAAATGGTTGTTATCCTCTCCACTATTACAACACAACACACACAATGAAGGTCCCCTGTGTCCCATGAGCTGAAGCCTATCTTGATAATGTCTATCTAATTTAATGTTGTATACTTGAGAATGTCTGTATAATTTAAATAACTATGCTTTAAATATATAACTTCTCAAAATGCATCTTATAGAATTATTATGATTTATTTGGTGGTATTTAATAGTGTGACTATCTAGTTCAATTAGAGCTAATGTGTTATGGTAAAGAAAATTGTAATTCGATGGACATGTTATGATGAATTAGCTAATTAAACATGAAGATAAGAGATGATATTATATTAGGATTTAATTTGATAAAATTACTAATGAGTTTCATGTCTCCTAAGGTAGATACTAATAGTGAGTATGACTAGATTCTACAACTTACAAGTGATGGAACGTGAAGGTTGGAGGACTACAACCTGGTGTAACGCCCCGCCATGAAACCCTAGAGGACAACACACTAACACCTAAAATGAAACTTTTTTTTAAAGTGCAATATTCACACGATTATAAATGAAACATTATCTTACATTCTACCCTAAGTCCTCTAAGGTCTGTGACTATGCTATACAATTCCCATCAACTAAACTAGATAGAACTGAAAATCATTACATTAACCAATTCCAACCACAGTATGAAATTACATCTAATCATCGCATTTACAAGAATAGCTAATATGAAATCTCCATTTCATGTCAACCATATAATAACATCAAATATCATTTAATTAACAATAACATCCATTGCATTTACCATTACAAGAGAGAGTTTACAATTGTTTTCAATAATGCATCATTACATCATTATCTCCTTGAATGAGAGAGGAGAATACATCAAGAGTAAACACATGATACAATAGGATTATGGTACAATACATGATAGATAATCCACATAATCTGGAACAAGTGTAGAAGTCTTCAAATCCAGAAGTAAACACCACAAACACAAACAAAGAGAGGGAACCCAATGGAGTACAAGGCACATTCCACCCGACCATGTGGAACCCTAAGGTCCACCCCCCATGCTAGGAGATAGCAAAGGATCCCACCATCACAATGACAACAAGGTGACAATCAACTAGCACAACAAGACTATAAGGAATTCCAACATGCAAGGTGCAACACAACACAACACAATAGTGACACCTCTTCTAGAGGCACTCATGAACATAAAATAGAAATAAAAGTCAAGGGGATGCAAGGTTGGAGCAAGGGAGAGTTTCATCGCATAGTCCTAGCATGGGTTGTCCTGATAGTCTTTCTCTAGATGTTGGCCCCCATCTATGGTTGTCTTGATAGTCTCACATTTGACGCCAGCCCCATAGGGTGACACATGTGAGACCAATTATCCTTTCATGGGGACAAGGAAATGGTCTTGCCAACCAGGCCTTCTCAACCCATCCTTAGCCTGAACGAGCACTACAGGCATGGGTGAGGCGTCCAATTATCTTAGTTAAAGTGAAATTTTACCCAACCCCCTAGTTAATTCATTATGTTATCACTTGAATAGGAAACTCCCACATGGGTTGTCCTAGATGCCACTTTATGTGTTGGCCCCCATTGAGAGCCACTCCCTCTTCTACAACAAGAAAACCTATGCCAAGAATAAAGTAAAGTCAACATGCACGAATCACCAACACACAAAAACATACTCAGAAGGCGAGGTATGTCCCATCCCGCACACAAACTAATCATAAAGGTGAGTAAACAGTGCATGGATAATTCTCCTCAATAAAAAACTTCAAGTATATCATCAATCAAGATTATAGGGTCGTCACATATACTTAGTCAACATGTTTTATCCAAGCCTCTGGATGACTTCTAATGATCACCTCACTAAATTTACTTAAAAATTTGCATAATTAACAAAATCATTCCCAATCAATACTCATTCATTTTTCTCCATACAAACACTTAAACAATAACTGACTCATGAAATATATAATAGATTTATGATGCCACCATTATCAAATTCATGAAATACAGATATTTTATTTAATCTAGATTCAATACATCAATCTATTTGTACTTAATGTTCTTCTTGTTTTTGTTTAGTTAAATACAATTATATAAAGTAGCAACACTCATTAATCAAATACACAAAGCATATAAGTGAACACATATATACACGCATAAATATATATATATATATACATTTCTATGTATGTATATATTTTATTTAAATAATAATTCATGGAATGTTGTTGCCAGTTTAACAACTAAAATATAGCAATGAATTTACAGTAGAATAACTGTATAAATGCATACGCATACACACACAGAGGGTGCTGGCAAGAAGTTGAGTCCACTTTTTGGCCAAAAAGTGGAAGTGTTTTCCCTGATTTTCAAAATTTGACACATTTGACCTTAAAATTTGAAGCACTTAGAGATGGAATCTTCAAAAAAGTCACCAATAATAAAATGCAGTACTCAGAGTCTAGTTTCCAAATATGTAATTTATTTCAATACCCAGATTGTACAAATTGAGTTTCAATTGGTGTTTCTAAAAACCATTGTTTAAAAGTCACCTTTTTTTTACCATACCATGCACATGTACGACATCCATATTTTGACCTAAATTATCGTATTTTTCTAAATCCTTTTGGGAAAAGATTTGTGACTCACTGAAGCTTGTTTTCGATACTTTTTTGTAATTTTTTATTGATTTTTGTTTTTTGTTAAATTTTTACTAGGCATATTTGTCATTTTGAAAAATCATGTATGACACGCATAAGATGACCTAAAATTATCATTTTTTATTTTTTTTAAATTGAAAATAATTGTCTAAAGTTTGTTCTCGTGCAATCCATTTGTCAAAATGTTATGTTGATCAAAAGTTATTAAAATAGTAAAAAACCCTAATATTTAAAGTCTATGGACCAGTTTCATCAGAAATTAATTGAAAATAGAAAAAGTAATCCAATTGCAAAAAAAATTACATATTTGGAATCTACATTGTCTCATCTCAAATGGGTTTTAATTTCGTCAAAAAATTATGCAAAAAAAGTCATCAGCCATATGTCCAAACTCTGTATTTTTCTCTAACATTGTTAGGACCTTCAACTTGTAGGTCAAACCAGGTTGAAGGCCTAGGTTCAGATTCCCAATGCTTTTCCCGAGACAAAACACAAACCAAAAACCTGACCATAAAGCAAATCTAATTTCAAATTTTTAGAAACGGGATCCCAATTTACAAAACGGGATCCCATTTTGTAAATTGGGATCTCATTCCCCAATATTAAATGTGGCGACCATTGATAGACAAACGGGATCCCGCTTTATAAATGGGATCTCGTTCCTTTGTTCATTTTTTAAAAAATAAATACCATTACAAAATGGGATCCCGATTATTACAAAAAATTTGTACTAATTGGGATCTCATTTTGTGTTTGTCGATTTGAGACCCTTTAACAAATAGGATCACAATTTTTTAAAAGTGGGATCCCGTTTGGCATTTAGGCTCGGGATCATCCCATTTATAAAAATCAGGATCCCATTTTTGCAGTGTCAATTTCATTTTTTTGGCTAAGGTAAAAATTTCCACGTTTCATGGACTCAACTTTGTGCACTTACCCCACACACACACATATATCGATGTGTATAAAGAATTACTAGCATAAAGTTTGAATTCCTAAACAAGTTGGAGGCTGCGACTATTTGAAAAGCTAGTGGAAAGTTAACATACATGTTAACAATTGGTTATTACAATTACAATGAATTAAGTAAGGTGCCTAAGCTAAAGACAACAAAAAAAATACGTTTCTACCCAACATGTCAATTTTCTCACAAGTTTAAGTTTGGTGAAGTGTAGTGCACTACATGCAAAATAATGTGTGACTACCTCCCCAAGCTAATATAAACAAAGATTTCTTAGCACAAGGAGGTACCAGGCGGTGCACAAAGCTTGGACACAACAAAATCAAACATACAACCAACTACAACTCGCACTATAATATAGGGAATTTTAGTTAAGATTTACACTTAATGAAGGTTTAGATTACAAGTGAATTCATCTATCTCACTTGAAAAAAACAAAAGTTCATCAACAACTTCTAAACAAAATTTTCAAGGGGAAACGACGCACATGATAGAAGACTCATCTGATTACAAACAAATTTAATGAATAGAATCCTCTACAGAATTGAAATAAACATGTAAGACTCAATTCTTGTGCTAGATAGAATACGTCGCTATGTATAGAGGTATGAGATTTTAATTGAACAAAGTTGCATGCTAACCAGATGATACTTTGATAAAATAAGAATGAACGTGGTTTAAGAGATTCGCCTTTCACATCATAATACTAGAGAGTATCGACATTTATCATAATCCATCGAATGATAAGTAAGGTTGAAGAAATTTGAACATATTACAAAAGAAACTTCTTTCCAAGTAGCAATATTACAACCTACAAGCAGTGAAATATGTAACATACCACACTCTACCAATTCAAGAGAACTTTAATTATAAACTACAAAGCACGCATGAATTTATTTGAATAGAATATAACTACTAATCCCAAATCAGATTTCGATAGGAAAAGACTGAAGGTGACTTAAGAATTTGCACTAGGCAGACTAATAAAACTACCGAGAAAGAATCTTGATTTCGCACAAGAAAGGAGGGTTAAAGATTCAAAATTATAGGTTACAAACTAAGTATGATTCTTGATAGAGTATAAACAATAAACTGACTTTCCTTTCAATTAATTCTAAATAAGTAATGAAATTCGAAAGCAATCGAAGGAGAGCAGAGGTTTGCAACAAAAAAGAGAATGAAATTTTTTTATCATTGTTGCAGCTGGGATGCTTAAAAGATTACAGTCAAATTGGGGAAAAACACAGAACAAACAATTTATAGAGTACTCAAAAGTTTAACTGATTATTATTTTTCTTCAAGCAACACAATCACACAACAATTGTTTTTTGAACAACATTGAAGTTGAGAAGAATTCATGGAACCTAGTTTATTTCAAATCACAGAGCTGAAAGTGTTGTCGGGTCTAAATTCCATATGCAACTTCCACTTCCTTCCAAAAGCTTCAAATTTTATGTGGAACCTCAATTCCAATATAAAGCCTCCAAAATCCAAAATCACACTTTCCCCTAAAAACACTAGAAAATACCAAGAATAGGAAAAATCATTCACAACAAAGCTCCAAGATTCGTTTTCAGAAAAATAACCAAAAAGACCCTCTCTTAGTTATCCCTAACTAATTTATTTCCCACTCTATGTAACTATATGTCCTTCATAATTCAATTAATTCATTTAATTTTCATTCCACTACCCACAACTTCTTTCATTTATTATTATTTTGTAATTTTCACCATGCCTTATAATTTGCACACAAAATTAATTCAACTATTAAATATTTGATTTATTAATTTAATCGTTTCATCTTAAATTGCTTGCACAATAAAATAATTAACATATTTATTTAAATATTTCTTTATTAAACTATAAGTTTTAATTTATTTAAATCAAACAAAACATTAATAATATTTTATTTATTAAAATTTACAAATACATTAAAACATATAATTAAATTATTGAAACACCTTTTAAAACCACAATACTCTTCCATTTAATATAAAATCCATCAAAGCATCAATCAAGAAAATAACTCAAATGGACAATATACCCAACAGTACCTGACCGCAAGCAAAACAGAAGGTAAAACGATAACACATTGACAAACTGACTCAAACTGACCACACAAATAGGAAATGGAAAACAAACACTCATCCTCGTCAAGGATGATGGATCAACATGGGGGACCCAACGCCATCTCCAAATAAACTATCTCCATTGGGTATGAGGCACACTCAAACTTTGTGATTTAGGTGGAGTCGATGCCTGGTACCTACAACCTGCAGTAAATCACATGGTTGAACATATACATAGGCAAAAAGTCAATCACACCATGAAGGGAAAATCACAGCATCATAGGGCACTCGCAAGCGAGTGATGCGACCCTATTCCCCTTCACCAATACATCGACACACAATAAATAGATATCAAATCATGATGAGAACATACATCTAATAATCACATAATACTCAAATCAATAATAACTCACATAAACAATTAAACTGATCTACTAAGCATGTATAAGCATAAACATCAGATATAAGAATGTCATTGAGTAACATCATAATTGTGCATCAAAGTATCCTAATATCCAAGTATCATCAAACAAAATATCATGATGTCCAAATACAACCAAGTCACTGTTAGAAGCAGAAAACAAACTGAGGGGTACTACATCCTCCCCCTAGGACTAGGCTTACTCCTGGAAGCCTGCAAACAGAAATGGGTAAAACTCATGCATTTGGGATACATCCTCCCAAGAGATAGAAAATTCGACACTAGGATCCCACTTGCCCCTCACCTGTACTACGACTTTCCCCCCGAGGGTCAATCCCCTATGTTGCAGGATGTGTATGGTTTCCAAAGAATGTTGCCCGTCCTCTACCAAAGGTCTCTCCAACTAAACCATGGTGCTCTGCCTAGTGGTTATCCACTGCTGCAGACACTCTATGTGATCTACCTGCATCTCCTACTATTAGCTCTAAAGTGGCTAACCTCTAACTATATCTAGATGTGCCCTTCTTAGGATACTATATAGCAATGTGACCCTACTGACAACAAGAGAAACATCTTACCAAATCCCCAACCACCTAAGGGTGCACTGGGCTACAGAAAACTACCTCCACTAACCGTAAACTATGAGCTTTGAGCAGGCTAGTCAGGATGATACTACTGAGCTTGCCACCAACTTTGATCTTTCCTTTTCTGGAACCTACTACCATGCTGAGATTGAGAGTTCATAGGCTTCAAATAGGAATGTTGCTATTGATTCTCACCCTTAGCGAGTGCTTGATGGCCCTTGGAGGAACCCGTAGCCTGAGATAGACCACCTTGAGATGTGATACCAGTTGGAGTTACACTACCAATCTGTACACCTATTTGTCCACCTAAAGCCATAGCCAAATTATCCTCTACTATTCACACTTTCTCCATAGCTACCTCCATAGTTTTCAAATCAAACAATCGAACACCCCCACTAATTCAGGCATTCAATCCCTTGATAAATATTTGTACTAACATACCCTCATCATCACCTATGCCAACATACTACTTCATCTCATTAAATCTTTGCTCATACTGATCAACTGACATCACCATCTACCTCAGCTTATGGAATTCATCCACACGACATTGTCACCAATGATCAAACAAGAATGGAGATTTGAATCTCTCTAAGAAAATCTCCCACGATACTAAATATATATCTAAATGGAGCTTCTACTCCTCCAAATGCCACCATATGGAAGCAAACCTCGGAGATGCATGATAGTACACCTAGCCTTGGTGTTGCTACAATATGGATGCATAGTGAAACACCTATTTAGATCAATTAACCAAGTCTCTGCCTCCAAACCACTACCAATCCTGTCAAAAGTAGGAGGATGTGCTCATAAAATGCCCCTCATGTGTTTAGCTAATATAGCCTCTTTCTCAACTGCAATCTCTCTCCTCTTGGGAGACCTCTCTCTCTCTAACCACCAACTACTCACCCTCCTATCTCAGACCCAGATGGGAAAGAACCTCCTCAAGTAAGTGATTTAACTATGCACCCTCCAACCCTCGCTAATCTAGATTCTAACCTCCACCTACCTAATTATTTTGGGAACCCTGTTGTTCCTTACGATTAGACTTGTGGGAACTTTGAGATGGGGAGTCCTGGCGATTAGCCATGTGGCCACTACCACGACCTCTACCATGCCCTCGACCTTGACCTTGACCTTGACCTCTAGGAATTATCCTACATAGACACCACCAAAGACAATTTCAGGGTGTTAAAAAAGGTAGACAGGGGAAAACATAAACTTCAAAATCTATGCAACTAAGACAACTTAATGGGATTTTGTATATACCCAGAGCACCCAGTGTTTGAACTTGGGCTCTGATACCATGTGTAACGCCCTGCTAGGAAACCCTAGAGGACAACACACTAACACCTAAAACAGAACAATTTCTTTTCTTTTGAAAGTGCAATATTCACACTATTATAAATGAAACATTAACTTACATTCTACCCTAATTCCTCTAAGGTCTACGACTATGCTACAAGAATCCCATCAACTAAACTAGCTAGAACTGAAAATCATTACATTAACCAATTCCAGCCATAGTATGAAATTACATCTAATCATCACATTTACAAGAATAGATAATATGAGATCTACATTTCATGCCAACCATATAATAACATCAAATATCATTTAATTAACAATAACATCCATTGCATTTACCATTACAAGAGAGATTTTACAATTGTTTTCAATAATGCATCATTACATCATTATCTCCTTGAATGAGAGAGGAGAATACATCAGGAGTAGACACATGATACAATAGAATTATGGTACAATACATGAAAGATAATCCACATAATCTAGAACAAGTGCAGAATTCTTCAAATTCAAAAGTAAATCCCATGAACACAAACAAAGAGAGGGAACCCAATGGAGTACAAGGCACATTCCACCCAACCATGTGGAACCCTAAGGTCCACCCCCCATGCTAGGCGATAGAAAAGGATCTCACCATCACAATGAAAACAAGGTGACAATCAATTGGCACAACAATACTATAAGGAATTCCAGCATACAAGATGCAACACAACACAACACAACACAATACAACACGACATGACACAATAGTGACACCGCTTCTAGAGGCACTCATGAACATAAAACAAAAATAAAATTCAAGGGGATGCAAGGTTGCAACAAGGGAGAGTGTCATCACATGGTCCTAGCATGGGTTGTCTTGACAATATTTCTCTAGACGTCGACCCCCATCTATGGTTATCCTGACAATCTCACATTCGACGCCAGCCCCATAGGGTGACACATGTGAGACCAATTATCCTTTCATGGGGACAAGGAAATGGTCTTGCCAACCAAGCCTTCTCAACCCATCCTTAGCCTGAACGAGTGCTAGAGGAATCAGTGAGGCATCCAATTATCTTAGTTAAATTGAAATTCTACCCAACCCCCTAGTTAATTCATTATATTATCACTTGGTTAGGAAACTCTCGCATGGGTTTTCCTAGATGCCACTTTGTGCATTGGCCCCCATTAAGAGCCACTCCCCCTTCTACAACAAGAAAACCCATCCCAAGCAATAAAACACTTCAAGTATCTCATCAATCAAGATTATAGGGTCATCACATATACTTAGTCAACAACATGTTTTATCCAAGCCTCTAGAAGACTTCTAATGATCACCTCACTAAATTTACTTAAAAAATTGCACAATTAACCAAATCATTCCCAATCAATACTCTTTCATTTTTCTCCATACAAACACTTAAACAATAACTGACTCATGAAATACATAATAGATTTATGATGCCACCATTATCAAATTCGTGAAATACAGATCTTTTATTTAATCTAGATTTAATACATCAATCTATTTGTACTTAATGTTCTTGTTTTTGTTTAGTTAAATACAAGTATATAAAGTAACAACACTCCTTAATCAAATACACAAAGCATATAACTAAACGCATATATATATATATATATATATATGTACATTTCTATCTATGTATATATATATTTAAATAATAATTCACATAATGTTGTTGCCAGTTTAACAACTAAAATATAGCAATGAATTTATAGTAGAATAACAGTATGAATACATACGCATACACACACACACACACACACATATATACATATCGATGTGTATAAACAATTACTAGCATAAAGTTTGAATTCCTTAACAATTTGGAGGTCGCAGCTATTGTGAAAAGCCAGTGGAAAGTTAACATACATGTTAACAATTACAGCAAATTAAGGCGCCTAAGCTGAAGACAATGAAACAGATATGTTTCTACCCAGCATGTCGATTTTCACACAAGTTTAAGTTTGGTGAAGTGCAATGCACTACATGCAAAATAACATGCGACTACCTCCCCAAGCTAATATAAACAGAGATTGCTTAGCACAAGGAGGTACCAGGTGGCACACAAAGTTTGGACAAAATAAAACCCAACATATAGCCAACTACAACTCGCACTATAATACAAGGAAATTCAGTTAAGCTTTACACTTAATGAAGGTTCATATTACAAGCGAATTCGACTATCTCACTAGAAAAAAATAAAATTTCATCAAAAGCTTCTAAATAGAATTTTCAAGGGGAAACGACACACATGATAGAAGACTCATCTAATTACAAATAGATTTAATGAATAAAATCTTTTGCAGAATCAAAATAAACACGTAAGACTCAATTCTTGCACTGGACAAAATGCGTTGCTATGTACAGAGGTATGAGATTTTAATTGAACAAAGTTGCATGCTAACTAGATGAGACTTTGATAAAATATGAATGAAGGTGGTTTAAGAAGTTTTTCTTTCACAACATAATACTAGAGAGTATCATCATTTATCATATTCCATCGAATGATAAGTAAGGCTGAAGAAATTTGAATAGATTATAAAAGAAACTTCTTTCCAAGTAGCAGTATTACAACCTACAGGTAGTGAAATATGTAACATACCACACTCTACCAATTTAGGTGAACTTTAATTATAAACTATAAAGAATGCATGAATTTATTTGAACAAAATATAACTACTAATCCCAAATGGGATTCGATAGGCAAAGACTAAAGGTGACTTAAGAATTTGCACTAGGCAGACTAATAAAACTACTGAGCAAGAATCTTGATTTCACACAAGCAAGGAGGGTTAAAGATTCAAAATTAAAGGTTACACACTAAGTATGATTCTTGACAGAGTATAAACAATAAACCAACTTGCCTTACAATTAATTCTGAATAAGTAGGGAAATTCAAAAGCAATTGAAGGAGAGCAAAGGTTTGCAACAAAAACAAGAATGAAAACATTTTATCATTGTTGTAGCTGGGATGTTTAAAAGATTACAGTCAAATTGGGGAAAAACACAGAACAAAAAATTTACAAAGTACTCAAAAGTTTAACTGATTATTATTTTTCTTCAAGCAACACAATCACACAATAATCATTTTTTGAACAACATTAAAGTTGAGAAGAATTCATGGAACCTGGTTTATATGGAATCACAGAGCTAAAAGTGTTGTTGGGTCTAAATTCCAGATGTAGCTTCCACTTCCTTCCAAAAGCTTCAAAATTTCTGTAGAACCTCAATTCTAGTATAAAGCCTCCAAAACAGGATAACTCAAAGCCTCCAAAATCCAAAATCTTCCCCAAAAAACACCAGAAAATACCAAGAATAGGAAAAATCATTCACAGAAAAGCTCCAAGATTCGTTTTCAAAAAAATAACCAAAAAGCCCCTCTCTTAGTTATCCCTAACTAATTTATTTCCCACTCTCTATGACTGCATGTCCTTCATAATTCAATTAATTCATTTAATTTTCATTCCACTACCCACAACTTCTTTCATTTATTATTATTTTGTAATTTTCACCATGCCTTACAATTTTCACACAAAATTAATTCAACTATTAAATATTTAAATTATTAATTTAATCCTTTCATCTTAAATTGCTTGCACAATAAAATAATTAACATATTTATTTAAATATTTCTTTATTAAACTATAAGTTTTAATTTATTTAAATAAATAAAAAACATTAATAATATTTTATTTATTAAAATTTACAAATATATTAAAACATATAATTAAATTATTGAAACACCTTTTAAAACTGCAATACTCTTCCATTTAATATAAAATCCATCAACTTGCATCAATCAAGCAAATAACTCAAATGGACAGTATACCCAATAGTACCTGACTGCAAGCAAAACAAAAGGTAAAACGATAACACATTGACAAACCAACTCGAACTGACCACACAAATAGGAAACAACAAATGGACACTCATCCTCATCAAGGATGATGGCTCAACATGGGGGACCCAATGCCATCTCCAAATCAACTATCTCCATTGGGTATGAGGCACACTCAAACCTGGCGATTTAGGTGGAGTCAATGCCTAGTACCTGCAACCTGCAACAAACCACACAATCGAATATATACATAGGAGAACAGTCAATCACACTGTGAAGGGAAAATCGCAACATCGCAGGGCACTCACAAGTGAGTGATGCGACCTTGTTCCCCTTCACTAATACATTGACACACAATAAACAAATATCAAATCGCGATGAGAACATACATCTAATAATCACATAATACTCAAATCAATAACTCACATAAACAATTAAACTAATCTACTAAGCATGTATAAGGGCCCTTGGTACTGCCCCATTCACCCTTGGTACCGAGGGGGTGGGAGATAGGCAGGGCCCTTGGGATCGGCCATATATGCCTTACCCACTAGGGGGGCCCTCCTTGTAGGGGGTAGATTAATTGGATATAGAAATGGGCCTTGGATGGTAGGGTCGGCCTTGGGTGGGGGGGTACTATTCGCCCGAGGCTAGGTGGGGGGGAATTCTAGATGGAAGAATCTTTATTGGTGACAATGGCGTACCTAACAAGTTCCAAAGCCGATTATTGACCTAGCAACAAAGGAAAGGGTAGTATCATGAGTCAGAGCAAGGGAAGGGGCATCACCACCAATTCTAGTTTGAGATCTAGGGCCCCAGGTGATATTCAAATCATTTGTTCCCTACGCAATACTTCTACCTGTACCTATGCTTCTCCTGCTATTGGTTATCAATCTATAACTACATCCACCTCTATTGCTACTGATTCAATGGGTGGTTATGGCACTAGATGTTCTAAAATGAGCCATGCCTTTCGATCTGGGTGAGGATCCAAAGAATGAATCGCAACTAAAACTCCCGTTGTGGGTGGATGATCTGCATCTAGTGTTGGTAGATCAACGAATACTAGAGGATCTGATTCAACTCCAAATGCTGACTCAACAGGTGAATCTGCTTGAACTAGAGCATGAATAAATTAGCCCCCCCACCCGGTCCCTTCTATCTCCTCCCACCCAAGGCTGACCCCACCGACCAGGGATTCACCCATCGCCCGAGAAACACCTAAGGTGCTTCTAACCACCATTGATCGAGCTTCACTCACCGGCAGGACTTCCCCCACCAGGCCCCCCTTATTCTAACTTATTCTAGCTTATTCTAGTGTATTCTAGCAAGTGAATTAATGCATCAACATCAGATATAATAATTTCATTTAGTAACATCATAACTGTGCATCAAAGTATCATAATATCCAAGTATCAGCAAACAAAATATCATGATGTCCAAATACAATCAAGTCGCTTTCAGAAGCAAAAAATAATTTGAGGGGCACTACACCTAGTGTGCATGAATGAAACATCAATTAAACTAAGGTAAGACCATAGATGTGTGTAGGAGGTGAGTAAAACACTATTCCATAACTATTTGAGTAAGTAATCAATAATAATGAATAATTTGGTAAGTAGGAATTGGGAAGAATATATATATGCAATACTTTCAAATTATGGTATTATTCTTGCTAAAGGAAGAATTAAATTTATGTAGTGAAATTGAAATACATAATTGAATGAATTATCAATAAATAAAATTGTGGGGATTAAACTAGCTAATATTGAAATTATTATTTTGATCTAACCTTACTAATATGTTGGGTATAAATTGTGTGAGCTAAGGTGTAGGAATAATAATCATGCCAAAGGAAAGGGAGGACTGGATATAGAACTAAGTTAAATATCCCCTTGTATTTTTTTATTTTGTGAACCCCTTTGACCTAAGAGGTAATTAGGGTTAGTGTTTAATGTTATGAGTAATTGTGTTTTAAGAGTTTAATGTGTGGGTTATGTGTGAGGTGTTTTGTGGGGTAATTAAGTGTTCATACCATGTGGTTAAATTTGTAAGTGAAGAATTAGGGTTTGGGTCCACCCTTAATCAAGTTGAATTTTGGATGATTTCTTTTATGAGCTTTTTAAATGTCTTAAAAAAGCATCATTTTAAGTGTTTTAATATTTTTTAGTGCCCTTAAGTAAGTGCCTATGGGTTGGATGCCTATTTATGACTATATCTTGGGCCATATCCAAGATATGACCCTTATTTATTGCCCATTTACAGAATTGGAAGATTTGGAAGACTTTAGGGAAAGGGAAGAGTGTCTTGACCTTCAAAACCATTTATAAGATGGTAAATAAGAGATGTAGTGGTCAAGTAAATTCCATCATCCTCTTAATGAATAGGACTTTCTTAGATGGAGTGGAGTACACTCCTTCCCTTCACATATCCCCAAAATTATTGCACATGTGTGAGCACTTGTGGGAGAGTTTTCTTGAGGAATGAATGGGAAGGTGACAAATATCACCTCCCCATTTGAGATGATTCAAATTTTAATTACTTTATATTCTTCATGGGCTGAAGTGTTTGGTGATTCTTTCCTTCACTTTTTCCATTCTTTTGGTTCTTTTTTATTTCTTTTTTTTTTAATTTTAGAGGAGAGGCTTATGAGAAGGCAAGGTAAGAAGGAAACTCTTTCATATTAAATATTGAAGATTCAAGCTTGGTATCATGTTGTAAAAATGGAGACTCATCCCTATAAGATATGTAGAGACATAAGTGTTCTTCTCCTTACAAGTATTGATTTATTTTATTATGTGATGTTTCTTATTTATTTATTTGTCCTTGAGTGAGAAATTTGGGTTTAGGAGTTCATTTATTTGAGTAGAATGTATATGATGGATGTGGGTAATGGGTAAAACCTTTGTGTGTTTTACGACATTGTGTAATTATGGATGATAGTTGATTATGGTTCAACTTGCTCGGGGGAATGATTAGAGCTTTGAAATGACTTGATGATGCCATTTATGGTAGGGTGTAGAGAAATTTCTTATTCATTGGCATCTTGTTAATTATATTTCTAAATATTGTTTTAATATTGAAATTTAGTATTTTGTTGAAATGAAGAAAGGATAGATGGAATAGAGTAAGTTTCTACTTTTTCCATATTACCTATTTATTTATTTTATACTTTTCTTTGGAGGAAATTTTGAAGTTATTTATGTTGGAAACATGAGCATGTTGATAAATGGTATTTTCATTTATGGCAACCCATTGTAGAAATGTAGAAGTATTGGTCTAGAGAAAACCAAGTGTACTGAAGAATTGGCTAAGTCCTAGAGTGTATATTCGGTGTTTAGAGGAATAGCTTTCTGGTCTGCATTGCTCCACTATGAAGAATCTTGTCATATAGTTTTGAGGTGTTCATGGTGTTTTTTGGATGTATCTATATCCAAGGTTTCAATTTTGCATGTCTTTCGCAACTACAGATAATAGTGATAGAGTATCAGGCTTAGTAATGGTAGAGTGACTGGTACAGAGTGCATGATTGGAATGTTGTGAATTCCAATGTGAATGAATATTATTCTATGTGATTTTGAGGAAGCATTGGAAGGTGTCAGAGGTGTATGCACTCCAAGTGTCAAGTGTTTTGGTGGTTCACATGTCAAGTTGTGAATGAACAGTTAGTTCATTCAATTTTGGCTTCATCAGTTTTGTTATATGGTGTCAACCTAAGGGTTTTGGGGTCGTGTGGACTTAAGTTTTGTATGGAGTGAATTATGGGAGTGATTATAGATCATGTCAACATATTTTGGTGGTGTACACATTTTGGTTTATTTTTCAAAGTATGAGTGTTGGAGCTTTGTGCCAATAGGTTGAGGTTGCATCTTACATCTAATTAGGCCAACCTAATTGATGATTTGGGTGTTTGTGGCAGATGTATGTATATATACAAGGTTAATTCATTATGCAAAGGTGTAATTAAGGTTTTAAAAGAGTGTGTGTGTGTGAGAGATTTGATGTAGAGTGAAGTGTGAAGTGTGATTGTGGTGAAGTGTAACTGTATTTTCAACATGTTGCAAATGCATTATTAGTAGTTCAATTTTGGTTGGGAGCCACCATCTCTTCTATCTTTTCCTATTTTGGGTAGTGGGCCCTTGGTAATGAGCCACTGGTAGTGATCCATTCTTTTTCTCTAGACAGTGAGCCCTTGGATAGTGAGTCCACCATTTTGTAATCTCTATTATAACTGATTATAATATATTGTGATATAATCCTCACCATGGTTTTTACCTTTCAAGGGTTTTCCACGTAAATATGGTGTTCTTGTGTTGAGTTTTGTGATGCATGCTTTAGTTATTACTTCCCATTACTACAAGCTTAATGTAATGATTTGAATGGATGTTTAATTTAATGGAGTTAATGAATTTCAATGAATATTGATTCAACCCCCCTCTCAATATTCTGGGTGTTCAAAATTTACTATACAAATCATTTATAGGAAAATATATTTCTTGTGACCTTATAAGTTAGACAAATGTGTTTATAACTTCTTATGCTTGGGATGAAGAGATATTTTCATTTAGGAGAAGAAATATGTTATTTAATTGTATATTATACAAAAAGAGGTATTCATTATGTTGTACAAATAAAATGGTTGTTTCTATTATATGGGTATTTTTAATGTTGGGAGATATTGGTTTCTTCTCTACTAAAAAATGACCATTACAATAGAAATAAAGGAAACATAAATTCTTGTATGAGATATGTGAATATGTCTTTTTTTCAAACTATTCAAAACCCTTGCTTTAAATATAAATAGTCAAATTTAATAAGATGTGCAAAATGGATATCTAAAATAAATTTCACTCAATGTACAAAAATATAAATGCATATATAAAAGATATATACATATCTTTCCAAAAAATTCATTTGAAATTTTATATGAAATAAATATATACTTTATAGGATGAAAATATATTTTATTAAAACTATATTCATTATATATATTTCTCATATTTTCTTTATATATTTTGTTTTGTAACATTTATCATAATATATGAGTTGTACTTTATAAATCTTTATAATATAATATATATATTTACCTTTTATATATAAATATTATGTATAAAATATATTTTTTATGAAATTATAAAAAATAGAGTAATATTTAAAAATAATAATAATAACAATAAAAAATAACAAAATATAAAAGGAAAGGAAACATGGAGGGAAGCAGAGGGGTTTCCCTTGCTGCAACCTCCTCCCAAAATGGGAGGTGGCTCCTTATGGGAGCCATGAATCCCATGGGGAGAGGTGTTGCCCCATAAGAAGTATTTATTTATTTATTTATTTTAAAAATAAGCCTGCTACTACAGGTCTATAACACAACAAAAACACAAATTTCATTCAAATTTGCACATTTATATCTACATTATATATATAATATAGTCTATTTTACAGACATTGGGAGTGGCAACATATTGCAAACCTTTAATTTGCAATAATACAAAAGAAAAATGTGTATTTCTATGTTGTTTAAAACAAAAAAGAAAATATTTAAACAAATATCTTTATTATCATCACAAGCCTCTACAATCTACAAGAAAAATAATATGAGTGTTTTATAGATAAATATTTGTAAATTAAAAAATACAAAATAAATACTATGTATAAAAAAATGAGTTGTTGAATAATGAACAACAGAGACATGCCTAAGTACAGTTTAAATCTCTATAATATTTTCTAGAAAAGAGATATATATATTAGGAGAAAGAGGAAAAAGTTATTTTTCCATGGGTAGAATGGAATTGTAGGCCTATGACCTACACAAGAACAATAAGGAAAAATATGTGTGTTAATGCTGAAAATGAGAAAACTAATGAATCTATAAACCAAAATCAAAATATTTTCAAAATCACATCAATGAAGTTTCTCCTATGAATACAAATGTAGAAATGTAATATTAAACTACGAAAAAACAAACATAGGCATTCAAAAGAAAAATAACTCCATTGCTTCCTATCATCAAGATCTTGGATTACACATTTGATACTCTCAGATTTTTACAAGCACAAATGTATCAAGAAGCTATGATGAATGGATGTAAAGTTTTTGTGACTGAAATTGAATATGCTTAATGGTGAGAAGAGAGAGGGCTTATATAGATGTCCTCACAAGATAGATCTAGTTTATGGGAGAAATGTGGGATTAAAAAAGTGAAATGGAGAAATGGATATTTATCCCATATTGCTCGATTAAGTGTAATTGATGGGAGTGAAAGAAATAAATGGGAGAGTTTGTTATATGGCAGAGGTTTAGGAATTTAGAATTAAAGTGGATTTGTGAATTAGATGAATGATTTAATTAAATGGATTTATGTATGAAAATGGAAATTATTTAATGAAATATGCAATGGATAAAGATTTATGTAAATTAATGTATGGATACTTTAATGATAATGTGAATAGAGTATGTATGAAATGAATAAATGATTATAATACTTTAATGATTTAAGTGAAATTATTAATAAATAGAGGAAAGCATTAAATAAACTAATTAAATAGATAATAATATCCATTTAATTAATAGAAGAATAATATGATGACTGTGAAAATAGATTTTAAGTGTCTAGATTTTGCCCCTCTTTGAGATAATATAGCATGTCATGTTGTCTCAAAGAAAAATAAAAATGATTAATTGATACATGCCCTAGGGATATCGTGGTAAGGATGATGATAAGGATGATATGCCCCTCGAGAGATTGATCAAATAGGTTGTGATAAGATTAATCTCTCGATAGATCATGGGGAGAAGATTTGATAATTGATATTGCGTGAGTGATTAAGCAAAGATGCATATTTGATGAAAATGCACAACTAATAAGTGAAGATGAAAATTTGATGAAAATGCACAACTAATAGGTGTAACTGAACAATTGGTGGAAATGCTCAGTATAGCCAAGTTGATAAGCTAGTTAAGCTGATTGATATTGATGCTAGTGCAAAACAATGATCAATTAATAGATTGAGTGATCATGGAGCATTGGAGTTCCATGCTAAAAAAATAAGTTGATTGATTTGATATTTGGATTAAAATACATGTATTAGTTTGATAAAGAGATTAATTGATCTTTGAGATAAGGATCATCAAGAAAAATGAAATGATGAAGGAAATGGATGATGGAAGAAATAACAGATGAAAAGGGAAATGAAGGAAATGAAGGTGATGAATTTTTTTGTGATTTACATAGTGCTTTATCATCATAGAGCTTATTATGTCAAAAATTAGTATAAGCATCTAGATAACATGAATGCCTAGAAAACCTTAATATTGTTTGTGTTTTGATTAAGTAACAAAGTATAAGCATCTAGGTATAACGACCTTATATGACCTAAATACTTATTGCATGGAAGACACTATTAGACAAGGAATGCTCTCATCCACACTAGACTCATAGGTCCTCAATGATTTTAGACAACCATGTCTTAAGACAAGTCATCTTGTGAATAAGAAATAATTCGCAAACAGTAAACAAGTGAACATGCCCCATCCTCGGCTCTCTAGTCCATGACATCCTCGAGAAGCTAAAATACATGCCACCAAAGATAAAATCATAAATCAATCAAAGACCAACAAACAATCATGCGTCATGCTTCAATGTAGAGTTGATTCTTGTCACAGTTTATGTGTTTGGTTGGAATAGAAAGATGGATCGATAGGTATGTTGCAATGTTTGCTTGATTTTCAATCTTGGTGTGTTTTGATTTTGTTGAAGTTCAAAGCTATGTGGTGATCTAAAAGTATCATTGTTTTGGAATTTTTGAAGTTATTTTATTTTTTTGGATTTTTGAGATGTTTTATTTTTTGGGGGTTTTTTGGAATATTTGATTTTTTTGGGATATTTGAAATATTTGATTTTTTTGGGGGATTTTTGAAATATTTGATTTTTGGGAGGTTTTTTGGCATTTTTTATTTTTTGGGGATTTTTGGAAGTTTTACGATGAAATGAGATGGATTGTGAGCGAGTAGACAAACAAAAGGATAGTCCCTCTAACCACGAGATGATAAGTATCCCAACCCATAGCTAAGGTCGAAGAAATGCCCCAGTGAGGGATAGGACCAACTTAGTATGCATGGAGAAGCGAGCAAGTGAGGGAAATGCCAAAAAATTCACAAGCCATGGTGAGTGTTAAAAGGTTATTATGAAGTGGAGGGTGAATGGAAATGGGATGGAAAGATCAAGTGGATATCTAAAGGAAATGGGAGCAAAGCCTCTACACATGGTGCCAATTTCTCAATTTTCACCATGGCACTTGCTCAAGGTGCCACCAAAGTAGTTTTCACCATTGAACGAATTGATTTCTCTTTGCTTCTTTTTTTTTGCATTTTTAGGACTTTTTTCTCATTTTTTTGTATTTTTCTAGGACCTTGAAAGAGTGTACTCATTAAAATACTCAAGTATAAAACCTATGAATATGCATATTATTGATGGGATCATTGAGAAATTTACCTTCTAGAGTAGATAACTGGTATGCCCCTGATCCATACACAATAGTGATAATGTATGGACCCAACCAGTTAGGCTCAAATTTACCCTTCTTTTCTTTATCTTGCTGATTGCGAGGATTTTCATGAAGGAAAAGAACCCCAATCTCGAATGTATGTGGTTTCACTTTATGGTTATAACTTCATCACATCCGTTGTTGGTATGCTCTAAGATGATTGAAAGCAAATTTTCTTCATTCATCCAACAGTTCCAATTCCTACAAATGGGAAACTTAGTAGTTTTCATCACTAATTTTATTACACAAGGAGACCTGCAAATAAGGAAACTCAACCTTGATCAACAAGATGGCTTCAGATACATGCCAATATTCAGTTGAACATGCCAATCTTGTGTAATTCCTCACCGTGCAAACCCCAAAGGACAACTAAAATTAACAAATAACAACACAATTTTTTTTTAAAAGTAAAACACAACATAAGATGAACATTAACAAATAACATATGTAATGCGATTATACATATACAACATCTACTGCATCCTCTAGGGTACACGTGACTGCATTACCAAACACAATTTCCATTCCATGATGATAATTAACGAATCCCAAGATTACATTGCAAACCATAATATAAGATAAGTAAACAATGATCATACACCCATTATGGTACATCAATGAGAAACATCAATATATGAAACACATGATATAGTCAATAATATCCATACATTACATTGATCAACTCAAAATGTACATATACATTGATAATATGAAATTAAATTGTTTCAGGTTTACAAAATTACAATGGTGCTTCCCAACACAGTGGGAATAATACATCAAATACAAGAGTAATACAAAAATGAACACGGTACAACTGAACTGTGGTGAAGCTCTGGATCAAATGCATTGGCACAATCTCCACACTTCACAAACATCATCTGGAAACCCAATGGGGTGTGAAGCACGTTCCACCTAAACATGTGGACCTAAAGTCCCACCCCCCATGCTAGGAGATGACAAGAAAGACCCACGACAAAGAACAGTCAAGTGGAAAGACAACAAGAGTAACCAAAAAATATTATTATCATCAACATCAAATGACTACTTCCAGAGGCACACAAAATTAATAGAATAACATGGGATACTATAGGAAGAGTTCCATCGCACGGCCCTATCATGGGTTATCCTAGCTGCCTCTCAATAGGCATCAGCCCCCATCTATGGTTATCCTAGTTGCCTCTCACTAGGTGTTGGACCCATAGGGTGACACATATGGGACCACTAACCATTCGTGAGGCAAGGTAGTGATATTTCTGAACAAGGCCTTCTAAACCCACCATTAGTCTATGAAAGCACTAACAGCATGGGCGAGGTATCTTACTTATCTTAGTTAGTGTGATCCTACCCAAACCCACTAGTTTATTTTATTATGTTTTCACTTATTAAATAAACTTTTCCATGGGTTATCAAGCTGCCCCTTTGTGTGTCGACCCCCATGAAGAGCCACTCTCCCTAGTAGCACTGAAACAAAAAAACTAATAACCTCAAGGGGTGTACCAAATCACATACACTAAAATCACGAGAACCAAGTATAGATGTGAGGCATGGACCTTCTTGCTCAAAGCCATATCAAAAGGAAATAAAACCATGAAACAAGGTAACACCCACAAGAGCTCAAAACCAAAAATGCAATCAACGAATCATAAGGGTCAAATCATGGAAATCCACATAAAACAAGTTTCCCATTGCCTCTAGAAGCATATTGAATGAACAACCCTTAAACTCCCAGTAGAGAGTAACTTAATGCTATGGGTTCCCACATGACTAAACACAAAAATGTCATCGAATTGAAAATTAATACAAGGGAAAAAGGAAATCAATCAACATGGAACCGTTTAAAGAGACCAATCTCTTAATTCTCACAGTCACATTCAAGTAACCATTCTAAGGAGCATTTTAAACACATCAACTATATTTTTACTTTCACATCCATATTGAAATCATTAAAATTAAAGTACTCTAAAGATATTGAATTACACATACGACTTAATCTTTAATTACCAACAAAAATAGATATATATTTAACATACACTTCTACACAACAAGTTTTCTCTTAAATGATCAATTACATTTTAATTATATGTTCAAAATAATATCATTTAAATGATTAAGAAGCTATATAATCATAAACTACCAAATGCCTAATTATTCATTTAAAACATAAACGAATTGCTCACTATATCAATTAAATATGCTTTTATTCAAACAAATTTCTTTAAATTGAAAATATGATTTAAACATATATAAAAATATATATACAAATATATATACATATATACTTATGTATATACATATACATATATATATTTATATATATATATAAATATTTATTTATTCAAAGAAGAGATATACATAACAAACAAGAATATATATAAAAATATAAAACCTCAAACAAGAGTGCAGCCACCATAATTAGGCTGGACACAACAGCCTTGTGTTGTTGTGTAGCATAGACAGAGGAGGAGGAGGAGCGGCTTAGGCTGACCTCGACTCCTTCAACAGGGATCAAATCCCACCTAAAAGCCAGAAAATTTTAAAAAAAAAAAGATTAACAACCCAGTACAATTCTAGAGGTAGGTAGCTTAAAATAGCATGTTTTCTTAATGAAATTTCAAATCAATAATCAATAAATCAAACCAAAGGATGTTGGTGCCATTCCTTTATCAGCTAAAACTCAACATTCATATACCTTCAGCTACAGTATAATCACTAATCACTCACAAGGGATAACAACCTACATAATTTCATCAAAGATAAACTGCAAGAAGGATGTTGAAGTAAGGAAAAATAAACACCAGCCATAACTTATATAAGCCAACAACACCACTCTCTAAGTGGCAACAAGGAAATCAATGGAGGGACTCAAGATGAATCGAAACTCCTAACCAGAAAGCATCGATGGACTATGATGATGTCATTCCTATCAGAAAATACATAAGACACTATGCAACAAACTAATATGCAGTGAATGTCACTTGCAATTTTCATAGATTGAATACCATAAAGTATAAATCAAAGCCCAAAATATAACATGCCAAGCAAATATCGAATGCTTATAGGACTGAAAGTATCGAACCATGTGGTATGCACAAAAAAAAATCACATAATATGTAAACAATCAAAATTCACAGGGATAAGAATCGCAACACGACATTCAATAGAACGATCTCAACATATTTAACCCTATTGAAAATTGATATTTAAGGCATGTAATTTCAATCTTTCTTTTCTAAGCACAAGGAAGTGGCGCTATGATGGAAAAAGAATAGAGATAAGGGTATCGATTCAATAGGATCGAATTCCAAAAGTTCAAGAATCAGACCAAAATGTTGGATGAATGAAATAAACTGAATGCAGGGGAGCTTAAAGAAAATCAAAGGCTTAACAATAAGAAGGCTACATTTATATCTTCTTTTTCAATCGAATACCAACAACCATTTTTAGCAACAGAAATGAAGTGACCAAATGCAAACAAAAAATAAACGAGTAACAAAACACCAACCTAGAGTCCTACGTTTGTTGATGAAAATGGTGAGCAACGACGACCTCTTCCACAGTCCTCAAATCCATCCTCCAGAAAAATCCAATTTTCCACTATACCAAAATCTGTATTTTCTTTTGAAATGACTCAGAAAGAAAAATATTTTTGTAGAGACAACTATTTCTTGAATAACCAGAAAATTCACTCCTCTTTTCTTTTCTTTTTTTCCAATTTCAATTAAAGAAATTGTCTTTTTTTTAAAATAAAATCAAAGGATGGATCATTAAAAACAAAAAAAGCGGCAAGTTTCCCTCTCATTTTTCAGTTTGAATACGCATGTGCACTTGCATGCAAAATATTTCCAATTTAAATTTATTTTTAATAACTTTTAATTACTTTTTGTGGTTTAACATTATCTCTAATTTCCATTTAAAATTCCAATTTAATAAAAAAAATTTAAACGACATTAGGGTAAGTGCACCAAGATGGTTCCCAAAAAGGGGGCTTAAGTGGCCACTTTTTTTTTTCTAAAATTAGGAAATGCTAACATTGGACGTGAAATTGAGGATAGTTACACTTAAAATTTTGAAATGGAACAAAAACAAGGATCAAGAGCTCCGAGTCTACTTTCTAAACTACTAATTTATTTTGAAAATGGTTGAGATTAAGGGGTTCAAAAGAGGGATGTACAGAAATTGGTGTTGTTTTTGTCAGAAAAACATAACATAGCAACTCTTGTACGACCTAAGCACGGTGAACTTTTTGTAGTATTTTTAAAATCGCTATAGTCAAAAGTTAGCTAATAGCATCTAGTTGGTGCACAATTTTTCTAATAATTTTTTAATGAATATTTGATTTTTTACTAATTTTCTAAGTGGGCACTTCTTGAAAAGCAGAATTTTGGCCATGCTCCCACTACAAATTTTTGAAAATAATTGATTTTCTTTTCTTTTCTTTTTTTAATTTGTAGAATGGAGTCTAGTTTCTAAGAATTTAATTTATTTGAATTTTTAATGAACAGTTAATTTATAACAAAAAAAAACACTAAACACTGCTTTTTGGAAAAAAATAGAGATACAAACAAAAGAAATTATGGATGAAAGGCTTAACATTGTCGAAAAGTGAAAAAAATTACATCGTTGGATAGCTAAGAGAGAACCTAACATTACCCATGTTTTCGATTTTGTCAATATTGAACTAGATGCAATCTTGATGGTGAGCGGACCCGATTATGTGAAAAATTGTAGAATTTGCAAAAACACGTCTCTAGCATTGTTGGGAATGCCCTCCAAGCCTTTGGGTTGGTATTCCAAGGCAAATAATTTCACTTTTTTCTTTTTTTTTAACGCGAAATAATGCTTGCGTGTTTTTAAAAAAAAAATCACAAGTGGCCAGAAAATTGGTACCCAACTTCATGCACCCACCCATTATCCATCATAATTGAAATTAAAATAACATTATTAATAATTACAAAAATATTCCTTTATTAATAAAATAATAATATATAATAATTGAATCATCATAACTTGTTGAATTAATTTAATAATTAATTAATCAACAACATTCACTTAATAATTTAATAATTTAATTTGATACTTTAATTAAATCAACATAATTACTCACGAACGTCGTTAAATTAGACCAATTAAATGAACGAAAATTAATAAACTTAACTCAAAGAACCAATGACTACATCAAATATTTAAAACACATTAATTAACCAATTAAAATGAATGACTCATACCAAAACAAGAACGGGTTACAAATGGACCACATCATCAAACACAATGATAGGGTGATGGACTAGGGTGGTGAAATTTCTTATCAACTCCAGTTTCCACATCATACCCATTGGGCTTTTCAAGGAACGCTCAAACCTGAAAGTGCAGGTGGAGTTGATGCCTAGTACTTGCATCCTACATCAAACCAAACATCAAGCAACATGTATATCCAATAAAAAACACATCATGAGAGGAAGTCACAATGTAGAAGGGTTCTCACAGACGAGCGATGCTACACCGTCCTCTCACCAAGACTCCAACCAATAATCACATCATCGTAAATATCATAAAGCAATACTAATCAATTGCATAACAACATAGTACTACATCCAGATGATAAACATAGCCATTTTAATTCAAACACAACATCAAACACCATGTATCATCATATCATCAACATCAGAAAAGAGTATCATAAGCATCCTAGTCCACTAAATTGTCAACCAACCAAAAAAAATGGTGAACAACCACCAACATAGTCTCAAGGTACACAACACAACATAAAAAAGTATCAAAATAGTGATAGCACAGGAGAGGCATTACATCCTCCCCCCTAGAACTAGGCTTACTCCTAGAAGCCCATGAACAAATAAGGAAAGGACTCTCTAATGCGGGATGCATCCTCCCATGTCACCGAAGTCTCATCATCAGGGTTCCATTGGACCCTCACCTGCTCAATTTCTCCGCCCTTGAGAGCGAGTCTCCTATGCTGAAGAATGGCCATGGGCTCGAGTGTCAGCTACCCATCCTTTACCTATAATGCATTCCAATCAAGTACATGAGATACATCTAGATAATAAGGCCTAAGTATAGAAATGTGAAACACGTCATGTACATGTGATAGACTGAGCAACAACGCTAGGTGATAAGTAGCGGGGCCAATTCTCTCCAACACTTCAAATGGTACCACAAAATGAGGCATGAACTTAGAGCCCTTCCAATAATGGATTGGTCTCTTTCACGGATGCACTCATAGGAAAACTCGATCACCAATAGAAAACTGATGGTTGACCCTATGCATATCTGCATATTTCTTTTGTCTGTCCTACGCTACTACCAAGTGCTCTCTAATGTGAGCAACCTGTCGCTCCATATCCTGAAGCATTCCAAGTCCAAGGAGAACTTTTTCCTCAAGATGGTCCCAACTCAACAGGGTCTAACAAGGACGGCCATACAATTCCTAAAAGGGAGGCATACCAATCAAGCTATGATACCCATTATTGTATGCAAACTCCACAAAATGAAAATAGTCCTCCCAATGCGAGTGTTGATACATCACATACATTTGGAGCATGTCCTCAAGAACCTAGTTGACCCTCTCAGTATGTCCATCTATTTTTAGATGATATGCAGAACCTAGTAATTTGGTTCCCTAAGGCACGCTGCAAGGATGTCCACAATGCAGAGGTGAACACCAAATCTCTGTTAGAAATAATCCATCACATAATTCCATTCATTTGAACAATATCTTCCATGAATATTCTGGCTACTGATGAAGCAGTATAAGATGATCAGACAGGAGAAAAGTGTGCCACCTTGATCAACCTTTCAACAGTGACCATGATAGCTTCGTTCTGATGAGAAGACATAGGAAAACCAATAATAAAGTCTACCAGTATGATATCCCATTTAAACTCTGGAACCAGATGAGGCTGTAAAAGGCCTGCAGGATGCTGGTGTTCCATCTTAACTCTCTGACATTCCAAACATCTAGCCACAAAATCTATGATGTCTCTCTTCATGCTAGTCTAAAAGTATAGCAAACTAAGGTTTGCATACATCTTCTTGACTCCCATATGAGCAAAATAGGGAGCACAATGTCCCTTAGCAATGATTAGGGTTTGAAGACCCTCAGTAGGAGGTACATACGTGCAACCTAAATATATCAAAAGACCATCATATTCCAGTGAATAACCAACAAATTTTCCCTCCAAAGCTCTATCTGACACAATTTATGACTTCCCTTCTTGTGCCTCCATCTCACAAGGGCATGAACAACAATGGCTAACTCCAAGTAGTGTGTGGGGTAATTCAGCTTGTGATCCTTGAGCTTGCAAGACTCATAGGCAATCACATGACCCTCTTGCATCAAAACGGCACCTAAGCCTTCCAAATAAGCATTAGTACACACCACGAAATCCCTAGTAGGATCAAGAACTGCTAGGATAGGTGCACTAGTCAACTTCTCCTTAAGGGTCTAGAAAGTTGACTGGCACTACTCTAACCAAATAAAATTCTTCCCTTTCCTCTAAAGAGAAGTGATGGGAGGTGCAATCCTCGAGATGCCCTGAAAAAATCATAAATAGTGGCTCGCTAAACCCATAAAACTATGAATCTCAGGAACACTCGTGGGTGCAGGCCAATCAATGATGGATTGAATCTTTGAAGGGTCCACAACAATACCTTCACCAGAGATAATGTGACCCATTTATTTCACTTCCATCTTAAAGAACTCACACTTCACCATATTAGCATACAACTGATTGTCTCTTAAGCACTGCAACACCTGTCTCAAATGTTCCTCATGCTCCTCCATAGTTTTTGAGTAGATCAAGATATCGTTGAGGAACAAGAGAACAAATCTATCCAAGTAAGTATAGAAAAATCCATTCATCAGACTCATGAAGACTAACAGTGCATTTGTCAACCCAAATGGCATAATAGTGTATTCATAATGCCCGTAACGAGTGTGAAATGTAGTTTTTTGTATATCTCCTTCTGCTATCCACAATTGATGGTATCTTAACTTAAGATCAATCTCTAAGAATATCTTAGCCCCATTTATATGATCAAACAGATCATCAATTCTCAACAAAGGGTATCAGTTCTTCACCATCACTTTATTTAGCTGTCTATAATCAATGCACAAACAAAGAGAACCCTCCTTCACAAATATCATTGGTGCTCCCCAAGGGGAAACACTAGGACGAATGAACCCTTTTTCTAATAACTCCAATTGCAAATGGAGCTCCTAAATTTCCTGTGTTGTCATCTAATATGGAGCCCGAGATATAGGCTCAACTCTAGGTACAAGATCAATTCTAAAGTCGATGTCACGCTTTGGTGGCATCCCCAAAATTTCACTCAGAAAAACATCTGCAAAATCCTTAAGGAGATGATAGTCATCCAGTGACACCTCTCCACTCTCTCTCAAATCCAATTCATTGACCGACACAACAAATAGCTGACAACCCTAACAGAAACACCTCTTCAATTGCATAGCAGAAATCATCTGTAAAGAGATGGGTCTTTGTATGACAACAATCTCAACTTCATTACCCGAATCATCTATACATCACAGATCCTTGCAGTGACAATCTATCATTGCTCGATGAGCACTTAACCAATCCATACCTAAAACATCATAGGAACCAAGAGGTAGGATTTAGAGGTCCACCATAGTCACAAGTGACCCAATTTCCAATCTACAACCTTGAACAAGCAATTCTACTACTACCTTTTCCCCATAGGCCAATTCAACATGCCACTTAACACCTTGCCTTGTTGCCACCAGTCTGCAATTCTCTACTACTGACAAAGAAATAAACAAATATGATGGTTTGGAATCAAACAGAATAGAAATAATAGTGCCTTGTAACACACCTGAAGTCTCAACCATGATACCCTAATGATAATCTTGACTATTGTCAACCACCACGAATACTTGGTGTGATATGCCCACATCGCCCACCATCAGCTCAAAAGCGGCTAGCCTCTAACTAAAACCTGTAGTGTTCCTCTATGGACATTGTCTAGCAATATAACCCTGTTGACCACAAGAGAAACAACCTGTGCCCCAACCAAAACCTCTTCCACCCGATGATGCATTAGACTGCTGAAAATTTCCCCAATTGGGTGCCAACAATGTACTTTGTGTAGGTTGCTCAAAACGGTCTTGCTGAGCTCGATGCCAATTCTAATTCTTTATGGACTGAGATCTGCCACTCTACTGCGATTAAGAATTTTTGTGCTTAGGCTGTGACTATTGTTGTTCTTGTTGACCACCCTTAAAGGGCACATGATGACTCCTAGAAGAGCCTATAGCTTGATGCTGCCCACCTCAAGAACCAAATCCAAATGCAGGTGCACTGCCAATCTAAACACCTTTGTGGTCTCCCAAAGCCATGGCCAAGTTTTCCTCCACAAGTCGAGCCTTCTCAACAGCTACTTCCATCATCTTTGGCTCAAAGACCTGGACTCCACTGATTTTGACATTCAAGCCCCTGACAAAGTGTTGTACTAGCATAGCCTCATCATTACCAATTCCCGCATACTGATTGAGCTTATAGAACTAACGATCGTACTACTCTATGGACATTTCCATTTGTCTCAATTCATGGAATTCATCTGCTTGACACAGTCTCCAGTGTTCTAAAAGGAAACAGGCCTTAAATCTCTCCATGAATAGCTCCCAAGTCACAACACTAATGTCCAAGTGCAATTTCTGCTCTTCTAGCTACCACAATGTGGATGCAAAGCCTCTGAGGTGCATGATGGCACACCTAGCCTTAGTATTTCTGCCATAAGGATGCATAGCAAAGCATCAATCTAGGTCAATCAGCCATGTTTTCACCTCTAGTCCTCCACTAGTACCATCAAATGTGGGAGGACGTGCTCTCAAAAAGTCTCTCATGTGCCTAGCCACTATGGCATCCTGCTCTACTGCTAATTCTCTATGCCTTAGTGATCTCTCTCTTTCTCTCTCCACCTATTGTTCCTCCTCTATCCTAGGGCCTAAACACCCAATAATCTCCTCAAGAAGTTGTTGCAACTTCCCTCCTTCCAAACCCAGCTACTCTAGATGTTGACCTCCGCCTCTCGGATTGTTTTGGGAACTCTAACATTCCTCACGTTCTATACCGTGGGAGCTCAAAGATGATGAGATCTAGCAGTTAGCTCCGCAACCACAACCTCGGCCTCTTCCACGACCATGAACCCTACCCCTAGGCATTTTCCTATGCAACATAAGAGGGGGAACATGTGAGTGCAAAGGTTAACCTAATGGGCTCAACTAACCTAGAGTGCCCAGTGTTTGCAAACTTGGCTTTGATACCAAGTTGTAATGCCCCACCGCACAAACCCCAAAGGACAACTAAAATTAACAAATAACAGCATAATTTTTTTTTAATTAAAACATAAAATAAGATGAACATTAACAAACAACACATGTAATGTGATTATACATATACAACATCTACTACGTCCTTTGGGGTACATGTGACTGCATTACCAAACACAATTCCCATTCCATGAGGATAATTAACAAATCCCAAGATTACATTGAAAACTATAATGTAAGATAAGTAAATAATGATCATACACCCATTATAGTACATCAATGAGAAACATCCATATATGAAACACATGATATAGTCAATAATATCAATACATTACATTGATCAACTCAGAATGTACATATACATTGATAATATGAAATTACATCGTTTCAAGTTTACAAAAGTACAATAGTGCTTCCCGACACATAGTAGGAATAATACATCAAATACAAGAGTAATACAAAAATGAAGATGATACAACTGAACTATGGTGAAGCTCTAGATCAACTGCATCGGCACAATCTTCGCGCTTCACGAACACCATCTGGGAATCCAATGGGGTACGAAGCACATTCCACCCAACCACGTGGACCCGAAGGCCCACCCCCCATGCTAGGAGATGACAAGAAAGACCCATGACAAAGAACAGTCAAGCAGAAAGACAACAAGACTCAACAACAAGAGTAACCAGAAAATATGATTAACATCAACATCAAACAATTACTTCCAAAGGCACACAAAAGCAATAGAATAGCAAGGGATACTATAGGAAGAGTGACATCATACGGCCCTATCATGGGTTATCCTGGTTGCCTCTCAATAGGCACCAACCCCCATCTATGGTTATCTTGGCTGCCTCTCACTAGGTGTTAGCCCCATAGGATCACACATGCAAGACCACTAACCTTTCATGAGGACAAGGTAGTGATCTTGTCGACCAAGGCCTTCTCAGTCCACCCTTAGTCTATGAAAGCACTAATGGCATAGGCGAGGTATCTCAATTATCTTAGTTAGTGTGATCCTACCCAAACCCACTAGTTTATTTTATTATGTTTTCACTTATTAAACAAACTCTTCCATGGGTTATCCAAGTTGCCCCTTTGTGCATCGACCCACATGAAGAACCACTCTCCCTAGTAGCACCGAAACACAAAACTAATATCCTCAAGGGGTGTACCAAATCATAAACACTAAAATCATGAGAACCAAGTACAAATGTGAGGCCTGGACCTTCTCACTCAAAGCCATATCAAATGGAAAGAAAACCATAAAACAAGGTAATACCCACAGGAGATTGAAACCATAAATGCAATCAACAAATCATAAGGGTCAAATCATGGAAATCCACATAAAACAAGTTTCCCATTGCCTCTGGAAGCCTATTGAATGAACAATCCTTAAACTCCCATTAGAGAGTAACTTAATGCTATGGGTTCCCACATAACTTTCCCACATGACTAAACACAAAAATCTCATCAAATCAAAAATTAATACAAGGGAAAGAGGTAATCAATCAACATGGAACCGTTTAAAGAGACCAATCTCTTAATTCTCACAATCACATTCAAGTAACCATCCTAAGGAGCATTTTTAACACATCAACTATATTTTTACTTTCACATCCATATTGAAATCATTAAAATTAAAGTACTCTAAAGATATTGAATTACACATATGACTTAATCTTTAATTACCAACAAAAATAGATATATATTTAACATACACTTCTACACAATAAATTTTCTCTTAAATGATCAAGTACATTTTAATTATATGTTCAAAATAATATCATTTAAATGATTAAGAAGCTATATAATCATAAACTACCAAATGCCTAATTATTCATTTAAAACATAAACAAATTGCTCATTATAACAATTAAATATGCTTTTATTCAAACAATTTTTTAAATTGAAAATATGATTTAAATATATATATATACTTACGTATATACATATACATATATATATTTATATATTTAATTATATATATATAAATATAAAACCTCAAACAAGAGTGTGGCCACCATAATTAGGCTGTGCACAACAGCCTTGTGCTATTGCATAGCACAGACAGAGGAGGAGAAGGTGTGGCTTAGGCCGACCTTGACTCCTTCAACAGGGATCAAATCCCACCTAAAAGCTAGACAATGAAAAAAAAAAAATTAACAACCCAGTACAATTCCAGGTAGGCGGCTTAACACGACATGTTTTCTTAATGAAATTTCAAAGCAACAATCAATAAATTGAACCAAAGGGTGCTAGCGCATTCATTTATCAGCTGAAACTCAACATTCATATACCTTTAGCTACAGTATAATCTCTAATCACTCAAAGGGATAACAACCTACATAATTTCATCAAAGATAAACTGCAAGAAGAAGGACGTTGAAGTAAGGAAAAAGAAATGCCAACCGCAACTTATATAAGCTAACAAAACTACTCTCTAAGTGACAACAAGGAAATTGATGGAGGGGATCAAGATGAATCGAAACTCCTAACTAGAAAGCATCGATGGACTATGATGATGGCATGCCTATCAGAAAATACATAAGAAACTATTTAGCAAACTAATACGTAGCAAATGCCACTTGCAATTTTCATAGATTGAATAAATCAAAGCCCAAAATATAACATGCCAAGAAAATATCAAATGCTTACAGGACTGAAAGTATCGAACCATGTGGTATGCACAAAAAAAAATCATAGAATATGTAAACAATCGAAATCCACAAGCATAAGACTCGTAGCATGACCTTCAATAGAACGGTCTCAACATATTAATCGAAAATCAAGATTTAAGGCATGTGATTTCAATATTTCTTTTCTAAGCACAAGGAAGAGGCGCTATGATGGAAAAAGAATAGAGATAAAGGTATCGATTCAATAGGATTGAATGCCAAAAGTTCATGCATCAAACCAAAATGTTGGATAAATCAAATAAACTAGAGCTTAAAGAAAATCAAAGGCTTAAAAATAAGAAGGCTACATTTATATCTTCTTTTTCAATCGAATACCAACAACTATTTTCAGCAACAGAAATGAAGTGATCAAATGCAAACAACAAATAAACAAGAGTAACAAAACACCAACCTAGAGTCCTATGTTCGTTGATGGAAATGGTGAGCAACGACAACCTCTTCCACAGTCCTCAATTTCTCACAGAGTTCATGGACATCCTAATTTTTGAACGGACAACCGTTATCTGTGATAATGGATAAAGGAACACCATAATAGTAGATGATATAGTTTAGTATGAAAGTGGCTATTTGTTTTCTAGTGATGTGGGTGAGGGGAATAGCTTCAATCCATTTCATGAAGTAGTCTGTGGAAATGAGAATGAACTTATGACCATTGGATGAAGGTGGATGGATCTTTCCCACAAGATTGAGTCCCCATTGATAATTTAAGGGCCACTATGTAGTGAGCAACTACAATTCTTGTGCAGGAGCATGTATCAAGTCTACATGTTTTTGACACTTCTTGCATTTTTTAACAAACTGATAAGCATCCTTTTCCATTGTAGGCCAATAATAACCCATATGCAAGAGTTTCTTGGCTAATGTAGGACTGCTAGAATGTGCCCCATATATACCTTCATATATTTCTCATAAAGTAGTTTTGACCTTGTCATGCTCAAGACATCAGAGTAAAGTACCATCGAGACCTCAATAGTATAGGGTATCAACTAAGATTACATAACAAGAGGCTTGACGGATAAAGGTTTTATGAGATTTATTAGATATGTTTGATGGAAAGATGTTGTCACAGAGATAGGTATAAATATCCCCATACCATTAAGAATTAGGACCAACAATAAGAGAGATCATTTTAGATTGTGGTACATTGAAAGAAAGTTCCAAAATAGGCTCTACCAAGAACTCACAGTAGGCAACATTGCTTGGCATTTCCACAAGTGAACCAATTGTTTCCATTGCATCAGTAGCTCTATTACTATCTTGGGGGATTTTCTCAAAAGAAATTAATGTGAAATAGGCCTTAAAATCATCCACCACTCTTTTGTAAGGAATCAAGTTTTCATCTTTTGTTTTATATTCATCATTAACTTGTCTAGTCACTAGCTAAGAGTCACCAAGGACATGCAACTCTAGGATTTTCTATTGCACATCCATACAGAGCCCAAAAAGTAATGCCTCATATTCTCCAATATTGTTGGTACATGGAAATTGTATCTTATAAGCTTTAGGTATACAATCCCTTGGCAGTGTGACAAAGAGAATGCCAGTGCCAAAACCACTTTGTGTGAAGGAGCAATCACAATATAAAGTCCAAATATTTGTAGATTCCATGTTGAAGATTGATTCGTCAGGAAACTCTGTAATAAGAGGATGATCATCTGTCATAGGAGCATCGATGAGTTGATCCACTATAGCTCGTCCTTTGATTGCTTTTCTTTCCATGTACTCTATCAAACTCACTAAGAACCATAACCCATTTAGCCAATCGTCCTGTAAGGGATACTTTGTTTAGGAGGTACTTAAGAGGATCATTTTTTGTGATGAGCTTCTTCTAGTGTGTAATCATGTAAAGTTGTAGCTTTTGTGAGGTAAAAACTATGGAAAGGCATGCTCTTTTGATAAGATTATAATTAAGATCATATCCAACTAAAGTATGACTGATGTAATAGATTTCATGTTCCTTTCCTTCAGAGTCATGTTGTGCCAAAAGTGCCCCTAGTGTTGTGGTGGTTGTGGATATATAAAGGAGTAAAGGCTTTTCATCTGTAGGAGGTACTAATACTGGTGGTGTCATAAGATATTCTTTGATTTTCTAAAAATATTGTTCACACTTGTCATCCCATCTGAATGGAACATTCGTGCATAACAGGTTCTGAAATGGTTGACATTTATCTACAAGTTGTGCTATAAACCAATAGATAGACTAATGTTTTCCTTGCAATGATCGTAACTGACTAATATTCTTAGGTGGAGGGATTTCAAGTATAGATTTTACTTTTGCAGGATCAGCTTCAATTCCTTTAGATGAGATAAGTATCCAAGGAGTTTCCCAAAGGTTACCCTGAAGACACATTTCTTTGGATTCAACCAGACCTTGTATTGTTCTAATCTTGTGAAAATTTTGTCCATGATCTCTAGATGTCTAGCTCTGGTGTAGGATTTTCCCAAAAAATCATCTACATAGTCTTCCAAATAGGTATGCATCATGTCATGAAAGATAGTGGTCATTGCACCTTGGTATGTAGCTCCGAAATTCTTCAACTAGAAGGGCATGACATTCCAACAAAAGGTTCCTCAAGGAAAAGTGAATGATGTCTTGATTTGATCTTTGGGAGAAATTTTAATCTAATTGTAGCCTGAGAAACCTTCCATGAGGGATAACATTTCGTGCCCTACTATCAAATCCACTATCATGTCAATGTTTGGAAGTGGGAAGTCATCCTTAGGACAAGCTTTGTTTAAATCTCTGAAATATGTGCAAATACAGATACTCCCATTAGGTTTTGAAACTGGTACTAAGTTTGAAATCCACTTAGAATAGTCAACAAGTCTTATAAATCCCACATCTAGCAACTTTTTTAATTCATCTTTTACCAATAAAGCGACATGTAGGTGCATTTTTCTCAACTTTTTCTTAATAGGTTTTTCCCCTAGTGGCAAAGACAAGTGATGCATTACTAAATCTAGATCAATTCTTGACATTTTTGCATAGGGCCATGCAAAGTTGACTTTTCTTTCCTTGTAAAACTATATATGCTCTATTCTCTCTTCAGGTGTTAATGATTCTGCTGGATGAATTATCCTTGGTTCTTCTATAGTCCCCAAATTTGTTGGTATTGTCTTCTCCACCAACATATATTTATTTTCATGATATGGTGCTAGGGTAAGTGTGCCATTCCTTCCATCTTTAGGCACCTCAGAGAGGTTTTCACCCTCAGATACCTCCTTTATTTTTACTTTTTCTAAGTCTAATAATGTCGTAGAGTGGTTTTCCCTAGAAGACCAATTTATATTTTCAATAATTTTGCAACTGAAAGGCTTGGAACCTTCTCCGAAGTAAGCCACACTCTTGAGTTTTATGAAAAAACTTTCTTTATGATCCCCAAGAGTTGTTTCTTCTCGTGCTCACAAAAATTTTATGATTGCCTCATCATTTTGAAACACATCTAGCTATGGCAGTCCCTTTTGATCCCAATCAATGAGTTAGGGGTGAACCAGGGGTAAAGGGTCATGATTTGAGTCAAGATTTTGAATGGATTCAAGGCTACAAGTGTTATGATTGGGTTCAAGGGTAAAGAAACTATCATAACTTTATAGATGTCAATGAATTCATCTATGGAACTCTCCTCGTCTATCTGTGTAGCATTAGAGAACTCTACTTTGTTACTTGAACTACACGCAGTACTCAAGGTCTTATCTTTCTACGTGTCATATCCTAAACTAGGAAATTTTTGCATATGAATAGGTTGTATTGGTTCCAAGTTACCTTGTTTCTATAAACCTAGAGGATTTTTACCATCATATCCCATTTGTTTCATAATATCAAATCCTTTTCCATACTGTTCAATAGGCATCTTTATCTCTAATTTTTTAGTTTTTTCTCTTTTTGTATCATCATCTTTGTACAACCATCTCAGGAGATCAGCTTCTTTTGTTTCATCATAAAGGGCTCCCCATTTTTTGAAAGTAGTTGATTTACAAACCAATGTAGTATCGATATCTGATGTGGTCTTGGTCATCTATGGATTTTCATAGGTGTGGGGAGATAAAGGTATATTTCTAATGCAAAGAGCATGATTCAGGGCATATTCCCCTACTCCTTGTTCTTTCACTTGTATTTTGATCTCAGCTTCATTAGATTTCGAGATGGATGCTTTTAAGGACTCGGGATCAACATATGCTTGAGAAGGAAGTGCTTCATGATTGCTAAGGATTGTGATTTCAATTTTAGGGCTTAGATTATTGCAATACATGAAAGGGTTTGGATCTCTTAGTATTGTGATTTTGACACCATTGTGCAAGAAGTTAATGCACTAATGGTATGTAGAAGGTACCGCTTGCATTGCATGAATCCAAGGTCTTCCAAGGAGGATGTTATTGGTCAGAGGGGGATCAAGGACTTGGAAAACTACATACTTTATCATAGGCCCAACCGTGATTGTAAAGTAACTAATCCTTTAGATGAGCGTTCCTCTTCCTCATATTCCTTTATGTTAATATTTTTCTTTGGATCAAGTGCACTTTTAGAAAACACTAATTTTTTGATCAATTTTTTAGTACAAATATGATGAGTTGCTCCTCCATCTATTAGAACTCGCTTGATCTTGAATTTATGGACAAGGACTTCAATGTGTAGAGGTGTGTTATGTGGTTGTTGGGTGGACGAATCATCATTCTTAGTAAAAGTGAGAATATGAGGAGAGGTGATGTGTCCCACCATAGCTTGGAATTGATCTACATGCAAGTTTGTAGGCACTATAGTAGTAGAAAGCACTTTATCTAGGATAGATTTATGCTTAGGAGATAGGCATGGTTGCTCAAGTATGGAAATTTGTGTGGGAATTTTACCTAAATGCTCTATGAGGTTGTATCATGAAGCTGGTGCAGTGTGTTTTGAATTAGGACCTCTAAGGGTAACTATGCCTTTGTGGGTAGTAACATTGCAATTAGGTTCTTTTCCTTTTATTCTAAAAGTGTTCACATGATTATCAACCTCACTGATGTTATTTATGACATGGTCATACTTAGCAGTAGTATAGTTGACACCATCACCAGATTCAAGGGCCTTTCCTTTATCCTTGGCATGCTTAGGAAAAGTATTTTTAAACATCTCACGATCATAGTTACCAGAAGGAGTGTGTCCATCAACTAATATCTTACCGTCATCAATAAGGTCTTTTATAACATTTTGAAGTTTATTACAACTATTAGTCTTATGTCCTTTGTGTCTATGATATTCGTAAAAGTGATCGTCATTCCACCATGTGGGTTTGACTTGTGGATTATATTCTCTCATCTTAAGTAGCATTATAAGATCATTTTCAAGGAGTTCTTTTAATGTCGATTCAAGCGATTGTCCCAATGGTGTAAAATTTTTCTTAGGGAAGCTTCTTTGTTTTTCTTTTCCTTTGTCTGAAGATGAACCTTTAAGGTTGTAGATAGGTGATGATGTTTTAATCATTTTCTCATCAAAAACTCCATCATTGACCACATTCTTGTTCTTAACCCAAAAAGGTTTCTTGTTGCTTGAGCCTGATTTTTGATCTTTGTCATTACTAAGTTTAATAGTTCCATCATCGATTAGAGTTTGTTCAATTCAAAATCCCATCTATATGACTTCATCAAAGGAATCCAAGCATTTGAGGTGAAGTTCCTTTCCAATTTCCTTGTTTGAATTTCAACAAAAGAGGTCAACCAATTGTTTGTCTAGAATGTTATAAGTTACTCATTTTGTCAAATGTCTCCATATTTGTAAAAATGACACAAAAATTTCTCCTTGTTTTTGCTTGGTGTTAAAAAGATCTGACATGGTCACTTCAAGTTCACAGTTGTAACAACAATGTAAGACAAAATGATTAGCTTTTTCTTGAAAATATTTGATGAACAGGGGTAATCATGAAAACCATTACATAGCTTATCCTCCTAGACTGTGAGGGAATAATCTCATAAGATATGTCTCATCAACTGTCAATTCCAAAGTAGCAACGCAAAATTCTCTTAAGTGATCTTTAGGATCTCCTTGTCCCCTATATTTACCAAGTCTCAATATGTCCCAGTGACCAAGAAAAGATGGCATTGGTATACTCAAATTGAAAGGATAAGGACATATATCTTCAGTGGAAAACTTGTGGGATGGTGTTTTACTATTCTTGAGAGTATCTAATTCATGTCTCAATGCTCTAAGTGTTGAATATCCAAGATACTGAGAGGAGGGGTGAATCAGTATCTTCTTAAATTTTTCGATCAGATACCATCCAATTATTCCAATGCATACAACAAAAAAGATAAGTAAAAGAATTAACAGAACATGAAATCACAGAACACATGAACACTAGGATTTTTACGTGGAAAACCCAAAATGGGAAAAACCACGGTGAGTGTTAGATCACAATATAGTATAACTGGTTATAAGATATTAAAAAATGGGGTGGCTCACTACTCAGACTCACTGTCCAAATACAAAGGCACGCTGCCTATAGAATTACAATGACAAAATGGCTTACAGCCAGAAAATGAACTAATAAAGTACACCTAGTGAGTGTCGATTCAGTTCCAATGAAGCTCAATAAGCTGACTTGACACACTTCATCATATTCACTCTCCTTCACATTTGTATTCACAATACAATCATCTCTTATTCAAAAAACTATCCAATATATATATATGATCTCTCAGCAAGCATGAATTAGGTCAATCTAATTAGATCAACCTAATTAGATGCACTTCTTATTCACCAAAAATACCAATTGTTGACTACAAGCTTTGAAAAAATATTTCCAAAAGCAATTCAAACACCCAACACACTACATCATGTCGACATGGACCTAAGATATGTCGCACATATATTCGCATAACAAAAATTAATTCACAATTGCACAACTCATCCATTAGGTAGGCCAAGGATAGACTTAATAGCAAAATTGCAATCAAAATAATGTTGATACACCATACGAGCATCTAAATACATGAGATCTTGAATGTACGTGCTTACAACATTCATGCACCATTTCCCAAAACCATAAGCAATAGTAATCACTAGAAAATAATTGCGAACCAAGATACCAAAGGATGTAAGAAAAATACCAAAGGCTATAAACATTATACTGGTTCAGATACCGGACCAGAATACTGGAACAAATTCAAACTTGATCTTGCAGTTGCAACTCATATATCAAGGTGACATCAATGACAACACAAAACAATAAAATGAGATGTCTTCTTCATTTTTCCAACACTAAGCTTATCCAAAATAGGATTATTTGTAGGTGCAGGTTTTGAAATCTTTAAAGATCTCTTGTAACTAGGTTGTAAATAAAAGGGTCTGTGATCTTTGATTCTATCATCATTGTTTTCTTTGGTATGCTTAGATTCATTAGATTCATGTTTTTCATTCATCGTGAGTAATGATATGTAAAAATCAAGAAGCAGTTCAATTCCTTCATCAACAAGGGCCCTAAAGTATTGTTGTGGATTACATTTGACCACCTCTTTAAGAAGTTTAGTGAATCTATGATCATGAATTACTTCTTCTATATGATATTGTGTTACTTCTTTGTTACTAGTTTCATTTGTTTCACTATTTGCAACACTAATGTGATCTTCCCCATAAAAATCATTTCCCCAAGGGTTTCCTTCTTCTTGAAACATTCTTATTCTTGTTTTAGGGGACATAGGTGATTGTTTTGATCTTTGATCTAGGACTAAACAATGTATGAGTCTCAATAGTAGGATGCAATGCAAACTGATATGACTCTAAGATAAGATATGGGAATGGATTGGTATGACTCTACAAATGACAAACTTGATATGATAAAAATGCAATAACTCAAGGAAACTCTAAGTCTGAAGATAATTGTGATGCAAGGCTTTATTTGTGCTATGATGGATAGACACAAGGATAAGTGATCAAGAGAGGGTATGCTAAAGTAGGAGATGATGAACTCCAAGAGGATTTCCCTACTCAAGGATGATGAACCTCAAGTGATATGGGTGATTAATATAAAATTTTTGATTCAAGACCTAAGGAGAGTAACCTAAGTGCAAGCTAAAAGTTTTCATTGACTAATGATGGATATGCAAGGACTGAGCACATGACAGGATAGAATGATCAGAATATGCAAGGACTGAGGACATGACATGATAGAATGATAAAAATATGCAAGGACTAGGTGGAATGATCTAGATATGCAAGGATTGAAGGGTTAGAACTAAAGAATGATGCCCCAAGATATTTAAATGCTAGGATTGTTTTGGACATGTAAGTTTGGTTTGTTCCTCAAAGGGCATTGATAAAAATTTCTCAGCGATATGTCTCTGTTGTGGTAGTTCTTCAAGATGCATTTTTTGATAGACCTTGAACTATGATGTCTATGTTTGAAAAAGCAGAACATGGATCTTTGCTAAGGGATTTTGGTTTTGTAAGAGATTATGCAGACGTTTGTGTTGTTTGACTTTTTAAGCAAGCTTTTGAGATTTGCAAGGTTGAAATGTTATAGATTCTAGGTGTGATGTTTGATTGAGGTTGAAAATGTTTGTTTTGAACACACACACAAAACACGGTAGATAGAATGTTTTGTATGACTCTGATACAAAATTAGAGTAAAATTATTAATGGGGGCCTAGATTAGCCCAAAAAAATTCACTAGTCTTGACAAATTTGAAAACACTTGTAAGCATGCACAATCTAGGCTGGAAAGACGATACTACTTTTTGAGTCCCTACTTGGATTGATCCATATACTGAAACAAGGTGGATAACTCGAGATATTGGTGACACTGGCTCCCCCACCATGACACGGGCACACCAAATCTCTTACCTTGAAGATCCGTAGATCTTATGAACCAAGATGTTTTATGTCTCCACAATGAATAGTATGTGTAGGGTGGCTTCAAAGGTTCGACCTCCTCCACCAGCAAGAAAAAAGGGTTTTTGGCTTCTACAACAAGTGGTTTCTAGTCAATGTTTCAAGATAATCTGGTGTTTATACATGTGGTAGTTCACTCATTTAAGAGGTCTCCCAGCCCTTAGAAAGGGTTTTTATGCATCTTATGGACACTAAGGGAGACTTCTATTGATATAGAACATTTGCACCGAGTGATTGATGACTTCCATCACAACCACACTTATTTGTATAGTGAACTAAAATGAAAGTACCATTTGGGTCATTCCCTCTCACAAATCGGGAGGAAGTCCCTCTAAGGGGTTAAGAACATAAAAGAGATGGGTCTTGCTCTTGATCACCAAGTTTTCAAAAGGTGGGAGCATACACCTACCACCTTATAAGCATAGAAAATAGAGATTGATTAACCCCCTATTTAATCTATGTGCAAAAAAGCATTTAAAAAAGAGATCTAATCAATGAAATCCCTGCAAAACCACCATTAGTAGTTTGAATTTCTAGTCTTCGATAAACAAACATCAAGTTTCAATTTCAAATCTTTGACATGTGAAGCTACATACCAAAAAATAAAAACTAAACTAATGAAAAACTAGAATGCATTTATGAACAAAACAATTCTTTTGAGCTTCTTATCTCACAAAAATTAACTCTGAGTTGCACACTTCCATCAATAGTGAAGATTATAATGAAAATCACAACCCAGAATAAACTAACGCTCACACCTTTTACAAATACATGAATTCCTTTTTGAATCACATGATTTTTTGCACATCTGAAACGACAATAGCATTTTAAAAAGAATGGCGAACAGGTAATTAAAAAAAATGTGACTCCAAAATTTTGTCCATCCATAATCGTCACTCTACATATATCATCAAAACACATGTTTTCCTTCACAATACATTCTACTTGACTCAATGAAATTTAACACACATCAAAAATGTCCATAATCAACACAAAAGAAATATATTATGAAGCCATTTTAAACAATGAAAGACCCCACACATATATTGGAGGATTCAATAGTCTTTTAATGAAAATGCCCTCTGACAATACACTACACACAACCAAAAATAAGATTTATTATTTAATAACAACTATCATATCGCTCACCAAACTATATCTTCATCAAATCACATGAATATTCATTGACTTAGCAAATGATCAACAGAGAGTCTGGGAATAAAACAAGCACAAATTAAACACAAAACAATTTGAGTTAGTCTAGGACCGACATTGTTAATGAAGGAAATTATAGAAATATTTTTTTAATAGACATAGAAGCTTCCAATAGAAATATTCACTCTTAATCGACTCAAACAAGTGTGCCATGACTTTGTCCAGCACCAAAATGAATTCATTGAAATAACACAACTCAATACATTCTATTAATAAAAACATCCAGTTTCACTCTCCACGTGAAATCCGACTCCTCCAAGAATAAGATTCACATTGGGTTCACCATTCTGTTAATGTTGAAAATGAGAAAACTAATGAATCTATAAACCAAAATCAAAATATTTTCAACATCACATCAATGAAGTTTCTCCTAAATGAATACAAATGCAGAAATGTAATATTAAACTACGAAAAAATAAACATAAGCATTCAAAAGAAAAATAACTCCATTGCTTCCTATCATCAAGATCTTGGATTTCACATTTGATGCTCTTAGATTTTTACAAGCACAAATGTATAAGAAGCTATGATGAATGGATGTAATTTTTTTGTGATTGAAATCGAATATGCTTAATGGTGAGAAGAGAGAGGGCTTATATAGATGTCCTCACACCTGATAGATCCGGGTTATGGGAGAAATGTGGGATTAAAAAAGTGAAATAGAGAAATGGATATTTATCCCATATTGTTTGATTAAGTGTAATTGATGGGAGTGAAAGAAATAAATGGGAGAGTTTGTGATACAGTGGAGGTTTAGGGATTTAGAATTAAAGTGGATTCATGAATTAGATGGATGATTTAATTAAATGGATTTATGTATGAAAATGCAAATGATTTAATGAAATATGCAATGGATGAAGATTTATGTAAATTAATGTATGGATACTTTAATGATTATGTGAATAGAGTATGTATGAAATAGATAAATGATTTATGGATAACTGATTATACAAATGGATAAATGATTATAATATTTTAATGATTTAAGTGAATTAATGAATAAAAAGAGGAAAGTATTAAATGAACTAATTAAATAGATAATAATATCCATTTAATTAATAGAAGAATAATATGATGACTGTGAGGATAGATTTTAAGTGTCTACAATATGCATGAGAAATGTATATGGATTTAAATACAAAGATAATAAAATCATAAACCATTCTTAGTCTAGAGGGTTAAAACAACCATTATACATACAAGTAAAACATGCATGTAGGAGAAATTAGAACATGGGAAGATTTGCAAAATAAATTAAACCCTCACTAAGTGAAACCATGAGGAAACTTCTTTAGGAACCCCAAGAATAACAATGGATTGAGTATGCAAAACAATAGTATTTCCTTCCAAACCTTAAACCCTCACCAAGTGAAACCATGAGGAAACTTCTCTAACAACCCCAAGGATAACAATGGAGTGAGCATGCAAAACAATAGTATTTCCTTCCAAACCTATAAAAGTGAAAAATGAAAAAATAAGAGGAGAAGAATTGTAATAAATCATCCTTATGATTTATGTTTCATCTTGTAACGCTAAGATCTAAGGGTGGAGATTTAATCTCATCTAATGGATGAGATTGAATATTCATTCCATTTACTTTTGATTATTCTAAAATATTATTTAATCTAATCTAATGAAACTTAATGGTTATTAAGTCCATGGTGGGTTTCCATGAGACTAGGACCCCTTTTTTAAGTGACAACTTAAAGTCCTTTTGAGATTTTAATAAATATTTTATTTCTCCTAATTTTTAATTTAGTTTTCAATATAATAAAAGGACTATGTCTTAAATTTATTCTACCAACTAGTGAATTTTGATTAAACTACTTTGAGATGTTTAAAATAATTGTAATAGACTAACTAAACTAATGTATTGTCTCTGGTTGTGCTCCTAGCAAGATTAAGTAATAATGATTTAATTGAATAAGACATTATTGACCATTAAAGTAAGAGTTTAAATAAAATCATCTATGGAAATTAATTGACATCAATTGAATTAGTACTTAATTTAAATATCAAATAGAAAATTTATTTTGAATGTAAACTTGTCATTTAAATAAAAATTATATTTGTCCAATCTAGTGCAACCTAAATAAATATCATAAATTGAGTGATATAAGTTTTTGTACGTGAGATATAATTTGGATTAATTTATTATTCTCAACTGTGTTCCTACCTGATTAAAAGTGTTAGTGGTTTAATTAATTGGTTCATTTATTGATTATTAAAATCATATGATTAATTAAAATATTTCATAACAACTATTTTACATAAATAACAATTTATAAGACATGAAATTATTAGATATTTCATTCAAATATTGGATAAAATAATTAATTAAATTTAGTGAAACTATTATAAGTTGAAATTCAAGTATATTTAAGTTAAATTGCTTGATTAATTAGTGAAGTAGCAACCTCTTAAAGTTGGATAGTAAGGAAAATCAATTCCAAAGGTACAACAAAGATTTTTTTGAACAAAGTAATTCGATGATTATATTTGAGTAATATTATTATCAAGATTCTAAATCTTAATCCACTTGAATATCGAAATAACCATATTAGGAAACTACTTTATAATAAAATCAATTTAACCAAGTTGAGATAACTCTGTCATCTTATGAAAATGTGAAGACAAAGGTCCAAGTCAAATAATAAGTTTTTGTGATGGCATTATTGATAACACTATCCCCTCAAGGCATTGTAAGAGTTTAAATTCAACCATTTATGAAACTCGACAAAAGGAGTCGATCGGAAAAAACCTTTAGCTAAATAAAACTATAAGTTGTCCCCCGATCAATATCATGTTTGAAAATAATGTTAGAATTTATAAGTCACATTGTGCAAGGTGGCACGATGTGTAGGTGTAGGTTGTGAAATTGTGTTGTTTTTAAAAAAAACAGCTATGGTGTTTTTGTTAGATCCACATTAAAATGCGGGCATGACATTTAGTATTAGAGCTAGGTTGCAACACTGGGTACTATAGAAATGAGATGGGTATTAACTATTGTGTATGTTGGCAACATGTAAAACTCCTTGTAACAATTAGTTTTCAAATTTGAAAATAAAATGAGTAAATTTTGTGGGTTACCTTATATTGAAACATTAAAATTGAATTATAATTAACCATCTTATTTTGGAAATTTTAAAGACATTTGTTAGTCAAAATTTAACCCTTTGAGATATTAAACTAATGATAATCAACTAGGAGGAACATTAACTTGTGAAGATCAATCCAAACAAGAGCATCACAATTATTTAGATGATGTGAATATCGAGGAAAGATATTGGTTCAATTGATAAGTGTTACCAAGCCAAACCTTTAACCATTTATTACTCCTTATTCTAAACCTTAAAAGGTAGATGTTGTTTGTTAAATATAGGTATTATGAGTCTAATGAGCTAGTGAATGAATGTAAAGTAACTTAATACCTATGATTAAAGAAAATAATTTTTTCACCTCACAATCATAGTCCTTGGAAGGGCATTAATGACATGGATAGAGAATTTGATTTATTTTGATTATCATGGATGATGAAGTATAACCTAGAATAATTAAAGAAATTGTTGTTGATTGTATAGTTGAACTTTGGAAAAATTTAAATCATTCCTTTAACCTTAGGAAACATAGTGAATTGTTTGAAGACTAATAATAAACCCCCTGTTGAACCTTAGAAGGTTAAATTGAAATTCATAGTTAAGTGTAATTGAGAAAGATGATAATGAGTTTAATGATTAAGTTGGAGGAAACACAATTAACTAAATGATATTAGCTCAAACTATGAAAGTTGTAATAAGAATTTTACATAATCCCTTTGAGTAACCTTAAAAAGGCATAATTATTTGATGCATAAATATGCCTAACACATTTTAAACCATGGCAACTTTGGGGAGGCCTTTCCTAAGTTACTCTTATGAATAAGTTATGTGATTGAAAAAGTGCACTACACTAGAAACCCTTTAACTTTCATCATGTGTGCATTTTGGAACACCTCTAGTTCTAATTAGAGAAATAAAAAAAAGAAAATTGAGGATGTCACTTTTAAAGTACTTAATCCTTTGTTATATAAGTAAATACAACTTATGAATGGGTTAGAATCAATCTTGAGCTCGTATATCATATGAGTTTCATAGGTCTCCTTTTAATTTAAAACATGGTTTAAAATGAGAAAGAATCCCTCAATTAAATGTTGTAAATATTAAAGGGAATCGACTTATGGTTGGTAGGTAAAATTGTATGATTAATGACATCAACTAATGGTCAAAGTCTTGCATTGTCTAGAAGATCCAACTTAGAAAAGTGGCCAAAACTATATATTAGCTTGAATTAAAAGGGCGAAGCTATAAATTTATCTAAGCAATTTTGCAAGTAATGACAAGTGCCTAGCCTATTTAAAAAGGACTATAAAAACTATCAAACCCGTAATTTTTATTGTTTAAAGGCTAAAATAGTAGGAATTGCTAAGAATAAAGTTAAAGATGGAAATGCAAAGGAGGACATAACTAATATATGATTGTTGAGAATTAATTGATGTGGTGTTTAAATAATTCCTTTTCTAGTAATTAAATGTAAGGACCTTGTAAAAAGACTTTGTCAAAATGTAAGTTTGGAGTTAAAATATATTTAAGGCATGTTATTCCTACTTTTCTTGTACATTACTATGGACTAAAGAATTTGTTAGAGAATAAATAAGAAATGATAGTTGTTAGCTAGGAATTAATAACCTATGCAAGTAGATGTTGCCCTTAAAGGATGTGTATGTCCTTAGAATCAATTAATCAATTGTTTATTTTAAATTGAGTAATGAATTATGTGTGAGTTATGGTTAATTAAGTGATTGGAAAATTAAATTATATAGATAAGAGGCATTAAAATAGACATGTAAAACTTGCAACTAATGTTGTGTGTTAGGAATACCTGCGGCTAGTACTCATTTATAAAAATCATATACATGTGAATACAATAGAGAAAACTTAAGGAAAGCTAAAACTTCTAGGAACCTTTGTCTATTGTATGTTCTTGTACCTTATGAAGTTTAGGAGGAACTTTGATTATGAAATGGCTATTATAACATGTGATTAGATGATTTGAATCTAGATACAAATACAATATTTGTGATTGTATATAAATATTAATGAGATGTGAGAGTTACTATTCCATAAATGCACATGTACCTTATGCATTGAGTGTTCTTTCCTTTCTTGTATTGTAACATTCTAAAAGAAAGTGGTTGTCAATCTTTGTTAATAAGTATAAAACCTTCTTAGCACATTGTGAAACCTTATAGTGGAGTTACCCAATATAGATACATTAGTGAGCACAATAAACCTAGTTAAATGAAATAGGAAGAAAAATTATGGCTAAACATAGAAATCTAATTTTGACCATATGTATAATGTTGAGCATCAAAATAGTAAGATAAAAGTGTGGTGTATGATGTACTACTAATCATAAGAAGATGGAGTAATATCTAAACTACATTTATGTATTATTTAGTAATTTCCTTTATATGCAAAGTGAGTAGATATTTACAAGATTGAAAAGCAACGTGAACATTATTAAAGCAAATGAAGCATGTATATATGTATTGATTTGGTATTGTAGCATGGTGGATTTCATCAAATATATTATATTGTGATGTGAAATCAAAACAATAAATGGGTTGTACCCTAATTATGAGATATAGGGTATCCATCTTGGGATAAGGGTGGGTAGACATCAAGCATGATTCCTTATATGTACCCTTTTGTGATTATATTTGGTGTAAGCTAGCTAGTTGTGAAATGATGTAAACCTATTATTTTCCTAATAAATGAAATATGTTCTCTTCCTTTGTGTGAGTCTTGCTTTCATGTTAGATGTGTACCCCTAGTGTATGGTTTCCCTATAGGATTGTGAACCTACTAGTGTAAATAGGGGTTGAGAGATAAGTGGACCTCTAATGGGAGCTACATGGTTCTCCTTAGATGTTGTCCCTAGCCTACTCCCACACTTTAGAACCACACTTTTTGGTTCATACTGCAAACCTATTCCTTGATGTTCATAACCCATGGGTAAAGGATAGAATTCTATAGACCATAGTAATAGAGATTTCAATCCCACTTATAAATATAGATATTGGATACTTCAGTGATGTGGATTAATGAGCACCATTAAAAAATTATACATATATGTGGTTAGAGACCATTATGATGTAGCATGATATTATATTTTGTGGTTTGAGACCACCATTCCCCTCCTCCCCTTAGGTGGCCTAAACAAGCCACATAGTGGATGTAATGTGCAATTTCCTATAAGTGTAATTCATTTCTATTTATATTTTACACCAGCAATGTTATAATTTTCTTAAAATTTCTTGAGCTAGTTATCCATTTAGAATTTACAATGGCCTCTTTCACCTCAGAGACTTATTTAGTTTTGGGTTTGGTTAAATTGTTGAATTGATTCTCCTTTTTATTTTAGTTTTATTTTACCATTTTTTAATGTGACTTTTATTTGAATTTTGGGGTTAAAATCATGCATTGATGAATTTTATTTGAGGAATTTTGCATGTTTGTAACTATTGGAACAAGTGTTCTAATGTGACACATGTAAACTACCATATCTAGGAGGGATCCCTAGAAGGATGCATAGGGTGAAAGGAAACTTGCAACAATCTAATGACAATTTCCACATAACCCAAAAGAGAAATCTATGCAACTAAGTATTCAAAATCAACATACAAGAGAATAGACAACATACCTATAAAAAAAAATTGACACTAGATATACCTTGGGAAAACCCTCAAGAGGAAAAAACCCAGCCTCCAAAATCATCCATCACTCATGTATTATGCAGCAATAAAGATTACAATACATCTTCAAAGTCTTCATGAACACCATTGAAGCATCAAGCCCTCTCCAAGAAATCCATGTGAACAAGCATGTAACCACACATCCCATGCCATGCTTCAAACCCTCACAAATGCTATCAAGAGCTAACCTACAAACTGGCCAACCTAAACAACTACCCTTGTGGTTGCTTTCATAGAAACAAGCTCCCACAAAACCACCAAGTGGTATTACATAAAACCATGTGACTAAAACCATGAGATTACAAAACCATGTCCCCAAATTTAATATTGGGTACTTTATTTAATTTATTTTCCCCAATATTAAATAATTGCATTTTTACAACTATATCCTATGTCCCAATGTTACATACAACATAAAGTGGCCCCAAGAATATTAAAACATAGTGATGCATGTACCCCTAGACTCCCTAGGTGCACCACACACATAAAATAAATAATTACATTATAAGCATTATGCAAGGTGTACAACACACATTTTCCCAACATTCTCCCACTTGTTGTATACATTGCATAAGGGGAAAAAGTAGCCTCAAAATATGAATCAAATGAACAATCCATATAGCCACATATACCATCAAGGAATCAAAGTGCTCCATGTTCTCCATCAAAATCCCTGCAACAAGAATCGAAGTGACCACCATCCCAAGCATGAATTCTCTCATCCTCCATCATGCCAATGCACAAATATAAGAAGCCATCCAAAGAGAAGCCATGCAATCTATCACAATGAAACATAAGTCCTGCCTCAACTGATATCTCAAACACATACTCATTCCAAAGGTATCAATATGCATAAGTAGCTGTCAAGATACACAAACCCATAGCTGAAATAGCACCCACAGCAAGTGCCAACACATCCAACTATCCATACCTCCAATGTATGCAAAACATAGTAAACTCATACCATCAACACATATACCCAAAAAACTTTAACCATAAACTTCAAGTGCAAACCTATCAAAGAAAGAGATACACACCACGAGCTCCCACTCCATGGGTAATGCAAATCTGAAAAAGATCAAAGCATGCCAATACTACCAATAGCATCATACATAAAGTGTAAAAAACATCATGTAGTACCAAGGAATCATCCACAATGATATGCAAAACCTGTAAACCAATATCCTGTAAGAACAACTCTCACCACAAGTCTCCATAGCTCTCCCAAGTTCTCCACACCCAACAAAGGAAAATTATAAAGGAACCTCCATGTCATCACCTAAGAACATAAGTGAAAACACATGACCACAAGCTAGTGATCACAATGGCTCCATCCAAACCTCAAACCAATGTAATGTCAAACCAAACATACAAGAAGATAACCAAGACCAAAAGGAGAGAAACTCTACACATCATATACCTGTAGAAAATACTCCTACATACACCTCTAAATTCCAACTGTGTCAAGTATGATCTCCTCCACAAAACCTCAAAAGAAAATCCATAACAACACCCAACCGTTCAGTCACCAAGATCAAACGTAACATATGTATCATGTAATCAACATGGATGTAAGCCTCTCAAGCCAAAGAAGATCAAACTAAATCCATTCCCAATGATGGAAATAAGCCCAATACATCTCCTAATCAACATCAATGAATGTAATCAAAATGCATAAGGAGATAAACATGTCAACACTCCTCAAATGAACCCTCCAAAACCATATGTCTATAGCTTGAGATCCATATGCATGAGAATACAAAGCATAAATATAATGCACCTGAAAGAATCAATGGGAAATACCTCTCAAGTGAAACCACCGAGTAGACCTTGAGTGGAGAATGAGAATGCTCCCCCAAGATATCCAAGTCATCATGACTTGAATCCAAGAACACTCTCCTCATAGGTCCATATTGAACTCACATCCAACTAAGGTGTAGGCTCCTCAGACTTCCAGCTGAAATCTCGTCAAGAGTAACCATCTCAACACATGTATCCAACCATAAGAGAACTCAAGCCTCACCTATGTCTCCAAGTATCCATGTGTACCTGTAACCAATCAATCCATGTCAAACTCCAAATGCAACATAGCATCATCATGAAGTAATCAAGCAAATGTTCAATGTACTCAATACCAAGAGAACCACAAAAGATCAATTAAAACTTTAATCATGAATTAGGAACATAACCATGACATAATGATGTGGACACGGAAAAAGTAACCCTTCTAATTTTTCTCATGTTCAGGACCTCCTAGTGGATTTTGACTTGATTTTTCCTAGATTTAATATTGTAATGTGGCCAACACATTCACATTAGGTCTTGGACCCCTGAGAATCATTAAGAATTTAAGGATGTCTTGTAGAAGTGTTGTGAAGTGTTGTAACCCACTTTCACACTTTTCTAGGACCCTTTCATTATAATTCACTTAAATAACTTTTTTTTAAATACTTACCAAGTCTTATTTCAAAGTGTTGTAAAGAGTTGTAACAAACTCTCATGCTTTTCTATACTTGTCATCGCTAATTCAACCCTTTCTTATGTTTAAATGACCCCTTAATGCACTTTTCGGCCATACTTAAGTGTATTTTTTAGAATATTATTGTTAAACATTATTAAATGCACTTTAATTCCCGACACCTAGTAAAATTTCCCTAGTGGGACTAAGTTGCCACCTAGGGTGACTTAGTCCCATTGGGCACAAAAATCAAAACAATTTTAATTTTTTGGCGGGATTCTATTCTCCTACCCTTGAGGTCGGCATGTAATGTGTTATTTTTAGGAAATAGTAGAAAATCAAGTATAAATAAAGGGTTTTTCCCCTCATTTTAGACCTAATTCATCCAACACTTAAGCAATTAATCTTTTAAACATTCTCAAGCATTCAAGCACTCTAAGCATCATCAAGTCATCCATTGGAGCACTTCATTGCATATCTTCATATTTCTACATCAAGGGTTTGGTGAGTTTATGACATCGCATGTTGTTTATTCATCATTCTATCTTCATTTCATTTTATTATCTAGGGTTTGATTACTAAAGTGGGGTTTGACCAAGGCAAACCCCTATACTCTAACCCTTAACCCTTTTACCTCTTTGCATGTGTGTTTGCAGGTCTTGTGTGCAGATTTATCAAAGAGTAAGGTGTTAAAAAGGTTTTTTCAATCCATCAAAGTCATCAAAGTCAACAAATCCCTAATTGAAGCTTGGAGACCCATTTCAACTCATTTTCTACAAAATCTAGACCAGACATTTGTCAGAAAAGGAAGTGTAGAACGAAAGCTACAAAAAATTTTCCCCAAATTTCCCTAAATTCCCAGGTGGACTAATTCACCATATGTGATGAATTAGTCCCACTACCAGGCCTAAAAAGTGGTTTCTACATTTTTGGATACCTATTTGGCAAATTCCTATTCTGACAAATTTTCTCTGAAACTAGACTAAGTCGCCCAGCTTGGCACAAGTGTCCCAGTCAACATTTCCAGTCAAATCTATAGGATTCCAGAACGTCTCTACATCATAGTTCATATTCCATTTTCACCTCTTCAGTCTTGTTTAATTCTCTTATCATTTACTACATTCTTAGGTGTTTTTGCATACCTCACTGTGTTTTCAAACACTTTACATTTCTTAGGTTTATGGTTAAATAATCATTTCCTTTTCAATCTATTGCATTTAAACATTGCATATAGCCATATTGCATCCATCATTACATTAATTTTGAGTGTTTACATTGCATTTCGGCCCATCTTTCCCCTTTTAGGTGAAAAACCCTAGAAGTGCAAGAAAGACCCTAGGGTGCCAAAATATTTGTTTACATTTTGGTGAAACCAACTTTTAAATATTTTACTTTTGATTTCAAGTGCATTTTCATCCTAGGTTTAACTTGCATTAGCATTGCATTAGGTGTTGCATTGTTTAAATTGCATCATAGGGTTTTAAAAATTGCATTAGTGAAAATCTCATATAGCTTGCATTTTTGCATTTTATTTCATTGGAAAACAATAAAATTTTGCATTTCATATTGTAGCTACATTTGTGCATCTGAAAAAAATAAAATTGCATTCAAAATTTCTGAAAAAACTCAAAAAAATCATCACTGGGACTAATTCACCACACTGGGCGACTTAGTCCTTTTGCACATTTTGCACTAAAATTTTTGGCATTTTTCGGGCATTTTCTGCATTTTTGTTTTCTGATATTACATTTTTATTACTGTTTCCAAAATTATAGTTATTAGCATTTTCTTGCTCTTAGTTTCATTGCATTTCAACTCACAAGCATTTAGAAACCTTTTGCATGAGTGTTTGGTGTCCTATTGCTAATACCTTAGTGAGAAGAAGCTCAAAACTCATGTTATCCCACGATAATACACTCGATGTGGATCTTGGATTGTCTAATGCTTCCACTCCTAGTATTGCAACTATACACTAGGCATGGACCCTACCCTTAGCAATGCTTTGCCTTCCCATAATATGCAAGTTGACACACAAAACGATCACATTTCGCAAGACAAAATCAATAACATTCATGAGGATTTAGCACATCTGGAACAAAACATGTGTCTTGAAAACATTTCAACCACTGTAATTCCTACTATAGACAACATCCATCACCTACTTGAATGTAACAAAGGCTTAGACGTTATGAAACAAATTGTTGAGATATACCATAAACATATTCTTTCCACCTCTAGTACATCTCAACTAGAAAACAATATGATTAGTCAAGGAGGACCTACCACTCCTCCTCCTTCCACAATAGCATCCATACCTACCTACACCACTCCCCAAGTTGCAACAATCATGTAGTCTATTAGTAATGTGATACCTTCCTTGACCATTCCTACTAGCATTCCTAATTCTTATGTGGTGTCACATGCTCTCTCCTCTTCCACCATACCATCCATTAGCATTCCATTCACTTTCCCTTCCTCTACATACAATCCATCACCACTTTCCCTTCCACCTCATACCACTTACACTAACCCTCTCATCACACAACTTTTACAAACCGTCTCCTCCATGCAAAAACAAATATCCACCATCAACCAAAACCAAAATGGACCACCTACCTATTATGTTCGTAGTAGCCCACTATCTCTATAAATATTAAGAACACCGATGCCACAAGAAATAGAGAGGCCTATATTTGAGAAGGATGGAGGGAAGGGTGATCCTACTAGTCATGTTAATGCTTACATAGCCTTATGCAATGAATTTTTCCTTGATGATAAACTATTAGACAAACTAAATCCTAGAATTTTAAAAGACATTGTCTTAGAGTGGTTTTCATCCTTACCAAATAATTCATTTTTTTCATTCAATGAACTCGTTGATGCATTCATAAGTCATTTTCAAGTCCACATGACACCCAAAAAGACATGGTTGACTAAATGAGATGCAAACAAAATGTGGATGAAAAGGTAACTAATTTCATCTCACGCTATCAATCAATTTATGCCCAACTCGATGTCAATATTTGGGATCCACATCTTCAAAAGATGTTCATTGAAAAATTACAAAGTCAAACTCAAGATAAATTGACCATGATGAAGTTTCCCTCCTTCATGCACTTGTGTACTGCCCTTTGCTATTAGCACAATTTAGTTAGTAGTCATGATGCAAAGTCCACTTCTAACTGAACTAAAAAATCTAAACCTAGCACTTCAAACAATTCACAACCATTTTGAAAACCAAACAAAGGGTTCTTATAGTTCCATCCCCCTCAACAACAATTCAACCCGTCAACAACCAAGTAGTAGTTGTTAAAGCCACGATACCTTATAGTTATGGAGATCCAAAAAGATAGTTTGCACCATTGCCAAACACCCTTCATAACACCATGTCCCAACTTTTACAGCAACATATGATTACTTTACCTACTGTTAAACCACTGGATCCTACTAAGCCTTTACCTCCAACCTTTCAACCCAACGCTTATTGACATTATCATAGACAAAATGGACATGATACAGAATAGTGTAAGTGTCTTAAACACCTAGTGCAAGACCTCATTGATTCTGGTTGTCTATCCATTTCAAATGTTAATGTTAAAGGAAATAAGTCTATTGCCCCACCAATTCAAAACAATTTTTTACTGATCTAATGCCCAAGCATAATGTGTCATTCGTCAAAGCTAGTGAAACTCAAAACAATGTTGTGATGAATGTTCATACAGCTATTGGACATCCTAATCCTATTCCACATACCACTATTATTAATCCTATGAATGATGTGGTAGGTGTGATATACGTTATCCCTCACAAGGTCCAACCTAAGAAATATCTTGACATTACTTTCTCTTCTAAGGATATCCTTCTGAATCTTCCTAATGGTCCTCTTTACATAGCCGGCTATATTTATGATAAGCCCACTAATAGGATACTCATAGATTCCACCTATGGAGAGAATGTGATCACTGAGGAATTTTTGGTATTACATGATCTTTATCAAGATGATTATGATAAAACGAGAGCATGGATCAAAACACACAATGGTTTTGCTTGCCCTATGTTAGGATCAGTCGTCCTTCCATTATAGATAGGACCTAAGATAGTGGATGTTATATTCTCCATCATCCCACAGTTGGATCAATTTCATTTGCGGCTAGGCCATCCATGCCTTCGCTTAATGAAAGTTTTCCCTTCGGTCATACACAAATGTTTAAAGTTTTCGCTTGACAATGACATATTCATTGTTCACCATAGTGGCTTTAACCCTTTATCTTCTAAAGGAAACTTCTCTTTAGAATCCTTTTGGTCTAAGCCTATGGAACCCTTAACACCTCGCAAAGACTTCTTTTTCATTGCTTACCAAAAGTTTAAAGCAAAGAAAATTGTCAAATTGTCCCTCCGCAACACGTCCCCGTCCACTTCCACAACTCCCATTCTAGATGAAACAATGCTTCAACCTGAACTTGAACCAACAAAGCAAGATCAACCAACAATAAACACTTCACCTTCATCATCTAAACAACCAAGAGATAATGATAACAACCCCATCTTTCCTCCTCATATAAAACAAGTTTATAGAGAAAATGATAAAGTGGATGATCCGCCTTCCATGGTTTATTTTGTTCCTCCCCTCAGGGAAGACAAGCAACCAATGGTTAAACAACCCGCTCCTTCACAAGCACAACTTGACAATAAAACCAAAAGAAATAGAGGAGATAGGGAGCATAGGCACAGGCTTCGTGCCCTTGCTCGCAAGTTACAAAATGAAGAAAACAAAGAAAATCAAAATCTGCACTTGATAGAAGAAATGCGTGATGATCCTCCTCCCCAATCACAACAAAATCATCCAATACAACAACTGCAACTCGTCATACACCTTTCATTGGACATTACCATCTATCCTCCTATCGTGATTAATCTAGATGACGATGATGAGATCACTAAAATAGATGAAGAGGTGCATAATGATCTGAATACATTATTTTCCTCTTCCATGAGCTTAAATGACAAAAATCCTACAACAATTGTAGAACCTAGTACTTCCCCTAGTTCAGCACTTGCACTTGTCCCTTTGGCTAGTTGCCCGCCCTTGGCGCATCAGGAACATGACTGGGAGAAAAATGACTTGATTGATGGTTGACTTGCATTTTCCTTACTAGTCTTTATTTTTCCTTTTCTTTTCTATGTTTGTATGTGTGTATTGTATTCCCCCGTAATGTGACATTTGATGAACATCTCTTCTCTTTGTGACATTCCTCTATTTGTACTTTTATTCTTCTATATGTCATACATCACTTTCACTTTTTCCTTTTGCTTTTGTTTTGTGTTTTCCTTTGGGGATGACGCAAAGCGTTGAGATGCCCTATGTCTCTTCCATGTTGAACCAAAAGGTCTTTTTATTTTATTTTTTTCTTTTGTCTTGTGTTTTTCCTTTTGGGGATGATGCAAGGCAATGAGACTACAATGCCTCTTTCATGTTGACCCAAAAGATCTTTCTATTTTCTTTTTTGCTTTTTTTTGTGTTTTTCTTTTGGGGATGACACAAGGCATTAAGACCGACATGTATCTTTCATGTTGACCCACAAGGACCCCTTTTTTTTCCTTTTCTTTTCCTTTTTCTTTGTTTTGTGTTTTTCCTTTTGGGGATGACGTAAGGCATTGAGACCACAATGTCTCTTTCATGTTGACCCAAAATCCTTTTCCATTTTCGTTCACCTTTTCATTTTCATTTGCTTGTGTTTTCCTTTGGGGACGACGCAAAGAGTTGAGACATACTATGTCTCTTCCATGTTGACCCAAATGGATCTTTCTTTTTCTTTGTTTTCGCTCTCTTTCTGTCATTCTTCTAGTTCTATGTATTCAGGGAATGATGATAGTTTCAAGCTCTCTAACAAAACATTGCAGCAAAGAACATACTAACCCCAAATCCATAGATCTCTTATGTGTTTGATGTTTCTCATTTTTGGGGCAACCCCTTTCTTTAATTTTTCATTTTCTTCACATGAAAAAGCCTTACTCGGAAAAGTATGACTTGGCATAAGGGATTTCCAAGTTGGCTCTCATGTCAGATTCTTTATTCTTTACATTTTTCATTTTCTACTTTAAAGTAATTTCTCACAAAACGGTGTGTAGCAATTCCTTTAAAGTGGGGGCATACATTGGCATAATTCATTTTGATTTTTTTTTATTTTCCTTGGTTCTTAGTGCAACTTTGTTACTTCATATGATGTGTTTGTCGCTTTGTGGATGACATTGGGTGTGATGTACTTCATGAGCGTGATCTATCTTAGCATATTACATTCCTCTTAGTGGCCTGATGTGACACACTACATCCACTAAGTTGTGAATATTCTATTCTTTGATTGGTCCTCTCTTGGAGACATTAGACACAATGTCCCCTAAGCTAATATCTCACATGAACTAAGAAAGACTCCTTTGAACAATATTTTGCATGTTTCATTTTGCATTTATATGGTCACCTTGCATAACAAAGCTTGCATGCCTGTGGTGCCATCACATTTTTTCATGAGTTCTAAGCATATGAAGCTTTTCTTGTCTCATGAAGTATGAAACGAAATTGTCCTTTGTGGTGTCTTATTAAAGTTATCAAGAGGTATAACTTTGATATGGTTGAGTAGGAAGCCCATTTTGAGGCGTGACTTTTCCCCATAGCCACCTGTGTGTTTGTGAGTACATACCAGCTGTGAGTGTATGTTTCTCACCTTTTGGGCCTTCTCACCCCAGAGTGAGTACACATTTCTTGTTTCAAACAAACAACCTAGATTTGATCCACAACAGGATGGATAAATGATCGAACCTATATTTCATTCTTTTTCATCATTTTCATGTGTGTTCCTTTGCGTTTATGTTTGGTTTTCCATGGGATCTTGATCCTAGGGGCTTGATCATCCCTCTTGACTATTGTTGTCTCATCTAAAGACCAACATGAGTGCATTTGGATCCCTCTCTGTGCATGTTGGGCTACTTTAGTGTGATTTTGAAGTAGGTTCATCCTCTCACTAAAGTGGGGGCTAATTGTGGACATGAAAAAAGTAACCCTTCTACTTTTTCTCATGTTCAGACCCTCCTAGTGGATTTTGGCTTGATTTTTCCTAGATTTAATGTTGTAATGTGGCCAACACATTCACATTAGGTCTTGGAACCCTGAGAATCATTAAGAATTCAAGGATGTCATGTAGAAGTGTTGTAACCAAATTTCACACTTTTCTAGGACCCTTTCATTATAATTCACTTAAATAACTTCTTCTTATCACTTACTAAATCTTATTTCAAAGTGTTGTAAAGATTTGTAACAAACTCTCACGCTTTTCTAGACTTTTCATCACTAATTCAACCCTTTCTTATGTTTAAATGACCCCTTAATGCACTTTTTGACCATACTTAAGTGTATTTTTGAGAATATTCGTGTTAAACATTATTAAATGCACTTTAATTCTTGACACCCAGTAAAATTTCCCTGGTGGGACTAAGTCGCCACCTAGGGCGACTTAGTCCCACTAGGCACAAAAATCAAAATAATTTTAATTTTCTAGTGGGATTTTATTCTCCTACCCTTGAGGTCAGCCTGTGATGTGTTATTTTTGAGAAATAGTGGAAAATCAAGTATAAATAAAGGGTTTTTCCACTCATTTTAGACCTAATTCATCCAACACTCAAGCAACTAATCTTTTAATCATTCTCAAGCATTCAAGCACTCTAAGCATCATCAAGTCATCCATTGGATCACTTCATTACATATCTTCAAATTTCTACATCAAGGGTTTGGTGAGTTTTTAACATTTCATGTTGTTTATTCATCATTTTATCTTCATTTCATTTTATTATCTAGGGTTTTATTACCAAAGTGGGGTTTCACGAAGGAAAACCACTATACTCTAACCCTTAACCCTTTTTCCCTCTTTGCATGTGTGTTTGTAGGTCGTGTATGTAGATTTATCAAAGAGTAAGGTGTTAAAAAGGTTTTTTCAATCCATCAAAGTCATCAAAGTCAAGAAATCCCTAATTGAAGCTTGGAGACCCATTTTAGCCCTTTTTCTACAAAATTTGGAGTGGACATCTGTCAGAAAAGGAAGTGTAGACCAAAAGCTACAAAATTCTACCCTGAATTTCCCAAAATTCCTAGGTGGACTAAGTCACCATCTGTGGTGAATTAGTCCCACTGCTAGGCCTGAAAAGTGGTTTCTGTATTTTTGGATACCCATTTGGAAAATTCATGTTCTAACATATTTTCTTTGAAACTGGACTAAGTCGCCCAGCTTGGTACAAGTGTCCCAGGCAACATTTTTGGTCAAATCTACAGGATTCCAAAACCTCTCTACATCAGACTTCATATTCTAGGTGCACCTCTCTAGTCTTGTTTAATTCTCTTATCATTTACCTACATTCTTAGGTGGTTTTGCATACCTCACTTATTTTTAAACACTTTACATATCTTAGGTTTAGCATTAAATAATCATTTCGTTTTTAGTCTATTACATTTAGACATTGCATCTAGCCATATTGCATCCATCATTACATTAATTTTGAGTGTTTACATTACATTTTGGCCCATATTTCCCCTTTTAGGTGAAAAACCCTAGAAGTGCAAGAAAGACCCTAGGGTGCCAAAATATTTGTTTACACATGATTCAACTTTCTCCTCCTAGGAGATCACATACAACAATGCATACATCTTGGTCTCAAGAGAATAAGTATCATGCCAAAACTCTAACACATGATCAAGAGTAAACCATGACATAATACCATAACACTCTAAACCAAGAAACAACATCACTAATCAATATGAATATAACCATCCTCTGTTAATGAAACCAAAAATGCCAATGAAACTTGACTGCATAGAAGTAGAATCAAGATTCCATCCATGACAACATCAAATACTGTAGAAGATCATCCACCATCAAATGGTGAATCCACATCACTTCCAACAACTCTCATTGAATTGTGATACCGAGTCACACATGGCATTGTGACTACCATCCTCTCCATGAAGATCATCGAGGTCTACACACACAAATGAATTTTTAGTAACATAACAAGTAGAACCAAAATCTCCAAGCCAAGAAGATACCTACAGCCACCAAACCATCATAAACATATCCATCACCACCAAACCATCATTGTCAAAAACTCCCACTGAAAGTGTATAGCCAATGAATGCAACAAGCTATCATGACATCGCGATAACAATATCCTAATGAATATCAACCAAAGAGTTCCCTCATACAATCAAAGAACTCAAATACAACATGAGCTCCTCAATAAGAAAGAAAAGTAAACCATGATCCTCATACCAAGAAGATTCACTGCCACAATTTGAATCAGGATCCAATCCAACACCACCAACAATGCACTTGCACAAACCATCATGACATGCCAAAGTCTCTAAAGCACAATAAACATCCATGACACCATGATCACCACCAAATGTACCAACAACTCAATCCAACTGTGTCCACATATCCACATAACAAAGTCAACTACATAGGTATCACATCATGACTACACTTAGTAATACCATCTCTACTCCTTAACATGACAACAAAACTAGCAAACCAAGTGACTAAACCAAGCCACCAATTTGAAAAATACATCAACATTGAAATATCTACGGGCATAAACAACCCATGTCCAAGTCATAAATTCAACATGTAAGTATAGACCTCCTACAACATTGCACAACTTGTAGATACAACAATGCAACATACAAATCCAACCAACTATTGATAACCATGTCAAAAAGAGAATAATCTAAGATGTACAACTAAGTATACAATGAATCCAACATCAAATCTCCAAGATTTGATCATCCATAAACTCATAGTATCACCATAGTCAAAGTAACCCATAAACATCTTAGATAAGGAAATAAATAAATAAACCATTCCAAAATTGATCCACTATGTAGTGCTCTGAAAAAGCTTTTCATCAACTATTTGAAGTCCAAAATAAAACTTTATATGCTCAAGATATGCCCTCTCAAAGCTCAAAACAAACATCCGACTTCCACCAAGAAAAAAACTATCAAAATATCCAAAAATATCTAGCACCACGGTGTAGAGCTCTGATTCACCTTTCCAATGAGTCCAAGAAGAGAAAAAAAGGACCACCTGGGCGAAAGTTATGCCCCTCGGAAGAAAAAGTATAGTTTGCATCTAAGGCAAAAAAAATTAGGTGGTTGAGCAGCAGCCCCACCCAGGCAACACTACTCAGACTGGTGGCAGACTTGAAATTTTATAAAATTCGATTTAATTTATTTCTCACCAAAAAATCCATCAAGCCCCTTTTTGAATTAAATACCGGCGGATTAAATTTTTCATGGGCAATTAAATAATTTTATTTTATTTTTTGTTTTACCCCATAGGGGTTGGCAGTAAATTGGGCCCCGCCAGTGGTTAGACTGCTAATAGGACTATCGGTGATACCTTAACAGTACCGTCAAGAGCCTGTCAACGCAAGCTGACAGCCGACACGGGGAGGTACAGGGGTGGCCCCGCCCCCACCACAAAAAAGTTTAATATTTAAAAAAAAAATAATTAATTCAAAACTTTTCAACCCCCTTTAATTTTTAATTTTTAATTTTTTAAATTTGTTTTTGCAAGATTAAACAATATTTCAACGGGATTTTTTTTAATATTATTTTATTCTACAAACGACCTAGATGGTCGTACGACCAGGTTGGGGCTAATTTTTTTTTGCATTTTTTCACAGTAACAAAAGTAGGTCGAGTTAAATATCAAAATTCATCTCTCGGCCAACCTACATCCAACCATGAGGTCTATTTTTTCCTAGGAGCTCATCTATAATTTTTCCCCCACAAAACCCTCATTTGAATACATAGCCAGAAAACCCTTTTCACCCAAAACTTCTCACACCCCAAATCTACAAACAGCACATCAAAACAACAAACCAAAACCCTCAGATCTGCAATAAACAACCTACAAAACCCTCATATCTTGCCATGTTTTCATTCTTTCATGCGATGAATAGATTCAAACTCAAACAAGATTTTTTCTCAACCAAGGGTTATACAACCAAAACCATGGCTCTGATACCAAATAAAAGGAAACTTGCAGCCATCTAATGACAATTTCCACATAACCCAAAAGAGAAATCTATGCAACTAAGTGTTCAGAATCAACATGCAAGAGAATAGACAACATACCCATAAAAAAATTGACACAAGATATATCCTAGGAAAACCCTCAAGAGGGAGAAACCCAGCCTCCAAAAGCATCCATCACTCATGTATTATGCAGCAATAAATATTACAATACATCTTCAGAGTCTCCATGAACACCATTGAAGCATCAAGCCCTCTCCAAGCAATCCATGTGAACAAGCATGTAACCACACATCCTATGCCATGCTTCAAATCCTTACAAATGTCACCAAGAGCTAACCTGCAAACTGACCAACCTAAACAACTACCCTTGTGGTTTATTTTATAGAAACAAGCTCCCACAAAACCACCAAGTGGTATTACATAAAACCATGTGACTAAAACCATGAGATTACAAAACCATGCCCCCACATTTAATATTGAGTTCTTTATTTAATTTATTTTCCCTAATATTAAATAATTACATTTTTACAGCTTTATCTTATGTCCCAATGTTACATACAACATTAAGTGGCCCCAAGAATATTAACACATAGTGATGCACATACCCCTAGACTCCCTAGGTGCACCACACACATAAAATAAATAATTACATTATAAGCATTATGCAAGGTGTACAACACACCTTTTCCCAACATAAGGGAGTAGATGTGTTGGGAAATTTTATTGTGAGGATGGGGGTTATGAATGGGACCAGTATGGGATAGTCATAATCTATTCCCCCTAGTCTCATGTGAGTTACTTTGTGGGTATTTATCTTTCAAAGGCTTACCCCCTTGCACAAACAAAAGATAGGTACAAGGAAATGTATGGAGGGATCCTTAGAGAAGGGGGCCTCAAGACCATATTTCCTTATGGTTATGGCATCTATGCATGCCTATCCTTGTAAACCCCATTATGTGAACCTTGTAGTGCCTTGTGTATTTGGTATTGGTAATAAATATGGTGTAAAATAACTGTGATCCATGCGGTAAAATAATTATGATCTATGAGGTAAAAGATTTGTTATCAAAAGAGGAATGGTGTGTAATTTTAATTTTGATGGGGTATGAGACGCTAATGGTAGAGGAGTAAATAATTCCTTGGTGGCACCTTTAATTGATGTTGTGACCTGAGTAATGGCTAATTAATATTGAAATTGTGTTTTGATTATATCATTATGAAAGTGCTTGTAATCCTCACATAACCCTGTGCATGGGTGTTCATTATAAATAAGAGAAAAACTAGTTAAAATTAGCACCTCGAATTACACTTAAAGAGGAACCAAAAGATATATTGAATGACTAACTTTTTTCTATTATTATGTATAATACTTATGGAAGAGTCTCTCTTAGTATGTGCTTGTTACTTAAGATGAACTATTTTACCAAGTAAAATATAAAAAATAGTAAATGTATGTTTAGATATGACAAATCGAGATGATGAGATTATGATCTTGAACCTTGATGAATTTTAGGAGGATTTCTAAGCGAAGAGGATGGGGATGTTATGTCCCACCTTGTGTGCAACTAATGCAACCTTGAAATTCCTAAGTGTGTTCCATTAATTTCTAGTGAGTTAGATTGGAAATGATAAATGAAGTATTTATCCGTTTTTGTCATTGGAATTGTATTAATAAACCCTAGGATAAACTCTTACCTTTTAATACACCAAAATGTGAATGCGTTTAAATAATAAAAGGGAATTGGTTATTGAATTATTAATTGCTCCAAGTAAGGAATAATTAATCCTTGTATCTTATGGCATGTTTTATACTTGACAATTGCTATCTAATTTAAATAACTATGATTTAAATATCTAACTTCTCAAAATGCATCTTATAGAATTACGAGATTTATTTGGTGGTATTTAATAGTGACTATCTATTCTAGCTAGACCTAATGTGTTATGGTGAAGACACTTGTAATTTGGGGGACACATTACAATGAATTAGTTAATTAAACATGAAATAAGATATTATATTGTATTAGGATTTAATTTGATAAAATTACTAATGAGTTTCATGTCTCCTAAGGTGGATACTAATAGTGAGTATGAATAGATTCTACAAATTACAAGTGATGGCACACAAAGTTTGGACAACTACAACCTGGTGCGCATGGATGAAACGTCAATCAAACTAAGGTAAGACTATAGGTGTGTGGAGGAGGTGAATAAAACATTTTTTATACTTATTTGAGTAAGTAATCAACAATAATGAATAATTTGGTAAGGAGAAATTGGTAAGAATACATATATATGTGATACTTTCAAATTGTGGTATTATTCTCATTAAAGAAAGAATTAGATTTATGTACTAAAATTGAAATGCATAATTGGATGAATTATCAATAAATAAAATAATGAGGAGTAGACTAGTCAATAGTAACATTATTATTTTTATCTAACCTTACTAATATGTTGGGTATATATTGTGTGAGCTAAGATGTAGGAATAATAATCATGCTAAAGGAAATGCATGACCATATAGACCTAAGATAAATACTTCCTTGTAAAGTTATATATTGTGAACCCCTTTGACCTAAGAGGTAATTAAGGTTAGAATTTAATGTTATGAATAATTGTATTGTAAGGGTTTAGTGTGTGGGTTATGTGTGAGGTGTTTTTTGGGGTAATTAAGTGTTAATACCATGTGGTTAAATGTGTAAATGGGGAATTAGGGTTGGGGGACCCCTAATCAATTTGAATTTTGGATGCTTTCTTTTATGTTATTTTAAAAGGTCTTAAAATTTCTCATTTTAGGTGTTTTCGTCTTTTTTAGTGCCCTTAAGTAAGTTCCTATGGTTTGGGTGCATATCGAAGGCCATATCTTGGGGCATATCTTGATATGACCCTTATTTATTGCACATTTAGAGAAGTGGCAGATTTGGAAGACTTTAGGGAAAGGGGAAGAGTGTCTTGACCTCCAAACTCATTTATAAGATGGGACATTGGAGATGAAGTGGCCAAGTAATCCATCCTCCTCTTATGAAGAGGAGACTTTCTTAGATGGAGTGGAGTACACTCCTTCCCTTCCCATCCCCCCTAAAATGCTCACACATGTGTGAGCACTTGTGGGAGAGTGTGTTCAAGGAATGAATGGGGAGGTGACACTTGGGAAGTTGACAAGTGTCACCTCCCCATTCAAGAGGATTCAAGTTTTAATTCCTTTATATTCTTCATGGGTTGAAGTGTTTGGTGATTCTTTCCTTCATTTTTTCCATTCTTTGGGTTACTTTTTTTCTTGTTTTCAAGTTTTAGAGGAGAGGCTTCTAAGAAAGCAAGGCAAGAAGGAAACTCTTGCATATTGAAATTTGAATATTCAATCTTGGTATCATGTTGGAAAAAAGGAGACTCATCCCTACAAGCTATGTAGAGAAATAAGTCTTCTTCTCCTTACAAGTATCAAGTTATTTTATTATGTGATGTTGCTTATTTATTTACTTGTTCTTGAGTTAGAAAGTGGGGTTTGGTAGTTCATTTCTTTTAGTAGAATGTATATAATGGATGTGGGTGATGGCTAAAAACTTTGTGTGTCTTATGATGTTGTGTAATCATGGATGATAGTTTATTATGGTTCTCCTTGGTCAAGGGAATGGTTAGAGCCTTGAAATGGCTTGATGATGTCATTTATGGTATGGTGGAGAGCAAGTTCTTATTGATTGACATGTTGTTTATTATATTTCTAAACATTATTGCAATTTTGAAAGTTATTATTTTGTTGAAATGAAGAAAGAATAGATTGAATATATTAAGTTCCTACTTTTGGCATATTACCTATTTATTTCTTTTATACTTTTCTTTGGAGGAAATTTTGAAGTTAATTTCTATACAAATCATTTATGGGAAAGGTATTTCTTGTAACCTTATAAGTTAGACAAATGTGTTTATAACTTCCTATACATGTGATGAAGAGAGATTTTCATTTAGGAGAAGAAATATGTTATTTAAATGTACATTATGCAAAAAAGAGGTATTCATTATGTTGTACAAATAAAATGGTTGTTTCTATTATATGGGTATTTTCCATGCTAGGAGATATTGGTTTCTTCTCTGTCCTCAAAAAAACCCATTACAATAGAAATAAAGGGAATATAAATTCTTGTATGAGATATGTGACTATGTCTTCTTTTCAAACTCTCCAAAATCCTTGCTTTAAATCTAAATAGTCAAATTTAATAAGATGTGCAAAATGGGTATCTAAAATAAATTTCACTCAATGTACAAAAATATAAATGTATATACAAAAGATATATGCATATCTTTCCTAAATGATTCATTTGAAATGTTATATGCAATATATATATAGGATGAAAATATATTTTATTAAAGCTATATTCATTCTATATATTTTTCATATATTCTATACATTTTTTGTTTTGTAACATTTATCATAATATATGAATTGTATTTTATAAATCTATAATATAATATGTGTATTTTTTTATGTATAAGTATCGTGTATAAAATATAATTGCTATGAAATTATTAAAAAAAAAACATTAAAAATAATAATAATAAAATAAAGGAAAGGAAACATGGAGGCAGAGGGGTTTCCCGATAGCCTCCTCCCAAAATGGGAGGTAGCTCCCATAACTGCTCCCATATGGGAGTCACGACTCCTATGGGGAGAGGCGCCACCTCATAAGAACTTGTATTTATTTTTATTTTTTAAAAATAAACCCACTATTACAGAGGTCTATAACACAACAATACCACAAATGTCATTCAGATATGCTCATTTATATCTACATTTAAAAAATATAAAAAAATGTTGAGATCAACAACAAATTGGAGACCTCTAATTTGCAATAATCCAAAAGAAAAATATGTATATTTGTATGTTGTTTAGGATGGAAAAGCAAATATTTAAACAAGTATCTTTATTATCATCGCAAGCCTCTGCAATTTGCAAGGAAAAAAAATTGATATGAGGGTTTAAGAGATAAATATTCATAAATTTAAAATAACAAAAAAAAATTGTGTATAAAAAAAATGAGTTGCTAAATAATGAACAAACACAGACATGCCTGAGTACAGTTTAAATCTCTGCAATATTTTCTAGAAGATATATATAACAAGTTTTTTCATGGATAAAATGGAGTTGTAGAACTTTGACCTACACAAAAACAGTAAGGAAAAATATATGCATGAGAAATGTGTATGGATTTAAATATAAAGATAATAAAATCTTAAACTATTCTTACTCTAGAAGGTTAAAAGCAACCATTATACCTCCAAGTAAAACATGCATTTAGGAGAAAGTAGAACATGGGAAGATCTGCAAAATAAATTCATCATGAGGAAACTTCTCTAGGAACCCCAAGGATTCCTAATCTTACTTTTATAAAATCTTCATCAATTTTATAATAAATATTAAGAATATATATTTTAGTCTTATATATATTTTTAATGTAGTATGTAATATTTATATGATACTATTGATAATATTATATTTATTTTTAATTATATCTTCAATTAAAGATATATATATATAATATTATAGTATGTTTTCTTCAACAGTTGTTCTTATTTAATAAATTAGATAAGGTATAATATAGTATAATTATTATAGTAGATTATACTCTATAGTTTATTTTTCTTGGTATTTGGCATTATATATTTTTTAAGATCTTTAAAATTTTAATTTTTTTGTTTATGTTCATAATATTTATTTCTTATCTCTCCTTAAAATATATATTTTTAATCCTTCCTTTATAAAATTGTCATCATTTAAGGAAAAATTAGGGAAATATATATTTTTAGAAATTTTTTGACTTTAAATCATCATACTTTGAAAAGCATGATTCTAGTTAGGTTTTTACATCTAACTTATGCTTTCTTTTTTATTTATTTGATTCTTATATATCTTTTTCAATATAATAAATAATAGTTATTTGATATAATTGATATTATTGTTTATATCTTTAATTATATCTTCAATTAAAGATAATATTTATTTTGTATCTCTCTTTAAAATATATATTCTAATCCTTCCTTAATAAATTGTTATCATTTATAAAGGAAAGATTAGGAAAATATATATTCTTAGAAACTTTTTTTATTTTAAAATATCATACTTTCAAAAGCATGATACTGATTAGATTTTTATATCTAATTTATACTTTCTTTTTTAATTATTTGATTCTTATATATCTTTTTCAATATAGTATATAATATTTATTTGATATAATTGATATTATTATTTATATCTTTAATTATATCTTTAGTTAAAGATATACATTGCTTTAATATGATATTGTTCATTAGTTTCTTTATTTAGTAAATGATATTCTTTAATTACTTTGATTCTTACTAATTAATCTAATATATGTTATAATTATAAGTTATTTTGTTGTTATTAAATATTATTTAATTTTTTTATATATGGTATTAGAATTAGTTTGATTTTTGTTTAGTTAGATTTTAATTTAATTAATTGTTTAGCTATTTTCAATTGGTTAGATTAACATTTTATTCATGTTATCTTTTTTGTTCTCTTTAGTTTCATTGGTCTCTTTTGTATCACTATATTTTCACCTATTATCAAGGGATAGGTTTCTATTTTTATTCATATCTTTAACTTTTTTATTTTATTTTTATTGGCCTAATTGACCCGTTGACTTCTAGCTCTCTCAAACTCACCTATTTATACATCCAAGTCTGCTACCTTATTCTCTCTCTCTCTCTCTCTCTCTCTCTCTCTCTCTCTCTCTCTCTCTCTCTCGCATATCATCCTAATGATGGATCATGGAGTATGATCCAAAACGTTGATATAAAAAATTGACACAATTTCAATCCAGAAATAGCTCACTTGAAAAGTACTATTGCACTCAATAGTGCATGCATCAAGCTTATATAATGTGCCATGTCTAACACCTCTAGAAATCACCATAGCACCTCTAACCATCTTGCATCTTGCATCAGAGAATACTACCTACACACCTACATCTATTAGTTTACTCACAGATTAAAATTTTTATGTTAATCCAAAGATATGCAACACACCATTAATCCTTTTTATTCTACCATTAGGAAACATGATTCTAACTTTACCATAGCTAACAATATTTAAATAAGAATCATCACCCAAGTACACCTTACCTCCATCGAATTCTTCATATTTAGAAAATGAATCTCTCTTAAAGGTCATATGGAAAGATGCACCTAAGTCATTTAACCATGCATCATTACCTGCACGAGTTGCCAAAGCTGCAATGAATGCATCACCATCTTCTCAGACTTAGAGTTAGAATCAAGTCTCTCTTTTTTTTCTTCTTTTCTTCTTTGTAGTCCTTACGAATATGTCCAAGCTTACCACAGTTCCAACAAATAACTTTGGACTTTTCAAGAGATTTGGATCTCCCCTTAGACTTAGATTTATCACACTTCTCATTATTCTTTCCTTTTTTTAGGTATTCCACAAACATTTAGGGCATCCTTGGCATTGATGGATACCTTCCTCCTCATCTCTTCAAAAAGAAAATAACCCACCACATCTTCAATTTTCAAGATAACATAAGTACTCTCAATAGCCATAACAAGAGAATCCCATGAATCAGGAAAAAAAACAAAGCAAGATTTGACATTTCTCCTCCTCGTCCATTTTGACACCAACTGATGACAATTGAGTCAACAACATATAAAATGCTTCAAGGTGGTCTGTAATTCATCCACCCTCTTCCACTCTCAATTAATACAATTTCTTAGTCAAGAAAATCTTGTTTCCTGAAGATTTGGCTTGATACATCTCACCAAGCTTCTTCCATAGTTTTTGTATAGAGGTCTCTTCATGCACATTGATTTAAAAAAAGTCTACCATGCACAATCTAATTAGAACCTTGGCTTTACAGTCCATAACATCATATTGAGCATCCAATGTAGGATCTACATACCTTGAAAGATTATCATCAACAGCATCCCAAAGATATTGATCTATCAACAGATCCTCCATCTTCAGCTTCCACATCTCAAAATTATAAATCTAGAAAATTCATCCATCTATATTCTCCCTGATGAACTCGCCATCTAAAGATTCCTTCAACAAGATCACAAAGTATTTTTGGCACAAGCTCTCACTCAAATTTGAATTAGTTCAAAAAACTCAACAACCCACAACTAAAACCAAAGGTGATCAGGCTCTGATGTCACTTATAAGGAAGCTAAGGTGGCAAATTAACTTCCTACACTAATCTTGAGAGGGGGATAATGTAAAACTTTATAGATCTTTTCAATAGTTATAGAAACTTAAACAAAAATAAACATAAATATCATGCATACCACAACATAGTGATTTACATAGGGAAAACCCTTTTAGGAGAAAAATCCCACTCCAAAAGACGCCCAATATATTATTCAAAAATCATGAAGATCGCAATATACTTGCAAAGCAAGCTTCTCACAAGAGTATAACCAACCAAAGATCCAAAGACAACACGACCACTATCAAACTCTTAGAATATACCCAGTCATAATACAATGCCCTCATAAAAATAAGGTTACCTTCTAAGGCAAGAAAAGCCAACAAAATATCCACTCCACCATGTTCTCCCATTGTATATCACACCTATAGGTGTAACTAGTATAAATAGATTAAATATATCCTGTCAACAATAAACCTTATATAATTGCAAGGTTGAGACACATTTTCCCAACAGTCCATTGGAGGACATGTGGGTGGATGTTAGAGATGTTAAAGAAATCAGAAGTGTTACAATATTGAAGTTTGAGAAGATCTTTGTGCAAAAGGATGACGAAGAGGAGAGTGAAATTGGAGGAGCATGCTTTGTTGGAGGCATGGAAGGAAAAAATGAAATTTTTAGCAGTACTTGAGAAGCAAAGTGAAATTATATCGCTTGAAGAGGCCAAATGAGTTGTAGTAGTGGTGAGTCTTTTGGAGGACATGGAGAGGATGGTGATGATGAATGCTGAAGACAAAATTGTTGTAGTTGAAGGTGAAAGGAAAAATTGCAGCAACAAATAGAGGTAAAGCTTTATTTGAAGTATGTGATGGTTGGCATCAATTTGAGTATGAAAAAGTAGAAGAGGAAAGCATGGAGGTGTTAAGGGTTGAGGTGAAGCCTGAAAAAATCCATTGCATTTGTATGGAAAGAGGAGAAGTCAAAGAGAAAGATGTAGATTCAAGAAATAAATTGATAAAAATCTTTAATTTATATCATTTTGATATCGCTATGTATGCAAATTTAATGATGAAAGAACATTGGGAAGAATATTCTTGGAGGAGGACAGGTCATAGTGGATTAATTCCCACAAAGGAGGAAGATGAGCATGGAATTTGGTGGAGGTGGTCGAGATATGGTGGGATAGATCCCACAAATGAAGATAAGGAAAGAACCTTTGGATGGAGGTGGATGGTTTGTGGTGGGTTGAATCCCACAAGAGGAAGAATGAGTGGAAGAGGTAAACGACAGGAGAAGTCAGCTCATGGTGGAAGAAGTTCCACAAAGGGATAGGACATTGAAGGGAAAATCTAGCAGAGGAATATGGTGAATGTTTTGGCTAAGTGATGAAAAATGAAAAAAAAAAATCTGCAAGGTACCTATCTCAACATTGGAGTATACTGTAAGTTTCTTGCAACTTGAAAGAGTATTCCTACTACTCAGCTCCATTTTGTCAGCATAGCTCACAAAATTTTTACCCTACATGTCTGATGCAGGAGCGTCTAGGTGGATGCACGATCAACATTAACCAAAAAAATATTATAGTTTCATTTTCAATTTTGGTCTGATTTGATTTGCTTTGGTAATTTCAAACATTTCTCTACAACAAGAAGATTTTGATTAGTTCAAATTGCAATTTTCAATTTTTCCAGTAGTTTGTTGTTTTGAAGGCCCCATAGGTAAGTAAGTTTTACAGAAACAAATGTTTCTAGATATTCGTAAGATTTGGAAAAAAAACCTTTTACAAGGGTAATCTTAGATGTATTTTGCAAAATGTGGTCAAATCTTTCACCGTTTGAGATTTTAATTCCCGAAGTTTGTGTCAATAGTTTTAGGGGAAATTTAAAATCTCAAGATTTTTGAAGGATGGAGCCAAATGGCTTGGAGGGAAGCTTCTTGATTTCATTTGACGCATCTTGGAAAGTTTTCAAGTAAAAGGAGCTTTCGATAAATATTTATACAAAAAATATGTTCTCGGGTTACTAACGCAATTTAAGGCTTTCAAAAGGTGATTTTATTTTCATATTTAAAATTTCTTGAAATTAAAAACATGGAGCAGCTATTGGAAGAAATAAAAAAGTTTATCAAATACAGATGGGTGTGATCTCTTCTTGTTGACCAAAGCTAAAAGTGGCATATGGATTCTTCATTTTGTGAAGAATAGGAAGGGTTAGAGCTTATGGAAACAAAAAAAGTAAAAATAAAAAGGCCACGCCATAGTAGGAGGAGAATAAGGGGATGCACATAAATATAGGAGAAAAATGTAGCCTAAAGAGTAATGAGTCGCCAAGTAAACGCAAACAAAGATTTACCATGCAACCAGAGGTGTAAGGGGGATGCCAAGGAAATGAGGACATAAAGATTGGTATAGGGGGTTGCACTTCATGAAGAAGGCAATGTAAACAAAACAAAAAAAATAGCCATGCAACAGTAGAAGGTTGGAATGGGGTTGCACAAGAAATAAAGAAAGGAGTGAAAGAACGGAGACTACATGGAGAAGAACTAAAGGGCAATAAAGAATGAAAAATGAGATCACTGAGAAAGAAAGAAAATACAGATTGGTGAGGGTGCTTGATAGAGGAGTGAAAGAATTTGCAAACAAGAATTGGAACTTGCAAGTTGTATAATGTTTATTGTCTATGGATTGTGAGTTTAATAAAATAATTGAAGTTGTGCTTGAATTTTGAAGTAGTCATTTAAATTTGAATATAAATAGAAATCTAAATGTGTAGGTTTACAACCATTGTTTTTGCAAACTTTAAATTGGATTTAATTAACAAATGAAATTGTCAAGTTAAGTTAGTGTTGGTTGTGAATTTCACCAATCTAATAAGGCTTGTGAATGTTAACTGCATCAATAGGCATCAATTTTTTGTCTTCATGGCTTGATGGCTAGTAGATCAATCAAATTCATCTACATGGTACATCAATTTAGGAGCATCACGTCACTTCACCAATAGGTAAGACCAATTCATAGAGTACATTGCTTGCTATGATTCAATGATCTTTGGTAGTGGTGAGAAGTACACGGTTGAAGGTAGATGAATTGTGCAAATAACCTCTAAGGGAAAAAGTTACTTTTTCTCAATGTGTGTTATGTACTTGGAATGGAGCTCAATCTACTTTCTATAAGTCAGATTATGCGACATAGTCCTAATTTATATGTCATTTTCAATAAACACAAATGTAGTACCATTGACAAGGATACCAAGAAGACTATAGCTTTTAGCATAGAATATCATGGACTGTATAAATTAGTTAAAACTTGACAAGTCAAGGAAATTGAATTAGCAACCAAGAATGTATCTATAATTACTATATTTTGGCATCAATGGTATAGACACCTCAATTTTTCCTATCTCTCTTAGTTGACCCAAGAGAACATGGTAGATGGAATTCCTAACATTCAACAACAAATACAAGGTACAAGTATTTTCTTTTGTTTGTGGATGATTTTAATAAGAAAATTTGGTTATATTTTTTGAAATTAAAAAATGAGGCATTTAATGAATTTTAGAAGTTCAAGGCATTAGTAGAAAAAGAGTCAAGTTGTGCCATAACCATTCCTAAGATCTGATAATGGAGGTAAATTCTATTCCAAAGAATTCAACAACTTTTGTCTAAACACAACATCAAAAGACAATTTACCACACCCTACACTCAACAACAGAATGGAGTAGCTAAGAGACAAAATCATAGTGTAATGAAGATGTCCCAATGTATGATGGATAACAAGAGTGTTCCCAAGAGATTTTGGATTGAGGTAGTATAATTATATTTTATCTACTCACCAAGTCTCCCACACAAGCAGTGAAGCATAAGACCCCAAATGAAGCATGGTCTGGGAGGAAACCCATAATCATCTTAAGGTTTTTGGTTCCATTGCATATGCCTAGATTCCAGATGAAAAGTGAACCAAATTACATCCTAAGAGTAATAGATTGATGTTTATAGGGTACAATGACAATCATAAGGCCTACAAGTTGATTGATGTTGACATTGACCATTTTACTTTAAGTAGAGATGTGATTCGTGAGGAAGTAGAGCCTTTCCAAACATTTGAAAAGTTCTAGATTATCAAAGATCAACCTATTGTAGCTAAGGATTCAGGTTTCCAGCTTCAAAAAGCTCCACCTAACGGGCACGGTTTAAAGCATGAGGAAATAGACCTAGCTTTCATTGACGATAAGTTGGATCAACATCTAGATGGCATAGATACAAGAAGCCCAAGTCATGATAACAATATTGATTTGGATGTTTTTGAAGAATGGAGAAGTTTTTCTATATGTTGTCATTGATATCACCATGTTGGCAGCTAGGTCTGGTACCCTAAAACGATGTGCACAACTGGTTTATCTCCTCTGGTGGTGGATCTGGTATTTTTGGTGCACTCTTTAGTATTTTAGTCCGCATTTCTTTGCAATTGACAGTTACTGGTTGCAGTTTTGGGAGATTGTTTATGATTGTTGAAGGCATGCATGATCAGATTATTATGTGCTTTGGTGCTCGTACAGCGTAGTGGAATTATTCTATTGGTTTCCTTTTTTTCTTTGAAATCTATTCCTGGTCGACTTCTTGAGTTAATTGTGATACGGTATGTGGACATCTGTGCGACCTATTTTTGGTCTATGCCAATATGATGTAATGTGTCGAAGGTTTGAATTGTTTTTGGAAATATTTTGTGAATGATTGGAGCCAATAGTTGATATTTTTTCTTGAATAATAAGTGCATCTAATTAGGCCGACCTAATTGATGCTTGCGGTGAAGATCAAGTATATATATATATATATTGAACAGTTTTGAAAAAAAGAAGAGACAGATGATTGAGTTGTGAATGCTAAAGTGAAGAAGTGAGAAAAAGTGAAATGTTTTAAGTTTGTATATTGAGCATCACTGGAACTGCATCAACACTTGATAGGTGCATCTTTTCAGTTCATTTTGGTTGTATGGCCTAACTTGTTCTATAATTTTTTTTTGTAGGCAATAAGCCTTCCTGTTGGATAGTGAATCCTTTATGTAGGCAGTGAGCCTTTGTACTTGGATAGTGAGTCTCTTCTAGGTAGTGAGCCCTTGGCAGTGAGCCTCTATATTCAGTTTTATAATCTCTTTATATTGTGAGTTAACCCTCACCGTGGTTTTTCCCTTATTGGGTTTTCCACGTAAAAATCTGGTGTTCATTGTGTTGATTTACTTTCTGTTATTTGTGTTTCATGTTCTTACTTAATAACAGAATAGTGTGGTTGTGGAAGTGATAAGTGTTGAAGTCTTAAGTTTGAATTTTGTGACAACTGATTCACCCCCCCTCTCAGTTGTCCTACGCCTATTTAACAATTGGTATCAGAGCATTGGTTCCTTGGTGAAGAGCTTAATTGCTTAAGGAGGATCCTGAAGGTTTGTTAAATGGATGATAAAGTAGAGCTTCAGACTGCTCTTGAGGATCTTGATAAAGTGGAAAGAGAAAATAGAGATCTGAAAGAGAATCTGGATGATGCAAATGAATGTGTCTGGAAACTGAAAGAACAATTGAAGAAATTCAAGGAAAGACACAGAGAAGTGAGTGAACAGTTGAAACAAGAGATAATTGGACTGAAGGTGGCAGTAGAAGAGAAGAAGAGGATTGAAGAATGTCTAAATACAATTGTGCAAAACAAGTTTGATGAATGCTCTAGACTTGAACATGAGATAGTAAACTTAAGAGTGGAACTAGAGAAGGCAAAACTCTGTGAGAATAATTTCAAATCTAGCTTTGGTAAACTTGAAGAATTACTTGCAGGATAGAAACCAAGTAAAGACAAAGGTGGTTTGGGAATTGATACCGGTGAAAGTTCTAAAGATGTGAAGAATACAATGAACACTTAGAAGAGTCAAGACAAAGGAAAGCATAGAATAAATTCAAGGAATTTTGCAAGGAGACCGCCTGTGAGACAACCTAATGCACAAAGGTATCCCTCTTTCAATGGTGTTTGTTTTTCTTGTAACAAATATGGTCATAGAGTAGCAGAATGCAAGAGTAGGAAGAACCAGTTTTCTGGTCCCTTCACTAGACAATGTTTTGAATGTAGGAAGATTGGACATAAGGCTACAGAATGCAGATCTCAGGTGAGAATGACTAGTCAGGTCATAAGGAATAGGTTTAATGAAGGCAGAATGAATCAACTCTTAAATGGCTACTGCTATACCTGTAATAAATTTGGACACTGAGCAAATCAATGTAGATCAAGGAATAATGGAGGACAAGCTAATTGGAAAAGTGTTGTTTGCTATAACTGCAACAAACCTAGACATGTCTCAAAAGTTTGTAGAAGTAAGAAGGGAAAGAAGTCTGATCTGGAAGAGAAGAGTGAACAGGTAAAGAAGATCGACAAAGAAGAAATGAAGCAAGAGATGAATAAGATATGGAAGAAGAAAGAAGAAAAGCTTGAAGCTACTGATATGTTTGTATCCTCATTCGGTACAGATGACTCATTAAGAAATTAGACCTAGCATGGTCTTAGGGGGAGCATTATCAGAAAATTATAAAAACCCCCTGGAAGAATTGGGTGTCAGAGGCTAGCACGAGGTTGAAATGTGAAGAATGAATATATTCAGAGGCCTTGAAAAAAGAACTGGAAGAAAGTATGTTGTCATGATGATTTACGGACCAAATTAGGCTTTCTGTGTTAAGAAGAATGTTTTTAGCAGCTTTTTGATCTCTATGCATTTAATGTGTTTTAGGGTAAATTCGATAATGTATAAGTTAAAATTTGTGAGTCTTCTTGGTTAATTGAGCATTTGAAGAACTTGAATGGTGCCCTGGAGTGATCTTGAAGCGAGCTTGAAGCAATTCTGAAGGGAATTTGAAGAGATTGTCTTAGGTAATCTGGAAACATTTCTCAGTTTCCAAAAAGGGGAAGAAGAAAATCGAAGAGGCTTCGATTAAAAATTCAAGAACGCATAGCAATGGATAGAGGATCGAGTGGTGTTATCCCTCTGAAGCTGAAAGGGGTTGAATTAGAAGAATATGATCATAGAAAGATGAAAGGAATAGAACTAGGGTTGAGCGAAAACGAATTACAAAACATAAAAACCCTAGGTATGGATTTGTGGAGAGAATTTCCATGGTTTACTGATAAAGAGTTTATTTTGTTCCTGTTGAATTGTTTCAAGAACGACAGTATTGTATTGGACAAACCCTACTTAATCTCGAAGGAAGCAATCAAAGCGATTACTAGTTTATGCAGTATTGGAGAACTCCTTGGAAAGAAAACTATGAAGTACAAAGACATGGAGGAACTGACTGGCATTAGTAAAGACCCTCGAGTACTATTGACAGATACACTTGCGGATTCGGCTGTTAGGTATGTTGCGTACAATATTTCTTACAAAATTTATTTCAAAAATCGCGAAAGCTCGACTTTAGCTATTGTCGTACACATTGCTCACATGATGGTTAAGGAGAACAGGCAGTTTGATTTGTGTAGCTTGTTACTTGAAAATGCTCGAATGTTGTTGGTTGAGGGTTATCCCTTTCGTTTCAGATCTTTGCTGGTGTGCTTGGTGTTTTACTTTTTGAGTTCCCTACCAAGAAAGGATAATGTTGTGTGGGAATCCAATATTCGTATTGGAAAGCAAGTCTATAGATATCTAGAGTCATTGGCATATAATATAAGTATGTGTAGTTCATATTTCTCATCCCTGAAAACAAATCTTTGCTCTGGTATATCTGCATTGACTCAGTTTGAAGTGGGCTCTTCCTCCAGTAAAAGAGAATTGGAGGTTGTCATTAGTGATTCCCCTCCAGAATCGAAGAAGATAAAAGTTATAACTGAAGATATCATTGACATTTCAGAAGAAAAGGAGAAAGAATTTTTGACTAGATCTGAATCCTCTTATCCTAATGACATCCAGTCAATGATGGTTAAGGGAAAGATGAAGAAAATTGGTGAATTATGGAATGCAACCCCTCCTATTGACAAACTAAAGATTGATGATGCTTTGGTAGAATATCTACTTCAGAAAGGTATTGAAGTATCAGTTGTCCCTGATTCCTTCCCGGAAAATCTAGTTGAGATTGTTGAAGAAAGAATGTTGCTTGAAGATCCAGAAGGATGCAAGTTGGAAACCTTGGTTGAAAGGAGATGTGGTAACGCTAAGCAAAGATTATCTGAACTAATCATGGAAACAAAAAAGTGCATTAAAGAAATATCAGATTTACAAATATTGTCTCTGGTGGCCTGCAGCAGTAGATAATTTCATAAGAAAAATTGAAGCGATTGAATTCGAAGTGAACAACATTGGAAAGAATTTTGATATCTTTGAAGTTAAAGAAGGGAAGCAAAGACTAATATTTGGTGAATTACAAGTTGAACTGATCATTGTACAAAGACAAAGAGATGATGTGATGAAGACCTTCTGGCTCCTTAAGGAGATTGTTGAGGTTCAGTTAGACCATCTTTCTGGAATACTTACCGATGCAGAAGATGTTGAAAAACAGTGCTCCTCTACAAATTGGTCATCTTCTTTCACTCTGTTGGCTTTATTAGAAAGTTTGTGCACAAGAATGGACTCAGTTGTATTCAATTGGAAGAAGTTTTATCCAACTCTCAAAGAGAGGTACAAGAAGGTATTTCAGGTGAAGAACATCATCTTCACTTAAATTTTGAATGTTTGAAGAGTTTTGGATGGTTGAAAGTTTTTGACGAGTTGGAATTCTTTTTCAAATTTTGATGTCACCATGTTTAAACCTTTTTTTTGTCGCCCTTTGCCATTGATGTCAAAGGGGGAGAGAGTTAGAGTATGGAGAGAGTTAGAATATAAAGTTATGGGGAGAGATTTGAAATGATGGGAGAGATTAAGGAGAAATTTTTTACATGTTGCCATCAATGACAAAGGGGGAGACTGTTGGAAGAATGGACAAGTTTGTATATATGTTGTCAGTGATGTCATCATGTTGGTAGCTTGGTCTGGTACCCTAAAACGGTGTGCACAACTAGTTTATCTCCTCTGGTGGTGGATCCAATACTTTTAGTGCTCTCTGGTATTTTAGTCCGCATTTCTCCACAGTTGATAGTTACTGGTTGCAGTTTTGGGAGATTGTTTATGATTGTTGAAGGCATGCATGATCGGATTATTATGTGCTCTGGTGCTTGTACAACGTAGTGGTATTACTCTGTTGGTTGCCTTTTTTGCTTTGAAGTCTATTCTTGGCCGACGACTTGAGTTAATTGTGATACGGTATGTGGACATATGTGCAACCTATTTTTGGTTTATGCCAACATGATGTAACATGCTAAAGATTTGAATTGTTTATGGAAATATTTTGTGAATGATTGGAGCCGACAATTGATATTTTTCGTGAATAAGAAGTGCATCTAATTAGGCCAACCTAATTGATGCTTGCGGTGAAGATCAGGTTATATATATTGAACAGTTTTGAAAAAAAGAAGAGGCAAATGATTGAGTTGTGAATGCTAAAGTGAAGAAGTGCGAAAAAAGATGAAATGTGTTAAGTTTGTATATTGAGCATCACCAGAACTGCATCGACACTTGATAGGTGCATCTTTTCAGTTCATTCTGGTTGTATGGCTTAACTTGTTTTGTAAATTTTTCTGTAGGCAGTGAGCCTTCCTGTTGGATAGTGAGTCCTTTCTGTAGGCAGTGAGCCTTTGTACTTGGACAATGAGTCCTCTTCTAGGCAGTGAGCCTTCATGTTGGACAGTGAGTCCTTTCTGTAGGCAATGAGCCTTTGTACTTGGACAGTGAGTCCTCTTCTAGGCAGTGAGCCCTTGGCAGTGAGCCTCTGTATTCAATTTTATAATCTCTTTATATTGTGAGTTAACCCTCACCATAGTTTTTCCCTTATTGGGTTTTCCACATAAAAATTTGGCGTTCATTGTGTTGATTTACCTTTTGTTATTTGTGTTTCATGTTCTTAATAACATAATAGTGTGGTTGTGAAAGTGAAAGTGAAAGTGTTGAAGTCTTAAGTTTGAATTTTGTGACAACAGATTCACCACCCCCCCACCCATGTCTCAGTTGTCCTACACCTGTTTAATAGTATGTAGAGTCTTCTAAGAGGAGACCAAAGTGGTGGGCAAGCACCACTGGAGATGTTTGAGTACACAAAATAATTGAGGGTAGATCATCGAGAGGCAAGAGCAAGACAACCATAGTCAACTATGCTCATAGCCAATATTTAGGGAGTGTATGAGCCACAAGTGCTTGTTGAGGCAAAAAAAACCCTGAATGGGAAAAGGCAATAGAAACCAAACATGAGTCCTATGAAGAAAGAGATGGGGTTTTTTAGATCTTCCACCAAGGAAGAAACCCATTAGCTACAAATGTGTGTATAAGGTCAAGTACAAAGCAAATGGTACAAGTGACAAGTACAAAGCTAGGTTGGTCGCTAAAAGGTTCTCACAGAGAGAGGGCATTGACTACAAGGAGACCTTTGATCCTACAACAAAGATAACACCATCTAATGGGTTCTAGACATGGCAGCTTAATTTGTCTTGTGGTCCATCAAATGGACATAAAAGGTGCCTTCCTCAATGGAGATTTGGAGGAAGACGTGTACATGACTCAACCTCAAGGTTTTGAGATTACAAGAAGCATCTTGTATGCATATTGAAAAAAGCTCTATATGGCTTGAAACAAGCACCCAAGGCATGATACTTCAAAATTAACATGTATTTGGTTGAACAAGGATTTCAACAAAATCCTTCAAATGCTAATTTGTACGTCAAAAGTATGGGTAATAATCTCGTTCTTCTCATCATGAATGTCAACAATATCATTATTACAAATAGTGAAGCAAGTGTTATTGAACAAATCAAATATGTTATTAGTAAAGCTTTTGACTTGATCGATTTAGGCCTCCTACATTATTGTCCAAATGTAGAAGTTTGGAAAACAGGGGGCAGTATTTTTATTTCTTAGTCCAAATATGCCAAGGGTTTGCTCAACAAATTGCAAAATTTTGTCAACGCCTCTGGAGAAAACTCTAACTTTCAACCAAAACTAACTCAAAGGTAGTTAATGAGTCAACATACATGCAACTAGTGGGCAACCTTGTATATCTTAGAACCATTAGACCTTATTTGAGTTATGATATGAATTTCATTTCCAAATTCAAGACCACAAATGTAGAACATTGGACTATAGTGAAAGAGGGTGTTGAGATATGCGAAAAGGACACTTGACTTTGGTATTATGTACAATAGAAGCAAAGATCCTAAGTTGGTTGGGTTCACATATTCAAATTGGGCAAGTTCTGTTGATGATAGAAAATCCACTTCTTGATATGTTTTCAGCCTTAGCACGGGTGCAATCACATGGACTAACAAGTAGCAACTCTCTCCTCAACTGAAACATAATATTGAGGAACAATAAAAGTAACATTTGAGGTAGTATGGCTCAAAATGATACTTTCAAACATGAAGATGCTTCAAGAAAAGCCTTCACCCTTGTTCTCTGATAATCAAGGAGTGCTCAAACTTGCCAAGAATCTGGTCTTCCACGAGCGCACCAAACATGTGTATCTACATTTTCACTAATCCAACAACTTGTAAAAGAAAGATCGATTATGTTGCAATTTTGTCCTTCAAAAGATCAAACTACAAACATCCTTACCAAGTCTTTCGGTTCTAACAAATTTGTAAAGTTTTGAGATAAACTTGGTGTAGTTAGTAGAATGACTATCAAGGGAGGGTATTAAAATAATGTTTTATATTGTAATGGTCAATTAGCTTTTAGTATAGACTTTACAAATCTTCTTTAATAGTCATGTCGACTTTAAGTTTTTCCATTTTGTTCTATGAGTTCTAAATCTTATCCTCTAAGGTGTCAATCTTATCCTTTATGGATAAGGTGATTATAATTTTATATAAGAATTATTTTGCTCCTTATTTCATAACTGAATTTATGTAATCTTGGTTAACTTTATGTGTATTGTTTTTGTAATATGGTTTAATTTGCAAATTTAATTTAGAAAAACAAGGTTTTCAATCAAGCCCAAAGAAACTAAAATATAGTGTTACCGTTCAATGTGGTAAAGTCCAATCTAAGAAATAGTTTGGTGAGTAAAAATCCACCCTAGGAGAAATTCTTAAGTAGTGTCCATACTAGTTGAAAATCAAGGGGGATATTCTCCGAGGTAAAGTTCCATTTGAAGAGTTGTTGAGGTGACATTCAATTCCCTCCTAAAGGGCAATTCAACAAGATTATATCCCAATGAGCAGATGTAGTGTGGACCATTCTTACTATTTATTACAAATATGTCAATTGAGGATGTATCTTAGTTCACATATATAGTCATTTCTCTCCCAATATTATAACTATGTGTGATAAAGAGTGTTAACTATCATATACATTAATTTAGGTAAGTGTTAATCATATGTTTGTTATGTGGTTTCAATAAAATAGAAATTGAATGTAGAATAGGTTTTAGGTTGAGGAAAATGTACATAGTGTAATGGATTTGTTGGCAATGTGCCCTAAAATATAAGATCATAAATGAACTGTTGGCAGATGGTCAGTGCTCCCCTCGAGATTTGTGACATGGACTAACCACCCACTATGGATCCGTTAACTCTAGCAGTTGTATCGGACATTAACAGGTCGATCTTTTGGTGCAACAACAACTATGGGGTCAACAATTGGTATCAGAGCCAAAGGTGTCGGGTTCGAATCCCCTCGGGTAACATTGAGGGGGAGTTTGTTGGCAAATGGTCAGCGTTCCCCTCGGGATTCTTGACATGGACTAACCACCTCTCGTGGATCCGTTAACTCTGGCAGTTGTATCGGGCATTAACAGGTTGATCTTTTGGTGCAACGGCAACTATGGGGCCAACACAAACTACTCAAATGTGTGTCCCTTTGGTATTTGAATAGAACATTGTGTTACCGTGAACTTTGTTGCAAAATTCTAATGCTTTTGGACTCTAGGTGCTTAGTGAAGAATTGTAAGTTACAAATACATTTGACAATAACTCATCTTAGCCGAATCTGCTTTTTCAATGTCTCTAGTGGCAATCTTATATAAAGTGTCACTTGGTCTGATTTTTAATTTGAGTTTGAAGTCATTTTATAATTAGAATATTCATTTCAGCATCCTTCCAATATTGCCAATGTAATATGGAACGGCTATTAGGAGAGGTGAAAAACAGACGACAGTCAAGTGGGTTTTGTTTATGCAAACCACAGTTTGATCCACGATGCTTACAGAAAAAGGCAAACCCTCTTGATGTTGTAAGGGGACAGCCATGGACGTGATCCAGCAATACTGTGTCAACAATGAGACTGCTACCAATCTATATTATGCATACAATATTTACAGCAAAGAGATGAAGTATGTTATACACTGAAATCTATTGTTGTTGAAGTAATCAGTTAGTATAAATTCAGTGAAAAGCTCATCAAAGGGCAAATAAGTCTAATTTTAATTAGTCTCTAATTTGCATGCAAAGTTCTTCCTTCAGGTCACCTTCAACTATTGCAAAGTCTACAACTAGAAAGATGGAATAAAACTTTCATCTACTTCTTGAGACTCTCATCATAGTACTTGAGATTGATGTGTTAATGTTTATCCAACAAGAGTCAACTTACTTTACAAAATCCAAATTACTCCACAAATGACAAATCATGACAGATTCTTGCGCCCACATTCCTCAGAATAATGCTTGAAGAAGATGAGATGGAAAACATGACAGATTATTTAAATACTTTATATTAGTTGGATATTAGACTCTGTTAGCTGCAAAATAGCATTACAGCTACCTATTTAGTGAATAGCTCACCTGCTCAATATTCTGAAGGTCTAAACTTGTTTAAGAGAGCTAGCAAAGATAATAATACAATAATTCAGTGCTCTAAGGAGGCAATAAACTCGCCAACTTGTGAATATAATTTACTAGTTGATTTATTACTAATCAAAAAATTGATACACAATAACATGTACATGATCTGTATCTATGAAAACTATGTCAAAAAATAGGCCTACACCTGAAGCACTGCTTTAATTCTGATATCTAAACTAGCCTATAGATCTGGTCAATACCAGTATCAAAAATGTAATTACAGAAAGTGTAAGGATCACTTTCATATCAGATGGCAAATCAACTATGTGCACAACCTTCCACTCACCCACCCAATCAACAAACTGATTCTTTACATCAGATAGCCAATCAGTGATGCGGTCCAACCTGTGTACATTAGAAAACAAGGGTCAATAGCAAAACGGTTCAATCATCAATAGAGACCTAGAAATATTTTAATATGTCAAATAAAAACTTGATAAGACAGTCACTGTATTGACACAGAAAAACAATGTTATTATACCTAGCTTGAGTTGTACCATAAAGAAAAGAAATTGGAATGATAAAAACAAAGAAATAGCAAATCGTGTTTCCCACATTTCTTTGCAATCTATTTATTATGTTACAGATATATCATTTTCTATACTGAGAACCAATTATAGAATCTTCTTTGAACTCTCAACCATAAAAAACTGTCATGTTTACAATGTTATAAAGCACCCAAATAAACTTCATGAATGTTCCTTATCTGTTTGCTTGTCAGTGTCTTGACAGAATCATTCCATGTGACTAAAGATTCAGCACCTTTCCCGAAAACCTCAATGCAGAAAAATTAAAAATACTAATACCTGATATAGATCTTCAATTAGTGAAAGAACTTGAAACTTGAAGCAAGATACAAAACAAGCCACACTACTAGGAGCAGTAAAAATCAGAATGCACGTATTGAAAATCAAGTGAAGCACAAATTGCAGATATCCCAAGAACAGCCCATAAAAGATGTTGGTGCTTTAAAGAGAGCACTCCCATCTGCAGATTTATGTCCCAAGAACATTCACCCAAATGGCTTGGGAACAGGATAATCCATATATGGTGTTTAATAAAAGTGAAATGGAGATAATGATAGGACCAAGCTGCATTTCAAAATCTCATTGGCCAACAAGGAAGACCGTCAGATTATACTTGCAGGAGGTCCATATTTGATGAACAGGGCAGGGCTGATCATGAAAAATTGGACTGGTTGACCATCTCTGTAATACCACTATGGAACAAATTATTAGTTCTACCAATAGAGCTCTGGAAACACATTGCTCCCAATGAGACTGCAGAAAGGTTACCTCTACTGCAGGTCTCACAATGAATAGGAAATTCATCACTTACACTAGAATATGTGTAAAATTATACTGGAAAAAACAAATGCTAGACAAGCAACTCAACATAGTTGTATCTAGGAACAGTGGGTGGATTACAAATCATCCCCTTAAATACAGGGAATTCCATCAATATGGACACTTGATCATGATTGCCAAATGTTGTAGATGCACTAACATAGCAAGTGCAACAGCAAGCAAATCATATATTATAAACTCTGACCACTCATATCTCTCTGGTCAGCCCAAGAAGGAGCAACAGAGAGAAAGAGAGAGCCATGGTGAGAAGCTGACTAAAATTTACCACAAAAATTAGGCAGTCATTCTATTTTGCCAAACAGTCGCAAGTGCTACTTTCTGAAAACTTTAACATAGAACAAATTATGGTAAATTCAGCAAGAGTGCCAAAATGAAGAATGGAGATTTTCAAATTAGTCTACAGAGAGCATCACATTCAGCTAATTTATATGGAAGGTACTTGGCCAATGATACCAATCCTCAAGTCATCAAACAGGTAATTATGGGGAAAATAAGAGAAATGAACATTAAGACGAAACAATGATACCAATGCCCGCCGGTGACACTTATGCTCGCACGCAAGTCGGTTTTCACAATTATGACTACCAAGAGTAGAGGCCTAAGAAGACTCTGAGGTGTCTTGCTCTGCCAAAGGAGTAATCTTCACAGCCGTTACCGGCAGAAGAGTAGGCTCCTAAGGAGGGATAGGAGGTGCTCTAGAAACAAAGATTGGGATCTCGGCCATAGGCTCATTTTCTTTTTCTTCTTTGAAAGCAGGTGGATAAACGAGAGGAGACCTCGGAGGCCGAGATGCAAGAGCAACAAAAGAAGAGCTAACTCCACTTGCATGCTTTCCCTTACCATACAAGGTGGGGCAGGGAATTGTGGGCAAGAATGGAAGTTGGAAGATTTGAGGATTAGATTTCATCAACATGGGCGCCTTTCCTTTTCCTATGCTAGGCACAATAGAAGGAACTAAGGACACCATTGGAGGTTGTGAAATCATAGCCAGAGAAGGTCTATGTGCGGAAGCATGCTTGTCTATAGCCTTCGAGGAGGAAGGTGTAGAGGATAAGGCGCATTGTTGCACACACGTAGATGCCTTGATGGAAATTGCATGAGATGAAGGGCGGAAAACAACATTAAAGGCCGCAACTCTCATCTCGTACCTAAAGTAGGCCCTGTAGAACAAGTCTCCATGGAGCGGTAAAGGTCCAGTAAGGGCGGACCAAAAATGGTCTAATGAAAACTCCCACACGACACAAGGGGTTTGCATCCTGTGTCATAGATAGTATGGACTACACCATCGTGAGGGGACTTTAGACATTTGTGAGCTACTAATGCGACCGCATTGATGGAGACTAGCCATAGAATGCCTTGTCTTACTCTGAACAAGTTAGATTCAGGAATCACAACAAAAGGAACATCTAGGGACTTGGGTCCAACCAAGATCGATAAGGAAATGGAACCAATAGGAGGTACAGAGAAGCCATCGTGAGTACGAATTGTGGCCTTCGATTACTCATATTTCTCCTTGTGCAGATTGTTAATAAAACATGTCTCCTTTGTGATAACATTGACCCAGCTGGCAGGGTCAACCATAACACTGGTCACAATGTTACCGTTGACTTGAGTGGGGGTGTAGAGAGAGGGCTCCCTATTGAGGGAGAGGTCATGTGGTGTAAAAATTATATCAGGAATCTTGTCCACATGATTCGTAGGAGGAATAGGAGTGAACGAGACCGTGTTCACATACTCGCAATGATTGGGTTCAAAAGAAGTGGAAGCAGACGTGATTAGATTGGCGGAATGAGAAGGGATCTATGTAAATCTGCAGTTGGCTATTATCCTTTGCTATAGACTTGTTTGAACTTTTCTTTCTATCATCAAGCCGGATGGCACCACTATCTATGCAGTCTTGGACTACATGCCGAAGACACACACAGCATTCAATGTCATGGCCGGGGAATCGATGATATTAGCAAAACTTTTGCGCATCATACCAACTGGGATACAGCTTTTCATTAGGTAGCGGTCTAATTTTTGGGAGAGTGACTAAGCCATCTTTTAATAGTTTTTGAAGAACATTGACATAAGATTCAAATAATTTTGTGAAAATTTTGTTACGTCCTACAATGTTCTTTTCAATAGGAAGGGAAACCACATTCGCTATTGCCTCATTCTTTTTGGACTCTCCGGAAATAGACACAACGATCTGACTATCAAGACAAGAGGACGTGGAGGAACCCCCGTACTGTGTCACCGTCTACCGATAGTCTCTAAGCGCCATATACAGATGGGAAAAAGAGGGATATTTCATTAAGAGGACTTTTTCTCTCAATGTTGGTTGTAGATTCCCAATGAACACACTTTGGACATCGGAATCAAGCAAGGTATAAGAGATCTGAGAGAACAAAGATTGATAGCAAGCAATAAAATCGGTCACCTTCTCGTGAGCCCCCTACTTACAGTGGACGAGATTAGTAAAGGTGAGCTCCGGCTCAATGTTAGCTTGGAACTGCTGCAAAAATTGATTAACCAATTGCGCGAAGGTGAAGATGGAAATGTCAAGAAGGGAGCAAATCCATCCCAATGCAATGTCCTTAAGAGACCGTGAGAATAGTTTGGCTAACAACGCATCTTGATAGAGAAAGTCACCACAAATGGCAATGAATGATGAGACATGAGTTTGCGGGTCACTCCTACCATTGTACTTATCAAACTTAGCAGTTTCCACCCCTTTGGGGAATAGGAACATTTAGAATATTTTGGGCCAAGGGACTATAGCGGTAATAGGGTTGCAACGTAGAATGAGAAGCAGTGTTGGTTAGGTTGGCTAATTGTGATTGTATTCAACCCATATTTTCCAATAGGGTGTTTAAGATGGGATTGGAAGGCGGAGGTGGGGAAGGTTGACTAGTCATGGCAATGGAGGTTCAAGATGTGGATTCAGGGATCTAATACCCCAAAGGGACACGATTCACATTGACTCCAAGATTAACAAGGGGTGCAGTGTTTGTGTTATCAACAAAAGTGAGAGAAGGTATAGAGAGATTTGTATCCACCATGTGCACGAACACCACTGGCATCAGAAGATTCAACTATGTGCTAGTGATCTCCAATTGGGTATCTTGAGGGCGGCTCAAGATTGTCCTGTACAAGGGTACATGAGTCTCTACTATATTGGCTATTCCATGGAGCAACTCAAGACCTTTGTGGTCTAAGATAAGTAGATTCCTCAAACCATAGACGATAGGAGTAGCTTGAGTATATAAGTTATCTTTGTTTAGAAATTCCTCAAATTCTTTAAGTCTTTCCTCCAAAGACTGAACCTACTCAAAGGGGACCCAAAGAGCAGATTTATGATCTATAGGAGAAGATCTAGGAGTACTTGGATAAGAACTTTTTTGAACCTTTGTAGATGGATGAAAAGAAACACAAGGAGGCGTATACCCATGTGACAAACCTACGGTGAATTGATCGAATTCAAGACCTTGACGAGCTGGACTAAACAGGCGTCTTGAACCCATGTCCGAATGTTAGAGGCTTCTTCTTACTATGTGCACGAAAGTTGTATTGTAATGTCCTCTTTTCCTAGGCACTCATCAGATGTCGTGGTTAGTCCATCACTTGGTCCCCGTAGACTAACAGGATGGTTAGGGGGCTCTTCTGAGGATATTTGTGGCTTGTCGGTCAACCATTTGTGCTTAATTGGTGTTTCCCAGCTTAGTGTTTTCCAAGGTTTCAGCAATGTACCTTCCGGAGCTTTTATTGGGCACGTTGTCCACACTTACTAGTTTTAGCAAGTCATGGGGTGGTCAGCGACCTAGTCAGTTGGCAATATTTTTATGTTGGGCATGTTGGCGGTTTCTCACCATGGTTTAATTCTGGCAATTATCATTGTCTGGAGTTTAAAGTTTAAATAACGTTATTATTAAAGTTAAATTAAAATATTTAACTTTAAACACTATTTGTATATTTAAAGTGACTTTATAATAAGGAGTTATAAGGAGGTTTAAAAAGTTAATTTTATATTATGAAGTTGATCGCCCAACTTAAAGGGGGTAAGGTGGTAAAGTGAATAAAATAAAATAAATTTAAAATGCCAACTTGGGTGTGGGAAATTGGGAGTATAAAAGCTTTTTGTGAGCCTTTTTGCTCATTCATGTTTTAGAGAAAAATTGGAAGGGGGTTTGCTGGTTGGACTGAAAACTCTTGGCTTCTTGAGGGCAAAAACCCTCATGAGGAACAATAACTGCAGGAGTGAAAGATCTCCCAAGGTTGCTTGTCAGTAGCTCCATTCAGGGGTTATGTATTGCACATTAACGTTTTTAGAGAAGCTTCAATCCAGGGTTTGAAGGTTTTATCAGATTATGCAGGAGGATATCACAGTTTATGCAAATAACTCAGATTATATATTTCAAGTGAAGGTTTTCAGAGGATACTGACTTTATATCTGCAGCTACATTGTTCATTGATCCTAATTGATTTAATACTCCGCCACTCAGATTTGGGGTGCCCATATCAGCAGTTGCATCAAATATATGAAATGACTTCATTTCCTGGTACTGGTGTGGAGATAGGTATAGCTGAACATGGTGACTCTTGAACTTGGAGTCATATCTACATTCCTAGGGGCGTTGAATCTTCATTCAATCATAAGGTGAGATGTGTGGGCAAAAAACTCCACACTATTGCTCCATTTCACTTGCCGTTGGGTGGTGGAAAGGGACGTGAGAGCACAAGGGAGGTTTGTGGGTCTTGTATGCACAACTACTAGGGTTAACAAAGTTGTACACTTCATAAGGGTCATGGATGGTATGAGGGTCACCTCCTAAGCCTGTGCCAACCTATGCAATCAGCTGTTGGACATTGGTATGCTCTTGAGGTGCCAAATCTAAGGTACCTTGACTTCCAATGTTTGTTCAGTTATAATATTACGAGTATGCAAGATTGTATGTGAATAATATCAAGAGTACGTTGATGTTTCAAACCATGATGAAATCTATGTAATGGAGTCCCTAATTCTTGAGCATTATTTGGCAAATGTATCAAAGCTAAAGTTCCTTCCAACCTGTTAAAAGATTCAAAATTTCAGAGTTATGACAATGGATTTCAGCAGGATTGAAGATCAGATCAAGAGGAGTTATGAACAGGAAGCTAACCAACTCTTTGAAGAGTATCAAAGCATGCCTAATGGGTTTGAAAAATAGGTTTCTTTTGATTCTTTCTTGAGTTTAGTTGTAACATTGAAACCTAGAAAAATGGGCTTGGTAAAGTACATTAGAAGAACAATAAAAGAAAAGTCAGAAGTTACCACTGAAGAAGGGTTAGAGAAGGAAGATGAATTGCTACAATGTGAATTGCAGCTTAAAGGTATTCCAGAAAATCTTGAACAACAATGTTGCATTGGTCAAGAAGCAAAGAAAGACAATGAGGAAAGCAAATCAAAAAATTAGTCATCTATTGCAGCCACATCCAAGGAGCAATCTTCACTTGAAAGTGCAATTTTCAGTCATAGGAAGGATGTTACAGTAGGTAATGAAATCAGATTTCAGTATGATACTCCTCTATTTGAGCTTAGCATTGCTTCATCACCTTTACCTCATTTTGGCAAGCAATAAAATTGTAGCTTGGGTGTTGTTGATAGGTGTTTTATGACCGCACCACCACAGAATAAAGTTTCCAACAGTCACTCTATCCTCTCTTGATCAAAATCTCCTGCATGCTAAGATTGTGAAAGATCATGCATTCAACTCCAAGGTTTCTTCATGCAATGGACGTAGACTCAATTGGCTTGATATGATTTTGTTGGTATTTCAAGGGGACTTACACAATTGTTCATTCAAGAAAAAGGGACTTTCAAGATTCGGAAGATTTATCAATGAAGCTTGAGTTCCCTAAACTAACCAAAAAATACTGAATTTGAATGGCTGCAGAGATTTAGAAAAAGCTCTAATTTACCCTAGACGCGGGACATGGCGATCAAATCTCACAAACTTCAACCAAGCTTTGCTTTGTCTCACCTTGGACAGCTTCCACAAAACTGGTGCAATCTTCAAAGGAGTGAACTAGAGATATTCAGATTACAATTTAACACGACGACACCATCACGCCAACGCATACCAACATGTAAATTATAACCGACATTAGGTCCAAACTATTCCAGTTGACCACACAAGGCGAACCCACCATCAGTGAGCCCACTAGTGGTACGGACTAGCGAAGCTTGCTCAAATCAATCACCACATTCCACAATTATCTACTTGCATGAAATAAAATCTATTCTACTCTATCTAAGTTCTACTCTAAGATTCTATGCTAATTGGAAGGATGAAGAAACCTTGCTAGCTACCCACAATAAAAGATGAAATCACAAGCAATGACAACTCTTTTTATTATGGTAGTGTTCACAACAGTCTCTTACGAAGCATTCAATTGAAAGCTTTCCTTCCTCTCTTACAAATGAGGGGGGATGCCCCTTTTATAGTTGGCCCAGTCTAACGAACGGCTTAGATTTAATTACAATGAACGACTCAAATTGAGCCACATAAGCCCTATTCAGGGTTTTGCTAAAAACAGCCACAAAGTGGAGGGGTAATAAATGAGCACATAATGCCCACTCTCTCCCTACATCACTATGAGCATTTAATGCCCACTATCATCCAGAAGGTCATCATCCAGGAAGGCGTTCCCATTCTCCTTCTCTCTGACCGCAAACTCGATGAATCTGGACAATATTGCCTCAACCTCCTGAACTGAGATGGGTGGAATATGGTTGAGTTGAAACTCAAGCATCGTGACCGCTTGCCCCTGCCAAGTACAAGATTTTCCCCAAGCAACTAAGGTATCCTGAGTGTTCTGAATGATATTGGAGAAGGTCGAAATATTTTCAAAATCTCCTTGGGCAAATGACCTTACACCCGAGAAGAAAAGCTCTGATCTGCTCTTTAGGCCATTCGCAGTCACTTCTTTTGGAGTCAGCCTTTTAGCAAATAATGCTTCAAGCGTGTTCAAGACTCCCTGCTAAATATTTCCCATGGCCCTTCTAACTCTAGCTAATTCTTCCTGAGCTGCATCGAAGAAGCCTCGGCCTGTGACTGCTGAAGAATACCAACTAGGGAAGTCATATATGTCGCCCTCCTGTATCACTCCTCCTTCCACCAAAGTCTGTATGGGCATATGCATTAAAGCTACCAAGCAAGGAACAGTTTTATTCTGGTAAATGTGGGTTTCACTCTAGGCCTGATCAACATTGCTCATGCGCGTCAAAATACTGGAGGCCTGCTGAAAAGAATGGGCGAGATCCTCCATGAACTTTTTTGTCTCTACGCGAATATGGCCAACCCACTTATCTACTTCTTGAGCCATCTTCTTTAAATCTTCTAGGCCGCTGATTGATTCCCTCAGAAGCTCAGCTGGAAGATCAACGGTCGGATTTTCTTGTCCACACGGACGAGCTAAGTGTTGCACATAGCCAACCAATGTCTTATGTTCTTTCTTCAATCTTTTATACTTCCCTTATGTCTAAAGCAACCTATCTTTGAGAACCTGATAGGAGCTATCACATTCTTCGATTATTTGAGCTCCTGTAGGGCGGCCCAACTCCACAGTAGTGACTATATAATTCTCTGGGATAGCCTCATCTCGGTCACATTCTACCCTAGGAACAACCACATGGAGCGTGCGAGAACCAGACTTATCTGTAGATATCTTCGAGAACTTCTTGGCCTTCTTTTCGGGCGGTCCGCTGATTCTGCTAAGGAATTCCTCCATTTCAATTGCCAGGTCAGTCTCCTCGACAGGATCCCTTCTCATTCTTTCCTTGAGCCAGTCTGGCAGTGCCTGCTACAGGTCACAAATAATAAGCAGTTGCTCTTCTCTTGCTTCCTCTCCACGCACTTCTTCTCTAACAACATTCTGCTAAAGCTCGTCAGTTTCCATCTGCTGAGTATTTTCTCCTTAACCTTGAGCCTTCTGCCCTGTAGCAGTCTCTTCCTCCAAAGTTGTCTCAATCAACTATTGGAAGCGGGTGTCTATCTATGTCCCCTCTTCTTCTTCTTGCTGATTTTCCTTCCTAGGAGTGTTGACACTTTGACTATCTGGCTGTCTAAGAGGTGGCCGATTCACCTCCTTGAAACCTCGCTCCCCATTCAATATGTTTCTCTAGCTCGCAAACAATGAGACCTCCTGCACGCTCGAAGAGCTAGTCTACAATGGCATGGATGATGCTTCCTCTACCCTCTGAGGCACCTGTTGAACCTGCACCTCTCTCCGCGGTTCTAAAGCTTGGGCGACCTATTTCCTTTTTCTAGTTGTTGGCGGCCTTTGGTCACCCATCAAATTGTAAGAGAGGGGGACTGATTTGCTTTTAAGTCTATTCATGTGCCTTTCTACCCAATTTCTAGTGAATGTCAAAACCGGTATGCATAATGTATCTAAGTCAGTAATTTTCGGTTCTAACCAATCAAGTGGCGGGACCGTTGTATTTCTTACTGTTTCATAGTCTGGCTGCATAACATTTACGTCCCCATCTACCTGATCCGGAACTGGAACAATCTCACATTCTCTGATCATTTTCAAGGGTATTCTAGAAAACATTCTTCTTCTAACCTCAGCATCATCCACTGTGTTGGCCTAGAAGTCCTCAATATGCACCTTGTGCCTATATTCCACACCCTGCACCACTCTAATATTTTTATAAGGATCAAAATCCTGCCTACTGGTGTAGTAGGAGAGGTGGAAAAGCTGTAGCTCATCTTCAGTTTCTTTGGCTGCCTGCAAGGAGGGACAAACCTCATTTGAATTCCCCATGATGATCGGGAAGTCCAATCGTCCTTTCTTCTTTTTCTGAATTTTATCATAGGCAGTGAGTTGCCTAGATATCTCTAACATCACCATTCTATCTGTAGGGTAGCTTGGTAATCTATAAGGATATGATGTAAACCCTTGCAGCCTGATATAAGTGAACTTTGGAAATTGGATAAACCAATATCCATATCTCTCGATCAACTTCTAAGCTTCTTTTGATATCCTCTGTTGAGTCATTTGCTGAAGGGTCCTGGCTATCTGCATTGTGAAGGCATCATTTACCCTTCTATAGCTGGAGGTGCTGCTCAGGTGCAATTGTGGGCAAGCCTCGTAAATTTTGAACTGCTCAGGACCACACCCAATCGGCTCCTTATAAGTTATTCCCCTGTATTTAGTCATTCGAGCCAGCATGTATATCACATATGAGCTCATGTAAAAAGTTTTAGTTCTCCTCAGATTCCTGAACTGTTCATCCAGATTATCACTTATCATTCTTTCCCAGTCCACATAGTCCTTCCCTTCCAGCACAATCCCGATGCAGTAGAACATCCACGGCTCCAAGATGTACGATTGAGGACTTCCATTCACTCGGTTGAGCATCATAATTAGATCACAATACTCCTACTTCACATCATCTAAAATAATTTGCTTGGGGAGCTTGGTGCAAGGACGCCTGGGCTTTTGCATCCAAACAAAATTTATCATTCCAGCGCATCTCTCGAAAGTAGAAGCGTACATCCTTTTAGCCCTCTCCCTCGTTCTGAATACCATCTCATTGAAAGTAGGGATTCCAAATGCCTCTCCGATGGCCTCAGGCGTAAGATTGGCAAACAATTTGCCATCAACGGAAATAATAACCCTTTGCTCCAGCTTGTAGTAGTTGGCACATTCCAGGATTAACTCTGGACACTGGATAGCTAGTGGAAAACCAACAACTGCATAAAGTCCACCCTTCATAATTTGATGTGTCGTGACTGATGGAGGATAGCCACCTTTCCCGTACATCCGACCTCTGAGTGCTCCAAGATGTATGAACTGAGATTCGTACCATTTAGCTCTCCCAACTTCGATGTAAACTTGCACTCAAGAAGAAATGTTTTGCTTAACTTCTTTATCACCGCCTACCTGGATAATTGGCCTTGCTTGACTCAGCATTGGCAGCCTTGCCCACAGCTTTGTTGGCCTTTGCAGCTGTTCCCCTACCTGCTTCAGCATCTTGCAAAACAGAAGATAGGCATTAAAATTTAAACTTAGGAAATAAATAACCCTGGGATAGCCAAAATGTGGATCAAACCTCAAAAATAAGGAGCCTTAGCATTAAAAATTCAAACTCCAAACCTCAACACTTTTCCAACAGTATGAATATTACTTCTGGCACTTAAGAATTTCACCCTTAGCACCTAGCTTGCTGATTTGACTTGCTCACTTCAGCAGCTTCACCTCAACGTTTTTCTTCTCACCCTTAGAGCCACAACTTCGCACTTGGAAATGGTGAGAAGAAATGAAAATTTCCTGGCTTAAATAATCGTGTCAAAAAATATTGCTAATCCATGAGAGAGTTTATTTTAGCAAGTTCATTAAATTTCCCCTTCCCACTAAGTAATTTCCAATTTTGGAGAGGTGATGGGCGAGTTGTCACCAAAGCGGGTCCCGTTTGTCATAAACCTTCCCTTTGTCGAAGATTCTTTCCCTTTGTAAAAGTTTGAATTTCCCCTTTGGTTTCTTGTAACATTTTATTATTTCGAATATTCATGGGGAATCATTTTTTTTTATTAAATATTTACCCCCTTTGATAAAAGAAAATTCCCACATTGTAGCCAAGTTTTAAAATCTTACCCTTTACATGTCAAACTTGGATGCATTCTAACCACCATGCCTTCTTGGGCGCACTTCCACCCCTTTCCTTGGGCAGATTTATACCTTGTCTTGGGCGCATTTAACTTCAAGCCATGAGTGCATTTCCATAGGGCGCATTTGATATAGACTCCCTTCAAATTTCATGTGTTAAACAAATCTCACCTTCATCTCCATGCCTAGAGCGCATATTCATGTTGGAAGGTGAAGTCTTCAACACTTAGCACAATTTCCATGCATACACCCCACCTTGGGCACAAATGAGAGGGGAGCTTAGTATTTTCTTTGCCTTACAAATATTTTTCACCCCTTTGAGCCCATTTCACCATAGACCTTGGGCGCATACCCATGTTAAGAGATAAAGTTTTCAATACTTAGTAAAATTTTCATGTGTCTCCTCACACCTTGGGCGCATTTTAGAGGGGGTGTTGTCATGGGCGCACTTTGACCTTGGGCGCATCTTGACCTTAGTGTTAGGCACATATGAATTTCTCTTGCCATGGGCACATCTATGCCTTCCTTTCATGGGCACATTTAAGAGGGGTCTAATGTTGATTCTTCAATGCCTTGCACGCTTTTCATCATGCTTCATCCCTTGGGCGCATTTGAGCTTATGTATTGTGGGTGCACTCTTAGTTATGTTCTAGGCGCATTCAAAAGGGGGGGGGGGCGATGCTGGATCTCAATGCCTTAGAAATTTTTTTGCCCCTCTTGTCTCCCTCTTAGCGCATATACATAAAGGTGAATTTTGAACACTTAGTCAATTTTGCCCTGTTTGCCCTCGTATTTCCACTTTTAGTAACTTTTGAAGTTCTCGTGATTTTCAAACATCTGCAACTCCTCATGGCCTGATTAACTTGTTCACACCTGCTTTTATCGCTCGCCTGCTATTTTTGGACTCGTTCTAGAGATGATTCACTAAAAATAATAAGTGTGCAGATTGCGCTCAAATTTCACCTGTAGACTCATGGGAAAATTCTAACCGCAATGGGATACACTCTTTTGTTTTTCCTGAGTTTTGCCCTTCATTTTAGGCATAAAAGTAGGAAACCCTAATTTCATTGCGTGTGCTTCTATTGACCTTCATTTGACACCGCTTCTGCTACGTATTGCTCTGCTCTGGAAATTGAAGGTTTGGAGTTGTTCGGATAACATCACACCTGCTAAAAGTGGACGTGATAAAAATAGACCTGCTAAAAATAGTAAGTTCCCAGAATTCGTTCAAATTTTGCATGCAAGTTGCTCAAAGGGCTCTAAACATGATGTAGCAGTCGGATTTTCAAAAGCCCTAAGAAAAAGGTCCCAAATGGAGTACTTACTAAAAATAGTAAGTTGTCAGAATTCAGTGAAATTTTAATGGGAACCTGCTTGAAGTCTCTTGATCGCAATGCCAAGCTCAAATTTCAATTTGCTTACTCAATTTGACCCCAAACTAAGCTTGAAGAATGAAAAAACCCTAATATGACAAAACACACTCCAGACTTAGCCAAAATTCCAAATTGGGCCCAAAGACCGGTACATCCCCAGAAAGACATAAGGAACTAGGAGAGACTGCCGCAAAACCACCCCAAACCAAAGCCAAAAGACCCGAATGGGGCAAAAATTAGGGGGTCCCTATTTTGAATGGGGTGATGTGTGAAAAGGTCACAACAGGTGTCCATGAGATAGATGTTTTCATACCAATGACGGTAATTCCAAAAATTTAGTATGTGGTGAACAAAGAGGTTTGGATAAGATTGACTTGACATCGCAAGATATGGAGGGGAATGATTATCATGATACTAGTACTAGGGAGTTGGAGGGTGTTTCTTTCACAGAGGCAACCAATCATGAGGAGTACAGTGATCACTTTTTCCTTGAATAGAGCAAACAGCCTTATAGCACTTGGGATCCGGGTGTGATGGCCCCAATGTATGACGGAGAAACTATTTGGGATGGATCTACTTTTGACCATAGTGTTGTTCTATCTTCATCTCCATAGTTATGCATGAAGGATGGCATGGATGGCATTGATGGTACTGATACTAATCTTGAGAACAAATCTGATTTCGTATTGCATGATGTTGATCTAACTTCTCGGGAGTTATGCCCGAAGGATGACAATGAGGACGCTAATTTTGGAAAGCATGGTGCTGATTGTAAATTAGAAAATCTGTATGAAGTTGATAGGTCTGAAGGATCCCATCAGTTGGCAAGGCAATTGAAGGTAAATGAAGACTAGATTATTGCAGGCTGCAGCCATAAATCATTTTGATGACACTCTTAAGTTCATAGCAAAATGTTGTTGGAGGTCTTCAAGGATACATAAGGACCTTGATGGAGAACTTTCCCTATTAGATTTTTAGGAATTCAGAGAAGCATTGGTGGTAATGATGTCACATTACCTACACCTACTTTCCGATAGAGATCACCTTCTCATGCTTGGTGAGATCTATTTTGATGCGCTGAAAGCGAAAGAAGAGGAAGTGGACAAAGTTTTCCTATGAGCTTAAGGTTACCAAGGATTCTTTGAAGAGTACTTAGATGGCCCTTCAAGTATCAGAAATTCAGATTGATGAGCTCTTTGAGGAATTCAGCTTGGCTCAATCATCATCATCCACAACAGAAATCTACTCTTCTATGGCTGCCATAATACCTAGGGATGATAGTGGTACTCATGGTTTGAGGGGAGAACCTCTTATGATGGTCAAGCACGAGGAGCTTTCAGATTTGCATGGGTTTGAGGACAAGAATGATTCTGAAATTTTTGAGTACACAAACAATTTGCATCATGAAGATCATGAGTCACCTTTGTGGGAGAGCCAATTAAGGGCTCAAGACATAGATATGAAAGAGTTAGTTGAGCATACACCTTGTGGACCAGCCAACAGTGAAGTGCATGCATCCATAAGTGATAGGGGCACAAGTCTCTATATCGGCAATGTAGAGATTGCCATTGGTAAGTCTTGTGATGAGGAGGCGGATTCTTGTCAGGCTAGCGTGTTGGATCATAACGTTGTTCCATTCATTTTACGTGAGGATTGCAGGGCATCATCTAGTGGGAGCATGTCTCCTACACTTGTAAGCAAATCAGGAAATGCATTTGTTGAGGCTGATTGTAATCCTGAGCCTAGTGAGTCACGAAAACTAAAGGAACAACTAAAAGTCACTGAAGATAAGGTTGTCCAAACCTTAACCCTCTTTGATAGCACACACAAGTTCGTTGAATACCTCCTTTGGTCAACACAAGTGGAAGAAAGGCAGAAAGGGGTAATAGTTCCAACTTCTATATCAAGTCTACAAACTATCAAACATGCCCTAGAGGGATTGAAATCAGATTTCCTCCATTTGCTCTCAAATAGGGACTTAGCCATCAAGTTTGCAGAAAAGACTCACAGAGCCAATACAAAATCTGCTCATCGTGATCTAAGATGTGAGACACCCCCTGATTCATGCGATAGGAGTGATGAGATGTGGAATCCAAGTGACTATGCAGGGATTCTGTTGACGCAAGCGAGTGAATTTCACCTTGGTTGCATTGTAAGGAATGCTCATCATTTTTCTTTTAGGCCGCAAGAATGATTTGATGATACAAAAATGTGGGTTGGATCAAAGATTACACAGTCCACGCTGGTATGATGTGCTTCCATCTCCAAAAGATAAAACCAAATCCTACGGGTCTCCTACTCTATTTCCTCAAAATGGTTGCTTACAAGTACAGGAAATAGAGTCTCATCATGCAGATGACTCTTTGGTAGAGTTTGCAGCTCCCTTACTTCAGGGATTTACGATGGAGTCACTTACCCTTGTGTGGCATACACTTGGAGGAATGAAGTTTCAACAGAGCTACGATCCTAGTGAGCATGATGGCATTGGTGTTCCAGCCCTCAATGACCGAGATCCACACCACAATTTGATAGGAGATGGCTGTCCTACTTCACAGAACATGGATTTCTTTCATAGCTTTTGGACAGCGATTGTTCAAGAGTTTGGAGGAGAGTTACATCATCTCCTCATCATTGGAAAGTGCCATAGGGTTGACACTCTATCATCCTATGACCTTGGAGGTATTATTTGCATCCCCATAGGTCGGATTTTAAGTCTTGAGAAGGCTGATCTGTTCTATATCAGCAACCCAAGAGGAGCTACTATATATTTTTTGGCACCTATGATGGGTATTCTTCACATCCATGAGAGATCTACAAAAGTTGGAAAGTGGTTTTGTGTTGCCAGCACTTTGAGATGCTTCCATCTTGTCATGTTTGACAAGTGTGAGGATGTGGTGGTTTGGGATCCAGATGGTGACATGCTTGGCACATCATTTTGTTTGGATCTTGATGAGTTGCTTCGCCACTCTCGGCATGTAATGTCCCCGAATTGGAGGTGAAGTAATTTAATTAAATTAATTGATTAAGTTGTCCAAATTAATGATATTTCAAAAGGATAGCTTAATTGATTATTTTAATTAATATAAAGTGGGAATATTAAATTAATTATTTATAAAGTTATTCCAATAAATTAATATCAAAAGGATTTTATATTTAATTAATTTAATAAAGGTGACTAAATAAAATAATATATTATAAAGTCACTTTGAGAATAAAATAATAATATTTCTAGAAGCTTCTTGGAAGGCATTGAGAAATCTTTATAAGGAGTTGTTGGCTAACCATTTGGTCATGTCTTGAGTTATTCTATTTTCATACCTGTGTGGTAAGAGCTCAATGCTTGCATTGCCTGAGGGTTTGAAGACTCTAGGGTACCGGTTTCGGTTGTGAAAGATCAACCCTAGCTGGAAAATTGTGGAGGAATCCATCCAAGGTTTCTACAAGTGCTTCATCGAAGAGTTTTGACAGGTGCAATAGCTGATATATTATTGTCCTACTGAATAAGTGATTGAATGCAATAGCTGGTTTATTATTGCATTTATTTAGGGAGTTTACACAATTGCAATAGCTGGTTTATTATTGCAATTATTGAAGGATTTGCAGGTTTGCAACAGCTGGTTTATTGTTGCAATCACTATTGCATTGGGGTTTTCCAGTAGATGAGGTATTGTTGCAAATTAGCATTGAAAGAAGTTTATTTCTTGTTGACAAATTTAATGATCTTTGACCAAATATGTGGAGAAGACAAGTGTGGATTCTAGATAATTTTCAGTTTGAGGAAATCGATTTTGCAGCTTGGAGCAATAATTATTAGCAGCCAGTTTTGAATTCAATTTGGTGAAGAAATCTTGTGGAAGGATCATCAGTTCATGCTATATCGATTTAACTTTTTGAAGGGACGATTTCTATTGAGGATCAGTCGTGGTTTTCTTGACAAATTTGGGCGCAATTTCCAGCAAGATATTCAGGTTCGATTTTGTTGATTGGATCCATAATAAAATTTGATTTTTCCTAGAAAGAAGTCGCAACCCATCAAGCAATTCAAGCGCTACAAATGGACAGACGATTTTGGACTTTAGGCGCAACATTTGATTGAGGTGTCTTAGAGGCATCATTGGTGAACAAGCTGAGCTGGGCGATTTTGCATGCCATCCTCAACACAGTCGCTGCCAACCAAGCTCAAGAGCAGTTTGTCATTGAAGGGGTCGTTCATCCAGGTTCACCATATATTTGTATTTGTATTCACAATAATATTTTCATTGAGTCGATAGGTTTCCTTGCACATAGATTGTTGTTGTCCCAACATTAGTCTTTGCATTGTATGATCATTTTAATCTGTTGGCGTTTAAATTCGCACCTCTAGAATGCATATTTGAAACGGACAGCTATGCACAGATAAACTGCTCTTCAAATTAGGAGGGGAAACTCCCTCTTGCTGATGGTGTTGAAAGAAAGTAAACTAAGAACTAAGTTGCCTATCTTTTTGATCAGCTTAGAGCACAAGGTTTATTAAACACAAACGCCGTAGCTAATATTTTCTGATTTAAGAACTTCAACTACGACTAACTTAAACTAAAGACGTTTCTAACTTCTCAAGTAATATGTAGAGCAAGAGAAACTAGAAATGAACAAGGTTGATTCTCTGACAAAATGCTTCAATAAACTCTTTCTCAACAAACATCTACACACTTCAATGTAAGCTGAAATCAAGATCATAAAAGTAGAACACAAATAACGGAAATCTGAGATGTTATACCAAGGCAAAGGAGGCTCATGATTTTATTACTCAAACTTCTGGAACAAAATCTACTTCTAACATGCCTGGAACAAGAAGTTGCAGCTAAAGAGGCTTGCAATCTTGTTCTTACACAATAGGAACAGCAATTACAATAACTCCTTGTTGGCTAAAAGAGACTCAACAATTTGCTATCATAAAACAATTGAACAACACTTGAATAACAAATAGAAGGCACAATAGGCTTGGTGTTTTGTTATCACTAGCATGGTTAAAGAAAACTAATGAGCAAAGGATCTTATTTATAGGCAAGCAGAGGAGTAGGGAACCCTAAAATATCCTTGCTTTCACAATCTAGGGCTTGCTCAGCAAGCAAGCTTTATTTCTAAATCTAGAAAGAAGATAACATCTAACACCTAAGAAAGCGGAAAAAGCGGGAAACACCAACTATTACATTTATCTTCTTTCTCTTCTCAAAGAATGGATAAGAATTATTCCAAGAATAGAAAAAAAGCGGAAAGAAAGCTTCTAGAAGAAAGCTGCTTTAAATCTCTATGACATCTGCTATAAAGTAGGAAACTGTGTCCCGGTTTGGTGCATCTATGCCATCAATAGCAAAACACCGCTTTTCCAAAATATCTTCACCATCTGCAACTAACCTCAGGAAATCTTCGACCTCATTGGCCGCCTTTTCAAACTTTGCTGACATCATCGAAATATGACTCATCCTTCCGCCAACTGTTTTGCTGCCATCACAGCTGCGAACAACACTCTGAAATTGAGTTTGCACTTCATCAAGCCCGACATAGGAACCATCTTCAAGACTGTACCGAGAAGGAATCTCTGTGACAAACTCACTAATGAAAAGAAGAGCTTCGATCACCCTTTGTCTGTAGGCAATAAACTCTTCGAATGTCCTCTCATAGGTTCTAACTTTGAAAACATGATACTCTCTCCAAGCAAGGATCTATCTCTTGTGTTCTTTTGAAACTGCTGAACCATAGGCTGTATCTAAATCAGCAATGATGATTTCATGCCTTGGTTTTACTTCAGCCACTGTTTGCTCAAACCCTTGGATACCTTGACATAGCTCATGAGCGTTTTCTCTCAACTGAAACATCTGTGCCAAGATCTTCTTTCCTCTGACAATGAAACTCTCGATCCACTCTTGAGTTTCTTTCCCACAAATGACCAGCTGTCTCAACTGATGATGATCAGCTGGTGTCTCTAAAACCTGGGGCAATAGTTGGGTCCCCTGTAAAGAACCATGAACAAGGTTAGAAATGTAAAGCCTGAGCTGCTGTATTTCAGCCTTGAGGGCTGCCTTGTCCTCTCCATCCTTGAGCACTCTTTCCTGAAGACTTTCGGACACAACTCTAAATAGACTCACATCTGCATGTCTGGTATTTCTACCAAGATTAGCCTTGACCATCACGAAGTCATCCATATTCACCTCATCCCTGTTCTTGTCCTTTGGGGCTAATGCAGTCTCCATGACTATCTCGTTATTAGGATTCCTATCAAAGTGAACTTGCTTCTTTGCTTTCTTCTTAGGAGGTTCCTGATAGCCGTTATCAAGATCATCAAAATTTACTTGATATGAAGGTCTTCTTCTCACCCTTCCCAAGGAGTTCTCAAGCCAAGACACGGTAGTATCTTTACTAACTTCCTTAGGAGGTACAATTGCAATTTCTTCATCATCTTCAATATCAAGGTCGATGTGAATCGGTAAAGGTTCTGTCAAAAGTACATAAACATGTCTTAAAGGTGGCTCCTATGCTTCTTTCTGAGGTACGGGCTCGTCAGGAGGAGCTTTTGTTACAACTATAGGTTGCTCCTGTATGACTATGCCTGAGAAGTCTAACCTTCTTCTTACATTTTTATTTGATCTACTACCTTTGATGCCTTCTTGAGACTGACTTTTTCCCTTCCCTTTTGATTGTACTCTGGAAGAAGAGGGAATTGTCTTAGGCGGCCCTGCTACTGGAATGGAGTTTCTCCTCTTAAGGATTAGGAAAACCTTGCTATGTTCAAGGACTTGTCTTGTCCTTTCTTCGACTGAGAGAGATTCCTTATTAGCCCAATTAACTTGAGGAAGGGGCTGATCTTCAATTCGCTTTTGAGCATACATCGGGAGAAGCACATCCTCGTCATCATCTGATAACCCTTCTATATCTTCATTTAAGCAGTCTTTCATCTGGTGAAGAGTGAGCCTGCTGTAACTACACCTTTGCACCTCGAACTCATCTGTACAATTAGCCCAAAAATCTTCAAGGGCGGATATATGAGCATAGTTCTTCTCAAGTTGGCCAGCGTAGACACCATGAGGATCAAATGATCGTCTCTCGCTGTAAGGCTTGAGGCCGAGTTTGTCTAACTCTTCTCCCATTGTCTTAGCATCTGCGGCAGTCCTGCACGTATAGATTCCCAGCCATAATGGAAAATTGAGGGAGGGTTTCTTTCTATTCCTCAAGAATGCGTGGACATCGTCGGCATGCCTCAAGAACTCCATGAAGACGACCTCGTCTGACGGATACCTTGGTAGCATTAGCGGGGCACCCAAATAGCCATAGACCCTGAGATAGGTTAAAGTAGGAAATTGTATGAACCAATCTACCCACTCCGTCATCGCTGCCTTGGCAACTGAAGAGATACGGACGTGCAATTCATTGTCCAGGTCCCGCACTGTGTACATTAGAAAAGCCTCGTTCACTCTCTTGTAGTGATGCAATGACTTCGTGAATTCCAACTAGGGATAGTAGTTGTAGATATGTTGTACACTCAATGATCCCTCGGTGTTCAACCCTCTGAATTGACCTTGATAGGCCACCAGGTAGACTAGGTAAGAAACCATATGGAACTCATGAAACTGGAAGTATTTTGTTATCTGTTGATGAAGGCTGTCACTGATCAAGGTGGGCCAATCATAGAACTCGGTCTTCTTCATGATGTGGGGTATGGCATAAAACATCCAAGGCTGAAACTTGGTAGCATCCTCCGATCCAATGACCCTGTTGAGCAAGGTGATTATGATAGCAATCTCATCTTTGAATTCTCCTCGCCCAACGTTCTTAGGCAAAGTCTTATGCTTCTCTTTCATCCACCTCTGTGCAATCTTCTTACTGTACTTATCTTTGTGCATTTCCCATATCCTCTCACATTCACCCTTTGATATAGTGACACTTTCAGGCCAAGGGGAAATGGAAAAACACTCCTCGATCATATCAGGCTTCAAACTGCAAATCAATTTGCCATCAATTGATTGAATCTCCCTTGTAGCCGGGTTGTAATGCTTGATGCAAGCGATTACGAACTCAAGACTCTGAACTAATATAGGAATAGATGCTGCTGCGAGGAGTCCAGAGTGTCCCAGGTTTCTGATTGAAGTGTTACCTGTGCTCTCCAAAGCGTGTAGATCAAACACCGGCTTGATGTGATGCAAGTCTGTCTTAGTTGTTTTGATGTAATCATGATAGAGAGCTGATTCAGTCTTGAAAACATTGGGAGTGTACTCCATTTCGGAAACCTTGAAGAATGACTGTAAACTCGCCTAGGTTCAGACAAGTTTTGAGCAACTTACTATTTTTAGAATGCTGATTTTCTTGCTTCAACGGACAAACTTTTTGAAAAAAATTCTGAGATATGGGTTTTGCTCATAATTTCGTTGCAAGACAACCCAAATCTTCCGTTTACGAAAATTTTTATTTTATACTAAAAAAGCAGCAAACCCTAATTTCTTCAATTTTTCACGAAAAAAGTTGGCACCTGGGTTTTGTTCAGAATGCAATTAGAAATGAACCCAGTTGATTAGATTTGCAAAATACTGATGGCTGATCGAAAAAGCAGCCAACCCTAGAATTTGAAACTTTCTTGAAAAAAGCTGTGATATGGGTTTTCTTCAGAAGACTGATTTGAGAGGACCCAGATGATTGAAAACTTGAAAACCTTGGCCTTCTTCTTGAGAAATTTGATCTTCTGGATAAAAAATATTGAAAGAGCAAGGCCTTATGCTTGCTGATCTGAAAATTTTGATGAATAACCAGCAAACATGAGTTCTTGAATTATGAAAAATTCTTCAAACTTGCTGCTCCAACTTTCTCCTTTGAATGCGACCTGCAAAAATGATGAATTTTGCATTGAAGTGATGCATTAAATAGACTTTAGGGTTTGAATTAGGTTTGCTTTCTTTTGCTTTTATTTTCAAAACCCTAAAAACCTTTGTTCATTGAACTTGGACGCCCATGCTTCATCTCACAAACTGAAACTTTGAAAATCTTGAAAATTCTACTAAGGCATGAGAAGTTGGAAGCCCTTCTTGGCTAGGGGCGCCCACTTCAAGCAATGTTAAGTCATTTTTTTGATATTTTCAACTTTTCACAACTTTGACCCCCTACTTTGACGTCAATTTTCGGCTTGCAGACTAATCTGATGAGTGAGCTGAATGATTCATTGTGGAGCCTGACCCGTTCTGAGAAGATTGTTCTGGAGGCGTCTCTGGCTAAAAACTTCATTTCGACCTTTGAATTCATGGGAGCCTTTCTCCTCCAGGGGTGCCCATTTTGTCCAAAGCCATTTTTTATGATTTTCAATTCCTTCATCAACTCTTCTTCTACAAATGATCTTGTCGAATCTGGTGATCCGGGCATCGGATGGACTAATGGTTATGCTCGTTGCGAAGCTGAGGAGATATTGAGAGGGGTCTCCTGGGAGAAACTTCAGCAAATTGTTGAGTTTGGACCTTAAAAAGCTTGGGCGCCCCTGCCAAGCTGGGGCGCCCAAACTCACCAAAGTTGTAATATTTTTCACTTTCTCTTATTTGTTTCTGAATTTTGAAATTTCACTCTTGTTTCATCCTATGTTCAGCCTCTCGTATCTGGCAATTGCAAACTCTGATTGACGTGCTGAATATCTCGTTGGAGAGCCTGATCAACTGTGAAGAAATCACGTTAGAGCCACATCTACAAATTCATCTATTTAGGCCCTTGAAAACTTGGGCACCTCTTCTCTCCTGGGGCGCCCAAACTCACTAGACTTAAGTCATTTTCTATCTGATTTTCATCTTCAAGTTCAAACCTCTATTCTGTATGTTCCACTTTGATTTGAATCTGCTGGCGATTGGACAGTTGGATGATCTGACAGAAACAGGCGTTGCGAAGCTGGCTAAATACTGAAGAGATTGAGCATATTCACAAACCCTAACTGCTGAGTTAGGTGCTCCAAAAAGCTGGGCGCCCTTCTTCACCAGGGGCGCCCAAAGTTCTCATACTTAGTCAAATTTTGATAATCTTCATGTTCTTCATTCTGACTTTTGTGTGAATCCTCCCTATTTGGCCTCGAATCTCGGGCAATTGGATGATCTGTTGACTGCACCGTCAGACTCGTTGCGGAACTGGAAAAGAACTGAGCAACTTTGGTTGGAGGCTCAAACCCTAATTTCAACTTTTAGTGCCCTAAAAAGATGGGCGCCTATTCTCTCCTGGTGCGCCCATGGCTGGCAGTGTTAGAAAATTTTCACAATTTTCAACTTCGTCTCCGTTTTTCGTGCTTGCTCACCAACTCACCTTCTGTTGAACGCCTGAGTGTTGAATCTGACGCCTGGCAACTGACTGTCCTCCATTGATGACCTCGGATCTCCTAATATGCTTCTGAAAAAGCAAAATAGACCCACTAGGGAAAAACTGATTATTTTGAGATTCTAACTGCACCAGCCTGATATGGATGTATTTTGAGCCAATCAAAATTAGTTTGAACTCTAACGGACCAACTTTCTATTTTTAGAAAGTTTTGCCAATATCCGTTTCCAAAGAAACCCAGAAAAAGTTACTAGCAGTTTTCCTAAAAAGTAGGGATGAAAAACTGAGATCTGGGTTTTGTAGATTAGGTCGCTCTTAGCAGACCCAAATAGTCAGATTTTGAAAATTTTGCGTTTTAACCCCTCATGCAAGACATGCACACCCAAATTTTGACCTTTTTGACAGATTTAACAAGACTTTTACTCATTTCTTCAAAATGTCTAAGTGTAACAAAAATTTTAATTTTAGGGTACAACATAATCACTGTCATACAGCTTCATTCTTATTGTAAGTTTGTAGTCAAAGTCAACTAATATATGAGATTATATCACTGTCAAGTGGATGCATTGGATGTAATTTGTTATCACAGTATTGTAAGAAATTGCTCATCACATCAGCAATATCATTGAAGAGGAGTTTGGGGTTGCTACATAAGTGTTTGTCAAAATGCCTATTGCTGTAGATGAACATATGCACTTGATTTCAGTCACCTATTTGCATTGAAAATTCGCAAAAATATCTGCCTTACATTCTAGTTGCATTGGAAGTCTTTTGGCATTGTTTAGTTAACTCTTTCATGCATTTCATCATCACTTCAAAGGGAAAAACAAAACTGAGAAGCATTTACCAGCCAAAAACAGTTTGCAAGGAAAGTGTTTGACGAAATTCCTACACAACCAAAATTGAAAAATAAAGGCCAAATCTTGCAAGGGTCTTTACATGGCATGGTAATGATGATATTAGAGTGGCACAGTGGAAGTCAACGGGTATTGAGAATGGTGGACTTCTAGTTTGGATGTGGGATCCAAGAATTTCTATGCTTGTTAGATTGCTTCATATTTGGAGAGGGAGTAACAGAGCTTCCGAGTTTAGTTTTATACAGTGTTCGATGGAGTTTCCTGACGGGGACACATCCCCTGGTTGGGACGGGGGGACCAAGGGTCTAAGTTTGGGGATGGCGGGGGGACAGCGATAGTGGGGGGGCACTGATATACATATAGTACTTGAAAAACTAGTTATTAAAAGATGTATAAGAATTACATTTCAAATTAAACTTTGGCAAATTAGTAAAATAGCAAAATTGCAAATACTAACATTTTAAATACTTGAATACTATTACTAAAAGACAAAGTAAATAAAATTTGACAAATAAAATTGTCGAATTTGAGATTTCTATTATATCGAAAATATGATATCATAAAGATGATTACAATGAGTAGCATGATACATTGATATCAAAATAAGTACAAAATGTAAAAATGTAGTGAAGGGAGGCCTCTAATCATCCCTAGAACTATTTGAATCCTCATGGTCAAGCTCCGCCAAACTAATACCAACCAGCACTGCATCTGAAGTAAAAGCATCCTCATCAATTTGTACTATCTCCTCTGGCTCTACATCCCATTGTACTACTGGACTCTCTTTGTACACAAGTGTTTCGCGTTCAATGAGACGCAAAGCATTAGGTACAACCACAAGCTTCTCTGCTCTCCTAGAGGTAATTTTGTTCCTCTTAAGAGAGTGGATGAAGCTATAGGTAGACCAGTTCCTCTGAGCAACTAAAGAACTAGAAATCTAAGAGAACAATTGGATGGCTAGAGTGGTAGTCAAAGATCCCAATCCATGGCAAGTCCACCACAAAATCAGTTCCTCTTGTGCCATAGTTACCATATCCATCTTGGCCACATTAGAATAACCCCTAAGAGTGGCAAATTTGGTCCACTCAGTGTGAATTGTGTTGGCATCTACATGATCATACATCCTCTCAATAGCCTTGAAGAACCCTACCTTCACCTTTGCATCCTTCATCGGTGTCACTCTACCAGGCCTAGTCTTGTACTACTTAGGATTCAATGCATAGGCAGCCATGTGAAAGGGAGTGTTGAGCTTCTCCCATCTCTTGTGAATGATTGGCTAAATGTGCTCATTGTAGAATGCTAATGTGGGGTCCTCTCATACAACAACCCTCCTATAATCAAGCATAGAATCAATGCACTCATACACCTCTCCAAGGTTAGGTGCATCCACATCCCCATATTAGATGACCTGGAAAACTGGAGCAATGATGGAGACAATATATTTTGCATCACTCCAAAACACATCTCTTCACTATATCCTTCACCCTCCCCTGCTTTGTCTTGGACTCAGACCACCTATTCCAATTTGCTATCATAACCATGAGTTGCAGTGACTCTTGCAACTCAATCATTCTCTCCAAGAGAAAGAAATAGGATGCATATCTCATATTAGTAGGTTTCAGGAACTCCTTAGAGAAGGTCTTGAAGAGTGCATGTGAAGTGTGGTGGTTGCAGATAAACATTTGCACATCTCTAGCATCATTGACCACTGCTCTAAAGAGCACAAAGATATACTGAGAGGGGGAGGGGGGGGCGCGGGGTCGCGGGGGTGAATCAGTATATCAACAAACTTTTATCAACTTTAACTTCTAGCACAATATCAACTATGCAATATGAAATAATATGATCAAATTGACACCAACAATTGTATTTTATGTTTTATATGAGATTACAAAGATTGTAGGAATCAACCTACTTGAATCATCAATTTTGTCGTTTAATAGGCACCAACCTACAAGGAGCACCAACCCCTTAAACTGCTTTGGTAGGCACCAACCTACAAGGAGTACCAACCCCTAAAGTTCGTAGGCACCAACCTACTGGAGGCACCAACCCCCACTTGCCAAGCACCAACTCAGCAAAGATGATAACTGAAAGAATAATGTTCCACCTTCAATGTTTCTTCTTCAATGGATGATGGACAATTAAGATCTCCTCTTCAATACTACTCTTCCACTTGATATTATCTTTCTTGAATGATGTTCACATAAATCAGCATATGATGAATTCAGTTTACAGATCTGACTCTTATATTCTCTTCATACAGATCTGCCTCTTATATTCTCTTCATACAAATCTGCTCGTTTTGTCTTATGTGCTTTACTTAAATCTTATTTTTGGAACTATTTCATTATTTGCCTTGACATATAATGACTGTTTGAACATATTTCTTGTGTAAGACTGAGGAAACCAACCAACATGCATTGCATATGTTTCATTGTTGCTCTCTTTAATGTATATATCTATTCTTTAACTACAGATTCGCATTCTGATATAACAAATATACTTCACTGTCAACTATTTGGTTCCAATTGCATCAACCTCATATGTAAAGATAATAGAAGGAGCTTTCTTTTGTAGGCTGAAAAACCATCTCCAAATGTCTTTCTGTTGATAAACTTTAATCATCATTACTAATTATCTCCTTCACAATTTCTTTTCCAACATCTCATCCTTGATCTTTGTCTTAAGAAATAATGTCGATTGCTTAAATTGAGTAAGATCATTCCCTACTTGATCAACACTTCCAAAGTTCTATAGGGCAGCCACATGAACCTCTCTAACTTCTCAGTTGCTTATATGTATTCTTTGTTATCTATCCTCTCCTTTTCTCACATCTGTCTTCTCATCAATTTCCTCGTATCATTCGATCATTAATTTCTCTTTGACATCAATGACAACTTGTCTTTTCATGTTTGACGTCAATAACAACTCCACAATCTCCCCCTTTGTCATTGATGGCAACACAAATATTATTCTCTTCTTTTGCATTGCTCCCCCTTACTATATCTCTCCCCCTTTGACATCAAT